>WNXA01000006.1:0-1274531 GCA_013364905.1 Diaporthe capsici | reverse complement strand
TAGTATAAATATTATTAATTATTATAAATTATTTAGTTATATTAATAAACGCTACTTTTGCTATAGTTTAATTTAAGTATTTATATTTAACTTCTTGCTTAGCATTATTATTATTAACTACTTCCTTTTTATATATAAGGCTAAGTATAGCTTTTAGCTATTTAGCTAAAGTAAATAATATATATAAGCTAACTTTAAGGAAGCATTATTTAAGCAGCTAATGATAAGGTTTTATACTTAAGCTAAATAATAATATAATTTTATTATAAAGCAATATAAACAAAATAGTCCCTAGGTACTTAAGCTAATTATAGCCATTCCTTTTATAAATTATAAATTACATAAGCTAGAAAATTCCTTTCATATAACTTATAAGGTATATAATTAATGATTTAAATATGTTATTAGGTAGCTATATAATTATTAATAGCAGCATTTAAAGATTTAGTGGTTTTGTAATAGGTGTATAAATAATTATAATAACTTAATTTTACTTTATTTTAATAAAGATTGCTTTAATTAATAGTACTTGGCCATTGGTATTAATATTAGCTTTATAATTAATATTAATTTAAATTTCTTATTTATTATAATTATTAATAAAGATAAAGATAAAGATAATTATTTTAAGATAATAATATTAATATAATAGTGATGTTTGCCCTGATTATGAGTATCTTTAAAAAGCTAATAAGGTTAGTCGCTAAGTAGTAATAATATCTTAATGATTATTATTTATAAATAAATAATTTAAAAGTAATGGGTTATTAATTTATAAATATAATATTAAATGTTTTTCTTAAGTATTATATTAATTAATAATATTATTAATAATAATTAAGCTAAGAAAATGATTTATTTAAGTAATTTAGGTATAAAAAGAGGTAATATATATATATATATATATAGTTAGGCCGGGATTTATTTTCCTTAATTAATTTAGCTGAATAAAAGCCCTATTAGATTATTTAAATGATTTATTAAATGTCTTTATTTATAACCCCTTAATCTTATAGCTATTTATTTAATTATTATTAATAAGGCGCTGCTTATCTCGTTATAAGCGTTATAAGTAAGTTTATAGCTAAAAGGTAATAGCGGTATTACTTATTTTATTATAGGTATTGTGGGTATAAGCTTATAGCTAAAGGGTAAATAGCGGCTACCTTATTATAGCTAATAAGGTGGCTGCTAGCCCCTTCTCTTATAATAGCGGCGATAATAATATTAAGGGGGGCTATAGCGATATGTATAAGCTTAAGGTTAAAGGGATGGTTAGGGAGAAGTTAAGTTAGAGGAGCTAATTAATGAAGAGGATGAGGAGGATAAGGAGGATGAAGGGGATTAGGGGGATTAGGGGGATTAAGGGGATTAAGGGGATGATAATTAACCATGAAGATGGTATTACTAGCCTTGATTGTGAAGATAGCATTATAAACTTAATGGTTATAGCGTATTATAGCCTTAATGGTTACTTCCTTCCTTTTAGTAATAATGAAGAGGAGGATATGAAGCTTAATATTAGGGAGGATCTTCTCTTCTTCTTTAATAATGATAAGGAGGATATAAAGCTTAATATTAAGGAGGAGGTTAAGCTGGAGGAGTTGATTAATATTTATAAGTTATCTTCTCTTTAGATTAATAAGAATAGACTTCTTTATTGATAATTAGGGTGATAATAATGCTATTAATAGTGATAATTATATTAATTATGCTATAGCTTCCTTTTATAATATAAAGATAGGTAGTAATAGCTGTATAGCTATAGGTAAATATGATAAATAGATATAATGCAATAAATAAAATAAATGTAATAAATTAAGGTATTTAAATCGTTTATTTGCGTAATATATAAATATACCTAGATATATTAAGGTGATTGTGCTTAAGTGCCTTATTATATGCTTAATGCCTTAGTATCCCGACGGCCCTGATAGCCTTAATGCTCCTTATTCCTATAATTTATTACTTACCTTATTAACCTTATAATCTATTGCTTAATTTAATAAAAGAGAAGTTATTGTTAGTAAAAAACTAGCAGGATAGCTAATTCTTATTTATAAACCTTATAGCTTCTTTTTATTACTTTTAAAACCTATTTATAAAGGGAATTAAACTTATAACCTTATATATTTATAGAAAATATATATGATGAGGTTAATATATAGGGATAATGATAAAGAGAAACCACTCTGCGTTGCCGTTATACTATGAAGCCTTAAATTATTAGTAATGCAGAGTATAGTGCGTTGTTTATATATGTATTGATGATAAAGTGATGGTATAGTTCTTAGTAAAGCAACCCTTGCTAGTTATATTTGGCAGGCTAAATATTAATAATAGGGTATTGTAAGGGCTATTTATATTAGTTAGGGGCTTTTTTTCTGCTGGGTATGTACCGTTGATTAATTGCCTGATTGGGGAACTCTTCTCCGTATATATTGCAGCAAAATTAGTTGTACCTCGGGCAATTTCGACCAATGAGCAGGGGCAGGACGACCACGGCGCCAGCAAGCAGTTATTAGTGCAGCTCACCTACTACCGTGATGAGGGACGCCAACAGGGGACGGGGCACCCAAGCACCCTGCTTACCTAACCCAGGGCCAGCTATCGCCTATCGGCCAGCTACTCAAAGGAGCTTTTTTCGAGGGGTCCAGAGCCTGGAAGTAAACAGCAGTGCCAAAGTCGGTCTTTACTTTAGATTCGGCATCTCGAACTCTTGCGACACTCGAAAATCCCGGCCCCGCGTCGCACACCTGAATTCCGGCCGATCACCCCCAGAGAACAGCCAAGATGCAGGCCCCAGTTGTGGTTATGAGTACGTTGGCCCCGCCATGAAGCTCACAAGGAGCTACACAGATCGAGACAGCGGACAGAGACTGATGCCATAGCGCTTTGCAGACACCGGCAGTGGTGAGAGGCAGACCGGAAGGCAGGCCCAACTGTCTAATATCCATGCCGCTAAGACGTGAGCAGCATCATGTCCCATCCCATCCTCCCCCTTTCTCCCCTTACGGACAAAGCGTCAGAGACACAGCTTGTTGACCGCCTCCTGTGCAGCGTCGCCGACATTATTCGATCATGTCTCGGCCCCAAGGCCATGCTGAAGATGCTCCTGGATCCTATGGGAGGTATCGTGCTCACGAACGACGGTCATGCCATCCTGCGAGAGATCGAGGTGTCGCACCCTGCGGCCAAGAGCATGATCGAGCTCAGCCGGACCCAGGACGAGGAGGTTGGGGATGGAACTACGACAGTCATCATTCTCGGTGAGCTCGAGCTACTTCATTTCATAGGTACAGGAGGCAATTACGGACGACGCTGACCCCCTGCAAAGCTGGTGAGATACTGGCACAGGCAATGCCCCAACTCGAGCGGAACATCCACCCCGTCGTCATCATCTCCGCCTTCAAGCGCGCCCTGTCCGACGCCCTCCAGATCATCGAAGAGATCTCCCTACCGATTGATATCAACGACGACAAGGCCATGTACGGCCTCATCTCCTCATCCATCGGCACCAAGTTCGTCTCGAGGTGGTCAGAGCTCATGTGCGGCCTTGCCCTGCAGGCCGTGCGGACAGTGTCGTGGGAAGTTGGTACCGGCAAGACGGAGGTTGACACCAAGAGATATGCCCGTGTGGAAAAGGTGCCCGGCGGAGAGATCGAGGACAGCAAGGTTCTGGACGGTGTTATGCTCAACAAGGACATCACACACCCAAAGATGCGGAGGAAGATCGAGAACCCAAGAATCGTCCTGCTCGACTGCCCCTTGGAGTACAAGAAGGGCGAGTCCCAGACACAGATCGAGATCTCCAAGGAGGAGGACTGGGAGCACGTACTCCGGATCGAAGAGGAGCAGGTCAAGGCTATGTGCGACGCCATCCTGGCGGTCAAGCCCGATCTCGTTATCACCGAGAAGGGGGTGTCAGGTGAGTGTCGACGCATTTAGACGATTTCCAACGCAGGGGTAATTACTGACAATCTGCTGCCAGACCTGGCACAGCACTACTTCGTGAAGGCAAACATTACTGCACTGCGTCGCGTGCGAAAGACGGACAACAACAGAATCGCACGTGCTACGGGCGCCACCATTGTCAACCGCGTGGAAGACCTGCAAGAGTCTGATGTCGGCACCAAGTGTGGCCTCTTCGAGATCGAGAAGATTGGCGACGAGTACTTCTCCTTCCTCACCAAGTGCAAGGACCCCAAGGCCTGCACCGTCCTTCTCCGCGGACCGTCCAAGGACGTCCTCAACGAGGTTGAGCGAAACCTCCAGGACGCCATGGGCGTGGCGCGCAATGTCATGTTCCACCCTCGCCTGTCACCGGGTGGTGGTGCGACCGAGATGGCCGTCTCTGTCAGGCTGAGCCAGAAGGCGAAGAGTATCGAGGGCGTGCAACAGTGGCCGTACAAGGCCGTGGCCGACGCGCTGGAGGTCATCCCCCGGACGCTGGTCCAGAACGCGGGCGCAAGCCCCGTGCGCGTGCTGACGGATCTTCGGGCCAAGCATGCCGAGGGCAAGAGCTCTTGGGGCATTAACGGCGACACCGGCGCGCTGGCCGACATGAAAGAGTACGGTGTGTGGGAGCCACAGGCTATCAAGCTGCAGAGTCTGAAGACGGCTATTGAGGTATGTATTGTGTGGTGACCTGAGAAGAGCTGCCTACTATCCCTTCCTCCCTCCCTCACAAAAATCCCTGGCCAAGCTGACTTGTTTTGTTCACAGGCTGCCTGCCTCCTGCTGCGTGTTGACGATATCTGCTCCGCCAAGAAGGCGCCACAAGGTGTCGGTACCGGCGGGGGCGATGACTGAGCTTGCTGAGGAGGAAATGTGAGATTAGACCTGGCGCGCATTTCAGTGAGGCGGAGATTGATGTATCGGCAAAATCATACCCTGTGTATTAAACCCCCATAGACGTTGGTCCAGGTAGAGGAAAAGACATAATCGCAAGCACTCCGGGCTCGGATGCCTGTCTCTCCTGTATGGGTTGTGAACCGTGATGTGTTGCTGCCTGCATAATGCGTGATTTGCTACGACTATTTCTTTCGGCGCTGCCGCTCAATCGTCGTCGTGTATGACCAGGCCCGGAGCGCTCGATGCGGCAGCTGCGGCGACGTCGGCGGCCTCAGAATTCGCGTTGCTGGTGTCGTTCTCCGGCTTGCCATCCTGGCCCTGGCCCTGCTTGTTCGCGCCGTCCTGCCTCGGCTTGAGGCCACCGCCGCCGCCGCCGGCAGCAGCAGCAGCAGAGCCGTTCTTGTGGCCCGCGGCGGCCTTGGCCCTCTCCTTCCTGGCCTTCATCTTGTCTCTCTTCTCGCGGTTCCGGCGCGTCTTCTCGTCGTCCCTGCGCTCGGCCTCGGTCTTCTTCTCGGCGAACTCGCGCGCCTCGGCCTCGCGGCGCACCTCGTCGTCCATGACGCGCAGCCGCTCGTACTCGCGCCTGCGGGCGGCCTTGTAGACGTGGAACTCGCCGGACCCGGCGCCGGCCGAGGAACCCTGGACGTTGGTGACGATCTCGGGCGGGAGGGGCAGGCGGCGGGCCGGGTCCTGGGGCCCGGAGGGGGGCACGCGGATCTCCTGGTCGGGCCTGGCGAACAGGGCTTCCAGCTGGCTGGCCTGGGCCGAGGCCGGGCTGAGGGCGCGCTTCTTGACGGGCCGCTTGGAGCGGGGGTCCGCGGAGGTGGGCATAGAGTCCGGGCCTGTGCCTGACATGGTTGGGGGAGTGGGGTGTTGTTGGTGGTGGTGGTTGTAGTTGTCGAAGTGTATGTGTGGTGTGGTCAGCAGCCTTGGTCTGTAGAGGGTTGGTCCATGCAGAGCTGGCTTGGGATGCAATGCGCTGCACTACGTTGGTTTTCAGCGAGTCCGATGCGTTGTGTTGTGGTCGACTGGCTCGCGTGTAAACAGGTGACGACGAAAGCAGATAGGCTACCAACGTTGGATGGGCCGTGGTGAGAATCTGGGAGCCGCCGCGGCGGAAATTGAGCGAGCGCCTCGGCCCGCGCCTGGGAACTTTGGAAGCTTACCGCCCGTTGATACGAGCTGGTAGAGCAGGCGATAACGAGTACCCATGTACCCACCCACCCAGCCATCGGTACCAGCACCTCGAGATGCATACACACAATCTGGGACTTGGTCAGGCTCCGGAGGCATGTGATGCATCTAAGGCGAGGTACATAGGTACTGGCAGGACAGTAGATAACCTACATGTGTACATGTTTGTAGACTACTGTACGTTCCTCTGCACAATGTCCCAGCTTAATGCTGGCCCAACGGCGGATGAACCAGCCATATGCCGCGGGTTCATTTGTCTGCCCACAAACTGCCACATCGGTCTGGATCTGCATATGGCATCTGCCCTGCACATGCATGCGTGCGTGCGTGCGTGCGTGCGTGTGTTGGCGCTTATGAGGGGGAGGGCGAGAGATAGCCGCGCACCCTGCCCCCGCATCTACCGCATCTGCCGCCCGTGTACCTTGTTGCTCTCCCTCTCTCATTCTCTTCTCGCTCTCTGTGTCCCTCGTCCTGTCTGCATGTGGCCCTCACTTGACTGGCAGGGAGTGCTAAAGCACAGAAATATGACATCCCTCGCCGACACCTGACACCTGACACCTGACATGGACATGGACATGGACTTGGACAGGGGCATGGGGGCTGCCCAGCCTGAAAACGAAACGAGGATTGAAACAAAGAAGAGGGTGAGTGAGTGTGGGTGACGAGGGGGGGGGGGACGAGGGGTGGGTGGATCGACAGCCTAACCGATTTGCCGGCTCCTTTCAGCCTTCAGCCTTATATTAGCGAGGTTATTAAGTATGATGCCGCCCGAAATGATGCGATCCGCTGCTCCGGACTTCGGCGATCACGGCAGGGAGATCGGGCCCATGACACGATCAGGGACCAACGACCGAACGAACGGTCGGGCGGGCTGGCCACGGACGGTGAGTATCCTTTTTCTTGTGCGTCTTGGCCTCGACCGTCGACGGGGCAGTCCGCACGACCTGACGATGCAAGTATGTACCTAGACATGCACTGCGCCATCTCTCCAATCTCCAATGCCCAGAGTGTTGGTAGTCCACGCAGACTAGTCCGTCGCCAACAATAAAGTTGGAAATCGAAACCTGGCCAGGGGCAACTCCGGACGGCGGCAAACGGGCAAGCACCCCCTTACCTCTTGCCCCCGGCCTGCGCTACCCACTCCCACTCCCGCATGACAAGCAACCCAGAGTCGCACCAGGGCAAGCCAGGCCAGAATTAACCATACCGTGGACTACCAGAGGGGGGTACAGGCTGCTCCGCTGATGCTTGCTAATGCTGTGCTGCCCTGTCGCACATTATTCGCCTCTTCTGGTCCCTCAGCAGCGCACCAACTTGCATTCTGCACTGCACTCTGCACTCTGCACTCCACACTCCGCATCTGCATCCTGAACACTTCCTCCTCCTCGTGTCGGCCACTGCTGCATTGTCTCTTGTATCTTGTCTCTGTTTCGACTGTCGCTTGTTCTCTTGTCTCTCGCCCTCAGGCCATCACCACCGCTAGCAGCAGGACGATCCCGTCTCAGACCACGCCATCTGCCCGTTCAACAGACCAGCTCAGTCGTCTCTTGTCATCCCATCAATAGACTTCGTCCCCCACAGACAGCACCTGCCACCATCACGTCTCATCCGTCCCAACACTTTTCTCTGCCCAAACAGAACCGATCTTGGGGTTATATAGACTCGGCCGGATGGCTCCTGTCCGTCCGCAGCGCAAAGGGGTACACATTCCACACAAACCAACCGTTGAACCTACTGCTCCTCCTCTTACCCGCTAGCCCAACCATCCATCCGCCTCTCTCTGCACTGTGCACACATATGATATTTGCCAACCAACCCTTTGTCCACAACCACAACGCTCCTTCCCCCACACTCCCTCTCGGCCTTGCCTACCTCGCCTGTCTTGCCATCGCTCTCACTGCCTTTGTCTCGAGATAACTGCACTGATCGTCGCCTCTCGCCCCTGACCAATATATTCCTCTCCCCTGCGCTCCACCTGACACCCACCCATCTATATTTGCTACCAGTCTGCAATTTTTTTGCCCTGTGCCCTTGCCTCGTACATATATATCTACCTTGTCTTGTCTTGCCTCGCCTCGCCTCGCCTGTACACTACTTGGCCACTCTTTCCAGGCTAGGCAAGCAAGCTGACCATGGCGAAGCCTCGGCTCATCATCCTTATCAGGCATGCCCAGTCCGAAGGGAATAGTAAGTCGGAGACCTGGACCCCTAATTACCTGCCCTGGCCCACAACCACAGGTCGCTGACGTAGCCTCGCGCCCCCTGCAGAGAACCGCGAGATCCACCAGACGATTCCTGACCACCGCGTCAAGTTGACCCCAGATGGCTGGCAACAAGCATACGATGCAGGCAAACGCCTGCGCAAGATGCTCCGCGCCGACGATACCCTGCACTTCTTCACCTCGCCCTACCGCCGCACAAGGGAGACCACCGAGGGGATCCTGGCCACCCTGACCTCGGATGAGGCCGAGCCCTCGCCCTTCAAGCGGAACAACATCAAGGTCTACGAAGAGCCTCGGCTTCGCGAGCAGGACTTTGGGAACTTCCAGCCGTGCTCCGCCGAGATGGAGAGGATGTGGCAGGAGCGCGCCGATTATGGCCACTTCTTCTACAGAATACCAAACGGCGAGAGCGCCGCGGACGCCTACGACCGCATAAGTGGCTTCAACGAGAGTCTCTGGAGGCAGTTTGGCGAGGACGACTTCGCCAGCGTGTGTGTTCTAGGTATGCCCACCTTCATACTCGCATATGCACCCTGCACCGGTACATTACAAGAAAGAGACTGACCAAAATTCTTACCAGTTACTCATGGCTTGATGTCCCGCGTCTTCTTAATGAAATGGTACCACTTCAGCGTCGAGTACTTCGAAGACTTGCGAAATATCAACCACTGCGAGCTACTCATCATGAACAAGCAGGACAGTGGCAAATACGTGCTGGAGAACAACCTACGAACATGGTCAGAGCTGCGTAAAGAAAGGGCGCTGAAGAAAGGAAAGGAAAAGGAGAAGGAGAAGTCTGACACTGGCACCCCAGGCAGCAAGGACACGTCCAAGCTCGACAAGACCTTATCCGCAGACTCACCGGTGAAACCACCTCGGAGATGGGGCGGCTGTCCCAACGGCTGCTCCCACGACAAGTCATTCCGGCTGCGCTCCGCCCTCGCCGAGCTGGTGCATCGTGATGGGACCTCTGTACATCCTAACCTCTCTGCCGTCCCGTCCCCGGTGACGACAACTGTTAGCGCCAGTTCTTCCCTGGCTGCTCTCGGCTTTGCCACACCTCCAACCACCAACGGTACATCCACGCCATCTTCCAATCTCGGCACCCGGCGCCCAGCAGCAAGGCGCTTCCAGTCCGAAGACGACTCCTCCTCTTCCGACGTTGAGGGTGAGCGTAATCGCACACCGCAGATAGACGTGGTCAAGGCCCGCGAGGAGACAGTCTCTAGCCCAGACGGGACGCCCAGCTTCATCTCCGTGGACGACCGCCTCCGCGCTCAGGACATGAAGAGCCCGCCGGCCAACGGCAAGACGCCCCTGGCCATATTACCGCTTCTGTCCGCGAGAGGGCGAGACTTTGGTGGCACGCACAGCGGGCAAAGCAGCGACGTGGACTCGTCAGAGGACGACCGGGCCAGGCAGCGCAAACAGAGCAGCCTAGGGCTGAAGGTCGTCACGTCACGCGTCGCCGAGATGAACCTCAACGCCGACGGTGACAACGGCCCCGGCAATGGCAAGCGGGACCAGTCGGGTATGGGACGTGGGACAATGGCCAACAGGCTGGGCGACTCGCCTGTGAGCAGCAGCTCGGGCTGCTGCGAGGAGCATCACCACCAGCTGGGCGAGCACAACAATGAGAACGAACACGCGGACGACGAGCGGGAGAAGGGAAACGCCGACGAGGAGGATGATGCGGATGAAATGTCCGACGCCGAAATTGACAGAGCTGAGAGGGAGGATCGCTCAATCAAGGGGAGCGTTTACTAGGTTTTACGTGTTGCTGTTTTAAGTTGGCTCCCCTTGTCCATATATCTCTACGTCAATTGGGCAACGGTGCGTCTACGAAAAGGACCTCTCTTGGAGACTCGGCGTTTCGGGCTGGGGATGGACAGTTTGCATATTCGCGGAGGAGATACCACCATCGCCGCCAGATTGATAAGCACGCGTTGACACAGAACATGCATAGACGTCCGGGGCGTGACGAGTAGAATGAGGAACAAGTACAATATGAATTATGAACACCAGGGTCAAGTCTTTTCTGATCCATGTTACTATTGACTCTATGGCAGAACCGGCAAGGCGCGTCCTCACATCACATATATTAGAGGGTTGATAGGCACCATGTCAATTTCATATACTGCGACAAGATTATGTTCTGATTCATATACCACGAATGCGGAAGATGCCTAACAAGTGCAAGAAACCAATGGCGCGGAGGGGAATAAGACGAGAACCAAATATCATTAATTTTCTTCTCCCATCGCCGATGACCCCATTTCCCTCGCGCCCAGACCA
Source organism: Diaporthe capsici (assembly GCA_013364905.1). NCBI lineage: Eukaryota > Fungi > Ascomycota > Sordariomycetes > Diaporthales > Diaporthaceae > Diaporthe > Diaporthe capsici. The sequence goes on along the minus strand of WNXA01000006.1, from coordinate 1,263,966 downwards.
TCATCCATGCCACCTTCTTTCCCATACCCCGACATCCTGTAACTCCGAAATAATTTCCCATCGAGAACTCTGAGGCTTCGATAAGCGCTGGGGAAAACAGAAAGAGATGGCCGCCAGTCTTGCCAGCATGCGCCCGAACTCAAGGAAAACCATCAATATTGCCTGTATTTGGTGCCCGGTGACGAGACAGTCGTGCCTGCAGCCTGGCGCCAGCAGTGCCAGTAGCAGGATGAAGGATGATGCTAGACCAGCCTAGAGACAATGACCAAGAAGTCGTGATGAGGTCCCATGATGAAAGGCAACCGCCGGCCTACCAAAATGCCCTCGTAGTAAGCCCGCACATACACGTACATAAAAACCCTTGGAGCATGTGTGACTTGACTGCCAACGACGTGGCCATCCTCCTTTGCACATGCTGCTTGTGCGCCCAAGCATCACATTTCTCTCCCATCTTCAGCAGGGTCTGCTCGCCTGGTATCCGGATTGGTAAATTGTGGAAGAGAAAATGATATTTCGTGTGAATTGGTATCAGGGGAGTTTATACAAAAGAATATGAAATGAAATATGCTGACTCGCTGCGTAAACTCTTTTGCCACAAGCGTACGATGCTCTCTGGTAGATAGAACTACCTCAATGGTAACGCCAGTAGTATGCAAGCGACATCTATTCGTTTATTGTGCCTTTCTCATCGGTGCTTTTGCCATGTTCGACGGAGCCTGGCATTTCAACTGAGGTCTAGGCTCAAAAGAACTTTGACAACGCTGTTGACAAGTCGATGAAGTCCACTGGTTTCGTGACGTAGTCACTGAAGCCTGCCTCGACGCACTTCTCCTGGACATCTGACATGACGTTCGCAGAGAGTGCAATGATGGGCATATGGCCATGTTTGTTCTTAGCTTCCCAGATTCTGATTTCGCGACAGGCCTGGTAGCCGTCCTTCCGGGGCATGTGAAGATCGCACTGGCCTGATGTCAATATTTTGCAGAGCCACAGCATGAGCCAGGGGTTTTGGTACTGACCAGTATCAAGGAGTAGAAGCCATGATCATGGCCGAAAACCTTGTTTGTGCACTCCTCGCCGTCTGCAGCTAATTCAACCTCCAACCCAACCTTGATTAGGTACTTCTTGAGGACCTTTTGATTCACGGGGTTGTCCTCAACAAGCAGCACCTTGTAGCCCTTGTTTCCCATGCGCTTCTCAACCTCCTGGTAGCTCTTCTTCTGCGTCTCGACTATCTGCTGGGCGGTGGACCGGTTACGGTCCACGCTCATATCTCCCTCCTTGGCCGGATCGAAAACGACAGCCAGGCGTGATGGTTTCACCGGCTTGTAGACATAAGTGACTCTGCTGTCCGAGATCACCTCCGCGAGATTGCGGTCCTCAACGAGCTTAGTCAGGGCTTGTCGCTGGATCGAGTCGGACAACAAGACAACTTTTGTCTTGGTGAGCAATGTCGAGCTGCTGATTTCGTTCATTAATGACAGGACCTCTTCGGAAGACGCGAGGTTGATGAGTATGTGCGTGAAGATGACCGGGTCGTCGCGGCTGATCAGTTGCTTGGCTTCTTGGGCACTCGCGAGTGCCGTGATCTGATGAGGCACATCCTTCGGCAAGGTCATTTCGATGTGCTGCGTAGTGGCCTCACGGCTGTACTTTTGAGGGCAGATCACCAGAATTGAAAACATTGGCGGGCGGAACTCTTTGGCAGCCACGACCTTGCCCGGATTTTCGGGAGTTGGCGTTTGCCCGGGTGAAGTTCGCCCTGATGGCATCTCCAACTTCATCTGGGTTAGATCCTGCCCACTGGCCCTAGCAGCCTCGCTGAACCGGGCCAGACCGACATTCACGGACGAGATTGACGATCTTCCCGTGACACGCGTTCCGGTCGATGTAACGGACGGATTCGAGCTCCCACTAGATGCGACGGCCGGGGAGGATTCTTGCTCGGCCTGACTTGGGCTAGCAGCCGTTGAAGAGCGGTGTTTTGTGATTGTGAACTGCCGGAATGGTTGAGTGGGTATATCCTCGAGGACGGCAGGAGTATGTGGTTGCTGTGGGCTGCTTGGTACGTCGGGGTGGTCATCCGCTGTCGGTAAGCCAAACTTGGCCGTGAATGTGAAGGTCGCACCCCGTCCCGGCACAGCCGTGCCGTCCATCTTCCCGCCGTGCAGTTCCACAAGCTGTCGTGAGATGACGAGCCCAAGACCGCTGCCGCCATGGGCTCTTGTACTGCTGCCGTCAATCTGACTGAACGGTTTGAAGATAAGCTTCGATTCCTCCTCGGTAAAACCCCTTCCGGTGTCGATCACTGCAAATTCGAGCATGACCTGCTGTTGACCGAGCCCTGACGCATCAGTCCTGACTCTGCATCGGCTGAAAACCTCACCGGTGTCGGTAAACTTGATTGCGTTGCCGATCACATTCAGAAGCACTTGTCTGATTCTCACTCTGTCGCCCTTGACCCACGTCGGCACATCCTCCTCGACAATGTAGTTCAGCTCCAGTCTCCTAGCAATAGCCATTGCCGAGACCAGCTCATTCACGTCTTCAATCAGAGCACGTGTATGGAACCACTCGTGGTTGAGCTTCATCATGCCGGCGTCTACCTTCGAAAGATCAAGGATATCGTTGATGATCATCAGCAGACTGTTCGCGCTGGTCTGAATGGTGTTCGTGTAGTCTCGCTGCTCCTCGTTCAAGGTGGTGTCCTGAAGGAAGCTGACCATGCCCGAGATCCCAATCAGTGGTGTTCTGATTTCGTGCGACATGTTGCTCAAGAAGCGGCTTTTTGATTCCATGGCCTCCTTCAGCTTCGCCTCAAGCAACTTGTGGTCATTGATGTCTGTTGCCGACCCGAAGTAAGAACTACTGCCATTCCCAATGTTGTCAATCTCGACACAGCGTACGAGGTGCCAGCGATATTCACCAGTCTTTGTACGAAGCCGGATTTCGGTAGAGTATGACAGCCTGCCGTTGCTATCCGTTCCCACCTTGACGACGCCGTCCTTGGCCAGCTCGGTCAAATTTGCAGAGGGCAGTTCATAGACCGAGTCGCTGCTTGAGCTATTCTGTCGAGAAAGCGGATGGTGCACACCCCGTATGTTGCTCTCAACATGGGTTGTTTTCTTTGCGGTCTGATGCTCGGATGTCTTGTTGTCCTTATGCCCCTCTTGGTTTCTCTTGCCCATCCTGGCCCGACCGAGGGGTGGTGTTGCAGAATGCTGGCCTGAGGGTATCCGACATTTGGCCAGATCGTCAGGGTGCACGTAGTCCATGAATCCTAAGCCCAGAGCATCACCTTCGCTCTGCCCAGTGTAAGCGAGCCACTGTTCATTGGCAAAAGTGATCCCCTCATCCTCGGTGGCGGTGAAAATTATTTGTGGGATCAGATTCGCGAGGAATCTGTATTTGGCTTCTGAGGCCTCGATTTCCTGCTGCCGGACAACCTTGAGCTCCGCCATGGTCTGTTCATGGATGTCCGTGTATGAACCCAAATGGTAAACGATTTCGTTCCGCTTGTTCTTGCACGCGACAACCCTTGCCGAAAAACATCGAAAAGCCCCATCAAAGCGACGAATCCTTACATTCATCTGGAAGTCCGTGCTCGTCTTCACTGCACGACCCCACGCTTTGAGATAGGTCTCACGGTCATCTGGATGAAAACTTGCATGGGGATCTGCGTGAAGCTCTGCCAGAGACTGACCGCGGTAGGCAAGATAACGACTGTTCACCCAGACAATCTCGCCAGTCCTTGGCAGAGTCACAAAGAGCTGCGCTGGTATGGAATCTAGGATGAGATCCTTGAGCTTGTCCGTAGGCAACGCCATTTCGGAGGTGTTTGTGGGCATGGTGTCGGCTCGAGATGGAGTCACCCTTGTGGGAATGGTCGAGCCCGGAGGCAATGATTGGAAGGTTGTAGCAAAATCTCCCCCATAAGAATGGAGCTTGACATGGCGATGAGGGGTCTGAAGCGAACCTCTAGTTCCCTTGGTCTCGACTGATTTGTCTTCTTTGCTTTCTGATGATGCTTCCTTGCCCGTCACACGCTTTGTGGAAGCTGCTTGGGTGGTGTCCTCTGGTGTCTTGATCGCAGATTCCGGAGGCATGTCATCCTCGTTGACATCGGGGCTGAAATGACCAGACTCCGTTAACATTCCACCAGATAATCGTAAGGAGGAGCGCTTCTCTGACGTCGTGCTGCTCCTGGAATTGCGTCTGACCCGATGTTGGATAGCAGAGGAAAATTCGGACTTGCTGTTCGCTTTGGACTTGGTTGTGAAGTAACTGTCACCGCCCGTAGGCGCGGGACTTGAGACCGGAGGTCGTTTATCCATCATGGTCCCAAAGCCAGCGGACTCCCAGCCTGGTGTGCCCCCAGGAGTGCCCGTTACGCTTCGTGACTGCGTAGAGTACTCACTCGGGCTTGTCATGCTTCCAGCCAACGAGTTGTCTGCAGCCTCGTCTGGGGCTGCGTAGTTGATGATTGCTGGATCTGTCATCGGTCGGCCCTCGGGATCCACGGCGCCAAATCCAGCAACTCTTGGCCTGCGGTGATGCATTCTACTGACTTCGGCTTCCAGATTGCTATAATGGCGGCACAGCGCAAATGAGGTTGCTAGGTGAGGCGAGAGATGCTCTAGCGAGTAGCGAAGGTTGGCCGGGTAGGGGATAGTGGGACTGAGTATGGACAGTATGGCCACGGGGGTTTGCTTTTCCTTCCGGAATGCGTCCGGGTCGATTTGTTTCTCAGCATCTGGAATGCTATCTTTCCCGCGACGTGACGACCTTTGCTCCATGACTGTAGTGTCCAGTTTGAACCCGCTGGAAGGCTTCGAAAGAAGTGGGTGTCTCAAGGGAATATGCAGGACAGTCCAAGCATTGTCTACCCCGATGGCCTCTTGTGGCCCTATTGCGGCGTAGTCTGGAGTCCCCTGAGTGGGATCGAAAGACGATTCGTCGACTATGGCCTCGGTGAAGAAAGGATTATCCTTCGGATCAGCTCGGATTGCAGGCGAGGGAGCCGGCGATTGTGACCAGGGAGAGGGGGGTGCTTGCTCATACTCCTCATACTTCGGAGTCGGTGGTCGTCTGGGCTCTCCTTCAGAAATCATCTTGTCAATATTTTGCGTGGGCCTCCGCTCATTCGGGTGGCTCCTCATGGGATGGGCCGAGCTCAGGATGTTAGACAACTTTGTGGAAGAGTCGTGCCGAATCCACCTGCCCTTTTTTCTGAGGCCTTCCGGCGAATGAGTACGGCCGGGTGCCTTGGTATCCGCGGCTTTGGTCTGGGACACATCCTCAAGGTATGGGTAACTTCGTGTCAGGGCAATCACGCGCCCTCGCTCCAGCACTTTCGTCACGCCGTGGTGGTCGATCAGCGGATCCGCCTCGTAGTCTAAGGCTTGAAGCAACTCGAAAACTCTCCCTTGTGTCTCCCTCTCCGGCGCCGGCGCATCCCATCCACCAGCCAGTTCTGGTGCTTCTGCATCGTGTTCTTTCAGGGCTTGTTGGTTCAATCCTGTGTGCGATGTTGGAGTCTCAGGGTACGTGCTCCTGCTGCGGGCCAGTACGCCCGGTCTTTTGAAGAAGGGTCGCGGCTTGACTGATGACGAGTCCTTTTGTTTCTCTTCTTCAAACGCCGTGAAAGAGTGGCGAGTATGAATATGGGGGCGTGATGGGGCCTGCAGCCGTAGAGTGTCCTCGTCCATTGGTGATAGAATCTCAGAGACGTCACCTATACTGCTAGGTACGAGACTACTACCCCTGGCCATGTACTCCATGCTCAAACTATCTTCTGGCCGTGCATTGTAGGTTGCTTTCTGGCCCCACGGAACGTTTTCCAGGTCAGTCGAGTCAGCGGGTACAGATAATGTCAGCCTCTCAGCCTTGAAGCAAACGGTCATGATATGCACAACTGTCTTCCACCAGGCCTCCAGCCCCGGCTCGGACGACAACATCAATGACAAGTCGTAAAGATTCGGGGTGGGAAAGTCCGGGTCATCGCCTGCGTGGGCCGCACCAGTGGGCTGGAATGTTATCGTAGATGCCGGCGTTGATGGGTTGGACAAGATCTTATCCTGTGGTCGAGAGGCACCATGGCTGGGCGTTCCCACAGCGGACATGGAAGACAAGTCGTACGCCGCTCCGGTCGGTGATAGCGTCGTGAAAGGCCTATGCAAAGATGAAGGAACATATCCGGGGTTGCTGGCCATCCGGGGGAATGGGTATGACGGTGTCTTGGCGACGAAGCCTGGAGTGACACCACCCCTGATTGTTTGGTTAGATTCTGTCGAGGCATTAGTTGACGCGGTAGACGGCCCAGACGAGATTACCGGGCTGGGTGTGTTTGTGGCAGCGGCGGCAGCGTCCTCGAGGATAGGCGAGACTCTGTTTGGCTGTTGGGCCGGTGCTTGGCCGGGCTTTGCGCCGAGACCCTGTCGCTGGATCTCCCTGGCCAGCTTCTCGCGGTACTGGCTAAGCTGGCTGGCAGAGTCCATTGAGGACCTGGGGGAGTTGGACTCCAACGTGCTCGCCCCATCATCACCACTGCTGCGTGCAGTCTCGGGCGTACTGCTCGGCTGGTCCCGGGCATGGGATGCAAGCCCTCCGGCCGACTTCCCGCTGCCACCAGGGGAGCTCGAGGCGCTCCTGCTGAAGGCCAGAATCCTCGGGTCTTGCAGAGGCTGCTTGCCCTCTCCTGCGGCTTTTGGGCGATCTGACATCACGGCTCGCTCATTTCCCTGCGACGTCGGCGACGCATCTGAGTGTTCAGACCGGTTCTCCTGCGGCTCGGTTGAAGGTGCCGGCGGAGGTTTGGGTGAGTGGCGCGTGTCGAACAGGTTCTCCCGGTCCTCAGCGCTTGGATTCGACCTTGGCATGCCTCATAGGTGCTGTTCCATTGGAAGGGCGTCGGGGACAGTCTGGAGCAGTGGGCGCGGCAGTGTGGTCGTCGCAATTGGGTGATGGTGGTCGCTCTACAGCATGTACGGAGTACGGAGAGGTCGTTGGCACGAGGCGGAAGGAGAAGGCGCGGCGCACGTGGGATTTGCACCTGGCAAAACTGGGCAACACAAGTCGCGAGGATGAGCAGGTGGGAGGAGAAGTCAAAAACGGGCTTAGAGGCACGTCAGGACAGAAGGCGAGGTGAGGCGAGGCCAGGGCGGGGCGAGGCCAGGGCAAGGCAAAGACAATAGGCAAGTCAAGCCAAGTCAGAGGCAGCTGACGAGGGCGGCAAAAGTGGAATTCGAGTCTGGCTTTGTCGGTTTCCTGGAGGCGGGCGAGGTACGAGCGAACGAAGACCAAACGAGGTACGCAGGCAGGTAGACAGACAGGTAGGCCGGGTCCTGCAATGCAGCAATTGCAGCTGGAAGGCGGGAAGCACGTCCAGGGTCGACCTGACTTGGACTGAACGGGACGGGCAACAGCCAGTGCGGGTGGTTTTGGGTGCGGTCGGTATGACGTAGGTGTGCGGCTGCTCTGTTAAAAATAAAAGAGGGAAAGGCAGCACGGGGCAAGGCCAGGGCAGCACGGGCGGCTGGAGGCAACCGCCACTCGACTTGGACTCCGAGGACCACTAGGGCAGTGTGCAGAGGCGAGTGCTGCTGCTGCTGCTGCTGCTGCTGCTGCTGCTGCTGTCGCTTGGGCGATGCGGCTTTGGTCTTGTGTATGGATACACTGGACCCGTTTGGCAAGACAGACGCGGCCCAGGCTGTCTGAGGAAATCTCCACGGCGCCTATTGTTATTTACTACAAGGTTGGCACAGCATTACCGTAATGTAATGCGTGGCCCGGGCGGGATGCTATTCGAGTTTGGGACAACAAACCCCCAAGCCAACCACGGTAACAGTGTCGGGCAAGCTAATCCACAGTAGGTCGGCAGGTGCTGGCGCTGATGCTGGCGCTGGTGCTGGCGCTGGTGCTGGAGGTTTTCGCGGTTGTGGGTCCATGCCGCCCTGTCCAGGTTTCTGAGGCTTCCCTTCCCTGTTTCGCCTACGCACGCTACTCCCTACTACCCAGGTTCTCAGCAGCGACTCTTCCTGGGTGCTCGTCAAGGCCTTCACACGCTGACTACTATACATGTAGACAGTCGAGATTTGTCACAGGATGGCCATGTCTCCTGTGTGGGCACCTTTCGTCTCAACTGAGCTTCTGTCTCGGAGCCTGCAGACAGCTCCTACACAAAGCAGATGCCGGTATTCAGGCCAGCCGCAGGAGGATCGTCGAAAGCGACCCCCAAGAATCATGGGGGACCCGACTACACGTGTACGTACCCTATGGTACTTCCAGCAGTTGCTAGTACCGGTAACCCGGCCACAATCAGCATCACGGTGTCACCGCCAGCCGTTGAACTCGTCACGGTCACCTGCTCATGACAAAGAACAAGTGTCGACGAGCCTCTTCATCTCCCGGATTGCTCAGTATGGTTCTCACGGCTGAGACGGTGGATCTCCACTAAGCTCCCGCAATTCCTCGAGTTGTGTATACGATGCCAGAGCCAAGGACAAGGCCCAATGTCAAGGTCAAGGGGAGCATACGTGGGATCGACAAAGTTGGCTCACTCCCATGGCTCTGCGAACATGATATCTACCACCTCGCAACGGCCAACAATCCATCTGTGTGTGGCGTGCCTGAAGGTTCCCGCGCAGGTAGGCGTACAGGCAGCCTCTCGAGCGCATTGAGCATTGGGATGACACTGACTCGCCGTTCCATCGGGATCAAGACCAAACATTGGGGATTGTGCTGACAGCCAACAACACAATACGTGCACGACTTGATGATGGCAATGCCACACACGGGGGATGGCCAATGTAGGTTTTCGGTCTGTTCGTTGAACGTTTCGCCAGCAAACCATATTGCTGCTCGCAGCTGTCGATCCCAGGCCGAACCGCGAGGTGGTGGGTGCGCTGGGGAATGACGGGAGGCAAGCAGGCGAGCAAGCAGGCAAGCAAGCGACGTTGGGAGAGAAAAAAAGGGAGACAAGGGGGTTGGTTGTTGTCGCCGATGCTGTGGGACCGACGCCGTGGTTGCACAACGGGCATCGACGCGAAGTACTGTGCCCTCTCGGCGCTGCGCGGTCAACGTGTACTACAGTACGTACAGTAGATACTGCGTCGTACGTACCGGACTAGACCATGTTAAAAAGGGGCCCCTGGCGGCAGTCCCTGCCGAATGTGGAGAAACTTCAGGGATGACGTAGGGTGGACGTCACTGGGATACACCCAGGCACAGTATTGGTTGGAATATCTGTACGTAGCGGCACGACCAAGATGACATGTAGCACGCGCACAAAAAACGTGTGCGCCTCACAGTGTCTGCGCGCAGATGCTCCCCTGTACAAAGTAATAAAGGACGTTCCTGGGTATGCGTGTAGCTTTCATTCATCCCGCCTGATGAGAAATCCCAGGTGGGTCCGAGTCAGCTCCGCAGCTGAACAGACGTCGGGACGGCTTGGACGGAGAGCCGCTCGATTAACAAAAATTCAACGCGTGTGTCTCATCACTCATATTGCGGCGGCCGCTTGCCACTGTGCTGTCGCTGTCGCTGTCGCTGCTGCAGACGCGAGGAAGAGGCGAAGAAAGAGGCGGCGATGGCCCTGCGCATGAAACAGCCTACCCTGCTCGATGTCCCTCCACTGGCCAGGCACTCACCAGAATCTCAAGGCTCGGCCGGGAATCCTGCCCTCGGCGGGGAGCCATGTTCTTTCTGTGACAGCCTCGTTTCTTCACGGCCGTCTGCGAGAGCTTCGAAAGGCAGAAGGCTCGAGCAGCCTTCCCGACAGACCGATCCTCCCGGCCCCACTGCGACACAGTTTCCTGTTTGCGCAAATGAGCGTGGTCTGACGTCTCGGCCTCTGTAACCCTCTGCCGCACGCACGCGCTGCACGGCATCTTTCCTTTCGGCCAACTTCTGCCCCCACCAGGGGTTGTCTAGCCAGAAGAAGGCCTGCCTCACGGAACCGCTGCGGCTCCGGTCATTACCCTGGCCCCATCGCACTTGTCCGCCTTGCATTCCACTTCTCGCTTACACAGGCGTAAAGAGCGGGAGATGGATGCAGGTTCAATCCTCTAGTGTAAAGCGTTGCATGGGGAGGCCAGCACCAGGTAAGCGGTGGGTAAGCAGGTCGCCCAGAGTGGGGACTCGACGCTGCTCCGGATCACCGTCCGCGGCACATCGTCGTGATCCTACGCGATCTGGAGGGGCACATTTCTGATGTCCAAAGATCACGTCGGGGATGAACCCCTAAAATCTCGCCCTGGCCCGCGCCCCACCTGCCGCAACCTGTGCCGATTTCTGTTCAAGAGGCCCGGCCACACAAATCGGAGACATGCCTCTCTTTCTGCTGTTATGGCCGGGACCCAGCAGAATAGTAAGGGCAACGGACAGGGCTCTGTCAGGACTGTTAGTTTCACCGCCGGTTGAAAATCCACGGCCTCTCGGCATGGCGCACACCTCACGTCTACGTCTAGTTTTATACGACAGTGTCAACAGATCTGCTCCCCGAACAGGGCACTCATGGTCACAGGGTGGAACATTGGAGAGTATTAGGCACATGTCTCGTCACTCACTCTGACGACACCGCCAACATCTCGCGAAAACTCCAGCAAACAGTCTCCTTCATGTCGGTTTCCCCCGCGACCCGGAAGGGTGGTGCGTTGGAAACCCAATTGTATTTCTCGCTCGTTTTTGTCTCGTGTCTTTGAGGGAGGGGACACAGAATGGGCGATGGCCGAGTCCTACGTCTCGGGCAATCATCAAGGGGGAATTGCTCTAGTATAACCGTGCTATATTCCTGAAGTCTCCACTGCCCCCCAAGCGGCGTGGGTGTATTCGCATAACCCATCCAAGGAGCCTCGCATACACGTCAAAGGACTAAAGCCCTTGCAGCCATCAGGTCATCCTGCGCACCCCACAAGGAACTCACTTGGCTATCGAACATTGGAGGAGAACGCCAGGCAAAGTTTCACGTCCGAGGTTATGTGCCTGGCGCTGTCTCCGGAGCGAGTCCCTGTGCCGTGCTCCAACAGGGTACCAAGATTTGTATATCCAACAATAACTGGGAAGAATCCCTGGTCAACACCATTCGAGTCCTGGCAAACCTTCCCTTGTACTATCCGTCGGGATTCCGGCGGACAGACCCTCGACAGGCTACCGGGAAACTCGGTAGCACCGATGGTGATCACATCCTCGCAGGAGGGCAGCCTTCAAATACGTGTAAGCTGTCCAAACCTTCCCACCCATATGTCGACGTACAGCGTCACCTCGACAAGGTCCCCGCGGCCTAAAATGCCACAACAGTTGCTGATCAGGACACACAGGTGTAGGCGCTCGGACGGCGTGAGAAGGTTGGCGAGTGAACGGCATTTGCTGATGAGGTGATCGTCGGGGGGAGATAGTCCAAACCCGTGTGAAATCAACATGCCAAACCCTATCTATGGATGAATTGATAATTTTTCCTTGTTGCCAAGTATCAATCAGTGTTCGCCTCGTCTGGCAAGTCGGGAAGACTCGTCTGAGCAATAAACATCTTCGCCAGCATCTGAACTTCACTCATCCTAATGACGTTGATATTATGGGCATTGCGGCTCACGCGTTTATGATCGGCCTCGTCAAAGCTGACCCATGGATGAAAGATCGCTCTCAAAGCGAGGTCCAACCCAACAGGCACTGGCGACATGAACCGGCAACGTATTAGCTTGACGGAGAGGCCAGAGGAGCTTTGATACATGGCCTCCATGCTACCACCCATCTTGATTTCTTTCACCAGCAATCTGTACTTGACAAAATTAGCATATGAAAGGCTGGGCCAATTTACGTCGCAGAGATGTGACGATCAGTACTCCGAGCTGGTTCCGGATACGCATCCAAAATCTCCCAAGGCAGGATCAAGGGATTAGTAGTTGAGGGATAATATTCCATCATGCAGTGAGTGAGTAAAGTTTTCTCCCTGAAGCGATCGCGGCAGCCAGTACGTGAGCACTGTGAACATTGGTATCGCTCAGGCTTGGACATGCATAGAGGAATTTCAATATCCATGTCGATGATGGACATGATTCATTGTGAGGAAGATGTCCTGGCGTGGGCGACTGGCCACAGGGCAGCTCGCACGAACAGTTCGCTGTTGTACATGTGATATTGGATAGTGTCCCTCCACATCCAGTGGTGGGTCCCCGGTATGGTCTCTCTTGGGGTGTCTGTTGGAGCCTGTGACACTCGTCTCTCGCTCGCTCCCTCTGCCTTCTCTTGAATCCCTGATCTTATACGCAACTTTACACACAGACGACGGCAGGATGGATCAAGATATCGAGGAATGAGTGGCGGCAGTGGAATCGGGACGACTCATGTCGAGTGCCAGAACCCCCCGTAAATCCGCCTGGTTGCAAGAACACTGCCCTGAAGGAAAGTGTCACTTTCACCTTCCTCCTCACCCCCCTCCGTGGGAACAACATGATATACACACAATCTCCCGCCTGCTTGATTCCGCTGCCTAGTCCATGTCGAGGGTGCTCCCAACTTCGTCATCTTTCAAGCTGGTGGGTGGGCCTACCAGGTGGCGAACAGCAAGTTTATTGTGAACGGTGACAACACAGTTCAGCTGCCACGCCTTCTTCCTTGAGTGACACGAGACAAGCGAATAGTTGTGCACGTATCCGGTCAATCGACTCTTGTCGTGCACTAGTGTAAAATTGTATTCGTCTCGCTGTTAAACCCAGTGCAAAGAGCGCAGCCCTCAAACGCCCTAGTCAGCCTCCCAACCGGAAGCATGAAGCCAGTTGGGTATAGACTTAGATGTGTCGAAACCTCGCAGCGTACAAGTCAGGATTACGGTCAACTACGGAGCCGCAACGCACCACAAGACCCATTCGAATACCAGAAGACTGCCATCAACGACCTACTTCCAGAGAACCGCACCGCACTACACCTTTGAGTTCGCAGTCTCTCTTTGCACATGTCAATGGCGACCGATGTTGAACCCAAGCTTCCTGGGATGAAGCCTGGGGTACACCCCGAGGACGATCAGCGCGATGGCGACCACGACCGCCCACAATCTGATCTTGAGCACGTTGACGTTGAAGTCAGTCCAGACGGCACTGGTGACGGTGGCCAGTATCAGAAGGAACAGGATGTAACCGCTGATGCGGTGATACTTCCACAGCGCCTTCGCGTTGTCGATTCCACCAAACACACCCGGAACTCCCCACATCAGGAACCCGAACACGTATTGCACCAGGAGCACCACGCTGGTCAGGACGCCCAGGTAACCATGCACGGAATGAAAATGGCTGTCTGGTCCTTGCTTGACTGCAAGTTTGTCAGTGAACAATCCCCCGTAACTTGGCGGATGAGAAACAAGGTGTTGTAAGATATTGGGGGTAATGGGAGGGAGGTTTGGTTTGGTTCCTCAAGCCAGTTCGACTCGAGACAACCGCACCCAAATCCCCGGACCGATTGTTGTCCACGAAGGGAACCACGTCATTACTGAGCCTGCTTACTCTTGTTCGCCTCGATGATCAGCACCCCGGCCGCGAAAATAACGAAGGACAGGAGGTTGAGCGAGGCGTGGGCGCGGGCGCCTATGACCTTCTCGCCGGCGGTCCATGTCGGTTGGAGTATAAGGATGGCCTCTGCCAGGACGAGCACTCCGACGCTCTGGAGGAGCGGGTGCGGGCTGAAGAGCGGGATGAAGGGAGGGTGCTCAAAGACGGAGGACCAGACGAGGGCGACGAGCAGGAAGGCGCCGCCTTGAGCCAGCCAGCCGGTACCTAGAGATTGAGAGTTCGCCGGTCAGCATCTGTCATTGTACAGGCAGGATGGTTGGGATGTGCCTGGGAACGCGCACCTCTGTAGAGATTGTGGAATATTGATTCTTCTGGCCTCTGGAGGGCATCTCCCGGCTGGCCGAGCAGAGGTTCGGACTCTCCCGCCTCATGGTTGTTCCCCAGCGGGTGCTCCGGTATTCCTGTTGCTGAAGCCATCTTGGAGGCGTGCGTCTTTGGGAGCGGAAGCTGTCTCTACGGTGCTGCTCTGCGACTTCTTTGAGGGCGGTTGGTCGTTGTTGTTACAGAGACAAGAGGCTGTCGGGCAGTCCGGAGATGAAGAAGCCGGCTGGAGCTGAGGCTGACGCGCAACCTTGACGTTGGAGGCTGGTTACCTAGGAAGGTAGGACGGGCGAGGGCCTGAGGGGTTGATCCCAGACGAGCTTGCGGCTTAAGTACCTACCTACCTAGGTAGACGGCCATTTACCAATGACAGGATATACAGACCTACCGCAGACTGCCAGCAGGCACCTGATGGATTTTAGGACCGCCCGGCTACCCTAGTTATGGATCCCATGGGCACATCGGCTCGTTGTCTTTGTCCCAAGGAGGCAAGAGAGTGACAGCAATGGTTGCGGGCGAGGCATCAATTGTGTTGATGCCATACAAGTCGATGATGAGAGCACTCAGTGAGAGGTGCCCATTGGCCTATGAGAAGTGCCGCATTACTGTCCCCCACACCCTCTCCAGCCCCCGACGCATTGCATGGGACCACTAGGAGCGGGGCAGATCCAGGTAGCAGCAGCGCTGGGGCAGTGGCCGGATTATCGAGATAATCATAGCCCGCCCACCAAGCGCGGGCGTGTTAAACTAGACAGCAACTACTCGGCTCCGGATTGATAGACGGCGTTGGCGCAAATTTCATGATCCTCCGGTTGAAAAATTGTGGTTTGCAACGGCAGTTTCGCCACGGGTGTACACACGAGAAGAGGCTGGTCCTGTCCAAGCAAACAAAGAATTGGGGGAGAGCAAACATGCCTGCACGTCCGACCGAGGCTGGAGCAAGACCGGGGCTCCACACAAGCGGTGTCGGCCGCTGCCGATTCGTTCCGGGCCGGGGCCGGAGCCCATTACTCGATAGCCTATTGTCATTAGACGTCGCCTATCACTTGGTTACTACCACGTCAGATACACAACACATCTTGGGTCCCCGTGCCCCTCTGCTGACGACCCAACTTTGCCTTGTTTCTTGCACCGTACATTCTTCCTCCTCCAGAACATTCAGACCAGATAGATCCCCAAGGCAAACATGGCAGATGAGATTGAGTACAAGCTCGACAACGTCGAGGCCACAGTCGTGGCTTCGGACGACATCGACCAGACATTCCGCTCGTCCAGCATAGGTACGGAAGCAGGCGCCTAGAGGGGTCATCAAACCACACGCCGGGGTTGTAATTCCGCGTCGAAGGCCTCAGGCCACCCACAACAGAAGGCTAACCAGGACACAGATCTCGTCTCCGCCGCCCTGGGAGGAAAGGTCCTCGGCTTCTCGGACGAGTGGTTTGCCGAGGCTGCGAACCTCCTCACGCCCACGCCGCCCATCCGCCAGCCGGGCAAGATGGTGTACACGGGCGCTTGGTACGACGGCTGGGAGACGCGCCGGCACAACACGGAGCCCTTCGACTGGGTCGTCATCCGGCTGGGCGTCGCCTCGGGCACCGTCGACGGCGTCGAGGTCGACACGGCCCACTTCTCCGGCAACCACGCTCCCTTCATCTCGGTCGAGGGGTGCTTCAGCCTCGACGACGCAGATGTCCTCTCCTGGAAGGGGTCGCGCGGCGCGTGGGAGCCCATCCTCGGCGTGCGCGAGTGCGGGCCCTCGCAGCGCTTCGCCTGGAAGCTGGCCCGGCCCACGGGCAAGCGCTACACCCACGTCCGCCTCAACATGTACCCAGACGGCGGCATCGCCCGCTTCCGCCTCTTCGGCCACGCCGTCCCCGTCTTCCCCGATGACAGGGACGCCATCCTCGACCTCGCCGCCGCCCAGAACGGGGGCGTCGCCGTCTCGTGCAGCGACCAGCACTTCGGCACCAAGGACAACCTCATCCTGCCGGGCCGGGGCAAGGACATGGGCGATGGCTGGGAGACGAAGCGCTCCCGTGGAAAGGACCATGTCGACTGGGCTGTCATCCGCCTCGGTGCGCCGGCGCTCATCCAGCGGCTTGTCGTCGACACTGCTTTCTTCAGGGGCAACTTTCCTCAGAAGGTGAGGGTGGACGCTATTGAGTGGAAGGACGCCGGAGAGCCCCCGGCCACGGCTGAGGCATGGCAGGAGGTCGTGGAGCCCAGCAAGACTGGGCCAGACCAGGAGCACGAATTTGCTTCCAAAATTCAAGACAAGCCCTTTACACACGTCAAGTTGACCATGATACCCGACGGAGGAGTGAAGAGGATTCGCGTATTCTCTAAGCGCGCTAACTAGTGAGAATAAAGCTACCTTTTGTTTCTAGAACCTACCGCACCCTCTTGACAAACCTTCCATCGCGTCTCACAATCCGCGCATGGACAAGTAAATAGCATTCCTTTACTAGCCGTGCCGTTGAACTCGAGTGCTCGTGTGCTGTGCTGTAAGAAGAAACCGCCGCGACCGCATTGTAGCCACTAGACGGGACCAAATAACTCCCTTTTTGATCAGCGGCATGAAATTGCACATCCTATCGCCACTGAGGTGGCGGGACTTCCCAGCCGGGCTTCTTCCGGTCAACACCCTAGGCCTCTCGAAGCCAGCAACGACTTGGACCTATGGAGTGCAACAGACTGCAAGACATATTGGTGACCTTCTCATGCGTCTCAACTACCCGGCGTTCTTTTCGAGGCAAGGTTTCAGCATTTTCTTGTCAACCTCGAGTGAGTTCGGATGCGCACCGGGCCCTGAAACTGGTCCACGAGCCACTTGGCCGGACCACCTCAGCACACCCGCAGTCAGGGGAGCCCTTAGAGCTCACACTTTGGAAGGAAGAGCCGAGGTACAAGACCGCGTGATGACGACGGGCAAGCCATGCTTCCTCAACATTGAATGATATGACATGGTGGCAGTTCAAAACCTGAGCATGACCCCTTTTGGTGAGTCAAAGGGACCTAGCAATGCGTCCAGGTCTGTCCTAGCCTCTGGGGGCACTTTCTGGAAATATTGGAAGCAATAAAACCTCTTGGCTGGAAATCATCGACGCGGGCCTCGTTTCAAGTTCAGTGACCGAATGCGAACTGGGGATCTCGTCATCCACTCACTCACGTAGAGAGGAAAAGCAAAGAGGTGGAGCAGGCGTCACTGCCACTAGTATCTGGAGGTGGGCCTTGAATCCAAAAAGAAATCCCAAGGGAAATTCCATAGGTGACGCCCAGGCGGGAAGAAGTTTGAGACATGGCTCTGGTCTGCGGGCGAGCCACATGCTGCATCTGGACCACGCGGGCCACGAGGCAGAGGCCATGCAAGGAGGCTGGGTCGACAGAGGACCCCGATGCATCAGGACGGACGGCCGAGAACCAATCCGTTTGCTCGGCGAAGTGATCCGATGAGTCTCGCGTGTGACCGAGACGACGTGGCTGGGACAAGCAACGAGCTTCCACCGACTTGTTGGGACCAGGAGCATTGAGGCTCAAATTCCACGTTGTGGGCCATCGTCTCTTCTTCCGGGTAGATTCAAACTTGAGGAGTTGTGATGGGCTTTGATTTGATGGGCAGCTGCGAACAAGTCCCGACGGCAATTGTATGCAGGTTGAGATGAACCTGTGCAAAGGTGAGGAACTGAGCAAGGGCACGGTCAACGCTGCGTATCCCTACACTCAGCCTCTGGCAGCACTAAAACGGCAAGAAGAATGACTTGACGTTATCCGGCCCAACATCAACGATCCAACGAGCCCAATTAGTGAGAATGTCTCTCGAGAGGAAGCAACCAAAGACCCGGACCAAAGGTCTCGACTGTTGTGGTACCCAAACAACCTCGATTTGGCTTCCCCAGCGAATTCGCCCCCCGAGAATGACCACAGAACCCTGCCATTAGGTGAGGTGTCGAACCATAGGGGTCGCTTCTCGTCGCTGTGTAACGGTATCACAGGCTGCAGACGAAACCGGGGTCAACGAGGTTCCTCGTGCTCCCTGCAGAGTCTCAACCTATGTCCAAAGTGTATGTCCAAAGTGTGGTCACACACCAGCCACTGGATCAACAGGAGCCAACATTCTAATCACAGCCACTGAGAGGTGCAGCTCCTGCAGGCTCGACTGCAAGACTTCTGCAAGTAAGCCGGAACTTTAGTATACTTACAGGACGTCCGGCCGAGCTACGCACAAGCGTCATCCACAACATGCATGCCCGTCAATGGAGCGCCGAGCCTATAAGCCTGCAGGCAAGTCACGGTTGAATCCATTTACTCGCGTGTCCAGCGGGGCACAGGCAACTTGGTCCAAAACGAATGGGTCCGCATCTCGAAGCCGATGCGGTCTGACCAGGTTCGTGGCGTGGACCTCCTTGTGGGCGACATTACTGTGGCTTGCAAGCCAAGTTCAATTTCTGCTTGCTCTTCCACAGCAGACGTCTTCGCCCGCAATGCTCGGGCAGCCGAGGTGAGGCGAGTCGGGGCATTCATTAGGATGCTCGGAGTTCCGGCCAATTTGCCCCACGAAGTGCACGAAGTGGAAGTGTTTTGAAGAGGTTTGAAGGCGCCTACCCTGCCTTCACTCGTGGCCACCGGTGATGAGCGGCAAAGCCATGTGCATCCACATGCCATCAAGTCATACTCGACGGATCCGCCAAGTCGCTTGCGGCAGGATGAGGCGCGTTGATCAACGGTTCGGGGCGCTTAGCCAGAAAGAAAAATAATCTGACAAGTGACATCCAGGGCCGACTGGTCTGAGGGATGAACTGGGGCGATGTGGAAGGTAGCGGCTCGGATGCTGAGGCACAGTACACCTATTATTATCAACCTTATTATTAGTCGGGGACCTATCCTTGGTCACATTTCTTGTCGAGTGCCTGACTGACTGATCCCGGGCTGACCGGCTCCGGTGGGTTTGATGAGTGACGACGTCTGAAATTGGAAGCGCCGCCTAAATTAGCGCACATGCGGCAGCTTCTGACCTCTGGAATCAGGTACGCCCAGGAACTCTGGTGTGTTTCAACGGAAATTGAACAGCTCCAGCGGCGAGCCCAGGGACTGGTATGTGTAAGTGGTCAGGCTGCAACCCTACAGTGACAGCCGCGAGCTTTGATGAGAGGGTCATGGCTACCGTGTTCGACCAGCCCCGAGCTTAGTCACCTCGGAGAGCTGGCTACCGCGCAACACAATACACCGTACTTGGTAGACTGCTTCGTCTCTGGACCAAGGAAACAAGGAAATAAGCTTTGGTTATGTGCAGTGTCTCCAGCGTAACAGCCCTGGCCGGGGCGTCCGCGCGTCCACACAGTAAGTGTTATGTAGTTGCGGGCAGGCTGGTGGGTCATTCAAGCTCGGAGATAAAAGCCCAGCAGTGGGGAGATGGGTCGGTCGCGGGTGACAGCGGTGTGGTGCCCGGAGAAAAGGCATGTCTGTATGTCTGCTTGCGTTCTCCCAGCGAAGCCGACGCCTCGGTTGGCTGGAGGTTCCGGGAGGAGACGGATGTGGGGAGTGTGCCCCGGTCAGCTGAGAAGGGGCCGGCTCATTTTGCTTGTTATTAGCTGTGGGATTGGATGCTCGATTTCGAAATAAGGGACGGATGCGTGCGTGCCCTGCAGGGTAGCATCGAGAGAAATGGGATCTTGTTTCAAATATAGCCCAGGCAGGGTTAGTCAGCTGGGAACAGGGGTTGCCCAGGCCGTGGTTCGAACCCCAGAGCCCAGAGTGCAACGAAGCCACAGTCATCAACGAGGGCAAGGGCAGGCCTGGGAGGGTTGGGGAGGTGGAGGAGGGGGCGGGAGGGCGGCCGCGAGCAAGCCACATCTCGAGCGACACAGGCCTCGGACTCGACGCTGATCGACTCGATTGCAAACCAGACAGCCAAGGCAGGCGATGGCGCCGACGCGGCGCGAGGGACGACCCGCGCGCCATGTTGGAGTGACAATTGGCTGGTGTCTGGTGTCTGGCCTGGCCTGGCCTGGCCAGCTGCAACGGGCGACCTAGCCCACGAGTGCGTCGTGCCAGGCCGGTGTCTCACCCGCTGAAAGGGCCTTCCGGCAACTTCGAGGTCGTTGCGGAGCCGAAGCGGTGTTCTGAACTGGACCATGTGGCCATGGGCAAGATGAGGAAGCGTGACGTCCTTTGGCTGTGGATCATGATCGGGTCCCAGCGGACCTGGCGAAAGCCAGGCAAGCATCTCCCGATGTGTGCGTACGTTGCCACTCCTGGAACGGGACTGCGGTACGTGTCTGAATGCGCGTGTGAGGTTGTGGCTTGGCCCTTGTTTTCCTCGTCGCCCTCGGCCTCGACCCTCGATCCTCGACCCTCGATCCTCGACCCTCGCAGCCGCGACCGCGACCTGTTGTCACAGTCGTAGTCACAGCTGCAGTCATGGTCGCGGGCGCAGTCGAGTTGCAGGCGTGAATCCTCACAGCAAGGGCCATGCAGTCAGTGAGCAGGTTTGCCCGCAGGAAGTGTTGATGAGACGCAGACGCAGACGCAGACGCAGACGCAGACGCCGGTGGAGGCAGGGAGCTGGACTGGTGTGACTAGCATGGATTTCTGTATTTCTGGTGGTCCGTTATGGCCGTTGGCGCTCGTCGACGGTAGCGAGGCTGGAACGCTCCGCACACGGTCCGTATACTTGGTGCTTGTCAATAAGCCGTGCAAGCCGTACAAGCCGTACAAGGTTTCAGTCGCCAGCCTGGATCATCAGCGAGCGGACCCACCCGAGTTACCCACGCTGCGGTTCTGCTGGACCGTGCGGTGCGAGGTGTCCTCAGCCCTAGGCAGTCCCATGGACACTGACGCTGGGGCACTTGCACCTGCACCTGCAACATGCGCACCTGCACGCCTGCACCGACACCGACAATGACAATGACACTGGCAGGCTGCGGTGCTGTGTGGCGGTGGGTTGGTGCTCTCTGTCGACGGAACATGCCATGGCATGGGCACAGCACAAGCATCCGAACGTCGTGGCATTGACGAGGATCGGAGATGCCCTTACAATGAACAGCGGGCCCTGCTGGGGCACACTCTCGACGACCAGACGGCCTGGCTGCCCACCCTACTACTACTTCGTAGTACCACCAACAACAGGTACGTACCCCCAGACCCAGACCTCGCAGTCGTAGTGCGCGTAGCACACGGTAGCACTGAATTGGCAGGAGCTGCTGGAAGGGTCCCCCCTGCTTTGGCTGTGCTGTGATGCACCTCACACCTCACAATTCCACCCCGACTGCTCCTTCTCGATGACTACTGCACGTACCTATGTGGGTAGTCTGCCACGGTACGGCAGGAGCGGACCAAGGCAGGTAACCGAGCACCCTGCTGGGCTAGGCGACATGAGCTGATTCCTGGGCCTGTTGGGCGGCACCTTCCTGGCCTGGGCAGCTCTGTCCCGCGGTCGATATCGATCGGATCAGCAGCGGCCACCTCCTTCCCTGGCCCTGCAGAGTTGGCGGGCTTGGTGCGGGCTGTTGACGTCTGCTCCTCGCAGTATCCTGCCATCGCGTGTGCGTGCTGCTGTGCTCTGACGGCCAACCTGACGGCCTGCCAGCCCGCCAGCCAGCCTGCACCGCGCGCGCATCAACGCAATTAAAATGCTCCTAAGATGCAATCTCGCCTGCATCGGCATTCTATCATCCACCCTGCCTGCCCAGGTGTCAACTGCCAGCTGCCAGCCGCCCGCTGCCACCACCGTCGCCCGACCGCACCCGACGGCCGCTGCAGGGCACTCACTGCAGTGGCTCAGCAGAAGCGAAGCATGGCAGGGCCCTCTCGTGGCAAAGGCAGCGCATCTCACGGCACACCTCACGGCACCGCGTACCATGTCATGGTCACGTACTGCAATGTCGCGTGGGCGGCTCTCACGCCCCTGTGGCTGTCGCATGCTGTTGCAGTGACCCCGATTTCACCGCGTCTTCCACCTGGGCAGTGGGGGCTCAGCTGCCAACGGGCCTCGCGGTGCTATACTGCATCTGGGAGATGTCGCGGGTCCTCAGCCACACCCACCTCCACAGGACCTGCACTTTCATCAGGCCTGGCCCTGAGTTCCCAGTCCGGACGGGCATCGGCTCTGGTTGGGCCTGCCACCGCGATCCGCTGTTTCAGAATCAGCCCTTCCTGGCCTAGCCGCACTGCGACGCTCCATGTTCCCGCACATGTGCAGCATATCAGAATACCTTCCCAGGCTAACTACCTTTAGCTGCCCTAGCTTGGGTAGCGCGTGCCGCCAGATCCAGACCTGGACCCAGACTCTGGACCTCACCTTCTCGGGCGCGGAGGAAACATTCATCTCGACTTCGGACTGATCGCAAGATCGCCTTGGCCAGATGCCCCACCACGCGCACAGTAGTGGTCCAGAGTCCTCTGCCCGCCGTGTAGCACTCGGGAGCCACCACACGGCACATCGCACATCGCTCTGTGGTGGAAATAGTGTCTATCAAGCCAGCCAGCCGGCCAGCCAGCCAGCAAGCAAGCCAGTCAGCCCGGGCTGTCTTCTCCCCTGACAATACCAACCATGTACCCTCTCACAGGCACTCTCCATCACATGCAGGAATCAGAGTGCTGCCACCGACCGGGCCCACTTCTCATTACCGCATTATACGTACTGCGCCGCGCCAATTTCTACCGGGAAGGTATTCCGTGCAGGTGAACACAACAGCTTGCCGGCCGTGCTCCAACAGCACCACTCCCTTTCCCCTCCAACCCAGCTCATAATGATACCGATGCGCCAGATCAAGCACATTCTAGAGCTGCCCTCACCTACTCCACCTTGACGGATGTGACGCCACGGAGCTCGCTGCGCTTGGCGGAAAGTCTAAGTCAGGACCCCGCCCACGGGCAAAGCATGCAAAGCAACAGCACAGGCTCACGTTGAGGCTGCTGCCAGGATGACACTGGCCTGGGCCAGCCATTCTTGATCCGAGCTTCTCGCAGGCGATCGACGTCTTTTTGAGATGATGTCGTCTGGCCCCTTGCCTGTTCCCGATTCGAGAATGTACACAACCTCCACAGTCGCATCCTCCTGACAGCATATCGCCCAGCATCATCGACTCCTCTGCATCTACCAGCTAAGCTTTGGCTCTGGCGTACCGGGCTGATGTCAGGCCCCGCTTCGCAATTACCACGCTGATGTGTGTTGTGCTGTGCTATACCGTGCTATACTGTGCTGTACACGTGGTACGCAACGGGGGGGTTTGGTCTGGCCGCAATCGTGGACAGCACGAATGCACGTATGGATACTGTCAAGACGCCTTCCGGCGGATTCATTCGCCGACATTGGTCCATCTCGCCGTTCGCTTGTCTAGGGATCTACCCTGCGTCTAGGGAACCCACCCCAGCGTGTGGCCCCGCCCTCCCTCATCTCCCTGCCGGGAATTGGACGAAGGGGGAAGCGATAATGGAAACAGCACCAGAATCAGGAAATGTCTCGCAGGGGGCCCCGAGAACGCCCAGGGCTTCTGAACAATTTCGGGATGGCAACGCACTGCTTTAAGTCCGCCTCGACAACTAGCACAACGCGCAGGCGTTCTGGACCGGGGAGAACCTATCTCGCACAGATTAATGTTTCTCTGCGAGCTGTCGGAAGGGAAACCTTAACTCGTTTAGGCAACTCACGCGCCACAGCAGCTGTGACCCTGCTCCTTCTCCTGCTCTACGCGGCTTCCCCAGCTCGCACTAAAGTTCCCTCCCCTATCCTTTGCCCTCTGGCCGGTCGTTGTCTTGTGCAAACAGCTTGCTTGTTGTCTCCGTGCTGGGTGTCAGCACGCGTCTGCTCTCACCCCCCCCCCCGTCCCACATCCCCTATCCGCCTGCCGCTCGAGCATGGCTGGGGACACAATGTACCCTACTTTTGCGTGGCTGTCAGGGTATGGCAGGGCATACCGCCCGATCTAGTCAAGACTCGCACGCAAGCCGCATCCTCTCTACGTACACATCCTCTGCCATGGTATCGGCCTTGTTACTTGTCGTCTGAGGCCCGTTTATCGCTACTTGGGTTGTCGTCCAATGTCGCGTGGTCCAGTGCTATGCTGTCCTGCACTGCGGGTCAAGGCTAAATTCGTCTCATTCGCAAGAACCCTGATACTTCCCAGGTTGATATCGCCTTCCAAGGCTTGATCTTCATCCAACCCTGGCGTCAATCTCTTCTGATACAGACTGTTTCCACAAGAAATAACAAAAGGTCCCGTCTGCTCCACCGGCTGTGCTCTTCCCCTCCGTTACTTGCCTAAACCGGCCAGGAACGAATCTAAGTCGTCCTTCGTCCATCGGGTCCACGTCTAATTTCCTCACCTTACCCTTGGCTAATAGTATCCGCTGCCATTACCTCCCGTAGCCTACCCTGTCAGCCCAGTCACTTCGAGACTCATCAAATCTCCTCTTCTGGAGCGAGCAAGGCAGCAGATCTCGACAAGGGTCGGCCCCCCTCCCCCGTCCTCCACACGCGGCTTCACTCCACCTTGCACGGGTCTGGGCCCGTTGGGCTGGTGGGAGAAAAATAACAGACGACTGGGTCGACCATTTCCCTTCTTCGGACAGTACTTACCACGCAGTATATCTCACCCGGTTGCAATGTCCAAATGAGGCTGGGCTGGCTCATTTCGACGTTTCATCACCACACGCCCCGCCTGCGTCCTCACCATTCTTTACCAGGCTGGCCGCCACTCCCAGCTTCCTTGCAAAAAGGTTAATTCTACTTCCTTCTTCTCCTTCTACCCCGTCCACACATCCTCACCTCGCCATTGGCTTTGGATGTCCCATTTCTTTTTGTTCTCTTCTCAGCCCTCTTTCCTCCTTGTGAGGTTTTCCGTTCCATCGTTTCCTTCTCGTACCCGGGCATTGACCCTGTCCCGCGTCCACACTGTAACTAGCTCGGTCGCTCGCATGTAGACGACGATGCTCACCATCAAGCAGCCAGTTCATTACGGCTACAGGTCGATCCATGATTTACCGACGCCGCCCAGCACATCCAGACCCTCGCCTCCATTGATGTACCAGGATTCCTCACACAGAGCAATACCCGCTGTTCCTCGAAGCCACAGTCCGCCGGATCGACTCATGTCTGGCTCTCATCGCGGCTTGCCCCCTCCATCGGCGATGGGACTCGGCCAGCCGTTGCCTTCCGGAGTTGCATCTCATCCTCCCCCAACTCATGCATCCTCACTCGGACAGGGTCCACCTCCGCCTCCGCCTCCGCCATCCCAGGGTCAGCAGCCAGGCCAGCATCTGGGGCAACTACCCCCGCCGCCGCCAGGGTGGCAGGGCTCGGAAGACTCCATGCGAGCATGGTTGCATGCGAAGGCGGAAGAGGACAAGAGGAAGCAAGAAGAGGAGAGGACCAGCCAGGAACGGCTTCGCCTCGAGCAACGACGAACCGAGTACGACATTCTGCGAACGTCGTTACAGGGTGGCGTCCCACCGCCCTTGGTGCCGGTCGTGTTTGCTGGTATGGGAGGTGGTAACCTGCCGCCAGCAGCGCTGGAATGGGCCCAGCAGTTCATGTACTCGCAGTCGCAAGGTGGGCCTCCGCAGCATCTTCTGCCCGGCCCAGCTTCGCCAGAGTACCGCCGTGACTCTCAAGCGCAAGCCTATGGGCACTATTCGGGCTCTGGTGGCGTTCCATCCACTCCCGGATCTGCTCAGGGTGCCCATGGCAGCTTTGTTGGGACGCACCCGAACTCTTCACCGCGTGCTCGAGGCTACAGCATGCCAAGCTCTGGCAGCCGTCCGCTCGGAGGGGGCCCCGGCCTATCCAGCCTGAACACGAGCGTGCTCCCAAGCTCAGGTGGCGCATCTGCAGCGCAGACACACCCAGGCGTCGCCTCGGCGCAGCAGCAGCAGCAGCAGCAGCAGCAGGAAACGCAGCAGTCCCCGTCGATATACTTCCATATGTGGCAACCCCCGACGAGCCAGGCCAGCCAGTCCGGCTCCAACCAGCCGGCAACACCTTCCGGTGCGTCCAAATCCAAACATCGGTCTTAACAAGGGGAAAGAGACAGTCGGGGGACTAACGTGGCTTGCAACAAGCAGTAGGGGAATCGCCACGCAAGCGGAAAGCGACGGGGCCACAGCCAGCTGCACCTCCACCGAACACGCAACAGAGATTCAGGTCTCCCCCGTTCTCCCACAGCACGGGCTCGACGATCTCGAACCCTCCGCCAGGGCGCAGAAGAGGCCACTCGCGCCAGAGGAGCGACGCGTCGACATACAGAGGACGTGGCCGGGCTGAGACGATTGGATCGACCCGTGGTATGTCGCCGATGACTGCCCCAGGACCCGGTACAGCAATAGAGAGAGGTGGTGGATCGGCAGAGCCATCTTCACATTCGCAGCCGCAAGCGACGCAGACGCGTATCGCAGCGCATTCAGTTTCATCCCTACTTTCTTCAGATGACCATCCGCCGCAAGCGGCCCATTATCCGACTGCCCCAGTGGCAGAATCGAGAGGTCAGCAACGCAAAGAGGGCTCACGACAGAACTCCCCGCACTCGTCAGAGGGACGCACAAAGTCGGAGGCGCAGGATCCACGACTCCGCGGGAACGAGGCAATGAACGAAATTTGATATTCTTCTTTGGGAGGGGTTCGAGGACGGGTGTGCCACCCCTGGATTTGGACGTGCGACTCGAGCAGTGCAGCAACGCTGCTTTCCAGAAGAGACCCAGTCTGTGGCATGTTCCGCGCGAATTTTGAGCAGGCGAAGGTGGATGTGTTCTGTGAAGTCTCCCTCAGCCGAAAGGGACTGGGGCTTCATTTCTCCTGGACTATTTGAGCATGCGCGACCGACGATCTTCATCGAACCCCTGCCCGCCAGCTGAGCGATACTCTGCGGAGAAGCCAACATTACAGCTGGCCTACGCGAACTCTCCCTTCGGCCACTCCGTTATTCTTTACATTCTGATTCTTCTGCGCGCCACTTGAGCGTCGCACCACCCTAGGGACAGGACCAGTTATACTCTTCTTCGCCATTCTTCATCTTCAACCTTGATCATTCTTCTTCACCCTTCATTCTTCATTTCTAGGGAACTTCACTTCGGGCCATGAATGGCGAGGCATAGGGATGGTAAACTTTGGTTCAATTCCCGCTTCCTTTTCACACAGCGACATTTTGGGTACCTGCACCGGACCAAGCATGTTTGTTTTGTACCATTTTCTCTTCTACTTGTATATACAGAACGCGGAGGCATACATGGGGAAAGCAAGGATGCTACGAAAGAATTGCACACAGAGGCAAAATGAAAACGAAAAAAGGACGAAAACAATGGGAAACAGCGAGCCAAGCCAGATTGTCTTGGCGCGGACGAGGCAGAGGCTGGGAAGGTGGTCCTTCTGGATGAACTTGGGCATCCCGGTTATCGTGGACTGGCAACGTCGAGCAAGGCCGCTCTTGTTGCTGAGGAGCTCTTCTTCCGTACTCATGTACCTAAGATACCCCCGGCGCGGGCTGAATGTATATCACAACCCAGTGGCTACAACCACCATGAGGCTCAAGCTTTTCTTGCACAATGTACTATCAAACCGACCAGCAACTGGTGTTGTGACCATGCTCTCGAGACTGGGACAGACGCGCGCCATTGCTTGCTTCACTGCTAGCCCTGCGGAAACAGTGAGACGCGCCCAAAACTGCATAGCCTGTTCAAATAGTGACATTGTGGTATGACCTCTGTGCCAAACCAGCCCCCTCCCTCCGGGGGGTAAGTAAGCTCTCGGCCAAGTACTCCCGCAACAGAACTCATAGTAGGCTTATAGTCTAAATGTTGAAATCAGCTGATAGATGGCAAGATGCGCCCTTGCTCTGGTTGGTGTTCCGGATCCGGCAACCAGCTCATGCTCTCCCCCGGTTGCTGGGCAAGAAGAAGCTTTGTTTCGCGCAGGGCCAATCACGCCCCCGGCGGCTGGGATACGCTGGCCTCTCGCTGAGCTCTCGCTGAGCTCTCGCTTTCTTTTTCGGCACCGTGCCAGGCAGGCTGGCAGGCTCTTCATGTCCTCTTTCTGTGCCCGTGCGCTGCGAAAGCTTGACAAGCTCTTAATGATGCACTGCTGCTACCACCCTCTGGGGGGAGAGGGGGAGGGAACGTCGCGTCTTGGGGGATCATTACATAGCTGTTGGCGCGAACAAGAATTAGTCGCGCGGCCAACCCAAACTCAAAAGAAATAAGAATTGTCAGATCTCCGGCCCCCAACGCCGTCTCGTCCAATCTTGTACTCGTATTTGTAAGTCGGCATCACCATTGCCGTTCGGGCGAATCTGTCAGTGCCCAAAGCAGAAGACGCTTGTTTCGGGCGAGAAAACCCAAGACCGGGAGGCCATCCTTGCCGGCCCACTACTATTATCTTTCCTTCACCCCCAGACACGCACGCCCTAGCACAGGTTGTTTTCGATTTATTATGGGTGGATAATTTGCAAGTCATTCGGCGACTTTCAGTCCGGCCCCGGTCCGTGTCACATTGGAAAACATCCCGACGGGGGTAGGAAAGGCCTGCATGAAATCAACCCGTTGCCCCGTGCGGGGACGTCTGTGCCCGTTTCAACGCCGGCAGGTACTCTACTGTGTAATAACCTTGAGAAGAAAGAAAGAAAAAGTGAACATGGGGCCACGAGTAGATGGAGTCCCATTGTGCGCCTAGGAATACTCTCCTGCCAGACAGGGACCGTGGGCAAGCTAGCCCCCCGAGGGCGGGATGGAGAGGCCGGGCGGCCCAGCTTGCTTCGATATACTTTCCTGGTGACATGCCGTGACGACATCCTTTGAAATAAAGCCCGGGGCCAACAAAAGCTAAAAAGAAGCCCACCAACCACTCCACACCGAAGGTTCTTACCAAATGAAGAGGGCCTACAAGTAGGAGAGGGGAGGAGACGTAGAGAAGTGCCCTGGTGGGAGCGTGGGTGAGTACTGAGCCGGCCCGCTCGAAGTGGTGCTGCGGCTCGGTTCTGCATTGAACTCCCTTTCGGGTCCACGACGTCGGAGGTCTGGGCGCCATAGAATGGGAGGGAGGGAGCGAGTGAGAGGGTAACAACACCCGCACGGCTGTAACCTGCCCACGATCTGACTCCTGACCATTCCTCGTGTCCTCTTCCTGCGGGGCCGGACCGTGCGCCACACTACCTACTTGGGAGTGCCATCGTGCTCTCGACTGATACAACCAGGCGAGAGGGATAATCAGCGCCAGCCCGAGCCCGAAGCCCCGGAACCCAAACCTGCCTACCCTGCCGAAGCAAACCAGGTTCAGACCGGACCCAGAACGACACCCAGACTCACCCGCCTTCGTGAACTTATTTACATGCAACAGCCGAGGCTCACCCCCGACCGAATTCTGAGTCCCCGGTACGCCCGGGGCACCGAGACCAAGGGGAGCGGGCCGGTCCGCTCCGAGCCGAGCCGGGGGGTCCGTGGGCAGCCCCTCCCCGCTGATTGGCACGCCACCTCCGGGCCGGGGTGGCAGCATCTCACCCCAGGCGCCATCCACGGGAAGAAAGGGACAAACGAAACCATCAAGGGCCTGAAAGCAGTCTAGTACCAAACCACAGAAAAAGGACAAGTCGTACTTTGAAACCAGCCAGCCAGCCATGTGTGCCCACGGGTTCGTTTCTTCCTCAGCCACAGTTCGCCTTGGACGTTTCGCGCATGGGTCACACGGGAGACACCGGCCGGAACAGTTTCGACGGCCCGAGATGCAAAGCGTCAGCTAGTGGCTATCTTTCGTCCGACCATCCCCTTAACATCCGATCTTGGACACGTGGCTGAGTTGAAATGGACCAAGAACGCATAACAGACACTTATTACAGGGATAAAAAACACGGGACGGTCTTATTCCGGTTTCTCAGAGGGAAAGCCTCTTTTGTGTCATTAGGATTTCTATTACTATTGTGTGCACCCGACACTGCGTATCATGCCGTGCTGAATATGGAAAAAAAGGAGAAAACCAATGTCCGTCCCACCGCGGGATAAGAAGAGGGGCGGTTGGGTGGTGAGTGTCGGTCCGGGTCGCCAACGCGGGTATATAACGAACAGTCCTGATCAAATGCACCCCGAATAACCAAAAATCTCCCTGCTGCCTCGCCCCGAACGAGGTAACGATTGCTGATGACAAAAGAAACCTGACGGCATCACACGTAGCTGGCAGGGCAGCGACAGGCAGCGATGAGCAGCGATGCCGCCGCCTCGCCGCCCCTAACGCTGCCCGGTCCAGCTCCGTGATGCACCGCTCCCCATAGCTGTAGAGCCAGTTTCCACCGACAACACCGTGTCGTCCTCACCCTGCCAAAGGCTACCCAAAGCCAAGGATTGCTTCTAGCTTCTCCTTTTCTTCCGGTGCATATTCCACTCCGCCCGCACCACGTTCATAAACCTGTCCTCATCCTTCACTGGCTGGGCCGATGTCAAAGCCTTCATAACATTCTCGAAGTCTGCGTCTATGATGAGCTCCTTTTGCCCATCAATGAGCGCAGCGCTGGTGGCATGGAGTATTTCCAGCCCGTTGAACGTCGTTTCTGCTTCCTTCTCTTTGGACGCGCTCGGGTCCGGGGATGGAGATGAGCCCCCAAGCAACATGAAGACGTCCCACACTCGTAGTTGTGCTGCAAAGGGTATTGATAGGTTGAAGAGCGTCAGATACCACCGTGTCCCATAAGCCGTGGGATCAATGCCCATCTCGTTCTTGACAGGTTTATGTTAGCTGCGGGTGAGCGAGTCAGGACCGGACTGCTTCGGACTTACCAGCTTCTGGGCTGCTGCTTTTCCGTGCAGCCAGTGGTCCTCGAGGTCCTTCAATGCCAGCATCAGGCCGGCGAAACCTGGCTGGTAAAGCCTGTCCAGACCCCGGAACTGCCATAGCCGTACAAGCATCACAAAACATCTCTCCTCGTCGTAATAGCACAGCATGGTCGCTGCAAGACCGGCCATGCCCTGAACATAACCAGTGTCGGGGAAATAGAGGGACATCGCGTGGAGCACGCGGAAAAGCAGCCGCTGGCCACCGCGATACCGCTTGCGAAACATTATGTGCTTGTTGATAGTCCTGGGCACGTCGAGGTCGATCTGTGTGTCGTCCGGGGAGCTCACGTCCTGTAAGCGGTGGAACTCGGCGAAGAGCTGTTCTTCCGTGGTGTCTGATTTCGCCTTCTGGGCGCTGGCCGAGAGGAAAGAGTACCAAGCCGCCCCGCGCCAGCAGTCCGGTATCCCTTTCCATGTCCTCTCAATCAGTTTCGGGCTCTTGACATCGAACTCGATCACCGTGCCTTGAATTTCGAAATGATGCTCGCTGCCTTTGCTCCTCTTGACCTTAGCTATGTCCTCCACGGCGAACATCACGCCCTTGTCATCCTTGCCCTTGATGACAGTCTTGGCCATCTTCCTCCACTTCTCGGTCCTTTTGACCTCCCTCTCATGGGCGTCTTTCAAGGCCTGCTCACTCTTTTGTTCCTCTTCGATGTCCACCAACCCAGGCGGGAGCCCAAGCATCTCACCCGCCTCGTCAATAACTTTCCTGTCTCGGTTGTGCGGAAGCAGGTTCGCTGCAGTTCGGATCCCTGATCTGACTGTAAACCTCGATGATGTAGAAACCCCCGAGGTTTGCGTGTTCAGCGACCGGGCCGACACCTTCCTGCTGGGTATCCGGCTCAGCCCGGGCGGCGACGACGGCCCATCCGTCCTCTTAGTCAGCACGTTTCGGCCGTTGCGCCTCCCAACTGTAGAGTGTAGCGAGTGTGTTTCTGCCGGAATGCTCCGTCGCGATTTTGGTCTTTGGAAGTGTATGAAACCGTAGCGATCGACGTCGTCCACTTGGACGTTTTCCCAGTCCTCGATGCCGCCCGCAAGCTCATACTCGCTCCGGCGTGTGTTACCTTGTGGCGACGGCAGCGAAGTGGCCGACAGCAGCGTATTGGGACAGAGGTACAAAGCTCGGACGCTTTGCCGCCTTCTTCTTTCTCTGTGGGGGTGAGACGTTGAGCGTTAGCGGACACATTGGACATGCATAGATTGGAGTACCGAAGGAAAACCATACGCGACAATATCTTCTCCATCGGAAGGGAGCTGATCCCCCGACTCGGCGGGCTCACCAGAGGGTGACCCAGGAGCCCCATCTTGCCAATTGACGAAGTCGCCAGATTCATAGAGCGATCTCACCTTTTGTGACTCCCTCTCTGTATCTACCGACATGACTCGTATGTTGGGCAACGACAGCTTCCTCGCAGAGTCCCTCGGTGTTGGCTGTAGGCTGACGGCGGCGGGCTTGGGATCCGGGGCGCCATCGGCCGAGGAGGCAGCCAGCACGGGCGCGGGCGCGAGCGCGGGC
Source organism: Diaporthe capsici (assembly GCA_013364905.1). NCBI lineage: Eukaryota > Fungi > Ascomycota > Sordariomycetes > Diaporthales > Diaporthaceae > Diaporthe > Diaporthe capsici. The sequence continues at coordinate 1,231,764 of WNXA01000006.1, read as the reverse complement.
GCGGGGCGCGTGGGAGACATCTGCATCGGGGAGGGGCCAGGTGCAGGGTTCGGGGAGCTTACGGCGCGCTTGCCTCCAAACAAGATGCTTCCCCTCTTGGAGAAGTTAAGGCTGTCGATGTCATCGAGGAAGCGGCCCTCGGGGATGCTTGTGTTGATGGGGTGGAAATCATTTTGCGGCGGCGGCTGGGAGCGCTCAGATAGGGGTCTGGGGCCGCTCGGATTTGGAGATTGGATGTGGCTGTCAAATTGATGGATCTCTTGGCGACTGTCACGTACCGAATCGGGGGCTTTAGGCGAGGGGGATAAATGGGGCGCTGGAGATGGCTGGGACAGGCCTGGGTGGTGAGACTGGGGAGAGTGCGGAGGAGTGGGTGCGACGGCGGCCTCGTTCAGGCTCTTCTTCCTCAGGCGCTTCATGGGCGGCGGGGGCAGCTTGAGGCTGAGGCCCTTGACGAGCCTCTTTGTAGCCGTGTCCTTGGGTAAGTTGACCGAGGCGATTTCCGACGTGTCGGAGTCGGTGACGGACCAGCGGCTCTGAAATGAGGGGCGAGAGGTGTGCTGGGGGGTGCAGGGCTCATCAGAAGACAGGGCCGGGGTGGGTTCGTCGGTGGAGTAGATGGATGGGGTGTCTACCACATCCAGCTTGACGTGGTAGTCGTAGCGAAAAGCGTCTTCGTCGTCGTCCTCTTCATCCTCTTCATGCAGGGTGGCCGAGGCAGAAGACAGCGTGCCCAAGAGCGAGTCTCGTCTCCAGTCGGCGCAGATGGAGGACGCTGCTGTTGAGGCGGTGGTTGAGGTTGAAGATGCAGGTGAGTGATTGCTCTGGCATTGGCGTCGAACAGCGGGATGCAGGGGCAGATGTAGACGCAGATTCAGACGCGGATGCTCAATGTCGGCCTGCCCCAAATGCTGCTCCCGGGCAGGAACAGGCGGGGGCACAACGTGCAGGTCTGAGGTGGTTGTGGTTGTGGTTGTGGTTGTCGCGGTGGTGATTTTTGGCGCCGCAGGTGAGGAAGGGAGCTGGGCGGACGAGGCAGGCGGGCGGCGGCTGGCTCGAAGGGGGTTGCGAGGCGGAGGAAGGAGAATCGGGGGCTGGGCCTGGGCCGTCTGCTCGTAAGGCAGGGCAATCAGGCCAGGTGCAGGTGCAGGTGCAGTTGCAGGCTGAGAGGCTAGGGTGACGGTGGTGGTGGCAGTGGCAGTGGCAGGAGTGTGTGGAATGTAGTGCGGGCCAGTTGCAGTCGCCGCCTCGGTCCTGGGCTTCCTAATACTCCCAGACCGCAGGCTGGGAAATCGTTGTGGTGCCATTCTCGCCCAGTCCTACAATGCTTTTGCTGAACCTCCCCGATACTAATTGGAGCATCAGTCAGAGGCCCTCGTCCAGTCCACTCTTGTTTGGGGCCCTGGCTGTATGTATATGTGAGCTCGGGAAGTTGGTGACAAGATGATATGGACGGCTTCAGTTGGACGGGGTGGTAGCACAAGCTCAATGACGAGCCCAATCTGTTCGCGACTCGTTTCGAAAAACGGAAACCAAGAGACCGGGGGAAAGAAGAATGGAAGCAACGGAAATGGCCCTCATTACATATACCGAGCAAATTGTCCCGTCCACCCACACATCTACCAAGGTTGATAATAAACATACCTTTTGCCCGGCGCGGGGCGGACACCGCCCACCATCCAGAGAAACTCGGTACTACACAATACATATGACACAAAAGGTTGGCCACGATTCAGCGTCCCGGCACTTGGCAAGCTCAAGCTCTGCTTCCGACGTGACTACCTGGGTACCTAGGTACCTTCCTACTACGTAGGTAGATTTTACAACCTCGTGCACACCTCCTCCTCCCCTTCCCCCCGGGCCTAGGAGCCCAGGTCCCCGCCACCCACCACTCTTGGTCACTCCATCTTCGCCGGCCAGGACTAACCATCAGAGACAGGTGGGAATGGCCGATGTGTCCTCTGCATCAAATTCGAGGACACAGAGACACGGTCTCAACCTTGGTGGCAGGCGTGCCGTCGTGACTGGCCCGACCTTGCACCGTCATCTGTGCTCCGAGACAAACCACTGGCTCAGCACCGGCCAGAAGAAGCAACGCGACACAACGCAACGCAACACGCTGCACACAAAACACAGCTCGCCATGGATAGACGACGGATATTGCCTGAGCCACCAGGGAAAATTCACACTGGCGCACTTACGTGGCCTCATGCTGCCAGCCTTGCCCCGCCAGCATCTCCTGCAGACGGATATCTCTGACTTGTCACACACCACCAAGGGATGCCAACAGCCGGCCGATTTTCCACGGTGCATGGCACCTTCACCTCGCCCGCAGAGAAAAAAAACCAACGTGACTCGAGCCCGGTCCGTTCTCCCATCGCCTCCCGCCTGGGACGTCAGAACGCCACCATCGACAACACCCACTACTGTCACTTAAAATCCCTTCTAGCAGCTTGGAAGAGATGGGCCGCGCCGTGATCAGCGCCGTCAGTCGTTGGTGCGTGACCTTGGGGGGGTGCGGAGGATGTGTTCCCGAGCAGAGACTCTGTCGGAGCGTCCCGATTGGAGGGTCTCGTCTGCGGCAGTCGTGCCCGTCAAGATCTCTTGGCTTACCATTCCGCCCAGCGAACCGAGCTGCCGGGGGCGTGGTGCGCTGGATGCGACATCCTCCGCCTCCCGCTTCGGGCAAGGGCCAGGTAGACGGCCTCAAAGGGTCCTCCCTGATCGATGCCCACCCCCACACCACCTGTGGTCAAGGATGTGCTCCGAATTCGTCACAAAATCTGTGCGCGTTTTCGTTTTCCTGACTCCATTGTGGAACGCCCTTTGCTCGATTCTCTTGACCCATTCGAGACTCCCGGGGACCACCGCACGTTTCCGGATAGAGAGCTTTTCGTGACTAGCTTTGCTTTTTTGAGTTTACCCGACTCTCTGACGGCCTATCAACCGTGTGTCACGGGACAAGGCTGCTGTGCTAGAGTCGCCCGAGCTTCTTCGTAGAGGGGCTTCTAGAACAGGTTCTGTCTCTGCCACTTCCCTTTGCCATCCGGACGAGTAGCCCAGTCGCTCGGCACCGCGCGAAGTCGAATACACAACGTGTTCCGGTAGAGGCAGATGAAGCCATTGGTAAAAAAGATTTGCAAAGCAGTAGCGGGATGGTACAAGTACATCAAGGCTGGGCGCAGTCGTGGTCACGTACGTGGTCAACGAAAACAGACATGTTCAGTCCCGACTGTCCGGCGTCGCCCAACTCGAAGAGTCAAAAGATCATTCGCGAAATTCATCCGACTACCTGCAAGAGTCCCCATCTTGTCGAGGTAGTCAGATTTGACGAGCGGCCTGCCTCACACCTCCGGCAATAATGCTGCCAGCATGACACCGGTCGGCCCTATCACCACGCGCTGCGCGCCACCCGCCCGCGGAAGTGCTCCTCCGCTAGCGTCCGGAGGTCGGCCGGTCTGAGTTAGAACAGGCCGGCCACGCAGGAAGAGACCCCTAAGTTTCTTGGAGTACCGAGGATCACACCTGCCGGACGCGGGTCGTGGGGCCACGCTGGAAAAATGCTAGAATGGTCTCCAGAATGGGAACGAGGAAAGTAGGGAACATGTCTGCGTTTCCCCAAGAGATCAGGTCTCACCGCATCGCTCGCTCGCCCAGTGACGCCAGTATACAGCCGGGTGTGACCAGCAGCTGCGGGTATATGGATGCTTACCAGTCTCGGTGTACAGTGTCGGGGATCTCTATTCGCTACGTGCTCATACATGCCGGCAATTGTCCAGTGGCCGACGCAAGGCATTGAAGACGATATTAATTGCTGTACAACGCTCACCAATAATAGTGACGCTAATGCCCCTTCAAAGTTTCCCGGTCTCCAGTATTGCCAGTCACAGACGGCTTGCGAGTCTCGCTCGATCCCTTGTTGCTCGCCATCAGCACAGTCTCCGGTGGAGGCGTGTCCCCTAGACTTCCTCGTTCGAGTCCCAGTCTTGCTCGCCGTACATAGGTCGCCTCGTATTGCTACTCCCGCCTCCGACGACCTCCAGCTTTGCCAGAAACTCAGGCGGCACCGTTGGTATGTATTTCCTCTCGCGCTCTCGGTTGACGCCGCCGAAGCCGGCCCCGAAGCACACCAGCATGTCCGTGACCGACGGCAGTGTGAATGGAAGCATGTATGCCGGGTCCATCAGGAGGTTCTCGGGCGCGTCCTCCACGTCGTCGTCGTCCCCGGGCGTCTGGGGCTCTGCGCCGCCATTGGCAGGTTTCTTGGCGTTCCGCTGAGGCGTCGAAGGCGCGCTCTCGGGGGCTACGCTGCGTGTTGGAGACGAGAGCGAGGCCGCCACGCTGCGACGATTGCTTTTCTCCTTCTCCCTTCGCACCTCGGTTTCCTTCTGTATCGCCGCGAGGTATTTCATTGCGCTCTTAGGGAGGCCCTTTTCGCCGACCTCGGCGCGGTAGTGGTTCGCGGCATGGATGAGCTGCTGTGGGGTGAGAGACTTGAGCTGTTGCAAAGTATCAACCAGCGCCTCCAGGTCATCAGCCCCCAGCGACGAGAAACACTGTAGCCACTGTAGAAGTTGGATGATGGGGCTCATATGCCTCCTGGCTGACTCTATGGTGTTGTCGCCGTGAGCCTGCATGTCACCGTGCTCGTAGTGCTCAGGTTGTCTGTTGTTGGTGCGCGCCCAGTCCTCCAGCACCGAGACATTCATGCGTATCTGCATTGCTTTCGTGCGAGCCAGGTATTTCCTGTTGGACATTACCCGGTTGAATAGTTCGGCTCCCAGCCAATACAGCAGCTGCGCAATGATCTGTGCAGTAATGACCGAATGCACGTCGTAAAGGTCGAGCACGAATAGTGTCGAAGAGAGGAGAGAGGTGACGTTTCTGGGTGCCGGCTTTGCCCTCTGCTTCGGCGATGGTGGCCGATATTTCCGCTCCGGCGGTTCTTCCTTGACCTTCTTTTTGCTCTTGAATATCTTCCACTCGTTTTGGAAGGTTATGCCCTCAAAACCTGGTATTGTCTCGTGGTCCAGCATTGCTGCGTCAAGGACCTTGTCCAGCCGCCTCTCCGCGTCACGGACGATGAGAATGAAAATCTCGTTGATTAGTTCAGCAAGCTGGGCCTGAAAGTTAACAGTGGCCTCAACAAGACCAGCATCTTTCTTCAAATAATGAAGCAGTAAAGTGGCATTCGAGATCCAGAACGCCAGGATAGTCATGTCCCACTGGTGATCCTCGACAACCTCATTTATCCTATCCATGGCCTTGATGAGTAGCTTTGCCAAGAGGTCAGAACTTGCATGGTAATGGGCATATCTCGCGCTCAAGAAGATCATGTTCGCCGGGACTGGCTTTTGAGCAGCTGATCTCTGTGGCGTCATGTTGGTGACGATGATGTCCAGTATGCGGTCCAAGTCGCCCTCTTGGAACACAAACATCTGGTCGTGGAGGCATCTTGCCCAGTCAAACTCCTGTTGCTCCTCCTCGAATTCATCGTCGACCTTGAAAAGTTAGCATGTGGCGGTCGCGGCACAAATAGACTCCGGCGGGGCACACCTCTGGTTGATCATCTATTCCAACGTTTCCTAGGTCGACCTCCAAGTCTCGCGCGCTTTCCATCATCATGCGCCTCCGCAGTTCGCTCTCCATCAACTCCTCCTCGAACTTGTCTTGCGAGAAGCCGGGCTTGTAAAAATCATCGTCGCCGATACCAGCACTGCCAATGTTGTACCCATTACTATGTAGGTAGAAGGACATATCGCTATCAGGGGCAACGAAATCGGCAGCGGTACGGCCGGAAGTCGTCTTCGCGTCTGAAGATGCACCATTGTCTAGCAAAACTTTTGCAATCTGCTTGTGACGGTTGGTCATGGCCCACATGAGGGCGCTCCAACGGTTGCGGTCCTGCTTGTCAATGTCGGCTCCAGCTGCGATCAGAGCTTCTACGACAGCTTCATGGCCCTGATACCGCATCAGCCCAGGGGTTATGTCAGCTTTCTGGAGTGAGAAGACGTACAAAACAACTGGCATATATCAGCGGAGGTGTGCCGTCCTCGTCTGGAGCGTTGATATCCACGTATTCCTTGGCTTTGCCAGCTAATATCCGGTTGACCTGAGTAACATTGCCGTTACTCGCTGCCATGTTCAAGGCTTTCTGCAGCATCTTCTTCTTCTCGTCCTCCGAGAGCTCCTCGTTTGCCGCGATGGCTGCCTCATCTTCGAAACCGGGGCCGGATGAGTGGGCCGCTTGGGCTGCCAGCATTTCCATCAGCCGGGTGTCACTGTCAGAGACGCCCCTTGTGAGATCTTCGTCGTAATTCTTGTCGTCTAGGGAGAGGTCGCTAAATTTGAGAGGCTTCGCAACGACCGGAGAGGTCAGGAATTGAGATTGTCCTTGAGAGTGCTACGCATCAGCGATCCAAAGCCCCTAGGTCAGTCGGGCGAGGAAGGGAGTTGCCGCAAACCTTGCCAACCGTCGTACATCTCTGTCTCGGGGACCGGCTCCCTGGGCATGCGTCTATCATCGAGGGAGGTGGGCAAGTCCGCCGGCAGAACCTTTGGCCTCTCGCCGCCGCCGCCACCGCCGACATCGTCCTCGAAAGGACTGCGAGGCCCGCCAGCCGAAGGCTCAAAATCCATCTCGGATCGGGAGTCTCGTGGTCCGCGGGAGGTTGTGGCGGGGTCGTCCGGGATGTCCGATGACGAGTTTGGGGAGCCTATCTCTTGCTGGGTTCGAGCATCAGGTCATCGCTTGATGGGAGTTTGGAGGCTTTGCTGGTACACCCAGTGCAGCTGGAGGAGAAGCGGGTTGTCGACGAGCTGCCGTGGTGGACTGTGAAGTGCTGCCACTGCGTTGGAATATGTGGTTGTCGGTACCTCCTGTAGGTGGTCTCTCGACCCCCTGTCCAACTCGACCGCCCCCTGTCGTACTGCACCGCCCTGCCCAGGAGCACTTTCCACAGCGGGGCTGCACGGGCCATTTGGACAGCTTGTCAGCAGTGACGTGCGTGCTCGCCCCCCTCAGAGGAAGGGTTCGTCGTGCTGGGTACCGAAGTACCTGAGTACCCGGGGGTTGACTGACCACCTGGCTGTCTGCCAAGTACCCAGGTACTGGGGACTAGATGATAGTATACCCAGCCCCAGGCAATATACATAGTACATCTCGCTCAAAGCTCTGGTTATGGATATTTTCAACGACTTACAATATGTATGCAACAGGGTGGGGGACTAATTCGCATGCCTACCTACCTATCTACACAGTATACCCCCACCCAGCAGAGCAGGCTGCCCGTTGCGCTCGTCAGTGGTGGCCAGGCTGGACTGCTGTAACAGACAGTATACCTGGCACAATAGTACCTAGATATGCACGCAGTATTGTTGTGGGCTGATATCCATCCTACTCCCATGCAGGCTGGCAAGGTTGATGTGGGTGTGTGTCATTCGAGCTCCTGTCGCCAATGCCGCAGGGGTGCAGTCTTTTGCATGTCGAGAACACTGAAGACCCATCTCAGCCGTTCTGGCCCGCGTTCCTGCTGTGCCTATCTCTTAGCACCCGAAAGCCGCCAGCGAAGAAGCTCTTTCTCGGGCAACTTGGCCGATCAGGAGCCACTCGCACCTTAGTGTCTGCTCTCATGACGACAAAAAAAAAGATGGAGATCTGCGCTCCTTGCCCTGGAAGATTGACCAAACGGCTTTGCACGGATGTCGAAGGAGAGACTAGGTGAGAAAAAAAAAACCTCTCTCAGAAGTGGCAAGCTGCTAGGATTCTACGGCTGTACTAGGCCTTAACAAGGGTTGCTTCAACAACCTTGGAATCGACGAAGTCCCATCCGAGATCCAGGCCCAGGTATTTTGTTGTCACCCGTTTTTATTACCATACAGTATGCATCTACCAGATCTTTCGGTGACGAACCTCTCTCCACTTCCGTCTCGTCTGTAGTCTATGTGGAACTTGCCCGCCTGCCGTTGTCTCCGCGCGTGCACCTCGCTGCTTCTTCTTGCCTGGGAGCCGCAAGGCGCAATCTGAGCCCGACGACAAACAACATACAACACACAGTCCCGACATCCCGATTACTAACAAGAGCTGCCAGATAGACATACAGGCACCACGGGCATCAAGACACGGCCTTGCGCCCTGGCATTTTACCTCTCGCACCCAACAAGCCCCGCGTCCGGGTTCTGGAAGCAGACCGACTACCCACCCACGTTCTTTACCCGCGCCGTTCGTTTGCAAGGGAGCTAGGCATAGCAAGCGCTCTGTGCCGCGGCAGCATCATCCCTACCGCCATAGTCTACCGACGTCCATATCAATACACGCGTGCGCCACCACCAAGACCAGCGCCACCCACGAGTGCAGCGGACAGGCGAGCGACCGAGCGACCGAACTCGCAGCCATTATCCGACAGCTTCACCACTTGGTACCACCACCAAGCCATGTGTCCAAGTAGGCTGAGACCGAGATCAAGAACCTGAGACCTGTGTCTCTCGATCACGCAAGCTTCGCCGGCTCGGCCCTCCACACGACCATGGAGGGGTCGGCTATCCAAGATGAGCAGCTCGACTCGACTCTCGATCCCCCGCCCCGGATCTTCGAGCGCCTCTCCCAGATCGCCGGGTACACATGGGATGAGTCCGCCGCGCTCACGCATTCGAGCTATGACAATTGGTACGTGTAATTCCACCGTCGCTCCCATCATGGCCTTAGACTGGAAGCCCCTACGCCTGCTGCTGGAAGGCTGACCGCTGGCACGATGAACAGGCACGTATATGGTGTCCGTTTCGCCCCCCGATACTCTAGTAACCATCATGCTACGAGCCCGACGTCCTTTGCCAGGAGCCCTCCCTCGACTTCGAGCCGCGTGTCTCCCGGCGAGCCGCCCTCTTCGGCCTCCAACGGACCCCTGAGCGAAGCCAGCATGAACGACGACTCTACGGCGGGAGCAGTAGTCGAAGAGGCCGTTGTCGCGAGGGTTTCTTATCACGTCCTCCGAGAGGAACGCGCGTTTCACACGATGAAGAATTTAATTTCGACTGCGGATCCGAATCAGGATCACACTATCATGCCCCTCGATCTGATCAGGCTTGCGCCTCAGCCTGGGGATCGGGGCCAGATCATCGTTTCGATATATCAGTCACCAGGACAGAGTCTGCTGCCCAAGATAATGGACCTAGGTCCTGCATTCTATACGTGTAGGAAGGTCGAGGATAAATGGGTGTCAAGCATCCATGACAGTCACCAATTAGGCCCGCCCATCAGCCTAAATCTCTTCCTCGATTTTGCAATCGGCGCGACTCAATGCCTTGAGATGATCCATCACGGTCTTGGGATCATACATGGTGAACTCCGCGGTGACTCCTTCCATTACAACGAAGAAACGAATAAGGTGAAACTCATCACATTCGGGTCTGGGCTGCGGTCGTTCGAGCATGGTCTCACCAGCACGGGATGGTCAAGCCTTTCGAGGGAACTTGGGGCCAAGCACAAGCTCCTTCACATCAGCCCCGAGCAGACGGGTCGCATGCCCGCGGAGCCAGACACGCGCACTGATATCTACTCGCTTGGCGTGTTGTTCTGGATGTTGCTGACGCAGAGTCCTGTCTTCGATGGTGACACTCCGCTGGATATCGTGCAAGGCGTGCTTGGTAAGAGGGTCCCTAATGTGTCTACCATACGACTCGACGTGCCTGATGTGCTGGGGAGAATCATCCAGAAATGTACGGCCAAGAACGTGGGAGACCGGTATCACTCGGCTAGCGGCCTCCGTCACGATCTGGTCAAGGTGCAGGGGTTTCTATACGACAATGATTGGCTGGCGCTCAAAGAGTGGCGTATAGCGTCCCGAGATGTTAGCTCATTCTTCATGCTGCCATCCATGATGATCGGGCGGCAAAGAGAACGGGCAGACCTCTTGAGGGTTGTGGAGCGCGTCGCAAAATCCCACGCAATGAGCCAGAAGGGACAAAATCGATTCTCGGACGGATCAACCTGGTCGAACGACATGCTCGATGGAGGGGACGTATCTAGCGAAGGCGCCAGCTCGGAGGGTGGAAACAGACACAGCGGTTCTTACACCACGATGACAGATCCCAAGTCTCGTAGTAGCATGATCCCTTCCTTCTATTCGACTGAATCCCAACCTTTGCCAAGTGGGGACGCTGTGTCTTTGGGCAACTCCACCCCGCAGACTCGCACAGCGTCAAGAGCGTGGGAAAGGCATCAGTCGATCGCTTTCGAAACGAGAAGTTTGGTCAACAGTCTAGGAGAGGAGCGACCAAACCCGGACTCGTCCTCAAGTCTATCCAAACAGTTGGGTTCGGCCAAGTTCAGGAGGCGGGGACAGTGCGAGATTGTCACCATTGAAGGAGCTGGCGGGCTGGGCAAAAGCTGTCTCGTGCACTCTGTTCTTGCGGATGTTAGGCGGAGTGGGTACTGCGCAACGGCAAAATTCGACACGGCTAGGAGGACCGCATTTGGGCCTTTGCTAAAGCTGCTTTCCTCACTATTTCGTCAGGTGTGGGGTGAGCGGAATACGGAGACCCAATTCCACCAGACTCTGAAGACGTATATACGTCCAGTATGGCCCATGTTGCACAAGCTACTGGGCCTCCCCGAGTTCCTGATCGGGCCCGTCGATGCGACAGTTTCTAGGTCGATGTCGAATTCTTCGGGCGCCACGATACAGAGAAACCGGGCTCCGGGAGCCCTCAGACGACGAGGTTCATCCCCGGGAGGTACGTCGACTCCTCCGAGATCTTCGTATCGAGGTTCAGCTATGTCCACATCAGGCTCTCAGGATTTCCTGCGCACTGGTGCTTCGACCAAAAGCCTTCGGCTCATGAACACCTTTCTTGACGTCCTACGGATGTTTTCTCAACACAAGTTCATCTGCTTCGTGCTGGAGGACCTCCACTTCGCCGACGATGAGTCGATAGAGCTTATCACTCAGATCATCAGCGCAAGGCTCAGGCTTGTAATTATCATAACCTACCGTTCTGATGAGATGTCCCCTGACAAGGTCAACAACATCATATCACCGCCTGAATCCGAGGATTTGCCGAAGTTCGGATCACCAATCGTTACGCGGATACCTTTATCACCTTTGGGAGAAGAAGAAATTGTCCAATACGTTTCGACCACGCTATGCAAACCCAAGGAGGAAATCCTGCCACTTGCCCTTGTCATCCAGTCCAAATCTGGCGGGAACCCGTTTTACATGCGGGAAATGCTTTCTGCATGCCACCGGAAACGGTGCATTTGGTAAGTTTAGATTTCTAAGTTGGCGACCCTTTTTTTTTTCCTGGCCCGAGTAGTCGGACATGGTTGCTCTGATAATTACCAATTTTCCTCGCGCCATACGGCCAACCTGAAAAGCAAACCTGCGGTCCACCATGCCGCTTCATAGAACATGGGAATATCTCATGCCGAGTTTTTACATTGTTCCTTTCGTCTTTCCTACGCCATTTCGAGAATTTCTAGCGGCCTTTGAAGTATTGACTGGCTGCGCAGGTACGATTACAAGACAAATCAATGGGAATTTTCTCTTGACCAGCTCTTTGAGGAGTTCCAAGGCAAACAAAATTACGATGTGCTGGACACCAGTAAGTAGCTTCTTACTGTACTTTGTGTTTCACGAGCCAGTTTCCATGGTCGACGAAGGATTCTCAGACCTAAAGGCCACTGAACAACTCCTTACGTCCGAGACACAAGTACCAGAGGCATTCGGTGAGAGCTTGCTGACCCGGGTATCGAAGACTTCATCACGCGGCGGCTTAATGAGATGCCAGAGGCTTCGAAGTGTCTCCTGGCTTGGGCGGCCTTGCTAGGCCATTCCTTCTCATTCGAGCTCATCTGTCACCTCCTCAGCGGCGAATGCCAAGATGCCTGCGGGCAGTCTCCCGCAGAGCACATTCACAAGACCTACACGCAGGAGGAGGCGGTGGCGGGATTGCAAGCTGCTATACAGGCATACATCATTGTTCCGGGCGACGTGGACGACCGGTTTCGATTCGGTAACCTCCCTTCAGGTCCCGGGCTTGTTGTATAACGCGGTAGGCTAACAGAATGTGCAGCCCATGATCACCTAGCCCAGGCCTCTAGACAATTGAAAATATGCGAGGCTCGTGCAATGCACTTCACCGTGGCCCAAGTCCTCATGGTACCTGTCCTTACAGCCTCCAGCATGGATCAATGCTAACACTGCTGTGCTCAGAAATATTATGCGGAAGACGGGAAATCGAAAGACAACATTGCTTCCCATATCTGCGAGTCCGTGGACATCATCAGACAACGAGTTTCAATAAGGCGACCGTACCGGCAGCTGCTGTTCGATTGTGCGAAGCTCAGCACAGAACGGGGTGCTCGACCGACTGCTGCGAAATTTTACACTAACGCCGTTGCTCTGTTGCAGCCCGACCCGTGGAACGATGAAGCCGAAGACGTGTCTTACGAAGAGACTAATCAGCTATACCTCCGGGCGGCAGAATGCTACCTCTACATGGGGAATCACGGTGCCGCTAACGCTCTTCTGGGAACGATCTTCTTGTCCGCACGATCAGCCTTTGACAAGGCGCCCGCCTCTGTGCTGCGATCTAGGATATTCGCGCAGGCAGGTGACGCTGAAGAGGCACTGGCGTGCCTGCTGCAATCCCTCAGGGAACTTGGGGTGCCATTCGACGATAATCCGACATACGAGAAGTGCGATGCGGAGTTTGAGAGGTTGGCAGCGAAGATCCGCTCGAAGGAGCGCAGCGAGATCATCAACCCGCGCCACACGGTCGACACAAATTTGGCGTCTATAGGCGCCGTGCTCGCTGATGCCATCAGTTCAGCCTGGTGGAGCAATTGCCTCATGTTTTACCATCTCTCACTGGTGATGGTAGATGTCCACTTGACTCGTGGCGCATTCCCGAGTTCCGGCATGGCATTCCTCCACCTCTCCATGGTCGCTCTCAGCAGACATAGTCTGACAGAGTTGGCCCTCGACCTGGGCTCAATTTGTCTCGACTTGCTAGACAAGTATCGTGACGCCTTCTCCATGGCTCGTGGATACATGCTTTACGCCAATTTTGTTGGCCATATCCATTACCCCCTGAGCGTCGCAGTCAACCAAGTCGAAGGTGCTGTGGAATACGCAACCGTCGCGGGCGACCGAACGTCGACAATACTGAGCTTTGGACTCTTGGCCCAGCTCAAATTCTTTGCCAGTGAAAACTGTGCCGACCTTGAAGCTTTCTGTCAGTACGGATGTGAAGACGTGCCAAATTGGCATCAGGACACGAGGGGCGGAACCCTCCTCATTGCAGTGCGGCAGGTTGCTCGAGCACTACAAGGAAAGACACGAAATTTGATTGCTGATGAGGTTATGAATGATACCCAAACTTCCCACAATTCTGCATCCTACAAGGCTTGGCTAGAGGCGAACGCGAAAAACGGCGGTCGGTCTTTGATATGGTACGAGACCATGGAAATAATACCCCTTTTCCTGTTTTCTCATTACGAGAAAGCGGCACAACTAGGCAAACACTGCGTTGCCAACGAACACATCATCTGGTCTGCCCGGAACACGAGGGCTGCCATGCTGTTCTATGGTTTGTCTCTGGCGGGCCTTCTCTTCCGCAAAATCGAAGACCCGCGCACCAAGGACAACGATATAGACGAGCAAGTCGAAGCGACGGTCGAAACACTGGTGATGTTGCGCAGGAAGATCACAGATTGGGAGGTTGTATCCGACGTCAATTATCTGCCCTGGTCCACTTTTCTTCAGGCACAGATACACGAGCTCAAAGGCGAACATGGCTCAGCCATCCGCGCATATGAGGATGCTCTGGATCACGCATCTGAGCAGAACCTGGTCTTCGAGGAAGCACTGGGCAATTATCTCATGGCAGGTGTCTTCATTAGACGCGGCGCGCGGAGATCAGCCAAGTCTGCGCTCAGGGACGCTGTCGGGCTTTTCCGATTAATGGGTGCCACAGGCCTGGCCGATCGAATTGAAGAGGAACACAGTCTCCTGCTCCACGGGCCTACCCGCAATCCTCGAACGGCTGAGGCCTCTGCGCAAACCGACTTCGCAGGCGACGCAGCACCAGTACAGTTCCATCATGTAGACGGGGAGGCCGAGGAGCCCGGCCAACCAGCCCAAGTCGCCATGGGCGAGCTTCACGAGAACAGGATAGGGGCCTGGCGAGGCTCCATGCACCAACCTGAGGCCGGCGCCGGCTTGCCTGCTTTGGACATGATCGATCTGCATGCCATTTTAGTATCGTCGCAGGTGATTTCATCCATCCTGGACGTCCAAGAGCTCCTCAAGGTATGTTGTTCCGACCTCGACCTCACATGCACTCATCCATGATCCTTTTGCCTTCGAGTCTCTGTGCCACGCTTTCCTCTCCTACTTCCTCACACATCAACTACATGTGATGACCTCCTGACCTCGATAACCCCCCCCTCTTTGGACTCATCGTGTCCCCAGCCCACACAGACCCCAATTTCCTGATACCTCTCAATCTCTGCGCATTCATTCTACTACGGCACCTAACATTGAATTGATAAACACAGACCATGGCGGACGTGGTATTGCGCTGCTGTGGGGGCACCGCCACCTTAGCGGCCATCATCGTGGACGAAAAGAGCCAGTGGTGCGTTGCCGCCAGCGGGGACCCCGAAAAGGGAGCACAGGCCCACAAGCCCGGAATACCCTTAAGCGCTTCTCAGCATTTGGTCGCTGAGAACGTGGTGTTGTATTGTACTCGGTTCAGGGAGGCCGTCTTCAGCGCTGATATCATCAGCGACGAAAGATTCGGCGTCAGTGAGCAGTGGCTTCAGAAGAATCCCCAGGGAAGAGCCATCATCGCTTATCCCATCTCTCATGGATCGAACCCTCTTCTTGGCGTCCTCTACCTTGAGGGCAACCCCAATTCGTTCACGGATCGAAATGTCACAGTCCTGCAGCTCCTCGTTAACCAGATCGGCATCAGCTTCTCGAACGCGCTGTCACTGAAGGCCATTGAAAAGGTCTCGAGCGAAAATGCTAGCATGATCGAATCGCAGCAGCGTGCCTTGTTGAAGGCTCAGGAGGCCGAGACGAAGGCCAAGGCTGCCGAAGCAGAGGCCAGGCGCAACGAGAAGCGAGCCGAGGAGGCGGCAAAGGCAAAGTCCATTTTCCTTGCCAATGTCTCTCACGAACTCCGAACTCCACTCAATGGTGTTATCGGAAACTCGGAGCTCTTGAAGGACTCAAATCTGTCCAAGGAGCAGCTGGAGATGGCCGACTCAATCAGGGTCTCTGCTGACCTGCTTCTCACCGTCATCAATGACATCCTGGATTTTTCCAAGATGGAAGCCGACAAGATGAAGCTTTACATCACTGCCTTTAACCCGGAGGAGATGGTCCGCGAGGTTGTCCGAGCTCAGTCATATAGCAATCGGGAGAAGACAACACGACAGAACGTCAAAATAATCAAGGATATCAACTTACCGCCAATGCTCATCTACGGCGACCCGATCCGTCTCCATCAGGTCCTCGGCAACTTGATCTCGAATAGTCTGAAGTTTACAGAAGACGGGTCGGTGACCATTGGGTCCCGCTTGGATTCTGAGACTAATGACAAGGCAACGTTGACTTTCTGGGTCAAAGATACCGGCATTGGGATCTCAGCAGAGCAGAAGGCCAAGCTCTTCCAACCCTTCAGCCAGGCCGACACGAGTACGGCTCGGAAATACGGCGGCAGTGGTTTGGGTCTGTCCATCTGCAGGAGCTTAATCGAAACAATGATGAAGGGCAAGATCGAGCTGGACAGCCAGCAGAACATCGGGACTACTGCGTGGTTCACCGTCACATTTGACAAAGCAAATCCCGATGTGACTGCAGGCGACCCACGCGCCTTGCCCGAAACATTCTCGCGAAGGTCCTCTGATAATGTCAATCGGGAGCCGTCGCCCAACCCTTACCTGGATCTGTCACAGATACCCAAGGAATCACTTCGCGTCTGTATAGCTGAGGACAACGCCATCAACCAGAAGATTGCCATTCAGTACATCCAAAGGCTAGGGTACAAGTATGTGGATGCTTATGATAACGGGTTGAAGGCAGTCGAGGGCCTGCGCCAGAAAGCTCTGGAAGGGGAACCTTACCACGTCATCCTCATGGACGTGCAGATGCCAGTGATGGATGGCTATGACGCGACTAAGCTCCTCCGCAAGGACTCACTCGAGGCGGTCCGCAAGATCCTGGTGATTGCGATGACGGCAAGCGCAATACAAGGCGACAGGGAGAAGTGCTTGGCTGCTGGCATGAATGACTATCTGGCGAAGCCTGTGAGATCCGACGTGCTCAAAAAGAAATTGGACACCTACGTTGGTGGTCAGGTACGTGATGGCTAATTATGAACACCAATATTCAAATGCAATGGTTGTACTAACACGAGCTGAGGATAGGCACCTCCCGACCGCAAAGTCAGCGATGTGTCCGTAGCTAGTGTCCAGTCAGCCACCGCGACAAGTCCTCCTCCGTCTCTGCTCGAGCACAACGGGTCTTTGGTTCCGGTGAAAGAGAATAAACAGCTACTGTCCAGCGGCACCGACCACAACCCGAAGAGCAAACAAGACATTCCCGGGCCACCCAGCAGGACCTCGAGTGACAACCGACTGTCTGATACTGGCTCAATAGAAAGTGCGGCGGGCAAAGTTCGGAACAAGTTGACGAAGAACCGACTGAGCCAAGATGCATCTGGAGCTGCTGAAAGCAAAGGAAAAGAGAAAGAGAAGGCCAAGGCGGTACTGAAGAAGAAGAACCCGCAGGACAGGAGGGAGAGCCTCAGCGTTGATCCGAATGAGCAGCAGTGAAGTCGCCAAAGCGACACGAACTTAACGACACGGAGCAAAGGAGATAGAAGGTCACACGGCAGGGATTCTGAATTAAGTGAAAAGAGAACAGTGGCAACTCCTCGGAAGAGGGGAGTGTTTCTGGGTTTCACGGGCACGTCTTTCTTACTGGACTTCAACAATACCAATTTCCTATTCTACCCACCACGAGCGATTGGAAGTTGTTTTCTACACGGAATGAAATTGGGGGATGATATCTGAGGGGACAGCTCTTGCATTGCTACGTGTTCACGGTACCCATTCTTGCATGCTTTGTTGGGCTTCATAGCGCGTCGAGGGCGACGGGGTCTACATTTTTCATGAGCGTAGGTTCAAACAAGAGAGACAGACACACACAAACACACACACACACACAGACAGACAGACACACAAATCATATTACCGACCAACCAATACTAGGGGCTTGGACATATTTTCACTGCTTGGAGCAACGGGTGTCGGCACGAACATTGACAAATTACAGCATGACTGACAAGCTTGGACGACGCACCAGAATCTCAATCGTTGAAATACAGTAAAGCAGATACAGCACCAACCCGGATAGTCTGGCAGGCCTGCAACGAACCGGTCCGCCTGACTCGGGAGATCCATCTCCTCCTCTCAAGGCCGTGCAACCACGACATCAGCATGGGCCCGCGTGTGGTCACCGCCCCTCTTCCAAGCTCGACCGGGGAGGGCCGACTGTGGGCCGGGCCCCCTTCAACCCCCCAAAGATGGAGCCTCGACTCAGAGGCCACAATTCACGAAGCTGTCGCATGTGCCAGCTCTTTGGGCTCGATGACGTCACGCGCTAGTAGGACCTGCGGCATTTTGACGCGGAAAGTGAAGAGAGGATTAAGATGACCTGTGGGGTTGATCGCACGGAATCAGAAATGGCAGTGCGAGCTCTCATCAAAGGCGTCAGTGGGTTCTGAGGGGCTCTGGTCACAAAAAAAAGGACGGAAGAGGAGGCACTTTTAGAAGGCAAATGCCACTAGGGCAAAGTGGTATGGATGGTGTAGAATCTCTATGTCTATCGAATCATAGGAGCCATGTACCAAAGACAGGGTCAGGTTCCCTGTATCTCTTTCTATACAGGCCCTCGTTCCTCTCACCGCCTCGCTTTGCGAGGGTGACGAGAAAGCATGCCGCGGAGTGGTCTTCCTTCCACGTTGCGTCTACCCGGGACTGCATCTTTACTGGAAATCCCATCGCAATGTCAACCAAGTATCCGTCTTGTAATTTCCATGCAACTCCTAGCCTGAATCTATCAAATCCCGCCCATATGTTCCGTAATACATGCGCACGCACCGACGCCCTTTTATCTTTTAGTTGGGGGGCTGGAAGAATGCGTACGACTGCTCCAGGCGGCGCTCGGTGTTGGCGCGGCTGTTGACGAAGTCAGGATAGTTGAGCGTCAGCTCAACGGCGCCGTTGACGATGTGGTCGGCGGCCTCGACACCCAGCATGAAGGAGTGGTCCTGGTTGCCGACCTCGTACTTCCAGCTGCCGAACCGGCCACGGGAGAAGATGTCCTTGGCCTGCAGCTTGGGCAGGAGCTCCTTGAGGACACCGTCACGCTCCAGGGCGGGTGTGGGGTATCCGTGGTCGAACTTGCGGTGGTACGTGGACACAATATCGTCCTCGGGCAGGATCATCTCAGTGTTGATCAAGCCCTGGATGCAGTCCTTGAGGAGGTTCGCCTCGTCAACGGGCTTCTTCGTGGACTGGGATACCTCAAGCATGATGGACCAGTAAGGGCCCTCCTTGGCCTCGCTCGAGTCCGCCTTGCTGCCATTGGCCTTGTACAGGGTCGGCAGCTTGGCATCCGACTGAGGCTGGTTGTAAGGGGAGTAGTTGGAGAAGATGGTGGCCCGGTAGAAGGGGCAGTTGTCCTCGGGGAAGTACAGCTGAGAAATATTGGTTAGCAAAAACCTTGTTGACCGGAATTTGACGTTTGACTCACCCAGCACTTGTCACCAATGCGGTCAGGGCGGCTTCCACGGAGACCAACGCCGATGACGTGTGTCGAGGAGTAGTAGAGACCCTTGGAGATGCTGACGAGCTCCTGGCTGCCCATCTTCTCGACGAGCTGGTCGACGTTCATGGTGGAGATGAGCTTCTTGTAGCCAATCTTGGAGCCATCGGCCATGGTGACGATCTTCTTGTCGGCGTCGACGTTGGCAACCTCACCCTGCTTTCCGAAGCGCTTCTTCTCCTTGGGCAGCGTGTTGGCGACGGCGATCCAGATACCACCGGTACCGTCCCGGGCAGGGAAACGGAAGGTAGCGTTGGGGCCCCAGTTACCAGCAGTCTTGTTCAGGATGACGTTCTTGGCAACGAGCTTGACGTTGGGGGCAGCTACACGCTCACCGAGCCAGTCACTTCCCATCTGGTTGTCCAGTTAGTCTTGATTCCGGACAAGACGCGCGAGGCACAACTGTGACTTACATCCTTGGTGGGGACGGCCCAGACTTTGTAGTTGTAGGGGCGCATGAAGATGTTGGCAATGTGGTCACCCATCTGTCGCACAATCCACTCGTCAAAGTTCTTGGGCTTTGACTTGGTGACGGCGCTCTCCATAGCAGCGTCGATGAGGCCGTCGATGGCAGCAACCTGGTCCTCCTTGGGCAGCATGGAGATGTTGTTCTGGAAGGGGTAAGGGACCCAGAGGCCCTTGTAGCGGACGTAGGAGATACGCTGGTGGTCGAACCAGTCGTCCTCCTTGGGGAGGGCCTCCTCGATGCAGTCATCGAAGTACTTGTAGTGGGAGAAAATGACGTGGCCGCCCACATCGTACAGCTGGTGCACCATCGTTAGGCCGGTCGTCTTACTGCGGGAGGGGAGTCAAGGGCGACTTACGAAGCCCTCAGGAGTAACATCCGTGGAGGCGAGACCACCAGCCTTGTCGCCAGAGTCGACAATCAGCCACGAGGGGCCGTTCTACGCATTGCTTGTCAGTAGGCGGTCACTTGAGATGGCGACGGCGAGGCATTGGAGGAGAGGAGAGCGTACAATGTGGTTGAGACGCTTGGCGGCACCCAGACCCGTTGGGCCCATGCCAATGACGAGAACATCAACGTTGCTGCGGTTGTGCTGTCAGTATGTAGCTCTGTCCAGGTGGTCGAGACCAGGCAGGAAGCTGTTGGCGGGGCCAGGGAGGACAACACATACGTGTCAGCCATTGTGAAAGCTGGATAGAGACACTGAGCGTTTCGTGAAGAGGAGGAGGGGGACTCGTTGGTACTGCTCGCAGCTTAGGGTGCGATGCGAAGCAGGCGTTGGCGTTGAAGACGAAGGCAGCGATGGGCAGTGAAGGTCAAGGTCAGTTCTAGTAGCCGGCGACGGCAAGAAAACTTCTTGGGATCTGGACAGTTTTCTTTGGTAAATGACGGTTGTCCCCCTCCCCCCCTTTCCAGACCACCACCAAGAACAGGTCCCCTTTTTTTTTCCCTAGCTGGGTAGGTAGGCAGGTACGTACTCAGGTACCTCTTGTGGGTAGGAGGGGTGAAGCTGCCGCGGCGGTACATGGCAGTACAGCAGGTAGTCTAGCTGCTGCACATCGGTAAAATGAATGGGCCAGGGATTTGGGGTCCCCACCATCTCTTGACCACGCTAATTTGTGCCTGGGCCCCCCCGAGCCGCCGCGCAGACCGGGGGCCATGAGCCTGCAACTTGGCATGACTGTCGGGATGGGGGGCTCTCCCCTGGGCCCCAGACCCTGGAGGCGGCGCTGGCAGGCCAATTGCTGCAGAGAGCCCGCCGTGCTTGAGGCCCACGGCGGCTCCATCCATCTGGCTCGGCAGCGATGATCTTGAACTCTGCATTTGATGCGTGGTCGACACCGCCTCCGTGGTCCGCTACTGTGTACGCTGGATTGGCTGCGGTAACACGCCTGTGATACTCTGCCTGCAGTGCCGTGCATGCCATCTGTTCCTGCTCCCCCTTCCGCACCACACCTACACCACACTACACACTACACACAACACACGGTCCTGGACAGCCGACGCTGGCCAGAGGTTCAAAGCTTGGGCCAAGTATTCCGACACGAGACATGTTTGGATGCGAGTCGTTGTTACAAAGGAACTCGTTCGCTCCAAGTCTCACACCTATGATAGGAACAATGATAACGAGAGATATTGCTGTCCGTACTGGTGCTAGGCAAGCACGCACGTCGAGTTAGGACCGATGGCGATAGTCGACGTGGCTAACGGGTCCAATTTTTAATTTCCTCCATCTAGCCTGCCAGCACGTCGTGATTGGATTCGTCAGTTTGCAAATTTTCTAGGTGTAACCTCTGGTGATATCTTCCCGGCTGTCCAATTTCCTCCATGAAATGAGCACTGCGGACTTGGAAGGTCGAGCACAATTTGGCCGGGAAGATCAGATGGGATGAACGTGTCACAAGCAACTCAAAAAAAAAAAAAAAATGTCAGACACGGGCGGCCGGCCGACATGGCTTCGGTGGTGTCGCCGGAGGGGCAAGGCCCACCGCAGACGGCTATACTTCGAGTATAGCTTGGTCTGTGGCAGTCGATTTGTGGCTTTCTAGAAGACAACACTTCCATGGAGTGCAACGTGTTCTTGGCAAGCATGCCCGCAGGGCGGTTGCCGGTTGATGGGATTTCCAGACAGGCACATATTGTTTTCTGCATGCTGTGCTCTGTATCACACACAGTAGGTAGGACGGCAGGAAGATGTGGGTTGCAGTGATGAAGCGGTCATTAATTTTTCTCCTACCAGGAGCAGATGGATATCCCTGGCGACGGGGCGAGTCACTTTGCTGATCTCGTTTCACCATCGACGATCAGCGAGCGCGTGGGCAATGCCGAATTCCACATTGGAACAGCAATGCGCGGAAGTGAGTGACAGGGCCAGCAGGGCCTGCTGTAATAGTATCGTGGTAGTGCCGGCTCGAGATAACAGTAAATGAGGGTAAGCCGTTCGTGGTAATCACCCGCCTTGGCCTGGCAGGCGGCAGGAGATGAAATGATGGAAAAGGCAAAGACAGCCTCATCTACCTCTCACAGCTCCGAGACCCGGTGGCGAGGAACCATGCACTTCCACCAGAGCTCACCAGGGCGCGCTCAGTCGCTCAGGCGCTCAGTCACAGACTCGTTCACCTTGTCTGTCGCAGTGGCAGTGGCGAATGGCCCTCGTGTTCTCATCGAGGTGGAATACGGAAGTAATGGGTGGTGGTGGTCAACTGGTGGTGCTGCGGGTTGCTGCACCCAGATGTCGACGGCGGCGACAACAATGCGTGCCACACCCAAGCAATGATTCGTGGTGAAGTTGGAACTTGGCCAGCTCCCGGCCCATGACTCGGACAATTAAGACCAGGTACGACTCAGCCGGTATTGGCTCGAGGGTGCTAATTATATGCTGCAACACACCCAGGCGATGGCACCCTTTTGCTTCCGAATGGTGCGTGCCGCATGCATAGTAGATAGTCCGGACGGTATGACAGCGGTGCCGATGTCTTTCTTGTATTTGCGGAAACACGGTGTTCTACCGTGGAACATCTAAATCTGGCCAAAACGTGGGCAGATCATGCGCCTGGCTTTGGTCGGCAGGGCGGCCTGTCAGAGTCCGCCAATTTGATGTCGTGCAAGACACAGTCTGTGCACTCTCCCGGGCGCTGCGCTACATGGTGCTGACGTAGGGCATTGTCTCGCTGGATCTGGTCTAGAAGGCCGGAAGTGGCAGCCATCAGAGAAAGCAGGAATAAATACGAGGCCGAGACCTGTCGCGAGGTCGACCTAGCGGCCAAGTACGGCAGGGCATGTGGTGTAGGTAGCGTGCGCGTGGTGTAGCTTTTGCTGTTTGCGGCCGTCACACACGTACGGCCCGGTCGGCGAGGTCAGGGTCTTCCCGAAACTTGGCGTTCTCCCGTGCCAGGCGGCGCCGCCATCGTGGGAAGGGAGCTGGTCATCACGAAGCCGAAGAAGCTTCCATGGGCCGCGGTCCCCAATGCGGCACGTCCACGCAGCCCTCGGAGCCGATGGCTGGCCAGGCTCACGGGGCCCAGCGCTCAGCACAGATCGCAACACGGCCAGCAGGTGTTGCTTCGAGCAACCCACATCGTCGTGATGCTCTTGGCAACGGGAATCCGAGCTTTAGCTTTTAGATTGGGGCGTCGTCGCCTCGACCTTGGAAGTATTGCAGTATAATGTGGGCTGGTATGGCTGGAAAGCCCAGTTTTGTATATGCCGGTGACGGCACACCACCACGATACGAGCGTAGACAGCAAAAATGATCCAGGCCCCCCGGGTAGCTATTCTGGTCGACTGCCAGCATGGCCACGCCGCCGGCGCGCGCACACGAGGGCCGTGTTGCCTGTCGCTGGATTGAGGTAACTTGTAACTTGTTGTACGTGCATGGTGGGCTACACTCCGCCATTGACGTGAATTCGGCTGCAGGGCCGGGGGCGTTGGATGGGATGCCCGGGGCTGTGCTCGTCTCCCCTGAGTCCTCAAGCCCCATGTAGGCAAGCAATTTGCACGTTGATCGTCTGCCTGTACGCGTGTGGTACTACGAAGTAGGGAAGGAGAGGAGAGGCGATATGCTGACCGCTGCATCGCATTGGCTGCCATCTCCGGTGGCCATTCTGCCAGTCAAGTTCAGCACGGGGCCGTGGTGGGAGTGGGAAGAACAGTGGAGCCATCCCTGTTGCGGCCAGCCCCTTTTTCCCACCCTTTTCCTGCCTTTCCAAGGTTGGCCTGGTTGGCCAGATCGCCGCAAGATTCACCCTCTTGGCAGCTTATTATGGTGCTGCGACGCTACCAGCCTACCCACCCGCCAGCTTGATTGGGGCCACCCCAGGCTAAACTTTATGAGCCTTATCGGTATCATCCTTCGTCCTCATCTGCGCCTGTGCCTCCGACCCTCCTCTTCCCACGTCCGCGTCCACATTCCCATCCTCCTATTTCCAGGTCCTCTCCATCAGCCTCACCCAGCCAAGTCCTGAGCGCATTGACCTTGCACGGCTCCGTACCCGACCGCTGAAGTTTATCTTCCGACCGGCCACCCTGTCTCGCAGCTCGAGGCTTTCCTTTCCCGGTCTCACATCTGACCAAACCAGTCCCCTCGTTACACAAACTTCTCTTCTTTCTGCCTGTCTTGGTATCGACCTTGTACTGTGACGCCGTCTCTCTTCGACAGCGACAGCGAACCTTTACCAGGCATCCCCTTTTCTCTACTGTTCCGTTCCAAAAGGTCGCTCAGTCCACCAAGATGGGTGTCGACGAGAAGACGCGCGTCTCGGGCGAGGTGACGCGAGAGCAAGACTCTCCCGTCCTGCCGACTGTCAATCCCGAGGCGCAAAAGTCGGAGCCGGCAAAGGCCTCCATCCACCCAGCGCTCTACGTCGTGTAGGTTGAACCACCACTGGATACGCTCGGCCAAGTAACGAGGCTGACGGGCAGATGGTCGTAGTGTCTGGATCAGCTTGAGTTCCTCGGTCATTCTGTTCAACAAATGGATCCTGGACACATTGGAGTTCCGTAGGTTACACCTTGACAGCGAACCTCGACAGCTCCCTGGTCCGTATGGCTGACTCTGAGACTTCCCAGACTACCCCGTGATCCTCACAACCTACCATCTGACCTTTGCGACCCTTATGACGCAAATCCTGGCCAGATACACCACGCTTCTCGATGGGCGGAAGACTGTCAAGATGACGGGTCGGGTCTACCTCCGGGCAATCGTCCCAATCGGCCTGATGTTCAGCTTGAGCTTGATCTGCGGCAACCTGACCTACCTCTACCTGTCAGTCGCATTCATCCAGATGCTCAAGGCCACCACCCCTGTGGCAGTCCTGCTCTGCAGCTGGTCCATGGGCATCAGCCAGCCTAGCTTGAAGGTCTTCCTGAACGTGTCTGCTATCGTCGTCGGTGTCATCATTGCCTCGATTGGCGAGATCAAGTTCGTCATGTTCGGTTTCCTGCTCCAGATCGCGGGTATCATCTTCGAGGCCATGCGTCTCACCATGGTCCAGCGGCTCCTGAGCTCTGCCGAGTACAAGATGGACCCTCTCGTCTCCCTTTACTACTTCGCCCCAGTGTGCGCCGTGATGAACTTCATGGTCGCTATTTTCTGGGAGGTTCCCAAGGTGTCCATGGAAGAGGTTTACCACGTTGGTCTTTTCACCCTCTTCCTGAACGGTCTTGTTGCCTTCCTCCTCAACGTTTCCGTTGTGTTCCTGGTAAGTTCATTGCACCCACTCGTCCCTCAACCAACTGGCGGCTTACTGATACGTCTGCACAGATTGGCAAGACCTCTTCCTTGGTCCTTACCCTTTGCGGTGTCCTCAAGGATATCCTTCTCGTGTGCGCCTCCATCGCGATCTGGGGAACCCAAGTTACCGGCCTTCAGTTCTTCGGCTACAGCATTGCTCTTGCTGGCATGGTCTACTACAAGCTGGGATACGACCAGCTCAAGGGATACGCCGACGAGGCCGGTCGCCAATGGGCCGAGTTCGGAAACAACCGACCGGCGCTTCGCAAGATTATCGTCATTGCGTCTGCGGTGACTTTGATCTTCGTGCTGTTCGGCGGCCTGGCCCCAACGTACGCCCCGGCCTACGTCCCAGATGTTCCGAGCGCGAACGAGCTCTGGAGCGCGGCTGCCAACAAGGTGAGCTCGCTGGGCTCATAAAACGCTCCAATCGCCGCCTGCAAGGGTAGCTCTTTTCGAGCACAACCTTACAAGTTTTAATGCTCACGTCTACAAACTCGCGCTTCACACGTCTTCCTGCCGGCTTGTCGACGGAAGCAAAGCTTCACGTACATATTTGCCATTCATTCCTTCTGTCGTCACCTCTGGGCAAATCACGAATGGGAGTCTAAAGGAGGGTCGTATATGTCTCACACTTTGGTGGATCTGGTGGGATTCGATTGGGGGCGAGGGCGGTCGTAGACTGGTTATCTATCGCATAAAAGAGAAGCTTGATTCATGTTGTGCCTAGACGCGGACTCTTTGGGACGCTGGCTTGCTCCATGAACTCAATAGAAGCTATGAATAGCATAGCAATACGACTTAATTGAAAACGTAATAATTGACATCTACCTCCTGGCTCCCGAAAGGTCGCTTGTGCAGAATAGTTCAAATATCACTTATATGAAATGCAGTAACAGGTATACATCCCATGAGTCGATTAGGCCACGTCGTCTCGAACCAACTTCAGCCTCTTGGTCTCGGCGGGTTCAGAGCAGTAGAGCGTTTGGCGGCTGGCGTTGTGGCCGATAGGCTTCGCCCTGTAGGAGTCACAATTGCCGTGGGAGCATAACATTCCCGGGTCGACATGTTCACACTCGGCAGAAGAATCTGGCTTGTTTTGCGTTTTCAATGAGGCTTAGATTCGTATCTTCACATGATCTCTTCGTAGGTTTGGTGGCCGCTTGCCGGGCCAGAGGTGGCCCCCAGCCGGACTCCCGCTCTCTTGGCCGCCTCACTTGCGTCCTCGCTTGCAACGGGTCAAAAACGCATGTCATGAGCCAGACGCCGTAGTTATTATTCTTTTTGACTACGACTCGTGGCTAGCCACGGACAACCTTTCCATCCACACACTCCATGGTGAATATGACGGGGCCGTCACACTTGTCTTTCCCCCCGACAAGAAGAACGCCAAAAAGGGACGAAGTCGACCTTTCTTTCCGTGTGGTCATCATGAGGACTCGGTTCGTAAAGCGCAGTGAAGTTTTTCAAATGCCGTCGAATTTTGATTTGATGCTGTGTACATCCATACCATTTCGCCCCCGCCCAGCCGAAATCAAGGAAGAAATAATCTAGAATCCTGTTGAGAAAATCCGCGTTAGCATCATGCTCGCCGCCATCCTGTCCTCGCAACTCATCATGTCGTGGCGTTCTCGCTCCCGCCCCAGTGCCTAGGGGGTGTCGGGCTGGTGCTCCGTCTCGGTGTGGGTTTGACATACTCAGAGGGGTGAAGAACCATCGGTTCTTGCCGCTCGTGTATCGCTCCTCCAGGGTCTTCTTGACCGTCTTCTTAGCATCCTCGCGCTGGCTGACCTCCTTGAAGGTGTCGGAGGTGATGGCGCCCTTGAGGCCCTCGAGCTCCAGGGTGTAGCGGGTGGGCATCAGGTGGTTGTAGTTGACAACCTTGACGAAGGGCTTGATCTTGGACCGCTTCTCCTGACGTGTCTTTGACATGCGGCGGGTGATCTTGCTGGGGTAGCGCTCAATGCCGGCGACCAGGGCGTGGCCGTAGGGGTGCGCCTTGTTGCCGGTGTCGACGGGCTGGATGATCACGACCTGAATTGCGGGAAAGAAAAGAACCCAAGTCAGCCTTCTGCTACTACCGGGCTGGACGTGTACTGCATGTCCCAATTGCGCCGGTCCCGAGCTCGCCAGGTCATCGCGGCTCCCATATCCTCCCATCCCCACCATATTTCCCAAGCCCCGTCGCTCCGCATCGTTGTTCGCGCCAAACAAATCGGGGTGTCGAGTTTCTCACCTTCTTTCCGGCGTAGCGGCCACGGGTGATGATGGCAACACGGCCAACCTTGAGGAACTTCATTTTGGCGTCGGTCGGGTCGTCAACGGGGGTATGAAGGGTAGGTGGTTGCTGGTCGTCGATAACGGAATCTTGACGGGCGCTGGAGTCTAGGCGAGAAAATTCAGCGGTTGTGGGCTGAATGGCGCCAAGACACCCAGGTCCCGTGATTTCTTAGTCAGGAAAGGTGGGTCGATCGATGCCAACTTCTCCAAACCTAAGCCAAGCCGCCAGACTGGGTGGGGCCTTCACCTCTGAGGCTCTGCAGGTCTCTATCTGGAAGGGAGGAAAAGCTTCTCATTCAATTGTGCTTGGCCATACCGTACCACACTGTCTGCAAGACCTCGTGTAGTCTATCTACCAGCGCAATCACTGCTGCCCAGATCTAGATACTTTCCGAGGATCATCTTTTTGAGAATAGTACCTCAAGGACATTTCCCCCCAAGAACACACATCTTCATCACTCAAGAGTGCATCGCCAACAATGCCTGCTCCGACCTACATCATCAGCAAGGTCGCTGACCCGATCTTTGCTCTCTTCATCGGATTGTCTGCGGCAGCAACGAGGATCAACCGCGAGGAGAAGGACAAGGGCAGGTCAACGTCCGAGACAATCAGTGCTGGTCTGAGGTATGCGCGCTTTCTTCTCATGGAGCTGGCTTCTGGCTCGTGATGCCTTATTCGAATTCGCATGTGCTATTATCACATTCTGACTCTAAACAGGAGAGCGGGTCTATCCAAACATACTTCATAAACCACTCAACACTGAGTTCGATTCATTCTGGCATCTTTCATGAGTCAGAACTGATAGCCCCGCATGAATGGGACTATGGCTTGATCGTCTCGGATGAGATATCCCAACGCCTTACACCTGTGTCGCCATCAACGAAGACGCCAATCATTGAGGCCTACATGCCCACGTTTTGACAATCATTCGGCAGAGCAAACCGGGCCTGTGAAGCTGCCTGTCTCATCCACTGGAGGCCGGGCCATACTCCTTCTTCATCGCCTCCCGCACCATCTGCCCGCAAAGCTTAGCCGTGGGGTTCGTGCTGACCGCAAGACCTTTGGCCACTTCGTTGCCATATCTGCCGCCCAAAGCGAAGTCCCGCGAAGCGGCCTCTTCGAAATCTATCTTCTCCCAGCCAGCCTCGGTTCTTTCCTGGTCGACATTCAGCACACCGCCCTTGGACAACATCTTCGATGTCTGATGGTAGATTGCCGCTCTCTGCGTGTGTGCCGATGACAAGGTTCTTGCTGCTTGCCGAGACAAGCGCGGATAAGAGCCGCTTGGGGTGAGCAGCGAGATGCAGGTGTCAAGGTCCGAAAGTGTCCGTCTAGCCGCAGACCGTCTGTCCTCTGAATCGCACTCAACAATAAGGGGGCTATCGGATGGGTCTAGACCCGACACGAGCATGCCATCACCATGTAGGCGTCGAGTCGCCTGTGCCCGGTTGTTCCTGGCGCTGGCGTATGACGGATTTGTCGAGATCAGCTCACTCAAGCCAGCAACGCATCCTTCATACGTCTTCGGGGGATCAAGACCGGTCTTCGGTCCTGGTCCAGCAAGCTGGATCTCTGCTTGCTGCACTGTCAATATCAACCGCCTTTCTTCGGTCGCGACGCGCTCATATTCAGTGACATCTGTGATATGAGGATCTTTGGGCAGAGTCTCGTCCACCTGGACCACTTGGGAGGGGTCAAATTCGGGGTCCTGGATCTTCTCCCTGTTGTTTTGGTCGCGGTCAGCCTCTCACATGACTTGATCAGAGGGAAAGCTCAGCGAGCTATCCAGCACAGCTTACAGAATGTTGAGATCTCGAGTGCTTAGGGACACAGAAGCCATCGTGGCATGCGGTTCCCAGCAGATGGCTGGGTTGGGTCTTCACTCCGGTGCACCTTACAGAGCAGGCTTCGTCGAGTTGAGCACAAGCAGATCTGCAACACCTCGAATGATAGCTCTATCTATGCGACACAAGATGGATGCGGCGATCTTGAGAGCTCGACTCAGTATTGAAGGACTGGAGACGTCAGGAACGTGGTGACCGCTCAGCAATGTCAGCGATCAATGACTGGAAGCAACGGTTAAGTGGAATGTTCAGCTTCTTTGCAGTCGGATAATCGCAGATAAGTCGACATGGACAGCACGCCTGCTCCACTTCTCCTTGTTCCAGAACTTATTCAAGACGGACAAACTACTCGTTAAAGTTCCGGCGTGTCCTGGGAGGCGAGTGGTGCTCTCGCTGCAGTAATCCGACCAGCTAGTCGTTGGAGTTGGAGGGGCCGATTGGACATTCCGGGCGCGGCAACCGTCGGATAGCTCGCTTTGCGACGGCTGGTGCAGGGCACCCTCGCTTATCGGGCCAGTTCCGCGCTCCGCGTCAAACGACGGAACGGCCTGGGAGTGTCAAGCAACTCGATAGAGTTTGTTTGAATGCAAGCCGTTGAGTCGTCATAGTGATAGGGCGTGAGTCCTTGGACTATGCCGCTCGCGGGTATACCGGACTCGAAACGTCGGCTTACGATGGCCAGGCCGTCGAAGAGCGGTCACAGCTGCTGCCAGCTTCCCGGGCTAACCACCGCTTAGGAATATATACGTGCTGCTCTTCACCCGCTACCTGGCCTGGACATCTGCGGTCATTGTTCCATTCCAACAAGCTTCCACAAGTGTTCATCTCAGCAGCTAAACTTGGTTTGGCTCCTTTGTTCCTCACTCCTCCCCTACCAACTACAAACATTTACCTTGGTTGATATCGGGCAATATTACAGAAGACCACTCTGAGTGATAATGAGCCCGTCTGCCATCAATGACAGCCCACGAAACTCGGTAGCCTACCATACCAATGGTAGCGCTACGTCAACACACACAGATGCGGACTACGCTGTCCGCCATCCCCTTCCCAGCTTCAATGGCTACGACCATGTGACCTGGTGGGTAGGCAACGCCAAACAGGCCGCCGCATACTATTCAACTCTCTTCGGCATGAAGCCGATAGCCTACCGTGGCCTGGAGACTGGGAGCCGGTATTTCACATCCCACGTCGTCGGCAACGGCGATGTGCGCTTTGTCTTCACGTCCCCAATCCGCTCGGCCGTCCACCTCCCCGAGGATGAGCCCATCTCAAAGGCCGAGAAGGCCCTCCTCGTCGAGATGCACGCTCACCTGGAGCGACACGGCGATGCCGTCAAGGACGTCGCTTTCGAGGTCGACTCCGTGGAAGGCGTATACAGCCGCGCCGTGGCCCAGGGCGCCGAGTCCGTCCAGCCCCCGGTTGTCCTCAGCGACAAGGGCGACGCCAGCTCTGTGACCACTGCGGTGATCCGCACATATGGCGACACGACGCACACGCTCGTCAGCCGAAACGGCTACAAGGGCGTCTTCCTCCCCGGATTCCGCGAGGCGAAGCTGCCCACCGCCACAGTCGCCTTGCCGGACGTCCAGATGGCCCGCATCGACCACTGCGTCGGCAACCAGGACTGGGACGCCATGGTGGCGGCTTGCGAATTCTATGAGCGGTGCCTGAGCTTCCACCGGTTCTGGTCCGTCGACGACAGCCAGATCTGCACCGAGTTCTCCGCGCTCAAGAGCATCGTCATGTCGAGCGACAACGAGGTCGTCAAGATGCCGATCAACGAGCCGGCCCTCGGCAAGAAGAGGTCGCAGATCGAGGAGTACGTCATCTTCAACTCGGGCGCGGGCGTCCAGCACATTGCCATTCAGACGCCCGACATCCTGTCCACCGTGTCCGCCCTGAGGGCGCGCGGCGTGCAGTTCATCGACGTGCCCGCCACGTACTACGAGACGGTCCGCATGAGGCTCAAGACGGAGAAGAGGAACTGGGAGCTGCAGGAGGACTTCGAGGCCATCCAGAGACTGAACATCCTGATCGACTACGACGAGGGCGGGTACCTGCTGCAGTTGTTCACGAAGCCGCTGATGGACCGGCCCACCGTCTTCATCGAGATCATCCAGCGTAACGCCTTTGACGGCTTCGGCGCGGGCAACTTCAAGAGCTTGTTCGAGGCTATTGAGCGTGAGCAGGCAGACAGGGGAAATTTGTGATTTTGACGCGAATGGTCGTCGTCCCATGCGTGACAGCACACGCAGTAGCATACAGCAGTGGCGAGATTGTAGCACACTTCAGGCTTTTTAATAGTTCATTCATTTCAATTTGGACCAAGTCCATTTTTTTCAAAACCCATTCCTGCCCGCCCTTCTTCTATCCATTAGACCTGACCTCTCATGTAGGATTACAACATGGTGACCCCGCAGCATCAAATGCAGGCTCTATCCAGCACCTCGTGAAGCAGTCGGGTTTAGCTTCGCCCAGAACGCCGAGGGATATGATCCAGACTCCTATACCCTGTATCTTACAAAATGGTATCAAAATATTCTCTGTTCCTCGAGAACCTGCACTGGAGCTTTTTTCTTCTCTCTCTTTTTTTCTGTCTCTCTCTCTTCTTCCTTAGTCTCTAATCCAAGATCATGTTTCCGTTGGCATGCGTGACGCCATTCTCGGCTGCATCCATTTCTGCCTCCAGCTGAGCCGCTGCTCGGGTGTCGCTCTGGCACCCGGGGCAATTGTGAACAATCTCGTGCGCAAAGACGTCGCAGTCGATGCAGAAATGGTTGCCGCACACCTCACAGGCGTATCGGCCGCTCTCGCTGATGCCCTTGACCTTGTCGCCTCCGGTCTTCTCTACAACCTCCCTACCCTTGCCTCTCGATTTCGGTGCTTCGGGGAAATGTGTCAAGCAGGCATAGCACGCGACGGACTTGTCGGCTTCGCTCCACGGGACTTCGACCCAGTTCCGCAGGGGAAAGAGATGATGGTAGGATCGTGCCAGATGAGTCGAGAGGATCAGCGTTAGGCCGCACGCGGGACACTCCGCTGGCAGACGGCACACTTTCGTTGAACACCGCGTGCAGAGGTACCCATCTCGGCAGGGCTTGTTGTGACAGGCACACAGGCTAATCGCGTCTTTCTTCTCGCTCGGAGTACGGCCAGCGGTGTCCGCGGTATCCTTCGGGCCTCCACTTGTTTTTGCAACGTCGGCAGATCCTTTGTAGTATTCGGCTTTCGTGCGTGATGGGAACCCCATCATCAACAAGCTGGCATTGCTCTTCTCCGTCTGTCGGGTCACCGGTGGCGTGGTACTGGCCAGGAACAATTCACGAAAGTGCTGCTCGTGCATCGCGACTGAGTAACAACTGGCATCGCCTCCATTGGTCTTTGAGCACAGATCGGCGCAGACGGCCACCTGCGCGGCAAGGCCGACGACGGACACCCGAATCTGGTCTGCTATGAGGCTTTCGATGGTGTCGTGTATGTCTCCGGGGTCGCTGGAGAGAAGAGCGCCGTAGACGATGAGGACTTCGCGAGTGCCATGGGAGGGCGCGTGACTAGATAGATCCGGCATGTCAGTTGGGATCTTCTGGACCAGGGCAAGACGAACACGGAGCCTACAAAAGATCGCCCCGGCACATCTCCAGGGCATTCTGCAAGCTTGGATTGCCCCTAGGCTCAAACTTCTTCTCCCAGTGCCTCAGCCAGTCGATGTGGTCTGCCGGGTTGCCGCTCATCTCGCTGATGTGCACGGCGACACCGTCACGCATGGCGATGATGCCCAGCTGCGAGATGGGGTTCTGCTCAAAGTACTCCCTCACGAAGTCCACGGCGTAGTGCATCATGAGTATGTACCGATTCGGGAGCAGATCCTTCTCGAGCATGGCAAAGGACATATCCAGGACCAAGACCATGTGTCGTATGATGCCGCGCTGGAAGGGGGTTGTGTCGCGCAGCAGGCGGCGTCGCTTCTCGGCCTCGAGGAGGGCAGTGAGGGAGACGTTGCCCTCGTCGTCCTCGGGGACGTCCCATGTGAACTTCCCTTCCTCCCAAGCCGCGCGCTTCCCGTGCTTGCTCTTGTGCCCACGTTGTCGTTGGCCGCGGCCGCTACCGCTACGGGAGGCGGCGGCGGCGCCGCGTTGGGATCTGGCGTCGCTGGGACCAGCGCCGTGGGCGTGGCCCTGGCCGCTCGTCACTTGGTGGTCGGCAAAGTCATCATCGGAGAGGCCCTCGATGTATTCGCCGTCGCTATCGTCGGCCATGTCGCCGCTGGGTAAGGGGTGTCGCAGTCGCAAGGGCGTGTGCTGGGGCGCACGCGGTGGAGGGAGTGGTTTCCGCGTGGGTATGAGGCGGCTGTCTAGACCGTCTCTGAATCTTCCATCGTAGGGGACCGATCACTGAACGCTCCAGTCTTAGTAATCAAAAGCAGAGAATCAAGGAAAATACTAAAAAAGAACGACACCGGCGATGTTGAGGAAGGTTGCGGGCGTGCACATGGACGAGCTGCGAGAAGATCAGCCCTGGAGGCTACTGTGTATTGCTTGCAAGTGGGGCGGCATGGACCGGCACCATGAAAGTGCCTAGGTAACTAGGTACCCAGGTAGTCTAGTATCCTGCACAAATTCGACGGACAAGTCAACGACGGCCAATGACGTCTCACCCAAATAAACTCCCTTCTTTTTATGAAGGGCTTCACTTTAATGGAGAGAACACATGCTCTCTCGTGGATATGGGCAACGTCAATTCTGCTACAAGACTTTGAGTTTGTGCTTTTTGAACCAGACTTTCTTCTCCGGGGTAAACTTGAATGATAGACTCGGTCTCTGCCTCCAACAGCATCTTGATCGTGGTCGTACCTCACCCCAATCCGGTTGGAACCAACACGTATCTTTGGAGATGAGATGTTCACAATGAGCAGAGCATACTTAGAGGCGAGGGTAACATTTAACCAACTTTTTGATACGCAACCTCCCTGGGCTACGACCTGCAGTGAATAGGCATCCTGTGGTATCATTTGCCACAGGACATCCTCCCATACGATTAACTGCTACGAGACATTCCGCTAAGGTTGTCTCCCCCTGGGATAATCTGCCAGAGAATACCCTCCCATATGATATCTAGCATATGTGCGAAGCATCGAATTTTCCTCACCAGTGTGTGTCCTTGGGTTATTGGTTGGGATTAATGTCGGCACAAATTGCGTACGAGAAGTGCATGGGCACACGACTTTGCGCCTCGAAAGAGCTCTTCGATGCTCGATGCTCTTTCGATGTTACTTCGAGTCCTCGGGAGGTCATGCTACAGGTGGTGCAACCACAGGATTTTGAGAAATATTTTGCACGAGGTAATTCCATGTTTAAGTTGGTCCGTATTATCGTTGAACGATGTATCATTTCGAGTGCTAACGCCAAATTTCATAATGGGTATGCTGCTGTCATGTGCTATCTAAAATAAAATAAAAAGGACTCATTTCGACATTAGGTTATTAGGTGAGTGACTTCGCTCAGCTCCTCCAAATTTGTCGCATCACGACACATTGTCTATGGATAGCTGGCAGGCATGGGCCAGTCATCCTCCGTAATAGAGGACCAGAAAACCCAAACCATGACCACCGAGAGCAGGGTAAAAAGGGTCTGGAACAATGCCCCATCGATCTTGCCGTCGGTTCCGTTGCAGATGTGCGGGCTGATCGCGTAGTTGAAGATTTGGCCAAGCGCAAAGAGGACAGCTGCCAGAGTCAGGTAGACCATGGGCCTTGTCTCGCCCAGCACTCGCAAGACCAGGACGGTTTCGAGGACGTAGAAGGCGACGAGGAAGATCAATGGTGCCAGCTGGTACAGCACGTATATCGCAATATTTCGGTAATTGGGGCTATCGTAGCTCGACTGGAACGTGCCTGTCCAGCCAAATCCCGTGTCGAGAGCAATGTAGCCCGTGCCAATCAGCAGCACGGCTGCAGATGCCAGGATGAGGCCGAGCGACAGTGGCGTGCCGTCGTCGATGAATTGATACCCGACGACGGCGTTGAGCATCAGCATCCAGGTGGTCGCAATGATGAAGCCGATGTGGATACCAGTGAAGGCTATCCGAACCGTCGAGCTTAGCGGGAATTCTCCGACCGTGAAGATTTCGCAGATTGAGATTACGATATAACCGACGAGGAATAATTGCATTTCCCTAGGATCGATGTCAGTAGCACGTACCTGCAGAGGGAAGGTAGGGCGAACGGAGGGTGGCAGGAGTTTGTCAAGAGTGCAGAGACTGAATCCGAGTTGGAACTCCTTCAGTCCGGTCTTGCCTTCCCCTACCCTCGTTTCTGCCATTCTCTGGGATTCTGCCCGGATGACCAACGTACCTCCTTCCGACAGCCGCCTTTTTGCGCTCAGAGCGCAGAATCAGGTAGATGGCCGTAACAATTGCGATGCCACATAGCAGTATCGACCCTAGATTTCCCAGCCTTCTCCCGCCGCTCAGTGGGATGCCCGTGAGTTCGCAGCCACCCCATCCTCCGGTCTGGTCGTGGCTGTTGGAGAGCAAATTGCACACCGGGAGCGTGGAATCGCGACAGAAATTGCCGAAATTCCCAAATTGCGTCGAGCCCATTGCGTCGGTTCTCGAGGTCGGTCAGCCAGGAGGGCGAATTGGCGGTGGATGGGATGTTGTCGCGACCGCGAGACGGTCGGTGTTGTCGTTTTGCCCGGTGCTGAGTGGGAATAACCAGGTGATCTCGTAATCGCGGGTCGAAGGCGGGATCACCAGAGACACCTCCGAGCCGATTTGTTGACAATAGTATAATCAATCGGTTACCTCCTGACTATTTCTCGCCACTGTGATAAGCGGAAAGCCTCCTAGTCGAACGCTGGCTTGATTGTGCACAGTAGAACCAACCAGGTGGAATAGTCGTTCTTTTGGCCCGAGCAAGGCGGTGGGAGAGTGTCCTTGCCCGTCAACTGGGGGGTGGGTCGCGGGAAGGCTGGAAGGAACCTACGGCAGGAGGCGCCTGCCTTCTTTTTACTGGGCAGGTTGTCGTGTTTTTAGTGGCAGGAGCTTGGGGGGCTCCACTACCAAGGTTACCTGGGCGGATTCCGGGTGGCGTGATTGGGCCGCTGGAGGGCCGACGGGGGCCTGGTGAGTTGCACGCGGGGGTCGTCGTCGGGGGATTGACCTTGGTTGTGGAAATAAGAATTTAAGATTATGCTGGGCCTAGCAAGACTCTGGACAACCAGTGGCGCCTGGCTGGATGGCAATGGTGTGTGGGTTGACGATCTTGTGTCGCGAGTGACACTGACATCAGTGCGCACCGGCGGGAGGGACGGGCGTTTTGTTTTGGACGGCTGCCAGCCTTGGAATGCGGTCGACGATGGCTGGAGAGGCGTGGTGAGGGAGCGGGCGGGCGGCGGGTGGGTACCTGATTAGTTATAAGCAAGTTTGAAACAGCAGACTGACTGTGTGCTCTGCCAGCGCTAACAGCATCGATGCGATGGGATCGGTGGGCTCTCGCAGGTGTGCGCTCGCCGCTCGCCCATCCCGGATTTGGGTTGGCGATCTAACTATAACTACAGTATTAATGCCTGGCAAGCAGCATAATATCCAGCATGACTGAGCATCCCGCGGCCGACAGAAGCACTGACCATTGATTTGATTTGACCTTCATGCATGATGAGCTGGTTGAAATGGCCGTGAGGCTGGACAGCGCCCGCGACACCATCCCTGGGCACATCTTGACCTTGACTTGTGCCGAGTTTGGACGACTGTCCACCTCCTTCTCCGACTCGATGGCCCCCTGCCCGTCGGTACTCACACTGCACTCGCCGATGTTACCTTCCCATGCTGGGAGGCAGCAAGGGCAAGCAAGGTATTCTGTGCCTCATCATGCTCATGTTCGACCCTCCGCGTGGCCCCAAGCAAGCCAAGGGAGCTCCTCAGCCTCAGTCAGACTCGATCACGGGCATTCCCAGCTCGGCCTCGAATTGTCTCGGAAGCCCAACTGCCTCCCCTCGACTTCAGCTGACCAGAAGCAAGGGACGACAGCGCCAAGACCCCGTCAAGGACCACCACCTTCGCCTTGGAATTATCATTTACTGTCGCACAGCAAGCGCTCGCAGAGATGGGAATACTGCACCGTGTCCCACGTCGGATATTTAAACCCTTGGTTTGCCCTAGCCTCGGGGCTCGTCTCACCCCCGCTGCCCTTTATAGCATCTCCCTTCATGTTGCTATCCGTCGCCCCGACAGGCACCAACACAAGGCCCAGTGTGAGGGCCGAATCCTTCCTCCGACCTTCTTCTGCGTCTCCCTCCCTCCCGCTAGTCACGCACGCAAATATAGCTTAGGCGCATGCAGCCAACCTGCCAGGCCTGCCAACCTGCAGCCCGAATCTGGGGCCGCAGGGCCGCCGTGTCGTTTCAGCCACAGCCACACACACACCTACGCAGTACGCCTGCCACGACGGCGCGCACTTTCGCTCTGGGCTGCGTTGGCTGGGCGCTGAATCCTGTTTTGGCTCCAGAGGTCCCGTGCCTTCGCAACCACTCGTTGCCTTTTGGCGACTCTGCTGGCTGCTGATCACTGCACGCCTGCAGAGCCCGTCCAAGCTGACGACAATGCTCGCTCGTCTCTCACCACTGGTGCTATTGCAGGCGCGGGCCTAGCCGTTTGCCACATGCTGTTCTTCTTCCAACGCAACGGCCAAGATAAAGCTCGCCATATCTAGGTAGTGAACGCGTCCCTGGGGCGGTGTGCTAGTTCCCAGCTGGCTGCCGTTCGGAGGACTCCCATCCCGCGACGCCTATCTCGAGTTTTTGGCTCCGATCCGAGGCTAGCCCCCCCCCCTCTGAACGGAGCGCCTACTCGAAGGCGCTTCAACGGTTGTCGTTCACCACGATAGTGTAGTTCACCACCGGCTTCTGTTGCGTAAATGGTCCTCGAACTGTCTGGTATGCGAGGGATGACCGCAGATTTCCTCCTGGCAGCAAAAACGGAACCAACATTGTAGACCGCAGGTCCATATGCAGGTCTTGCGTGTTGACGGCAGTTAAAGATATGGCACTGAGCAGACAGATGTGATGCAGATGTCGACAGACTTCCGTCGAAATGAGGAGAGCACATGGCCAGACATTCCAGAAATTTTCTGAATAAGGTTAAAGGGAGGTTAGTGACCGGTCCTTCGTGGTACAGTTGCCTTACACAACACGCCCAGCTCTCGGAATTCCCGATTCGGGCCGGGACACCCAGCTCGTTTATCCTCGGCCTCGATGCTTTGGCGTAGTATGCACATTTGAATGCAGCCCATTTTCCTTGTACCACTCCGTGGTGGACTGCAGGAGTGCATTTCCGCTGGGGTGGAAGGGCATTGAATATCACAAAATTCAGAACGTACGAGAATCATACTTTTCAGCGCAGTACAGCTTGTCAGCCCCAATGGCTGAAGTCGGCGGTAGAGTATTGATATTGTGGCTTGGGTTGAAGACGCAGCTTCGTGAAGGTGAAACTCGACGAAGTGCACTGTCTTAGTAAGATCCGAGTCTCTCTGTAGGTGGTCCGTCCCATCGGATCTCACGCGACAGTTACAGTTCATCTCATCGCCAGGTGTGTGAGCGCACACCCAAGCTGCAGGGCGCAAGGC
Organism: Diaporthe capsici; assembly: GCA_013364905.1. Classification (NCBI taxonomy): domain Eukaryota; kingdom Fungi; phylum Ascomycota; class Sordariomycetes; order Diaporthales; family Diaporthaceae; genus Diaporthe; species Diaporthe capsici. Next base: position 1,192,921 of record WNXA01000006.1, on the reverse strand, counting down.
TCCAAGGTCAGCTGCGGCAGTCTTGGCCCTGTTCACTAGGCTGTGTCTACCCTCAGCTGAGCAACGGAGGCCCGTATCACCACTCAAAGTGTGGCAGGTACTACACACAAGATCTCACTCTCGGTCGTAAGTCCTGTGGACGGCGTCTTTTCCCCTCGGTTCAGCGCCGTAACCGCGGAAGGATCGTAATGGTGCCTTCGAGATCTCTGTGGTGATGCGAGGCAATGCATGGGGCGTGGTGATGTCCCAGCAAGGCGGGCAAGGTGGGTTAGAACGGGGAGGGTTTTTTTATTTTTCGACGAGAACCGAGCCCGAAGCAGCCTGGACCCTGAAGGGATGAATGCGGGGTGGCGTCATTGGGTCTGGGGTTGAGGGCGCTGCCAACCTGTGATCTCGAACGCAACAGGCCCATTGCCGGCAAGAAAGAGGGGAGATGGAGTAAAAAAAGGGTCTCGTGGGCAGCCGCTCTTACACATTTCCCCGGACTCGAGGTCATCTGCCTGACTCTTGGGCATGCGAGACTCCACATGCAGCACACAGTGAAGCCAGCCAGCCCGATGAGCAGTCAGTCAGTTGCTCGCCTGGAACGCCGCGAGGAAGCGTCGAGGTACCGCACAAACAGGACGGCCGGTGCAAACTCTGTTGGCGCGATCCCCTGCGCTGGGAGGGCGTCACGATGGTGGATTCTTCCCCATCAGCATGGATAGGATGTCTAACCGGTACAGTGCAGCACTGCAAGTCCTGGACTAGGCCTACAGGCCCTCGGCCCAAAAGATAAGATGAGAGAGCACTGTGGAGCGATGACAGCACCGCACAGCTTTAGGTACGGGACAGCTGGACGGGTGGGCCAAGTTTTGGATGGATGCGCAAGCACAGTACATAGATAGACAAAGGATCGATGCCAGGGCCAACGGCTTTCACGATTAGACGTGTGGACAACTGGGTCAAGCAGGGCCGGGCCAGGCCAGGTCAGGTCTCTCTTTTTCTTTAAAAAAAAACCAGCCGCACACGGTCAGCCCAGGGACCTTGATGAGGCTGAAAGACTCCTCAGTGGCCTCTGCTCTCGGCCTGTTGGAAGAAAAGGGGGTCGAACGAAGGAAATGCATGTCGTCTCATTTATTACTGTACTGCAAATAGAGTGTGCGCGGGCGGAAATGATCAAAGCTACATGGGCGCGCGGCGGGCTCAGGCGGTGGATCGGCGTACCTCTGTATCGAACCGGCTGTGAGATCGGCGGATTGCCATGCACTATTATGGGCCCAAAACCCTCTGGGCGAGCATCCTTGAACCTTCAGATGGGCGTGGTCAAGTCAATAGGGTCCGGGGGGATCTTGGGACAGCTGAGAAGAAGCTACGTACGATTGATTGTTCACCGCAACCGCAACACTGCACCTCCGCTGCAACGCCGATAGCATTGTACTTTGCCCTTGCACCCGCCCCCCTTCCTCAGGATCTCCCGTACGGCAACTGCAACTTTTCCTGATCTGATCAGTCCCGATTTGATCTGATAGCATAGTACATGCCACTGTACGGCCCCGTCCAGAGTCAGACGCCGAGCTAGCCTCTCGCCTTTGCTGTGTCATTCGTTCGCTCCTCTCTCGCCCAACCCCCCAATCCAGCATCCAGCCGGTTTTTTTGTTTTGTTGACAAAAGAGGGTCATGCCGTATGCCTTTCTCAACCTCAAGGACAAATACCCGCCCGTCGTCTAACATCCCCCTCCGCACCCTCGCTGAGTCCTCCTCCGGCTCCGCCTCGCGACACAACCAAGACGAATCGACGTCATTCCTGGGAGCCCACCATTCCGGCCACCGCGTTGACAAGCCCGGCTCCGACTCGGACGACGACACCGAGAGCTGGGTCTCGACCGGCGACATTGGCGAGCAGATCGACGCCGAGGACCCTCTGCGCGCCAGGCTCAACGACACCCTCGATGAATCCGCCCTCGCCGGCCTGAAGCACCTCCCAAGGAACCAGCAACACAAGGAGAAGAAGCACGTTCGCATCCACGAGGACCCCGACCACCACCAACGCCGCTCCCACCGCCACTCCTCGGGGCAGGCTGGCGTCGTTAATAAGGAGGCAATAGAGATCCCCGAGCCCATCTCCCGCAGACCCTCCAGGGCCGCACGCCTTATCTCTACCATCATGCCTAGCTCAAAAGGCTTCACGGGGAAGCCCCTGATGTAGGTCCTCGCCGCGCCCTTGCGCGTGCCGTGCCTTGCCTGTGATATGACCCGGAATGCTGATCATCCGACCCTGCCAGATACTTCACGAGTATATTCGTGTCATTAGGCGTGTTCCTCTTTGGATATGACCAAGGTGTGATGTCGGGCATTATCACGTAGGACCTTATCCCCCCGTTTCCCCCCTCCGGCCCAAGCCCCGTAGCTGACCCGTGTCTTCTCCCCCAGGGGCCCGTACTTCCGTGATTACTTCCACCAGCCCTCGAGAGGCGAGATAGGCACCATGGTCGCCATCCTCGAGATCGGTGCGCTGATATCGTCGCTGCTGGTGGGCAAGATCGGAGATATCATCGGCCGTCGACGGACGATCCTCTACGGGTCCATGGTTTTCTTCATTGGCGGTGCCCTGCAGACTTTCGCGACAGGCATGCCCATGATGATGCTGGGCAGAATCATTGCCGGGTTGGGCGTTGGCTCTCTGTCGACTATCGTCCCAGTCTACCAATCCGAGATCTCTCCGCCGCACAACCGCGGAAAGCTGGCATGCATAGAGTTCTCAGGGAACATCATTGGATACACGACGTCTGTGTGGGTTGACTACTTCTGTGGCTTCATAGAGAGCGACGCTTCGTGGCGGGTGCCTCTGTTCATGCAGTGCATCATGGGTGGCCTGCTCGGGATTGGAAGTCTCGTCATTGTCGAATCCCCAAGGTACTGTCGACCCCAACCCCCCCCCCCCGGGTGCTGCGTCTTGCTAACACAACACTCAGATGGCTTCTCGACAACGACCACGACGAGGAGGGCATTGTGGTCATCGCCAACCTCTACGGCGGCGGTGACATACACAACCCCAAGGCCCGCGACGAATTCCGTGAGATCAAGATGAACGTCCTGCTCCAGCGCCAGGAGGGCGAGAGGACGTACAGCGATATGTTCCGCCGCTACAAGACCCGTGTGTTCATCGCCATGTCCGCGCAGGGTCTGGCCCAGCTGAACGGCATCAACGTCATTTCGTACTATGCGCCCTACGTGTTTGAATCCGCCGGGTGGATTGGTCACGATGCAGTGCTCATGACTGGTATCAACGGCATCACATATTTCCTGTCCACGATCCCACCGTGGTACATCGTCGACACATGGGGTCGTCGGGTCATCCTGCTTTCTGGCGCGGTTGCCATGACGCTATCTCTGTCAATGATCTCGTATTTCATCTTCCTTGATATCAGGGCGACGCCTACCCTGGTCGTGATCTTTGTCATGATCTACAATGCTGCGTTTGGCTATTCGTGGGGCCCAATCCCCTGGCTCTACCCGCCTGAAATCCTGCCGCTGAGCATCCGGTCCAAGGGCGCGTCACTCTCGACTGCGACCAACTGGGCGTTCAACTGGCTAGTAGGGGAGATGACGCCCGTCCTGCAGGAGTGGATTCAATGGCGCCTCTACCTTGTGCACGCTTTCTTCTGTGCCGCCAGTTTTGTCATCGGTAAGGAGTTCAGCTGCTGCAAGTCCCGCGGCCCGCGCAGCTACGATGCTAACCCTAATTCACAGTATACTTCATCTACCCCGAGACCAGCGGTGTCCGCCTCGAGGACATGAACTCCATCTTCGGCGACGCGACGACGACGATCGGCACCCCTGCCTCGGCAGGTACCCCAGCATTCGGACCGGTCGATGGTTCTCATGTGCGCGCCGGCTCCCCCGTGCCGTCCCTCGACATGCGCGGCCGGCCGCTCCTGGCGGATGAACAACCATTCCCCGGCCTGGATGTCGACCCTCCGGCAGTGAACTTTGTCAACGGACGGCCCCAGTACGAGGGCGGTCAGGCGGAGGGCGGCGTGGCCGGCTGGCTGTCGAGGGTCGTCGGCCGTTCGCAGTCTCGCGCGCGATCGGGCAGCGTGTCCAACAGGAGCGGAAGGTATCAGCCGCTGGGTAACCAGGATGACTAAGGGTGCCTGTGGGAGACGACCATTTACAATAGGAGAAGCTGGGATGGTTGGGAAACATATCATCATGTATACTTGGGGGATGCGGTGATAAACTTTTGCAGAATACGGGCAGAAAGACGGCAAGTCGCGGGTTTTAGACATATTGCATACTAGAAGGGAACAGAGACAGGTCTGCGACGAACGGGTTGTTATACTTTTCTTTCCTTTCTCGAGAACTTTGTTCGGTGATGTGAGCGCGCAAAGAAGGCACACGCGTGCTGTGCGTGCGTTGTACGCAGTGTCAATATTCAACTGTTTTCTTGCAAGAAGGGGGCGCTTGGTGATGTGGAGGATGATCGTGCCAGTGACTTTGGTGGCACTTGTGTCGATACTTAGGTAGTTTAAGTGATCGGTCTCAGGAAGTAGACGGCACATATGGATGTCATATACTTGCTCATGCACAATACTGCGATCGGCCTTGAAAAGCGCTGGGCTGGAAAGGATGGCGTATGTAAGAATGCACGGAAGGAACGGGTACCTAGGTAGGGTGGTCGGTGTCACAAACATGCGAGGGCATCTCGGAAAAGGTGGGTCTTGGCCTGTTTAGTCAAGCGATGGGTATAATGAGACCTAGTTCGGTATTGTGTGACCTATATGCAGTGATCGGGGTGCTCTATAGACGTGGATTTGGTGTACGGTTGGATAGATCAAGCATCATATTCTTGCCGATGCCTGCGCTCCTATAATTTGAACATCCATGATGAGTAGGTATGTTCAGGACTCACCTGGCAGCAGACTAAACTGCCAATGTCTTTCCTCTCAGTGCTCTTCAAGTTTAACTCCAGGCTCGCTGACATCCGCTTCCTCTCCGTTCCTCAAGCTAGCAAGCACTTCGGATGGCGTCCCTTGGCTTCCAATATCGTCCTTGTCCATATCATCTCTTCGTTCGCTGGGGACTCTTGCCAGGACATCTTCATCATCACTGCTGTCATAACTGCTACTAGGCTGCTCCATCTCGCTTCCGCTGCTGTTGTAGCCGGTGCGGACAATTTCCTCACTCAATGGCCGAAAAAGACTCGCAGCTACCCCTGCTGCTGCAGCTGCCGCGTATGCCTCTCCTGCTCCTGGCTCAGCTTGATGCTGCCGTGGTCCCGGTGGCTGCGATGTGGTTGCTGGCGGATTTTGTCGTCCCTTTCTGAAATCCATGAATTCTGCTAGAAACAGCGCCGCTGTATGTGCCAAAGACTCGAGCGCCTCGACTTTCCGCCGTCGAAGAGCCTGTCTTTCCATCTTTTCAAAGGCATCGGAATCCATATTTGGAGTCTCTCGCCCTTGATCTGCTTGTAACGGGCCAGTGAGTCGTTCTGGGTCCGGGTTTACGCATGGAGGGCCATTCCTCTCGTGGTCAGCCACAACCCGCGCGCTGCTCTCTCTCCAACTAGGCTTATTGCCGAAATCTTGTGGCAGCGTCCCATTTGCTGCCCCCTGTTCCTTGCTGTGGTCTCTCCTGTCGCTGCCTTTTTCTTTGTTCCTCGGCAGCCGCTTCCTCTTCGGTTCATTGACTTTTGCTGAGGATTGCAGACCAATACCGACCATGGCTCGAAGCGCTGGGCCAATGGCCGCTTCATATGCAGCGAGCACGGCGATGTTCTGACTCTGGAGATTGTGAAGTGGTTAGCTGATGTTGACATATATCCATTTGGCGGCAGGATGGCAGCCAGTCCGGTTGCCCTGCTCGCGGCCACTCACGCCATCGTGCTTATTGACTTCCTCAGCAGCTCTCATAAGAGTCTTGACTGGTCCCACGGCTTTGGGCGGTATCTAGTCCACGTCAATGAGCTATATGTCCCTTGATGGATATACGGGATTGTCTCCCCCGGGTTGGCACTCACAAGACAGCATGATACATGCGATCCAACACACTCGCTGCATCTGGGGCCATGAATATGTCAGCATGTTCTCAAGCACCACAGATAATGGTTGGAATGATTCACCTGCTGCCACTATATCCAGGCCTCCCGTCTTGAGAAACTGGTAGACAAGAGACTCGATCAGACGCGAGCTTCCACCTAACCCAGCGAGCACCAGAATCGGCCACAGTTCCATTTGCCATTTACGACACAAAAAAAATAGCCCTTCCATACCAAGTGCATCGTGGCATGCCCATTTAGGGTCGTTTGCCAGTCGACGAGCGCAGTAGACGCAAGGCAGAACTCTTTGACTGCCCCTTCTCCGTTTCGCCGCCAACTACACCGAGGTCAGCGCAATCCCTACATTGAAAAAAAAAAAAAATTGGTTCCTACGCCGTAGTTGGACCTCTTTGGAGGTGATTTGCGTTTCATGCCAGTTTCCCGGCGACTAAATTCCTGGGATACGGGCTCGGGGACAGTCATCTTGGTTGGTCGAATATCGCTAGTGACAAGAGGGATATCACTGACGACACGTTCAAGGGACACTCTGCTCTGAGCACTTTGTGATGGCACACTCAAAGCGTCTGCATTGCTGAGAACAGTCTCGTCATTGGCCGAATGTTCGGAAGAGAAGGCCTCGTCCGGATCCTGGTACGAAGGTCAGCCAAGGCACTTGCTCTACTCAGGTCAAGCACGCATGTGCAGGAACAGCATACAATATCTTCTTCTTCCTCGATTGGCGGAGGCATCACTTGGTCCTCCAACGGGAGGATCGAGGCAACTCTTCAATGACAGACACGCAGAATCGATCTACTGAAAAAGTCGCTGCTGAAGGGCCTCGCCGTGGTTGAGTGAGCTCGTGCCATGGGCAAACTTAAAGGAGCAGGTGGCCTGTGCACCGATGTCAATCTCAGCTTCAAACGGCAAGCGGCATCTCACTCGGTCTCGAAGCCGAACACAAAAACAAGAAAAACCACAACCCACTGCCCAAGCTGGCCTATGGCAAAGATGGCTCAAGAAGAGGTCCTGCAGGCCTACCGCCACCTGTACCGAGCTGTACTGAGAGCAGTATGCTATTCTCAGCCAGCAAGCACCGTGGCGCGAGATCAGCTACGCCGAGCATTTCGCGACAGAACCGGCACCTTCGACAAGAGAACCGTCCGCCGCACCGTTTGGTTCCTCAACAACGCTGCTAGGGAAAAAGGCACGGAACACAAAATCGTCAAGAGCCTTCTCCTCACACAACTTCATAGAGAAAGGGCCAATCGTCATACCTGGAAGTACATCTCCGACTCTAATCACACAAAGAAAAAGTAGGCTGCCAGCCCGTCCCGAGCGATTCCAGGTTACAGATGGTCTCGGCTTCAGCGCTGACGGAGACATTCAGGGACCTGATCAAAGACACAGCGTATGCCCACTACGAGCGCACTATTTCCATGCTCAACAAGACGATGGGCTTGTGTCTGCCTCTGCGCTGAGGCAACGCGCCGTTTTGGGGCCGTCTTCTTGGGCAGTGAGACGCCGGCCAAGTCGGCAGAGACCCGGGCGGGACGAGCTTCCCCGCCGCTCCCCGCCCCCGAATTAGAATGCTCCTGAGACGCAGTCTGGACGAAGAAACGGCCCGCTTTGCTTGGCTGCAGTAACTCGACTCAAAGGACGTCTCCTGAGTCTCGAGCGAAAGATTCAGCGGCTGCTTTGTCTAGGGGCCGCTGCCTCGGGGGACATGAGCAAGAATCTGACGATTCTGCCCGAGCGACCAGAACAGGCGGTGGGCTGAGCCATGCAGGAGTCACGATTGGCTTTTGTTTCCAGACCTGCAAGGGCCAGGAACGTGAGAGCCTTGCAGCATTGCAGGGTCCGCATCGGAAGTTAGCCCATGCTTTTGCCCGCAAATGCATTCTCAAGCTGGTTGGTGCTGGCGTATCCAGCTAATAAGAAGCATTGAGCATGGCTGTGTCAAGCTATGGCAAGCACCGAGCTCTGTCCACCCGATGACAGCTGTGCCAACATGAGCAAGCACCCTCCAGGTGCGTTGTTGCTGCCGTGCTGGGGCGGCCCATGGATCTGACAGGCAAGCACATGCCGGGCGTGCGATGCTCAGGCGGGCATATAAACATATCAACCGTCGTGCACACCATCGAGACACATCTTCCGCTTCCAGATCTGGCCTGCTGCATTGTGCGACGCGGCCTGACTCGGTGAGAGGCCGATCCCTGTGCCGCCGTGACGTCTGGAGGCTTGCACACAATGTGTTTCTGCTGAGTCGTATCGCATCGTCGGAAATACTGTCAGTTTGTACGAGCACATCGCCCAAGACATGTACTTGGTGAGCCGTCCGACAGGGCCTGTCCCGGCCGGACAGAGAGGGATCAAGGGAGGTGATGTGGGTTCATAGCTTGCGATGATACAAATGGATGTTTATGGGTGGGTCTCCTGCTTCGACCCCTTCCCCCCGGGAGTGTCGAGGCGTGCTCCATACTTAGCCTTCAGATCAGTGATCTACCGTCACTGTGGAGAAGACGCGGACGGTTCTGGCGAACCAGCTCCCAGAGCTGAGCTAGCTTTGTGTGGGTATTGGACAGGACCCCGCAATTCTTTGGGCAGGTCCCCAATACGCTTCACACCATCACCACTCTAATGCTCCAGCAGACGAGTTTCCGTTGCACGACGATAAGAGTCGTTAGCACATCAATTCGGTGGTTACTTCTCTAGCCTCTCGTGCTCGAGCCCGTCCAGAAACCTTCTCTCCCTTACAACCTCATTCCACCCCATCAACACCCCGCGTTGCCCATCCAAGCCGACATTCGAGGCCGTCGACAACGACTGATCACAACCCACGCATCGCGGGGTTCTTCATGGACCTCGTTTCTGGCACTTGCCCATAACGCGACCGCTTTGAAGGCTCTGGTCTCGACATTTCTCGAGGTCATTGTCCAAAGGCGGCTGCTCAGGGCCTGTAATTGCCAGGAAGCATGCCAGCTGAGCTCATTCCCCTCAACCAAAATGGTCCTCAGCTCCAGCATCCGACCACGCCTACGAAAGGCAGCAGCGGCAGACACAACACGACGAGTGGCCACAGGCGAGCAGCAGACATGGCCGATGGCAAGGGAGATAACAAGCACACGGCTCAACAGGAGCAGATGCCCTTCATCAAGCGGTACCGGACAGAGGTCAGTGCCTCTGCTTCCAGTGTCCTGTCCACCTTGACGGCTTTCCCGCTCGACAGCGTCAAGACACGCATGCAGACGTACAACTATTCCGGTTTCCTGGGCTGCGTGAAGCATACGTACCAGACCGAACAATTGAGGGGCTTTTTTCGGGGTGAGCACTCCCTTTGCACCGCTTCTCCAAGCTTCTACCCGATTTATTGGCCTTTGCTAACATGTGTCTCTCTGTCTACAGGCGTGACTGCCCCTATGGCTAGTATCACTCTCGTGCGAACGGTCTCGTTTTCGATATACCAACGATCCAAATATGTCTACTCGGACTGGCTCAAGAAGAACTTTGGCATTGATGTTCTCGCCCATGTCAACAAGCAGGGGACATACCCAAACCTATCTTCCGTAGCTTGTTTTGGAGCGGCCGGTGCAACGGCCGGCTCGTGTATCACGCTCATTGCATGTGAGTGTTACTTGGGTCTCAGTCAAGACATAATGTTCACCTGGGTCTATTCTGACGCTTCACAGGCCCTTTCGAGCTCACGAAGCTGAGTGCCCAGGTTTCGGTGCTTCTAGCCGACAAGAAGAATTGCAGCCATCCCGAAAGCCACAAAATTGCCGCTAGTTATCAGAACAAGGGCACGTTCAAGACCATGGCGAACATTATCCGACACCGTGGCCCTCTTGGACTCTACACCGGGTTCAATCTACATCTACGTACGTGGTCAGTAGCCTGGCACCGTCCAGATCCGATCTAACTAGACAATACAGTGAGAGACACGCTGGGCACTGGCATTTACTTCATGACGTACGAGAGCAGCAAGCAGCTCTTGACGACCTTTGGTGGTGATGGTACTCATTCAAACCCTCTGGCGGTCCTGGTTGCGGGTGGACTCTGCGGAATAGTATCCTGGGCAATGATCTGTGAGTATCGCAGGGAAGCAGCCGCCTATCCTCAAGCAGCCGTCTAATGAGCCCCTACAGATCCAATCGATTCCGCGAAGAGCATATATCAGCGTAACTGTCTGATGTACTCCAGGGGCCAGACGGTGCCCAAGGTGAAAATTGAGTTCTTCCGAAGGCATATGTACAGGGGGCTGGGCGTGTCCATGGGCCGATCCTGCGCCGTGAATGCTGTTTTCTTCTCTTCCTTTGAGTTTCTGAAGAAACGAATCAACGCCATCAAAGAGAAAGATTGAGGGTCGGCGTTGCATCCTTATGTGAGCCGGTCTATTTAAGGGCGGCAATTCATGCATTTGCAGGACGGGACGGAACGGTCGGAGTCGTTAAGGTTGGCACAGAACTGGAAACGCTGGACTAAGATTTTATGAACTGCGATTGATGGCCAAGGAAGGCCTGGACTGATGCGGCAGTGTCCTTTGATACCAGGGCACATTTTGGTCGGACAAACTGAGTATCTGCACAGAAACAGAAACAGAAACAGAACAAATTCAAACGAAACCTCACGCCCTTGCTTCATAGGGTCAAGTCTCCTTTTCTGGTATGACGAAGGCATTCATACTCCCATACAAACCCGGCCTCGTCCATCTGTAGCGGTAACAGTTGCCATACCTTGATCAGTAACGAAGGAATTACCAATGCTATGTATATAATTGGAGGAATTATCCTTCTATCGGCACTTTCCTGTCTACGAGGAGGGCAATCTTTAGCCCACACAAACAGCAGATGGGTTTCTATAAATAGATAGCCTGTCGAATAGCTATCGTAACAGCATCATACACGGAGCCTAAGTCTGCTTCAGGTCATTTGATACTGAGAAAGACCTACTCATACAGTGATATGGAGGAACCCAGAGACACAGCAATTCAAGAGTTGCTGGCAGACATGGTAGTTCTCCAGCTGGGAAACACGAAAACCTCACGAGCATCGGAGGAGCAGAATATCTTAATTGGTCATCAATGGCAGCATAAACGTGAGAGCACTGGGTTGGGAACACTGGAGCCGCAAAGTGAGGCAATAGCCGTGGCCTGATTTTCGTCCCATGCTATTATAAAATCTGGGTATCATGTGGTAGACACCTAGCAGGCCTAAGGGTTGCGGCCTCTGGCACGCCGTCCTCTCCTCAAAGCCCGTTTCTCAGCTTCTGCCACTGCGTCATAAACCCGTAGCCGCCCATAGACCCCCTAGTCTCCGGAGCCCCAGGCTCTGAGGAGCTGCCCTGATCTCTCCTCGAGCCGTCATCGTCCTGCCTGCTTCGGCTCTCCCTCAAGGCCTGCTCCTTTTGCGCCTCCGCCTCCTTCACCAGCTCCCTATGCCGGTCCTCGACCATCCGCGCCAGGCCCTCCACGAACCTCTGCCGACCCTTCTCCTCTGCCGTTCCCTTCCACACCGTGACCAGCTCCTTGAGCTCTTCGACCCTCTTGGTGGCGTCCTCGACCCCCTTGACCGGGTCCGGGTTGTTCTTAGCCAGCAGGCCCGAGATCTCGTCGCGCAGCTTCCTGAGGGTCTTCTGGCCCTTCTCCTCGGTGCTGATCTGCTCCTTGGACGCCGTGTGCATGTCCGGGAAGTCGGGCGCGGAGACGGAGAGGAAGCCCGAGCTGACGGACACCTCGGATGGCGGGAAGACAAAGTCCATGGCGTCCCCGAACGTCTTGATCACGGAGTCGAGGCGCGACCGGACCAGCGTCAGCGTCCTCAGGTGCGATATGTACGCCGGCTCGTCCTCGGCGGCCTCGGCGGCAGGGGCCTTCTTGTTGGTGTCCACCACCGCTGTGGCAGGGGTCGCGGGCGGAGGCGAGTCCTTGTCCTTCTCCGGGAATGGCGTCGGGGGCGCCAGGCTCCCGAAGGACGCCCGCCTGGTGGAAGAGGCGGCCGCCTGCTCGATGCCAGCTGGGACGAACCTCTCTAGGTCTTCTCTCAGCGGGCCCTCGGTGAGCGTCTCGGCCAGCCCCAGCGTCTCGCCGCGGAGCAGCTCCACCTCGTACGCCAGCCTGCTGCCGCTGCGGAGGATGTCATCCGTCAGCTGCGTGAGCGTGGCCGCGAGCCGCGTCGTGTGGGCGTTGAGCTGCGTCAGGAGCTCCTGGGCCTCGCTCGACAGCTGGGCCAGGGGGGCGGCGCCCTTGCTCGCCGTCGACGAGGACCTCAGCGATGACGAAGAGCCCTGGAGGGGCGGCAGCGTCTGGTTGAGGTATTCTGCCGGGTCGAACGCCGGGTTCAGGAACTCCTGCAGAAAGGGGTCCGATGTGTGTGCGGACTTGGGATCGACCTTGACCGGTGTGGAAGCCGCTGCCGTCGCTTTGCTGGCATTGCGCATGTGTATTGAGAGCCCCCTTGAGCGCCCGGCCGCCGCACTGCTATTTTGTCTCCGGCGAGACACTGTGGATTTGGAGTCCCATGACATTTTGGGCGCTTCCTGAGAAAAGGGAGAAACACCAACAGGTCGAACAGGTCGAGATGGGTCTTCGAAATTGGTGGGTTTACATGAGAGGCTTGACCTGTGATTATGGAGGTGAGTTGAGTGACCTGTCTCGATGTTGTACCATCTACCCAAGACTCTGCAGCTCTGCAGCAGTGGCAGAAGTACCGCTACCACCACCCAGCGGCAAGTAAGCTGCAGGCTCAAGTGGGGCTAAACCCGGGGTCCGACAACAACCCCACGTCGAGATCTCCACGACGGTCGACGCGTCTTCCTCACTTCAACCACGCGACGCCAGACCAGTCCTCAGCCATCTGCCACCCGCTGACTGGCACAAGCCCACCAGAAAGATGGACGACCGGCCAGCATCAAGTGCGCTAATCTCGCCGCCAGAGCTCTCCCCGCTGGAGCAGGAAGTTCTGGACGAGTACGAGAGGCTGGCAGACAACATGAAGAATGTACGCCTTGCGAAGCCTTTCATTCCCTTGACTCCGAGCCCCCAGTTCTGACCCCGTCCTCTTTTCGCGCAGCTTGCCTCTATCCTCGACAACATGGCCGCCCAGCCTACCACAGAAATACTCGACGGCCTACGCGAGCTCGAGCGGAAGACAAGCCTGGTGTTCACGCTCCTCAAGGCGAGCGTCTACAGCATCGTCTTGCAGCAGGAAATCGACTGGGGCGACCAGGCGCAGCATTGAGGGTGCATAAGAGCGGAAGATTAATCGAGAAAAACCTGGAATCGCCCGAGCTCCTCGATTACATTTGCTGCGTCGCTGGACAATAGGCACGACGGTGCATACGGATAGACACCCGCAAACGGGACACAGATCGACCTTGCTCGATTTTGTGCGAATATGTCCCGCATCTGCAGACCAGCTCAAACACCGACACTGCGATCAATCATGGCATGGACTCGATCCGGGAATCGGGCTTGAAGGTGCTTCATTATACACATATATTCACAGGAGCGCCGTCTAATATACAGCACCACCGTAGTAGACCTTTCGCGCATCGACGAGCTTCTTGCCTCTGCCGAGCGCAATGAGTTCCGGGTCGGGCTGGTTCGTCAGAGCCTGGAAGCAGGCCTTGACAGAGTTCATGGGGTTGCGCGAGCGAGGCATCCTCACGGAGAGGTCAGAGATACCCGCAAGACGGGCAATCTCGAACATGCGGTGGGAAACACGGAGACCAAATCCTGTTACATTTGTTAGCAAAAGGCTCCTAGCCGCTAGGGTCGGGTTTCTCCCCAGGGAAATCAAACATACCAGGTGGCCGCGTGTACATCTGAACAATTGTCCCTCCAATCTTGGCCTCGACGTTGCCGTAGATTGTCCTGTTCTCGTATCTCCGGATGGGCACCATGTTCTGGATGGCTGACAGCTTCGCTTTCATGATGGAGATCTCCGAGTCCACGGACTTGGCCTCGCCCATGCCCAAGCGCCCATTTCCGTTGCCGGCCATTGCGAGGATGTAGGTGCTGCGGATCTTGCCCAAACGCGTCTGGTTGGAGACGTACCTGCGCACCAGGATCTTGGTTTGCTTGTTGAAGATATCGAGGATCTCGCGCACGCTCATTCCCGTCTTCTTCTTCAGCTCTTGGTACGTGCCTTCGGGATCGAGGCCCTCGTCAGACTCGTCCATCTGCCGCTTGTACAGGCCCGCCACGCCGGGCACCTTGTCTGGCAGGTCGGGTGCAAGGGAGGTATCGCCGCCGTCGAACCCGGTCATGGAGTTGCGCTCCATGAAATATTTGTATGCCTCCAAGTCTGACATGTCTTTTGGGTCTTTGCTGTCCCTGCCTCGGGCCGAATCTTCCAGGGCTCCGTCCCCTGCCGCCTCTGTCTCGCCAACGACTCTGTCCATGGCTTCTGCAAGCTCGGTCATCGACAATGCGTCCTCGGGGTTGCTGTTCAACATCTTGGACCGCATCTCCTCGTACATGTTGAGCGCCTGCTCGTAGGTTATGTCGTGCGATACACCCCGCTTTTCGTTCAATTGGCGCACGAATTCGACAAAGTCATCGCCAAACTCATCTGGTGTCATGAACTTCGCAGTGGTGTCGACCGGCTGGTAGGTCTTTACGCGCTTGTCCACGACCGGGCGGACCTTCGAGAAGTCCTCGAGGTACTCGAACGCGTACGGGTCGTTCCGTATCCTACCCTGCACCGCCAGGTCATCCATATCGATGACTTTCTCGCCCAGCTGCACTGCGCTGAGCTGCTCCGGGGTGTATTTCTTCTTCAAGGACTTGAGATCAGTCTCGTTCCAGTCGGGCAGGGATTCCTCTTTGAACCTCCGCCTCGTCTCGGGATCGTTCAGGTTCACTTCTTCGGCCCCAACGTTCTTAAATGGTGACCGCTTCCTCCCTGCCACGGGCGCAGAGGCGTGGAAGCTGTGCCGTTGGCATATTGATCCCGGGGCGGCGGCGGCGGCGGCGGCGCGTGCGGAGGTTTTGGCGGAGTTGGCTGCCAGAGACCTGCAGAGCAGGCGCCTGGCAGCAGGTGTAGCCACACTCATGGCTGCCGAAGGGATGGTACGCGGCGGAGCCTGGAATGGCACATGGATCGTTCAGATCCGTGGAGTCGTGCGGGCGTCAAGGCGTGGTGAGGAGCTCTTTGCTCGGCCGCAAGCTCACGAACCCGTCACCAATTTTTTGACAGGGGTGTCTTCGTCTTGATGACTAACGATGCCGAGGTACCCAGGTACCGTCGCACGCAGCACCCTGCAAACTTGGAGCAATTGCTTGCGCTCCCAGGCCCCCGGCACCCTGGTGGACGGCCCAACGGCACCATTGCCCAAGGGGTGGATAAAACCCCATAACCACCCAAGGAAGAGCCGCCTCAATTACAACGTCGGTTGCAAAATCATCAAGCCCTGCTCGCATCGACATTTGTCGTCACGCACAGCACAGCCCGACGACGAGGCCGTCCGCTCGAGGCTTAGCCCAGTGAACATGTTCCGGGTCTTGGCGGCCCCCGTGAATGGATGGATGGGACGATGAGGCGGCCAGCCAATTGGGCCGCGCTTAGTTCACTCGCCATGAGTTCAGTCTGCCGCAATCCTGAAACCGTCGAGTTTCGATCTCCTCGACGGCTCCCCTATTTGGCCCGTAGCCCTCCTCGGGTGAGACGCATTGGACCAGGCCCTCTCTTTGGTCCTGCCCAGATGGTTTGTATCATGTGCATGCGATCTCCTTTCTGCTCCCGCCTCCGATCTTCTCTTCCCTCTATTCACTTCTGCTGCGAATAGCCTCTTCCGTCATCTGCTGGTCCAGTTGTTTATATTCATTTTCAATTCTTCCTCAAGGCCAACAACCAGTCGCCGTCTTGCAGAGCAAGCGAAGCAGACACAGTCGTTTCTGTCACATCCCACCCCATAATTCAACAACCACCGACCGGCCATGGCCCAATTCGATTGGTTCAGTAAAATCGGCGCCACGCCCCAGGCCGTCGCTGCCCTCAACGACCAACCGTACCTGTTCACCATCCTCGTCGTCGTGCTCCTGATCCTCATCCTGGAAGGCGTCTTCATCTGGTACATCCACTTCGCCACACTGAAGCCCGAGCAGAAGAAAAAGAAGGAGCCAAAGGGCGGCAAGGGCGGAGCAAAGAAGTAATCGCAAATCGACCTCAAGACCAACAGCGAGACCGGCTCAAAGCTTCCCACCGGAGCCTCGACCGGGAACCAGAGCGTAATCGGTTTCACGGAACTCAGTTGGAAGCGAGCGGTCCCCATGGCGTTCGACCTTGGGAACCTTGATCAACAGACACTGTACCCAACATTACGTTTTGCTTGAAGCAGGCGGTGTGTCATGAGAGGCACAAGGAGCATGTGTTGAACTGGTTCCGCTCAGACCAGCAACGGGGCAATAAATTGGCATTAATAGAAGCGCAAACATGTTATGAATATAATGACCCGGCCTACATCAGGTCCCTATAGACTGTCGTTTCTCTACCCTTCCCACTCAGTACGGGAGTGTGTGAATCAAAGACATGAGGTTTCTCTTCACCGCATCAAGCTTCTCATCGAGGTTAAATCATGGTATCTAAACGTTCCATCGCTACCATGGGCCAGAAACATGTCCTGCCAACTTGTGTCCGCGACGTATTAGACACCACCCTTGTGACAATGGAATCTGGTGATCCAATCAGAGCCGATACCCCACAGAGAGCTTTTCGGACTCGTTTATTTGTGCCTTCGAGTCACATGTGGCAACATTCTGTAGCTATAGTTCCGTACATTATCAAATGTTGACTTTGACTGTATCCACCACGAGTTCTGTCTATAATCCCAACATCGGTCTCCTTTTTCAAATCATATCTTTAAGATCACTCCTCCTTGGGCCACAACAGCTCCCGCTTCCAAATGCAGCGGATCATGGTAACGAATATGATAGCCCAGACAAGAACCAGCAGTCCAGTCATGGCGCATCCAACAATCTGCAGCGGCCTGCAGCTGAAAGCATTTGCTATTTGATAAGTCGCGGTCATTAGCGCCGTGTTGGGGAAGACGAAAGAGAAAAAGGTCATTTGAAAGCCGATCTTGGCCTCGTGTTCTGGCCGGGCGTACTTCCAGAAGCTACCAACGGATACGAGGAAGAACCTAGACCAGGCCCGTCAGCGGAGGGATTGAGTCGTCGACATGGGTCGTGTAGCACTGACCAAACAGCGAGTCCCCATAACCATAGCCCGATCATGGCAGATAATAGCTTCAGGATGAAGACAGCGTGGCTCGTCATACCAGGCATCATGAAGTCATCCGGAAGAATCTCGCCCGCCAGCCCGCCAAGTTGGACTGCGAAGGAGGCCGGTCAGCTTGGTCGCTGGCGTCCATGGAAGATGATATGCGTGGTGTCGCTGAGACTTACCCAGCCCCGCCGCGGTGAAGGCACTAGGTCCGATCGAAATGAAGACACCAGGCCGCTGCATATCCCGTGGCAGTTTCTGCGTCATGAGTCTATAGACAAAGGCGGCAAGAATCATAAAAGATAGACAGAACCCCATCCCCTGAACAGCGACTGCGGCCATAGCTATGGGTAAGGCATTGAGGGTGCTGGTATGCCCGGCCTTGACGGACGAGTTGATAAGATTGCCCGCAAAAGGCGCTGTTATCAGGAGAGGGTAGGCAGGGAATACCCAAACCGGAGTCATTGTATGGATAGGAAAGATTCTGTGCGGTAAGGTCAGTTATCATCAGGACCGCAGGGGACGGTGTTGCATAGGAGTGCTTACAGTGTAGACCACAGAATCAAATAAATACCGGCGCTGATAAGGATAGCTGCCACTGTCCATGTCCAGAACAGGGCCTCCATTGTGGCAAGAAGCCACGGGCCGGCCTTTGGAACACCGTATTGGCAGATATTTATGAGAATGGTGCCGATGCTTTGCGGAAGTCAGCTGTTATGGTCTCCCGATCTCAGGCTGTCAACTCACGAGACAAGCTTGGATTCAGTCAGCGATGCCACACTTACATATTCTACATTGGGGTTCATGTACTCACAGAGGCCGGGATGAAGAGGGACTCAAACTTGTCAGTAAAGGAGTGCCTAAAGCTCCCGGGCCGTAGACGGAATCTCGCGAGAAGGAGGGCAGTGTTCATTAAGAACAGACAAATGTTGAAGACGAAGAAGATGACTCCAATGATGTAAAGCCATTGAGACCGGAAGGGAACTAGGCAAGCCAACATTCAGCGTCGTCCGGAATCTCTCGAGTAGCGCCTGTTGCTGTTGTTTTACCGGATGCAAGGACATTGGCGACACCCCCTGTTGCCATTGTTGATGTGAACCACGTCCATTGGAAGCAAGCGATTCTGTCTTTGATTCCAACGGCCTTCGGAACATCGGTCTTCTCGACTTTGGAAACCAAATCGTCCAAGGCCACGTTCTGCCTCCGTTGCGTCTGCTCCAGCTCACTTAACCGGTGGAACAAATGGTTTGCGGCCATGGCAGACGACACAGTGCGATCGACCGTATGCTCTGTCGGAGACTCATAACCGAGCCCGGTCGAGTATGGCCGAGGGGGCGTCATATCTCAGGGCCCGACAGTTCCTCGAAACGCGGTAGGAGTTTGGAGATGATGTACAGAACAATGGCTACCTCCGGTTCTGCGTAGCCTATGGCACCATGAAAGTTGATCAGGCTGGTCAAGAAGACAACCAAATCCAAGCCCGCTGTCGACAGTTCGGCCAGGGTCATCGTCGTTGGGTCACGCCTCCACTGCCCCTCAGTGTGCCTGCGGTTGAGCAAAGCAGAATGCTGAGAGGAGACAGGCAGCGAGGGTATGTACAGTGCAACTAACGTCACTTTCCGAGGTTGAGTTTGCTGGGAGGAAAGGGGAGCAGCAGAGCCTGTGTCTGCAATGGCGGTGGGTTGCCGGGTTCTAGTCGATGCGGATCTCGGGGAAGGGCGGGGTGCAGGCCCAGTTTGCGGAAGTGGAAGACCAGGAACTGCGGGTGTGCAGACTTCAATGTGGTCTATGTGTATTTCGTCCAATTGGATCCTGATTTGTGTCGCGAATGGGTTGTCGTGGTTGAGATCTTTACTGTGCACAAGTACTGGGTGATATTCCAAGGCCTTGGTTTCTCTGGAGTACCTAGCTACCTAGGTAAGTACTACTGTACTGTACTGTAGGACGGCAATACCATTTCTCACCCAGTCGGCAAAACCTCGCCGTGTTCCACGCTTCCCATCAGCTCCCAACTGCTTGGAATAGCCCAAAGATCGGCCAACGGAAAGAAGGCGTGTTTCCCCGAGGAATCAGTACCAACATAGTGAATTCCGGGCCTCCTGCCGTTGGAAAAGGCCTTGAGGCGAAGATTCGCGATCATCAATCGGTGCTTATCTGCGATGCTTTGACATTGCCACTGTTGCCGCCCCAAGACTGGACCAAATCGGGCCACCAAACAAAACGTCGTGCAGTACCTCTAATACGCACTGGTCATCTTCAATCTGCTGATGCGTGCCCAACTGGACAGCAAGTACTGCAGGTACCTACCTACCTAGGTAGGTAGGCAAGTACAACAGGCAGTGCGTGCAGGACCCTCCTTCCCCCAAGGAGCACTTGCCATATGGCACTCATCGATGTGAGCATGTTCGTTGGTGGGAGGAAGGAACAACTGAGGTCTCGTTGCCTGGCGCCTCTGAATCCTCAACCACCTTGGAAGCCATGTGTAGGTGGTCTTTCCTCGCCTAGGCTTCTTTCCTCCTCCCACATCTATAGTCTCCACTTCAACTGTTCTCGTTCTTCAGCGAAAGGATCTCTATCATACGACGAGTAGGCCTAGTACCTTCTTAGGCATCCAGAAGTTAGATGCGCGTCTTCATCTCCGTCTGCCATCTATCCTGACACCATCGACGCTGTGTCCACTCCAGGGCATAGGTCTCCTCTCTGTGTCTTCGGTGGCGATGAGCCTGTTCCAACTTTGGCGCAAGTCTCTTTTGTACGAACTATGATCAAGCGTGATCTTCAGTGAATTTCAGCTATCTCAGAACCACCTCTATTCAGTTCCAATCTATTTTCCTCCCACCATGGCTTCAGACAAGACTGTCGATTTCGGCAGCTTCAGCATCGCCAGCAAGGTCGACAAGGATTTCGCCCTTAATGTGTCCACCTCAATGTCTCTGTCGCTTCCAGAACATTTTGCAGATCATCTGACCGCAAAGGATTTGCGGGATCAAGTGAAAGCGGGAACCTTGTGGCTCACTCGAGCAAGCTCCTGCCGACTCACTTTGACAATCCATTTCGAGCACCCGGCCGGGGTGTCAGTCCATGAGGACGCACAAAGGAGACGGCTTGCCATCGAGGCATTTCAGTCACTCCCAGTGAGCTGACCTTTCGTTGTGGGATATCTTCATGTGTAATACTGACAGGGGCAAGGTCTGGGATGATTTGGGTCTCGAGCTTCGCCTGGAACTCAACGTACTCCAAAGTAACAGAACTCCTTCTACGACCTCGGTATACTATATACAGCATACTCAACAGCGTTCGGGTCTGTTCGTTCCGCAACACGTTCCCTGCGGTTATCTTTCCGAGTTTTCCTGCAGCTTTCGATATGTGACCGAGACCTCCAGGGCACCTGGGATGGTTGAGGAATCCGTGCCTCGATCCAGAATCCATACACGTTACAATTTCCGAAA
Source organism: Diaporthe capsici (assembly GCA_013364905.1). Taxonomy (NCBI): domain Eukaryota; kingdom Fungi; phylum Ascomycota; class Sordariomycetes; order Diaporthales; family Diaporthaceae; genus Diaporthe; species Diaporthe capsici. Next base: position 1,172,234 of record WNXA01000006.1, on the reverse strand, counting down.
GCCAGCCGCAACAGCCACTGAGCCACGCTCTGTGCATCCCGCGGCCTTTTGGGGCCTTCCTCCTGACGTGCAGGCGGAGAGAGTAGTGCATTTAACACACAATGCACTGGATCTTATGCTAGGTATGAGGAGGAGGTGTCTAGGTATTTGGTGCTTGAAAGGGACCAAGCCACCAGCCCTTCTTGAACTTGCGCCGGCCGTTTGGAATGCACAATATTTTCAGGTCAGTAAATGTGACAGCTCTTCTTTTTGGGGTCTAACGAGAAAGTTCAGAATGTTGTCACTCGGGCACAGTTGATTCCAACAATCTCCTCCGCGCTGGGAAACTCGATGAGTACTCAGTCGCCAGTACTCCGGCGGAAGCTTGAATCGCTTGTTCCGGAACCAGTCGCAGACTCAGGCCTCGACAAGGTGTTAGATGAGCTCCACAGAAGGACTCAGATCCTGCTCTTACGGTCGGCACGAGATCAGAAGATCAAAACTTGCATATCGAGGGTTAAAGCCCCGAGTGCTCCCCCTCCCGGCCTCATTTTGTCTCAGGAAGGCTCTTATGTACCAAACACGCCCACAAGCAACGACTTCACCAATTTCGCCAGCCTGGACCTCGTGGAAGAGACTCTGTACGGGCAGGATGGTAGTCAGTCACACGAGTCCATGCCAGGTCTTCCTGACCATGGTCTGATGCAACTGGAGTCTGGGAGCAACTATGGCTTTGCAACATACAGGATAGACAGCGCTGAAAGCGACGGAATCGATCTCGCCCCTGAAGAAGATTACATGGACACCAACATGGAAGATGCGGAATGGATCGATGATGATGCGGTTTCTTATACGTCGGAAAGTCTTCTGGAGTATGGCGACCTGTACGATGAGCATTATCTGGGAGACGAGATCCTTGATCTGACATACAGCGAGCAAGAATATCAAGAGCATCACCTCGCCCCTGACGACGCTCACCAGGATTATGGCATGGATGCTGCGGGATTCTATGATGAGAGCGACCGTTACGGTCATTACTACGAGATGTCAGATATCGAAGGACGAGTGCAACCCACTGCCCACGGTTTCGAGGATTACTCTGCCAAGTCAGACCGTTTGGTGGATCCTGGGGACGACTACTCAGACTTTGTTACAGATGGAGACGAAGTCACTAGCGATGGTATCTACGAACATCTCTTCGATGATGACACATATTTTGACGAGGGGCCAAACGACCCCTGGGAAACCAATGCTGACTATGTTCAAGAGGACATGCTTCATAGGGGTGATCTAGACCAAGAGTCGGATCCCGACTACATTACCGCGGGACATGTTCACTACAACGACCAGGCGGAAGCAGCTGAAAGTAACATAAGGGTTGGATGTCACGGCCAACAGCTTCAAGACTGGAGCCAGGTGCCTAGGAACTATGTGTACCATGGCACCGAGGAGCAATGTGCACGTCCTGGGCTGCACCCGATCGCCTTTACTAGCAGTTTGGCAGATTATCAATAGCTGGGCCGCGGCGCATGCGAACATCGGACCAGGTGGCGCAGATGGCATGGGAAAGAATTATCTAGGCCGGTCAATGGGCGAGCATCTTGGCACAGCGCGGTACATGTACTATGTAAAGATGCAGCAAGATGAAAAAGGGGCCTGATTGAAGGCGAACCGCCAGGACCGCCAGGACCGCCGACCAAGTCAGCCGCCCAGTTGTTGGCAGGGGTGTGTTTAGGTGGAATGTCTGGATGAAGCTCAAATTTCAGCTCGTCGGATCTGTTGGCGTGGACTTTATTGCCCCTGACCGGGCAGAAAGTGGGGGTGACTGGCGCAAGAAGCAACACCTCGACAGACAAATGCCTTGGGCTCAAAGAAGCCGTGTACGACACGCCACGCCGGCCCGTACATGGAGACTACTACCTTGGGACAGAGAGATATAGACTACATCCAACCATTCATCAAAGCCCCCCAGGCGTGGCGGTTGGCTGATTACTGCAGTGACAGGCGAAATCAAACCCGTGGCTTGCCCGCTTGACGTTGGTTGATGAACCAAGTACCCGTGCCTACCTCTCTTGGCCCTGCATGCTGGATCCCTCACCCGCCCTTGGCGGCATGAGCTTCAGATTGCGCCGTTTCCTGATACCAATCGAGGGGGCCAGGACGTCCGGGCAGTGGACTGCAGGCGACCATTGCCAGCTGTGACGGCCTCGACCTCGTACAGCTACCTACTAGCGATCTCTGGACGGCACTGTACCACCTGCGGTGCGGCCTTGTCTGCATAGAGGTGTACACATATAGACTATATACATATACACATATATGTATCCTCCCAAACACATCAAGACATCTAATTCTGACAAGGCAGACAGGGTATCTTCCAGGGTATCTTGCTATTTTAGACTTTAGACTGTGGGCAGGCTGGGCAGTAAAGTGCGAACGAGGCAAAGGTGCGGCAGCTCATCTATTCGTGTGCGTGTGTTTGTGGGCGCGCGCGCGTGTACACCACAACCGCAGCGACCCTGGAACCCACCGTGCTTTCTCACACTGCCAGCGCCAGCGGGCACGGAACACCTCTCTCGACTCTCCTCGCCCGCCTACCGCCCCATACAGACCAGCTCCCTCTCTCCTCAACTGCACGGTGCCCAGTGCCCAGTGCCCAGGTGCGCTTGATTGCCCGCCCGTCCTTCTCCCACCCAGCGGCCCGGATCTGCCAGTGAGTGAGCCCCCTTTGGTCCGTCAGAGAGTCATGCTGTGGGCTGCTGCACGAGGTGGCATGATCCCTCCCAACGCGTGCGAGTTCGTGTTCGCATGTGAAGGCATCCTGCCAGTCCACCCTCGCCCTCGCACTCGGTGACCAGCAAGCTTACGGTAGCATCTCACCATCAGCAGCAGCAGCAGCAGCAGCAGCATCCACTGCCTGCCAGCCCTAGCCCCTTAGCTCTGCGGCCTTCCGCCCATCCCCCCACGCCCGGACAGCCCCCGAGTCCGCTCCTTCGTCGGTCGCCAGCCCCGAAGACCCACAGGCGACGACCTCCGTCCTACTGTGCCGCCCGTCGTGAACAGGAGCAGGCCGCCCCTTCGCGCCTCCCTCTCGCCTCCCGCCCCCTAAACCGACCACACCTCCCGCCGACACACCGGTGCGCGCCCCGAACCAGTCGGCATAATCCAATCGGGCCGGGCGCCCCAACATGTGCCTGTGCCTGTTCCTGTGCCGCAGCCCTGGTCGCACCCTCGCAGAGACTCGCTGAAGGGACCAACACACATCAGGGGTAGCCGCTATCCGTACTCTGGCCCTTCACAGTTACACCCGGTTCCTGGCCCTCGCAAGAGCCCCCGTGGACACCTTCCGGCATACATGGCACGACAGGCTGGGCCATAGCTAACAGATACGCGCCGTTTGGATCAAAGGGGCAGACAGACAGCACGCCAGGCCGACACCAGCCCGTCCCCCCCCCCCTTCCACCATGGACACAATAAACATCGCCATCATCGGGGCCAATGGCGTGGGCAAGAGCGCCTTCCTGCAGCAGGCCCTGAAGATGACCAGGCCCGCCAACATGGGCGTCGTCACCTTCAACTGGACCGAGCCTGATGGCTCCCAGCATACCGTCAACATGTTCGAGGTCGACCTGGAGGCCTTCGACCTGGGCATGGGCGAGCCCATCCGCTGGCCCAAGCAGGCCAACGGGATGCTTGCCCCTCGCATCGATGGTACTTTGTTGCTCTACGACGTCATGAACAAGGACAGCATCACCCCGCTGCCCCAGACAATATGTGAGCCGTCCCTCGCCCGTCGCCCGTCTCCCTACTATGCCGCTCCCGTCAGGTACTAAGCCATTGACAGCTTCTCTCTCCTTGTCCAACTATCCCGTGGTCCTTGTCGCAACGAAATGCGACAACCCCGAGGAGGTCAGGGAGCTCGACACGGCAAGCGTCGCTGCCGCATATCCATCCGTGGTGGCCAATTTCACCACCTCTCCAAACTCTCCAAACACTACTAGGGACTGTCTCCAGGTCATATTGAGGGCCGTCGTGACCGGCCGGAAAGGTACTGAACTCCATCCCCCATCCTTGTGTCCCGAGCCCCGAGCTGCTTCTATTCATGGACCTCCCCCAAGCCCAAGTGCTCCAGGATCATGACTCATGCCTCACTCCCCCCAAAGCCGACTTCCAACGCCTCTGAGCTGACGTGCATGCTATCCCAGGAGGTGATAAGTCGGATGCGGCCAGCCAAAGACGGCGTGCCGCCTCGGCCGCGAACCTGGAGCCCACGGTAGACCCCCTCAACAACGGTCGACCCGATTCGGTGCATAGCAAACACAGCAGAGCCAGCTCCGACCTATCATTGCTTAGGGGGTTCTCGCAGCAGTCGAGCGATAGGGACAGTTACTACCGAGGGTCGGCAGCACGCTCGCCCAGAGCGTACCCAGGTCAGGGTCTGGGACAAGACGAGATGAACCCGACAGTGTCAAGCCAGCTGCGGCAGACGGGCGTGCGTTTAGATCTTGGGGCGGAGCCGTTCTACGAAGTCGATGAATCAGATGTCGAGTCCTTCCGCACCTCAATGACGGACGACATGCCGATATTGCAACGAAGCGACGAGAGTTTCATGGACCGTCCGACCAAGATGACCGGCGTGGCATTCGATGATCTCGTGGACAGGCTTCTTGCACCGAGGATGACGAGGGCGGACAACAACTTTGCGGACATCTTCCTGTGCCTGTACCGAAAGTTTGCTGCGCCAGGGCAGCTCTTTTCCGCGATTCTCACCAGGCTGGAACGGGGGAAGGAGGACAAGTCGGCACACTACCTCAGCAAGAAAGCGACACAGATGCGCATAATCGAGGTTGTGGCCAGGTGGGTGTCTCTTTATCCTGGCGATTTTGCCAGACCGACGACCAAGAAGACACTTGAGCGCTTCATCAACCACCTAGCGAGCGAGCCGGCCTTCAGCGCAGCCGCCGGTCAGATGAGAGTTCAGCTCGAAACATATGTGGTTGAAGACGATGATACGGCATGGGCACAAGCAGATGATCCACCGGAGGACGCCAGTGTGGCCAGCTCACATAAATCCCAGGATCTTGAAGTGCCGATGGCCTCATTGAGTGTAGATGACCAGCTGTCAGCCGAGATGCGGCGGCCCTCACAGGGCTCTGAACTATCACATGTCGAGCGAGACTACAGCACAGGGGAGACGAACTATCAGTACCATACTTATGGGGACTACGAACGCGAGGCGGCAAAAATGGTCCCTCAGGCTACGCTGCCTCTCAACAAATTCCGCTACCACATCTTCATGGACACAAACCCAGAAGACATAGCCGAGGAAATCACGCGCATCGACTGGATCATGTTCAGCAGCGTGCGCATCCGCGACTGGGTGCGACATGTCAGCCTGTCGAGCTCAGAGAAGGAGCGATGCCGGTCGCTGAGAAACGCGAACCGCCTGATCGCGCACTTCAACCACGTCGCTAAATGGGTGCAAAACATGGTACTGATCCGCGACAAGGCAAAGCATCGCGCCCCATGCCTCGAAAGATTCATGATCATCGCACACAAGCTGCGAAAACTGAACAATTACAACGGATTAGGCGCCGTGGTGGCCGGCCTGCAGAACGCCAACATAGCGCGCCTCCACGCGACACAGGCGCTCGTCAGCAAGGAGGTCTGGAAGCAATACCAGAGTGCTGAGAAGCTAATGTTGAATACCAAATCGTCGTTCGCATACCGCCTGGCGTGGGAGAACAGCCCGCTCCCCAGGATACCGTACATGGCGCTCCACCGGAAGGATCTGACGTTTGCTGAAGAGGGCAACAAGACGCTCGTGGGGCCAAATGGGGACCGGATCAACTGGAAGAAGTTTGAGATTCTTGGTGAGATCTTGTTACCAATCATGAAGAGCCAAGGGGCGCCGTACCCGAACCTCCTCAAGAAGCATGAGGTCAGCCGGGACTTGATCTTGGACTGCCGGATGGAGCTGGACGAGGATGTGAGTATTCATTCTGTTTTGGAACACACCTGCAAGCCCATGCGCGTGCACAAAGGCTGACAGACACCCGCGATAGGCCCTCTACCAGCGCAGCAAGCAAGTCGAGCCCGGCATCGGGGGTACGGGTGGTGCGGCAGACCTGAAGAAGAAGACGATGGGTTTTTTAAGGGGCGGGGTCTAAGAAGGGACCCGAGGGACGCGGACGGCCAGTGGATTGATCTCTACGCCGAGGAATTTATCTTTCACACATAGAAGCTGGAGTCTTCTCATCAACTAAACATACCTTTTTTCCGACTTGCACATAGAGAGGAAACATGGGTACCGGAATGTCAATGGGTTTTTCGTTTCGTTTTAGTCAAAGGCATATGTGTGTGTGTGTGTGTGTGTCTGGAGCGCTCAGGTTTTTTCAGCCCAGCCTTTGTTAATACACTATTGTCATCTCACCGTCCAATGTTTATTCACAAATGCTCTTGCAATTAGTTCTGTTTCGAAATTCGGGCATACGCTGAGTTCAATGGACGGTACTGCATGCTTAATCTACCCAGCTGCGTCAACCTCGAAAGACGCCTGGGGGCCGAGGCTGAGAGCACTGCGGAGGACGGGAATAAAGGGGTATCGTATATCATATTCATGTGCTGTGTGTGACATGGCGTACATGTATCTCGCGTATATACATTGATGCCTCACTGCTCTGTGCTATGGCCTATACTGCACATTAGCTGGGACAGTAGGCCCGTTCTGACGTTCCCACGCTTCCGAGCCCACGCCGGCACCGCCATGCTTTGGGAAGACGGCGTCGTTGTCGAAGGGGCTGCTGGTCTTGGTGGGCGTATACGTCAGCTCCACCTCGTGGTCGACCCGGATGAAGTTCTCCTGGGACCCGGACCCGGAACCCGAACCGGCCACGGCGGCCCTCCTGAAGGCGCTGCTCGCCGCAGTGCCGCCGCTCCCGCCCTGGATCCCGGCGACGGCGGCCGAGCTGCCGCCGTTGACGGTTCCGCCCCAGGAGCCGAACAGCCAGCCGTCCATGACGGGGAGGCTGGCGGTGATGGTGCCCATGCAGAGATCAAGGCAGGTCCAGACGAGGATGTCGGTGTAGCTCCACGTCGAGTCCTTGGAGATGGTCTGCAGCTGCTGCAGCAGGCCGCCAATAACACTCAGGGCGCCGGCGGCCCAGATCAGGAACAGCCGGGCCTTCTTTTGCCATCGCATGCGCACGTTCCACAGGATAACGACGGGGGTCAGGAGCAGCAGCACGCCCAGGGCCAGGTGCGCCACTCGCAAGGTGCGCACCGAGAGGGTGTTGTCCAGGCACGAGGCCGGGCTGCCCAGGCTGCCGGCGTACCAGCGGTCCCAGCTCGCGCGGGGCGGCTTGCAGAGGAGGACCTGCCAGAAGATGGCGAGCAGGACGTAGGCGACCTCGACGGCGAGGAAGAGGTCGGTGATGACGGTCCAGAAGCGGGAGATGCAGTCGACGATGCGCCGGATGAAGAGGGTGATGGAGATCTTGATCAGGCCGACAGCGATGTAGAATATTATCTGGCACACGCGGCCGTAGTAGGCGTAGACGTTGTACTGCGCATATGTCACCTCCCAGACATGGTGTCCTGCTCCGCCCTGGACCACCATAAGAATCTGCAGGATCGGATATGTGACTGCGATGGACTGCGGGTCACTTGCGGTCAGCTGGGTGCTTATACTATCTTTCTCCATTTCTGGCATGCAAATAATACTTGCACAGGCTGGACGTATAAATAAATATGTATAGTATACATAGTCCTCCAGCCCACAACCACACACAGGGGGCAGCATGTTGGGTTGATACTCACAGCGGCGGCCAATATAACCCAATCATCCGACCCAAACACCATCTTTGTACTGTAATACCTCAGTGCGAGCCTCGTAGCCGTCACGACGGATATAAGCAGTATGACGATGACCATGCCGGCGATGATTCCCGGCTGCTTCGTCTCGTACACATATCCCGCGGGCTCTTTCGGCACCGTTACCCACCCCCTGCTGGCGTTCGCACTGAAGAGCCCGACCGATCGAAAGATGCCCCGGACGATGAAGAAGTCATCTTGATTATTGGGCGGGTTGCCCAGTATGGCGGAGCTGTTGCTGCTCATGGCAGAAATCTGAGCAGTCGACTCCTAGACAGTCGAGTTCTGAGCAGTCGACTTTTTGGGGGGTGGGTTGCCAAGGTGGGAACGTGGCGGAAAAGATGGATCTGTCGGGAGTCACGACTTCAAGTATTTTTATCGTCGGCAGAGTTGCCCAACGCTGATCACTGACGGGGCCCGACAGCTTGGGTGGGCAGGTTGTCTTTGGGTTACATACCACAGTAGTAGAGAGGACACCTTGGACACATATGGGCCATTGTCCCGGCGGGAAGGAAACTCAAACATTTTGCCTCTGAGCCTCAGATATGAACCCCGTTTCAAGATCCGCCTGGGTGGCTCGATGGGCGCATGAACATGCTGAAGAACGGTTTGGCGGGCTGGCGAAGTCAAATGTCCGGAAAGTATCACGGTTGGACCAGGACTGGAGACAGTCGAGGATTCTGCCTCCAGCTGCCGGGCGCTGGGCTCCACAGTGCCAGGTTTCTTGTTGAACGCAGGGCGGCCTTGACGGTGGCAGACCTTGCAATACAGCCCGCAGGGGTGCTCAAACTTTACGTATGAGGTTAACAGAACGTACGTGGATACAGGGCGATCGAGCAAGATCGATCCACTTGCAGGCACGCAACGAGATATTGGCGTCACGAGGAGGTCCTCTCCACAACAACCACGGCACGTCAGGCTGCAGGACAGAGGATGATATCTCACGGGCACGTCATCCCACGAGACTTTGAGTGTCCCGTCCCGCAAGCCACGCGGGAAGGGCCTGGTGGTGTGGTTGTGGTTGTGGGGGGCTAGAAATAGGCTGGGCAAAGTTAAAGGACTCCCGACGTTTGGGATCCCTGCGAGGCGTACGATGCGTTTTGCCGTCGCCTCATTTATAGAGCGCCCGGGAAATCGCCGCCAGTGGAGACTGCAATTTTAACCGGGCCTAGACAAGCGGCGAGCTCGGCGGCCCTCAGACCTGGGCTGAGAGGCCGGAACATGCGGCCATGGCCACCACGAGGAGGTGAGGCTTGATATATGCTGAGGCCGTTCGTCCCCGGTGACCTTGATTTCATGGTTCCAGGCCCGGCTCCTGCCGTTCTGCCATAAACAGCACGGTATTTCTTTTCCCTCTCGCCGGCTGTCGTGGAAAATGCTGAGGCACCCGTGAACGTGGCCCTGCGCGGGTAAAAGTGGGTGACTCGTGGGCGTGGGCACTCACTGCTGGCGGACCTCCGAGGGTCGGTAGCTGGTATGTAGCTGGCCATGGTTTAAACCTCTGGCAGACTCGCGATGGGGTCCAAAGCCAGCCTGATGCCTCGGCCTGGGAGGAGCCAGCCTTTTGCACGTGTGGTCCGGCCAACCAGAAAATTGTGCACGCGTGGTGTCCGGCGGCCTGGTCCGAGTCGGATCCGATGGAACCCCCACATTCATGGCCTTGGCCGGGGTGCCAGAGAGAGGGGGGCGCGCCTGGCACGGCTCATCTCCGAAAATATCGAGGGGCGGACCCTTTTGCGATAGGGGCAAGTGGCAGCGGATGGAGACGATGGATCTTTGCCAACAGAGTCCAGACTCGCCAAAGCTCGACCTAATCAGCAACTGGAGCAACTGGGTCCTGCCGAGGATGACGAGGAAGCCGTCGCTTCTCTGGGATCCAATTGCCAAAAGTCGCTACACCAGCCGCCATCCCCCGGCGCCCGGGTTCTCGCACGCTCAACACTTTTGAGTGAAGGAAGTGCGCCTTTGCGGCCATCACCAACCTCTGGCAAGCGACCGCACCCAGACTCTTCCAGCCCCAGGAGAGTCCCTTGCCCATGGCGCGCCACTCTCTCGGTTCCCTCCTCAGCTCGGCCCTGACCCTGCTCTTGGGAGGCTCACTCGCCGCACGTCTCCCTGGCCGGTCCGACAACTCCACAGCCGACTGCACGGGCGTCTTGGCCCTCAGCCCCAGGTGCAGCTCCAACCAGGCGGCATACGCGAGGGACGTCTTCTACGTCGGCGGCCGGTATTACGACGACGCCAGCGGCAACCGCACCACGGACCAGTTGTACGTCGAGAAGCTGACGCCGGCTGCTCTCACCCAACCGAGCCCAGTCGTCTTCTTCCATGGAGGTGGCACGAGCGGAGTGTCTTGGCTCAACACGCCAGACAACAGGAAGGGCTTTGGTTCGTCTTTTCGTGTTATGTCTTTTTTCCCCCTTCCTCTGGAGCGCGATATGATGTCTCGCAGCTGTTAGAGTGGCTTTTGGACTGTCGATGAGTATCGTATATAATCTCAAAGGCTGGCTCTCGGGTGAATAGACTCAGATGTCAGCTGGAATGGCTCCTGAAATGTATCATGCAACGAGGAATGGACTTGTGCTGACAGAATGACCAGCCTCCTACTTCATTGAGCAAGGCTACCAGGTCTACATTGTCGACCAGATAGCAGTCGGGCGCAGCACCCAGCCAGACCTGAACAGCTACCCCTTGTCGGCCAGCACGACGGTCGAGAACACCGAGAAGTCCTTCTCGGGCCCCCAGCACTTCCCGGAGCTCTACCCCCAGGCCGTGCTGCACACGCAGTTCCCCGGCACCGGCCTGCGAGGCGACCCGTACTTTGACCAGTTCCAGAGCGCCGTGATCCCCTACTCCACCAACTCCTCCGGCGTGGAAAACGTCATGAGGGAGGCCGGCTGCGAGCTCCTGTCCATCATTGGCCCTTCCTACCTCGTCTCCCACTCGGCAGGGGCCATGTACCCGATCCTCATGTCCAACGACTGCGGCTCCCTCGTCGCGGGCAACATCAACCTCGAGTCGTCCACCACCCCGTTCTTCTTCCCCAGCACCGGCTCCCTGTCCGGGACCATCACGCGCAACTGGGGCCTGACCGACGTGCCCGTCGACTACGACCCGCCCATCTCGGACCCCTCGGAGCTCGTCCAGGTCGAGGTCGGTAACGACACGCTCGCCCACCGCTCGTGCCACCTCCAGGCCGAGCCCGCGCGGAAGCTGCCCAAGATCAGCGCCGTAAGGTACCTGCTCATCACCAGCGAGGCGTCGGTGCACGTCACCTACGACCACTGCACCGTCCAGTACCTGAGGCAGGTCGGCGGCAGCCCGGAGTGGATGCGGCTGGCCGAGCTGGGCATACACGGGAACGGCCACTTCATGCACCTGGAGCTGAACAACCAGGAGATCGCCGCCGTCGTGGATGACTGGATCCAGGGCACTCAGAAGAATGCGACCCTGACGCGCAGGTGGGCATGATGATGGGCATATATAACGCGGGAGGGCATGGAGATATGTATATATTGCTAGTTTAATGTCTCAATATGTAATACCGTATTGGACCAGACATCATCGTGCCATGTCTCAGGTTCCACCATACATGAACTCAATATCTTGCAGCCATACACACTTCAAATATAAATCATGTGAGATTGGTTAAGCCGAACATTCATGTACCTGGCCGTGGAATAAACTCAAAGTCATTGTTCCTATGGAAAATTTCTGGTCTGTCCTTACCCACGGGCCTCAAATCTGCGTCCCCCTCCTGTTTGTCTTATTCTCAGTGCTCATCAAAACCAACTAAGACAGTCCCATACTTCTAGTGGCACGCAGTCCCTGAGCACTCTCATCCAGGCGTCGATGAGAGCAAAGTGTAAGTGTACCGCCACCGTTCTCCCTGATCAGAACACGAAGTCACACGAAGCCCATCAAAGCGTCGTGAGTAGCAGGGTCCAATCCTCGAGACCCTGTCTGGTTCTAGATGGTGCTAACCACTGATGGTCCAGTTTCCCCTTTTGGGAATTTCGCAAGCAGGCTAAGGAGAAGGGTGAGACCGCCGCGTCGCTCCGCAAGCTGTGTTAGTACTTAGCATTGCGTTCTTCGTCACGGGCTGCTGACAACGAACGTAGTGCTGAGAGTCCATTGCCTCTTACCGTTGTCACGGGCAGCGATGGCTGTTGGATCAGGAGATATATCCGACCTGCTCAAGAAACCTGTCGGCAGATCTGCACGCCAAGTCTCACGCGGTCATGTCAGGGACAGAGAGACTATAACCACGATGCACGATGACAAGGGGCCCGGCCCTGTCATGGGCGACAGTGCTCCGCATCAGCTGTTCCTGTATCAGGGCGGCCGATGCCATCGCGGTGTCCAGAGGCTCTCTGCGAGGACTTTCCTAGACGCCCCTCCTTGCGCTCCACGACGCCACCACCGGATGTTTGGACCAGATCCTGAGACGTCAAGCTTACAAACACTACTGGGCTGCCACAACACGGACAGCGGCGCGGAAGCGTAGTTGCTCTGACAGCGCACAGGTAGAACCCAGCCGAGGAGCCGGGCCCGGGACACTGGAGCAGAAACACTCGGGGCCTGAACGGACTGGTCACTTGTCACTAGCTCTCCCCCCCAGGGAGATTTCGTGGGGCCCAACGAGGGCTCGAGGGTCTTTCGTAACCGAGGGCGGCGCCAAGAAGAGCCTCATAGGTGGACAAAGGATGGCGTGAAAAAAACGCCGTCGTCCTACACGTACATGTTTTTTCCGCGGTGGTGCACATTTGCCCTCTGAGACAAGCAATATCGGACTACGGCAGTCCTCGCGTGCCAACTCTCCCTCTCTCGGTCGTGAAGAAGAATGCACAGGAAGACGGGCGGCTCCTTCCCTCCCTTCCAAAAAGCAAGCCCGTCACGCGGGGCACGAGGGAAAATCGGACCAGATGGTTGAGGCGCAACGTCAGCGGCCACAACCCAGGCCCTGCGAGCCAGTCCAACCAGTCAGTCAGTCAGTCAGTCGGCCGGCCGGCCACCTTTGGGATGGGTGGTGGGCAAATTAGGCTAGGCGGTTTGACAGGTGTTGGCGGCGATCCCACCCAGGCCTTTTCCTTTTGGGACGGGGTTGGAAGGAGGAGGGCAGACGCCCAATTACGCAACTGTACTTGCCAACCTGCAGGCGCCATTTTTTGTCGATCAGAGCCTCTCACGGATGGGGTTATTATGGGGGTTCTGGGGAGTGCAGGAGGGTCCGTCCCCCTCCTCGCTCCCAAATCCCTGCCTGCCCAGTGACACCCACATGTACCTCATCCCATTGAGCCTTTTCGCAAGGCAGCGCGACATCATTCTGCAGCAGCAGGACACAATAGTCTGGTCATCAATGCCGAACAGTACGGCAGCAGTGGCGGCGGCAGCAGCAGCAGCAAGAAACACTCGCAGCAGAAGGCCGGCAGGGGGGCGAGGAGGAGGAGGGAGGGGGGGTGACTGGGAGTTGGCCCACGCACGAACGCACCAAAGCGGTCAGGACAGAACCACGATGCTGCTGCTGCCAATGATGCGCCCTCTTGTGGCCTGGCGCATACCATTCTCTCGCATACCACTCGCATACCATTCGCATGTCATACCGTGGTTCGGGTACCGCGCGCACACACACACATGCACACAAGATTTGCAACCGGACGGTTTCGCGACTCGTGAGCTCGCCTTAGCTAACTACGGGTAGCCTACATACCTACATCACACCAGTCCACATTCTCTCAAGTCCCCATAATGGTTGGCGCCCCCATTCCCCGTTCCCCCCAGTTGCCCCAGTGTGCCCCAGTGCTCCAGGCCCCGGGTCCCGGGTACCCCTTCTTCTTTTTCCCAAGCTCGACGAGGTCACCGGACCTGCGCCTTTGCATGGCAGGCATCTGATCGCATTTAGCCGCATCCCTTGCTTCGATCCTGTTTTCCTTTGAATAGCTTGTAGCCCCCCCCCCCCAGCCGTTGGTATTTCAAGCATTTGGCTCGCTCCTCGTCCTCCCGCCCGTACAGTGGTACCTAACTTGCATGTGAATGCTCTGCCCGTCTCTGTTCCTTTGTGCTGCCTGTCTACCGACGCTGTCAACGACGCCGTCCAACCGAGCACAGCAGTGACCGTACACATAAACTCTCACATAACTCACACACTTGTTCTCACGCACCAACAACCTCACTCACACTCTCACTCACACTCTCACACGCACACACCATGTTACACACGCATATCAGACCAACGGCAATGAGAGCCTCCAAAGTGAAGAGCCAGAGAGGCCCTTCAAAAAAATCACAGCCCCTCGACCCGGTCGATCTAAGCAGACGCCTGAATATCGTCATTGCGGAGCGACAACTCGAAGATTTGCAGCTGGGCAAGAAGCCGCATGAATCGGAACCGGACCTGCTCAAGGCCCGGCGCACACACGACGTGCGCAGCAAAAAGACCGTCCCGCCTCCACAGGACGACAACAAGAGGTCCTCCCTCCTGGCAGGCCCAAAGACGTCAACAAGATGGGTCTTCCGGACAAAGCCCGCGGCCGACCCCTCGCCCCATGATTCGACCGACTCCAGCGCAACGTACGTCCACGTCCCACGGCAGCCCAACGCGCCATCTCAGCGCACCACCACCATAAGGGCGGCGCGGAACCAGCCAGGCGCGAGGCAGGATAGCGAGGGGCTCGGACAGGCAGATAAATATTCTGTGGTGCTGGAGGAATGCTCCAGTGAGCCCGCCAGAGGGCGATCGGGTATTGCCAAGGAGCGCTGTCCACCAGATTGGACGCAGGTTGATTCAACAGAGCCGAAACCCCGGAGGCTGCAGCTACTTAAACGAATGAGCCCGATTTCTGTGCTTAAGTTGAGACTCGGGGGCGATGGCCCCGAGGTAGAACAGGTGGCGAAGGTTGGCCGGACTCGATGCGACACCGCGATGGATGGGGGCCACGTAGTAATGAACCGGAAATCTGGAGTCTTCTCGAAACTACTGGCGCATTAGCAGGCCGGTGCATGGGAAAGGGGGGAGACGCGGGAGACGAGATGCATAATCCACATACATTATTGGACTCTCCACGTCTGTGGGCAAATTTTTTGATGCCTGTTGGACGCGAGAGCGTCCCGATCATAGAGATTCACCAATACCGTAGCACAGAATTGCGCAATTGGAGCATGGAAATCCGCATCTGAAAAATCAGGTCCACTTGGATTCCGCCTCCATCAGTTTCTCAATGAGCTGCACATCTTGTTTGATGACCTGCTCCCTCACCAGGTCGGTGACGGCTCCCGTAGCTTCCTGCTTGGACAGCAGGTGCAGCACAAGCTCGCAGTACTCCCTCACGGCGTCCCCGTCCTCGCCTGGGTCGGTCCTCGCCTTGCGCAGGGCCTCTTTCCCGCGGCGCAGGCCGAGGTCGTGCGTCCACTTCGGCTTCTTATGCTGGTAGCCAGGCGCCTGCTGCAGGTTCCAGGGGAGGCCGCCGCGGCCTGGCTGCTCATCCTCGGGCGGCAGCGTCGCGACGTGGATGTTGGTCAGCTTCGTTGGGAGGCTGGGGTACCTCTTGAAGAGCTGCGCCAGCTCGGGGGAGTCGTCTAGTATGTTGAAGGGGTGGGCCTTGCGCTTATTGGGTCTGCTGTTGTCGTTGGAGTCCTGTTGGGTCGGCCTGGAGGGCGCTTGCGCGGGCTTGGGCTCGACCGGTGGGTGATTCTCCTTGTGGGGGCGGAAGCAGGCGACTGAGCAGCTTGAGGTTGGTTAGCAGACCGGACTGGGCCTGGATAGGTCGGGGGGACGTCGAAGGGCCGGTCTTACTAGGAAATAGAGCACCGAGGGCATTTGTATTTTCCTTCTTGCTTCTCGCAGATGCCGCAGAGCTTGGGCTGCGGCTTTGGGGGTGGGACTTCCTCGGTTTCCGCCCTTGTCGCGACGTGCGTTGTCGCGTCGTGCTGTGCTTCCCCGTGCTCTGCCGCCTCGTGCTCGGCGCTCTTGTCGCTTGGGGGCGCACAACCATCTCGGTCGTTCGGAGGCCCCTGAGCGTCCACTGACATGGCCGCGATTGAAGGTTCAACAACACGGACGGTAAGTTGCAGGTGGCAGTGTGCAGGTGGATTACAGGTTGGTCGTGTTGGAAGTGTTGGATGCCGTTGTTCTCGATGTGGGTGGAGGGGCGCGGCTGCTCTGAAATTTGACCTGCAGGACCGCCATTTTTTAGCAGGGATCCCGGTCCCCCACACACGGGCTGCACGCTGACTGCGCAACTGGGTGTGCTCAGAAATCTGGGGAAGCTCGGAAGATCGCAACGCCCAGATTTGTTATCAATGGGTCCCACCTCCACTGCAGCCCGGGCCAAGCAATGACGCAGGCCTTGGGGCAAATAATTCTCGCGCATTTTGTAAGCAACGGAGCCTCTTTTTAACAACACCCCGCGGCTGCCGTCGCTGCCACTCTCCTGCATTTTTCCACCCACCTACAAACCAGAACTTTTCAAGATGATTCTGAGGAGGTTAAGCAGGCCGTCTGGCAATTTGCTGTCAGCGGCACGGCCGTCGCACCCTCGCTCCGGCCCGAGCATTGGCCGGCTCTCCCAGATGCGATTCCACAGCATAGGCTCGACACATCCGCCCTTCGCAGCCGGGCAACGACCACAAATCCCCACGGCGAGGTCCTCACTTCCCGGCATTCGCACCACCCTCGGTCGGCGGACGATTTTCATACAGATCGAGCCCACTCCGAACCCGGACGCCCTCAAGTTCCTCCCCAACCAACGCATCCTCCCCGAGAACATCAATACCCCATTCATCGAGTACCTGAACCCGCGCAGCACCATCTCGCCGCCCTACCCATCCCCGCTGGCCGCCCAGCTCATGAACGTCGACGGCGTCAAGTCCATTTTTTTCGGCACCGACTTCATCACCGTGACCAAGGAAGAGGACGCAAACTGGGCGCACGTCAAGCCCGAGATATTCGCGCTGACCACCGAGGCCATCACGGGCGGCCAGAGCATCGTCAACGTCGCCGAGAAGAAGGAGGGGTCCGAGGCGGCCGGCCAGGGGGGCGAGGCCGACAGCCTCGCCTACGACGAGAACGACGACGAGGTCGTCGGCATGATCAAGGAGCTGCTGGAGACGCGGATCAGGCCGGCCATCCAGGAGGACGGCGGCGACATCGAGTTCCGCGGCTTCGAGGACGGAAACGTCCTGCTCAAGCTGCGCGGCGCGTGCCGGACGTGCGACTCCAGCACCGTGACGCTGAAGAACGGCATCGAGGGCATGTTGATGCACTACGTCAGTAACCCCGCCCTCCCCCGTCTGCCCCGAAAGCTGCCTCCTCGCATGCCACGTATCGTGCTAACTGTCGCTTCTAGATCGAGGAGGTCAAGGCCGTCACTCAGGTCATGGACGAGGAGGAGGAGATAGCTATGAGGGAGTTCGCCAAGTTCGAGGAGAAGCTCAAGCAGCAGAAGGGCGCCGTGCCTCCCACGTCACCCGGCCCAGGGTCCATCGACAAGGTCGCTTGAGACTGCCGGATACCAGAGCCTTCGCTGCAAGCTCGCCTCTCGACTCTAACAGCATCTGTGCTTCGCCTATATGTGTACCCTTGTAAAATTAAGGTAGGGCTGTCGGGATAGGCCCTGAAACACAAGATGACACCATGGTATAATATTGGCGGTTCTAATAGACGAGACAAGGCATTCTTTTCGAGCCTCAAATTGACTTTTGAATGCTGCATCAGACGATGGCTTGTCCTTCCACTTGGGTGAATACAGACGTTTCCCGAACGGCAACCCTGCCCGCAAACGAACACAGAACCGGCCATTTGTTCCCATCCTCGGCAGCCGGTCTGGAAATGAACAAAGGTACTGTGCGCTGACACGAACTGTAGAAAGTGAAGCAACTGCCCACCCGTCGAGATCGTTCTGGCGGGTCTCGGTGGAAGAATATCTTATGTTTGAATGGCTGATCTCGTTCACTGTACATACGGTACCGGATGGCAAGAGTTGTAATGAAGGGGTTTGGCGTTTCATCATGAAGGCCAGAAACAAGGAGTCCGCCCACGGCATTGAAACTTAAAACTCAGCCATTCAAATTTCCCCTATCGCGACAGCCGCGAAATGTGTGAAGTCCACTTCCTCGCAGCATCTTCTGGGGTGACCCGTCGCGAACCTCCTGTCTCATGATCTCCTTCCTCGTAACGTCCTATTACCTTATCCGGGCACTGTGGGACACGTCGTGAGAGCGTCGTAGTTTGATCTGCTGTCTTCTCCGGCCCGCAGAACAACGTGACACCGCCTGTATCACCCGCACTTGCGATTGGCCTGGTGGCGCCCAGAAGACGAGAGCAAAAAGGCAAGTGCCCTGGCTTGTGATACGCTCTCAGCATGCGTGACAGCGCCAGTGCTAAACTCCGACCGTTGTCGTCCTACGCAGAATCATTTAGGCCGGCATCAAAGACTTACATACTGCGATGCCGCCGCTATACACATGTGTTTCAAGATATAGTACGTGATCGACAGCCACAGTCGGCCCTGCCAGAGCCGCGAAGCTATATGCCCCTTGCCCCTCCCGCCAGCGTCGGAGCCAGTCACGCACAAGCAGATGTCATGGTAGGGAGGAAAGCTTTGCAGCTGATCATGCCAAGACCTCTCCGGTCGAGCCTACATACTAGGGGTGTCGACCCCAGGGCCGGGAGAGGAGAGCGAGGGGCAGTCACTGCAGGCCCGACCCCAGCATGTCTGTGCGACGAATCCGGGGTTTGAACGGATCGTCAGGATCGTGGGCCTTTGATCCCAGCTGGAACGGTAGTTGGATGCCTGTGTCATAATCCTACAGTCTGGTAACGTCGTCGGCGGGCGCCTCTGCAGTCCTTGTTTCGGGCCATAGCTAGGCAGTCCATAGGGCTCAAGCTTATGCATAAAAGGTAACCGGCTCGCCACCAGCCGTTTCTCAGCTCGGGTCGCAGTGGCCGGGCCCGTGCTTCTAATTGGAAACGCGTGCTGAGGGCCTGGTGTATGTCTCTGGAGCAGGTCGGTGAAGGAATAGGACGCCCAATATCCAGTCGAGCCAAAAATCTGGATGAGGACGTCAAGCTGCTGCCTCGCTCCGCTCTGGCTGGCTTGCCTCGGTCCTTTTGGGGAGGGGTGGGAGAGTGACAAAGACGACCATCTGATGGCGGGGCCTAGGACAAAAGGTCACGGTCAAGGTCAAGGTCAAGGTCAAGGGCACGGTGGCGTGCGCGGAGAACCAGCCAGCTGATGGCATCGTGGATTGATTGACTTTCCGCCAGGGTCACTACCCCGCTCCGGAGGCCCGTCAAGCATGCTTGCGATTGAGTTGGGGCTCCCAAGACCCATCCCGGATCTCTGCTTGCATCGGGCGCGAACGCACAATGCTGCGCTGATCAACACTTGTGCGTCCCATCATAGCACCTCTCAGCTGACAAGTGCCACTTGCCCAAACAAGAGTTTCTCAAGAACTACCCAGACACCTTGGGCTGGATGCGCGCATCCAGTGCCTCATGCGTCTAGCTCGGAGGCTAGGGCGAGGTCCAGAGCGGCTCCCATGGCCCTGCATGGATGGGCAACGCTCAACGGTGCCCCCTGGCTCCCGACCTCAGACGAGGTGGGCGGCGTGTGGCCCGGGCAGCGGGTAGCGGGCGCAGAGGCATACTGTAGACGGCCTCTCGAGTCGTCTGATGTCGCGGAGCTGAAGGGGAGCGAGGAGGGGCAAGAGCGGGAAGGCAGTCGGTCGGTGGGCGGGCTAGGCCCATCTCCTCTCGCAACCCCGTCGTCAGAATGAACTGAAGATCGTCGCCACGCGTCTACCAAGCGTCAGTAGACCACACATGGTGGCTTGTTTTCCTGTCGTTTTCATTAGATATGCATAGGCCGCATGTAGCAACCGGCTTTTTCGGGTCCGACTGCTGCGGCGAACGGGAAGGAAGATTGGTGAATGCCGCGTGTGGCCCCTACATCGTAAAAGTAGCGTAGCAGGCACGAGAGGCGACTTCGAGTCTGCCGTCTGTCTGTCTGTCTGTCATGCTCATTGCATGCAGCGGTTGGGGTTTGGTGGCTGCCCTTGGCCCCCCAGGCTCCCCCGGGCCCCTTGCTGCTGGTTGGGCGTGGCACGCTGGATCGACGATCGCCGCTAGACGGGATCATGCTAAGTGAAATTGCGGGGAAGCCTCGTGTGATTGGGCGCATGCAAGGCCCCTGGTCACATTTCCGAGTCTCCCAGCTTGCGGCCAGGGGGGGTCCTTGAAGCTTGGCCTCCTTCCTGTGCTCCTGCTCTGCTTTGTGCTGCGCTTTGCTGTGCTGTGCTGGATGTTGCTACCACAATGCTGTAAAATTATAGCATCGCACCGTAACCCCTCGTGCTGTGCTCTGCCCGGCAGAGTGAGATCCATGGTGGCCCGGGGCGTGTATTATTGCAGGCATGTACTTGAAAGTAGGATGCGAGCCTCGGCCCTACGAAGAGGAAATTTGTTCGCGGGCATGGGTCTTGTTGAATGGGAATGAGTGGGATGGGCTGACTGGCGAGGGACCCGTAGGAGCAACTTGCAGCAGGGCCAGCAGCAGGGCCAGAGGGCACGAGCACCTGCAGCTCCAGACCAGCCACTACTGCACTGGACCGCAGGTAGAACAGACCGAGTGGAGGAACGGGGGTATCAGAGGCGGAGGAAGGCAACGATGCGATGCAATGCAATGCATAATGGAGCATCTGGACTGGCCCGCAGCACCCCTGAAGACTCCTACATCGCACAGTAGTGCCGGTGCCATATGGGACATACCGTCTGCCCACTGTCGATTGTGGTCAGATGCCACGGTATCTACCACATCTACCGCGTACGGAGGGCGACGGCGACATATCCAGACAATTCCTGGCGGCATGGAAGGATAAACGCTGTCGCATGAGAGGCTGGTCTAGCGAGTGAGTGAGAGAGTACACTCCATTCTGATACTGTACATGCTTACTGGCTGTGACCCCCCTCCCCCGGGACCAGCGTCAAGAGCCGCCCGTTGCGGCAGAGAGACATAGAGACAGACTGTGTTCCGTGTAATCTCTACCGTCCACCCTTGCACTCCTCCTTTCTTGCCAATTTCAGCCTCAACCGAAGGTTGCCGGTCTCATGTCCAGCCAAGTCGGTGCAGAAGATGGCATGGCATGGGCGTGGCATGATTTAACATAGATGGATGGACATACGTATATATGTATGTGTGCATGTACAATATACTGTGTAGCACGTACCACAGCATGGCTCACCAAATACTTGCACCCACCTAGTAGGCACAGAGACACAGATTTGGACGACAGAAAGACGTACAAATGGCGAGACAACCCTGGCCTCCTGGTGTCTTGTTCCTCGTCATGTATGGGTGCGTGTGTGCGCGCGCCCAAGAAGCAGAATGCAAGATGCAAGATGCTCCCCCAAAACCCCGAGTCTCGCGTGTCTCGTTGCCACCGACGAATACCATCACAATAGATTAATGATGAAAAGCGTGGTCAGCAAGACTATTCGGGTTGAGCTGCTTCGTGCCTGGTACAAAAAAGTGGCTAGCCCTGGATCTCCCAGCCAGCTTTGCGAACCTTGCAGGGGAGCATTGACACCACCTAGGGCCCCGGGGCTCTCCTGGGCGGGCGGGCGGCCTGGCGGGCATTCAGTCGTCCAGAGGAGGCACGCGCCCCACAAGCGTGCCCCTGCGGGGACACCAGCCCGGCCTGACCAGTCACCTCACGGGCTGCAACGGCTGGGCTAGTAGGGGGCCCCCTCACCCACACACGAAGCGAAAGCCCCGCCCTGTCCTGCGCTCGTCGTGCGCCGCTGCAGACGGGCTGGAGGGCTGGAGGGCGGGCAAGGCACTTGGGACTTGTGGAGTGCACGCTGGAGAGCGGGCGGGCGGGCAAGCGAGCACCTGGGCCCGGGTTGAACCACTCTCAGGTGCAGCTTCAGGTTGGCAGGTTCAGGTTTAGGTCCAGGTCCAAGGTCCGGGTCGGGTTGGGTTACCTGCTAAGGTAGGTTGGGTGGGCTGCCTTTAACCTTTCCCAAGGTTGCCTTCCAATGCCTCGCCCTCTCCGCAGGTCCTCCGCAGTTGCAGGTGCAGGTCAGGCCAAGCAGCTCTTGACTGGATTGGACTTTGACTTCCACACACGCACGCACACCACACGCTCTCACACGCACCTACCTACACACATCTTCCATACTCGTCCTGCCTGTCCTCGATCCACCCTTTCCACGTCTTCCCTCCTCCTACTCCCAACTCGCATCTGAGCCTCTCCCAACTCCCAACCTCTTGCCTGCTCCCACCTGACGACCTGATCGCCAGCCCTGCAGCACAAGACACACTCTCGCAGCGAGCTTGGGCATCACCCAGTCATCCGCCTCTGGGCGCGCCAAGGCAAGACACAAAGGAAGGACGGCCTCGAAGATGGGCGCATAGATCATCGTCGCAAATCGGTCCCTGGGAAAAAGACAGACCCGCGCGCGAGGATCGTCATTCGAGATGCGAACGCCCTCCACTCACTTTCGATGAGCATCTTCTGAGGAACAAACCCACCTGATAGAGCTGCAGCCTGCCCCCTCCCCCCAAAAAAAGTATCCGCACCCTGCCTCTTCTACACCTACAGTACAGCTAGACAATCCTGACGACGATCGCTTCCTGTCTTTCTCACCACATACCTGTCGCCATTGCCCTGTCGCATCTTATCCTCTGCTCTAGCTGGCATTGTGGGCCGACTCGGGCAAATCCCTATTGTCTGGCCTCGAGTCAACGCCTGTCGCATCAATCTATGAGCCTAATCATTTATTCTTCCGCTTCTTGTTTGGGCATTAGACCAGAAATCCAGGATTTGTCGCCCTCGCCGTAGCCCTCATACGTCGCAGCCAGGTACGTCGCAGCCAAGTACGTGTGTCCTCGTTGCCTCTGCACCCACCCACCCCACCAAATGCCCCCCGCTCCTGACTCCAGAGCTATGCGACGACCCGACCACCCCATGTTGGGTAATCTGCTAACAAGACGACTTCAGTCTCACCATCATCTGTCGTCGGCCTGGTCATCTTGTCGTCCCGAACCGTGGCGTTTGGTCGGCTCTTGGGCGTATCTGAGCTTCTGGGTCCCCATATCGGTCATCGTGAGCCTCACCGGACCCCTTCGATTGGCTGTCGCCATACCAGGGCTGCCCAGCTCGTTGGCGCGCATCATCTGCCTACAGGCTGTTCGATGTTCGGTTTTTGCCACTTTCACTTCATTTTTAATATTCTGCAGCATAGACGATGAGCTCGGGTGTCACCAAATCTGGCCAGCAGAACAAGCCTGGTCAAGGTAGTCTGCCACCAGGTGTCGCTCCAAGCAGTCAAGCTATCCTGCTGGACAAGCTCAATGTCCGGCGAGCCACGCCTGACTCAATCTCTGAAGCGGTTGCCAGCTCTGACGACGAGGCCGAAGCCCATCGTCAAGATCACCTGCAATCTTTCCAGCAACAGAAACCAGTCCGCCGAACCTCTTGGTTGACCGAAACGTCGCCAGCAGGAATTCGCCCGAGGAAAGGCTCATTCGCGAGCAGCTCCATGTCGCCAACAGCGTCGCACCCGAGCACCCCCTCTGCTGAGTCCGGGGCCGCAGCCGCAGCCTGGGGCTCCCATCCAACCTCAGCTACCGGAATCGGACGGCCCCAACTTGGTTCCAACACATTTACTTGGGGGACAGGTATTTGGAACAACGACAGGAAGGAACCGCCCGCTCGCCTAGCTGAGGTCTTACCTTCACCCAGCTCATCTCTGCCGACCAGCAATTCGTTGCTTGGCCCTGACGGCGGTCCGCACCAGACGTCTCCGGCGCCAAGGGAATCTGGACCTAACTCTCAGATACCATTCGCCATCCCCATCCATCCGACCCCAAAGAATTACCGCTCCCAGTCATACTCCGTCGGCCAGCTTGACCCGGAAACACCGAACGCCATGATGGGATCTTCCGCCATCTTGGGTTCGCGCAATCGGGGCATTCCTCATTCCGGTCTCCAACACCGACCGTCTCGGCCTAGTATGCTCAGTGAGATGTCGAATGAAGGTGGGATGCTTGGGAAGGTAAAGGAGGTCGAAGACGACGAGGTCGGGAATGCAGAGGTTGCGCAAGGGCAAGCACAATCAGCCGAGGCTAAAACAATCGAGATGCTGACACGGGAGAACGCAATGTTGCGTCAACAACAATACCATGCTGCTAACCGCATGAGGCCGAGAGCATCGACTGGGTTTGGTGGTATAGGAAATGGCTATGGTCTGCACGACCCGGTTCCGGAAGAGTCTTCTGACTATGCTGTGGATCTGGACGAGTCTGGTGAACTTTCCGACCTGGCAGGAAAGAGGGCTTTTGGTCGGAGAATGAGCGAGTTCGGCGCAGGCCCTTTCCGGTCCTCCTTCTCCCTGGAAAATCGTCCGTTGGAGAACGTCAAGAAGGCCCTCTGGTCGAGCTCCCTTGGGTTCGGTGGTTTGGCAGATATCCCCCAGAGCAGACGCCATTCCTTTGCTGAAGTTCCCACACGACAACCATCTATTGGATCCATTGGCGATCACGTCCATGCGCAGGACCAAGGCTCCCAGGAAGGCCAGGACTACGCTGTCGGACAATATGAGAATTCTCTGCTGAACGCGGCCAATGCTGGTAAGCTGCAATGCGCGTGAATGCACATCACGATATACTAACGAGTCCTACCAGGCGCTTATTTCACTGGCCCGTCTGGAATCAACAGCTCCCAGCAGGCCATTATGCAATCGGCCTACTCGAACATGTACCCATCACCGTATGGGTTGCAGGCTCCGTTTTCGAACAGACCCCCTTCTCCTCATCGGGCATTGTACGGCATGCCTCAGCCTCGCCACGCTCAAAAGCTCCACATTGTTCTCTTCAAGTGTAATAGGGCGGATGTCTTCTACATACAAGAGGGCACGGGTCTGACCGTGAAACCGGGCGATTTGGTCATCGTCGAGGCTGACCGAGGGACCGATCTTGGAACAGTGGCGAGAGACAATGTCGACTGGGGCTCAGCCAAGGAGCTCAAGGAGCTCTACGCCGAGGAGCACTACAAGTGGCTCATGATGTTCTCCCAAAACGCCGCAGTGGCTCAAGACGGAGCTGGCGCGGGCTTGATGGCAGCTTCTAATGGCATGCACGGTGGCGCCGTAGGTGGGATGGGCCCGCCGAGTCAACATCACATGCAAGAACCGAACGCCGGTGAGCTCAAGCCCAAGCTCATTAAGCGCCACGCCCAGCCCCACGAGATCCAGGCCCTGCGAGACAAGGAGGGCAGCGAGGCCAAGGCGAAGCGTGTTTGCCAGTCGAAAGTTAAGGACCACGGCCTGAACATGGAGATTCTTGACGCCGAGTTCCAAATGTAAGTATATCCCGAGTCTCTCCAAACCGATCATTTGCTGACGTGGATGCAGGGACTGGAAGAAATTGACCTTCTACTACTTTGCCGACTCTTACATTAATTTCAACTCTCTTGTGACCGACCTCTTCAAGATCTACAAGACTAGAATTTGGATGTCCGCCATCAACCCAGCTTCTTTCGCCAGCCCTTCCCTGGGCCTGCAGACGCCAAGCGGCATTGGCCCGGGGGCTGTTGGTGTTGGCAGAGGTGGTTCCTCGGACCGTCGGCAGAATCAGCAGCAGGAGCAGTCCGCTTTCCCCAGCTCTTCGTCTTCAGGCCGACCTTTCCAGCCAGCTCTTGTTTCACCGTTTGGTAACGAACGAGCCGCCGCGCCTTTCGCACAACCAAGCTACCCGTACAACTATAATAACTCCTTCGCAAATGTACCGAGGCCGACCTCGTACACTCCCACAGCTACATCATCGATGGATCCATACCCCACGACCTTCCCCGGTGGCGACTATCAGTTGCGCTCTCGAGCATTCCCGCCACCCCAGAGCGGAGCGCAGCAACACGACCAGCCGGTTTCTCCATTGACCACACAGAACGACTGGGTCGGGTCATTCCAGAGCCTCTCCCTCAACAGCCGCTAGGATCCAGCTGCTGAAGGACAGGCTCAGGCGGGAAGACCAGGACCCCCATCCACTGCCTCTGGCCCGACCGAACACCAAGACGTGAGCCAGCCTCGGGTGTGATTGCAAGCAACAACATTTGAACTTCGAACGAACACAAGAGGGCAAGTCAATGTGACGCTGCTCTTATATTGACGAGAAAATGACATGCCAGACTGTCTAGAGAGGGTTGTCATTCACGTTAGGCGTTGGCGGGCCATCTGCTTTTCATGAAGAGGAAAGATCTTGTCTCTTTTTCTTCCTTTCATTTTACAGACCGGGGGGATTGGCATCTAATCTCTCGCGAGCTCTTCGTTCACGGATATTCTCGGCATGGCTGGAAAGACAAATGTGTTAAAAAAAGGGCGATTGTTGATAGACAGAGGAGTAGGACCTGTCATGAGCACCGTAGTTTTTAATCCGGCGACTCCAAAAAGGATATCTGCTTTTGTTTTATTCATTTCTGATTATCTTGGCTTGGTTCGGACAGGACGCACGTATTCGGCACTGGGAAGAAGCATCTTGTACACTCGCTCTCTCGGTCGAGCATCCACCCCCCCACCCCTTTGCCGGCCGGTGGCGTTGGTTTTTGTCCATTGTTGGAAGAATAAATATGATTTGGCTAGTCGACGATTACTTGCAAGAAATTGGAACCAGAGGTGTTCGATACCCCCGTAACTATGGACAGCCTGCGAGACGTTGTCATGTGTATGCTGTGACACCAAGCGACAAAGAGTGGTCCCAAGTTGCGGATGCCAAGCATCATCAATGGCTTGTGATGGAAAAGGGGTTGATGGCAGATTACTGGCTTCAGGAGAGAGGCACTCGATGTGTCCTAGCAACATGTGCGGTTGTTAACAGCACTGGTGGTTGAATTGCTATCGTGGCACGGTTGGGCAGGTTCATATTTCTCAGGCTGCGGAAGGAGCGACAGTTGCATTTGACTAGGTACCTGGGTACCTAGTTCACACCTACCTGAGTACCTAGGTAGAAGGCAACTGCCTCCTAGAATCTGAAAACCTTGGAAGACAGACACTGGCGTTCTGACGGCGATAATTACGGCATCTATTTCCAAAATCATCAGAATTTCTCAAGTCTTGACTGTTGATCACTCCCCAGAGCCAGGCCTTTTCCAACACCCGTCAACCGAAGATGCCACCCAAAGCAGCAAAGAGGAAGAAGGAGGGTAAGACTCCGACGCGTCCCTCGTCATCATGTTGGAAATTCCGAGTCACTTCAACTGATCACGGCAGCAGGCCTCCATGACGACGTTTCTTGGGGATCTCCTGAGGATCGACCGAGAAAGAAGACGCGGGTGTCAACAAACCGCTTCGGTGACCAGGACGAGGTTCATGCATCTCAGGCTGACAAGTGAGTGCCCTTTACCTGCGACCCTCTCGCTCGAACTAGCAGGGGCTGAACCTCATCTACTCATTGAAAGACACTTGTCGGGCTGGGTTGCCTGGCAGAACAAGTTCAACGAGAAGGAGAAGACCGAGAAGCGTCAATTCGCGGACGACTTCAAGCAGAAGCTCCAATCAAAGCATGTGGAGATCCAGGCCCTCATCAATGCGTGCAACCAGGAGTTGTAAGCTATAAATCATCCTTAGCACCCATTGCCGTACCAGATGCTGACGGTTCCACGCAGGACTGCCACGGGAGACAAGTACAGCAAGCTGGTCAAGGAAGCCCATCAAGACAACAAGACCAGCTCCAAAGCCAAAACCCAACCACAGGCCTTCGCTTCTCGTGCAGAGAATCCACTGTTCAAGGCTGGCCAACATATTTTCCAAACCTGCCGCGAGCTCGTTGCGGCTCATGAACGGGCCGATTCGAAGGCATCGCAGGACAACACCAAGCTTAGTCTACCACGCGAGCAGTGGAAGGATGACATTGCCAGCGTACAGGAACTGCTTCTGTATGGCCGACAGCATGGAGAGAACCTTGTGGACTGTCTCATTGTTCCGTCACGCAGCAACGAGGAGAAGAGTCGCTTGTTAACGCCGGACACGCAGGAGTTGAGTGAAACAGGCACCATGGCGGTCAATATGTACCGCAAGAGCACGGGGGCCATCAACGGGGGTGGGCCGACATGGGGCGAGCTGGCGAAGAGCCATGCTGGCGCCTTTGGAAAGATCCTGAATGATTTGGCTGACACTTGAAAAGAGGAAAAGGGAGATCTGACGGGATGCGACGCAAATTTGCTGATCAAGTACAGCAAGTCACAGCCATCGTGGCCTTAAAGACCTGTTTTGACCAAGTAATGGAGGATCAAAGTAGCTACATACGTACGATTCCAGTATCGTCAAGCTAATTTCAGTATCTATTATGTCTGGTATTGACAGAAAGCAATCGTCGGCCTGAACAACTACTGCATCTGCTCCGACTCGATCGAGGGTACCACTGAGCGGCAAGCATGTGAGTACATACACAGAGCCGTAACGATTACGCCGCTGAGGGCTCAGAGTCCGTTTCCTTTGTCAGTGAGAATGCTCGGCTGGGGTCCAAGTCGACCCTTACCGTCGGTCGCTCTCCTGGCACCATTGAGTCGTGAGTGCCAAGCCGAATCCCTGAGAAGTGCAGGGTGCCTACTGTTACCGATTCCGCACGGTGCAGAGGCACGTGATCACTGGAGTGGGGCACCCTCGTCCCACTGGACCAACCAGAGCGGAGCAGCTCAACCCACACGAAATTCAGGAGGTGTGTAGCTGGGAAAATCTTCTTTTCAACCTCTCCGATCAGCCGACTGCAACCAACGCCGCCCAATTAACACCCAGGTCAACGCCAACTCTCAAAGTTCTGGTACGTCGCCCTTTGCAAATATTCAGGATCCCGACTGCCATCAAGGAGAATTTGCTGACCTTTTGTTCTTCTGCATTTACAGCAACCATGGGTGCCCTTAAGTGTACGTCTCACGACCTCAAAATTATCTCTGCCCAGTCCCCGACCGACTCGTCCGAACAGGCCACTGACGATATCACACTACAGACGTCGAGGAGCTTCAGAAGAAGAAGCAGAGCGATGTTCTGCAGTTCCTCCTGCGAGTCCGCTGCTGGGAAGTACGTTGAAACCGAACCATTCAATTGAGAAATAAATACATGTGGGCGGAGCAGCCGCTCTCGCTTCTCGAGGGCCCAACCTGTCATGACGGGTGGCCCCGACCAGCGAGAGCAACCTCCGCCTGTGCTATACACTCGTTGAACGTTTGCTGAGAGTGCATCAATATAGCTCCGCCAATTGAATGTCATCCACCGCGCCTCGCGCCCCTCGCGCCCCGACAAGGCTCGCCGCCTCGGTTACAAGGCCAAGCAGGGCTATGTCATCTACCGTGTCCGCGTCCGCCGCGGTGGCCGCAAGCGACCCGTCCCCAAGGGTATCACTTACGGTACGTCTCCGCCGCTGACCCAAAGGGCCCTCTTTTGAGTCGAAAAGACCGTCCATGACTGACAGTTTCCTCCTCCGAACAGGCAAGCCCACCAACCAGGGAGTGAACCAGCTCAAGTACCAGCGCTCCCTCAAGGCCACCGCCGAGGAGCGTGTCGGCCGTCGCTGCGCCAACCTGCGCGTCCTGAACTCGTACTGGATCAACCAGGACTCCACCTACAAGTACTACGAGGTCATCCTCGTTGACCCCCAGCACAAGGCCATCCGCATCGACCCTCGCATCAACTGGATCGTCAACTCCGTCCACAAGCACCGCGAGGCTCGTGGCCTCACCGCCACCGGCAAGAAGTCCCGTGGTCTCAACAAGGGCCACCGCTACACCAAGACCCAGGCCGGCCGCAGAAAGACCTGGAAGAAGAACAACACCCTGTCCCTGTGGCGCTACCGATAAGCGGCTCGCCCCAGCGGAGGGTGACCGCGTTGTGGATGTGGGGATCGGGTTGTGGGCGTGGCTTGACGACGGTTTCGTGCTTCATCATGGTCACGGCAAGGGTAATGGCCGTTGCCAAAAGGGTCACGGTTTCTTAAGGGCACCGCATATGTGCAGGTTTTGGGCGTTCATGATAGCAAAAGCAGATCAAAATACGACGAATTACGGCATCTTGCTGCCCGACCCGAATGCATTTCCTTCGAACTCATTACTTGATTTCAGATCTCGGCTGACTGTCTGAGACGTATCTGTGCTGTTCGTATGTTATGCTAGTACGACGACAGCCGCACGGTCCTGCGCTGGCCATTGACTCGCACGTGTACTGGAGTCCGTGGTGAAGAAGTTGAATGAAAGAAGTCATGGCAAATCTGCGCCCCGTCTCTCATTGATTTCTCAAGCTGCTTCCAGTCCTCCCCGGTATCTCATCCATTGTAATGGCCACGACTCTATGCGTCATCATACGGACGGCCTCATTCATTGACATTTTTGGTAGGATCGCCGTCCATAAACGCATCAGCACCGCAGACGACTTGACTTGTGCCGCCTTTGGCCGGCTGTCTCCTACCCAGCCAACGGTATGTATATATCTGAACAGGTACGACCAGTCCAAGGCGGAGAAGATTGGGGGTTGTTGGTTACCAGTGTGGGCGTATCTTCGCCATGTCGGGCTCGTCACGGGAGGGGCATGCGGGTCACTGGCCAAGGCTGGCGGCTTCCAAAGCAGGGCGCGCGAGCCGTGGGCTTTTTTCGAAAGCAAAAGGTCCCGCAGGAAGGCATCCATGCCCACTACTGCCCGTCAGCACCACCTCACAGACAATGGCACAATCCATTCCTTGGTGAGGAACTGATGGCACGCCGCAGGTTCAGCAAGGCAAGCGCCTTGGTTTTTTACCTGTAGACGTCAACATAGCGGTGCCCTGACCGAAGCCGACTTTACGACTCTAAGATACGCTTGCTTGTGTTAGATGTGCTCAACGCCGAAAGTGATGATACAACGCAGACCTGGCCTCTTTAAATGATCCCAATTGGTAAATTCTTTGTTGTGCATTCTATGTCCTCCATCTAGGCGGCGCATTCTCAACTTTGCAGCTGATGAGTTGGTTGGCGCATAAGGGAATGGTCAACCGTCCCGGCAGCGCGCTGCGAACACAGATGAGGATCTTAAGACACGCCTCCAACGCGTAGTAGCAGGCCACGGGAAGCAGAAAGTTGGAGGACAGCATACATCACAAGACGCACACGAGAATGAGGGAAATCAGTCAAAACTTCTATCGTATTAACATTGTCAATGGGGACCCCCTATCCTGAGTTTGTTTTTTTGCGCGAAAGCCATCTATTCTTAAAACAGACCACGGAGCTCCCTCCAAAGGAGTCGTCCGTGTGAGGCCGTCGGCAAATGCCGTGGAAAAGGAAAACGAGGAGGTGCCCTACATACAGGTCATAACTAATAAATGCTGTAAGAATGGAGTATGACCTGCCCGAAATTTTGCCATGGTGTAGAACTCTCAATCTGATGGTGACCGGGCTGAATGAAGCCCGGAGGAGTTTCAGAGGAAAGTGAGTTGGGTAGATAAGACCAAAGTGTCAAATCCAAGCCAAATTATTTCCAGATTCCGTGGCGCAACTGCCCAAGCATAGAGCAAGCTATGAGCACCGGGCGTCTTATGGACCGTGTGCGTGCCAGAGGAGCCTCGGAAGTCTTCCACCATTTGAAAGCAAAGAAAGGAAATTTTCATTCGCCTGCCCCCAGCACAAGTGCAAGGGGCTGCCACATTGACACCTGAGATTCTGTCCCGAAAACCCGAGAGAGAGCAAATAGCTGCCAGGAAGATGACCGCAGTATCCTTGACAAGTAACCCAAAGGGTGAGATCTCAGTCAAGCTCCGAGGTGACCGTATCAAGGCGGGAAAGTTGTTCTGAGCTTCTTCTCAGATGGACTGCTTTGAAAAAGGAAAAGAAAAGTCGATGCTCAAGTCGTTGACGTCGTTTGCGATCATAGCCTCCGGACTGCCGGTGAGAAGACGAGGACTATGAAGACTTTGCGTCATTGTGATCCGATCCAAACCCAAAGAATCCAACGCCGTTCATAATTTCAGTGGGAAAGAAACGCGTTTTTGGTTTGGTGACCAAGGAAAGATCTATGCTGCCCATGTCCGCGCAATGCAGTCGATGTTACAGGCGAAAGAGCCATGCCTCTTGGTCATTGCTGGTTCTCCCGCAGAAGGAGTCCGCCCCAGATGCAAGCCTTTCTTGAGAAGATCTTCTGGTTCACCATCGAGCCTCTATTGTACAACAAAGCACTCTAGATAGAGCGCTTTTGCTCGAATGGCGATGAAGACGAGGTGGGTCGTGATGTCGTTGTTGTGACAAGCCAGAAAAGGAAAAGTCGTTAGGTTTCGTGTCCAGAACGTGAGATCCGTAAAATGACAGAGCGTGAAGAGAAAAAATAACCCCGAAGCCACAACGACATCACTTCAGGAAGCAGGCTAGAAGAAGTTCTGCTCGCCGTTGTCAGAGGCCATGGGCGGGTTGGGAGCCCCATTGTAGATCTGACCGCCCTGAGCAGGTCCAGAAGCTCCCTGTCCCTGGGCATAAGGAGTGCTGGCAATGTGGTTGACGAACTGAGGAGGCGCATATTGTTGAGGGTGCTGTGACTGGGGAGGCGGCACAGTCAGACTCGCGCTGGTGGGAAAGACCTGCGCGCCACGGTTGTTCAAGCCGTTGGTACCGTTCGGAAAAGCACCAGGAGTCAGAATAGAGGTAGTATTAGACATGCCGCGGGTCTGAGCGGGGCGGATCGGGATCTGGCCCTGCGTGGGATCCGCAGGGGTCATCTGGCCGCTGGAGCGGCCGTTGGTGGAGTCGTACGCAGAGACCTTGGCCTGGATCTTTCGTCCATATGGAGTCTGGCGAACAGTTGGGAGGATTGGGCGAATGACATCGACAAGACGCTGCTTCATGTAGTGGGTAGCGTGCTCCAAGGCCGTCTGAACCACATAGTTGGCGTAAGAGTCTCGAATGAGCCGGTCCATCTCGCTAGGTGCCAGCAGCTCGTCCACGATCATATCCTTGGAGGTGTCTGAGGCGCAGCGAAGGCATTTCTCGATCACGTTGGAGCTGAACTTGTGGCGAGACAGCTGACAGATCCTGCCGTGAAACTTCTGGACGACGGGCTCTGTGAAGATCGACTCGTTCAGATCGATGATGTATTGGACAACGTAGTTGCCAAAGGGATCCTGAACGAGGGTGACTGCGTGCTCCGTAATGCGCTGGATGAGCAGCAGCTTCTGATCGCCCGAGGCGTGATCGATGCAACGCTGCAGCACACAGCAGCCATGGCGGTGAGTGCCAACTTCAACGCAGCTCGTACCGACGGCTTCAAAGATGAAGTGGGCGTCCAGAGCGCTGAGTTTCGTCAGGCACTTCTGGATGACATGGTTGCCGTTGAGGTCCTGGATGAGCTCGACGACACGATCACGCAGGGCAGCGGTGATGAGCGAAACCTGGTCGTTGTTGGATAGGTGCTCGATCATCTTCTGCAGAGCTCGTGTGCCGTGCTGGTTCAGAGCGATGCGAACCATGTCCTTGGAAGCGTTCTGAACCAGAACAGTGCGCTCGTCGTCGTTGCAGAACTCGAATAGCTTCTGGCACAAGTAGTTGCCGAATGGGTCAGTCATCAGCTCAATGACATGAGAACAGGTCTCGAGCCAGATCATGTGCACGTGGTCAGGGTTTCGGCTCTCGAGTTGCTTCTGCAGGAAACGGCATCCGTGCTGGTCCTTGCAGAGCTCATAGATGGAGCCGCCGTAGGACTCGAGGGTGGTACCGTTGAAGCGACTCATAGCTGTGAGAGAGTCAGCATGGTGAAAAGTGACTCTAGATTCGCGCCTGCTTACCCTCGTTGTCTTGCTGGCGTCGGCTCGCCATGATGCGCTGCTGGCTGTCTCGCGGCTGGTGAGGGGCGTAGACAGGGGCATAACCAGTGTAGTTCTGTGCTGAGTAGGTATTTCCACCGCCGTTCAGGGACAAGCCCTGCATCTGCGCAAGAAGGGGCATTCCGTGGTAGTTGGCGCCACCATTGGCAGGTCCCACATTACCATAACCGTTGGGCGTGTAATATCCACCGTTGTTGCTGTTGTAGGGCGACATGCCCTGGCTAGGAGCCATGATGGGAGGCACAGGGGTCTGTGAGGGCTGGGTGAGGACAGGGCCCTGAATAACATTGGAGGGCTGTGCCAGAGCCGGACCGAACGAGGGCGCGTTGGCGTGCAGAGACGAGCCGATGGACTGGTAGTTGGCTCCGGCGACATTATCACGAGCATCGCCAGAGAGCTCGCGGCTGTGACGGCTCGGCAAGGCGCCAGCTGGGATGCGACCCATGCTGGCGTTGTGGTTGTGAAGGTGCTGTTGAGCCGCCTGGTTGGGGGTGCTGCCCACAGTGGTCCCAGACACATTCTTAAGGGTAGGGATGTCGTTGGCGGAGAAGGAGGGCTGCAACTTGGGAGGGGTGGCGAGCACGCTGCCGTTGTTGGTAGGAGCCGGCGCATCGGCCGCGGGGTCAGTGTACTTCTGGTCCATGGTCTTCATCTCGAGCGAGTGGCGAAACGCCGCGGGGCGAGTAGCGATGATAGAGGCCTCGCTGGAAGGGTTCGACTGTGACGCGTCAGTGAGACTGGCCGAGTTGTTGCGTTGCGAAGCACCGATTTGCTGGTGGGACCAGTCGTTGGGTGCGGTGCCAATATTCTGATCGTGGGAGGGGGAACACGCGTGAATCACGCCGAGGGACGAAGGGGACAACTTCAAGAGAACAAATATCAGGGTCAACAAACGAAGACAGGTACAAGACGCTGCTGAGCCACCCAGGCCTAGCTGTGAACACCTTGGACTCAACTGCAACAGCAATACAAGAAATGTACTGTACAAAGAGGATGGCAAGGAATGTGAGGGTTCACCAAATCGCGGACTTGGGGTCGGCGAAGGCAGATGTCAAGGCAGAGAAGGTGAGGTAAGGTCAGGTAAGGTCAGGTAGGTGCAGCTGAGCCCAACGGGCAGGAAATATGCAACCTCCCAGGTGAAGGGCGTAGGCAGGAAAGGTGAGGGGTTGTAAGTGGGAACCAAAACTCCACCAACCCAAACGGCAGCAAAGGGCTTTCAGGCAACTTTCCGATGGATGAAACAACCTCTGCTAGTGTCGATATGGCGCGGGGAAAGGCAGATAAGAAGGCGGTAGACGCTGTGCTGAAGACCAGATTTGACTTACCATATTGGGCTCACGTCGGAGGACAGGGAAGTTGTCTTCGTTGTTGGCCTGGGTGTAGAGCTTTCCGTCGATCACGTTATCGTCGTCTCCAAAGAGAAAACCGGTGGTGTTGGCCTGGTCCAAGTTGATGTCGTAGAAAGCCGTACGAGACTTGGTGACGGGCATCGAGTACCTGTTAACGCTGCTCTCGGATTCCTTGTCAGCAGCCACCACTGGCAGACAGATGAAAGCCTTGGGATGTGATGATATGGAGTAAGATGATGGCTAAGAAGCGATACTGAGAGTTGACTTGGCGAATCTGAGAGGCGATCGCAGCGAAATATCAAGTGTGTGTGGGATGTAAGTGTAGTGGCAGACCAGAGACAAGTGGCCTCTCGGTGAGAAGGAGAAGGTGCCGAGTTTGGTATCTCCTTGCGGTCTTGAAGGTCTGGAGAGGAGGAAGGAAGGAAGCAGCGGCGAGGGCTCAGAAAGTGTAACCTTAAATATCTGGGCAGAAGGTGACGAGAGAGCAGTGGATCGCTTGGTTCAGACGAAGAATAAGATGAAGAACAATAGGACGAATATGTTGGTTGACCATGTCTCTGAATCCAATGAGGACAGCAGGGGTTCAAGGAATCACTCTGTTGTGATATTGAGCAGTTCGAAGGGGAAGTGATGGGGGCAAGGGGATTCTTTTGCCATTACGATATCGGACGAACCAAAATCTTTTTAAGAGAAGGGCAAGCGTGGCCCAGGAAGAACTGTGACTCGGAATATCAAAATGCTCAAGGGGAGGGCAATTGGAAGGGGTATCAAAACTGAAGGGGCACAATGTTGACACATCTGCCTTGAGAGAGTCTTCCAGGCCTGACAGCCGGACAACGTCCGCCACACTCCAGCTCAAGGCATAGCCCTGGAGGCATAGTTCTGGAAGGCCACAATACCAATCACTGCGTTGGGCCGGATCTCGCATTGAGCCAACTGACTGGGGAAAAGCAAAGCAGATATGAAGCGGCAAACGCAATCTCAACCAAGTGCGGGGGCCCAGAAGAAAACGGTGCAACGTACGCATTGGTCGACCGATGGGACGTAGGGTCCTGGCGAACAGCCTCCTCCTTCTCGTCCTCATCGCTATTCCTCCGCGAGCCAGGAACAGACCAGGACGGCAGCTGGTCGTCGAAGGCGAACCGGGACAGCGGGACGCCCGACTGCGGCGACGCGAGGACAGAGCCGGACCGCGCCGAGCGGTTAGCCAAGCCCGGGGGAGACGTCAGGCTGGAAAGCGAGTAGCGATTCGGGCGGGAGAAGACCGAAGGGAACCCAGAGGGGTTCTCACGATACTCGGGAGGCGTCGTGGGCTCGGACTGGTGCCCGGAGAGCCTACCGTGCTCCTCGAGCATGGCGCCGAGCTCCACCTCGTGCTTGGCCAGTTCGGCGTCGAAGAGGCGTTTCTGCTCCCGGATCTTCTCATACTCCATACGCTTCTTTTCTATCTGCTGCGGCGTCAGCACGTGTTGTCCAACGGAGGGAGGAGTTGCCGGCCGGTCGAGCGCTCTGGCTTGAGCAAGGCCCCGTCGCGGGGGGCTCTCCGTGCCTGGGTCGCGCGGCGGGTCGGACATGAGGGCACACGCACCAACTGAAGATGTTGCATAGTCTGCGTGGATCGCAAGGTCAGCAGACAGCTCGCAAGGCAGGAATGGCAGTACGGGAGATGGGGGGGACGGCCAAGCTCCCGGCGCGCATTGAGTTTTGGAGAAGCGCAGACAAGCGCGCAACCACACAGACACACCACCACAGAGGTGGCAGCCACGGCGACTGACCTGGTATTCGGAGGGATCTTGGCCACGTGGGGCTGCAGATGAAGACAATGTTGGTACACGGCCCGAGTCAGTGGTGAAACGGCGAGACAGGGTCGACCGGGGATCTTGAGAGGACATGGTCTGCGAGAGGCGGTTCCGGGGCGGCGAGACGAGGGAGTTCATGGTGGTGGCATCGCTTCGGGGAGACTGCTGGGCGCGGAATCGCATTTCGTTCGGATCCATTTTCGACAGTACTATGTCCTCTTTTTTTCCTATACAACTACTACAACAACTGACGGCGCCTGGGGACCCTGCCTACTCCATTGGCGGACACGCACATTAGCAAAGCAACTCCTCGGCTGACCCAGGCCTGCCTGGTGCCGGCTCCTGCTGATCCCTCGTCGAGAAGGCGGGGAGGGGGGTGGGATGTGTCTGGGCTGGCTGGCCATGGTGGACAAGGGCTGGCTATATTGGGGATTGTGCCTCCTCGCCGTGGCCTGAGGGCGGCACTTGCGCTGTGCTCGCTTGTCTGCTTGCCTCGCTTGCCCATGGCTCTCCCACTTAGATCCGACCGAGTGGCTACCTTGTATCGTGTCGGATCGCCGACTGAGAAACATGTCCAGCCCCGGGCCCGAGTGGCGATGAGATGGCATGTCGGGCGGCGGCTGGCAGGACAGGAGCGTGCATGTGGGTGACATGGCATGGCATGGGGGCAAGGCGGCGTGGCAGACGGCGAGCTGAGGCGTGCCCCGTCCGAGGTGGTTTTTGGCTTTGGGTTCGCGAGCTTGGGGGGGAGCAGAAAGCATGCGACTCACCTGGATGGAGGCTTGTACTAGACACAACAATATGGCACAGCTTGCGCCCTGGAGAGCCAGGAGCAGCAAGAAATAGGAAACACGGGGTACGTGGGCAAACGTCAAGCAATATTCCTGAAAATGAGCGTGTGTTGGAGGGACAGGATGCAGTCCGCGCCGAGGGAGGGGACGAGTGCTACTTGAAGCAGCCTGCGTCGGCTCGACGAGGCACCCAGCCGCTGCTGCACGCTGCGTCGATGGCCCGGGATCAGGTTCAGGGGCCCTGTCTGGCTGCCCGCCTGGGCCTGTCTTGGGTCTGCAGTGGTCTGGTCTGCTTGTGCGCCTGTGTGCGTGTGCGTGGGCGTGCAAGTGGGTGGACGGCAAAACGATGGCGTTCGCCCCTGAACCTGGACCCTGCACACCAATAATCCAGACAGACAGACAGTCACTCAGTCAGTCAGTCAGTCAGTCAGACTGGCACCAGCCCAACCCGACACTAACATTTACGCATTTCCCATGGCAACCGCTCCAACGGTAGCAGTACAGATATTAACACAATGCCCGTCCATGCTGCCCGCCGAGCTTGGCAGCTTTTATTTCTGTTATGATCCTGGCTGCGAGCTCTGCTCAACCGAGTCCAGCCGTCTTGTTTCCGTGTCAGCAGCGACTACACAGGGCGTCTTCGTTGGTGGATTTGATGCCGGCGCCGGCAAACCTGCCCCCGATGTTCCTCGCTCCGGCCAGCCTCACTCCCAACGTCGACGCTCGGCCGACACACTTTTATTTTTTTTGTGTTGGTCATTCATGCCCCGATACCCTAGCGGCTTGACGTGCAGGCAGTCCGGACGGCACTCGTCAGGCTAGCACCAAGATCGGCTGCTCAACCGTCAACGGCGGTGTAGACAGGCGTGGACGGGAGCAGAGTAGTCTGGTCTACTGCACGAAGCCCCTTTGCTTCTGGCGCACGAGATCACGCCTGCAGCCTGCAAGAGTCACGGTGAGCTGGAGGAGGCGTCCCGGGGGCAGCGGACGAGGCTTGCGATTGAAACATGTCACCGCCGGCTCGCAGGCTGCATGAACTGGCCGCCCTCCGTACAGCTTCCGTTGTGTCTCGCGTATGGCGTACGCTACCTGGGTACAGACCAGACGAACGATGCCCTTCGCTCGAGGCTCCGGCCGCACGCCAACGAGTGCGCCTGGTACGTCGGCGCACGCAGGCGCGAGGCGCAGGGCGGGGTGGGGTTGAGCAGGCATTGGATGGGCCTCCTGTGAGCGATCCCTCCCCAGTTCCCGTCTCCTGCAGCAGCGCTTGTCACCCCTCCACGATGCGCCTGCCCTGCAGCATGTGGGCTTTTGGGTTCCTGAATGCCCCAATGCCCCTGTGTGACCTCATCTACGTATCAAAGTAGCTACCCACCTGCATTAGAGGCGCAGACGGCGGTGACTTGACCCGGCCGAGGACATGAGAGAGGTGTGAGTGACCCTTCTGACAGGAGTAATTCAGCCGTTCAGGGAGGTCACGACACTTTTATACCCGGTCGTGCACCATCATCAATGGAAGGGACGTGAGTCCTAGTGGGGGATTTGCGGCCCAAGGCCGTCCTTCTGGTCGGACACAGATTGTCTTCCGATCGTCGCACGGCCTTTGACTGGGCATTGGGCATGTTCGATACTACTAGGTGCTACCTGCTGTTTTCAAGTGCTCCTAGTCCGAGTCCTACCCATTCAGTCAATTTCCCTCAGCACTGAGGTACCCGTGTGTAGGGTCTTGATTGGAGAAGGTACACTGCCGTTCCTCACATCGGTTTCTGGTCACAAAAGCCACTGACGAGACTCGGATTTGTTGATGGGATACAAGATACATCATACTCCATTGGCCAAGGCTGATCGAAGCTACCGCCGGACCTGCAGTCAAGCTCAAGAGACCGCTTGGGGACCACAACATAAATTCGGGCCGGCCAAAGAAGCTCAGGGTTTGATTCTGGTGGGTGTTGACCCGACCGCGAAGTTCTCCACAGGCGGGCCTGGGAAGACCTCCCTCCCCTCTTCGGGATTTCATCATCCTGGTCTGATACGCACGCGGTAGCTCTGACGGTACTTGGCCGCGCATCCTGGGGCGTAGCGCGGCTATCTCAGAATCCTGACCGGGAAAATCTGTGCCTCTAATCACGCTATTCTGAGAAGTTGCATGCCCGCTCCTGGGCTGACCATAGGCTGTCCTCGCTGAAAATTTCCCCCGGTCTACTTGATGCGCGCTGGAACTGAGGCTTGACGATTCAGCAGATGGCCTAACACATCAGGGCTCTTTGAGCCTGCTGCCCCTCTCTTCCAGGGCTGAACCAGGGGGGGTGTATTGTGGGACCGTCGCAGCTGCGGGATCTGCAAGATTTCCCATTCTTGCCGCGGGTCAAGACCAAATCATGGACGAGATCGGAACTTAGCACATGGCATCTCTCTGCCGCATTCGTGGCAGTGGACTCATTGCGGAAGTGCTTGCAGGGCGATTGTGGCGACCAGGGACCCGGCGCCAGTCATTTCACCGACTATTGAGGTACGTCAAAGCTGTCTGAGGCCTTGTGAGTGGGGGAAGCGGTTTTAGAGAGTCCTGCGGCATGACGATCGATCACCTTGGGCCGCACGTCTCGTTGCTTTTTTCCACATCATCGCGCTTATGTGCTGTGGTGGCACGGACAAGGAGCGCCGTGTTGATCCACGTTTCTGACCAATTCAATTTGCCCGAGGCTTGAAGAGCGATCTTTCCACCTGGATGCATCGTCCATCCTTCGGCAAACAGGACTATTTGGAAATAAACCCCCTCAGTTGAGGAGGTCACGATCATACAACCCAATCACCCCAAGTTAAATCCATCCATATTGAAGTCTACCAGCCGAAACCGGTTAACAGCATATAATACAGATGCTATATACTAGAGATCCACTCCGCGTCTTACCTTTTTCTAAGTAGCTTGATCATCCCATGTCCTCAAGGTCCCCCAAACATGCTTATGCACCTTCTGAATCGGAAAATAATACCACACA
The DNA here is from genome assembly GCA_013364905.1 of Diaporthe capsici. Taxonomy (NCBI): domain Eukaryota; kingdom Fungi; phylum Ascomycota; class Sordariomycetes; order Diaporthales; family Diaporthaceae; genus Diaporthe; species Diaporthe capsici. The sequence continues at coordinate 1,131,628 of WNXA01000006.1, read as the reverse complement.
GCCATTCACAGCCTCGGAGGTATCCAGGGAAGGGGCCGTCTGCAATATGGCTTGTCCTAGCTGGTGATGAGTGGCTGTACGTTCGAGACCACCTGCCGTGTTTTTCATGTGGACAAGGTTCAAAATTCCACGAGAAGGTATTGGTATTTGGCCAAGTCGGTCTAAGATGACAGACTCGAGCAGTAATGCTCCCATGATTTGAGCATGGCTATTTCCGGTCTCAAAAGAGGTGGAACTCAGCGATCATTCATACAGTTGGTGCAACGCTAAAAGTGAACAAAATAATCGACGAGATGAGGGGAGAATGTGGGCTGGGCTTCTGCTTGGAGGGGCCATGCATGCGGCTACCACGACACCAAATTGACTCAGAATATCGACGACAACGATGCTGTAACTACATAAAGGCCCATCGATGCTCCTGTCGCCGTTGCATATGCCATTGGCGACGAGACGAGCCCACAGCACAGTGGGAAACATGAGTTGAGATGCGTGGGGAACAGTGAGCTCTCCCATGACCGTGCCCGGACCTCGTCCCCGACCCAACTTAGCTCTTATCTTATCGGCGTGACTCTTTGGCGATTCTGCCCCGCGAGGGCAAAAAGATTCCCAGATTCATACCGGGGCAACCGTCGCAAACCCGACACAGCCTTCCAGCAGAACATGACGACGTCGCAAAAATGCCAGTGACCGACGATGACGGGTTTGAGGCCCTTCTGGAGCCATTCTACAATGGCAAGAAGCTCACCGACCCCATTTCCACCAAGGAGGACAAGTACCAACTCCTGCCCGCCTTCTTGAAGGTCAAAGGTATGTCCGCTGCCTCACGCGCCCGCTTCCGCAGCCCGCCCATCTTGCTCATTTGCCGCCTCCAGGTCTTGTCAAACAGCATATCGACTCGTATAACTACTTCATCGACCATGACATCAAGGAAATCGTCAAGGCGAATCGCATCATTCGCAGCGAGGTCGACAGTGGCTTCTACCTCGAGTTCCTCGACATCCGAGTAGGCATGCCCACCCGTGGGGACGCCGGCCAGTCCTTCAAAGCCAAGAACCATGTCACCCCAATGGAGTGCCGACTCCGGGACATGACATACGCTGCCCCGATCATCATCGATATTGCCTACATCCGAGACAGGAAGAAGATCATCCGGAGGAATGTCCCTCTTGCTCGCATGCCCATCATGCTCAAGAGCTCGAAATGCGTCTTGGCCGGGGCCACCAACCACAAGATGGAGCTCATGAACGAGTGCCCCTTGGACCCGGGTGGTTACTTCATCATCGGCGGGACGGAAAAGGTCATTCTGATCCAGGAGCAGCTCAGCAAGAACCGAGTGATCGTCGAGGCCGATGACAAGAAGGAACTCATCCAGGCATCAGTCACGAGTTCGACACACGAGAGGAAGTCCAAGACATATGTCATATTGAAAAAGGACAGGATCATTCTGAGGCACAATGTGCTTGTCGAGGACATCCCAATCGCTATTATCCTGAAAGCACTGGGTGGTCTCTCAGACTACGAGGTTATGCAGCTTGTGGCCGGGTCCGATGGTCGCTACCAGGACGATTTCGCCCTCAACTTCGACGAGGCGACCCGCGTTGGTGTGTTCACACAGCAGCAAGCTCTTGAGTACATTGGCGCTCGCGTCAGGATGGGATCCAAAGGCAAGCCACAGTTCGGTCCTGCGCCTCGACGCAACAATGTTGAAGAGGGACTGGACGCGCTGGCCAACATCATCCTTGCCCATGTCTCTATCGAGGGTCTCGACTTCTACCCCAAGGCTATCTACATCGCAATGATGACCCGGAGGGTGCTCATGGCTTCTCATGACCCGAAGTTGGTCGACGACCGCGACTTTGTGGGTAACAAGCGGCTCGAGTTGGCTGGGCAAATGCTTTCACTTCTCTTCGAAGATCTCTTCAAGAGTTTCCTCACGAATTTGAGGATGAACATCGACAAAGTGCTCAAGAAGCCAAACAAAGCCATTCCATTCGACCCATTGACCTCGATCAGCGGCACAGGTGGTCACATCACCCAGGGTATGAACCGGGCAATCCAGTCTGGCAATTGGAGCGTCAAGCGGTTTAACATGAACCGAGCGGGAGTCACTCACGTCTTGAGTAGACTAAGTTACATTGCTGCGCTGGGAATGATGACTCGGATCACGAGTCAATTTGAAAAGACACGTAAGGTGTCTGGGCCCAGAGCTCTCCAGCCTTCACAATGGGGCATGTTGTGTACTTCAGACACTCCTGAAGGCGAGGCTTGTGGTCTGGTCAAGAATTTGGCTTTGATGACGCATATCACGACCGAGGTAGACGAAAAGCCTGTCAAGAAATTCATCCTTACTGTCGATTCGAATGTGGAACCTATCCGGAACTTTTCTGGTTCGGAGATGCACCAGGCCGGCGCGTACATCATCTCAATCAACGGAACACCATTCGCCCTGACACACTATCCGAAGCGATTCGCCTCCAAGTTCAGGACCATGCGCCGTCGTGGATGGATTAATCCATTCGTGAGCATCAACACCAACTCTCATTTCAACACCATTTTCATCGCCACAGATGAAGGACGGGTTTGCCGGCCATATATCATTGTAAAGAACGGCGTGTCAAAGTTGCTGCCGGAACACCTCAGATTGCTGCAACAGGGCAAAGTAGGCTTTGACGACTTCCTCCGAAAAGGCGTTGTCGAGTACCTAGATGTGAACGAGGAGAACGATGCTCTCATTGCTCTTTACGAATCAGACATCACGCGGATAACAACTCACGTCGAGATTGAGCCATTTACCATCCTTGGGGCCGTGGCTGGTCTCATTCCATTCCCCCATCACAATCAGTCCCCCCGAAACACATATCAATGTGCTATGGGTAAACAAGCTATTGGAGCTATTGCCTACAATCAATTCAACCGGATCGACACGCTACTTTACACCTTGGTGTACCCCCAGCGGCCCATGGTCATCTCGAAGACAATCGAGCTTACCAGTTATGACAAACTTCCGGCCGGCCACAATGCAACGGTGGTCGTCATGTCCTATTCCGGCTACGATATAGAAGATGCGTTGGTCCTCAATAAGGCATCATGCGACAGAGGTTTCGGGCGGTGTCAGGTCTTCCGCAAATATGCTGCGGAGCTTCAGCGATACCCTAATGGGGCGTCCGAAAGGATCGGCCAGCCCGAGACGGATCCAATGACGAAGCAGAAGATTGCCAAACACGAGGTTCTTGACAATGATGGACTTGCCAGAGTGGGCTGGCAAATCCACAATGGCGAGACGATGGTTAAGAAGGAAACCCCCTTGGATACCGGAACAAGTATAGGCGGGGACAAGAGTTCCAATGAGTACCGAGACACCTCCATGGCCTACCGGATCCCAGACCCAGCATATATCGACAAGGTCATGGTCACACAGACGGAGCGGGAGACGGTCTTGGTGAAGGTTCAGACCAGGCAAACCCGTCGCCCTGAGCTCGGTGACAAGTTCTCGTCTCGGCACGGTCAAAAGGGTGTCGTTGGCATCATTGTCGACCAGGAAGACCTCCCGTTCAGCGACAAAGGCTTGGTTCCTGACATAATCATGAACCCCCACGGTTTCCCGTCCCGTATGACAGTGGGCAAGCTCCTCGAATGCCTCACTGGCAAGGCCTCCATTGTGCATGGCCGAAAGAAGTACGGCTATGGCGACGCCTTCCGATCGCATCCTGTCGAGGAGGTTAGCAAGGTCCTGGTTGACCATGGATTCTCCTGGGAGGGCAAGGACTACTTCACTTCTGGCATCACAGGTGAGCCTCTCGAGGCATACATCTTCAACGGGCCCATCTACTACCAGCGCCTGAAGCACATGGTGCAAGACAAGATGCACTCTCGGGCGAGGGGACCTCGTGCCATCCTGACGAGGCAGCCTACCGAAGGTCGTTCGCGCGATGGTGGTCTGCGTCTAGGAGAAATGGAGCGCGACTGCTTGATCGCATATGGCGCGTCGCAGCTTCTTCTAGAGAGACTGATGCACAGCTCTGACGGCACGAGCGTGGACATCTGCCAGCGCTGCGGGCTCTTCGGGTATAAGGGGTACTGCCAGACCTGCAAGAGCACAAGGGAGGTGACGGCAATGACGATGCCGTACGCTGCGAAGCTGCTTGTACAAGAGTTGATATCGATGAATGTTGGGGTGAGGCTGCAAATGGAGGACGAGTTCCCTCACCCGAGATGAAGACGGGCTCTATAAGAGACTTTGAACAGCCCACGTTGCTTGTATGGCAAGGAAAAGTGCCAGTATGGAGGCAATGACGACCCAAGACCTTACAATCTGCATAGCATTCTGGCGTAAGGGAGTATCAATACATGTGTAGCTAGTAGAAGGATAAATGGAAGAGGATTCATGCACCGCTCTTCGAGAAACCGCAACGGGTCCCGTGGCGGCATGGACGCCCAGTATTTTCGACGGAGCTGATACATCAACAGACAAAACACATTTGCAAAGTGTTCTATGAGACAATCTCTCACAGTCTTTCTGTGTACATAGCGATAGAAAGTAGGTTGGAAAGCAAGGCTGTGGCAGGTTCTGATTGAAAGGGATCATGAACGGAGCCAGACATAGAGGTTGATTGATTTCTGACAAATAAGGTTCATAAGACGATTTAAACATCTTAGTTGACCAGATACCTTTATGGATAAGTAATGGATTGTGTGTGGGCACTGAAGTGAAGCAGCACGCATTGGATATGTTGTTGGTGGTTTTGCTGCTGGGGTCTATGACTTTTCCAGCCGACACTAACTCGCTTGTTGCCGGTGAACCTGCAACTCACAAGTAACACCTCAACTCAACGTCGTCACGCGTTCTACGCACAGAACAAGAGCCTGAAACAATCAGCCGAGGGTAATTTCGTTTCTGATGCCGTATCATTTCCCAAATACTCACTCATGACGGATCTTGCACGCATCCTGCCGCATTTCCCAACCAGTCAATATGCGAATCTCATACCGAGCTTGGAGAAGCACCAGGTCACGACGAGCGAGCTCCTGACCCTCGAGGCAGCAGACATTGGCAAGCGGACGCAGCTGCCTCTGTTGGAGGTGAAGAGGCTATGCGGCGCCGTCTTGGCCGCGCTGCACGCGGACCTGGGCGTGGAGGATCGGCAGCCTGACGCGGCACCAGAGGCGGGCAGGGACGACGGCGCTGGGACCCTGGACGAGACACCACAGCAAGATCGGTGGTCCAAAATCAGCACGCTCGACCCCGTAATCGACGAGCTCCTCGGCGGTGGCATACGGACAGGCCACATCACGGAGCTGACCGGTGAAGCTGGGGCCGGCAAGACGCAATTCCTCCTCTCCTTGCTCCTCGCCGTGCAGCTCCCGCCGCCGCATGGGATCGGCCGCAATGCCCTCTACATCTCGACCGAGGCATCCCTGTCAACGCGCCGTCTCACGCAGATGCTGAAGAACAACCCTGTTCTCACGTCTACGTCTATTCCCTTCAGCGAGAGACCATCCCTCGACAACATCACCAGCACCACCACACCGGACCTGGAGTCCCAGGAGCACATCCTCACCTATCAGGTGCCGGTGCAGGTAGAGCGCCGCAACATCGGCCTCATCGTGCTCGACAGCGTGGCCGCCAACTACCGAGCCGAGTTCGACCGGTCCGTTAGGAACGACTCGGGCGCGCTGGGTGCGGCGAGCGAGGGCGGCAGGAGCGTCAGCCAGAACATGGGCGCCCGTAGCGCGGAGCTCGTCCGGCTGGGGATGCTCCTGCGGGACCTGGCGAGGACCCACAACATCGCCGTGGTGGTGTCGAACCAGGTCGCAGACCGGTTCGACCGAGCCGGAACCCCGGTGCTGCCTAGGAACCCGCCGTCGGGCTACGGTAAGAACGTCGTCGCTGCGGGTGGTGGTGGTGGTCCACGCAGGCACCACGAGAGCTCGCCGTTGGCGGCGCGGAGTAAGGATCCGAACCAGCCGCCTCTGCCGCACGTCGAGCCGACGTCCTCGATGGCTGATGCGCTGCCGGCGTCGAGTATGTCCTTCGGGGAGAACGGGGAGGATGAGCCCCCTCCGCAGACACGGCCGCCGCCCCCGCCCATGGACGACATCTCCCACCTACCTGCCCCGCCAGCGCTGAACTTCGACCACCAGCAGAGGTGGTTTACTGGGTGGGGCGATGAACCCTGGCCCTCATCGGCACATTCTTTGAAGACTCCTAGCCTGGGCCTGGTCTGGGCGACTCAGATAGCCTGTCGAATCGCCCTGGTAAAGGCGCCACGGTATGGAAAGTCAAGGTATTCCACGGACGACGATGCCGGCGGGCCAGAAACGCCCATGCTGAAGACGTGGAGGAGGTGGATGAAGATCGTCTTCGCACCTCATGTTGCTTCGACAGGGCCAGGGCTTGAGGGGGCGGCCGAGTTCGAGATCAACATGGGTGGTCTGAAGGGCATAGTTAGATGAGGGCTTTTGGAATGGTGTACCTTGAATTAATTACTATCCGGAGGGGCGGACTGTCCATACAAGCAACTTGAACAAGCCCTCGCGAGCATTTGTCTCGGGGCTTTTAGACCGAAACGAATTATGACAATACGAAAAGCAAAATACATCAAGCAATATTCTCCCCATAGGTAGGAACATGCAACAGCAAGACCACCGCCTTACTCGTTGTTGACATCTCCAGCCGAATGCATGCATAACAAACACACCCAGTCATCACAACGGAAGTCAAGAAACACACATGGCAAAGCCACGAAAGAAGGTAAAAAATGAAACGAGAAAAAGGAAGTAGGAATCAAGAGAACAGAACGTCAAAAGGATACCAAGCTGCGTAAGAACCCCGAAGGATCACGAACAGCGTGTGACTTGCCGGAGGAGGTGCGGCGCCACCGCTCCGAGTTTACATTGCTCTTCTCACCGTCAATGGTATCAGAAGGGCCGGCTTGAACCTTCGACCATGGCAGCGCCGACTGCACATGGCCGAGAAGTCCAAATAAGTCGTTTGCGTCGTGGTCCCAAAGAACCACTACACTATCGACCCCGTCCCTTCGCACGAGGTAACTGACGGTAAGGGCAGTTGATAAGGTTGGGAATCTGTGGAGGATGGGATGAGATCTGGGGCCGTGAGTGCAAACGGAGACTGCCTGGTTCACTGCATTCTTTCGATTCATCTACCCCTCTGCTGTCTACAGGCACACATCCACGAGTGACGGCCCCAGGTTTTCAACGTATCCGTGAGGACATGTCCCGATCCTACGGTTCAACATCACAGCCTTCTAAGTACATATCACCACAAGTTTAGGATCAGACTTGGCCTGCTCCATTTGCACACACCTCAGCTGGTCACTCCTGACTGCCCTGCAGGCACCGTCACAAAAGCCCCTGATTCCACGCTTCATCCCCTCCTGACAACTAATGACTAAACTTGGCACTACTAAACATTTTTATAATGTGGAACTCAGGCTGGACGGTCGGACAGAGGCGCTGAGAACGAAGCCTCACATGCTTCGTCATGTTGGTTCATATTCGTGTATTTGGAGAGCCTCCCAGGCCGTAGAGCAAAGCCATGATGGCCGTCTCCGAACTGTGCCTGTTGCTAGAGAATATTGTTAGGGTCCAGAGGTGCAAACATCTTTCCACAAGACTATTGAATTTGTTCCATTTCATAGACCTTATGATTCTCATAAGCTTCCGAGCATCCTCATAGCTTAGTTTACTTAGGGGCGGTTGCGGACGTGGAAGTGTGTGGAAGTCGAGGAACATCATCGCATCCACGGCCAAGTCAACTTTTTCCGCCAGTGTGGCCGGAAGCATCACTCTACCTTTCCCTGAACTCGAAGATTCTGAATCACTATCTGTAGTGGATCACCCAAGCCTCAAACCAGGGATCTGCAGCAAGCCACTCAGGTGTGCTGGGCTTTCTGCATGTTGGCTGCGCCTGCGTCACTCGAGGCAGATGTGAAGTCCCTGTCACGTGTTGATGGCTGCAGGTACAGCTTCGAAGGTACATATCCTGACACACGCTTCCACTACCTCCAATAGACAGTTTCGTGCCGATACGGCACATCCTCTGGTAGAAAAAAACCTCCTATAGCATACCTCCTGCGGGATACCTCCAGTGGGATAAACTCCTATGGTATAACCTCCTATGGGATGACCTGCCTTGGGATAGTTCCAATAGAATAATCTCATAGGGAATAATCTTCCATCGGGTAACTGTCATAGGCAAACAGCCTGTAGGATAATCTTCTACAATATAAGCGACAGGGAGATAGCTCATGTGGGCATTGTAAGAGTGGGTCACTCTAGAGCACTCTCTTGTGTTTTGCAGAGTAGTTGCAAGATGTTGTCGAGGGAGGTACACTTTTGCTCACGCCTCTGCAGGAGCTGCACAGGTCTTGGATTCCTGGGAGCTGCAGTGAGACAGTGGCAGCGGTTCTTTCAAGATGCTACGGTTGGGCACAGGTAATGCGGGCATGCGGTGGACCTCGACAAGTGCAGGGTTGGGAAGCACAGGTGCAGGGGTTCAGCATTTGCAGACATGGACTTAGTAAGCGTTGCGGCTCTATGGATTCGTCGACGGATTACATCACTGGTACCCCGCGATCGAATTTGATCGATTGAGCTGCCCTCGCGGCCTGTCAAACCGCTATGACCAGCGTGGGGTGGGTGCTGAGATATTTTCCCTCGAGTGAGGTCATGGCATAAGGCCCACATTCGTAACTCACAGACAGCTATGGAGCGGGACGGTAAAAGTGCTGAGGGAATTGGGACAAGGCTGCCCTGGAAACAACGACATTTTGCACGAAGGTTCTCTTGTGGGCCAGAAGGCGAAAGGCAGAAAGACAGGTTTGGGCGAAGGGGGGGACTGGGGGACGGGGCGCAATCTTTGCCTGTCTTGGGAGCTAGGAGGTTGGTGCTTGCGGTGCTTGCGGAAAGAAAAGTGTAATGGGGGGCTGTGGAATGGAATCAGGTACCTTGCCACCCCCCTGCCGCTACCTAGCCGACAGGGGTCGTTGCAAGCGGATTCTGGCGCTTTCGGCCAGCGGCTGGAAGTCACTAGAAAGGTCCAGCAGGAACTTTCTATCTAGAACATTCTTCGACTGCACGCCCCACCAGGCAGCTCAGCAACCACTTGATAAAATCCCAACTGCTTCGTCTCCCTCGAGCGACTTACAACCTCTCTCCATCATCAACAATCCTCTCTACCACACTACAAGCGAGATCATTACATCTCCTCTTGCATTTTCCTTTTTCTCAATCGAGGTTTTGCAACTTGATTTGCACTCGACACTACGATTCTGTGATACCCCGCAACCTCATCTTTTCATCCTCACAACCCATTAACGACACAACAACACTTCTCCCCACCACAAACAATCACCATGGCTCCCGCTGTTGGTATTGATCTGGGCACAACCTACTCTTGTGTGGGTGTGTACCGTGATGACCGCATTGAGATGTGAGTATTTGCCTTTTTTCCCCTGAGAAGCCCACAGCCTCGTCTTTGCGTTCTGGCCCTCTCGCCATCACCATCAATCGTTGGCAATAGCGTCAAACAACCATACTGACTATGTTTACAGTATCGCAAACGACCAAGGAAACCGGACCACACCTTCCTTCGTCGCATTCACCGACACTGAGCGTCTGATCGGAGATGCCGCCAAGAACCAGGTCGCCATGAACCCTCACAACACTGTCTTCGACGCGAAGCGGTTGATTGGCCGCAAGTTCCAGGACTCTGAGGTCCAGGCCGACATGAAGCACTTCCCCTTCAAGATCATCGAGAAGGGTGGCAAGCCCGTCATCGAGGTTGAGTTCAAGGGCGAGACCAAGACCTTCACCCCTGAGGAGATCTCCTCTATGGTCCTGACCAAGATGCGTGAGACCGCCGAGTCTTACCTTGGTGGCACCGTCAACAATGCCGTCATCACCGTCCCCGCCTACTTCAACGACTCTCAGCGTCAAGCCACCAAGGACGCTGGTCTCATTGCTGGCCTGAACGTTCTGCGTATCATCAACGAGCCCACCGCGGCTGCCATTGCCTACGGTCTCGACAAGAAGGTCGAGGGCGAGCGCAACGTCCTGATCTTCGATCTGGGTGGTGGTACTTTCGATGTGTCGCTCCTGACCATCGAGGAGGGTATCTTCGAGGTCAAGTCTACCGCCGGTGACACTCACCTGGGTGGTGAGGACTTCGACAACCGCCTCGTCAACCACTTCGTTAACGAGTTCAAGCGAAAGTAAGCAACACCACCCTCCTCTTTACCTATCAGTAGCAGACAACTAACAGACCACTAGGCACAAGAAGGACCTCAGCACCAACGCTCGTGCTCTGCGTCGTCTCCGCACTGCTTGCGAGCGTGCCAAGCGAACTCTGTCCTCCTCCGCGCAGACCTCCATCGAGATCGACTCCCTGTTCGAGGGTATCGACTTCTACACCTCCATCACCCGTGCTCGTTTCGAGGAGCTGTGCCAGGACCTGTTCCGCTCCACCCTGCAGCCCGTCGACCGTGTCCTGACCGACGCCAAGATCGACAAGTCCCAGGTTCACGAGATCGTCCTGGTCGGCGGTTCCACCCGTATCCCCCGTATCCAGAAGCTGATCACCGACTACTTCAACGGCAAGGAGCCCAACAAGTCTATCAACCCCGACGAGGCCGTTGCATACGGCGCTGCCGTTCAGGCCGCAATTCTGTCCGGAGACACGAGCTCCAAGTCGACCAACGAGATCCTGCTGCTCGACGTCGCGCCGCTCTCCATCGGTATTGAGACCGCTGGTGGCATGATGACCAAGCTCATCCCCCGTAACACCACTATCCCCACCAAGAAGTCCGAGGTCTTCTCGACCTTCTCCGACAACCAGCCTGGTGTGCTTATCCAGGTCTACGAGGGTGAGCGTCAGCGCACCAAGGACAACAACCTGCTCGGCAAGTTCGAGCTCACTGGCATCCCCCCTGCGCCTCGTGGTGTCCCTCAGATCGAGGTCACCTTCGATGTTGATGCCAACGGAATCATCAACGTCTCCGCACTTGAGAAGGGCACTGGAAAGACCAACAAGATTGTCATTACGAATGACAAGGGCCGTCTCTCCAAGGAGGACATCGAGCGCATGCTTGCTGAGGCCGAGAAGTTCAAGGACGAGGACGAGGCTGAGGCTCGCCGTGTCTCTGCCAAGAACGGCCTTGAGTCGTACGCTTACTCTCTGCGCAACACCCTCTCCGACTCCAAGGTCGACGAGAAGCTCGATGCTGCCGACAAGGAGAAGCTCAAGACCGAGATTGACAAGGTCGTCAACTGGCTCGACGAGAACCAGCAGGCTGCTCGTGAGGAGTACGAGGACCAGCAGAAGGAGCTGGAGGGTGTCGCCAACCCCATCATGATGAAGTTCTACGGTGCTGGCGGTGCTCCCGGCGGCCCCGGCGGTGCCCCCGGCGGCTTCCCTGGCGCTCCCGGCGGCGGTGCTCCCGGCGCTGGTGGCGACGACGGCCCCACCGTCGAGGAGGTCGACTAAATTGTTAATCAAAAGCCAAATCGCGGCGAGACTTTGAATTTGCAGTGCGCGGTCAATCTGTCTTGTTAGGCGATGGATATGCTAAGGGTGGATTAGACGTTTTCCTTTTTCTCATGACTTAATGATACAGGGCAAAAGTTTTCGGATGGGCATACAAGTGCATGGGCGTACTTGATGGATTCCCAGTATCGAAATGAAATCAAAAAGAAATTCATAATAACACTTCGTCCCACTTGCATTGTGACATGTCATTCATTGCTTGATGAATCTACTGCTTGACTGCAAATAAGTTTACTGGTCGGCGATTTCAGGGTATATTTGATATTTGTTGTACATGAAAGCGACACATGAAAGTGACCACTATTTTATCATGAAGCGGTCCCTTTCCTGATCTTCTCCATGCGTTCCATCTCCCACTTTTGGTACTCAGCGTCACTGACGGTCGGCGCCTCGACCTGCTCGCTAAAGGCCGTCCCGGGGGCCACCCTCTCCCGGCGCTCGCGCCAGACGTCCTCGCTGTTAGGCTTGCCGGGCCCGTACTTTGCGAGGTTCTTCTTCCTGTAGTGCTCGCGAATCATGTCGTCCTTGACGGGCCCCGGCTGGTATCCCTTGACGCGCATGCAGAACCAGAAGTCGTCCCAGTTCTCGCTGCACGAGCGCACCGCGCCGTACCGGTAGATGTTGTTCCACTGCCCGCCCAGCGACTGGCAGTAGAAGGCCTGGTTGAAGGCCTGCTCGCAGTCCATGGTCGTGGGCAGGAGCGACTCGGCGAGCGGGGATAGGCGGGGCTCGGTGGGCGGCGCGGCAAAGGGTTCGGTGGCTATCGGTGTTGTTGCTTGTGATGTGCTGCTTGACGGGCCTGCTTCTGAGGGCGAGGGCGCGGTGGCGGAGCCGGACCACCAGGAGGACCAGGACGACGAGGTCTTGGGCGCGGCTGGTGGGGTTCTTGATGCGTCGGCTGGAGGTTGCTGTGAGGATGGCTGCTGTGTTGAGGACGAGTGTTGACTTGTCGCGTTCCTTGCGTTCCGGAGCTCCCCCGCTAGCTCCTCGAGGAACTTTGTGATCTCGGGGTCTGTCTCTGGGGACGACGTCGAGGACTGTGGTGGTTGCGCCGCCGCAGGAGCTTGCTCGGAGCTTTGCGATGCTGCAGGCTTCTCGGGAGCCGACCTCCCCCAAAGCCAACCCATTGCGTAGCACGTTGGTTCTAGTTTGATGTGAAGCTGGTCGAGGGATAAGTCACCGCCTGTGAGGAAGGAGAGCAAGAAGAATCAGCCGGTCTCGAGGGGTATCGTCAAACTTGCAGTGTGCTCTCTTTCGCTGGAGGAGTTGTATCTCGGCTGCATGGTGAAAATGGAATTTCTAAACCCAAACCCTAGAAATGACGAGGGTACCCATCGGGAGGGTACCCCTCGGGAGGGTACCCCTCGGGAGGATACCCCTCGGGAGGATATCCCACAAGAGGATATCCCACAGGAGAATATCCCACAGGAGGGTACCCCACGAAAAGATATCCCATGGGAGAGTATCCTATAAGAAAATATCCCACGGGAGGGTATCCCACGGGAGGGTATCCTATAAGATGGTATCCCACAAGAGGGTATCCTATGGGAGGGTATCCCACGGGAGGGTATCCTATAGAAAGATATGCCATAAAAAGATATCTTATGGGAGAATATTTTACAGGAAGGTATCCTATAAGAGGATATCCCACGGGAGAGTATCCTATAAGAGGGTATTCCATGGAAGGCAGAGTTGTAACTGTGTTCAATTCGCTTCTGCAAACCAGTGTTGTGTCAGAAGCCGCTGATTCGCACCTAAAGTCTTAATGTCAGGCCGTGCCTAGTCTCCGTGGCGCTGTCAAGCTTGATACCAGGCCGGTCCATCGCGGACGAAGCCATCTCTAGCCACCGGCTCAACCTAGTTCAATACCGTCAAGCACTACATTCAAGTGCCTTCGCCATGTGACTCAGACACGAACACAGATTGCCCGAAATGGACAATATCAAGCTGCCACCTCCCAGACTGCATACTCGCACGGCACACAAATAAGATCTGTCTCTGCTTTAAACGCACAGCAATCACAGCCTAGCGCCTCAAGACCATTCGAAGGCAATCGCATGGTCTCGTATATCTGCATGTTATCGGCCGTATATCTTGCGGAGAAGAGTATTTCACAGTCGTTCTGACCTCACTCACATGGCCTCCATTTCCCCCAATAAACTCCCTTGATCACCAAACTACACTACCTTTGTGTTCCGCCTACTTGTTCCCCTACCGCCCCTCTTTTTACAGCTGGTATCTATTTTCACAAGCGCTTTGGTTTTATGCTTCCTGAGCCAGGACCTTCTTCAAAGCTGCCATGTCCTTCTCGAACCCGGCAATCTTACTATGCGAAGTCTGCAGCTTGTTGAGCAGATAGTTGATCCGCTCGGTAGTCTCACGAGGCTGTCGAGGGAGCGAGCCTAACAGACTGAGTTCTGTTTCGACCTGTTGATTAAGAACCGGAATTAGTCTCGTCATTATGGAGGAAGGCGTGCTGAGGCACTGTCACTCAACGAGAGCAACTTACTTTGTCGATAGTCTTTCCCTCGACCTTGACCAACTCGGTCAGGACAGCCAGGTCCAGTCGGGCCTTCAGTACTGGGTCGTGGAGCAGCGCGGCGAAGGCCGCCTGGTACACTGGCTTACCAGCCTGGATCGTCTGCGGGCGGCCGCGGTGGGACCTGACGGTGATGAGCTCAGCGTTGGCGAGGGTCTCCAGGGCCATCTCGCCGTTCTCGACGCCCGGGCTCGTCGACGAGGCGAACGTGTTGGAGAGCAGGACCTCGTTGTAGCGCAGCGACTCCTTCTTGGCGATCTCCTTGATTAGGAACCACGCCTGCTCCGTCGAGTACTTCCTGTCGCCCTTGTTGGGCAGCAGGTACAGCTTGATGATCTCCGACGCGCTCTGCTCGATGATCTCCTGCACTGCTTGCCGTGGGCTCTGCCCTGTCTTCATGCGCCTGGCAAGGAACTCCAAGTCGGTGAGGCGGCCGCCGAGAACCTCAATCACCTCATCTAGTTCCCTAAGGTCCTGCTTGTGCTCCGGCTGGGAGTCCTCCGCCTTCGCGCCTTCCTGCCTGCCGCGACCCTTTTGTTTGGGTTGGACGAAATGGCTCATGACGTACTTCTTTGCGACGTCGGGTGAAAGATCACCGAGCGAGATGGTACGGAACACTCTATCCGGCAGTGATTTGGAAAGGGGTTTCGAGTATGAAGTGTCGCTGGTCATGAAGACCACGTGGGCGATGTTGGCCTGAACGAGTGCCGCTGCCCACTCCGAGAGCTTGTCATAGATGATGCTGGTCTCCTCGTTCTTGAGAAGGAAGTTGTCGATGACTACTACTGCCCTCTTTTCCGGGTGTGCCTCAAGGAAAGCATCGTCGCTCGAGTCGGCCTCTCCGAAGTCCTTGTCATGACCTGACAGAGACACCTCCTTCAGGGCAGCGGCCGTATTGTGAAGGATCTTGTTGAGCTGCGAATCAAGCGTTTCCGAAAATCCAGATTTGACACCAGTGGTGCTCTGAATGGCAAGATCGATAAGACTGCTCAGTTGGTTCGCCCAAGAGAAGATTGGGCGGTACCCAACAGCGCTGGCGAGCTTCTTGATTGTGCCGCTCTCTCCTCTGGCTTCGATGATCGGCTTGCAATCAATCACCAAGACGTCCTTCCGGCCACCCAACGCTTGGTCCATAACCAGGTCCTCCTTGCCTGAGCCCCTTGGGCCTTGGACAACAATGAAAGTGTCTGCAGACTCCATCAACCATTTCTGGACTGCAGCAAAAGGAGTCAGCTATCAAAGCACCAAGGAAGAAGTTTCATTCAGATAGGGGGAGGACCAGGCCACAGTATGGCCATGGCTTGTTTCAAAACCTGTAGCCTAACAATACCTTTGTGAGGTACAGGCTGTAGGCAGGAAATCGTTTATCTTGGAAGGGTTAGAACAGTATCCGGAAGCTGCTTACTCTGCTCGATGGCATCTCGTCGGTGTGTAAATAGGGCTGTCAAACCAGCGTCTTCCGTCTTGTTTTTCCTAAACGCTAGGATATCGTTGGTGTGGCGCTTGAACCACTGGAAAATCGTGTTGTCCGAAAGACTGAAAGATTTCTGGATATGAGCCTTGATGAAGAACTCCCGAATCGGGTCGAAAATGACGACGGTGATCGCAGCAAGCAGACCCGCAACGATCGGGACAACAATTCGAGGGTGGTTGCTGAGCCAGTCCCAAAACCGGTGGTTTTTGGTAAACCGTTCATATGATAGCCGAAGCTTGGTACCGGCTTTACCTCCACCGAGCTCTTCCGGAACCACAATTCCATGGAGGCAGTTCTTCGCCATGATTGCATCTCTCACGAAGCTGTAATCGAGGTAGGCGTATCTGGGGACCACCTTGGAGTCTGACGGTTGTGCCTGGATGTCGGCGATCTTTCCGAATCTGCGAAAGAGGCTAAAGACGGTCTCCTGAGAAAGCTCCACGGCCTCGGCGCCTGGTTCTTTTGCTATGAACTCAATCCTCACCCTCCCGCGCGGGAGGTTGGCGGCGAGGTCTTCAAGCCATGGAATTCCTCTGACGAGGCCGACCTGGATTCCTCGGAAGGGGTTGAACCAAGGCTTTATGGACTTCTTCTGCAAGTACTTGGACAGCTTTTCTTCGACCTGTTCCGGAGTCTACATGAAATATCAGCGAATGAGTTGGAGGCAGTATAGTCGACTGGGGATATCATCAGGGGAGTAATACCAATTCTGGTGGATGGCTGAATTTGACGAACGCTCCGCCATCCTTCAGTCGAGGTATGATTTCTGTAACTTTCTTCATTTTTGTTGTCAGCATATTCCCGACAGATCACCTTGGAGCAGTCTGAGAACACATCCACCCAAGGGTCCTCACAACGCAGAGCGGAAAGGGTGGGAGAGGGGGGGGCGTTGGTACCAGAGAGTCGTCTTTTGGAATGCCGCGTTTAACCAAGTTGATGGGATCTGCGATGCCCAGCGAGGACTTATTGAACCTTTGGAGAAGATTCGACAGATCCTGATCTGCTCCCCACGGCCGACCCACGAGGTAGCTCATCCACCCATAGCTCAGCTTCAAAGGGAACAGGTTGTCATAGAAGACGATGGTCTCGTTGGGTCCTGCACAAATATGCCCGGATTTCTCATCGCCGGTGGCAGTCGTCTCCCACCTCCCAAGGTGTTTGCCGAAGCTGGTTGGCTGGAGGGTAGGTCGTCCACTGGGGGATTTTCCAGATGGTAGATGCCCGCGAGTACCTATTGTGCGCGCGGTCGCCCCAAAGGAAGATGAGCCGGCAGGAGACAGTAGACGGCTGGCCAAGGCTTGCGCCCTGGCAGGGCCAAGAAAAAGTCGCCGAGGTATCATGGCTTCATTATCGTGCCAGAGGATGATTGTGAGCTGAGTATCTTCCCTCCCACTTGCCGATGGGATTAGCCAGCTGCTCTGGCCGTCCCGTCGTCAGGAAACAAAAGCAGTGTTCGACGTGAGAAGAATAACTTGCTCAGTGTCGTCGACCGGATGTGCGTGTGATCTCTGCGTTGTCAATGAGTACCAGCCGGCCGTCCTCGCTCAACCAAGGCCCAGTTAATGACAGGCTGAGGCATCTCATTGCATACGCCAGGTGGGCGCCGTGGGCACACTCGTGCGGCGCGAACCTCACTCGACGCCAATGAGGTCATCCCTCGACGCGCTACACTGGATCCGAGGAAGGGTCTCGCCATCGCCGGGACCCCCCACCTCCCCATGTATTTCCCAGGGTTTGGGTTTAGAATTTCCATTTCCAACAAGAGGACCTGGATGTAATAAGTTAACTCCTAATAAGTTAGAGAACGGATATTCGCACCCGTCAAAACGGAGGATACACCCATACATCACTCATACTGCCTTATTTACAAAGTATCGCACCCAACACCCACATACCCAACGGCCATACACCCACATACCTAACACCTATACACCCAACACCCATACACCTAGGTACTTAATACTCATATATACTAGGTATTAGGTGTATAGGTGTTGGATATATGGGTGTTAAGTAAGTGTACAAATCGGCCCAGACGATACGCTTTATTGGGCTGCAGCTGTGACGTGAGTGTTGTACCATCCGTTTTGGCGGGTGCGAATATCCGTTCTTATAAGTTATCCTCCTGTAGTTAACCTCCCATGGGATACCTTCCTGTGGGATACCCCCCTGTGGGGTACCCTCCTGGAGTACTCCAACGTGGTACTCGACGTTGTCAAAGTAGCTTGAGATGGCTTCAACCTCGATGGAAGAGACCGAACAGTCCGGACTGGTGTGAAGTTTGATAACAAATTCAATGATAACTGTTTAAAGCTACGCATAACGAAATTAACTGTAATTGCCCATAATCTAGAATTCAGAGATTCGCACCTGCAAAACAGGAGAGTACACTGGTGCATTGCCAGCACTAATAAACCACATAAAAGTTCGCATGCCTAACGCTTAATTGTCAGAGAGAACGTTGACTGGAGTGAGTTGATGATCCGGCTGTCGCGCTTGGGGCTTAAGGTTTGGCGGGTGAAATGGCCCACAGGCTCCCCCCATGTCCCGAAAGCTGCCGTCAGTTACCTCGGCCGAGGTCCAGTCCAGGATGGCGGGCCCGCTGATTACACGCGCCTAGCCAACACGTCGGGTCATGGAGAGATGATGCGGTTACTCAGTGCCAACCAAATGTTCCCCCGCCATTGATGATGATACCGAGTATAGAGAAGTTGGACATCTGACCTCTCCACGCGCCTGCGAGCCCGAGTACCTCCAATCTCGCGTCCAAACCATAGCGCCACCTTCGACCTCACTCGAAACAGGTCCGATAACGGGTACCGACTGACTTGGCTGTTGACGAACCCCGAGTCACCGCACAGCGCCCCGTTCCTGGGATAGCACACGACTGCCCTGGTGCCGTGGTAGGCACCAGCAAACAATTGCAAACATGGCGGACTCAGTCGGTAGGAACCAATTCTCCTCTTGGCTTTGCGCAGCAGGCTTGTACCTGACCCTCACGGCTCTGTTCAGATCGGGTGTTCGTCCATGCTCTCAACACGGTCAAGAAAGTCCCCAAGACCGGGGCACTGCGGCCCCCGCCGTCAGATCGAATGCGACTCTACGGCCTCTATAAGCAGGCGATGGAGGGCGACGTCGATGGAGTCATGGATAGGCCGACTGCCAGCTCAGGCATGCACGGCGACGAACTACAGAGGGAACAGGATAAGTGGGACGCGTGGGACTCGCAGAGGGGTCTTAGCCGTACTGAGGCAAAGAGGCGGTATATCGAGGCCTTGATCGAGACAATGCACAAATACGCTACAACACCGTGAGTAGTACAAGTAGCCCTTGGGTGGCACCGCGACCCGGATGTTGCGTGTTTACTGATGCGGCAAAACAGGGACGCAGCAGAGTTGGTATCCGAGTTGGAATTCGTCTGGAATCAGATCAAAAACAACAGCCCGAGCTCCTCGAACGAGTCGGCGAAACAGCTAGGCATGAGCATGGACACAAGCCCAAAAAGATTCGCCCAACCCAGGGCAGGGACCGACGGGCCCATGAAGGTGCTAAGCCCCATGAGCGAGGAGGACGAGGCGGAGCTAGACTACCAGAGGCGCATGGCTGCCGGTGACCCGGATGACGACGGCGAGTACGTCAAGAGGGGGGACAAGTGGTCCAAGAAGATGGAGCGGGCGATCGTGCGACTTTCTACGGAGATAGCGGCTCTCAGGGAACAAATAACGTCCGGGCGAGAATGGAGGTCCAGAAAAGAAAGGAGCTTTGGGGCCTGGGTGAGGTGGCTTCTCTGGACGGTCATGAAGCATGCCGTTGCCGATGCACTCCTCATATTCCTTGTCCTGATATGGATGCGGAGGAGGAAAGACAGAAGATTGGAGGACCACTTTCGAGCAGCCGTGAAAATCGGGAGAGAGTACGTGCGGAAGGTTCTGCCATCGAGATGACAAGTCCATGAGGAAGGAGACCTTACGAAAATTGACAGCCTGGAGTGGAGCTGCCTGGCTGGTTATAAGTCGCAGGCAAGCAAGCCACGGAAAGATCAGTGGGACCGTTGGGCCGAGCATCACCACCAGGCCGACCACGTTCAACCCTCAGCAACAGGGTTTATTGTCTTGCCTCAGACACAGCTCAGCGTCAAGGGCCCGCCGAGATGCTTATAGTCCGGACGCTCGTGTCCGTTCATGGGGTAACACTTGAGGAGTGAGCACCAGAGTCAAGCGGTAACTCTGTTGCATGGCCCGATTTGTATAGCGCGACCCTCCCTGCCTGGCAACGGTAGATGCTGTTATCATGGTACCATATAGTCTCTGGGCTTCATCACAGTAGGGTACGGGATACAGGAATATCCGAAGGCATCTCAATGAGACACCAAGGGGCCATTTTCCCCATTTGAGACCTATACGTTCAACACATTCGCCGATAACCCCGACATGTCACTACGTTGTATTTTGAACACGGTGAGGTCAGGATGATTGTTGAATATTAGCGAGAGTTGAACATCATCATAAAATATCTTTGCTTTGACGTCGCTTGAGTGGGTTATGGTCGTTGCCATGAATTTCGAGCTCTACATTGCAACCCCTCACCCCATCCCGCTGTCCTATAAATACGCTGCACCCATGATTCCAATTCTTAGATTTATCCCGATCGTTCTCAGCAACCATTGGAGGCCGCCTACTTGGACCTTCAATAGGGGCCCCGTTTCAAGGCATCAATCAGTAATGCGACTTTGGAGCGTTTCGAAACCTAAGCCTGCCGAGGAGAGGGTCCAAGAGAGGTGCTTTTGACGTTCGGGTTGAGTTTCCCCCATCGGGGGCAGTAATTTTCTGTCTGTAAATACTGCACGCCGCTCATTCAACAACCAGCTCTCAAATTGAGCAACCCCAAGCTTGCAAGACAGACTCTGCATCACCAGGAAGAAATACGCGCGCCTGACAGCCGTCTGGAAATATGGCCTCATCACGCAGCGGTCACACAACCACTGCAACGCCTGCTCAACGAGATGCACCCATGATGGCCGACCAAATCAGAGGGAAGCCGCAGATGCTACCTGATGACGAGGTGCCTCGTCTCACCCATGTCATCCCGACCATCTTCGTCCCGCTCCAGGATGATCTCTTGAAGCCGATAGAGCCGGCCAAAGACAGAGTCGAGCGCATGCAGCGGATGAAGGCAAGCCTCAACGCCAATGAGATGCAAGTGCGGGACAACATCAACTGGATCTACGAGCGCGAGGCGCGGCGACACGTGACGGAGGCGCAGAAGTCCGGCGTGCTCTCCCAACCGCGTCAAACGGCTCCCTTGACCTGGGAGGAGGCAGACCGGCACCTTGCGAACATTGCAGCACCGGCGAACCCCAACGTCTCCTACCACCTACCACCAGAGAAGATCGCCGAGTTCCAGCGCTACGACCAACAGATTGGTGGCCAGCTGCCCCCGGACGGTCTGTCTCCCCATGAGAGATTGGCTCGGGAGGTGCTCGCCATAGCCCACCGTGGGGTCAGAGACATGGAGGAGTACAGCGCGTGTCACATCAAAGGCATTCGCGATCAGCTCGACAACAGCATCGCGAGGGAGAAGCGGGCACACGGTTGAGTTGCAAGGCTGGCTGGGTGGAAGACTGGACACGGAGGCTATCATCGCGACCGAGGTGAACGTGCACTTGTAAGAACTTGCACGCTGCAAGCATATGGGATGCATACAGTCCGTACCGAGTGTGTGGCTGCGTTGTCTGATATCACACCGCGGGGCTACGAAGTCTGTTCATTGTTTTCTTCGGGCCACGACGGGCTTCCCAGTCTCGGCTCCCGAGAAATTGACACACCAAGGCCTTTTACAACGGCCACATGTATTCATGGTGTGGAAGCTAGGTGGTGTGTACTGAACAAGACCACGAAAACGATATGGGATGTAACGACCGGCGGTAAGAGGCATTGCACATTGAGCCAAATTGGCTCTCACATACTTCCAAATCGGCGTTAAATATTGATCTGGAGCACAAGATAGAGGAGAACCCGACTGAAGCAACCGTCATGCTTGCGCAAAGACAGAGCTCAAGCTCACCTACAATAAAATGTGCCCGTGAATGAGTTGAAGGAGGAAAAGAAGATCTTCATTGACGCAGCCGCCAAACAATTTGCGTTTTTATCTAGGGTGCGAGCTCCAGGCTGTGCACGGGCCTGGTGGCTTGGCCCCACCAAGCTCGCCCAGCGGCCAATCGCCTTTTAGCCTTTCTAATGCGTCGGATATTCTGCCAGTGGCCAAAGATCCCCCCCGAGCAGCATAGCAGTAGCATCTTCGACGTCAACACTCTGACGACTCCCACTTAACCCGCGCCCCTTCCCTCCTGCCCGTCCCTTCCCCACTCCTTTTCTGCCGTCGAGACGATACGATGCTGCGACAGACTCTGGCACGTTCGGCTTGGCGGAGTGGCAGGCGGACCGCCTCCAACGCCGCCAGAGCCTTTTCCGTGACAGCTCAACGGCCCGCCGAGGTCGAGCTCACAATTGGTACGTTGATGGCGCCACGAGACAGTTCGCGCCCATGGCAATGCTAACAGTTCTGAAGATGGCAAGAAGGTGTCTATAGAAGGTGAGATGGTCCAATGGTCCCAATTGGCCTGGCTTCCCTGACACTCTCCCAGCTGGCTCGGCTTTGATCCAGGCGTGCGAGAAGGCGGGATCAACAGTTCCAAGGTACTTCCTCACGGCATCCCATATTGTAGTGACCTCTTAGCTAACAACTCTTCTTAGATACTGCTACCATGAGTACGACGAATCCACAATCTCCTCCCCCTCTTCAGACGACACACAATCCCTCGAACCGCGGCTAATCGAATACACACAGGAAATTGATGATTGCAGGAAACTGTCGTATGTGCCTGGTCGAGGTCGAGAGAGCACCAAAACCCGTCGCATCATGCGCATGGCCAGTCGCACCGGGCATGGTCGTCAAGACCAACTCGCCGCTCGCACACAAAGCACGAGAGGGCGTGATGGAGTTTTTGCTGGCCAACCACCCCTTGGACTGCCCCATTTGCGACCAGGGTGGCGAGTGTGACCTTCAAGACCAGTCCATGAGATACGGCGGAGACCGTGGCCGATTCCACGAGATCGGTGGCAAGCGAGCCGTCGAGGACAAAAACATCGGGCCTTTGATCAAGACATCGATGAACCGTTGCATCCACTGCACAAGATGTATTCGATTCGCAAACGATATCGCGGGTGCTCCTGAACTCGGCTCGGCGGGCCGTGGCAACGACATTCAGATCGGAACCTACTTGGAGCAGAACCTCGACTCGGAACTTTCCGGAAACGTAATAGATCTTTGCCCTGTTGGTGCTTTGACTTCGAAACCCTACGCCTTCCGCGCTCGTCCATGGGAACTTAAGAAGACGGAGACCATTGACGTGCTGGATGGACTTGGATCAAACGTGCGGGTCGACTCCCGAGGTCTCGAGGTCATGCGTGTCGTTCCTCGGGTGAATGATGATGTCAACGAAGAGTGGATCAACGACAAGTCACGATTTGCCTGTGATGGTCTGAAGACGCAGCGCCTTACCCTGCCTCTAGTCCGCCGGGAGGGCAAGTTTGAGCCTGCAGACTGGGAGCAAGCTCTGACCGAGATTGCTCAGGCGTGGCAGCAGAAGGCCCCCAAGGGCAACGAGTTCAAGGTTGTCGCTGGTGAGCTTACTGACGTGGAGTCTCTGGTTGCCATGAAGGAGCTTGCCAACAAGCTGGGCTCTGAGAACCTGGCCCTCGACACGCCTACAGGCAACCAGCCTGTTGCTCACGGTGTTGACGTTCGGTCCAACTATCTTTTCAACTCGAGGATCTGGGGTATTGAAGAGGCGGACTCGATTCTCATTGTCGGCAGCAACCCAAGACATGAGGCTGCTGTTCTCAACGCTCGTATCAGGAAGCAGTGGATGCGCTCAGACCTTGAGATCGGCGTGGTCGGCGAGTCTTGGGATTCCACATTCGAGTTTGAGCACCTCGGAACAGACTTGGACGCTCTCAAGAAGGCGCTTGCGGGACCCTTTGGCAAGAAGCTCTCAGCTGCCAAGAGGCCTATGATCGTCGTGGGCTCTGGAGTCACGGATCATGTTGATGCCAAGGCCTTCTACGAGACCATCGGAGCCTTCGTCGACAAGAACGCCGCCAACTTCGTGACGGAGGAGTGGAACGGTTACAACGTTCTCCAGAGGGCCGCTTCTCGCGCAGGTGCCTTCGAGGTCGGATTCGTGACGCCCTCTGCCGAGGTCGCCGAGACGGCTCCCAAATTCATCTGGCTGCTTGGAGCCGACGAGATCAACGAAGCCGACATTCCCAAGGACGCCTTTGTGGTGTACCAGGGCCACCACGGTGACAAGGGCGCACAGATCGCGGACGTCGTTCTCCCCGGCGCAGCCTACACAGAGAAGAACGCTACATACGTCAACACGGAGGGTCGTGTCCAACTTACAAGAGCCGCAACATCACTGCCAGGCGCTGCCCGTACTGACTGGAAGATCATCCGGGCAGTGAGTGAGTTCCTCGGAGCTCCTCTGCCATATGATGATGTTGCCGCCCTGCGGGACAGAATGGTCGAGATCAGCCCTGCCCTGGCAGCATACGACGTCGTTGAGCCTGTGGCGTTGCAACAGCTTAGCAAGGTGCAACTGGTGGACCAGAACAAGGGCGCGAAGGCCTCCGGCACGCCCCTCAAGCTCCCTATCGAGAACTTTTACTTTACAGATGTGATTTCACGAAGGTATGTAGAACTGCAGACCAAATCTTTTTCCACGCTGTTACTGACGACTATGCTGCAGCTCACCGACAATGGCCCGTTGCTCGGCCGCAAAGGCGACTGGCGACCCACGCACCAACTTTATGGCGCCGGGTATGGAGGAGGATAAGCCCCTTGGACAGGTTGCTTACGGTGCATGAGTGTGTGGTCCTAGTGAATAGAAAAATATTCGCAGCTTCTCGAGGCGTCCTTTGCAATTTGTGGCCATGCTTTCACGTTTGTCGTTGTACATATACAGGAGTAATAGGCCACTATGACCAGATCAATTCCCATTGAGTATCAGTTTGAAGTTTATGTGCTCGCTGTGCGATTACACAGAGTTGGACGCCATTGAACGCCGCAGTCTGATTTCACTCATGGAAGTGGCGTCGGTCGCATGATGTGCCTTGTTACCAGCTTAAGGTCTGAACCAACGTTCGTCAACTGGTCTGATGGACCTTATGGGTGGATGAGGTGTAGACCACTAATGCCAAAGTGTTATTGCCACCGTTTTTAGGATCGGATTAGTGTGACGTCGCAGCATTTCAGTGCGACATGCTTGTTTCATCAGGTACGACCTCCATCCGTCTCGATATCGTCGTCCGGAAATTTCTCATCAACCTGTGCTGCGAGGCCGTGCTCCCCTTCAGCTTGGAGCTCAGTGCCCGCGTCTGGTCGGGCCTTTTCCCAGGGCTTCGGTGGTCTAGCCATCGATCCAAACGGAGTTGTAGTCTACGCATGTCAGAAACGCCGTATCTTCAAGTCATGATGCGACCACGGGAATCTTGGGTGGGGAGGGGGGTGATGACTGACTGGATTTCTCGCCACGATGTCGGGAATCTCCACGATGCCCTCAACCGGCTCGCCTGTCTGCACAGCCTTGATGATGGCAGCGAATCGCTCCGGGTATGCAGGAGAAGACTCGTCGCCGTCATCGTCGTTGGCGGCCAGTGTCCGGTCAACGTACAGCTCGGTCTTGGGCGCGGCGGCCATCCACGACGGTGTGGACTCATCAGCGCCGCCGTCGCCGCCGGCGCTGGTCCCCGGCCGAGCCTGGGACGGAGAATCCTCGGCGAGCAGGGCCCGGGCCCACCGCGCCTTCTCGGCGGCGGCCTCCTCGCGCCTCGTTGGCAGCGATGCGGCGTCACCGGCGGCAGAGGAGGCGAGCCTGTCCCGGTGGTTGCACAGGGCCCCCAGCAGGTCCCACTCCCAGAGGCGGGCCGGTTGGGCGGCCTGGTAGCTTGCGCGGAGCCAATGCCTGTAACCTGCGTACGGGATGGTTGTGCCGCTGATGCGGGCGTAGTAGAATATGCGCGAGTGCATGACGATGTCGGCCTGCGAGGCGGTCTGCGCCAGGGCGTGGTAGCCGCCCAGGGCGAGGACGAGGCCTCCCTGGCTTTGTTGTCAGATCGGGGATGCTCTACACGCTGGTTGGTAGGCAAGCTGGCTTACGAGGAAGTCCTTGTCTAGGTCCCATCTGTACTCATGGAAGGACCGGTATGCGTAGTCGGCTTCTTGGGCTGGAGCTGGCGCTGAGGCTTCGGCGCCGTTGGGGTCGGCCATAGTCATCCTCTCTCACACCGCGTTGAGTAGGGGGGTTGGTGGGCAGCGAGATCTTTACGAGCTGGGCATCCGAGGGGGTGAGTCCGGTTGGGATGTGCTGAGATGACAGGACGGAGGCCGGCCCGATGCCGAGTGGGGGCCTAGACGTCCCGGGTCGGCACGGAGATGTGGAGTCGAGGAAAGACCGGCAGGTTTCCGGATCCAATCCTGTAAGCGACACTGACAGGTTCCGACAGGTGCTCATTGTGCAGTCGCAAGGAGCGATGTGGGCATTTGATGCCCGGAACATTGACGCGCTGGACAATGTCATTCGCTGGGGCTTCTCTTGCACTCTCCCCGCCTGTACGGGCACAGCGCATAGTCCCTCTTAATCATTTTACGTGTATTTATACAGTATTCGTTATAACGGTGCAACCGTG
This sequence comes from Diaporthe capsici, assembly GCA_013364905.1. Classification (NCBI taxonomy): domain Eukaryota; kingdom Fungi; phylum Ascomycota; class Sordariomycetes; order Diaporthales; family Diaporthaceae; genus Diaporthe; species Diaporthe capsici. Next base: position 1,105,304 of record WNXA01000006.1, on the reverse strand, counting down.
TCGTCTTACTCTCAAAGGTCCTGTGCTCTTTCTTAACCATGTAGATATGTAGGAGCGTCTCTTGGTGGACAGACACTTGTACAGGCTCACCTTGTCTTCCCAGAGGTAGGTAGTCCGTCCCTCTGGCGCTCGGACCACGTGTTCCTATCTCGGGCCCCCGAGGATCGCCTAGGGATCGGTTGTGTCCCTGCCTGAACGACGCCGACTGCCTGGGCCTTGGGTCGTCTGGTCACCAGGCTACATAGCTTCACCAGGACAGCTGACAGCACACTCCGCGACGCCCCTGGGAGCCTTTCCGGTCAACAAAGCAGCCGCCATGCGTCGTGCCGCTACGAGGGCGTTTCGGACGTGTCAATGCACCGTTCGAGGCCACCGCGGTCTCTCGTACCGAGCTAATCGACGGGGCTCCTACGTCCACAGCTCGCTGCTGCAGAGTCAGATCCCTGCCCACTCCCAACAGTCCCTCCGCTTCTCCTTCACCTCGCGAGCGCCCATCAAGCATGCCCACACCGTAAGAGAGCCTCTCCAATCCTCGATGAATGCACGAAGGGCCACCGTCGCCCTGCTGTCCGGTATTGTCGGCTACGGTGCCTACTACACCTACAACGGCAACTCGACCGACACCGCCGCCGCCCTCACCCGCGGCTTCTCATCCTCCTCGTCCTCGCCCACCAGCCCCGGCGATGCCATCCCCACCCGTTCCGTCCTCGTCATAGGAGCCGAAGAACTGTCCACCGGCACATTTGTTGGGGAGGGGCCCATAAGCAAGACGACGGATGACGAGGGCCGCGCCATTGTCGAGATGCTGACGGCTGACCAGTCGACGCAGAAGCTGAGGAAGATGGAGGAGTCCTACCTGGTCAACAGGGGGAAGGGCGTCGTCAGGTACGATCAGGTCCAGCTGCCAAGCAACAACCCGATCGAGGACGACCACGCCGAGAAAATAGTCGAGGTTCCCGTCAGAGGAGATTCGGAATCTGGCAGCGACTGGATGTTCTGGGGAGTCTTTGACGGTCATTCGTAAGTCCATGATGCGGTTCTCTCTTCAAACAAATCGGTCCTAATAAAGTGGCTACAGTGGCTGGACAACCTCGGCGAAGCTACGGCAGGACCTCATCCGTTACGTCGCGCGCGAACTCAACGAGACATACAAGGCCGGCGGGAACTCTCCCACATCGGAGGCTGTCGATATCGCCATGAAGAAAGGATTCACACGCCTGGACGACGAGATTGTTCACCACAGTGTGCAGGAAGTCTTGAAGTCAAACTCTCGCTCTGTCGCCGCCGAGCTGCTGGCGCCAGCGCTGTCCGGGTCCTGTGCTCTGTTGTCGTTCTACGACAGCCAGTCCAACCTCCTACGTGTCGCCTGTACTGGAGACTCTCGAGCCGTTCTGGGGCGTCGCTCCGACAATGGAAAGTGGACTGCTACTCCGTTGTCGGTCGACCAGACCGGCGGCAACCCAGATGAGGCCAACCGGCTGCGTAAGCAGCACCCTGGTGAAGAGCATGTCGTTCGAAATGGCAGAATTCTGGGAGGGCTGGAGCCTTCGCGTGCGTTTGGCGATGCTAGCTACAAGTGGAGCAAGGAGATTGCAGAAAAGCTGCGGCAATCGTTCTTCGGCCGCTCCCAGTCTCCCCTCCTCAAGACGCCCCCATACGTGACAGCGGAGCCGGTGGTCACGACTACCAAAGTCCAGCCCGAGAAGGGTGACTTCCTGGTTCTGGCCACCGACGGCCTGTGGGAGATGCTTACCAACGAAGAGGTCGTCGGGCTCGTGGGCAAGTGGCTTGAAACCGAGGCCAACAAGGCTTCAACTTCACAGTTCGACTCGGTGTGGACTAGGATCTTCGGCGCGTCGCAGAAGAACGGCCTTCCAGTTGAGCAAGGCACGACCGCAACCGGTGGCGACGGCCAGAAGACACCGATCCGTGTGCGACAGTGGGGTATCTCAAAAGACGACGACAGATTCGTTGTGAAGGACAGCAACGTCGCTACCCATCTCATTCGCAACGCCTTGGGTGGGAAGAACGAGGAGATGGTCTCGGCGCTCCTGACACTACCGTCTCCTTATTCGCGACGGTATAGGTGAGTTGTCATGGGTGTCTACTTTCTTGCAAGTGTATATTTACTGACAACGCCAAACACGCCCACAGAGATGATCTCACGGTCCAAGTCATCTTCTTTGGCAACGGGGAGAAGGCGCAGAACCAGAGCGAGGAGGTCGTCATTAACAAGGATGCCACCGCGCCGCCCAAGCCAGTCAAGGCAAAGCTGTGATGGCATACAGAAGCAGTAGATGGGTTCTGCATAGTGTACAAGTGCTACTTCCGGCGAGCGAGGCGTTCCATGGCGGGCTGGCAGCCTGCTACGGAGTCACTGAGTAGAGAGGGAGTCGGGGACGAATGACAATCTCCGTGTAAACCCCGGGATGGGAGCCGTGGCAGAGTCCACAGGCATCCACAGCGAGATCTGCAAGCGGCATTTCAAGGTTGCAGTGGGTGCTGATTTCAGAGCCCTGGTGATGGGCGACAAGGCACTTGAATGAGTCGGGCAATGAACGATGGATAAATACAACATTAGGCCCCATTATGTAGACCAATACCGATTTCACGATGATGAGCGAGTCATAAAGGTGTGCCGTTGTCGTGGTTCTGCATGTGCGTTGAGTGGTATTTCTCGAAAGTGTATCTGCACCCTGTTCTGTTCTCTCGGTTCAACTGACACAGGTAATAAATGTTGAGCCGAACTTGAAACACGGGCCTGCATCTCGACCTGAGCTCCCCTCGAGGACTAATGACGTCACCAGCCCCAATGCGGAGCTACCGTCTCTTATCGCGGCTCTTGTGGTAGAAGCTCCCGCGCGACATTTGGAAGCTCGAAAGCTCCCAGGCTCATCTAGACCACTGGGTACCCTGCAACGGCTACAGAGCCGCGTTGGTACTAGCAGAGATGCCGGTGCAAAGCGGGAAGCAAATACAAGCAGCACGCTGCCGACGTTGCATCCCTCCCGCGGGCCATGGCTCGCTGAATTGACTGTTGGTTGGTTGGTCAGGCGCAAGCTGGTGGCCAAGGCCAGGAACAGGAACGGCAGAAGGAACAGGGCCTTCTCAGGGCGTCCCTGCTGTTTCCGAATTTATCTCAACCCGCCACAGGCAGAGAACTAACTGCATTCCTTGCAGCACGAGCCCCGTCCGGGTGCAGCACTGCAGCTCCAACAACAACTCAGCTTGGTCTGCCGGCCTGCCTGGCCAGTTCAGCTCCAAGGCTGGGTCACAGTACTCCGTACGTGCCCCGGGTGGATTACTGCTACGGCCGCGGCTACGACTCTGCATACCTGACCGCTCCTGGACAAGTCAGCAAGCAGTTCCATCGTGAGGCTAAGCAGGAGCAGTAGCTCCTTTCCATGCGCCATCCTAAACCCTTGGCGTGTTTTCTGTCTGCACGTTCGTGGCGATTGAATTTTCTCTTGCCTCCTGTCGACCAAGTAGTCTACCTAGTAGCGCCTGACTGAGCACCACCGTCCACCCCCACTACAGCTTATCGTCGCCTACCTCCCAGAGCTTCCCAGGTCAGCCTTTTTTCTCAACCTTGCCTACTCCTCATACCTCGAAATATCTCACCTAGCATTGGATAGCAGAGATAGCCATAACATCGTTTTACCCATTGGCCTTCTCAAGCTGCTGTACCTACTCCCGGCATCGAACCCCACACCATTGAGCTTGATCCGGTCGCCAGCGCGTCAATAGGTTCCTGTCTTGCTGCAGCTCGCCCCGGTGAGCTCTGCTGACAACCATGGTCGTCTACGACAACCATGAGATCCTAGCTGCTGAGGAGAGGCGGTTGAAGGAAGACCGCCACCGCACCAAGTACTGGAAGAAGTGGGGCTCTTATCTGCCCGAGAGGCAATGGGCTACAGGTTCGTCGCACTCGAGCGCCCTTGTGCTCTTTGTGCTGTGGAGCGCCGGCACGTGGGCATGTTGGGAAAGCCGTAGCTAACGAATGTGTCTCACCATAGTCCGAGAGGACTACAGTGCCGACGGTGACGCCTGGAGTCGTGAGTTATTAGGCCCTTTTTCAGTGTACCCAAAACTTCCAACTCCACCTCCACATCTTCGAAATCCGGGGATCCTGGGGCACGATTCATAATCTGGGGTCACGACAACTACTGACAGTAATCCCTACACAAGACTTTCCCCACGATCACGCACGTTCCCGGGCCTACAGATGGGGCGAAGATGGCATCGCCGGAGTCAGCGACACCCACGGCTTCCAGAATATCGCCTTTGCCTTTTGGAACGAGAAGGAGTGCGTCTGCAGCCTGCCATTGTGCATCGTCAGAGACAGCCGCTGACGTGACATAGCCCATTCCTCAAGGAAAGACTCTTCGGCTTGTCCAACCCACAAGGGAACCATGGCGAGAGCGTCAAGGAGGCCCATTTCCACCTGGACAACACTCCTGTCAGTATCACTCCGTGCCCTAGACTTGGACGCTATTTGCTGACCTTGTGATTTTATGCAGACTGTGGGTTTCCCCATCCTGAACCAGTGTCTTTCCATCTGACTAGAGCTTACACAATTTCAGCACTCCTATATGAAGTTTCTCTACAAGTACCCCCAAGCCGAGTTCCCCTACGATGACCTTCGAGACGAAAACGCAAAGCGAGGCAAGCAGGATAGGGAATATCAACTTCTTGACACAGGCTGCTTCAAGGACGACAAGTACTGGGACATAATCATTGAGACGGCCAAAGAGGATGATGACCCAGAGTCGCTGCTCTTCCGAGTGACTGCTTGGAATCGTGGCAATGAGCCCAAGCCAATTCATATCGTTCCTCATGTGTGGTTCAGAAACACTTGGGCCTGGGGTCGCGAGCCTGAGGAGAACAAGCCCTCGATCAAGCTGCACTCTGAGAACCTGGCCAAGTCACACCATCACTCCCTGGGAGATAGGTACTTCCTACTTTCTCCTTCCCCCGGCGTTGGCCCCAGCGGGGATGATGTCGACCCAACAATGCTCTTCACCGAAAACGATACCAACTTCGAGCTTCTCTACGACGGGGAGAACCCCCAACCCTACGTGAAGGACGCTTTCCACAGGCACATTGTCGATGGGGAGAAGGACGCTGTGAATCCCGCACAGCGCGGGACAAAATGCGCTGCTTGGTTCCCGTTCAACGAGGCCGGTGGTGTCCCGCCGGGAGAGTGTGCTGGTACGTTTCGATTGCTATCATTTGTCTATGTGAGAGCTTCCGCTAAGGGCCGCAGTTGTCCGTTTCCGTTTCAGCAAGAAGGAGGACACCTACCTGGACGAAGAGGAGTTTGATGACATTATCGAGCGCCGCAAGGATGAAGCCGACGATTTTTACTATAAAATCAGTCCCCTGCCCATGTCGGATGACCTGCGTAACATCCAGCGACAAGCCTTCTCGGGCATGATGTGGTGCAAGCAGCATTATCTGTTCATCTGGGACCAATGGGCTAATGGCGATCCGGCCCAGCCGCCACCTCCCCCAGACAGAAAGGCTATCAGAAACTCGCAGTGGAGGCACATGCATTGTGATGACATCCTGTCCATGCCAGACTCGTGGGAGTACCCTTTCTTCGCAGCTTGGGACAGCGCTTTCCATTGCATCCCTCTGGCCATGATCGATCCTGACTTTGCCAAGAAACAACTCGATTTGTTCACCAGGGAGTGGTATTTGCATCCAAATGGGCAACTCCCTGCCTATGAATGGAACTTCGGAGACGTGAACCCGCCGGTCCACGCTTGGGCAACCTTCCGCACCTTCAAGATTGAGCGCAAATTGTACGGACGGCAGGATCTCGATTTCCTGGAGCGCGTGTTCCAGAAGCTACTTCTTAATTTCACCTGGTGGGTCAACCGCAAGGACGTCGAGGGCAAGAACGTGTTCGAGGGTGGGTTCCTTGGTCTGGACAATATCGGCCTTTTCAACCGATCAGACCCCCTTCCCACCGGTGGTACCCTGGAGCAAGCAGACAGCACAGGCTGGATGGCATTCTACTGCCTCTGCATGCTGAACATTAGTCTTGAGCTCGCCAAGCATCGGCGCACATATGAGGACATTGCTTCAAAGTTCTTTGAGCACTTCATCCTCATCAGCGACGCAATGACGTTCAGAACAGGACAGAAAGACGAGAAATCGCTGTGGAATGATGAAGACGGCTTCTACTACGACGCGATTTCATGGGGTGGACCTTGGATTCAACAGATGCCAGTCCGTTCCCTGGTCGGCCTGATTCCGATGTATGCGACTCTGACCTTGGAGCCAGAGCTGATCAACAAGCTTCCCTCCTTCAAGAGAAGGCTGGAATGGTTCATGGCAAACAAGTGCGACGTTGCAGAGCGGAACATGCACAGTATTCGCAAGCGTGGAAAAGGGAACCGAATTCTCCTGTCCATCGTGAGCAAGGACCGGTTAGAGAAGCTCTTAAAACGCATGTTGGATGAGGATGAATTCCTGAGTCCCCACGGCATCCGATCTCTGTCCAAGTATCACGAGAAACATCCTTACTCCATGGACGTTAACGGACAGCAGTTCCAGGTGGGCTATGTCCCAGGTGATTCTGACAGCGGTCTCTTTGGAGGCAACAGCAACTGGCGTGGCCCGGTCTGGCTCTGCGTCAACTTCCTCCTCATCGAGTCGCTGCAACGATTCTACCTGTTTTTCGGACAGAGCCTGCAGGTAGAGTGCCCCGTTGGATCCGGTGACTACATGCATCTAGGCCATGTGGCCGAAGAACTCCAGCACCGGCTGCAGCACCTCTTCACCCGTGACAACGATGGCCGCCGAGCTATCAACGCTGGTGACGACACCCTTGATTTCGATCCTTTGTGGAAGGACAATATGTGGTTCCACGAATTCTTCGATGGAGACACGGGTCGTGGTCTGGGAGCGACACATCAGTGCGGCTGGACAGGTTTGATTGCCAGACTGATCCACGACACAGGGTAAGAATCGGACCTGTCCCGAAAGAAATCCCACCATCAGACACCTGACTAACTCTGCACAGTGTCACCTGCCGTCTTCCACAAACGCCACGCACGCCGTCAATCGGCATGGCCCATTACTTCGATGACGTGTTTAGCCGACAAGTCGTTCCGCGGTCGCCATCGATGCCTCGCATCAGGCGGTCGTCGACAGCCCGGTCGATAGGTGCACGGAGCGACTTCGACCATAGCGAGGCTAATGGCTACGACGACGAGCAAGACGGCCATAGTATTAGCGGTAGTGTTGTCCTGACCGATGACCCGCAGCGCCTCCGCGAAAAGGAAGAGGCGGATGAGCACATGCACAACTACATCGCGGAACAGCTCGAGAGGGTCAAGACTGAGCAACTCAGCAATGGCAATGGCTATGAGAAGGCCGACGAGTTCGAGGCCCAAGCCTGAGGATCATGTAACGACGAGTATAGTCGAACTGGGCATCCCGCAAAAGCCTCCAGAAGTATTGTGAGAGGGTGGGCCTTAGACTAGACGATGAAGCCTGGACGGGAGATTGCATGAATACGGAGCACTCGCACTTTAGGACACGGAAGAATAGATAGTAAGGTATCAGCAGAAAGAATTATATGAATATTCGATGAGCCTCATTAAGAATCTCGCAGTCAGTGTCTGGTATCTTCTGTGGGCTGGCTATGTGCAAAGAGTGTTGTTGGTTCCAAATCACTTGCTCTATGAGCTGCAGCTACATTGCATAGCCCTCTGGAACCTGGGCACATCGCCCGTCCACCGCACTTCCTCTTCCCTGTCTCCCTTGTACTGTGCCCCTTGAAACTCCTCGCCGTCCCACTGTTCTTCAAACGGGTGCAGTGCCATGTGCATGACCCGTCGCAGGACATCACGCTCGCCGCCCTTTTCCACCCTCTGGATTACCTCGTCCAGTACAAAGCTCCGGGGGATGAAGCTCGGGTTGACCTTCTTCATCGCGGCCATCCTCTCCTCCTCCTTGGCCGGCTCGACCACGCGTTTCCCCTCTTCACCCTCCACGCCCCAGTCCTCGACGATCCGCGCCCGCCACTTGTCCAGCCACGCGGCCACCCGCTGCCGGGCGTCGGCATCCGAGATGCCCGTGGCGCTAATGCCCTCCTTGTGGAAGAACACGCCGGCCGTCTCCCTCCTCAGGTCATCGGTGCCCAGGTCCGCGACCCTGACGTAGCTGAGGCGGCGGAGGGTGTGGTGGAAGTCTAGCTCCAGGGCCTCCATCGCGTCGAGCAGGCCGCTGAACAGGTCCTGGAAGTCGGACTCCTGGAACCGCCGGAGGCCCAGCCTCGCCGTCATGAGCCGCTTGTACTCGGCCAGGAACACCGCCTTGTACTCCTCGCCGGCCTGCTCGATAAGCTTCTCGGCGCGCGAAACTAGCTCGTCCGCCTCCGGGCCCTCAGACACGCCGTCCACGACGAACTTGTCACTATCGACAGTATCGCCCGCGCCAAGCAGCTCGCCGACTGCCTCGCCCAGGCGCACGAGGTTCCACCATATGATGGTAGGCTGGTTGCGGTAGCTGTATCGCAGCATGTGGTCGTCGTGGTTGGGCGTGTAGGCCGGGTCGAAGTTATCCATAAAGGCGAATGGTCCAAAATCAATCGAAAGCCCATAGATAGAGGTGTTGTCCGTGTTCAGCACGCCGTTCATGAACCCGTAGGCCTGCCACTTGGCTACAGTGAGAGCGTTGCGCCGCACAACCTCGCGGTACATCCTTGCGAAGCGATTCTCCGCCACGTCTGAGGGACCTTGCACTTCGTCCTTGCCAACCACCCCGCGCGGCGGGCGCTCTAGATCTGGCGCGTCGGCCGGCTTCTCAGGGTTGCTGAGCCTCGCCGGCAGCCTGTCCCAGCCGCCCAGCACCTCCTCGGCGACGTACGTGGCCAGCTTGCGGATCGAGTCCCTGTCGCCGCGGGCTCGAAGGATGTCAAAGTTGCCCAGGCGCACCCAGCTCTGCGCAAAGCGCACGACTATAGCTCCCGGCTCGAAGGTCTCGCGGCGCACCCTGCTGTTCGGGAGCAGGCTGAGCGCCAGAGCGCGCGTCGTCGGGATGCCCAGTGCGTTCAGCGCCTCGCTGACGACGAACTCGCGGATGCTGCTCCTCAGCACGGCCTTGCCGTCCGCGAACCGGCTGTAGGGCGTCATACCCGCGCCCTTGAGCTGTACCTCGTACTTGGTCTCGTCCCCGCCGGCGCCCCAGGGGTCGCTGGCCGACGCGGTGGGCGCGGGCGTCGTCGTCTCGAACAGGCTTATTGCCCGCCCGTCGCCGAGCTGGCCCGCCCACTGGCCGAACTGGAACCCGCCGTACAGCTGTGCCCACGGGTACCCGCCCGTGAGCCGCTCCTCGTCCCAGCCCAGGAGGACGTTGCCGGCCGCCCACTGGCGGAAACCGTCGGTGGTGGCCTCGGCGGGCTTGATATTCAGGTCGCGCAGGGCGGCGGGGGAGACGGCGAGCAGCTCCGGGTCGGTCTGGGTCACTGGGCGAACAAAGGTAAAGAGCCCACCGCGGACCTGCCTCGGGGTGATCTGGTCCCGCGGGGTCTTGTGGGAGTCGGCGGGCGTGGGGAAGAGCGGGTCGGGTGGGAGCTGCGAGGTGAAGCGCCATGACTTGGGCAGGGTCGCAAGTGTGTGGGCGCCATCGCCGTTGCCATTAGGTTGCTGCTGAGAGGCTTGCTTGCTGAGGCTCTCGCTGCGCTCGGCATCGAGGGTCTCCTTGGTCGACGGCGTCGACGTGGAAGCGGACTGGGTCGGGACGGTCCCGTTGCCGCTGTGGACGAGTTGTTCAGACATGGAGGAGAGGCGGCGGGCGGCGACAGTAGCCGTGGCCGTGGTAGAGATACGCCGGAGCTGATGTGGGAGGATCGAGCGCAACGGCATTTACGAGGTCTGTTGCGAGGGTATCACACTTGTCGCATGCCGCAGTTCCAACGGTCGCTTCTACTGAATGGAGTAGAGTCCGGGACTGCCGAGGTAGTGTTTGTATTTCAGAGCAGCGGGCATTTGCGACAAAAAAAACTGTGTCAACGTCTTCTACTCCGTGAGGCCAACGTGGAAGATGTCACTCTGCGGTGGCTACAGCGCCACGGCGTGTAGAGATCCTCGGGGCGCATTAGCTTCCATCAAGGTGCGAGTTCATGGTGATGTCAGTTACATCCGTAGCTTCCTTGCCACCCACCCTTTGGAGAACCGACCGCCCCCCCCCCTCCGGAAGGCCTTCACAACGAGGGTTACGAGGGTTCCTCTCCCAACATCGAAACTGGTTCACAGGTCACGATCCAGTATTGTAACTACATAGTTAACACTGCTATTCGTACTTAAGAAGAATTTGAATTCAAGGGAATTAGTTCTTTGGTGCCAAGTTGCCAACACGAACGGCACCAAGAAGAGGACGACAGGTTGCCCCCTCCCCCCCCCCCCAAATGGGAAACCGTCGCTCCAGAGAGTCCAAGATTATCATGTCCATATTCTAAAGACACATTCTCTCTATCCAAATTGTCCCTGGGGACCACGCTTTCTTTTTGGCTCTCGGCATGGCCTCAATATCCGTTGCTCGGCAGCTCTGGCGATGGCTCCACCATGCCCATCGTCCACATTTCCTGATCCGTATCCAGGTCGTATCGTTGTCCCCATCCCTCGTCCACGTCTTGCAGCTTCGAGTTCCTCTCCTTTTCAATAAGGATCTTTTCCAGTCGAGTTCGCTGGTGTGAGTTTCCGTCACGGACGTCTTCGTCATTGACCTCTCCCTCTCCCGCGGTGAGGCCATTCCGTTCGCAATAATCCACAAACGCCTTCCAGTTAGGGTCCTCAACCAGAAGCTCCCGTCTGCCGATGACAATTAGCCCGAACTTGGCTCTTGTGAGCGCCACGTTCATCTTGTTCGGGTCGCTGATGACGCCCCATCCCATTAGCTGGTCTTGCTCGAGAAATTTTGCCCTCGACCTTGTTACACAGAGTATCACTACTCCCCGCTCGAGCCCCTGGAATGCCTCCAACGGGCCAATGTTCACATCCCACATGCGTCGGTCTCGCATGCGCTTGCGCAGCCGTTGGACTTGGGCCTTGAACGGAGACATTATGCAAACCTCGCTCTGCTCGACTAGTCCCGATGTCACGAGTGAGGCCGCATACTGGCAGGCAATCGCGGCTTCTCCAGCGTTGAACCATCCACCTGTGCCCTCCATCAGACCCGGAAGCTCGAGTTCGTCTTGACAGGTGTTGTCGTGGAAGAGCACCGGCCAGTGTCGGCCACGCCACCCGTCCCAGTCCGCCAGGCGGTTTGTGTCGCTCGCTTCTGGTTCTAAGTCGTCAGCATAGAAGAGACTGGATGGCACTGCGAGGATAGCCGGGTGAGAACGGTAATTGCGCTTCAGGTTGGCGAACGCAGGACAGGGGATTGGCAGCAAAGACTTCGTTAGGGGCTTGCCCCTCGCTAGAGGGTGATCTGCGTATACCGCCCGCTTGAACAGCCGGGCGAAAAGAGACATCTTGAGAGGCGAAGAAGGAAGCGACGTTCGTGGGCCGAGTTGGTGCTCATCACCTGCCATGACGAACAGTGGTGACAAGTTCTCAGGGGCATGCAGGGGCGGCGCAACAACAGTCAGGGGTATCAAAGCTTCGGGCTCGGTGGCTTGAGCGGCCTCGTCAATGAGAAGTGCAGACCAATGCAGTTTGGTGTTCTCCGGGGCGCTGTCCAGCGGATGGAATGATCTAGGATACGAAGCAACAATCAGTATCATGGGTAGCGTGATGGGGGCGCCGAGACCGTGGAAATGACCTGGCAAGGCCATGATAGTGGACAGGCAACTTCGAAGGGAAAGTCGGTAAGAAGTCATACCTGGTCAGGTTTCGTAGGGCATTCTCCATAGTGTAAAGGTCGGAATTTGTCGTCCTAGCTTGAGCAAGCAGAGAAGAGTCGCGGCAGGTTGTGACGATCACACGATACTTCATGAGTTCTTGAAAAGCTGGTAGTGTAAAGGTGTCGTTCATGATGCTGCAGTATGGCAAGACAGCCCCAGGCACCTCAGCGAATGTGCGACCCGGTCTATTCAACCGCAACACCTCGATGGTATTGAGATGCTGCCGCAAGCGATGTACTAATGTGTCTGCCGCAGGATCTGAGGGTGCACACAGGAGAATGTGGCCATGGGCGCTCGAATTCTTGAGCAGCTGCAGTGCGGTCTCGATGATGGTCTTCGTCTTCCCTGTTCCGGGCGGCCCAGATATCAGGTATGGTAGCTTGCCATGTTTTCCTTCGCAAATGGCCTCGACCGCTTTCTTTTGTTCCCAGTTGAGCACTTGATCGAAGAAGTTTTGGCGAAACTGGCCCGTGTGGAGGTTTTCCTGCATTTTGGAGTCTCGGAGAGTTGGGAATAGCATCGACTGAATCCAGTGCACTGGTTGTTCGGTTCTCGGATCCACGAGCTTGCTTGTACCGCCGCCGTCCAGCCAGTCCCTCGGTTCCTGGTACTCTCGGAGTTGTGAAAGCCCCCGCCGTACATTGGGAAGCGCGTACTGCATCGCGAGGTACCTCTCGACAGGGTAGGGGAACTGCACGTTGAATCTCTCCGTGCGCTCCGGCGCGAAGCCACCGCCAGGTAGGCCCCTTACTCGAAGAATGAGCAACTCATTTTGGCGTGAGACACTGAGCACGCGCGCAGCATACAGGACATTTGTCCACCCCGGAGCTAGGCCGTCCTTTTTGAACATGTGCACCTGGTGTGGCACATTGCTGGTGTGTGTCTTCGCCTTCGTCCACTCTAACCACTCCCTCATGAGGAGTGGGCTGCCATCTCGGCCATATACAAGTCTTCGGAGATAGACCACATCATCGTCTTCAACCAAGGGGCTGTTCTCTCTTATTCCGGGGACCCGCAACGAGCAAATCGTCTCTCCTTGACTTTGAAATGACTGGGAACCCAGCGAATGGGGGTTTATCGTCACATCCTGACCGTACAAGGAGTATGCCTCATTTTGCGACTGCTGAGCTTGGGTTTCCTCGCGGAGATGGAACTGGAAGAATTCCTCGTATCCCTTAGCGTTGCGAATACTGCTCCTGCTGCTGGTCTCTGTGAGCAAGTCGGGGGCTGGCATAGGCAAGCTCGGTAGGGAGGTCGCGAAAGATCCGAACGATATGCCGACAAAGTCGGCAAAATTGATCGCTTTCCTTGGTGCTGTGGACTGTATCTCCCGGGGAGGGAGAGTGTTGATGACAGTCAGAATCTCTGGGACGAACGGACGCGCATATATGCTGAGCCCCATTTCACTGTTGTCTTCTCCTGCTCCTGGCCCCAGCGCCCGCTTTGGCTGGGCCGCAGCGACCTCTACGGACTTGACTGTGGTCTTCCCATCTTTCAGTGCGGCATTGGCGGTAGTGTGGATCTTGCTGTCGGCCTGGTGGGTGGTACCAGGCCTCGACAAAGAGGTCATCGCAGCGGTGGCTTCCTTCGCGTGTTCGTTTACACCATCGGCGGCCGGTGGCAAGGAGGGCGCCGATAAGGGTTTGTTTTTCTTCTAGGTCTTTGGAGGCTTCACCATGACACATGCTCCCGAATTTGTGCAAGAGATGAGCGATGAGGTGAACCCTTGGGGTTCTCTTGGAGGAGACCGCGAGGATGGTGCCTGATTTATTATGAGTTGGGTCTCACCTGGCCAGGCCATGGCGCAGCGAACCGGTTGGGCTTAAGGCGACGGGCCAGAACTTGCGAGGTGCTAGGCATGACGGAGCCTTCTTGTTGTAATGTCTAATTCATTGTGGACACTGCCCGTTCAAGTGGAGATTGAGCTAAGCGGCATCTCCATTGCCTCCTGCTTCGTTTCCCACAGTCAATGAGGCACTCACTAGCAGCAGCGTGGTCGGGGGCAATGTGAGATGTGAGATATGAGAGAGGTAGAAAGCTGGCGAAACCCTTACCCGGAAACTGTATGATATTTGTTGTACACCCCTCCCCCCCCCCCGTCGCGAGGGTACATACTGGAAATCCGGCAATGGAGCTTGGAAGGAAGCTCCGACCCGGGTGCTGTACTGACGAGCCGTGCAGCTTCAATGGCGTCAGCATCTGCCCCGCAGGAATCACCAAGGGAGTACAGCAGCAGAGCTTCCTGTCTTGACAATTGACGACCAAGAAGTTGTAGTGGGCACAAGGCTGGGATTCGAAGGGGGTGGGTGTCTGCTCTGTCGTAGCTCTAATTAGTCCTCTGGAAATCTAATGGAAGCTTGAGCTCCCCTGCCTGCGTTGCGAGTTCATGTGCCGATCGCTGAATAAGAACAAGTTTACCGTGCAGTATCGGCGGTAACTTCCCAGATCCGAGGACCAGACTGTTTCACCCCTACATACTTCCGAGGTTGGTACATACATATGTATCGACTCCCCCGGTATTTCGTCTCTCGCCAGTCCATAGCACCTTCATCTTGTACAATTCGTCCGACGTGCTGGTCACTGAGCCCCAGATCTACCTTTGTTACTGCGCACCAGTGCTCCAAGATGAACTCTGCTGGAGCCTCATTCAAGCCAGATGCCACAGGCGCAGCCCCCAAGCAGCTAGAGTATATCCCGCATCTCAAGCTCAACGATGGCGAGGAGATCCCTATGGTGAGCCCCACCAAAGCGCCCTGTCCTGAAGTCGTTGGTGACCAAGAAATGTGATAGATCGCCTACGGGCTCGGCACGGCAAACTTCAAAAAGGGCGGCGCCGACGCTGCCGGCTCCATCGACAAGAAGATTGTCGCGGACACCGTGACAGCCATCAAGTCTGGCTACTTCCACCTTGACGGTGCCGACGGCTACGGCAATGAGGCCGAGCTTGGCCTCGCCATCAAAGAAGCTGGAGTGCCCAGGGACAAGCTCTACGTGGTTACCAAGCTCAGCAAACCCAGCGCCGACAAGACCATCGAGCAGGACTTCACCACCTCCCTGCAGAAGCTGGGCCTGGACTATGTCGACCTTTACCTAATCCACTCGCCCTTCTTTGCGGACGGCGACCCGAAGCTGCTCCAACAGAAGTGGGCAGAGGTTGAGGCCATCAAGGCCTCGGGTCGGGCTAAATCGATTGGCGTGTCCAACTTCCTACAGAAGCACCTCGAGACCGTCCTCGAGACCGCCAAGGTTCCACCTGCTATCAACCAGATCGAGTTCCATCCTTATCTGCAGCACGGCGACTTACTCAACTTCCACCGGAAGAACAGCATAGCTGTCTCGGCGTATGCCGGGCTGACGGCTGTTACAAAGGCAAAGCCCGGCCCCTTGGATGACATCTATGCACAACTCGCAAAGAAGTACGGTGTTTCGGAAGGGGATATCGCACTGAGATGGATTCTGGACTCAGGTGTGGTTGCTATCACAACCAGTTCCAAGGAGGAGAGACTCAAGAGCTTCCTGTCGAAGCTACCGAGCTTCAAGCTGACCCCTGCTGAGGTCAAGTTGATTGCGGACAAGGGCAACGAGAAGCACTTCAGAGGCTTCTGGAACCATAAGTTCGCTGATGATGATCGTTCATAGAGCACGGTAGAGCACGTGGCCACAGAAAAGGCCTGACAGCCAGAGCACAGCAGCTGGATTAATTTCAAGTTGTATCACTCAAGCGCCAAGAGGGATCGACCCGGGCTCTTGACCTTTGTGTGTAATGGTGAAGTACGCAAGCAAAAAGTAGCCGGAGATATTTCGAGTACGTCGACAAGTCTCGTACGACGGACTCCAACTGCAGTGCAAACATTCCTCTCGCGTCGCGACTACTCGGCCTTCACCCAACTACCCCTGAGGCCACGGCGGCAATAAGCACCCAGGTATATAAAGACTCATGCTCCCACGAGAAGAGTTTTTTAGAACCAGGTCCAGCCATAAATTTATCACTCCTTACCTTGCGGCTCAAAAAGGGTAGAAATCCTGGTGCTAGTCCCCACTCAAACAACCCGCGAATCACCTCAGCCACTCGCTCCCATACGCACCTTGCCTCTTGAGAGCAGCGGCTCAATACCGACTTTTATCCGGCTCTTTCCGACGGACCCCAGCACGCCTATATAAATATATCTACGTACCGATTCCTTCGACATGGTCCTCGGGATTCGCGCTTCGTACCACCCTGCGCAAAGCGCGAGCCACGACTCCTACCAGAGCCCACTCGTCTGCCCCTGTGCAGCATGTTTCGACAAGGAGGAGCACAGGCAGACGCGGGAGGCTTGTGATCATCCTGCGAAAGAGATAGGAGTACCTTCTGCCAGCGGATCTGTTCCCAAACCGCCTCCGGTCTGGAAGCGGAAGGAGAGCGCCGGGTGGCAAAAGTTTGGACTTCCGCTGGGCCGGAGGCGGACCGCCGAGTCGACGGCCTCGACACGGCCGCTACGGACTGCGGCACAGGTGATTCCCCAAGCCAAGGAATAATTGGGTCGGCATGGTAGATCATGTCTGCCTAGACACCGATGCAAAGAAAATTTGGGACGGAAATTCAAGGAGTGGAAATGGGGCATGGGCAAAGGCTGCTTGGCTATATGATGCGAGCGGCCGGGCATTGTTAGCGAGGCATGGTAGCTCAGGCCTGAGAAAATACGGAGGCATGTGAGTGCATAGTATCGCATGTGTATCCACATGTCCCTGTGGTGGAACATTGGCATGCATACGTGTTGGGACTATGATGAAGCCGGCATGATGCACAGCTCATCTTCTCAAATGGTTGCTATGAGAAATGGAGCAGCACCCTTGGTGTCGGAAAGGCGCAATAGCTAGCGCGAACCATAGCTGCTTTACGCAATAAAAATGCCAGAATAACAATAATCGAAAGGGCGTGGGTGCTTACATTGAAAAGTCAAGTCAGGTGTAAGTGGAGGTGCCCGCCGTTGGTGTGAGTGGCGTCCCTCGCACGACATGACCCGGCTCAGGGGCGACTTACACGCCTCGGCCTAATTCCAGCACCGCTGCTCACCCAAAAGAGCCAGTTCCCGAAAGACCGAAAACACCATCATCACCTTGGGATTCAATCGCAGATGAGATCGTGTTCTTGAGTCGTCCTGTTCACTGTCTGCTTGGACAAGACATGAGAAATCGTCATAGGTGGGTGACGTCACAACCGGCTCATACAGCGACTTCGCCATCTGAGCTCTCATTTCAATCATATCACCTTCACTCGTCGCATTCTCATCTTCAACGGAGCTCATACCTTCCCTACTCAATCCCACCACTAGCGCCTAGCCCAGTTTGTATACTACTTACCCAAGACAGTCCGTTTCTGATCCGTAAAAGATGGCGCCGACCGTGGATTCGGCCATACTCGCCGCCCTCGGCCTTGACCCCAAGACAACCAAGCAAGCATCACACGGCGGCTCCGGCTTCTCATCAACCTTCAAGATCTCGGGCACCAAGGACGGCAAGGAGGTGAGGTACTTTGTCAAGACGGGGACCGGCAGCGACGCCAAGGTCATGTTCGCCGGCGAGCACGAGTCCCTGAATGCGATCCACAACGCCGTGCCGAACTTCTGCCCGAAGTCGCACGCCAACGGCGAGCTCGAGGACTCGCCGGGCAAGTTCTTCCTCGCGACTGACTTCCTCGACCTGCGGGGGTCCGGTCCCGAGGGCTCCGGGCTGTCCCTGGCGCAGAAGCTGGCCAAGCTGCACACTACCGTGGCGCCCGTGCCGGAGGGCTACGGCAAGCCTATGTTTGGGTTCCCTCTGACGACATGCTGCGGGTCGACGGAACAGGACAACTCGTGGAAGGAGTCGTGGGCGGATTTCTACGCGAACAACCGCCTGCGGCCCATTGGGAGGCAGTGCGTCAAGTCGAACGGCAAGGACGGTGACTTCGAGAAGGCCTTGGAAACCGTTGCTGCAAAAGTTGTCCCAAGACTGATCGGGGATGACACGGTGAAGGGCATCAAGCCGGTGGTGATCCACGGCGACCTGTGGAGTGGGAACCACAGCCGGGGCATCATCGCGGGACAGGGAGGGGTTGAAGAAGTCGTCTACGACGCCTCTGCTGTCTACGGGCATTCTGAGTACGAACTCGGAGACATGCGCATGTTCGGAGGCTTTGGCGCCTTCTGGAAGGAGTACGAGAAATTGATCCCCAAGGCGGAGCCAAAGGACGAGTGGGAGGATCGGGTTGCGCTTTACGAGTTGTGAGTATCTCTTCTCCATACTTGCTACACTGCTGGTGACTGACGACGCTATTGATACAGATATCACCACCTCAATCACTTTGCAATGTTTGGTGGCGGTTATAGAGGCGGTGCTATGTCAATCATGAAGAAGCTCATCTCGAAGTATGGATAAGGCCCAGTCACCACAACCTAGCAGCTGATCTGCACACTTCACGACCGAGACCGTATGTTCAAGGAACCGCCCTCCGATAGGCCCTACTGAGCTCGGATGCGTCTTTACCAATCCTCATGCGCATCACATACTTCAGTACCGGCGCCTTCGAGGACAGTCCATGCCAGCAGGAGTGGTCTCGAATTCCCGAAAGAATTTATCACGTTTCTGGTTTCCTCGCTGCGTTGAGAGCTCTCCGGTCCCCGAATTCCAACATCCACCCCTTCATCTGTCCTCAGGGGCCTTGGGACAAAAAAGGGAAATGCCTGAAGCTTGGGATACTCGAGGAGGAACAAAGTGCAAAAGCTATGCGCCAGCCCGGAGTCGAACCGGGGGCCCATCGATGGCAACGATGGATTTTACCGCTAAACCACTGGCGCTTTCAATCGTGGGATTTTGTTGTGAGAGCCGAGGCAGAATTGCTCGTGATGAAGCAGTGTTTTGCCGGGGTAAGAGTTCTCGATGGGTGGAGTGGGTACAGGCGGTGAGAGGTCGGGGGGGGGGGGTGGCGTCGAGGGACGGGTTGAGGTTGGGGCTCACCTCAGGGTTACAGCCTCAAAAGGGGGATGGATATAGAGTGACGGAGTGCAGGAGCTAATGAGGGGTCATTGCTTGCAGACGAGATGAGGCAGATTCAGGAGCTGTGCTAAAAATGATTGACAGTTTGCTTGGACAATTGTGGAAGGACACGGAGATCGGGTTATCACAATGAGAGGACTAGGTAGTCACTTATGCCGTTTGCAGCATCATCAGACGGAGTGAGTGGCAGATGGTGGCGGCAGGTTGGACTGGGCTTGTTGGAATTGCTGGCTGGCTTGCTACCCCCGAAGTGTCCAGATCTTTACCTCCCCAGGTACGCAAGGTAGGTACCTGCGTACTGTGTCAGAACCTCACACAAATATCTAGCCCAGTCATATCACAATACTGTCCTGGTGACAGCGGCCGTCAGGCGGGCAAGTGAATGTGAACGATCAAAACCAACGACAGCACTTGTGCAGGGTGTCAGGCGACGCGACGGGGATCAAGCTGTCATCCGATAGGGGAACCGCCCCTGCACTCGTTAGCGGCCCAGGACAGGCCAGCTTGACACTCGAGCTGCCGGCTGCTGGGGGAACTGGGGCAGCATGCCATTTACTGCATATGCGAACCACCTCGTCCAATTTCAGACTCTGGCTTCGTTGTCCAACCTCGGCGGCACCTTCTTCTCCCACCCACTGCGCCCGTCAACAAGCATGGCCATAACCCGTTCCTAAACCTGTCTTGCTTTCAAATCCCAGTCCTCCTCCGGCTACCAAACCCATCATGAACGGCCACTTCGCCGCGGTCGGCGACGAGCCGGCTGCTGAACAATATGACCATGGCGTCCAAGTCATCGACGAGGACAAGCAGTACAAGTACGTGCCTCCATTGTTCTCCGCTGCACCTCATTGCCCTCGCCCTCGCCCTCACCCACCCGGGTTCTGACCATCCTGCAGCTCCAACCTGAGCCACTACCTCGCTGGCACCCAGGTGGCCAACGCTGGCTTCAATTATCACCTTATCTCCGTCTTTGGCTCCCAGTCCACCGGAAAGTCGACCCTGTTGAACAACCTGTTTGGCACCGACTTCAGCGTCATGTCCGAGACGGAACGCCGTCAAACCACAAAAGGAATATGGATGTCTAAGAACAAGAAAGAAAGCACGGCCGATGGTTCCGTCAAGCTTGCGGACAACATCCTGGTCATGGACGTCGAGGGTACCGACGGCCGTGAGCGGGGCGAAGACCAAGATTTCGAGAGGAAGAGCGCACTGTTCGCCCTGGCCACGAGCGAGGTTCTGATTGTCAACATTTGGGAGCATCAGGTTGGTCTGTACCAGGGTGCAAACATGGGCCTCCTCAAGACCGTCTTCGAGGTCAACCTGCAGCTTTTCCTCAAAGACAAGCAGTCAACCCCCAGGTCTCTGCTCTTCTTCGTCATCCGTGATCACTTGGGAACCACCCCTCTCGCGAACCTTCGCAACACGCTGGTCCAGGATCTCACCAAGATCTGGACCTCGCTGTCCAAACCTCCGGGACTCGAGGCGTCCAAGATCGAGGACTACTTCGATTTCGCTTTCGCGGCTCTGCCCCACAAGATCTTACAACCCGAAAAGTTCGTAGCGGAGGTCGATAACCTGGGCAAGAGGTTCGTGGCAGGGCATCGCTCAACCAAGGATCAGGAATTCGACGGCGGGGTCTTCCTAGCAGAATACCACCGCAGGATTCCTGCCGACGGTTTCCCTGTGTATGCGGAGGGCATCTGGGACCAGATCGTCAACAACAAGGACCTTGATCTGCCGACTCAGCAGGAGTTGCTTGCTCAGTTCCGTTGCGATGAGATTGCCCGGGAGGTCCTGATCTCTTTCGACGCCGCAGTCGCGCCCCTCGAAGAGCAGCAAGCAGAGGCAGTCCGTGTGGGCAAGCCGACGGTACTGCCAGACCTGGGCGCAACCGGTAAGGCTTCTCGGGAGAAGACCACTAGGGCATTCGAGACACAAGCGAGCCGATATCACAAAGGGGTCTACAAGAGGAAGCACGTTGAGCTCGAAGAGAAGATCGATTCGCGTCTGAAGGCACTGTTCCATGGCCAGCTCACTGGAGCGCACAAGGCCGGCGTGGCCGCTTTCACAGACGCCGTCACGAACGCCGTCAAGGCCGGCCAGAAGGCCGGTGGCCATTACGAATTTGCCGAGATTGTCGAAAAGCAGAAGAGGAAGACCCTGGACATCTACAAGAAGGAGGCGCAGAGCCTGGCCATCGAAGGCGTTCCGTGGACCAACTTCAAGCCGCAATACTTGATGTTTGGTAAGGAGCTGGATGAAGTCGGCGCAAGACTGAGGAAAGAGGAGATGCGTCGTCTGGCCACTCGCGTCGAACGCTGGGTCAAGTCTCGTCTCGGCGACGCTGTCGGTCTGGAGTTCAACAAAATGGGCTCTGGACGCGGCGGCTCGGGCGCTCCAGAGGACGGAGAGAAACCAACCTCTGAGAAGGACCTGTGGGATCGCATCTGGCGCGTTTTCGTCTCCATTGTCAACGAGGCACAAGATCGTTTCAAGGACCGAGCCAAGAACCTGGAGGCCACCGACGAAGAGGTCGAGATTGGGCTTTGGAGGCTGCGACGCAAGAGCTGGGTGGCACTGCGCGAGAAGGTCGAGGAGGAGGTGATGGAAGGGAATATTCTCCTCAAGCTGCGTGAGAACTTTGAGGACAAGTTCCGTTACGACGAGTCAGGTGTCCCCAGGATCTGGCGTCCCAGTGATGATATCGAGGGTATCTATACTCGTGCCCGCGAGTCGACCCTTGTCCTCATCCCGCTCCTTTCGAGGTTCAGGCTGTCGGAGACGTATGGCCCACCCGACCTGCCTGCGTTCATCGGCAACCAGCCTGCCGGGGTCGAGCCCGGGGACGAAGAAGATCTCTCTCCGATTGGCGGCGTCGACGAGGAGGAAGGCAAGAGCCTCGAGGAGGAAATGACGGTGCTCAGCGAGAGCAAGAGGCAGGATCTCGTGATCCGCTTCAAGAAGACCGCCGATGGTGTCTACGTGGAGGCCAAGCGCAGTGCTCTGGGTGGTATGACGCAGATACCTCTTTATTTCTACGTCGTCCTTCTGGTGCTCGGGTGGAACGAGATATGGATGGGTAAGTCTTGCTCTTTTGTGACACTGTGTAACCTTGTATCCGTACTGACATTACCCAGTTCTGCGCAACCCCGTCCTCTTTATATTGTTGTGCCTCACCGCAGGCGGCACATATCTTGCATACAACCTCAACCTTCTGGGACCCATGATGCAGATGAGCAATGCTGCTACCAACCAGGCCGTCGAGATTGGAAAGCAGAAGCTTCGAGATTTTCTGGAAAGCAACGAGACGGCGAGGTCGGCACTGGCCATGCCACCCCGGAAGGACACTGACTCGATCAGCTTGGAAACGCTCGACTCCAAGGGGAAGCGACGGGATAAGGATGAGGACGAGGACGACATTTGATCGTTGCGGGACTGTTTATATATGTACTTTTGGGTTTGCGCGCATTACTATCCAAGCCGGCGCAGGATATCCTGTAGTTTCATAACCCCCATAGAAAGCCCTCGAACACCTCAACTCCTAATGCTGCAGAATCAAATCCCCTTACTCCGTTCCCTGTAGATAGTCCTAAAATGCTTCCAGCCCAGCAGGTGTCCCGAACCATGCGCCCAGCTCATCCGCGTCCTTGTCCCGGCCCTCGCTCGCCACGAAAAAGTCGGTCAACCTGGCGGTCTCGCCGTCATCCTCGACGGGCCACTCAACCTTGACACCGGCCCCCTTGGCCTCGATCATATCCTTCGCCGTGCCCCAGCTGAACCTGCACTCGGGGCCCCACCCGAACACGGGGTGCATGTTGGACCTCATCCAGCCGACGCACCTCCCGTCAGAGGGGTAGCCGGAGCCCCACGCCATCCCCTCTCCGTCCCCGGCGGCGGCGTGGCGCCTGTACAGGACCTCGAGGGCGGCGTCCCTCGTCACTTTTGCGCAGACGCTGGCGGCGGACACGCAGGGGTAGAGGGAGTCTGCCTTCTTGGCGACGGTGATGCTGATGGCGGGGAAGATGCGCTCGAGCCTCTTCTGGTAGGCGGCGGGCTGGCCGATGGTGTCGACGTAGATCTCCCTGATGTTGACGCCGCGGGCGAGCACGCCCTGGATCAGCGCCACGGTGGCGTCCATGGCCTGGGCGTTGAGATTGTACGCGGCCGAGGGCCGGAGCATGTTGGCGGAGATGTCGCGGGCCGACAGGGAGGTGGTTGCCCAGCCGCAGCGGGAGTGCAGCGCGTTGTCGCCTGCGCCGGAGGAGCCCGGGGCCGAGGGCGTGCACAGCTTCTCCATCAGGGCGGAGCGCACGGCCGGGGTCAGCACCTTGGAGTCGTCAAAGTGGTGCTCCCCGCGCAGCAGCGGATCGGACAGCTCGAGCGGCAGGTAGAAGACGCCGTAGACCATGGGGCCCAGCACGGGCCCGCGCCCGGCCTCGTCGACGCCCAGGCAGCAGGGGGCGCCGTCGCCGGGCTCCGAGGACGGGGACGCGAGGGCGGGCGGCACGGGCGAGAAGTGCGAGTAGCTCTCGCCGGCGAGGAGCGGGCCGTCGTGGATCGAGGGCGGGATGAAGACGTCCGACGCTGGTGTCTCGAGCGCCGTGTCGGCCTCAGTCATTTGCGTGTCCTCCATGTATATTTCTTTGATTTTTATTTGATTTTGTCGCGGGGCGCGGGCCAGGGAGTTGTCTGCTTTGTTCGAGGCTGAGACAGGAACCTCGGCGGTGTTGGATGACGCCGCCGTTTGGTCTTTTTTGTTGACTTTGAATCCATGAAGGGTAAAGCGCGGGCGCAATCAATAGCCGTTTATACGCGTCCCATGCGCGTCAGGGTCGCGTCCAGCCCAGATTTCCCCAAGTGCTATCCATGTACTTATGTACCCTGGGTGGTGGTGGCCCCAGCTCCCCTCCAGTCCAGAGACTGAATCGCAGAACCACAGCACCACCCCCCTGCGTCTCGACAACAAACACCAAAATTGACCTCGGATTGTCTCTTGCGACAAGTATCGCATTGAATCGCATCCCGTTCGCTGGTGCTCTTCATTCTGGCTGCTTACAATTCTTATCGGCATTGTCATAAATAACCCCCCGCGCAAGTTGGCAGGCCGCCAGCTGTTTCTGTTTCTTCCGGGCTGTCTCAATATCCACAACTGCGCGACATGGCGCCGCGTCCATCGGCGCAACGGCGCTCCAATGCGCAAAGCGAGGCTTTTCACGATTTGGGTGTCAGGGGCCGGTGAGACAATACAAGGTCGGAAATATCACATAGCGCACTGCTGACTGGCCTTCTGTCTGGTAGGAAAACAGGCGTCTTTCTCAAGGATACCGGTGCCCGCGACGAGCATGGCATGCAGCCACTGGACGACATCTTTTCCTCCCCTGAGAAAGACAGCCAGAATGGTGTCGAGGATGACGAGGATGAAGAAAGCGACGAGGAGCCTATGGATATTGACGAGAGTGAGCAAGCCCCTTCTTCTTCCACGGGCCGGCCTCCTGAGTCGCACAGCTTTTCAGAGAGAGACAGACTGACGCGGTGCCTCCACCTCAGCCACCGGTCCAGCGCCATCAGCATTCATGAACGGCAGTCGCTTCCCTCCGGCACGCGCCAGGTCGCCGCCAAAGACCAACATGCAGTCCCCAGCAAAGCGAAATCCCCATCTCGGCCACTCATCTTCTCCCATCCGAGGGTCCGTCGTACGGCCCAGTGACGACGCATCATCTTCGCCAAGACCGTCGAAGCCGCCTCAGCGGAAGCTCGATTTTAAGAACAAGCCAAGCCTTCCAAAGACGAATGGTGTCAATGGGAAGGGCAAGGCGGTTGCAACTACAAATGGTCACGTTTCGCCTGCTGAGGAGGAGGAGGAGGAGGAGCCCCAGCTCGACGAGGAATCAATGGCGATTCTAGACGGAGGTGACGACTATGCCGGGGAGGACGATGAGGCGCCTGAGGAGGATGACGACGCTACGGAACCTGCAGATGGCGAGGAGGAGGAAGTGCAAGAGGAGCCACCCGCACCCCCTGCGGCCAAGCGCAAGGGGCGACCCAAGAAAGCACCCCCTGTCGAAGAACCAGAAGACGCCCCTGAAGAGGCAACCGAAGAGCAAAGCGAGGAGGAACCGATCATGCAATCTGTCGAGGCGGACGTAGAGCCTCCACGTGCTGGCAAGAAGAGAGGAAGGCCATCCAAGAACAAGGCCGCCGAAGAGGAGACCGCTGAGCAGCCAACAAAGAAGAAGGCAAAACGTGTGTCCGATGTTGCTGAAGAGGAAACAGGCGAATCATCCCAGCAAAATAGTGTACGGAAACGCGGTCGGCCTAAGGCTACTAAAGCTGCAGGGAGTAACGATTCTTCAGTGCCCGCAAAGAAGCCCACTGTACCCAAGCAAAAACAAGCCAAGAAGCAGAGGGTATCTACGGGCGTTGGTGATACGTCACTCGCAGAGGTGCCGCGTGGCCCACCACTGCCAAAATCGCGAGGCTTGATAATATCGCGGCGTGAGACTCCGGGCGGCTTGACAACGCGATCCGGGCGAACTTCCTACCAGCCGCTCCAGTACTGGAAGAACGAGCGCGTCGAGCTTGATGACGACGAAGTCTTTGACGACGGCAAGCAACACATCAGACTCCCGCGCATCAAGGAGATTGTCCGCTATGACGAGCCAGAGGCGGAGCACAAGGCGGCTCGTCGCAAGGCCGGCAGGCCCCCTGCGGTGAAGAAGAGCAAGCGCCGGGACTACGACTCGGAGGAGGACGAGCTCGAGCCGTGGGAGGAAAACGCCGACTCCATCTCGGGCGAGGTGGTCGTCTGGCAGCCCGAGCACGAGCTCAACCCCCCGGGCCCCGATGAGCAGATCGAAGTGGCCGAGGAGCAGCTGGCCGTGTCGGCGGGGGCCATCGTGACCCGCGAGATCCGCAACGCGACCTTCAAGTTCGCGAAGACGCTGAGCACGCCCTTCTTCGGGGCCGGCGTGGTCGACCTGCCGCCGCACTCGGAGAAGAAGCCCAAGAATGCGAGGAAGATGCACATGGCCTTCTTCGTCTTCTCGGGGCGTGTCCAGGTCACGGTGGCGGATACGACATTCAGTATCGGCAAGGGGGGTATGTGGTTTGTGCCAAGAGGTAAGGACACAATCCGCGCACGGGTCGTCTTATTATGTGGCGCTCATCTGGCTAACATGGCATGGCTGCAGGCAACTATTACAGTATCGAGAACGGCCACGACCTGCCGGCGAGGATTATGTTTTCTCAAGGCTGCGAGGTGCTAAGTGGTGCTGTGGGCGAGGCCAGTATGGTCGCGTAACGATCGAGATGGATCGGATGCCACGTCTGTAACCGAGAGACTGTGACGGGGTTTTTCGTCGTCATGTTGGTGCGAAGATACCGCTTCGGGAGGCAATTTGTCGCGTCTACTCTATACCACGTTGCGAGCGGAGTATGTTAAAATGCAAAGGCGTCTTTTGAGGGGCGAAAGCCGACGATGAAGTTCATGCTGTCAAGCTAAAGTCTTCAGTTTGACCTTTGCTATGGTTCAAGAGCCCCGCCACCTGACCTCAAGAAATACGGTCTCGTATGTCTGCATGTTGTCGACCTTGAATTTACGGAGAAGGGTGTGGGTTCAGAGTTGTCCCGATCTTCGATGGCATCCACTCTCCTCCGGATGAGCCTCCTTGATTACCGAACTGTAGACTGTTTGTATCCTTTGAATTCCTCTAATAAGCTGGAACGACAATGATTTTCCTAGTGGGACAAGAGACAATATAGATTATGAATGCGGAGATTCGCACCTTCGAAAACGGAGGGTACAGCGGTACATCAGAGCACATCACCCAGCAAACACTCAACACCCAAACACCCACACCCACACCCAGCACCCATATCCAACACCCATAACCAACACCTACCTACACCCAGCACCCACACCCAAACACCCACATCCAACACCTACCTACATCCAGCACCTAGAGCCAACACCTACACCTAACACCTACACCTAACACCTACACCTAACACCTACACCTAACACCTACACCTAATACTCATAAACATAATTTACACACTTAATTCACATCATTGGATTATACACTTAATTAGATTTAAGCACAAGAATTGGGTGTATGAATTAGGCATATATTTGGCCTGCGAGGGAATCGCATAGACTTTCCGGTACGGTGTATTCCAGTAACGTTGTTACAGAGCTAGAATCCCAGGTCCTTGGATGCCTTCTCCTGAGCCTCCCTGCTCTCCAAAGCCAACCGCTTCTTTTCCCTGTACACGTTCATCAATTTCTTGTTCCTCAGCGCATTCAGTGCAGCCAGATCGTTCGCCTCCGACTTCTTCTTGGCCGTTCCAGTCCCAAGCTCTTTCGACTCGCCATAGCCCTCCAGATAAACCGCCTGCTTGTACAAGACCAGGTTGGTCAACGGGTCGCGCAGGGTCCTGCTCTCATCGACAGACTTGTACGTGATGTTAACCCGAGGGTTGGAAAGAGCCAGCAGTGCAGACAGCTGTTGCTTAGCTGCTTTGGGGTCGGCATGAGAAGCTGCCGATGACGCGGCGCCCATCACGGGAGCGACAAGAGATGGCTGAGGTTGGGCATCCTTCTTAATCTGCTTGGCAATTGTCGTGCTCCACAGCTCCTTGAGCCACTTCGCCGTCCTCGAGACTCCTCTTATTGGGTCCGCCAGGATGATGGCGGCGACGTGGGCCTCAAATATGTCGCCCAGAACCTTTGCACGCTCCTTGTCCGTTGCCTTTGTACCACCTTGCCGCCCAGAAATGCCGTATTCGCTAGGAAATTTAGCCTGCTTCTCAAACCCATAATGGAGTGAATACTCTCTGAGCGTGGAATTGCGAACTAGAACCTCCCGGATGTGGCACATGTCACCATGTGGCAGATGCGGGAATGTCATGTAAATGTACGCGGTGGAGATCAAGTAGAGGTATGCGTCTCCAAGCCATTCCAACTGCTCGTAGCTTCGTTCGCCACGGGCGGCTCCTGCGTGGGTGAATGACGCTTTTTCCAAAGCCGGATCCAAGATGGCTGGGAGAGGTGGTGGGTTCTTTGCGACTTCTGATGGCGTCCACGGTGTGAGGATCGGCACTTCTGGTTGAGAGCCCTCATCAGGTTCTGATTTGGGCTGTTCTGTGGCCGTAGTCTCCCCCTCAATCGGCTTCTCGTCGTGTCCTTTTGCAAGGGTCTTGAAGCTTGGCAGGAGGTCGTTGCTCAGTGTGGCCAGTCGCCGAATCACGTTTGGGTCATTGCTCTGAGTTTTGAGGGCCTGCAGACACTCGATGAGGTCGTCGGCATTCTCCGAAAGGCGAGACAGCGCATCCGGGACTCTCAACTTTTTGTGGGTTGGTTGATGACTGACCTCGCCATCGGCGAAATCTGAGCGTGAGCGTTTGCCCATTCTGAAATAACAATGAGGAGGTGCAAGATACGCAATGTTGAAGGATGGGTTGAGAGTTCTGCATGCACTGTACTATGCGGTACAACATACCGTAACCACGGGGCCCCACTAGCCTGCAGGGCTGACGGGCTGGCAGGCCCCACATACCTTGCTTCGCCTAACCGTCCAATCAGAGAGTTTGCGCGTGGATAGCTTTTGACTTCATGCGTGCGGGCCGTCTTCGCCTCGCAACGTCCAATTCCTCCTCCAAGCCATGCCATAATGTCGGTCCCTCGCGAGCGGCTACTGCAGCTCCTGCAGGTAATTATTGATACTCGATGTTGCGCCTCTTCTCATCAGAACTGACGCCTCACAGACGCGATGTCGAATCTTTGCCACAACCTACAACCCTGACGGCGTTCGCATGGGCAACAAGATCTTGCGACAGAGGTTAAGAGGCCCGGCGCTGGCGGCCTACTACCCGCGGAGGATGATCGACCTGAAGGACCTCACAAAGGAGTTTGGACCGGCATTGGAATTTGTCGACGAGGATGAGGACGACCGACAAGAATCACTCGCTTTGTACGTCCAGGTTCTCGGTGGACCACTCGACTCCTGCTGACAGATAGTAGCTTGAAAGCCCGTGGAAAAGGCGCACCGAAGAAGAAGAAGGGTCCCCCAGGTCAGTCTTCACAATTACAAGTAGAGAAGACATCGAACTAACATTGGTCTGCGCAGATACCAAAGCGAAGAAGAGATAGAGGAGGAGGCTGGCGCGCCATGGACAAAGTGTACAATACTCCCCTGGCGAGACACTATCCGAAAATATCCACATCATACCGAGGGCACAGATATGTCGACAGCGAAGCGTTGCCGTGAGCCCACATGCTTGTGACACTGTTTACCGATAACCCATACCTTTTCTTCTGGCCAGCACCACACAGAGGGGCGTTACCACGTGGATGGCCTTCAAGGTGCATTGGAATATTTCTGCATTTGATCTGGTGTTCTCAGGCTCTGTAACTTTGTCCAGGACAAGGCCTGCTCGGGCAAGGCCTTGCGTCCCGTTGACGCAATCAGAGATTGAATGGCTTTTGGGCTCAGAACCGAGGCTTAGCCCCAGGAGTGGCGTCGTGGAGCTTGTGCTATCATCATCCAATCGTAACGATCGGAAGACAGCTTGTGCCGTCAACCGGGGGGTTTGGGGGTCTCGGTGTGCGATGGTGAGTCTACCTAGCCTGCCGTTTGTGAATGCGACTGAGGGGACCGTTTCTGCTTTCTCTAAAGTACGTGCAGCGTAGGGATCGCAAATATATGTCACTAGATGATCTTCTCCTCGCCATGCCCTTGTGGTTTATACACACCTGAAAGTCTCCCTGCTTTCGATTACTGGATGGGTATCAGCTCACGGACCAAGAGCTTAGGAATACAGTGTGACGATACGGAAAGTGCCCCCTAGTTGCTGTGAAGTTCAGGCAAGTAAATACGTACGTACCTTCTGGACTAAACCAGCTGTAGGCCTTCAATGTTCGGTCTGGACTTTCACTCGTTCCTCGTCACCGAAGAAAGAGAACTGCTCCCCAGGGAAAGCGCAGCAAGTCTAGTAATACCTTGCAGGGTCTGGAGCACATGGGCAGACCGGTCTTCCTTTGAAACGGGGCAAGAACCACCTAGGCATCTGGTCTTCAATCTGCTGTTGTATGCTCAGCTGCAGCCTGCACAAAAAAGGTGGGAATAGGTGGCAGCTTCCAGGGCGTTCTCCGTCCCGTGTTTCCTGCCACTCGCAGTGTCCAAACGCTGCCTGCCCACCTCAGTCCATAACGCCTCGACCTCAAAACATTGACACCCCATTTCCCCATCTCCCACCTCCCTCATCCTTCCCACCTTTCCCACCTCGTCCATCTTCCCCTTCTCCTCTCCATCAAACACAAAGGTGATCGACAGGATCTACCCCATCTCAGCTATTTTTCACCCATCTCTGTCCCCAGCTACGTAGCCTGCTCAACAGGAAACAACCACCTTTGGAATAGCATCCTCGCTGCCTCCTTGACCAATCTTCCCTTGGCTATCGTTTGTCCCCACGATGCCCCAAGACGAGAACCTCCCTTATGAGGAGGGCTCTTCAGGCGGCCAACAGGCCCTGAGAAAGTCGGCCACGCCCTTGACAACTTCCAAGCTCATCAACCAGGGCTCTGCCAAGGTATGTTTCGACCTGTTCCAAGTGCACAGAAACATCTGACAATCTGCCTTAGACAAACTACGACGGGACCAATCCCATGGACAAGCTGCTGGCGAAGCTGTGCGAGAGCCATGATCAGCCTCGCCAGAACGA
Source organism: Diaporthe capsici (assembly GCA_013364905.1). Taxonomy (NCBI): domain Eukaryota; kingdom Fungi; phylum Ascomycota; class Sordariomycetes; order Diaporthales; family Diaporthaceae; genus Diaporthe; species Diaporthe capsici. Next base: position 1,074,706 of record WNXA01000006.1, on the reverse strand, counting down.
GTGCACCGAAGCCGACAACCCTTCCTCCTGCAGTTCCCTGCCGATGACGCCTGCCACCGATGCTTTCGGAGGTACCGCCCCAACAACTCGACCTGCCAGTGCAGCGCCGAACGACAACACTGCCGCTACCGAGGAGGTCCTTCGACTGAAGCTGGAGCTGGCAAAGGCCCAAAACCACATTACTAACCTCAACAATGAGCTCGCACAAACCCGTCGTGAGCAGGGCAGTGGTCGTGCCACGCCTATACTGTCGTCTGATTCGGACTGTGCGGGCGGTGCCCCTTTGGTTGAACCTATTGGAACGAAGCCGTCGGCATACCCTGCACTGACTGGTCTCCCCAAGACCCAGCTTCCCAGAGACAACGCCTGGCAGGGACCTGCCTCTGACGACTGCCGCTCTGAAATTAGTGAAGCCATATCGGCCACTGGCTACAACCGGTCTCGGGGAATTTTGAACAATGGCAACAAGCCAAGCTACCAACCCTCCTTCATGCCGCCCCCCATGCCAATCCAGGATGGTCCTCCTGCGACAGGCTGGTCTATCACTCGCGATCAAGGTTTCATTGAACAGTCCGTCCCGCCATACAATGATCAATCCATGGACGGCTTCCGAGGAGATCGCTTCGCCCAGCAGCCTGACCTGATGCGTTCCGGTAGTGGTCGTCGCGGCAACCGCTACGATAACCGATTTGGAAACCCCGGTTCTTACGGCAGCAACTATGGCGGCTACGGCATGGGAAACATGGGCCCTTCCCAATATGACGGTGGTCCTGGCTACCCTGGCGGCCCTGGCAATATGCCTGGAAGTGGAATGGGAATGTTCTCTCAGTATGGACCGTCACCTATTGGAACACCTTTGTCTCCACATGCGACTGAGTTCACATCCACCACAGGCTCTTCCTGGAAGCCCGACGTACGTCTATTACCCCGTGCAATTGATCTCGTGTCCTCACTAACCCACCTTGTCTCAGGCAATTGCTACGGAAGGACAGACGTATTTGCCCACCACTGAGCCTCTCAACTATCGTCGTCTCCTGGACCGCAACGTCAACTGCAACTGGAAGTACATTGTCGACAAGATCGTCTGCAACAACGACCAGCAAGCTTCTATTTTCCTTCAACAGAAGCTCAAAGTTGGAACTCCGGAGCAGAAGTATGAGATCGTTGAAGCCATTGTTGCTCAGGCATACCCCCTCATGGTAAACCGCTTTGGAAACTTCCTTGTCCAACGCTGCTTCGAGCATGGCACGCCAGAGCAGGTCATCAAGATTGCCGAAGCCATCCGCGGCAACACCCTCAACCTTTCAATGGACCCATTCGGATGCCACGTCGTGCAGAAGGCATTCGACTCTGTCCCGGAGGACTACAAGGCCATCATGGTCCATGAGCTACTCCGCCGCATCCCCGAGACGGTCATTCATCGTTATGCCTGTCACGTCTGGCAGAAGCTATTCGAATTGAGATGGACTGAGAGCCCTCCCCAGATCATGAAGTTTGTCAATGAGTCACTGCGCGGCATGTGGCATGAGGTCGCACTAGGAGAGACTGGTAGTCTGGTTGTGCAAAACATCTTTGAAAACTGCTTGGAGGAAGACAAGGTTAGCCAATGTCGTCTGACCCTAGCCTTACATGAGGTTAAGCTGACATGTGTTACAGCGCCCATGCATTGAGGAAGTCCTCGCCAACATCGACATCGTGGCCCACGGCCAGTTTGGAAACTGGTGCATCCAGCATATTTGCGAACATGGTGCCCCTGCGGACCGCAGCCGTGCTATTGATCATGTCATTCGATACGCTGCGGAGTATTCCATGGATCAGTTCGCTTCCAAGGTCGTTGAGAAATGCCTCAAGATTGGAGGCCCCGAGTTTCTCAGCCGCTACCTTGACCGAGTCAGCGAGGGTCGTCTCGATCGTCCTCGCATTCCTTTGATCGACATTGCCAGCGACCAGTATGGCAATTATCTCATTCAGTACATCCTGACCCATGCCAATACCCAGCACCGAGACATGGTCGCTGCTCACATACGCAAGCATATGGTTTCACTCCGTGGATCGAAATTCGGCTCGCGTGTCGGAATGCTATGTACGAATCCGGCGGTTGCTACGAGGCCCGGTCCCGGTGTTGGACCTGTGGTGGGTAGTCGCATGGCTCCAGGACCTCGTTTCGGTGGTGCCTACCGCTAAGTGGTTCTTATGACCAAGAACTGCTGAAGCAGCAATTCTGTCCACGATTACTTTATTCATCTCGGTGCGGCAAGAAGAGAAACGCGTCGTTTCCACACTGCTCTCCTTTTGTCTCAACACAGTCAATTTCCTCGATCGGTTCTCACGAGAAGTTGGCCCGCGTCATTTGACGATTCTTTTAAGAACATCATCTTCAGCAGCTACTTTACAAATCACTCGACATCCTACGCTCGGGAGGCTACTGCCCACTCGAGTGCTTTGGACACCTCATCATTATTTTCAGTCGGCAATGTCGCCTGACATCGGATTTATTGTCGGAAGTGGAAGGAGACGCGCTGTCGGTGGGCAGCCTTGGGGCTGTCAATGACACCTTTTGAACAACCCGCGTGGCATAATTCGAGCATCCAAGCCCCACCGAAACGTCTCTTGGAGGTTTGTGAGTTACGTGGCTTTGAACGATCGGAGGGTGGAAAGGAAGCGGGCAGATTGTACACTTGGTTTGTGCTATACAGAAGGATGAGACAGGTTTATTGCGGCCTTGTACCAGTGAGGCATCTATTCGTTACCCTGGCATTTACCTTCATTCTTCAATACAAGATCGCTGGTTCCTATACGCAGTCTTTTGCTTATGATGTGGTGAACTTTGAGCTATCTCGGTGACAACTGGAACCCCCACCGCTCGCTTACTGGCTGAGATCTCTCTCCAAAATACATGTACACCTGACACATTAACCCTGCCGTAGATATTGAGCCCATGGACTTCAGCCTTTCAATTCGTATCAGTCGGTTCGCGGATTCTTTTCCCTCTTCTAAACAATTACAAGGGGCAGAAAAGTCAGGGTGGTGAGAAGGTCTGAAATGCCAACTGATCTCAGTATCGTTGAGTTCCGTTGGTAGGTCGGGTTTCGCTCAGCCCTTTATGACTTTCAACGGATTTGCCAACTTTTCGTCCGATTTGGGGTTCAGCAAGCCTGAATCCCTCCGTTTGCTTGCTGTCCCCCAGACTGCTCTGACATTCGCCTCTCTAACTTTGGTTGTCTAGGCATCCATCTTGACCAACCTCATCTGCAACTGCCCTTCGTGGCCTCCAGCTTTTCGTCCTTGTACCGCAAGGCAAGGGGACACGACCTCCGCTTTTAGTGCACAAGAAAGACTGTCGGTCAGCTTTATTCACAAGGTTTACACCGTCAAGTCTTCTTCAATAAGCAAGAAAACGTCGAGCTGACCACCACGAACAAGCGATGGCGCCAGCCGAGCCAGCTAGCCAACCTCGTCCAGAGGAGATGCTTGAAAGCCTTTCCCGCCAGTTGGGAAGTCTCAAAACCCCCGGAATGGCTGGAAAAATCTTGAAAGGCGTGGCAAAGCTAAACGAAGAGAACTCTGACTCTGCCCCTGAATCCGAACGATTGCACCCTTACCTGAACGTCCTTCGTTGCTTGCCAGCGTTTCGAGAGCTGGACAGCATGGCCGTCACAGATTTGGTCAAGCGAAAAACAGCCGAAAGCATGATACTTGGCCTCCCACCAATCCCAACCTTTTTCTGCATGCTCCCTGCTCCCGAGCAACACAACGGTTGCAAGGACTACGACAAGCTGGCTGAACTTTACAGATCGCCTGCCGAGGTTCTGGCAGCGAGGTCCCGTCTCGATGAGGACCCTTGGAAATATTTCGATCCTGATGACTCCGGCATAGTGGAGTTGGTCGTCGCGTCAACAAAAGATTCTGGCACTTGGAATATGCATGGGGTTGTACACATGGATTACGGAGGGATTGCACATCTGGAAGGTGGTCTTGCTCGTCTGGCCTTGCGTCACACACCAGCCACAGCAAATAATTGGTACAAGGACAACTTTTACTTGTATCTACGCTGGGCTGTTCAGGGCCGAAAGACTTCGGCTTGTCCTTTTGCTCCAAAGAGTGCAACCAACGATGGCACGACGCTTCGGCCTCCTATTGAAAACCTTCGCACACTCTCTGACGGGGGTGTATCCGGGTCTTGCGCAAGCTGTGGCTCACACGATGCCGCTCACGCATGCAAGCTTTGTCTGATCACCCTCGACGATCATGGATCTGAACACACAGTCTCGGCTACAACCTATTGCAACGAGAACTGTCGAAACATCCACTTCGAGGCGCACAAGGCTACGTGTAAAGAGATACGCAAGTTGGCTCGAAGTTCAGCCTTGTTCAAAGAAGCATTTTATCAGTACATTCAGGCGCCCAATGGTAGCATTCCTGTCTCCGCTATCACACGAGAGCAAGGCATAGTAACCAAGCATTACGTTGTCACGTCGAGCACCAAACGCCCCATTCAACAACTGGCAGGCCCTCAGTGGCAGGCAGATGCTGTCATGACCAGTTTCACATGCAACGACATCCCCTTCTGGGCGAGGCCGATGTTTGAATTCTTCATTCGACGTGAGTATTTCTGAGTCAAATTCCGGTCATATGGTGTTACAAATACTGAAGGACGCTCGGACTCTCACAGCTTGTTGCGCTACTGCCGAGTTCATCACGCACACTGTCAAGAACGCCGAGATCGCGGTGGTCGACGATCTCAGTCTCGGCCAAACGCATCGTCTCCGATACAACACCCTCGGCCCCCACGTCATAGTCCGCTTGACCCTGCCGTCTGGATTGCAGTACGCGTTCGACCCGACCGCGGCCCAGTTCGGCTGGAAAGAATACCTGGCACCTTGGGACGAGTACGCCCGCCGCCGCATCCACCTCATAGACCTGGCCGCGGCGTTTGAACCACCTGGTGACACAAAGGCGCCGCACGAGGACCACACAAAGCCTCCAGAGTTCGACCCGGTGTTCTTCCGGACCAAAGAGCTTGCGGCCGCTGAGCTCATCAAGGTCGTGCGAGCACGGAAGGGCGGTCTCCGAGCTATCCTCAAGCTCTCTGATGGCCAATTCGAGGGGGCAAAGAAGGAATTGGCGAAGACTATGGAGAAGTCCATCCAAGAAGTCATCAAGTTGTCGAAGTGAGCTTTAAGCCACGTGTGGGAGGGATTGCATCGTGATGATGGTGCTTCTTATCTGCCATGAGAGGGATGTTGTGCATGGCTTGCACAGACTGCATCCTCTATGAAGTGGACGACCCCTTTCTGGCATACCGCTCCATATATCGACCGGAAAGACTTCTCGGATGAGCTAATGAAGCTTTAATGAGGCAGAATAACAGCCTATGTCATTCGGGAATAGGCGAGCAAGGCTGGTAATGAGGTGTTCATCACACGTGGCCTGTTCAGTACCAGGCAAGAGTCTGTATTGAGATGGGCATGTGCTGCAAGGACATGGGGGGGGGGCGATAAAGGTGGAAAATTGGGTTTCTGGTCAGTAATGTGTGATGATGCATACACATGCCTTTTGGCAAGTCAGGTACCATTCGAAGAAAGCCCATGTTGTACATTGAAAGCCACACAGATGATAGCGTTGGTGGTATTGATTTTTCTTCTAGGTAAAGTGTAATGCACCCCCTCGGGCTGCCATCCAAAAATTCTCCATAACCATGGGCGGGAGCTCTAGAGGTGTTCAGCCGTCTCGGGACAAAACATTACCAATGCTGGGCGCAAACAGCACAGCAGGGCTGCCATTGTTGGCACTGTATGACATGACAGTATACCAGTTCTTTAGGAAGGCAGCACCAATGACGTAAAAGTTGTTGCTTTCTGGAACCGAGTCGATGTGTAGACCTTTGAGTCCAGCAACGCAATAGTCGGTCACATTCTCCATCTTGGTTCGGATCTCTGCGGCAAGAGATTCGTTGCCCGTCACGATGTTGCCGATATCTTCAGGAGCTACCTTTCCAATGTTGAAATCGACGGGACTGATTTGGAAGCTGGCACCTGCAAAGGTGATACTTGGAATGTATGAATCTGCCGTGTCGCAGGGGAAAAGGCTATAGAGCCTACATGTCAGTTCAGAGTTTTCCCACACATGAAGGGCAGAAATTTAGCTTACAACATATCGATGGCACTGCCATGGATTTGTATCGGGAGATGCAAACTTCCAGGTACTCGCGACATGATCTCCTTTGCGGCGGCTTGGGGGGCAATGATCATCGATGTACCCGTATCGATCGCCGCCTGACCCTTAGTGTGCAGACCAGCGACACGTCCATGGACCTTGACGTTGTCCAAGTCGACTTGCCAGTACGTCTCGGAGACAACCGGTAAAGTGACGAATGATCCAGTGTATTTGGTGCTGTCCCGACCGCCAAGGACCAGTTCCGAATCGCTCCCGGTGCCCGAGGCCAGACGTCCCAAGTAAAAGCTGAACTCGTCTTTTTCAACTGCCCCTGAGGCGACAAGGTTCTCAAAAAAGGTGGCAGCGTTGCCCTTAGCCAGGGCTGAGAAAGCCATGCCGCAGATCCCGTCAGCATTCAATTGTGAGAAACCAGTGGCTGATTTAATTGCGAGAAGTGTCTGGTTGAGCGATTTCAAACCGGCAATGGCCATGTCATCCTCGTACATGTCACCAGACACGGTGGCTGTGAGGTAACCCGAAGGCACAGTCTTTTGGAGACCAATGCCTCCTCCATCGTATTTGGTCGAATGAACGCATCCATCGAGCGGGCCACAGTCTGGTCCGGGGACCCAAATGTCAGAAGACCCAGTGTCGAAAATACTGCGAGCCCAACAATTGTCAGTTCAATGGATCAAATAAAGTACCTGGTCAGAATCATGGACCTACAGCTCAAAAGTCTGCGCATTTCCATCACTAGAACCAATTGTTACTGGCCCGTAGTATTTGTCGTCCATCGCAAACAACATCTTGTTGCTATGGGAGTGTGAGAAGAACCCCTGGTCCTTTAGAGGCACGTTGACGCCTGACACAGCTTTCTGCCTGTGTCTCTCGGCAGCATATTCTGCTTGCTGCTGCGCCACGGGCTCGTAGTGCGGAAGTGGCTTTGTGCCGAACTTCACGAGCGTAGCGTTGAGAGAAGCGAATATTCCAGGAACATTCGCCCTTCCATCTGGAAGAGTAAGGCTGTGGCGATTTCTCAAGGAGACCTTGTGTGAAGTGGAGGTGCCGGTTCCTGGCAGCGCAAGAGCGCCAGAGAGTGAATAAAGAGCGAGTGCGAGCTTCATGATCGGATATTGGGGGTTTACGAACGAAAAAGGAATCGTAAAGCTGAGTTATACTTCTAATTGTTCACACAATGGAGCGCGATTGTCTTAATTGTCTGTTCCGACGTCAGTTGCGAACACGCTCAATGAGTGACAATGGCGTGCACTGCGTTGAGCTGTCTGTGTTGTTGGTCTTCATGTCAATCCGAAAAGCCGGATGATTGTTTTCGAAGGGTCTTGCAGGCCGAATAATTGTCTTCGAATGGTCTTGTGCAGAGGATCAAGGCTGGACTACTTGGTGGCGCAGATTGTTGTGCGTTCAAAGCAGAGACAAATCTTGTGTATATGCCGTGCGATTTATGAGATGGTAGCTTCATGGCAATTTGAAGGCTTAATTCATAGAGCAAGGTACTTGAAATATAGTACTTGATGGTATCAAACTAGGTTGAGATGGCTTCGTCCGCGATGAACTGGCATGGTGTCAAGCTTGATAGGCTGACAACTGAACTGGAGCTTGTCAACAGCGCCAGCACGAATAGCACCGGAGACTAGACATAGCCTGACACTAAGAATGTTGGTGCGAATTAATAGCTTTTGACACAAAGGATATAAATAGTCTATATACTGTACTCCCAATTGTATTGTATTTGTCTGACATTCAAATGGAGCACAGCCATAAAGTTGAACACTCGAGTGATAGGCGACAGAATGCCCAACAACGGAGATGAAGGCTGTGCAGAAAAACGGTCGAGACCTCATTATGACGAGGAACGCATGGTTACTGGGCTCACATGCAAGAAGTTCTTGCTGCTGATATGTCTTTCAGATGCCATCCGATGTGGAGTCACCGTAAGTGCCATCATGAGCCGGCCCTTCGGTGATGATGAGATCGCAAGAAAACTGCGGTTGACTGCAATTTCTTTTCAGAACCCATGTTCCAAGTACGTTTTAATGAGTCAGGAGCCAACCTCGGGTTCGGTCATTGGAAATGGAAATAACCGTTAACCATATCGGCCAAGGCAAGACCAAGATTGTATGCAACGACGTCTTGATTACTATACATCACATTACTGCAAGCGCACCCATCGCCACCACTGTCCCTGTATCTAGATTCACTAGAGAGTTAACTTACGTGTCGATTCAATGATGACAGCTAGGTGTAGAGCATTCAGTTACTTCACTCGATTTACGATCAAGATGGCTGTTCCCATGCCCATGCTTAGTTTCGCCTCCTCTTCCCTCCCGCCGCTCACTCCCACGGCCGCTTTGAGCTTCTGTATTAGAACATTCACACAATCTCGGTCCGTTCCCACCAATTCGGGATGGGTATCTCGCCACCGAGTTACCATACTGGCGGTACTCATACTCTCTCTTATCTCGGCTAGAGTCGTCTCCTCACTGCCACCGAAGAAATCCACGCCATCAGTCAGCTGGCCGCCGACATCCCATTCCAATCTCTTGAATAGGTTCTCATCAAATAGAGATGCTGTCTCCGTTTTGTCCCAGGGGAGAATCAGATCTTTATAGTTGTGTTGGGACAGCTTATTCGCTGGTAAAGCATAGGGACCCAGAACTACATCCTCAAATTCAGATAATATAACTTGAACTTCGGAAGCATTTGGTGTCGATTTGGGATCTGGGGATACTCAGTTCATATTTGATGCCGGACTAAAAGGCGGGAACACCTTGTTTGTCGGAACTCACGGCAGTAATAAGATGACTTGGTCCAAAGAGCCACGGTGCCACCTGGGCTGAGAACCCTAGCTGCAGCTGCCCAGAATTTTGGCATATCGAACCAGTGCGCCTTCGCAGATTCAGTATTTCGACTCCCCATTCTTAAAACAAACTCATCTATGCCGGAAAGCACTTACGGCCATGCCTGCAGTAATCAGACTCACCGAGCCGTGCTTCACCTGGCTCAGACTGTCAAGGTCCTCCGCTGCACAGGTCAAGAACTCGATATCCTTTCCAGTCTTTGTGGGACCACCGATCTCTCTGGCTTTAGAAATCATCTCAATCCCAGGATCGGCACCGAACGCTGTCGTGAAGAAGGGTCCCACATCACGAATGACCTGTCCGGTGCCGGTACCGACATCGAGGACGACATCGAACGAGCCACCCGCTGATTTATGCAGAGATAGCACTTGCTCGATCAGCGTGTTCTCATACCCACCTCGCTGTGCAGCATAAGCAGCAGCTTGCGCAGAGCTGTATGATATGAACGTTGGGTCGGACAGCTCGGGGCTCTGGTCCTTGCCGGACCCAAGTGCTGAAGTGTGAGAAGACATGTAGCACCGAATTGACCTTGACGGACTGCCCTGAATGACGCAACATGTTCTGAAAATATCTTTTGAAGCGATTTGAAGCGACTTATCTGATCGATCTGAACCCTTGAGCGCTGCTGCCTATCAGCATTGCCGGAGATGGTCTCCTTGATCTGGTGAGTCACACCTGCAACTAGACTCGGACTGAACTGCCGGAGGCCGATAATCGCAAGGATTGCGTTCTGACTCTTGAGTACCTGACCTGGCGATCAACTCAGGTTGTCAAGATATGTGGTCTCGTTTTTAATCTGTATACATATGCCTCTTGAGCAGTATGCATCAGTCCCTTCATACAGTGATAAACGCTTAAACACCTAGCGTTAAAAAAAAACACAATGCCGATAACAGTAGGTTTCGAACACAATTTTAGCGTTGTCAAGATATGGGCTTTCTTTTTTTCAGGGAAAGAAGCTCATGTTGAAGGGTGTAAATGATATGGCGGCCAAATACAGTAACAGTTGTCGGCTCGAAATACTGCATTACAAGCCTTGAACGTATTTATGTGAATAGAAATCCACATCTGTTTAGATTGACGATAACGATCAGCTGCCTCACAATCACCTCATTCGATTCAGAAATGTCCTTATTCCCTTCGAACTTATCCTTTTACAACGGAAACATGTTCACCTCACCGAAAGTGTATACAGACCTCGATGTTGTCCGTCACAAACTTCCCATCCCGAAGTCTTCGTAACAGACTCTCCCGCTAATTTAAGAAATTTTGATAAAAACAAGCAGGGCGAGGTTATTCACGAGCAGGGCGTTCTCGAATTTGAAGGCATTCCCAAATTTAGTGACCGCCGAGAAGGCCTCTTGGCCCAGTTTTGTTGGCAAGCTCAGAGGTTGGGCGATAAGTGAGCTTGCGTTGCATCAACAGCTCATTGTGTTGCTGAATATCTAGACAGCGGTGGTCGCTGTAGGTTGTCAATTGATAAAATTAGCGCAGTTAATGCCAGTATGTAGAATGGCCGTGGATACTCCAGATAATCAACCGTGAGTAAGGAGATAGGGATGAGGAAAAGACAGCAAAGCGCCCGTAGCTAAGATATATCGTAGCTACGAGACTCAGTATCAAGATTTATGTCCCTGATCTTATAAGCTATAAGCATAAATCCACGCTCAGAGGGTGTGGGTGCATACATTTTCCCTTTGTGGCTAAATTCAAGCCATCCGCCAAGATAGAAGCCTGGCGGGCTCGGTCCCTAGCACTTGCTCATGCACTGTCCATTTCGACTCCGAATGACTGGATCGCCAAGAATGACCGCACCGCTGATCGGCACCGCGCTTGTCGCCGGTCTGCCTTGCTGGTCTTGTCAGCTCCAGGGATATGGCAGGATACCCGTGTGGCTTTCGCCCGTAGCGTGATACGAAATACGGTGGCCTATCAGCAACCGCGGCCCAGCGGCCTAGTTCAGCTGACTTGCAGCGAAGCTGTCTCTAGATTTGCGTCTTAAGGGAGCAGATCAAAAGAATCTCGTGGTTCTCCCGAATTCCGCCTAGCGGCGGCCGTCAAAGAGGGTTCCGTTGCCTATAAAAAGCCTGAGCGAAATGCAGGCTTTCCGTCACCTTCGAAGTTTATGTATGTATGCACCTGTATTCTCTAGCTCACTGACCTTCAGCTTCCATCGTACGACTGCAGAGAAAATACTTCCTCCAAATTCCCATCGTCCTCGAACACAATGGCATATGCCTCGAGCGCCAATCCGCAGACAGTGTCTGCCAAGAAACCCAAGTATGACACTACGGATATCGAATGTTGTACGTATAGGCTTTCCGTGTGAAGACAACTTTGGTCTCCCTTAATATGCATTCTTACCTAGTGCGGGCTCCACGGGGCATTTTAACTAATGTGTCGTAGATACCGAAACCAACGGGGTCATTACTACTACAATGTTTGACGTCCCCGGGGTAAGTAACTCTGATTTCATCACCTTGGCTCTTATACCGTCTCTCGGAAACCCTGCCTGTTGTCCCTCCAAAGGAAACGCAAAGTTAATAGATTTGACAGTATCGTGTCGTGAGAGTCCTAGGAACCGTTTACGGAATGACAGTACGCACTAGGAACTGGGCTGCAGGCATCGGCATGGGGCTGAAAAGCATGGTGGGCGGCGAGCTGAAGTGGTTCACAAACATGGCGAGTAGTCTCCCAGCCCGAGATATGCTCCACATCACAGGGACTAATACTTCGCGCTCAGATGTATTCCGCTCGTAATGAAGCGGTCTCCCGCGTGGTAGACGAGTGCCAGAAGCGACAGGGCAATGCAATAATCGCAATGCGCTTCGACGTCGCTGATTTGGCTGGATTCACGCAGGTCTGCGCGTATGGAACCGCCGCCTTGGTGGAAAAGGTTGATGCGAACGCTGCTGAGGCCCCACAGCTGGCGAAGACCTCCTGATTGGGTATTTGGACTCGGATTTTAGAAGCAAAATCGAAGGATGAGCAGGAAAATGCCAGTTTCGTGTTTGTAATTACAGACCGATTTCGGAACCGAGTCTCCAAAGTCAGGAACGGATAAGTGATGATCAATGCTTCTATGTATACCGCCCCCTCGATACCAAATGCAAATATCAAACAATCAAGTGACGCCTTAACGATCCCCTACACGTAACTGGGTGTATAATGATTCCTTGAGAGAATGGTCCCTTTGTGAGAGAAGGAACTCATTCTCCTGCACATATCCAGTGTGCGGCCCTTGTTATTAGTCGAGTTGTTCCTTCTATCTCTTTGAATTCTGAACAAGTTGGTGTGTCGTTGACAAATGGGTACCAGAGAATTGTGTGACTGGTACTTTGTCCCGATTGCTATGTCATTCTGTGACGGAGTCGATCTTGCGTAAAAGCCTGCCCAGTTGTTCTATTTGTGTCGAGCCGGCCCTGACAGGCGATTCAATCTGTTGAAAAAGCTTGGTCGCTGTGACTCCCGAGCTTCTGGAAGGATATCTAGGTTTTGGACGAATTTGTCAGCATGTTTGGATGAAGTATCTTGCCCACCTCGCAAATCGAGCATGAACAATGGCATGGAAGAAGGAGGATCTAACTTTTCAAAGAAGACTCGGAGTCTGTACTATATCTGTGTTCATCTTTACTCAAGGGTATTTGCTTCGCAGGTGTTTGACGTTTCTGGTTTGAAGCACAGGTGGGAAAGGTGAAGGTGGTCGATGGCTTGCTATCTTTCATGGCAGCCATGATGAAGCCAATTTCCATGCTAGTGTTCGCCATTTTTTGAGAGCCGGTTTGGTGTTGGGTAAAGAAGTGAATTAATTATTGAAGGGAACAAGCCCAGATGCTGAGAAAATATCCGAATGTTCTCTTTTGGAATTCACAGATGGAAGACGAACCATATATACCCACTTACTCCTTCCACCATGCACGTCTTCGAATGGAGTCATCGAGCACCGTCTCGCAAGTCCGAGACCGCTTCTCACGTTGTCCAGTCATACTTTTCCCTAGCTTCGTCTTAGTCCGTTGCACGCCGGTGGTGAAAACCACTACCCGCGCCCTGTGTTGACATGATGACAAGAAGCAGGGAGGAGCCGAGCACCGAGCGCCGAGAGCGCTCCCGATTTGCCTAACCGCGAAGCTTCTGAGCTCGGCTTGGCGTAGGCACTACGTATCAGTATCGCGGTTCGGCTTGCCGTACGACAGACTTTTCGCTGCTTCAAAGAGGTTTTTTCTTGAAATAATAACCACAAGGACTCAGAATTTGATGGCGACCGTATGAATTGGGCGGGTGGTGGCCAGAGTCTCATATCTCGCAGGAGCGAGCGCAGACATGAAATCATCACACCAGCCCAGCCATTTCAGTTCACATGAGAAGCCCGCTGGAGAAGCCCGCTGGAGATTGTAAATTTTCATTTCGCGGAATATTATGTTGATATAGTTGTATTTGAAACACTTGGAGCATATAGCAGTATTGATTGTCCCTGCGGCGATGCTTGTGGTTGTTCACTTGGGTCGTCTAATTTCGAACTTATTTCCTCATTGTGGTGGAAGTGACGCTGGGTTTCATGACTCGCCAGAACCATACGGTCTCCCTGAGGCCGGTCTATTTCCTCTTATTTGACTGGACATCAGATTGTGCCTCCTGCACATTTTGATTGTTTTCACAGCGTGTAACTCGACCGAAGTCAAGCACCCTAAGAAAGTAACAAGCTTCTCAACGTGCAATAAGCACCGTTGACTTCGAAAAATACTAATAAGGTAAGGTTCGTAGAAGCTAGCCCCTCAGAGCCATATCTTTTGGTGTAAATAGTTTTCTATTGCCACAGATTCTATGACTCAAATTTATTTCTCTATCTTGCTTCATGGGCAGAGTATACTTTTATCTTATAGAAGCCCGATAGTTCTGCTTATCGATCGTGCCTGCGCTCTGGGCTACGAACAGCGTGAAAGTAGCGAGAGAGAAACAAGCCCACTGCATAAAATAGCTACCCAGGTAGTTTGCAGGTGCCAGTCAATGATATGGTTCGGTTAATATGTGAAGTATTAACATAAACATTCTATACAGTCGACTTATTGATCCATTTTTGCAAAGTTGGGGACAACTCTACGCTTTGGTTTCATAGACGCCGATGCTAAATATCGACGCTGTCCTGGGTAACGAGAGATCTCAAGCATACAGACTCAAGAAACAACGCTTTCTCAGGACATTGACAAGACCTGGAATGCATGTCACCAGACGTAAAAAGCATATGAGAGTATTATAGAAGAGTGAACAAACAGTGGAAGTGGTTGGTCACGACGATCCAAGAGAGACAACCAATAAAAGGCACGACCAAGGCCGATCCGACAGATACTGCCCAGGGAGGGCCCAGTGGGATGTGAACTCTATCGAAGCGTATGACGGTGGCATGTTTCTCGACGCACAACAGCCCACAAAGGGCTATCATGGACCCATGGGTGAAGATTCGAGCGGTTGGGTTAAAGCAGGTGGGATCAAGGGCAAGGGTTAAGATGCTTGGCATGCACCGTTAGCCGCCTTTCTCTGACGCTCAAAAGCTTGTCTCTCCCATGGGTCGGATTGACTTTTGAGATCGAAGCTTAACCGGGCCGCCGCGATCTAGCGAGGACTGAAACCACAGGTGCTATTCACCATCTGTCAATGTAGCAGGTAGAGTGCAGCAGGCAGCGGGCAGGGATTGTGGGCTGTGAGCGATGAGGGAGTCTGATCTTCTGCTGAGGGGAAGTGGGAAAGGATGAAAATTGGCGGCCAGATTTGGGCCGCACCGCACCGTACCACAGAAAACGTCAGAGGTGAGACGTGGTGCACGGGCCAACGGGCTGGGCAGGGAAACCGTGGCGGTTTCGCCTGGAGCATCAGGGGCTTCTCTTTTGGTGCCCACTCAGGTCTCTGCACCGCCAGGCACCGCTTCGTCCCGTCGGCGTCGTCTCAAGTTGCACCCGATTCGTCTCGTCTGGACCCCGGCTCCAGGCTGGGGTCCCAGCTGCGACATGTTCGTGCAACACGTTCATGCATCACCATGGGCAGTCCCGCACGCTGCACCAGAGCCACTGGGCTAACGTGCGGGTGACGGCGGCGCCAATGTCTCGTTCGTCTCGTCCGTATTCCGTCCAACTTTGACTCTCCCACACCCATTCCTGTTCTATTCTACCCTCCCTTTCCCACGTTTTGTTCCTTTTTGAATT
This sequence comes from Diaporthe capsici, assembly GCA_013364905.1. Taxonomy (NCBI): domain Eukaryota; kingdom Fungi; phylum Ascomycota; class Sordariomycetes; order Diaporthales; family Diaporthaceae; genus Diaporthe; species Diaporthe capsici. The sequence continues at coordinate 1,059,477 of WNXA01000006.1, read as the reverse complement.
CAATTTTGACTTTCCCCCGGAAACCTGCCAATCTCTTGAGCTTGTGACCGAGCTCGATAAGTTTCAATTCGCGTGAAGGCTGTGCCTCTCTTTTATTTTTTGTAATACGGTCTTTTCTGTCGGTCATTCTTGGTCCAAGCTTGCGATATCGTGACGGTTGAACCGCACCTCGGGTTCGTTGGATATTTCGGGAGAAAAAGAAAGGAAAACAAAGGGGAACCAAATTCGAAAGCAGAGATAATCGTCAAATCCACCGGGCAAGATGCAGAACCCATTCACCACTGCCATCCTCCTCCTGGCCGCCCTGTCGGCTTCGGTGCTCGCCTCGCCCACGTCCGGCAGCGACGCCGCCGAAGGGAGCATCAAGGTCGTCTCCCGCCAGTTCACCGAAACCGTCCTCTCGACGCAGGCAGCATGCCTCCAGTACGGCATGATAGCCAACATGTCCGTCGTCGGCGGCAACAGCAGCTACCGCACCGTCTTCCTCGAGCAGAGCCAGACCGGCACACTCGCCAACTCGGCCATGCTCAACAAGGCCATCCTCGTTGCCCCGAATCTGACCGCCGACGTCGAGCTCAACCAGGCATGCGGAAACCTGACCGCGATTGCGATCCAGGAGGCTGCCCTCAACTTCACACAGGGCAAGGTGGCCCAGTTCACCTTCACCGGCACACCGGGCTCGATCGTGAGCGGACCGATCATTATCGTCGTGGTGCTGCTGTGCTTGCTCATCCAGGTAGTCCCTCTGACGGCGCTGTGATCGTGAGGTGACAATCTGGGGGAGGGCGTAGGGGAAGGGGAACACGGAGCAGGAGGAAATTTCTGGGCGTTGAGGACTCGGGGATTGAGGCCGGCGGCGGGATGGGTGCGAGGCACGGTCTTCCGAAGCCAGTCTGAGGGTTGATGGCCATTACCAGATGGGGTATTTCATGAATTATGGCATTCGCAACGTCTGCACTTCCTTGGTAGCTGAGATTTAAGGCTACCCTGCATCCAAGTTTTGCAAGGCGGCCAATTTGACATCTGCCACTATTCATACCAGGTTCCAGACGACACCGCCATGCCCGGCAGAGGGCATGGCCGTTCAAATCCGGAGAGATCTAGGAACATACAATATCTTCTTCCATCCACACAGCCTGGTATACAGTGGTGACACGGCGCTTCGAAGGGACACTTAGAAGCCTGGTGTCTTATGCACTTCGGATCAGCAGGGTACCTTGGTCTCAACATCTTTTGGTGGTGCGACACTTCTTGTCCCTATGAGATCGACGAAGTCCATGCAGCCACCGCTGTATGGGTACACTGTAGCTTTTTTCTTCTTTTTTTCGAGTTTAAGTTCTGATGGCACAACACGAAGGATAAACTCGTCCTTCCAGCACGAGTTGAATCAGTCTCCCAGCTAGATCAGCTGAATGGTTGTACTAAGCATTTTAGAACTCGCCTGTTGCGAATTCTCCTGTGACAAGATTACTGAGCGCGTCCATCTATCAACTTCCGTACACCTTTGATTTTCAAATAGCCAAACTAGCTACTAAGTCTCGGCGTCACTATCGGGACCTTAAGCACAAACTTCCTGGTCCTCTCTTTCTGTGTTACATTGTTTCATTTCCAGGCGCTTGTCTGCTCAACTGCAGACAGTCTATCGGCTCCGAGACCCTACTCGCTTCAATGAGCTCAGCTCGGAACCTTCGGCTCCTTCCATAGGCTCACCAACCCATGAAGATGAGCAAAGCTTCGGTCTGTGAGGATCACCTGAGCCGCGTAAAGACTTCACTGCCACTCTGTCAGGCCGGAAAAGATTGAGTCGAGGCTCCTAAGGTCATTCCCTAGAATCTCCAGACAGTGTTCACCACTCCTTGTTGATTGGAGCTCTTACAAAAGAACCACTGCATGAATGCGTGAACCTATCAAAATTCGGTTGTGTCGTCGGTTGCTTCGATTTTGGCACCAGCGAAGTTCACGACCATAACTCGCTGTGCCTCTTTGTTCCAGCGCACATCAGCTTCCGCCAATGGATCTCGGAACTTCACGTCGCGGTTTCGAATGTCTTCAACTGTACGTCTGATCTTCTCGTGTCGTGGTAAGGGCGCCTCGTAAAGAGGCGCTTCAGCCGAGGACAGGAGCAGAACTTGCTGGATCGGGCCTTCGTAAGTTGGGTCCCGCAACTCTTCACCGAGCTTGAAGAGGCCAAGACGAAATGGGACACATTCGCCCGCGAGTTGCGAGCCGAGTTTCACGAGGATTTTGTTCTCCATCAGAGGGCCGAAGGCAGGCTCTTTGGCTCCCTCTCCAGCCGTCGGACTGGAATGATCAGAGCGCACGACACCTTTCCCAACGACGGTGTACCCGTACGGAAGGACCACCCTAAGAATCGGGATGGCCTCTCTGGAGACCAACTCGTACTCGGATATGATACTCTCACGGCCCAGCTGGTTCTTTGGCACATCTGCGTCTCTCATCAGGCCCCACGCGCTCAGCGCAGTCATGTCCAGCTTGTGAACCGCGGTGCCGAAACCCCGCCGTCGAATTTTGCTGGTGGCGAAACTCCACCGTCGATGTTTGCTGAAATTGGGGCAACTCGGGTCCGACCCATATGGGTCTCCTAGGCGAATGATGCACTTGAGTGTGCATAGCTGTTTCGCAAGGTCGCCACTGGACTCTGGATTGTCAGACAGCTGCGGTGAAGCGGCACCATCCTGATCGGTCCGTGGTCTTTTGCGTGGTCGCTTCGCTTGGGGCGTCGCCTCCCTGGTCTCTGGTGGAGGCAGTGCGAAAGGCAAAGCTTTGCTGGCTGAGAATGGCACTGGGCCTGTTTTCGTACTCGAAGTCGACAGGCCAGGTCGTACCGCAGCTGTTGTTTCCCCATCCTGCTTCGCAGCCAGTGGCTGAGGTGGATGCTTAGCGGCAATGTTCTCGTAAACGCACATGATATAGTGCCAGCGCAAAGCGCCTCGGTTGGGCACGTTGGAGAAGTGCGCCTTTTTGCCCTCGTACGCGGCAATGCTGTCGTAAGGGCTGAAGCAGCGAATGGTCAGGGTGGCAGGCTCGATGGCGACAAGTCGGGCCTTCCACAGTGCGTGGAAGTGACCGAGGAGCACGATACCGTTTTCTCGAGGGTCCCAAGTCATTCTCCACTTCTCAGCCAGTTCTTCATCCTCGTCATCGATGTCTGACTCGTCGACAGGATACACCTCGAAGTGTTGAGGGGGGATAATGTGAGAGATTGTCAGGCCAGGATCGGACCATGCAAGCTTTGAATTCTCGGGCGTGTAGCGGCCGAGGCCAGAGATAGCACAGCACCGCCCGGAGGTGTTGGAGAGGGAATGGAAGCCCTTCATTGCCTCTTCGGCGCCCCACAGGTTCTGGGGAATCTTGCCCTGCGTCCGTGTGGTGCCTTCCCAGGTTCCGTCTTGAAACAACTCGTAGGTTGGCGAGGGTTGCATGATCATTGGGCGGTAGCCTTCAGGCATTCTCGCGACGACTCTTTGCACTCTGGAGCAGCATTGACCTGAATCCCGGGTACAGCGTCAAGTCAGTCGCGCTTTCCTCCTCTCCTTGTATGTCTTCTTGGAGAGATTCGCAACAAGAGACTTACCAAGGACGTGATCTATCGCGGAGTGATCATTCCAAGCTCCGGTGTCGTCGCTAGGCTCAAGATGGCGCACAACGTAGTATCTGCCTTTCGCGAGGAGCTTATCGAGGGAGAAAGCCTCGTTGGAAAGCTGACCTCGATAGGAGTAAATGGCCCACACATATTTCTTGTCATCGCTTGCACACGAGAAAGTCAAATGAAAAGATGCTTTAAGCATGTCCAAAGCTTCAACAACAGTGAGCGACGATCCCCGCGGCAAGTACAACCCGGCGAAGCTTTCGCCCTTCTCATCTAGAAAGTCGACATTGGTCCGCCGTCGTTGCAGACGGATGCTCTCCTCCATTGTGGATATTCGAGAATCTCGGTCGAGCGTGCGAGCGCCTGATAGGAACGTTGGAGGTCGACGTGACGAGGTCGTCGGGCGGGATTGTGGGATGCTGTCCAAAAGCGCGTCTGGAAACGCGACGGAAACAACGCACCAGACGCCAGGCTCCGAGCGTTTGTCTGGTGACGAAGCACAGGGATGCACTCGAGACGTTAAGGAAAGAACGAGCCTAATGGCCACAGTTCCAGTAGGGATTGTCGATATGTTGAGGTGAAGAAGCTTAGGACTGGGTGGTAGGTAGGTGAAGATTTCCAGACGGCCAGGACACACGAGCAGGAAAGTACAGGTAGCGGCCATTCGGCTGAACCTGCAGCCCCATTCATAAATATGGCCAAAGAAGACTCTTGTAACCTCAGGTCGCCCAGCTTCAGCTTCTACGAAAAAGAAAAGGAAATTTACGGGGAACACGTGCCCCTGCTGTGTTCACGGCCCAGCACCAGCAGCAGTCGGTATCCATCCCAGAAGGTTCACTTGGTTGCCATAAAAACCAGAAGGCGACTTCGAAAGGATTATATATTAAAAAGGCTATATAGCAAGAAAGCACATGCCCACAACGCCCATACACCACGAGTGGACCCGTAACTCGACCTCGCCGCATCATTAGCCTCGCTCAATATCTTGGCGACATTCCCAATCGTGGCGGGCATCATGGTGGTGTTGTGCCAGCTGCCGCTCGTGAAGTAGGTGCTGTGCACGCCCAGGTCGACCACGCCGTCGATCTGCTCCGTGAGCATCTGCATCGAGGCGTTGGTCGGCCCGCGGAACTGGTGCACGATGACGACCGTCTGCGGCAGGAAGGCGCTGTTGTGCGGCAGCCCGTCGCCAGTGGTGAGGTTGGCGGCCTCGAAGGGCTCGTAGGGCATGGGACAGTCCCACGATACGCCGTCGGCGTCCGGGTCGGTGGTGTAGCACGTCTCCTTGGTGACGACGGCTGAGGCCATGTTGAACAGCTGCGCCTCGTAGTCCGGGTCCACGACGTGGCCCGCGTTGAGGATCACGCTGTATTTGCCCTTTTTCGAGCCCTTCGCCTCGAAGGTGTCGTTGGCGTATGTGACCAGGTCTTGGTACATCGAGGCGTTGACGGACGAGGAGCCGATCTCGTCGAACCAGAGCCCGTGTATAGAAATATCGGCTTCCTTATTGGCGTCCCAGGTCGGCTCCTTGTCCCACCTGGACCACTCGAGAATGTCGGCCTTGACTTCGTCGGCCGGCCGCTGCCCGTACCTGGTGTACACATACCCGATGGTCTGGGCGTTGGAGAGCTTGCTGATGTCGGCCAGGTGGGTGGTCCAGTCGCGGTTGCAGCCATGGGGGATGTAGTCCTCATTCTCGACGTTGCAGTAACCCTCGTTGAACCCGGACGGGTCACTCGTGTTCTGAGGCCCATTGTTTGGGTTGATAATAACATAGAACTGCGTATGCGGGTTGTCCTTGATGGCGTCCACCGCGGCCTCCCAGTTTGGGTTTGTCCACGTCGTATTCCCAGGGTAGACATAAAGAGGGACCATGACATCGGTGCTGGCCACCACCATCGCAGCGAATGCCGCGAGGCCGAGAAGGGACCTCATGCTGCGGGCAACAGTCCCGTGCAAGGGACGTGAAGATGTAGATTAAGATGATGGATGACCAGCATACATAATCCAAAGCAGCTAAGACGTGTTTGCCCGCGCGATCTGACTGATGACCGGGTCTGCGGTTGGGCTTGGGCCGGATGTTCGGGCTTGAGAGGCGCAACGAACAAAGAACCCAAAATCCCCGGCTCCTGTCTCGGAATGGCCTAGCCGAAACGAAACACCAAGGGTCGTCGGCCTGGCGCAGATGCGCAGCACAGCGAAACGCTTGAAGCGCGATCAAGTTTGGCGACAAGGGGAGCGGAATCCGACGGGCAAGGGACGGATTGACATAGGTTGAAAGTTGGACTTGCCCGGGATGGAAGGAAAAGTTTAACGATCCATAAGGAAATCATTTCTAACGAATTCGGGCACCAGACACATTAAAGGGGCAGAAAGCCGCACAGAGCAGGGGCAGCTGCTGTGGACTAGATGCTAGATGCCAGATGCTAGCCGCATGCTGCATGGTGCATGGTTCGACGGGCTGACTGGCTGACAGGAGGGTAGAATCTGCTTATCCCAAAGCGTTGGAAGCGCTCGTATCTGTGCGGTCTTGGCCTGCAGCTGACGGGGAGAGGCTGACCGGAAAAGGGTGAGTGAACGAGACACACAGCCATGGCCGTGCCAGTTCTCTCTACCCACGAGTGGTCCAATCATGAAAACAATGGTATTTAGATAAAGCATCAAGCCGGATCACCCAATCAGTCTTTAACGGCCCCCAGGTGTTTCCAACGACGGGGACGGGAAACCGTTGGAGTGGCTTGAAACAGGCAGATCCTAGGATAAGACAAGACTGTACAGAGTAGCAACGCTTGGCCCGCGTGTGCCAATTGAACCAACATTCCCCACAAGCATGCACGACTCTCGTATTCATCTCAATTCATTTCGTTCACTCGCGCTATGATGATTGTGATGATTTATCTCTCACGCAAAAAGTGTTGTGCTGTCGCCCAGTCGTCCCTCGTCCGAGGGTCCCGGAATATCACGCATCGGGCCGTTGTCCCATATGCCTCCCTCGGGTGACGGCATGATGCGCGCCCGCTGCAGCTATTTTGTGTCTGGTGAAGTGGTAACCCAAAAAAACATCCAGGGCCCTGCAGTGGCACTTTCGCGTCCCACCGGTAACTCCATCAAATCGAGATATTACCGCCCGGACGGGCCCCTGCCACACGGGCCACCTCTTTATTTTCGTTTAACTTCATATTAGAGTTGGCCTCCTCCCTGCTGCGGCTGCAAACTCATCGACCATACCACCTGCAGTATCCCCTACCCTCAGCCATTGCGCTGTCTGGACTTTTCTGCTCTTGACTGTAGTCGACGAGAAACACTGCGAACGTCACTTTCCCAGCCACACCCCATGAACTGACCGCCCGCCCTTCACCAACTGGAATCGTCACTATAGGCGTTAGACGTAGAAACGAGAACGTGTCACAGATGTGATCTCTTGATTTTGGATGGCGTTCCACGTACGGGACAATGTCGAAGACGGGAGACCTGCACTGGCAGATGTTGCCCGTCTCGACGCCGCGCACTCACGGCTGGCGGCCTCGTCCCCTGACCAGATCACATTTTCCCTACCATCACAGGAGAGCTCGCTCCAGTTCATGCCGATCCTTCGCCCCCTTTCTCCGCCTGCCGCACGGCGTGACTGGAATCTCGAGCCCCAGAGTCAGGATCCTGGGAAGACATATGGGTTGCATATCTTCGCGGCGATCGCGCGTGGTAGCGGTCGGCGCGTACAGCACCTTGGACGTTGAGCTCAAGTCCGAGGCGCCGCGATTGCAGCTCACTTGCAGAGCAACTGTGGAGTTAGCTCGGGGTACCAAAACATAACCGACTGCTCTCCACCATCGCTTGCCCGTCCCACCCCCCGTGTCTGTTCAAGTGGCAGACCCGTTTCAGCCATTGGGACCAACCTCGTCGCCGTAGTCCCCTCAGAGAAGGTACCTGTCTTGCGGCTGGCTTTGCTGGGACCTTCACTTCGAGAATTGTATATATCTCATCAAGTTGGTGATGGTCACGCTGTGTGATTTAGTCACGCTGCCCTGCTGCTCTTCTATATACACCCCAACACCAGTCTACACGTCATATCCATCAGGAGGATGCAGCCCATCGGGTACCTCGAGGACGCTCGAGTAATAATCCGGATTCGCGCTGCCCGCCCACTTCTCCTTGACAGCCGGCAAGACTGTCCGACCGCTGGGGCTCTCGACCTCGACGTTGGGGGAGGGGTAGACGGGGAACGAGCCCCTGTCGTTGAAGACCCCGTCGTAACTCTGGTTGTAGAACATAGAGTTCAGGGGTGGCGCCGAAGCATCGCTCCACTCCCTCACGACATCGCCAGTCTTGTCGGCCACCCAAGAGAAGACGTTGGCACCGGCATCCCACCGCCCCAGGGTGTACAGGTCCCAGTTGGCCGATACCGTGGCGATTTCCGAGTAGTGGTTATAGAAGCTGCCATCCGTGGAGCCGACCAGCTCGGAGGGGATAGCATCTCCGAGTAGGATGGCGAGTACGCGGTTCGTAAGCGCATAAGAGGAGTTCTCATCGAATGTGATGAGCACGAGCTTTGGAACATGGCTGTTAGTAACATAGCACAAGCAAGGAAAGGAACACACCCATGTGTGCGGCGACGGCGAGAACCTACAGTGTTGTTCATGAAACGCGTGTCGGTCAGAAGAGGCTCGAGAAAGCTGCGGGTCCACTTGCCAGCGACAGTAACCGACGTATCGTGCCCGTCAGATGTCATGTTCGGTGTTATGAACATCCACTGCGGCAACGTCTCGTTCGCCAAGTCGTCGTAGAACAACGTCAGGTTCTTCATGACGCCCAGCCGGTCGGCGCGTTCTGAGTTGGCGCCGTAGATAACGGCAGGGTTGTGTTTCCGCACATAGGCATTAGCCCCCGTAACCTGGTTGACCCATTCCTTCCCCTCGAACCCGGTGTACGGCATGTCCTCCTGATACTCGCCCCAGGCAATGCCCTTGTCCTCCAGCAGGTCGACAATCGAGGAGACGTTGGCATCGACAGTGCTCACAGCGTCGTTGTTCATGCCGAAGTAGTCACCTCCATGAGAGGCAATATAGTTTGGCTCGGACGGGTGAGTCACGCCAAAGTAGTTGCTCAGCGTGATACCCTTGCTGGCCAGCCATGCCAGGTTGGCTGTGAACCTGTCTGTCAGCGTCTGTCCGACGGGAGAAAACCGCTCACAGAAAGAGACAGGTGCTCACGATCGCCCACGGCCAGGTCATAGTCGGTGTTCTCGAGCCAAATAACAGCGAGACGGTCAAAGGCCTTGCCCTTGACAGAGCTGACAGGGCTGAGGGTATCGGCGACCGTCTGCTGCGCAACGACAGTTCCGGCAGCCACCGCCAGATGGTGGGCGACCTGGAATCTCATGCTGGCTCCTTGAAGGGCAGAGAGGGCTGCAGACCGTCACCACAGAGCAAGAGACGTCGGGAGCCAAGCCAGCGGGCGGGCGTGGGAGGACGGCGTGATCTATTTGTAGGTCGCCGTGCCCAGCCGAGCAGGGTGGGATTGTGACTGACCGAGTCCTATTGGGGCCCGTCCGAACTCGTCTAGATTTCACCCCGACTCCGACGGGGTGTTCCCGTACGGTATAAGTGTCTTGCAACAAGGGCACGAGTGGATCTGATTCGCCCGTAGGCTGCATATTGCAGCCATTGCCGGCATGTTCTGGCCTGTCGAGAAGCAAGTCCGGCCAATGTGACCTTCGCAGCATCCACCAACACGGCAGCCTGCTGGCGGGGAGGTGGCCTCGGGATGCAGCAGCGGCACGGGTATGCCAGCTCTTTCGAGTAGCTGGTCGAGGGGAAGGTGTGCTCGCAAATGACCTTCCCGTGATTGGAAGGTGGCCGTGGAGTCGAATAATCTCCCCGCCATCCCGGATGTGTACACACGTGTGGCCTTGGCATCTGGGGATTGGCTCAGCACTTACAGAGGCTTTGGACCTGGATGTTCTAGCCCCTCGGGGCGATCCTGACCCACTTAAGTACTACCTAGGTAGGTATGCCACCAGTTATGCGACCTCATCAACGACTCGCACAACAACTAACGAGTATATCGAGCTTTCTGCCGCTCGCAAGCAGATCGCAGGAGTCTTTCTTGCCATTCTGTCTACAGTCGTCATCGTCTCCAGACATCTGAACAGAGAGCTCCCGTTCTGTTTTCCAATGATGGGGGCCTAGGAAGCCCAAAAAAGCCTGGCTGAAACAGGCTTCCCGACTCGGCGACGTACGCAACGAATCTGTAAAGCTTCATTTTCAGAGCAACCACGCGTGCTTGCGATAAACGTGACCACAGCCACACTTCTACCAACCAAAACGCGTGTCTAACTTCGGCACGGGAGGCAAGTAGATCAATCCAGCCTGCTTGGCTTCCCAGCGCCTCGGGACTCGACTCTCGACTTTCGAAGCAGGGGATAGGGCCATGGAGCTCCGGTCTGCCGTTACAACCGGTCCTGGTGTGAAGCTTCTGGGTCCACATACATTCGTTAATCACACTCGGTGGCTCATTCGACGAATCGAGTAATTACTGACGCTCGTAAAGCCCAAATCTTTCTTTCCCCTTTTTTGTTTCCCTTTTTTTCTTCTTTTTTTTCTCTCTTTCATTATAAGCTCAGCTTGGTTCATCATTGTGGAGCGGACAGACGGTCGGGCGGCGTTCAAGAGACTGCTATCGATGGCCAAAGCTGAATTGGCCGCACAATCCTGTGTACAGCGTTCACATATACCCGCGAATCTCACGGTGAGCAATAACGTTGCTTTTTGGCACAGGAACATCTATGTTCCCGGTACGTGTAATCCAACATGGTGCAATGTCGTGTTCATGGAAACATCATTCGCTTTTTTGTGCCAGCTACAATCTCAACGCTTTATTTCGACCCAATAACTCACGCTATGGTATCAATAGTGTACGTGACAATCCGACACAGACTCCGAAGGAACAAGTGCCACCCACCCAGCGAGCCCAGCCTTCTAATAAGTCGTGGCATTCGGCCCAGTCTTCGTGTCGTACCCAACCGGCGTGGGCTGCGTCTGCCCACTGCCCGGCTGCACTCGCGGGATTCCCCTCTTCTCGTCATCCTGCGAGTTGTGCTCGCTGCCCGAATCGACTGCCCCAAGCTGCGGCTGCCTTGCCGCCCGGAGTTTCTGGATCCAGCCATCTGAGTATCGGACCACCGCTAGGGCGACGCCGACGGCGAGGACAGCGATGTCGATACCGAAACCGCGGCGGTAGAGCGGCTTGTCGTCGGCGCGGAATATCTGGGCACCGTAGATGCCTGCAATGTTGGCGCCCATGATGACCCTGGCTGACGTGTTAGTATCAAGATTGACAGGTAAGGCTGTGACACAGTCTGTGCTGGGTAAACTCACATTGCCATGGCGAGAGCTCGCTCCTCCGAGTCCGTGCAAGTCAGAGACATCCAGGCAATGTTCAGCGGATGCGGGAAGGTTCCGAATGTCTGCGTCCACACGACACCAAAGTATCGGACACCTCGAAGGCCACGCAGCTCCGTAAAGATTCGATTGAAGACATATCCAAGAAGATGCAGACTTAAGCCGGCCATGACGGTCTCACCACGCTTGTTGCTATTCGTATTGGGAGCCCCGTCAGTAATATGCTCATAAGCTCGATAGGCCTGTGGCTTGACTTACAAACGATCCGACACGACACTGAAGCTGAAGGACACTGGGATCTGGAGGAAGAGACCGACTGAAGCGAGGGCATTGCTGGTAAGAGCAGGGAAGCCGAAGCTGCTGACAATAGACGGCGAGTAGGTATCGAAGGCACGCTGCGGCCCGTTGTTGCAAAGCGTGATGAGGAAGTGGACCCAGAGGCGCCAGTTCGAGAACTATGTACCAGTCAGTCAAGTCAAATCCACTTCGACGATGGGTCTTGCGGAAGGCAGGAAGGGTTGTCATGACATACGGCCTTCTTGAACGCAGGCAGCCCGATGCGCTTCTTCTTCCTACCCTTCGCCGGGTCATCAAGCAGGACACGCGTGCGCAGGATGTGGACCTCCCGCTCATTGAAAATCCGCACGACCGGGAGGAAAGTGCTGTGGGGGTTCCTGAACGAGTCCGGGAGGAGGAAGCCGTAAATGAAACCGCAGAACACAGTAAAGGAGCCCATGATGGCGAAGAGCCAGAACCAGCCGGGCTTGCCCCCGACGCCGCGCATGTGGAGGATGCCGTACGCCAGAAGCTTCGACGACGCCTGCCCGAACTGGTTCCCGAAGTAGAAGAACATGACTCTCTTCGCGGTCTCCTTCCTCGTGTACCATGTCGACAGCGTCCAGAGGCCACCTGGGATGAACCCCGATTCTGTGACGCCGAGGAGGAAGCGGGTGGCAATGAAGGCACCATAACCGTGCTGGAAGGCCTGGAAGAGGCTCACAAAGCCAAAAAGGAACAGTTGGAGGGTCAGCCACTTGCCAGGCCCGACTCGGTACAGGATCATGTTGGACGGGATCTCGAAGAGCACAATTCCCAACGACAGCATCTGCTGGCCGACGTTGAACTGGTCCTGGTCAATGCCGACATCCTCCATGAACTTGTCCGTGATTGCATTTGCGATATTTCCTCTGTCAAGTTGCAAGCAGAAGAACCCAAGGGTGAGGATCGGCATGATGATAAGATCCAGCCTGCGAGCGATGATATCAGCACTGTTCAAGTGATGTTGAGTTGATGTGGATTGGACCCTTACTTTCGCTTGGCTTTACTCTCCTCCTCCTTGGTCCAGTTGACCTCGTAATGGAGGGACTGCTCATCGTCGACCGGATGGATAGGGTCCGGTCCTGGCAGGACTTCCTTCCTGTCAGGTAGCGACATGATTGTTTTCCGTGTAACAATACTCAACAAGGCTGACTAGTATGTATGCAATTCGAAATCGAGAAACACGCAAAGATCACAGGTGTGTGGCCTGTTCTGTGAGCCAGGGTCCTTCTACGAGTCATCGCATCCATTGTCCGCATACATGTACTCTCTTTCCTATATATGAAAACCATGGGCAAACAACCGCATTCCACATTGCAATTTGTTCATGATGGTGAAATGCCTAAGGCTGAGCACGCAATGAGAAGCTACCCTCAATTGACTCTACGATCTCTGCGATTGGGATCTTGGAAAGTCTTGGAACCGAACGAGTTTAGACTTGGTGTCTTGGTAGAGCTTGTTCTGACCCGTGGCCAAGAGGCATGCCGTGGCGCCAACACTGCTAAAGCCCACGCGAGAACCTTAGCTGCGGGACAGTGTGACACATTACTTTTTGCTCAGCTTGTGAGGTCCTTTCCTCGCCCCCGGCCCACTCCACCGGAGAAGCAGAAAACGTTAATTCGTTAAGCAGAGGCGAGATGGGCCCGCCGACCACGGCGCACCGGTCTCGTCCTGCTGCCCGTTGTCGTAAACCTGAGCTCATCGCAGCCGCCACCACTAGTCAGTTTGCCAAGTGATGGGCCCAACCTTGTTAATCCAGACATTCGGTAGCCCCGCCGCCTGAGTAGGCGTTTCGCCTGTCACGGTGGTCTCGATCAAGATTTATCAAGCCTTTTTTCCATTTATCCTCGGAAGCCCCCTCTGTTAGCCACTGCCAATAGTGTCTGACCACCAGGTGATAGAGCACAAAACAGCTCATCCCTAATTGCGAGATCCTTTGTCGACAGTGCAGTCAAGAGGCGGAAATCAACGAGAATGGGCGATTGCTACTTGAGACCTTTTCAAATCCCGAATTTGTCTAGCACAGCGCACACGACAGGCTAGAGAAAACTTTGCGGGACTTTGCAATCAACGGTTGGGTTGTTCTTGGCTTATAGATGGTGATGATGAGTGAGTGTGGTGGTGTTGGGGCATTCACATGAGAACCATGGAAACCACACCAGCGATGAGACTACAGGTCAGTCTAACTACTTGTAAGATGCGGTTTGCGCACAATGGACTTGCGCCCGAACCACCAGGCTTCCGTATAAAGAAGTGGACTGAACTCGCTTGGCGCCCTGCATTCGCGTGCTATTGCGCGTTCCTCAAGTGTTACTATCGATGTTAAAGCTTCGTTTGAAGCGAAAAGGCCCCCACTGGAAAAATGGTTGGCATTACTTTTTCGAGCCAGGATACCTTGTCGGCTGACCCACCGGTATCACATATACTTTCAGCCCGGGTTACCGCCCGCCCGGTACGCACAATTTGTGGCTGTCCTGCATAAGCACTGATGATCGCGGGTGACTATAAGGCTGACGAAACACGTGAAATCGGCATGTGATCTAAAAGCCATATGTACTACATTGCTGTCCAAGGCTCGAGGCACTCATTTGGATCCTGGCTGGGCCTAGAACAAAGCCCACGACAGCCTCCAATGACTTGGGTTGATCGGTATGTTCTTGGTCATTGTAACTACCGCCGACATGCGGGTCGGTCACGAAGGATCTCATCACGTATTGCTGGGACGTCCTCCCCTCCTGCTTTCTGGTGGCGGGTCTGGGCTGTCGAGCTGAACAGAAATACCCCCACCACGTGGCGTCCTCACTCTATTCGGGCGCTTCAGATCTCCCGCCTGCTTATGCACCTCAATTCAACCATTCGGTAGCATCCGATGTGCGGCCAGGGCCTGGCGTCCGAGGGCCTAGAACTCCCACGCGGGCGGTGCTGCGACCGCTAGCCAAGCCCACGGCTGTTTTGGCGCGATTGTGTCAAAAGCGGCTTGATGGCATCACATTTTAGGTCCCTTGAGTTCCCGCCCTGGTGGAGGGCCTCGAAGCTCCTCTAGACGGGCCTGGCTGTCGGTCAACTGCGGATAACTACACGAAATATGTGGTTGGGCTACCACGCTAAGCTAGGCGTGTCAGCCGCAAAGTGCACATCGAACACGTGTGGGGGGTCTCAAGTGCCGAGAGGTAGTCATGAGGGAAGAAAAAAAATTTTATCCACTTCAGCTCCTCTCAGATGCTGCTGCGAGGCGTAGATGGCTGCCAAAGAGGGACCGAAAGTTTGGTCCTCGCGTGCATCATGCTTCGATGCGATGTTGGGAGGCGAAGTTGCCCACGAGCTGTCTGAAAAATCCCATCCTGGAATCAACCGCTCCTTCCGCTACATGAAAAGTCGCTACACGTGTTTATCATGGTCTCGAACCTGAAACTCGTGGTAAATTTCTGAATATGATTGTGCTGTGCTCACTTCTTGGTTCACATGATACTCGTCTTGTTGGATTCACTCTTCCCAAAGCACGGCAACCATGACTCCAAAGCCCTCTCGAATAGGGCCGTTCCTGCAAAATAAGGCTCCGTACTTATATAACTGCTGAAGCCGATCGTGGAGAAGTTTTGGTGGTAGAAATCACTCGTATTCAACAGCGCGCGCATGTCACTGACATGCACCATGCCATCGTAAATCAACCCGAAGATGTCGTTATCCTCAGGAGGCTCGTTACAGCCCGGGATGACTTGCGTCGTCTTCCTCCCTGGGGATCCTCGTTCAATAGAGGCAGGTGATAAAGCCCGCCAGGGATCGTATTGGCCGCCGGTCATCATTGTGTTGGAAGGCTGCATGAACCAACCGCCATACTTATTTGAGGCCTCGACGTTTGGGGCTGCTGGGAGCAGGCCGGGGAAGGTGGAGTTGCAGCTGGCCTGGAAGTAGTCTATGCTAACAAACTGCGACTGGATGGTGTGCTCATTTTCCGGGTTCCCTCGCTGGTAGTACCCATACTCGGAACAATACTGATACGTCCAGCTGTAGCCCTGTACCGGATCTGGTGGGCTCACTGAATCGATCTCATCATAGTTGACTTGCACAAGGGCGACAAGAAAGGAATTCCAAGCTGTACTAATGTTGTACTCTAGTGCAATGCCTGAAGCGGGAGCGATGGAACGCGCTGTGCCGCCGTTATCTGTGGTGGAGATGTCCGTCCGATTTTGAGTCTCTAAGACGTCGCAGAATGGAAGCACCGACTGTTGAAATCCGAAATATTGGTAGAAATTCAAAGGCGTCAATAAAAGTGAGCCAACACTTGCGTTGTCAAGTTCCTCCAAATCCTCAGCGCTCACAGCTGGGTTAAGATTCAACGGGGATGCCCGGATAGCCGTCAACAGCTGTCGCTTCAAAGCAGTCACCTCAGACTGCGTGCCGTTGGCAAGAACACCGTCGACATATCGTGTGATTGCGGTAAAGTCAGCAGAGCAATTTCTTGTCATGCTTCTCTCAGCCTGTGCGTAATACGTCCACATGTCCACAGCTGCCTCGGTGGGTGGACTCGATGCCCACGTTGCGTAGAAAGTCTCGGGGTTTCGAACTCTCAGCTGGGCACCGCGAATCCCGGGGTAGCTGCCACCGAGCCAAACCCATGGCGTCACGCCCGGGGAGAGAGGTCCGGTGACGCCTGTGGGGGCCTCGAAGTGATTTGCGAAGTAGACGGTGTCCTCCAGAGCTTGCTCCGTGTTGAGATATTGATATCCGCTGGGGTCAAGAAGCTCTCCTGTCGTGCTATTGATTGGATATGGGTAGCTGCCTTCTTCCAGACCGCCGTAGTACCGATGCTCGACGAGCAAGGCGAGTCCGTTGAATCGACGGGCAAGTGTCATGATAGCCGAGGGCCCTGCAACCTCATTGAGGAAATAAGGCACCAGTGGTTGAGCATTCTGCTCGCCAGAATCAAACCAGAAGACTGGCCCGCCTTCCTGGTAGAAGGTCGCGTTAAACCAGTAGCGATTCTGGAACGTGCGAATATCCGAACTATTGAAATGGTCGACGGGAATTGTAATCCATGATGACGGGTAATCCGAGCCATTGATGCTGGAGACCTGTCGTGCAGTCAAGGCTCCAGAACGGGGGAGCTGAGCATGTCGCCGAAAGACCTCGTCGGCTCTCGGAACCGCGGCACCAGCGAATGATGCGATTTGCAACAGTGTCGATAGTATACTTATGAGCATTGTGGCGACAAGGAATAACTGAAATGATTTTCCCCATGTTTATGTATAGATGCAAGAAGTGTTACTGTCCGCGGGCAACTTCAAAACTCGTCCAGGTGGACGGTATCACACCTGACAAAGTCACATCTGCCTCTATTTTCACTTACATCACCACGGCTGATAAGGGCGACCTAGCACTATTACCTTCCCAGCAGGGGCTGGTGCCGAGCTCGAAGTCGGCGAGAATCCATCCCTGCTGTGTTGTGTTGCCCCTGAGCGGGGTGCATGCGCTAAGAATATGAGGATGCATCGAGCACTCGGTCGTCCTGCCTGTTAGTATGGGCGGGAAGCAGTCCATGACGACGGTCAAGGAATGTTACATGCTGCCCACCTGTGCCATTATCGTAAGTTAAGAGGAGGAACCAGTAATTTAGGCAGGGGGAGACTGGACAATTTGGGGGCCTTCCGGGTGATGCTTAAGTAAGCAAACGCTACCGCAGACATGAGTAGGCTTGTTCAATTAAACATTGGCCCGTGCTCACGCGCTCTGCTGTGGAGGACTGCCCTTGCGTGGGCTCTTTCGCAGCTGTGACGCGACGCGTCGTGCTCGGAAGCCCCACCAACCTTTGAAGTTGGAAGCAACCTCACTCACCAAAGCAATCCCGCCTTGATACCTTCCAAGTAGCCGTGTTCTGTTTGTCTCGTCCCGTGGAACAAGTCACCAAGCTTCCAAAATGTCGGACTTCGAGGACGAGATGGACGTTGACGTCCCTGCACCCTCTAAGGACATCACTTTCTCATCTGACAACACCGCCAAGGGCAAACGGAGCGCCGCCAACCTACCCGTCGAAGCCGAGGACAGCTTGCCATGGTGAGTAAGGCTTCGTAGAAACACTCGATACCGCATGTATTTCCTCGAGCTATCACTGACGCTCCCGCTGTTAGGGTCGAGAAATACCGTCCGGCAACCCTCGCCGACGTCTCTGGCCACCAAGACATCCTCGCCACGATCAACAAGTTCGTCGACTCCAACCGTCTCCCTCACCTCCTCTTGTACGGCCCTCCCGGTACAGGAAAGACCTCGACGATTCTTGCTCTCGCCCGCCGCATTTATGGCACCGACAACATGCGACAGATGGTTCTTGAACTGAACGCCTCGGACGACCGTGGCATCGACGTCGTGCGCGAGCAAATTAAGACCTTTGCATCAACCAAGCAAATATTCACCATGGGAGGCTCGGGCAGAGGAAGCAACAGCTTGGCGGCCTACAAGCTGATCATCCTGGACGAGGCCGACGCCATGACAAATACGGCGCAGATGGCTCTGCGTCGCATCATGGAGAAGTACACGGCCAACACTCGATTCTGTATCATCGCCAACTACTCGCACAAGCTGTCACCTGCATTGTTGTCGCGATGTACGAGGTTCAGATTTAGCCCGTTGAAAGAGGCGGACATCAGGGTGCTTGTTGACAAGGTTATCGAGGAGGAGCATGTCAAAATCGACTCTGACGCGACCGAGTCGCTGGTCAGGCTGAGCAGGGGCGATATGCGTAGAGCGCTCAATGTGCTGCAGGCCTGCCACGCATCCAGTAAGATTCGATCTTCTATGTTCTTTTTTGCAGCGAGACTGACAAGGCTTCAGGCACCCCGCTGCAGCCACGCGACGCCCCAAAGATAGCAGAGGAAGACATTGTCAGGGAGACTATCACTCTCGAGACCATCTACAACTGTATCGCCGCACCGCCTCCAGACGCCATCCAGGACATATTGCAAACGTTGCTGAGCACGAGCGATGTGACGTCGTGCCTATCAACCGTCAACACTTTGAAAGCCGCAAGGGGTCTCGCGCTCGCTGACATCATCACGGCCCTGGCGGAGGAGGTCGCCAAACTACAGGTCAAACCAGAGGTCATGATTACATGGCTGGATGCTCTCTCACAGATCGAGCACAGGATGTCTGGGGGCGGTTCAGAAGCTGTTCAGACCGGCGCTGTTGTCGGCGCCATACGGAATGGTGTTGAGCTCATGGGCTAAGAAAGGGCAGTGGGTAGGGAGGGGCTCGGGACACATGTATGGGACATGGACAATTGCATGCTATGGAGTTGGGGGTATGGAAGCTTCAATGACTACCCAAGGTATTTGCTTGCTGACTTGGTCTAGATAATTGCTCATGTGAATCAGGCAGGCATTGGGACCTGCAACTCTATTGCTCGTCTAACTGGTAATCCTCGCCGCGTCAACTGTCTACATCTTCTGCGTCCTGCCTCTACTCCCCCTTGCCCTTAAGCTTGCCTTCAACAAGCGGCCACATCCGCTTCACGCACCACAAGACTTGCTTGTCAGATGTCTCGTGATACCAAGAATGCGCCGGGTTCCTCAGATCGACCTCCTCATTCCGTCGGCACCGCTTGTCCTCGACGTCCAATCTGTACAAGTAGTGCAGGGCATGGAAGTCCGATATCCCCTCGCGCGCGGACCCGTCCGTGTTGCGGCCCAGGCAGCCCGTCTCGAACAGTTCCAGGACGATGCGCCAGAAGCACTCGCGCTCGCAGCTGTGGAAGTACGGCTTGCCCTCCAGCTCGGGCCTCTGCGGCGTCTTGCCCTTGTCCGCGCCCCCGACCGAGGCGGGTCCCGCGGGGTCTGGCCCGCGGACGTTGAGGGCGTCCAGGGCGTCCAGGGCGTCTATCATCTCTTTTGCTGTCGTGTCCGGGAGGCTCGCGAGCCTTGCGACGAGGTACGGTGCCGGTTTCCCTCTGGCGGCCTCCAGGAAGCTGTAGAGGTAGTGGAGCACGTCGTTGTGGACGTGGTCGGTGTTCTCGAGAGTCTTGCAGATGTCGGCTGGGTAGTTCCAGCAGATTAGGTTCCAGAGTATCCGCTGGTGGTCTTGAAGTTCTTCTTGGCCAGACATTATGTCCAAGTTGGTAGAAACTACTTGGTTAGCCATGTTCCTCGTGTTTCTCTTCTCTTATCGTTCCCGTCTCTTGTTTTCTCGCGTTCCCAGGCTCAGGTGTCAATGATCTGAAGTTGGCAATGGTCTCTTTTGTTCGGAGTGTAGATTTCCGACGGACAGGAGCCAACAGAACACCAGAGGTCCCGTTCTTATAGGCTTGCAGCGCTCAGGACAGCCTCTTCAGCGACACAGCTTTGTCACCGTATACGGACAATTGCTCTCGTTATTTAGTCAGTCGACTGTGACTCCAAGGCTCGAGCTCCCACGCTCTCCTGACGGGCAGTCGCTGCCAACACGGCGTTCTGGCTTAGTTCCCCACCCACCCCAGCAACCCTGAGCAGAACGTGCTCAAGGCATCCTGCATGCAACAAGAGTTTGTATCGCTTCATCAGTGACACATGCCGAGGATGGCTTAGTGAGCTCTTGTTGAAGATGGCCCATCAAGTTCCCCCAGGAACCCTGAGTGGGCGGGGCCTAGGCCTGTAGGATCCACGAGTATTGCGGGCCTGGTTGGGATCATTGTGGTCTCGCAATGCCCTCTCTATCTCACTCAAAGCCAAGAACGACGAATTCCGAGCAGTTCGAGAAGCCCGTCTGGTGCTTCCGCCGTTGGCTTGCGTGAACATGTCTTGCCACATGTGCCATGCTTCGCGAGAGGTGCGCTGATTCGACAGGCTTTTCTGTATAAAATCGTAATTGGCCCATGCTTCGGCTCCACTCAAGTATGCCTCCCAGTTGCCCATTCTGCTACCAGTTCCTTGTGTAGACATTCTTGGAGGCAGGTTCTGGCGAGCACGATTGAAAGCAGTTGCCATGATGTCTTCCCACGCAAAGAGATCAATTTCTTCGCGTATCAAATCACTTGCAAAGGCGCAGAGATTTGTATAGCGTGACCTGCAATCCAGCATCGCGTGGGAGAAACGATGGTCGCGTGCGGGTAGTTGCAAATTGTGACGGCGAGACCCCATGACTATGGCTCTCCCTTGCATTTCGGAGTCAAGCTGGTCGAGGATGCAGACCAGTCTTCGGCGTAGATACTATCGAACAACAAAGTTAGCACTCGCTCTCATGAATATGCATAAAGGATTCTAGTACATACCCTCAAATTCAGAGGTGTTGGCTCGTCCTGGCTATAAGCAAAGTTCAGATTGAAAACCAGCTCGCGGACCGCCAAGGCGTAACGATCGTTTTGCCGGCGGCCATAGAACGACGCATCGTGCAATATGCGGTCGACGAGCTGCATATAGAAACATGTCATGGCGAGATCGCCCGTGTTCTTTCGCATGAATTTCCACGTGCTTCTCACTTCACTCAAAGCGTCGAGACCAGCTTTGAAGAACAGTCCATCTGATGCAGTTGTGTAAAGCTCAGAAAAAAGACGATCGATATTCGACATGACGTCCGCGCCGGTGACTTCGGTTGTTGACATCAAATCCATGATGACCGCCAGTGGTTCGTCGTCGAAATGAATGTCCAGCTGGACGTTGGCTGGAGTGACAGCCTTTTCCATGTTGCAGTCTTCCGTACGAGGTACCCAGGGATAATTTCGGTTGAGGTGTTGATGTGATTGCTTGATCGCTGCGAAAACCGTCGTCAGATAACAAGGTGTTGAAAATAGTTCAGATGAGAGAAATGAGAATCAATGATCCCATTCATTTCCAAATAAAAAGTGGCAATTCTCCCAATTTCATATTTCGAACAATTTTCGACTTTTTCTGTCAATATTTTGACACGATTGTTGCTAGCTACATTAGCGCGATGTGGACGTTGATGGTTTTATGCACGAGCCGAAAGATGATAATGTTCAGCTAACTTTACGCTTATTACCTATAATCTCGACTCGGAAGATTCTAGTGATGCGACTAGAGCATAAAGAGCGAAAAGAATCCTCAAGAATTTGGCGATCAACGCTAACAGAATTTCTGTTCCATGGCCTTTCCAAACCGACCATATGGCAGATATCTTCACCTACCTGTTAGGGTCTGCAAGCAAAGACACTGCCACATTTTGAATCATCATACTCAATCACAGATCATATCGGTTGACACGAAAATCAGCTCTTGGGTGCTCTCCATTGCAGCTTATACTCATATATATGGGCTGTCCCGCACCTTCGGTTAAAGCATATCTCATACTATATCAAAGTTCAAATATTCTGCGGAGCCTTTTGAATACTTCTCAAGGGCCTCCCCATTCATAAGTCCTAATACCCAACATGGTCCAATATGGATGTAATGATCACCAACATATCTGAGTATCACTGGTACGTCGCAACCAATGATGACACAGACATCATCGCCTTCTGCCATTCCTGGCGGGCCCCAACCTAAGTATCCATCAGAAGTCCAAAATGCTACATAATTCAGAACCAGCGAGAGCCTGTCTGACGTGAGCTTAGGGAGGTGGACGCGCAGAGTTGAGATGTCGACGAGGTCTTTGGGAAGTTCTCCCGACTCAAGGAGATGAGCTGCTTGATCTCCAGGACCGAGGAACTTCTCAACCATTTCCGGATGAGATGCCAGGCCGAATTTCTCGACAAGGCTTTGAGCATGCGATCCCATGAGAATAATTCCAAGTATACAAAGCCTGAACATGTCTTGTGGCAGTGTCGAGTGATCCACATTCCTGCTGGAAATTGGGTCTCTGTCAAGAAAGATCACTCTTGCGAGTGCCTGAAGCACTGGTATTCCTGTGGCGTATTGGCCCTGCTCGCCGCGGCTCAAGACATAGTCTTCGCAGAACGAAGTCCAAGATTCATGATCGACGCCCAGGCGATGAAAAGCAAGAGTGCTGTCACACAACAGCCCTCGAGCTTTCAAAGTCCTTCCTGCAATCTTGAAGTTCTGCGCACTTCTTTTCTCCAGCGGAGGCCCGGCTTGTGAATCACTGGCTTGTTGAAGACTCGGATGCGGGTTGCCATCCGCGAACAGCCGATAACCACCGTGATAGAACTGACCCCATGTAAACTCCTTCGACAGTGCGTCCCAGTTTGGAACCCATGACGGAACGAACAGTCTATGACGGGGGTGCTCGGGAGTGCCAAAAGATGTTCCATGACCAGCCTCACGCAAGATTGACAATCGCTTCTCAGCGTAAGCGTACTCCTTGGCAAAGTCGTAGAACACGTCCTCAATCGAAGCAGAGTAATCTGGCTTGAATTTACGATCGAGCATGCCCAGCACGCTATAAAGCTTGTCCCGGGGGTCGGTGGCCTGGAGTATGCGTGTATGGAGCACAAGTTCGTGCCAGATCAGAGGGAGATCCTGCTCCGGTGCATTCTTTGAGCCGCGCATGAGCTCCATCAGATTGGGCAGTTTGTTTAAAGCTCCCCAGCCTAGGAGTCTGCGCCCCTCCCTGGACGATAAGAAGGACCAGAGGCCAGCATCCACTTGCGCTGGGCACGGCAGGCCCTCGATGCGTAGGAGCCATTCCCAGATGACCCAGAATGCGATGAGGGGGAGGGTCTGCTGCCCGCAGAGCACCACGACGTTCCGCGATAAGACGAGCTCCTGTGTGATCCACGACCGACTGAAGTAAGGTCTCGAGAGCATGTCTCTACAGCTGTCCCAAAAGGTGTTGCCGCTGGTGAAGGTACTTCTATCGGCACGCTGCGAATTCCTTTGCCAGAGGTTTGTTTGCTCGGGGTCAAGCCACGCGAGTAGATCTTGCTTTCGGATAGAGTCGTTCACCTTGGGAAATATGTCTCGCATGACTTTCATGGCATTTTCGCTGTCGTTATCATCAGGGCCAAGCCACGAGATGGTTCTCGTGGCAGATCGGTATATTGAGCCCATCATCTGGACTTGGCTGTTCCTCTCAGGAATGTCTTCTTGGTTGATACACACTGCGTCGATCCATAAAGGCAAGTTTGCCAACTCCCACTGCGGTACGATGCAGCTGATCTTCCGATATCGAACCAAAAAGTCGAACAAGTTCGCGGTGGCCTTGAAGTCGGTGCCATTGACAACTAGTGGGGTCTGGCTCATCTCAAGTCCCCAGACATACGATAGTGCTATGTACTTGAG
Source organism: Diaporthe capsici (assembly GCA_013364905.1). Lineage (NCBI taxonomy): Eukaryota > Fungi > Ascomycota > Sordariomycetes > Diaporthales > Diaporthaceae > Diaporthe > Diaporthe capsici. Next base: position 1,035,994 of record WNXA01000006.1, on the reverse strand, counting down.
TGAAGGGTCGTCTAAGGAGGCAGTCACCAGGCTGCTAATGACCGGCGCAAAGTCATCACCAAATCCGGAGCAAGATACGTGCAGCAACCTGATCTGCCGGCTCGATGGGTCCAGCGGTGTGTACAGTGTCTGTTGGGCCATCCTCGTGGCCGGGAAATATTGAGCCCAGCTTCTGTTCGCCTGGGCATAGATGCTTACTGGTGCTGGTATCGAGCGAATGGAGCACGAGTGCGTAATGACAGGCCACAAGTTGAAGTGATTATACAAAAGATTATCGGCTTCGAAGATTGAGGTGGAAGTCCTGAGTTGTTTTTCGAAGCTGACCTCAATTTTTGCGCTAGAGAGCTGAGGAGGCAGGATGGTAATTCAGCTCTTCTTGGCAGACTTCATTGGTAGGCCAGGCATCCTAGTGTCGGCAATCCCAGGCCACTACAGTTGAAGCAATTTGGGAGCTTCTCCCATTTGTTGATGACAACTGTGGCGTGCTTGGTCTACCTACGTACAGACAGGACGAGAGGCTGCTGGGCATTATTGACCCAATAGACCGTCGCATGATTAAATTCCACTTTTGTACTTTGCCCCCATGCCTGGATCTTCGAGAACAGCGAATAGCTTCCTCCTACTGAGCATTGAGCCTCACAAAGTGTGGAAAACCTCATCAGCGCCAGCCATATCGCATCTTAAGTGAGATGGAAGGTCAATGCATCACTGTTGTCTTGGACTTTGGCCTCTGATAATTGAACATGTGGAGAATTAGCAGCAATGGAGTCTTCTTGTCACTGATAGATCAGCAGATATGATGGAAAGATTTGTGAATAAATATTGAATCAGTTTATTCTGCCCCCTTATTCAACCCTGGCAGTGGCGAGCACGCGGCCATAATCGCTGCACATTCTTTTGACGTTGCGGTTACACCATTACTGTACTGCACTTTTCCCGCCTCCTCTTCAAACCTCCTCCGCCACCTGTCCCACTGCGAACGAGTCCAAAACCGCGTGTCTGCCTCCTCCCGGTCTTTAGGATCTGGTAGAAGATGATCATACATATACCTTCCTGCCAGTCGTATCCAGACGGCGGCGACTTTGAACAGGGCTTCGGCCTTGTAGACCTTTGAAGGCGGAACATGGTGGTGGCCGGCATGAACCTCGATTTTCTCCTCCAGTGCCTCTCGAAGCGCCCAGCTGCCGTATACGCCGAAGTTACGGACCTCCTGCACGGTCAAGCGCGCCACAAACGCGTTGACGTTGACCCAAGCGCTGATTTCGGGCGCTTCCCACCCAGCGCCACACCCAGGAGAATCATTCCAGGTCTCCCGGCCTGCCGGGCCGAGCAGGACCAAATCGCCCCAAAGCTCACCCCACTCGTAGATCCAGTAACGTTTCAGAGCCACGGTCATGTTCGCAGGTCGTTGTGGATTTGCACGTGCCTTGATCGCGGCGAGGAGATCGATAAGCTTCAGCTGGGTGCCGTCGTCACCCCATGGGATTTTCTTGGAGGCGTGTAGGATGGTGTAGTAGAGATCCCAAAGCTCGCCCTCCACGGACGGCGAGTCGGCCGGTTCCGTCACACGGGCCCGGAACTCGTCGATATCCTCCTCAGGACCCCACATTTCTGTCGCCTTGTCTGAACTGTGAAATGTGCGTTGATTGCGAGCGACTTCCTCTTCAGAAACAAACAGGCGGCCCCCGTTTGCGGTGGTGTATGCTCGTTCTATGGGCTCAGCTATTTGGCGGACAGTCTCCTGTCGGTCGATGGTACCGTCCATGAATGCATCGATGATTGCCACTGCTCGCCCATCGCCCATAAAATAATGACGGATTTTGGCTATCGCGTCTATCTGTGCCGGCTCATTGTCGGGATGATCTGCCAAGGCCTGCTCAATGGCGAGACGAGTCCTCGTGGAAATGTAGGACTCTGTAACAGGCAGACTTGCATGGCCCGGCATCGCGGACAATGTGTCTCCAAGTGTCGCAAGTGAGTCAAACGAGTCCATGCTTATTTATATCTTCAAGACGCTCGAGTTCTGACGATCTAAACCGGGGCTGAAAGGGGGTTGGCTCTGGAGTTGCAGAGTGGTAGGACTGAGGTGTTATCGTTGACGATGTGTATTCGGATGTTGCGTTTCCAGTCCATAAATATTCTGTTCATGTATCTACAGAAAGCGAGTTATATATTTATCCTCATGTCCATTTCTCAAATGAGGCCAAATAGAGGCTGTGTCGAAGGAGTAGTCCGCGGCGTACCCAATATGGATTAGTCTGAGGCCAAGTTGCCCGATCCTTTGGTTCCTCCCGTGCCTGAACCAATCACCTGCAACCACTACGGGAGATCGTCACTGACGTCGAACGGAAGCGCATTCAGCGGCTCCATGATGCCTGCATGTGTTATCAAGGCCGGCCAGGCACTGCAAAGTGCAGAAATCTATGTATTATTTGCTCGCAATCTTACAAATGGCATGAGGATAATGTGCCTAGGATCGGTCAAGTACGTGGGCCACTGCATTGCTTCAGACTGCCTACGGTAAAGTAGCTTTCGTCTGGCGCTACCAAATGTATATGGACTATGAGCAGCAAGTCACCATTTGAAAGTTCTGATGGGCAGTCCTCTTAACGCGGGAGCTACAGAGAAGTGAGACGAACCCCAAATGCATGAAAGAAATCGAGCAGATCTCTTGGTTTGAGAGTCCTCGATGGCCGAGTCTGATCTGGTTGGCATTGAATGCAAAAAGTCTTCCAGGGTATTCAACCCCATCCATCTATACCTCAAGTCTTTTATGTCACGTAACTTACAGGGTTATCAATACGAAGGCTGGAGTTGAGTGGCCGCCATGGCGTCTATGCATGCGCAAGGAGCTTTCATCCCACCCACCAAGACCGGGGTCGGGACGACATTAAGCTTTCTCAGTGCGCAGCGAGGTTCCGGTGCATAGTGCGCTGTCATCTGATGCAATCTAGAACTCATGGCCGCGAATATGGAATGCGCCTCTCTTTTCCATGATTGGTAATCTTTGCTTTTTACGGACGGCCACGTGCAGGAGGCTGAGTATCCAAACAAGGTTGCACGTTTTGAAATGCTGGGTGAAATCAACAGTTCAGCATCCGGTTGGCCAGCTCATGTTGAAACTGATCCTGTTGAATGGTTGTGCTTCCACGGGGTTTACCTGCGAATCAAATTGCGTTATCAACTCTTCACCGCCAGTGTGACACGAAAACGTAGAAAATGAATTGCATGGCGCTATCGAGACATGCATACTTGGTACCACCTCGGTGCGGCCCCCATGGTTGTTCGTTGTCACGGAATTGCCCGATGCATAAGTATGACAAGATCTCTGCCACGTTGTGGTGGTGCTTGACTCCCTGAGAGCCGCAGTCATCGTTCCAGTTGATTGCCATCACCCAACACTCATCTCCAAGCAAGATGGGGAACAGTATCTCGACATGTTTCAGCGCCAAGCTGCGCAGTGTCCGCAAGAGACACAGCATTCAGCCAGCCACTGACATCTCCGAGGCCATGGCGGAACTTATGCCAGATGAAAAGCAGACACCGCCATATTTCTGGGGGGAAGAATGGAGCCAAGAGAGGCGATTCAAGCAGCATGCGAAACACTGCGGATATGAAGAAGCACGCATACTTATCGATCGCGGTACTCAGAATGACATCGAGCGCAACATTAACAAGGGCTTGAAAACGGTCACCATGGCGTATAACCTTTTGTACGACAACTCCGAGGCAGAGTCCAAACAAAGTTGTTCAGACTCCGATGCCTCCTTTCAACAACGACTCGAGAATCTCAACATCGTCGGGATCTGTCTCTCTGACGACCTCGTGGCTTGGAAAAGGGAACACCACGGCCTTGGGTGTATTCCCTCAGACATTCACCGCGGTCGGCGGCGCGCCTCGAACGAGGTCATTCAGCTCCTTGGTGCAGAGGACTGGCCTGCACCACTTCTAACCACGGATTTGCTCTTTGGAGCGGGCCTGATGAACATGCTCATAGGTGCCTATGATGCCCGCGTCCTGTACAGCAACTACTGCGTCGATACAGACTCCTTGTACGAACCCAAATCTGAGAGATCATCACCCGAGTTTGACAGACCATCTTCATTATTCGCCGGATTCCCAAGACCCCAGAAGGTTCCACTTGGCGCTGTGCGTCGCAAAGCTGTCGAGTCGGGACTGGCGTACATTCACGGCAAGGCTGACTTGGAGGCTCGGTATGCTTCACGCTTGACCGACAAGACGGCAAAGATGGACCGCGAGACAGCTCATGTGGTCTACTTCTGCGAGGCCAACAGGGCAGGTATGGCGGCTGAGGCGATGTAAGCCCCATTCTTGTTCTTTCACGGATCCCCGTCTGCCATGTTTTGGAATGTTCTAGAACAGGGCACTTCAGGATCCGTAGCAGGTGATTAACAGGTAATAGGGGAAGATGTTTCGACGCAGCGGCCATCTATGACGACATGGTGTTCAGCAGTGCGGCGACCGATATCATTAGCATCCGGTCGGACATGAGCAATAGTGAGATTGTCAATTCATGCCTCAACACGGCTGACATTACGAATACGGGCGTGGTGACGGAAGACGCGCTGAGAAGAGTTTATGATGCATATGCTGCCGTTGGTGCGCGGTGTCTGACCGAGCGTTGGGCTGAACCGGGCGGTGGGATAAACGGAATGCTATATGTGTGGCACATACTGAATGACCGAAGTCGCTTCTTGCGAAAGGCGGTCTTGGGATGGAGCAAAATACGGAGGGAGGAAATCAAACGAGGGCAGCGGGAGGCTGACTTCGACGAGGCGTTCGATGTGGATTATCATACAACAGGGTATAGCCGTTGCTTGAAAGTCGCTTGCAATGGCGCCGAGGTGTGTGATGGCGTTGAAAGGTTGTTGGAGACGGCGGGGACACGCAACAAGGAGCTACTTCGCAAGCTCTGGATGTGTCTGGCTGGTTGGCCCTTGAATTACGCCAAAGGCGGTGTTGTGGACGCGGATCGAGAGGAGGGCATCGTTCAGTCCCTGGCCACGTCACTGGCCCAAGTCTACCATGATGGTCTTGTCCTCGAGGAGCAATGGCTAATTGCACATGCTCACCACCACGCATGGCAGATCAACTATTTGATGGAAGCGGCTATGTTCGGAGGTCTATTGGATGATGACCGGCTGATGGGGAGCATGAAGTAGTCAAAGCATGCCAGCTGGAGGTCTCTGAATATTATACCCTGGGTGACTTCTTCGATCTCATTGAGTTGAGGCCTAAAGCGTTTTCCTAATCGTCTACTGTGATCGACTTTCCCACAAAAGCTTTACATATCTTGTTGAAAGAGTGTGTAGAAGAGAACTTTCTAAAAGAATACGGAGATTCGCAGAGCAAAAAACAGAGGGTACAGAGGTATATAACTCGCGGCGCCAACCAGAGCGCATCTCCCACCGCGGCCCATTTGCACACTAGGGTCACGATTTACATACCCAATTCGCACGCCCAATTCGCATACCCAATCTATATTCTCACCTTATACACCTAATGCTAATTTATATATTTAATTAGCTTTTAAATATATAAGTTAGCAATAGGTATATAAATTAACCCTGGGTATATGAATTGAGTATGTGAGATGGGTGTGCGAATTGGGTATGTGAATGGGATATGTGAATGCGAGTTATTTGTGCACTGGGGCTTAGATGTACCTCTGTACCCTCTGTTTATTGCTCTGCGAATCTCCCCATTCTTCTAAAATACAAATCCAGGAAGCACAGATCATCTGTTGGCAAGTGCGACCTTCGCACCATAAGGGCTACTTTAGTTATCCCCTACGGGGGCACGTAGTCGCTTAGAACTTCAACAGAACACACACACCAATACACAATTGCTTACCCCTACTATCGTACGTATGAGAGACCTACCAACATCATCTGATATGCGGCAAGATCACAATAACCACCTTCAATGTTCTGGCCACCTGATGCCCGAAATCCCAGTCCGTTCACATAGGACCTCCGACAGTACGTGATTATATACGCGAATTCATACCCAAGAGGACAACTCGGACCACTAAGCCGTGTTCCTATAAACCGTGATGACGCCATTGGCACCGCAGATCTGCTTGTCGTTGCCAGGACACGGAACATCACAGGTCATGGGGCAGTCCATGTCGTAGGCATTCTTCACCCCTGCGGTGATCTGTCGGCCGCAGAAGCACCGGTTGCCATCCTCCACACCACCGTACTTGTAATTGCCGTTGGTGGCGCAGTAGCTCGTGCACATATCCATCGTCATGCCGTTCTTGACCCAAAGAACATCCGGAAGCACTCGGCCCATCGCCGGTTCCATGTAGCACGTATCGAAGGCCCATGTCCCGACCTTGGATGGTGGCTTGGGGGATGCGATCCTCGTATTGTTGAAAATCGAGAGAGAAAGGCTTCCACCGCAGGTTTCCTGGTTGTTTCCCGGACACTTCATGTTGCATTTGGCCTGGTTAGGATAGAACGTGGAGCCCTCAAGAAGAGCTTTACCACAATAGCAATCCTTTCCATACTCTAATCCCAAAAGAGGCATGTTCTTCGTGCCGCAATACTCTATACATTTCTCGATGGTCATGCCTCCTACATCACCGAGATATCCGCTTTGAAGTGCGTGTCCGGTCTTGCCCTCAGCAGCGCAGCCAACTAGCGTTCTGTTAGCCGACCTCGTCCAATTTCGTTCTATCTCTGGGAAGAAATGGCGCATGAACGGGATGAATCCGGCCGCGTTGTGTCCAAGCATCCGCCGACCTCTGAGATTACACTGGCACAAAAAGGCCGTAGATCGCATCGGGAAAGGCAAAGGAAAGTTGTAACAAAAATTGCTTACGGTATTCATAGCCTCGGTATGTATAGCCTGGTTGCATCGTCCCATTAAAAGCAGCAACAGCTGCTGTCGATCGACCCAAAAGAGTAGTAAAAGCAGGCATTTTGGGCAATGGATGGGATGGTCTAGGTGGACACAGAGCTCAGGAAACTTGAACAACTGGGGGTTCTGAACTAGATATAGTGTACTCAAAGAAAGACAGAATCTTCGGGGTGTGGTTGTTAGTCAAGTAAATGAATAACTATATTGCTTTGGATTGGCTACTCCAAGAAGATTCCGAGTTCGCTCTGCCAGTACTTGCAAGATGAAGCCTGGCTTACGGAGAGCAGGGTTACGAATTTTGTAGTATCCCAATGCCATGTCACAAAGACTGAGACGGGAAGATGCCATGACACGGGTGTGATCGAAGTTTCCGAGAAGCAAAGAAAGTCTTCGCGTGTGCTGCTGATTAGCGGCGCGGCGCGAGGCAAGAGACAGAGTGACTTTGCTATTTCATCAATATCGAGAACCGACTAGATTTTCAACTGTGACCTCACAGTAGCCACCCAAGAAATTCGTGGCCCGCGTGTGAAAGTAAGTCCTTTGGGAACTCCCGTCACACGAACAAAGTAGGCGGGAATACCGCAACTACCGACCGTGAGCCACATCGGGCACAAAAGAAGCCGCGCCGTACATCAATGAAATTAAGGCGTCCCCGAGCCGTGGACACAGCCTCATTCCTCAAACTACTAGTAACTTTCATTGGGTGCCTTGTACAGCGTTCCTGTTAGAGGGAAAGCCGAGATCTCGGTCCACCCGGGAGATCGGGGGATGCTGATCATTATCGCAACTTCAGCTTGTCAAAGCCTGCTTACGAGCTGGCGTTGGTTCTGGGAATACGTGAGGCTACAATCAGTTGAATTACCCATAAAATCATTCCTGAAATGAACGAGGGACGTCCATAGAAACTAAGAGACAGCACAAGAGCCCTAGTCAGAATTATCCGTGGATAAATTACAACTAATTGTGATTGTTTTACCTCTGTCATTTGACAGAAATCAGCACCCCTGTTTTAAACCCTGTCTCATCGTGGCAGACTTGGAAATGGTATAAAAAGAAAATCGGATTGTCGAACATGAAAATGCGGGAATCTGCCCTATGCCATTGGGTATGGTGACGCCACTGCTGACACAACACCGGGTGTCTTCGGGGTCCTTGGTCTTGGTGTCATTGGCCGTGAGAAATTGTTGGTGGCTGGAGTCTGAGGACTTGGTTGGTAGAGGGGGGTGGTAGGGATAGAAACCTGTAGTGGCGAGTACAGTTTCTGCGGATCACCAGCCTGCTGTTGTGTCTGCCCTTGAGGTTGAGACTGCTTCTGTTTCTTGAGCTGCATTTCCTTGTGGGCGGCTATCCTCCTCTCGACTCTTCTTCTCCTCCTCCCCTTGTCTTTGAACGCTACGATGCTGTAGATCGAAAGCAAAAGCAATGCTACGACAAGAAATGCCGCGAGAGCTCCAGGGGGGTACGGGACATAATTGTTAGCCAGCTGCAAGCCTAAGCCGCCTTGTACAACGGCAAGGGCCATGAGGAATCGGCCATACCACGCATGGATATTCCATACGAGCAAGACCTCTCTATGACTGATAGCCAAGCGTTGGTGAATAAAGCCAATGAAAGGCTGGAGAGCTGTCAGGCCGATCAAGGCTGTTCCCAGTTGAGGATGTGCAGTATCCCAATTCTGTAATGCTCGGTCAGACGTGTCCAGATTTCAGCTGCCCATCGAATGTGTGGCCTTACAATCCCAGTCTGAATTGCTAGATAGCATCCCAGCCCAAACCCAACGGCAATCATAGCCACCCCTGTCAGCTGAAAGCATATATGGACGTTTGACTGTCCACGCCCCGGTGGTCCGATATGTGTTGCAATTGCGCCCAGTGGGAATACGACCGTATATGCGCCGGCCATCAAACAGGCGTGGGCTGTTTGCATAGCCCCGCTCAAGATCGACGCTGGTAGAGTCGGGACATTGTCTGGGGGTGATTCTGAGGCACCAGTATTCCCTGTGCTTTTGCTGTTGTCTACGGCCTGTGCATGTTGTGGTTGACTTGTGCCGCCCGATGCGGGAGGTGCTATTTCGACATCGACGGCCCCACGCCAGTTCTGACTGGCGAGTCCTATGTGAAGTGGTGAGCATACTTTACGAATTCAATACTGAAAAGTGCAAGCTACTGCTCTTACCGAGACTCAATGCGAGTGTTACGGCACACGCCGTTGCTATTCGCATGTTGTAGTTTAGGGTTGACAGAGTTCAGGTGCTCGTGGCCACTGTTCCCTCACGAACATGTGAGTAAATGAGTCCAGATTTTAGCTGGCTCCAAGGTTCAAGATTCTTGGCTGGAATCTCCAGTGAAAGAAAGTAATAAATGGTAGACGCCTCGAGCACCCAAAACTGCAAACAAAGAACCCTTGGCCAGCCAAGTCACCAATGAATCCGGCAGACCGAGAGTGTCTGGAATGAGAACTCATTAAAAGAAATTATGTACCAATTTCCACCATCTACTTCAAGCCGTACTCCAACTTGCCAGAAGTTTGGCCAGTTGCTCATGACGGTCGATTGCATCTGAGAAGTTCGGATATGTCCGTGGGCCTCCCTCGACAGTCTCCGCGTGAAAGGCTTCGTACAGCTTAGCAACGCTGCGTCCGACAATCGGCAGGTTTAATTCTTCCTCCCACTTGGGCCACTCCCAAGGTACATTGCGCACCTCATCTGTCTGAAAATCATGCACCTCGATAGTCACCGGATCAGAATATGAGTTTGCGTGCAGGGACGTTCCGCTGGGCGCCGTGAGCCGGACCTCTCCCTTCTCGCAGTTGATATGCCACGTCAGAGCCGGCTCTCCCTTGAATTGCTGTCCACGGCGGAAGCGGACTAGCAGGCTCGCTCCCTCTTGCGCCACTTCCGAGCCCCTCAGTGAACCTGTGACTGTTATCAGATCCGGCACATCAGATGTGACCGTCTTGACAACGTTGTTTGTGGCTGGGTCGCGGAGCTTCATTTTGGGTCGTTGGAGTTGAAGCTGAGAATGAGTATCGACGGCTTGCCCTATGACAGATTGGACATAGTCGAACACTTTCGTCGATGTCAGCCTCTGTTCCCCACGGCACAATATCGCACGAGTCAAATGTGTAGGGGGACAAATGACTTACTGTGTGCGAAGCCTATCATGAAGATGTTGCCGCCAATCTTCCTCTCCGCGAAATATCCCAAACCCTCGGCAATCATCTCTCGATCAACTGTGCCACCATGGGCCCTCACCTCACTACTGAGCATCTTGCCCAGGCTGCCACCGTGCAGGAGCTCCTTCAGCTCCAGCACCACAGGTGCTAGCCGCCCCTGCAACCCTACCATTGTACGAATGCCTTTCTTTGCTGCTAGATCCGCCAGCTCCTGCGAGCGGGCCACATCATGTGTCAGTGGCCATTCGACAAATGCCACCTTTCCAGCTTCGACACTGGGTTTGATGAGATCGTAATGTGTGTCTACCCGTGTGCAGCAAAGCACGAGGTCGACGTCAGGATCAGCGGCCAGTGCTGCGGGGTCACCGTACGCCCGAGTCTTTTCAACGTCGAGGCCGTAGGTACTGATGGCCTTCTTGGCTGATTCGACGCTCGAATTGCAAAGGGCAACAATGTTGTACTTGGCGCGGCCGCGTGCAGAGAGGAGGTAGGGGAGATGAGCGCTACTGGCCCAGGAGGTCACAGCTGAGGAGGATAGGCCGATTATGGCGAGACGGATGGGCGCCATTGTGTTCTGACGGTAGATTGATCGAAATAGTAGCAAGAGTAGTAAAGTGGTTGTCAATCATGTGGTGGATATCCCAACGAACGTTCATCACGGATGCTTATATGGGGCCCATGATCCTGAATGGCTTGGTAATGTGGTGGATTTATAAGCAAGGAACTCACATCCGATAGTGTCATCACGCTGTTACACACCATCTCGAATACATTTGCATGTCTCGAAGAAGAAGGAAAAAGAAAACTGGATTGAGTCTCAGCAGCAGTATTTTCTGTGACAGAAACTCAAACTTGTAATTCTGCCCAGCATCTCCAATAAGCACAGCGGGAGTGCTTACAAGGCCGCCCCAGGTAGCTGCCCTGCTCCTGAACGACCGCCATCCCAAGTGCACTCCCATGGATGCGTGCAATTGAGCCGAGGAAAGAGAGGCCGACCAAATAGTTGGTAACTTGAGATGATATAAGACTTGTGACTGCAGTATTAGCATTATTGTTTAGTGTTTCACAAACTCATCACATGCATGCTGCCCTGCCGTGATCTATTCGGCGCTTCCTTGGCTCTTTCCACCACCGTGTGAATCAGCTATAGAGCATAATCAAGCCAATTTCATAATTATTTTTGCAGAAAAGGAGTGATAAATACTAAATAACTAAATACGGACTTGTGCGACTGGATTGGTTCTACATTGGGCAGGTGACAGCTCCGGCGCTGATACCAGGACATACAGGCTCACTAGCTGGCCACCAAGCCAAGACGGCGCAGCATTGGCTTTGGCTCTCTATATCGACAGGTTTTCTAGCACACACAAAAGAGCCGAACCAGAAGCATTCTTATTTTTGGAGGAATTTGGCACTTTCCGCACTTTCTTCGGTATACAATTTCACCACAGTGACTGCATGTCCGAGACACGCTCAAAATTTCCATCTGTGGATCTTCCACCCGCAACTCTTTCACAAACATTGCAGAGTTTCAACTTGACAACACACATACCAGCCCCAAAGACAACACTTTCAGCACTTTGAGTCGTAAAAAATTGCCGACATGTTATTCCGTCCACTTTCCACTATGCTCGTCAGCCTTGCTGCTGTGACACCAACCCTGGGCCGCTTTTACCAGACGGATGCGAAAGACCTTGAGGTGACACTTCACCCCGAACTTCCGGCTCCACCACCCTCTGACAACCCGCCCGTCTGCGCCAGCGGATGGCTTTCCGACGAAGTCTACATCATCAGCAACCCGTCAGGAAAGTGCGGTTCCAACGACTTGGGGCCGTGCACAGAATGGGCAGACAAGGTTGGGGGACTCTGCAGTGGTACTTGCGTGCACGCAGTGAACGCAACAACCGGGGATCCTGCGAACATGTACGGACTGTCGCATCCCCGCATCAACGGAGGCTTCTTTATTCTCTACAACGGAACACGCTGCGAGTCGGACACGATGTACTTCAAATACACTGCGCAGAGGGTGGGAACCGGCCCGGTGCGCTATGTGCAGAAGATACACGAGAAGCACATGGAGGTCTCGCCATTCATGAGTTTCCAGTACCTACATGCTAGGGGCTAGAAAGAGTCGGTTGGACACGTGGGCGTCCCCGATGAGGTAGTCGTAATGCAAATCTGGATACAGACAGCGACGCAGGACAAGGCGCTGCCTATTGCCTGTCAAAAAACGGCACGGTCGTGATGTGTCTAATCAGGGCCCTTCAGAATCATCAACAACTCACATCTCGTTGAATGCAAAGTTTACAACAGGAGGTTCGGGGACAGAACGAACGTCTATAGCTACCAACAAGCACTTTGGAACGTTTATTATCTACTAATCGGAGATGTGATGGGTGACACGCCAGGGAAGTGCTGCCAGATTTGACACCATCTACGCTTGCTAAGACTCTGGACATTTCAAAAGCCATTTCTATCGCAACTGGGCCTTTACCGCAACTGGGCCTTTACTAAAGGGGATTGTTCGATTTGGAGATGATAATGAGCTGGGTGTCACCTGAAATAGTCTTAAGTAAACCGACATGGAAATTTCTAATAATCGTGCTCCTCGAAGGCACGCCAATTACAACCATGCAGTATATATGACATGAACTTGGTTTGCCCAAATGATTCTAGACTTTGGGAACAGAAATTTTGCTGTACCTCATCACCAAGTGCCGTTCTCGACTCCCGTCCTCCCCCTAGCTTTTAGAAGGCGGGAGTGCGAATTGTGGTCAGGAACCAGGCCGCGCTCAGTCTGATTCACCCTCACCGAGGTAGTCCTCTCCTGCATGAGGGACTGAGTCTTTTCCTAAGTGAGCACCCAATATATGCTTAAAAGTACACGTTGAAAAGCGCCATGCCATTACTGTCATGGGACGAATGGTAGGCAGTCTGACCACAATATTCAGCCGGGTACTCTCGCTACAGCAGGAACATGGGTGAGTGAGCGATTCTTCATCCTGTCCTCGTCTGATACTTGGGCTGCAGGCGGCATAGTGAACCAAAGTTCGTTGTGACGAGCAAGTCAGGGGCCGTCCGTCCACCACCTACTCCGCAAGATAACCTGTGATCGCGTGGAATCCACTTGTACATCTGGCCGTCTAGTTTCGGTCGTCAAACTTGGACAGCCTAAGATCAGAATGGCCTGCTGGTTCCTGGATTAGGTGGATCTCGTGTGCTATGGTCCATAGAGCGGGTCGGTCTAGTGTGCCTCAGCAATTATCCGGCCGCACCACGTACAGACGCTATCACGAATCTAGCTCTGTCCATGCACTGCTCAAATCTGCGATGGTAAATCCAGGGTGTTGGCGCTAGGCAAGCCTCCCTTTAGCGTTGCGGTCCGCGGATCGCTGACGATCACGGGTCTCGGATGTCCAGATCCCACTCTTGTTAGGGTCAGGGGAGACACGAAGAGGGAGAGCATCATGGTGTGGAAACACCAAAGAGATCTCTGTATGTGAACGCACATCTTTTTAAGAAGCAATCTGGCGATTTTGATCGTTCACCCTCGTCTATCCACTGCTTGCCTGTGGCGTCCAAGGGCAAATTCGAACACAACAGATGGGCCGGAGCTGTTGGGCATGTTGGCCACGGCCTCAGTCACCACTTCATCCCTTCCCACATCCCGGGGGTGGAACTTCGGTCAGCAAGATCACCTTATCAGGCCGCGTCAGGCTTGTCACAGACCTCTGGAACCCACTGTCTCCCCGCAAATATGAAAATGCTTGTCATTTGTTTCGGTATCCCTCCAGCTTGACAGCCGAGTACCACCCCCACAGAGATCATAGCATAATGACTGGGCCGGCTTCCAGACATTGGGCCGGTCATGCAGGGTTTCATAGCATCATGAATTCATGAACGGAGTGACGGCACTTGCATAGTGCAGATAGTAGCGTGAGATTCCATCTCGGACACGCAGCCGAGCCGAACATATAGATCCCTTGAGAAAGGAAATTCCCTGAGCAGGAGAGTGACAAGGAGGGAACTATCCTGAGGGAAGCCCGAATATGGCAAGACGTAAATTTGGGCGGCGTCCATCCCAGCCGGACCGTCGGTCTGTGCGGGAGCCTTCAGGCACGCATCCAATACTCTGACAGAACTTTACCCTGGTATTGGCTTCACCCAGCGGCTCGAGCTACTGACGCACCTAGTGAAGAGCTGAATTATTTGGATCTGGAATGCCACCATCATCCCTGTCCAAGATGCTCTTGTCCCGTCCTACCGGGTCAGTGAACCATGGCACCCGTGGAGGCTTTTGCATCCTCTCATTTGTTATCCACCGCAAAATCTCTGGGCGGCGGCTTGAAGCCGAGACGTAGGACAGATCATAGCGTGACGTGCCGAGTGGGCCGATGAGATCTGCCTTGTTAAGCGACAGGCAAAGCTGTGTACCGATAAAGTAGATGCGCCCCCTTCAGCGTCGCATTGGGCTTTGTCGTAGGGTTCTACCGCCGCCCCCCTTCTCGATATGCTTTTCTTTTGCCCATTTCTATTCAGGCGATGTTGGCTGACTATTCACAACAAAGATGAAGCTCAAGCCTTGGTCAACCCATGAGCTACTTCCTCGCCAACTTCCAGGCAACGTCTCTCCAGATGTAATCGCTCAGTTGGATTTCTCGGACAAGACAACACTCGTTCCTGTGGTATGGGCTATCGTTTTAATTGAGGCGGTAGCAATTACCGTCGTGGTGGTGTCACGCCTCATGGTTCGTCGCCTTGTCATAGGCCGGCTCTTCATGGACGATGGTATGTCATCCCATACTTGGACCGAGCATGATCTTGCTGTGGAAGACTGACTGATTCACATTGTCCTACAGCCCTAATAGTCGCTGCCAGCTTATTTACGTTGGCATTCTGTGGAATAATCCTCGCTGGTACGATCCCTCTCTCCACCAACTTCGTTGCGGAACGCGTCTTGTTCGGTCCGGTTCTAACGTTGGGCGGCAGCTACACAATTCGGACTTGGCCAGCATGTTTGGAATTTAGATTTTGCGACCATCCTTCCTACGGTCAAACATTGCATCCTCCTCATGTTCGTCGGCAACTCTCTCTCGGCCTGCGCCGTCGCCTTTACGAAGCTATCTATCATCAGCTCCTACCTACGGGTGTTTCCCCATCAAAGCTTGCGCGTCACCATGTTTATTACGATGGCTATTACAATTGGGTTGATGCTAGCCTCTATACCGGTCACCGTATTCCAATGTGCGCCAGTAAGAGCAGCATGGGATTTCACCATCACGAATGGACGGGTGAGTGGTGACCAAATCTTTGACATCTTACCCTGGCCCCGTGGAGAATTTCATGTTTTTGATGGAAAACCTGATACTCTGTGATAAAGAGACAGGGAAGGACCAAATCGATCGTTCTTCAAGAATGGATAAGTTTAATGACAGCGTTATAGTGCTACGATTTCGTCGACTTCCTCAAAGCTGGCACAGCGATCAATGCAGCGACTGATCTCATACTGTGCACGGTACCGATTCCGTTCTTATGGTCCCTCAAAATACCTAAAAAGCAAAAGATTGTTGTCTCCTTCTTGTTCTTCGTGGGCGGACTGTGAGTGTAACCTAATCTTTACAACATGTCGAAAGGAAGACCGAGTTGACATTCCCCAGGGCGTGTGTTGCGAGTATTGTTAGGTTGGCGTTCTTGGACCAGTTGCGGAAACCAGTCGATGTATTGTGTAAGTATCCAGTGAGCCTTGTGTAATCTTCTCCGAAGTCTCGTCGTTTCATTGTCTTTTCTAATTACATTTTGCAGACAATCTGGTCACCTCTCTCCTGCTGACGATAACCGAATGTACAATCGGAGTCGTGTGTGTGTCCCTGCCCTCATTGCGACCAATATTTGCCAAATGCCTCCCTGGAATCTTCAACTCAACCAGCCATACTACACTGAAGTCTTCTGTTGCAAGAAGGCAGGCATACGCGTTGGGCGATCTATCTTCTAAGACGACATCACAACGACGACTGGATTCCGACGATTTCGACGAAACCGAGAGCCAGACAGAAATCACAGTCAGCTCTCCTCTCGAGACGCCGTGGTCCGGATTTCACTATCTGCATGCGGGCCAAAGAAGGGACTCTTCGACATCGTCAGATTGTAGGACAGGGATAGCGATCTGAAGTGAAGGCTTGGCTCTGATTTCCTTAGTTAGCTTCCTCTGTTTTGTTAAATTGTAGCGATCTGGGGCAACCGGCGTATTATGATCTCGGCACTGGAGTATGGAGGCTTGCGGTTCAACTTGTGCTGTGCTTCACTAACGGCGTTTATGGATTCACATGGAGTTCATTTGGCCAAGACATTACTCGACCCAAAATCAACATGCATACGCTCTCAAGTAGTTCAATTCTATGTGGTACTATACTATACCCAGGGCAGAATCCAACCCAGTCACCACCATGGGCAGTGGTCAATTCACTTGTCTCAATACATACAGTGCAAAGCACCCCGATCATTACCTGGTTACAGTGAACGGTGCTGGCCTTGGGATCACTTGAGGACTGTGGTTGCTCAACATTTCACTACATCCCGTCTTCTTTAAAAGACCACGATACCTCTCAGCTCCTGCTTCTTCAGACCTTCCTTTCTCAACCAGTCGTCTACATCTGTGGCCTTGCATCTCAACACAACAACAAGACATCTCGAGCCAGCCGTCGCCATCACATTTCCATAATCCTGAGTTGATCATTCCTTGGCAACATGGGTCCCATCATCAACCTCCTCATCCTTGCCCTCTTTGCCCTTACCACTGGCGCCGCATCTGTTGCCCGTCAGATGATCAATTATGGTCATGGGGGCGACTATGGCAAATTCTCCGACTACTGCACATCCCCGATGTATATCGGCAAGGATGGCACTTCCGAGGCGACCTTCGGTGCCGACTGCTCCTCCAAGATGGGCGGAGCCAATATCGCTGGCGCCCTGCTGGCCAACTCCCAGCTCGACTTCAACGATTGCTTTGCCAACGATGATGGAAAACTGATTCCTTCCAAGGGGTAAGCCTGCCCTCTCCATATACCCACGGCGAAACAGCTCGAACGAAATTCGCATTGCGGTACTAACATGGTATCATCTGCGTTCTAGTGGGAAGGCCATGGAGAGCTGCACCTGTGACATTGGCCACTCGATCTGTGGTGACCAGTGTGCGGATACCGCCATGCGATGTCAGTGCCGGAACAAGGCGGGCGACATAAACGTCGGCGACATCTTTGACATTGGTCAGTTGCTCCCTCATTATAGTGGTGAGATAGTCGGACATTCAAGGCTAACTCAAATGTAGATGACCACATCGGCGTCACTTGGGCGAAGGAGCACATGACCAATGTGCTGGTCTGCCAGGCCCCCAACGGCGACACCGTTGCGAAGTACCAGGGATGCACCAAGAACGGCGTGATCCAAGACACTCCAGAGTGTCCGTCTTGAAGGATCCTTCGAATCCAGGGACGGGATAGGAACGTTTTGGGAACTGGACGACAACACTGGGCGGCAGCATCTCGACAGTGTTGGTCAGTGAGGAAAATATAGATTAGACCCAGTATCTAGCGGAATGCACAAACAGAAGTCCCTCTGATATTGCCTTTCTATGAAGTTGGTCCTTAGTTTCTCCTGTACCACAAGCCAGATCTCTTCGCACTGGCCGCCGTGCCATTGACACTTGCCGGCCCAGAGGTTTGGAGAGTCGTCGGCAACAGAGGCTCAAGGACAGCCTCCCAAACCGTCTCGTACAAGCCCGGAGAACCATCGGAAGCCAGGCTGCCAGGCTCGAGGCTGCCGATCTGCGTGGAGTTTGAGCAGCATGGTGCGTATGAGCCCCAGAATGGACCCGCCGCCCATGCCGTCCATCCGATGTACTCCTCGTTCTCCTCCATGTACGTCAGCGCATCACTGAGCATGTCCGCGCAGGCTGTGGTATTTGAGCCTCCAAACTCCGTGACCATCGCCTTGAGGCCGTACTGTTTCAGCCACGCCGTCAAGGGCGCAAGGTTGGTGTCGAAGGGCTGCGTGCACTCGATATGGCTCCCGCTGTAGTCAACGTCAAGGTACTCGTGGATGTCTACGGCCCAGTTGTTCGCCGTGTCGTTGATCTGGTAGATGTAGTCTGAGCTGGGCAGGTTGTCGCCGCCGTAGTTCTGGGTCCACGAGTGACCACCTGTCCACGCATTGCCTGGCACGAGGATCAGATTCTTGGCGCCAGCTTGACGGATGGCATCCACGGCAGCCTGGTCGTTCTTCAGGACCAAAGTAGTTGGCATGTCGTGTGGCTCATTCATCAGGCCAAAGATGACGCGAGAATTATTAGCGAAGCGTGAGGCCAGCTCGCCCCAGAAGGCAGCGAAGTCCTCCGTCGTGGCAGAATCCGGGTCGGTCGTGTTGCCAATGACACTCCCGGAGAATGGCTGGGCACTGGGATCATTATATCTCATATAGTTGTGCGGGTCGAGGATGGCGTCTGGATATATGTGAGTTCCTGAATCTGACGAGTGGGTCATGGCTACACATACAGGAGTTCTTGGTAAGTGTGATATAATCGATAGCTTGCTTGTAGTACCCGAAATGCTGTATATCGTCTATGAGTGATGTTGTCCGGCCGTCAAGCAAAGCACCCTATTGCAGCTTACCGTTTCGTTGAACTTGGAGCCCAGGCCGTACTCGAGAGGGGCCATCCGTTCCAGCAGAAAGGCAACCCGGAACAGGTTGACCTACAGCATCATCAGCTTCGCTTCGTCACATCCTGTCAAGTGGGCAACAGACCTTGTTCTGGTCCACGTAAGTATCGATTGCCGTCTCGCTGATGAACGAGTAATCCACACCAAAAGTTCCGGGAAGACCCTGACCCTTTGTCCCGTAAACTCCAAATTCACCGCCAGACTCAGCTACACCCGCATAATAGATGGTAGCTTGTGCCCCCAGGAGGGACGAGGCAAGGGTAAGGAACGACTTCATCGTGCTCATTCAAGACAATGATGAATACAAGCGTGGAAGAAAATGTGCACTACATCGTCGCAACGTGTCAAATGCATCGATGGCATACACTTATATACGCACCACACACGGGTATCAAGTGGGGGATACTGGCGGAGGCGTAATCTCCTTCACGGATCTAGAATGTGATCCGCCCGGGCCGCTGGTCACTGATGATGCTCGACTCGCGGGCGCCGCTGTTCAACGGGAAGAGTCCATTACTACCGTGATAGCGCTTGCCAAGGATGGGATAGTATAATGGTTGTTGATCAGCCAAGTTGTGGGCAGAGGAGGGACGGGGCGGTGGACGTATCGAGGACGACCACAGCACCGGAACGCTCAAATTGTACAGATGGAGCAACTGGCTCCGGGTTAGTGCAGGGTCCGACTGGCATTAAGAATATGGAGACGAGGCCCGATGGATGATGAGAAAGAATCTAATTTACCGCGATCCGGCAAGCCATCCCGCAGAGCAGCTGCAGGTACAATGCTGCGCTGGACACAGGCACTCCAGAGGGTGCTTTACCTGTGGCGAGCCAAGGAACCTGTCCCCTGACGGAGCTGTCTGCCCCTGACTGGGGCACCGTTGGATAAGCCTTCAGCTCCGACGGCACCTGTGGATGGCTCCCGGCTGGTTACGTTATGCACACCTATCATTCCCATTACAACGGTAACCGACGACAGCCCAGCGTAGGGTCGAGCATCCCTGCTTAAAATATCTCGGAGGCTCTGTCGCCTAGCGGGACTCTGGAGAGCAGGAGATATTTCCTCGAAGCCCCCCGTCGCAGGGCAAACAGAGCTTGGAGGCGAATTCTATGAAAGAGCCCACTGGGTGGTGGTGATGTCATATGGCATTCAGCCTGCCAGCTCAGGATTTCCATCGACCCAGACCACAATGTTGGGCGGCGGGTTGGGCAATTCGTCGAAGAACTGTCTTATCGCTTCATCACTGTACCGCAGACTGAAGTGCGTCAATATAAAGGTTGTCTTCGGCCACTTGCGTATGACCTTCTCAAGGTCCTGCCATATTGTGTGCTTCGTCTTGACGGACTGCTCTCTGTGGGCCTCGTACAGGAAACTACACTCGGTGATGACCACAGGGATGCCGTCCTTCAGCCACTGAGGCTCCGAGGCAAGCGTGGCCGCTGTTGTGTCACCGAGAAAAGCAAAGACGGGCGTGGACTGTGGCGCAGTGATCTCGACACCTGACTCCCGGAGCTGCTTGAGCTCGACTCCTTTTCTGCCCATGTATTCTGGCTTTAGTTTCTGCGAGTTCACCTTGAAGACATATCCTAGACAGGGAACCTGATGGTCGCAGTGGAATGCTTCAGCGGTAAAGTCGACGGTTCGCCGCAGCGGGACGGTGTCACCTGCTCGAATGCCGTGGGTTTCGTGCGTCTGAAGCCAGTGTCTCTTGTGGCTGTTCGCTTGCAAAGGTTCCCCGTCGAGTACATCGGGGTCTTCGTCCTCGTCAACGGATGTAGGCCCAGCCTGCTCGGAGTCGTTTGCCGTCACAAGGCCGCCCTTGTTAAGGATCGTCTTTGCTTGAAGGAAATCGTCGAGGGCTTTCTTCATCTCGATAGGGCAGAATATGTCGGGAGGGTCATCGCGCTTGATGAAGGCTGGTGTGAGGAGGGTATGGTCGCTGTGGCCGTGAGTGAGGAAGATGTGCTTCGGCCGCAGCCTGTTGATGATCATTCCAGCATCGAGGAGTAGGTTAAGTTGCGGGATGACGAAAGATGTGTGCCATGCTGCTCGAGATTTGCCTGTGAGAACATATTGCTTGTGTTTACCTGGGAATCGCCATTCGAGGATCTCCGAATGTGTGGATTGGGGAAGGGGAGTAGCAAAATTTGGTCTCGCCATGTTGGAGAAACCGAAGTCGATGATGGTGGCATGAGTCAATGTCTTTTGGAGAACAGAGGTTCGACGCCCAGTAATCAGCGCTTCTAGGTAAGCGGCAGTAATCACTGAGACAGGCACTTAGGCCTGCGTGACTCAGAGGCACAGGTTGACCGCAGAAGGTTGTTGATTTCCGTTAAGTGCCCTGGGGGAAAAGAAGCCCTCGCCGCAATTCCTCAGCGAAAGAGAGTTTATTTAACCGTTATTCCAAGGTACAAGGTTGATAAGAGTAACCTTATTGATAAGCGCCTTACCCGCCAGGCCTATCAATATATAACTTTTTACCCTTAGGCTTTATTTATATATATTTATAATTTAATCTTAAATTTTTTATTATTAATTAAAATTATCCTTCTTATAAATCTTAGTTAATAGTTTTTTTTAATCCTATATAATAAAAGTATACACCTGGTGGTAAGGTTTAAATACTATTAAGGGGTTTACTAGCGTGCTCTTTTCTCTAGAACCCCTAGAATAGGCCCGTTCTTCCAGTTTAACATCCCACGTTTTATGCTTAACAGCGACATTCTTTCGCGCAAACCCACTCCTACGAACTCGATATGTCCTGAGAAGCAACAATTAATATGAACCAAAGTGGGTGCATCACTCTCGCTGCCAATTGAGTTGCTTTCAAGGAGGGAGGCTGGAAGCGGATGGAGCAAACACGAGAAGAAGCGCCGAGAGCGCCAGGAGCACCCAAGTGGCCTCTAAAGCCCTTGAGTGGCTCGAAACCACTCTCGAACACGAAGCATAACGCGAAGAGGACCCAGTTCGAGCCCGAAGGGCTTCGCAAGCAGAGCCGAGACGAATCAAGCCATCTTGCTGCTGCTTCTCACGGAGGGCAGCCAAAAACCCAACTTGCATCAAGCTTCGATTCGCCCAAGGGCGCGAACCCCGTTTTGGCTGCGTCGCACGCGTCGGCCGCGTTCCTCAACAGCAATGGTGCACAACCCCACCCACCCTCGTTCGCTTTGCCGCCGGTAGCAAACCGCCAGCCACACAATGGCGTTCCGCTCAAGTCCAATCACGGGCAGCAGTATGCGTCTGCGGTTTCGGCACCACAGAAGGCCTCTGTTGCCAGTCCTTCTGATGTCCAGAGGGCCGTGGCGTCTGTAAGCGCCGCCCAGCCAACGTCGGTCATAGCAAACGGGATTTATCCTCGTGCTCCAATTCCCGCCGCAGACGCGCACAGCAGCACCATTGCGCCGCAGACAGGGCAGCCTGTTGCTAAACATCCGACGCAGACTACTTCGTCCGCAGATGCCCTTAAGTCTTTGCCTAGCCTTATAACATCTGCGCCACCTGTCAATGGCAGAGTTGGCAGCAATTCCAGCCGTCAGCTTGGCTCTTCTGGCGATGATCTCCATGGGTCAACGGCCAGCCAGTCACCCATTGGGCAGCTTTCCGCCGAAAGCCCTCCAGTCAGTAAGCCGATCTTGAAGATGAAGAGGACCGGCCAGAACTTCCCTATATCGTCCCCTAGGTCACCTTTGCGGGCGCCTGCATCATTGCATCAGAGAAAGGCCCCTTCGCCAAATAGGAAACCGGCTTCTGTACCCCAGGGCAGCAGCAATTTGTCGAGGGCATCTGAAAGCCCTCAAAGCCGTGTGCTTGGCTTGCCAACAGTAGCAAATGGTTCGGTAATTGGCGAGAAGAAAGGGTTGAGCTCATCTGTCCAACTGTCAACTCATTGTATGACAAACGCCTTTGATCGCCAGTACCAAAGCGCTGACATGTGGCTTAGCAATTGGAAACTCGACACATGGGCGATCCATAGAGGAGGAATCGACCGTCAAGCCTCAAACCCCTCTTGATGGACTATCGAAATCAGCATCAACTCCAAGCAGGAGCAAAGTAGGGGCCACCTCGGCTGAGAGCCTTTCTATGGGCCAAACCACGGAGTCCGTACCTCGTTTGGCCCATGTAATCGATGAATCATCAGATGATGAGATCAAGTACGAGACCGCCCCCAAGACGGTGATTTCAGACGATGCACTCGAGGCCGGCATGGAAGACGACACTTCCGACGACGACACCGGGTCTGGCGGTGATGATGACGAGGCATTGGATTCAACTTCGTCGCATGGGGCGGGCACATCACCTCGACAACTATTCCATCCACCCGAGGAGTCTGAGACTGACGATGACAACGGTACGGTGTCATCGTCATCGTCCTCAGAGTCATCGCCAGATGTGGATGAGGAGCCCACGGTCGCGCTGCCATCTGCCAATATCCAACACCAACAAGATTATCCTGAGCATATCTTGGAAACGGCCAAGTCCGGCCGTCTGTACCACGCTTGGTTCGGTACGCAGTAACTACCAGTTCGGATTCGAAAGAGTCACTATTTCTACAGCCTGACTGACAATCCCACATTTAGACGGGAAGATTTCCTTTGAGAAGAGCGGCGGTGCACTCTTTCCCGACGGATACCAGAGATGCGCCGAGATCCCCGGTTATTCTTGGATTTGTGCGGTGCGCTCATGCAGACAAGTCTACAAGACCCATTTCGGTCTAGGCAACCATTTCAAGATGACACACAAGAGATTCATGTTCAACGATAATTTGGACGGAACCTTGTCAGTGGTTGGGTCGTACAGCAAGAGGAGCCAACCCGGAAACTGCTTCCCTGTTGTTGTGAGTCGACAGCCTTTGGACCCAAAAGAGCCGCCGATGGTGGAACCTACGGAGCCGACAGGGAAGGGAAGACACACCCCCACAGCATCTCAAACGAAGGCAGAATCTGAGAGCGAAGATCTCGACGCGGACAACCTCGTGACTGGGGATATCGACGTTCCAGCTCGACCTGCGGTGCCGCCCAAAGTCATCCAGTCAGGTAATGCTGACGAGATGTGGAAATATATCCGTCCCTTTCTCACCAAACACCAAGATTCCATTCCAGTGTTGAATTGGGTATGCCATGTCATACATCTTCCTCGCGTTCGTGACATCAAATGGAACGAACCTAGGATAAAGGACCTACCATATCGGGATTCTCACCCACGCGACATAACGGCTCTCATTGTTCAGGTGACGGGTGTAGAGGCCCCAACGCCATGCGCGGCTTGCGTGCAAGGCAGAGGACCCTTCGAGGGCTGTATTATGATCTCGCCGCAGGCAAGCCAAGAATCACGGGATCACGTATTGGCGTGTGCGAACTGCTACTATCACTGCGGGCAATCCTCGTGTAGTCACTGCAGTGGCATCGTGTCCCGCCGCAGAGACAGACATGAGCGGCTAACACATAAGAAAAAGATTTACAATGTGAAGGTCCTTTCAGACCAGGCGCGTGGATCCATCAAGGCTCTCAAGACAGGCCAGCAGCAGCAGGTGTCTCGGACAACGGGGGATGATTCGTTGGAAGAAGCCTCTCAGCTGCACGCGAGGGTCTACCAGCCGTCTGAGATCCACAGTCTCGAGATGGCAAGCAAGGATCGCGCATACAAGGTGATCAAGGGCAAGGACGGGGAATCCATATCCATGTGCGGAGCCTTGATTCCCGAGGGTTATGACCTGGATCGAGCTGTTCCTGGTCGTCCTTGGGTGTGCCCAATTCGTTCCTGCCGTGCCGTATTCAAGAAGATTGCAGGTTTGGGATCTCACTTTTCTGTAAGTCTTGTCCATTGAACCATATACTTCACGGCGATGCTCACAACTCAATTTAAAGGTCAAACACCGGGGGGAGTTGTTGAATGACAACCAAAATGGTACGCTGTCGATTGTAGGAGCCTACAATCGGCCACTGCCAGGCTACAGCCACCTTGCCCCTCTGGTTATATCTCAGAACCTCCTGGACAAGGATGAAGCTCCAATGGCAGCATCAAAAGTACCCGGCTATGTACGAGTTGACAATACGAATGCAAAACCGCGGCCCCAGTTTACGAACCACACAGCTTCGGTCCCATCGAGACCAGCACAAGCTACACAGATGAACGGAGTTGGGCCCCCAAACAGCGACACTCACAGTGAGGCGAAACGAATCTGGAACTACATACTACCCTTCCTGCCTCTGTCTCTAGATCCCGATATCTTCGATACAGAGGTTGTCAGACTGTTTGCCCTGCCACTGCTCCAGAGTGTTCAGTGGAGGAAGACGTGGATGAAACGCCGGCTGGACAATGATCGATCCCAGATATTTGGCATCCTTGTGCATGTTCTTGGTGTTGATCGCAAGACTGGGAGTGGCGAAAAGCCGTGCTCCCTCTGCACCAGAGGCGAGGGTCCATTTGAGGGATGTTGGACTCTGTCAAAGGGTGCCGCATGGGAGTCACACAAGTCTGCAACGTGCTGTGCTAATTGCCTGTTCAATCATAAGAGGAGCCAGTGCAGTGTGAAGTATGGCTGGGAACGAAGGTGTGACACGAAACCAGGTGAAAAGACATTCCCCGGGTCCCCTCCCCCCGTCGGTGAATGGGCTGCGTCTGCTGCCAATGCAAACGGCATTAGCCAAAGCAAGAAACGCCAACTGTCTGCCTCTGATATTAATGAAGAGTCTCGGGCACAACGTCGACGGTACGAGCGCAACGAAAGCGCCGACAACGAAGAAGAGGCTGGAGTTGGGAAGAAACTTGTCCCATTGCCTTTGCCTTTACCGAAAAGAACGACTCGTGCATCGGACTCCCCAACAAGGAGAGACACATCGCCCGAACCACAAATGACGTCCAGCAAATCCTTCCCCTCAACGTCTTCTTCGGCGCTGGTCATGGCGGGGCAGCAAACCTCAGACGAGCTCCTCGAGATGGAAGATTGGGAGGTCGCGCCTGGGCGCATTCGTGAAGAAGGCGTCGCTCAGCTCAATAGTAAGTTGAGACCTTCCTCATTGATGTACCCTTTTCAGCTCTGCAAACCCAACGGGGCAAGACATACCTCAGTTCACACCGTACATGCGGTTTTCTCTTTAGACTCCACTTTCCCAGCCTTCTATACCATTACGGTTTGCTGACCCCGAAACTTAGACATCGCTTTTTCAAAGTCATACCTCGAAAACAATCAGAGTATTCCGGTAGCTGCCGACGTCTCATTCCGCGTCGAAACGATCAAGTCCGGACACAAGCTGGAATTCGAGGCCGTGACGTCCAAAGCCCGCTACTGTTCCGTCGCTAGCGGCAAGCTTCGTGTCTCGATCGCAGGCCAGCCTGAGTTTGTCATCGGGCCCCATGGAGTCTTCAAGATTAAGCCTGGTCTGAAGGCGTCGGCCCAAAATCGTCTTTACATCGATTCGGTCGTGCACGTGGTTTCAGTCGAGGACGGTGCGTGAAATCGAGGCGCTGTTGGCCATGGCACTTACACAGATGAGTGCGGCCGACCATCTGGAGTGGGTCTATTAAAGGATTGGGGCGCACCCTAGGAGTTGGAGGCAACAAAAGCGTTCTCTCATGTATTCCGATGCACAGAAGTCACATGTCAGAGGGAAGGTAGGGAAGGCAGGGATGGCAGGGAAGGTGTAGAGACTCCTGAATGTAAATAACCACCCCGGCTCTGGTGGATCAAGGACTTGAAGATGCTGAATCTACAGAAACCATTTCGTGGCTGCCAAGAATCATCACCAATAACGAGCTGCCATAAGGGCACAGCAGTGGAAAGCAAATGCCCAAGCACAGACAATCGTTGTCAGGAGGCCATGACATGTATCCCACTCCACCAATTCTTCAACCCCTCCGCGTCGCACCACTCGACATCCGTCGGATTCTCAAACCACCAGTTCGTCCCGGGCTTGGGCTTCTCGTTTCCGTACTTCTTCAAGCTGCCGCCATCGAACCTATGATTCTTGACGCCGAGCAACAGCACCACACTGCCAACCTCGGGGGCGAATTCGTCCGGGTCCAAGAAGACAGTCAGCAGCACCTGCTTGTCGGTCGACGGGTCGGCCAGCCTCGCCGTCCGCTGTCTGCCGACATAGCCAGGCAGCAGCGCCGGTTCCACGTCCGAGAGCCACACAACCACCGCAAGGACATTAACAGCCCAGTTCTGCTTGTAGGGAAGGTGAGGGATGGACTTCAGCGGCGTCAGCTTCAGGGGTTTGCTGAGGGTGCTTGGCGCCCAGGGGAGGTTGTCGCTGGGCTGCTGCTTGAGGAGCTCTGTTTCTTGGCGGCGGTCTTTGACGGTCTGCTCGGGTACCTTGTGGCTCTCAAATGCGTCTTCCTCGTCCGAGTTGGGCTCCTCGTCCTGCTTTGCGGTCGATGAGTGCGTTGCCTCGAGGTGTGGACGAGTGGTATTTGTGTCGTGACTCTGCAGGTCGGATCTCATGCTGGCTTTGTACCTTGTCATTGATGCGTTTTCGGGTCCAAGGGTGGCATGTGATTGCTCTTGTCCTGTTGTGCCAGCCATCTGCATATATGCAGTGTTCCATCCGACAGTCGCCATGTCCTTCACTACAAGATAGACCATTTCCACCGCATTTCCCGAGTGATCATCACCATCTGGGTTTAATTCAATGGACTGTACATCAAATCTGCTCAATCGCACATAACATCCCACGAATATGCGACCAGTGTCTACAAACCGGTGCATTTCAGACCGGATCAGCGCCTGGATGCATAACTCCCCATCGCCTAAGAGCAGGCGGACAGTGCGGTAGCGCTTCGAGACGGGAATGTGCGCCTCGATACATTCCACAAGAAATACAGAGTCTTGGATGCAGTGGCGAGTACGAAGGACCTCAGCTATCAACGGACGAGGCTCGAACGGCTCGGTGGGAACGGCCGCTACCACCACAGTCTCAGGAGGCACATCGGAGGCGGACATGGATAGGACGGCCCATGGATCGGGAGGACATGACTGCAGACCTCAAAGATTTCCGAAAAGCGTGAGACCTGGCGATCAAGGACCAATTCGACGAGTTAACGAAGCCAGAGAGAAACCGGTCAATCGCCATAAAAGTGTAAGCATTTAGTGAATCGGGGTCGAGCGCGTCTCTCTTAAAGCGGTGGGAGGCAACAGACGCGTCGTGCTTCTGACCCGGACCCTTGGGTGTGCTGACCTGACCGCTTACCATATCTAGAGAATCCGCTGATACTGCCGGCGTCCCACTCCATCAGGGCCCCTCGAAACAGTCAAAGGTGCTGGGTATCATGCATGCATTGAGCGGCGAGGGTTGCGTGTGCACTAGGCCAGCCAACTGCCACCCTGACTCAACGGCTTGCTCATGTGGCCCCGTATCGCTCGAACAGTTGCCAACTCAGCACGCCCATCTCTGTTTTCTCGAACCTGCCTAAGCGCACAAGCAACCAAACCATTCTCCTCCCCTCTCACCCGCGCCCAAAGCACCAAAGCCCGCACCATGGCCCCCGACCTCCCGCCCGACCGCCGCCCGATCGTCATCTCGGGCCCCTCAGGCGTCGGCAAGGGCACTCTGTTCAAGATGCTCTTTGCGCAGCACCCGGACACCTTCACCCTGTCCGTCAGCCACACGACGCGGTCGCCCCGCGAGGGCGAGCAGCACGCCGTCGACTACCACTTTGTCAGCCACGCCGACTTCGAGTCGCTGATCGCCGCGGACGGCTTCGTCGAGCACGCCAAGTTCGGCGGCAACCGCTACGGCACGTCCAAGTCGACAATTCGCGAGCAGGGCGAGAAGGGGAAAGTCGTCGTGCTGGACATCGAGATGGAGGGCGTCAAGCAGATCAAGGCGAGCAGCATCCCCGCGCGCTTCGTCTTTGTCGCACCGCCCGGCGAGGAGGAGCTCGAGAAGAGGCTCAGGGGCCGCGGCACCGAGAAGGAGGAGAGCATCCAGAAGAGGCTCGCGCAGGCAAAGTATGTCAATCCTGAAAGGCTTGGAGCGCACTTCCGCCTGCTCTTTCTCGCTCGCTGGGCTGTTTGTGCTGACATTGGAACGCAGGCTGGAACTCGAGTACTCAAAGACCCCCGGAGTCCATGACATAATCGTGAGTCTAAACTATCCTACATTTCTTGGTACCGTTGAAAAGCTCGTGAGGTGGTTGGCAGACTTGCGTTTCCCCAGTTTGATGCCTTGTCTGTGGTTAGAAGGTCTACATACTTATCTGGGCCCCATAGATCGTCAACGATGACCTCGAGAAGGCGTACAAGGAGCTGGAAGAGTTTGTCTATAAGCCTCTGGACTCGTAGTCGGGCCTCCTAGAAGTCTGCAGCCCTCCAAGGCACCTTTCAGCACCGCAGCCACAAAGCAGTATCTCATTCAGAATCATGCAAGGGACCGTCACTGTTGAGAAGAACACATGCGTCTGTTCAACATCTCAATATGTATTTCCATCAGGTATCAAGACTAGACTCTAATTAGAGCACAAAATGGGGGCTGGATTAAGAAATAGAGAAAGAGAGAAAAAGAAGTCTGGATGGAAGTTCTGGAGTACTAAAAAGGAAATAAAGCGTAATAGTCCAGTCCGGTGGGAAATATGTTCGTCCCTCATGCGCCCAACAACCACTCGCAGCAAACAAAAGCATTGGGTTGAGGGGCAGGTGACCAGCAATCTGCGGATGCGCCATCAGTAGCCGAGATCCTGTCAGCCAAACGCGCCGTTTGCTCCTTCATACCCCAACATAGCTGGATTTGACACTCTCATCGATCGTTCGCTTCCGAAGCGGCTCCTCCTAGTAGCCGTTCATGGTCATGCGTTGAGAGCTGCGGCTCAGCTCCCGGTCCGCGGCCGGGCTGATTGGCCTGCTGCTGCTGTGGCCTTGTGCGCTTCCCTCCTTCAGTGCCAGCAGCTGCTTAGCACGGAAGGTCTCGTAGTGGATCTGGGACGTTGTTTCGATAAGGTCCTGAAGGTGTGTTCGCAGGAGGAAGTTTCGCAGGTAGATAAATTCGCAGTGGTTCTCGTCCTCGACGTTGATGACGCCCCATCGGTTCTGGCGACCTCGGACCTGGTTACCATTGACGATGATGGACTTCTCGGATCCCACGACGGCAAAGGGAATCAGGTTCTGTTAACGCGTGTTAGCATATACAGGGTGGACGTTGGTGAGTCGGCACAGCTAGCTCCGTACCTTGATCTGAGTGTTGACAGCGCGCTCCTCGTCGTCGAACTCGTCGTTGTCATAGGGGTACATCTTCAGGTTGTGGAAAGCAAACTCCTCCTTGATGCGCTCCTTGAACGCCTGGCGCTCCTCCAGGGTCATTGTGTCAGCCTTGGCAATGACCGGGACGACATTGACAACATCGGACAGCTTCTTCAGCACGACGATATCGATGGGCTTGAGGGAGTGGCCGGTAGGCTGGATGAAGAACAGGCAGCAGTGGATGCGGGTGTCCTGGATGTAGCGCTCACGCTGAGCCGTGAGCTCCTTTCGCAGGTAGGCAGAGTGCTGGTCCTTGATGTACTTGACGATGGGGTCCCAGCAGCGGTCGTTGTTGATCAGGTCACCATAGCCAGGGGTATCGACAATGTTGAGCCTGAGACGGACGCCATTCTCCTCGATGATGTGCGACACGGGGTGGATCTCGGTGGTGGATCGAATAACCTCGTCGGGAACAAGACGACCCTTGGACTCAATGAGGTGGGAAGCGAAGATGGTGTTGATGAGGGTGGACTTTCCGAGACCGGTTTGGCCTGTGACCAAGGGAACACGAGACACGTTAGCCCAGCCGTTTGCTGCTCGACACCGAGGCCTGCAATTGAGGGGAGGAAGGCCAACTTACCGACGCAGATAACGTTGAACTGGAAGCCACGCTTCAGGAGCTTGCGCTCGATCTGGCTGGTGATGCTGTCGAAACCAACGTGGCTCTGGGGGTAGATGGACGCCGCAGGCATGGCCGCCATTTTCGCGAGAGGGATGGGTTTAGATTAGATGGGCAAGGGCCAGGTCGATGGGAGGACGTTGTTAAGTCGGGCGAGAAGAAGAATTGAGGCCGTATGACCGAATGTAGAGGGTATCTTGGGATGGTTTGTCAAGCCACAAGAGAATAGGAAGAGAAAAAAAAGTTAAGGAACGAGTGAGGGTGGATTGGTTGATGGTTGAAGGTCGAAGGTTGATGGCGATGGTGATCCCTCCCAGCTGTGTGCAATCCGTGGAGATGAGAGTCAGCCAGTCAGGTCTGGTTGGGAGGAATTGCTGCCAAACAATAATTTCCGCCTCTCCCCAGTCGAGCCAGAAAGGGGTCGCATCTCACTGGAAAGGGGCTAGGAACCGACCCTGCCTTCAATTGGCTCGAAAACGTCCAAGCGCCATAAACTGGAGCTTTGCAAGGTTGAAGGGTGGCCTGAGCTTCACTGGCACCTCCCCCTGGCAGTTATCGGGCTGGGGAAGCAGCTCTTCGACGGAAGAGTCGCGCTAGTAATTTTTCTGGACGACGGCCTCAGCAGATATCGCGACAGCACCACATCCGCGCCCCAGCGACAACATTTCGATTGCCTTGCGCCAGCCGTACCGACTTCGACAACCCCGCCCCCAACCCCCGGATTTCTTGCGGTATACGCAGCCCAGTCTGTAAACTCTCAGGCTGTGTCAACGACACACTGCCGAGCGTCTCGATCGAAAACCGGCAGCATGGCTGGCGCAATGTTGCCCACACGGGCGGCTTCTTCTTTCCTCCCTCGACTGGCCTCTCCAACATTTCTCTCGCCATATAGATTCACATCTCTCTACATGAGGCAAATATCGCTACCATTCCTCCCGAGATATTCGCTTGCCGTACCTGCCATCTCTCTGAATCTCCCCTCCATCCCGGACATACTTGAAGGAATTTGGGAGGGCATCTTGAAGGCTGTACCCAAGAAGAAGACATCACATTCGAAAAAGAGGCATAGGCAGATGGCAGGGAAAGCGCTCAAGGATGTCAACAATCTATGCAAATGCCCAGTGTGTGGAGGAACTAAGAGAATGCACCACCTTTGCGAGACATGTATGAACAGTAAGAATACCCCCTTTTTCCAGCTCCGGGGGCCCAGAATCAGCACTGACGCGGATGTGCAGAGATGAAGAACATGATGGACAAAAAGAGCCAGGAGAAACAGGCAGAGAAGACGATAGAAAAGACCATCGATGTGGAATGAAAACCATTGCAGCCAGCGTGGTAACAGGCATTGGAGTCGATGGGCATGCGAACGAAGCTCATGCTTACGCATTGACGCTGCCTCGCTAGGAATTTAAGGTCCGTACGGGCTGTCGCGAAAGTTGGAACTGAACACGGCCTGGATTCGACATTTGGGAGGCAATGGCGCGTATAGTCTCACGCGAAGGCCATGAGAAGGTCACAGCACCAGGGCACGCAGAAGCGCTGTCAGTATCAGCGCGACGAGGAATATGATCTCGAGGCCAATGAAATGCTCCTTGGACGGCAGGCAGGAAAGAATAGCTGCCCAGCCCATCATTTGAAGTTGGGAAGGGCGCCGAGCAGGACTGTTGTGGTAGACGACTATTCTCTACCTGGGTTCAGCAGAAGACAGACCTCCAAAACCCGAGTGAAAATGTAAAATGTAAAATTAAAAGTTCAAGAGTGTTCCGTGAGAACAGTGCTAGAATCGTATGTAGTGCCAAACAGAGAGCCCATTTACTTTCCGTGTTTGTATCACTCGCAGTAAAGGCTGCCGTGGACTCGCTTGAGAGCATCCTTGGTGACATCACCCGTACCCTACCAAAACTTCCCACCCCTCCAAGCTTCCCCCTCGCAACAACGACTCACATATGGACCGGTAGCGATGGTGAGGACCTGAATTTTCAGCGATTGACGTTATGTGACAGGCAAGCTGACATTGTTCCAAGTCCAAGCAGTACCTTACCACCCATACGGTGGACAATGGTTCGTTCCCAGGCCTCGCAGCCCACCAACTGCCCCTCGAGCTGGAGCTGCTGATGCTCACATCACCGTTGCAGCCCACACCACCGACATCTTCACCCTAGCGGCAACACCTTCTGTCCTCTTCTCTGCCAGCGGTTCCTCCACGATCAACGTTCACCGAATCAACGACGCCTCGGGGACCTTTCCCATCTCCCAGTTCCTATCGGCACACAAGCTCGGCTGCCACCATGTCGCAACTGCCCCCCGCGGCTCAAATGGCACTGTAGCCGCGTCCGTCGGCTTTGGCGGCGACATCAAAATATGGCGGTCAAACCCGGACAGCGGCGACTTCTCGCTCGACTACGAAATCACGCCGTCCGAGGCGAAGACCAAGGGTGTCGGTGATTCCTGGGCTGTTGCACTCAGCTCTGACGAGAACTACATGGCTTGCACGACCCACGATGGAAAAATACACGTGTGGGACCTGCGGTCCAAGAGCGTCGTGCAGACCTACGAGACGGGAGGCAGCGGGAACGGCAGCTTTGGCCTGTCCGCAGCCTTGAGCGCAGACGGCCGCCTCACGGCGAGTGGGCACCAGAATGGATCGGTCTACGTGTTCAACAACGACGCGGGACATTTGAAATACTCGCTGTCTGGTAAGGTTCTCGTAGTATATGTGAAGACATGAATTTCCTGGCTAAAGACTTAAACCAGGTCTCGCAAAGCCCGTGAGAGCAGTCGCCTTCTCTCCAGGAAACACTCGTCTCGCGGCGGCAGGCGATGCAGGCATTATCGCCATCTACGACGTCACGACCGGGGAGCACGTGGGAATCCTGAACAGCGGCGGCTCGTCATCGGCGTGGATCACCTCCCTGGACTGGTCGGACACGGGCGAGTATCTTCTCTCCGGATCTACGGACGGCAAGGTCAAGGTGTGGTCGATAGATCGCGGTGCTTGTGTAGCGACGCACAGCGAGACGGACAAGATTCTCTGGAGCGTGCGATGGTTACCCAAGACGGCGGCGCATCGTGGGGAGATGTTCTGCACAGCGGGTGCGAACCGCAGCCTGACTTTCTACCGGGAGGGTGGGAAGGTCTGAGTGTGCAACTTGGCGATTATGAGCTGAGCTCGCACTGTAATCTGGCAGGAGGCATTCTCATGAGAAGCTGTCGACGAGGATGCAATCATAATACCGATGTTGCAGGAAGTGTGGAGGATATAAAGATGCAGATCCAAAGATTTGGAAGGCATGACATGAAGTGCCTGGTGTTGCTCAGTCCTAGATCACTTTAGAAAGATCCAAAGGTGGCTAGCTCATGTACGAGTTCGGTGCTTGCTTTACTGTTCAGCCGTTCGCCCATTCCGATGAACAACATTCTGCTTATTCTGTTTATGATCACTCGTGTGAAGACAATAATAATATAGATACCATTACCATGGGGTATTGAGACGTAGAAGAAGCCTTGTTGTCAGAGTTCAGAGTGCGTCTGGGATAATTCGGGGGGGGGGTGCTGGGCAGGTGATCCAAGGGTCCGGGTTCTGAGGTCAGATGCTTTCGTGACAGTTTCGAGTTGCCCTGCCAGCACTAGGCGTTTATAGGCGTAAAGTGCCTGCATCATTTACCCCAGATCCCCAATAGTCTACCAGCATCAGTGCCAACCTCCCAATTTCCAAGCACATAACCGAACAAAGACCTGAGATCGTATTTGAGATCTTCTTTCCCCAATACCCTCTAATAAAAGAAGCTTCTACACCTCTGTTTTTCGCATTCCCAAATATCCTTACTTTGTTCGATCTTACACCTTACGTCGACGTCATCGCAGCTCGTCTCACGATGCCAGCAACCCGCAAATCCACCCGCGGCGCTGCTGCCCGTGCTGCGGCAAGCAAGCAACAATCGACCCTCAGCTTCAACCACAAAGTCACCAAGACCGGCACGACCAAACCAGGCAAAACCAGCAAGCTCTCCACATCCGCCGCCACCAAGGTCGAGCCAGAACCACAACCCCAAACCCCCACCAGCGAGGACGTAGAGGAAGTCGAGGCGCAGCAGCCAGAGGAGGCCGCAGTAGCGCAGCCAGAGGCCGAAAAGAGCGCTGCGGAGCTGAGCGCAGAGAAGGTCACCGATGCGCAAATCAAGCGCTACTGGAAGGGGGTTGAGGCGGCGCGCATCTCGAAGCGGGTGCACCAGGAGGACCTGAGCCAGGCGGAGAAGGTGCTGCGCTACTTCGACGTCAGCTCGCAGTACGGGCCGTGCATTGGCATCCCCCGCGCGAAGCGGTGGTACCGCGCCGAGAAGCTAGGCCTCAACCCCCCAATTGAGGTCCTCGCGGTGCTATTGAGGGAGGAGGGGCAGGGCAACAAGGAGATTGAGAGGGCTGCTATGGATCGACTCATGGAGTCTACGGCCATCGGAAGCGGCTGATTAGCCCTCGGAGATGGATCACTATGCTTTGATCGTTTGGAGTTGCGGCACGAGGGAACATGCGAACTTTACGCTATCTGGAACTGTGCTGAGGGGACCACAGATTTGCCATACGGCAGGAAGGGTTGGAGCGAACGGCGTTTGTTGCCAGGATATGATTCTATGGCTTTGGTGTGGGTTTTTCAAAACAACGAAAAGAGCCAGTCTGGCTGGGTATCCCAAATCTTTCAGAGTACGGCAGCAGCTTCGCTACGACATGCGCACAGCATGACCGGTCATGAGCGGATAAGCTGCTTAATCGAAGGCATTTTCTCCTCGCTTAATACCAGATGCTCCTTGTACGGTGGTGCGGAATCGTTTCCTGACCCCTGGACTCCAGGTCCTTCATGAGGTCGTACAAGAAAAAGTCTATCAAGATGGCGTTGATCTCGACGTCTGGGTGAGACCGTTTAATATCTCTGCGAATAAGCTCAACGCACCAGATGCTGCAAGCTTCACGGACTGTCAGCCAACACGCCTGTGGCCACGATTAGAGAGCGCCGTCTTACCTCTCAGCTGAACTTCCCAGCTACTACCGCTTTCGATGATCTTCTTCTCCTTGACAACCTCGTTCAGGGTAGGGCTGTAGAATATACAGCCCATAGTACTCAAGATCTGTGGGACTCGATAGTCGGCAAACATGGTGATCTTGTCAATGTCTCTGAAGGCGCCATAGTCTTCACCTTGGAAGCAGGCCCAGATGTCAGCTACGAGTATCTGTGCTCGCTTTAGGAAGCGGACGGGTTTCCGCCGCCCTTCAAACTTGGTCTCGTCTCGGAAGCAGGCAAAGTCATCGGCCAGTAGGTTCACAAGACCAGCTGCTGACCCATTGGCGGCTTTGATGCAGTTGGTGAAGCTGCATGAATATTTCTGTCGGGCGCCGTCAGCATTGCGTCAGGCGTGCATCTTCCGAAACGGCTCTGGCATAGCTTTGATGCATGTCAAAAGCAACATCGCCCCTCGCTGTGAGCACTATGGCGTGGAACATTTACCACACTGGTGGACTCTTGAGGGAGACGTCCAGAGAGTGGATCAAGACATGCATCCCAGCGATGCCAGCATTCCACCCGACGATTTATGGTGCACATACAGGAAAGGGATCAGCATTACCTCGTAAAGCACCTTCCCAGCCTCACGTAGACAGGCGAGGCGCTCCTCAAGCAAGGGTATCTCCTCATCTGTCGTGGACCGAAAGACATGTTTCAGGAGGTCCAGCGTGCATTCGTCCTCGCTCTGCCAGAAGTCGGGACTGGTTATAGGGATGTCTGGCAGCAAAGAAACACACGGTCAACCGCCACGATCAGAAAGAGCGGTCACGAGGCCGCCAAACCAACCTTCATCGAGAGCCCGCTGCAGGGCAGCAACCAAGCTCCAGTACCCGGTCCAGGTCCTGTCTTTGTACGAGACAGCGAAGCGCTTGTCGTCGGATAGTTCCGACCAGAATGAGAAGTTCAGAAGGTCCATTGTGAAGATGAAGTCAACGGTGGCCTCATCCTTGGCCTTGGGATGCAGCTCATGCTCGGACCATGTGGCCGTGGAGTAGCTCTTCTCCTGCATCTGCTTGTAGATGGCGTTGGCGGCCGTCTTGCATGACCACATGTCCAGCGCCACGTCGATGGAGTTGTCGTAGACATACTCGGCGCCCTCGAGCACGCCTGTCTCAGGGTCGGCGTTTGCGCTGGGCTTGCCCAGGATATGCGCGCGGAGGAGCTCCAAGAGCTCGGGATCGGCTTCGTCGTCAGACATGATGGCCCTGCTGGTTCTATCGTGTGCAGGCTGAGGCTTTATTGAGCTGAGGGGTGGCTTTGAACACGACAAGGTATGGAATTTGGTGATTGAAAGCACGGAGAACGTTTGAAGGTCTTGGATGAAAAGATGTTTGCCCACTTAAGATTTTTGTTAAGGAAAGACCGGGAGTGGTGATAATGAGCCATTGGCAGCATTGGCCATCTGAGAGAATTGGCTGGGCTCTACTTTTATTGTTGTCGATCCTCTTCTGTTCTCACTACAAGGCAGAAGGCTGGTCCAAATATTACTACTCTCTTCTCCGTTGTCAGACCCAAGAATTCTATTGCAGAGCCGCAACAGTTGCCTCAGCCTGCCGAAGCGTTAGTTGACTTCTATTTCTCGACGGGCAGCACAGGAGCCGCTCTGAGGCAAACGGCAGCTCTTACGTACCTGCCTCAGGGAGGTGGGCAGGTACATACTGCACCGTACCTGGCTCCGGTACAGGGTACATACGTCAAGGCCCTCAGCGTGCCAGACCCCTGTCGGCTAACAGGGCTAGCTAGCTTCGGCCTGGGAGCTCCAGACCAGACCAGCCTTGGGAATCTGCAGACGTCGGGTCCGGGCTTTGGCCCCTCGAGGTTGGGGCAGAGGGATCATCAATACAAAGCGTGAATGCGAACCAACACTCTGCATAGAGGACAGACCTCTGCTGACAGCTCTCCTTCCGATTGACTTTTTATTTGAGACCCCGACTTACGACGAGTCGACTCGGCCCTTGTCTTGTCACCTGGCACACGACATCGTTTCGCTCTAGCGCATTGCGAGAGACCTACATACATCCCATCCGTCTTGCTTTGACACCCTCCTCCGCCTGAACCGTACCACCATCAACTGGGTGCGCGTTTGATGCGCCGATTGCAACACAATGAGCGCTCCCACGGGTGAAGCTCCTCCAGCTTCTGCTGCTACTGCAGAACAACAACCAGCGCCTCCTGCAGCTACTCAAGCGACCGCCGCCCAGCCTCCAGGTGCAGGTGCAGCTGCTTCCCCGAATGTGCCTCGCCCTGCCACGACTCACACCGTTCCGATTGCCCAAGGCCAACCCCCTCCAGCCGGCGTGGCACGGCAGCCTGCAGCGGTAACCCGTGACATCTTCAACCAACGATCGCTCGGTAAAGCGCTCAACTCTCAGGTTAAAGGCGTGCGTAATCCCCTCTGGCATTGCTCCCTTCTCACAGATGACTTCGCCGCCCTTCCTCATACACATTGGGCGCTACCTTGACGCAGTCGCAGTGGCTGTGGGACGGACTTCTGCTTGCCCTCGTTTTCTCCAGCGGCCCCTTACGCGCTTACCAGCACAATGGTTCAAGCTGACGCGCAATTTGCGAATCCCATCAAACTAATATGGTCGCAGTCTCGGGCCCTGATGGTCGGCGCTGGCGGCATCGGCTGCGAACTCCTCAAGAATCTAGTCCTCCAAGGCTTTGGCGAAATTCACGTCGTTGACCTCGACACGATCGATCTGAGCAATCTCAACCGGCAATTCCTCTTCCGCACCGATCACATTGGAAAGCCAAAAGCCCTGGTCGCAAAGGATGTCGCGCAGACTTTCAACCCTCAGGCGAAGATCGAGGCCCACCATGCAAACATCAAAGAATCACAGTTCAACGTCGAGTGGTTCCGAGGGTTCAACATTGTTTTCAATGCGCTCGACAACATGGAAGCGAGACGGCATGTGAACAAGATGTGCTTGGCGGCAGACGTGCCCTTGATCGAGAGCGGGACTACGGGATTCAATGGTCAGGTTCAGGTCATCAAGAAGGGCGTCACCGCCTGCTATGATTGCACTCCAAAAGATGCGCCAAAGTCATTCCCCGTGTGCACAATCCGAAGCACGCCCAGTCAGCCGATCCATTGCATAGTCTGGGCCAAGAGCTACTTGCTGAACGAGATGTTCGGTGCCAGTGAAGACGAGTCTGCCTTTGATCACTCAGACGACCAAGATAACGCGAAGGAGATCGAGGAGCTGAAGAAGGAATCCGAGGCGCTGAAGTCTATTCGCGAGTCTGTTGGCTCGGAAAAGTTCCCTCAGTTGCTGTTCGACAAGGTGTTCAAGACTGATATCGAGCGCCTTCGCTCAATGGAAGACATGTGGAAGTCGAGGCAAGCACCCCAGTCATTGGACTACCAAACCTTGCTTGAAAAGGCAGGCGAGGCCCTAGCGGCCAAAGACACGATTCTCCAGGATGGTCAAAAGGTCTGGAGTCTTGAGGAGAGTCTCGTCGTCTTCAACGACAGCTTGGATCGGCTCAGCAAGCGCATGGCCGACTTGAGGAAGTCACACGACGGGTCCGGACCTGCGCCTATGATCGAGTTCGACAAGGATGACGAAGACACACTCGACTTCGTTGCGGCCAGCGCTAACATCCGATCCACCATCTTCGGCATTGAGTGCAAGTCTCGATTCGATATCAAACAGATGGCTGGAAATATCATACCAGCCATTGCGACTACCAATGCTATCGTTGCTGGTCTCTGTGTGCTTCAGGCCTACAAAGTGCTTAAGGGCGAGTACAACAAAGCCAAAGAGGTAAGCAGCCGACGACGCCGCCCTATTGTTCCTGATGTGCATAAGCTGATGACCATATCTAGGCCTTCCTGTCACCATTCTCGTCGGGCTTGCCAGCCCGACTCATCTCAGCTGACAGACCGCAACCACCAAACCCGCACTGCCCCGTCTGCAGTGTCTTCCAGACTAGCGCATATGTCGATCTCTCTCGGGCGACCCTGAAGGACCTGGTCGAAGATTTCTTGAGACTGCAGCTAGGCTATGGCGAGAAGGAGATAGCTGTGTCTACTGACGCAGGCATCTTGTACGACCCCGACGAGACGGAGCACCTTCCGAAGAAATTGACCGACTTGGGTATGCACTTTCCTTCAGACTCTATCCTCATGCTCGCTAACCCACCCTAGGGATCAAATCCGACACTTTCTTGACTGTCACCGATGAGGACGACGCCGAGCCATTCGTCAACCTAGTCCTCAACATTCAGGAAGCGTGGGTTTCTCGACTCTCAGCGCGTTATACAGCTTACTGACAGCTTCGTAGCAAGGAAGAACAGCCTGAAAAGCCGGTCAAGGCTCTCTCAGACGACAAGCCTGAGATACCCAAAAAGCCAAAGAAGGAGCCTGCAGAAACCTCGATAGCTGCGCCCTCGTCGAACGGGAAGCATGAGCCCGATGAAAGCAGCCGGGGGAACAAGAGGGAGCACGAAGACGAGCTGGAGGAGCCAGGTCCGAAGAAGATCAGAAAGACTGGCGACTCGAGCGCAAAGGGCAAGGACGCTGTCGTTGTGGATGACGACGGTGGCAGCGGTGCCATCCTGATTGATGACGACTGAGCGCTGCCTCTTGAAATGCGCCCCTTGAGGTTACGCTGGGCATCTTGGCTGGATGCCCACAAACGACATGGCTCACGAACTGCCGCGGCTTACGAAACCCTGGTTGGCTGCGCTCAACCCACCGTCAATGTTGAGGATGCAGTTGTTTGCATACGAGTTCGTGGCCAAGAAATAGGCGGCGTCTGCGACCTCTTCGGCTCTGCCTACCCTTCCGAGCGGAATCTGGCTGCTGAGCTTGCCTTCATTGAGGTCTGATAGAGCATGTACATTAGCACTCAATAACTTGTAATGATATGATGAGGAGGTTACAGGGCCTGCGGCATGGGGGTTGGAGGCCATTGGACATTTGGGTTGTCCTAGACACGGCGGTTCAATGCTACTTTGAGTAGAGCTCTAACTCATGGCCAAGGATGGACACGAGCAGAGCATTGGAAACAAAGGAACAGGAGTCAAGCAAAAAAGGAACACATGAAAGCCATCTTTGGGAAGGTCGAAGTTATCAACTTACTCTCAATCATCTGGGTTTGAATATAGCCCGGGACGAGGGCATTCACTCGGATTTGGAACTGACCAAGCTCTTGGGAGAGGGCGGACGTGAGGCCTGAGAGGGGAGTTTGTTTTCAGCTTAGCAATAGATCACAGACAGGTAGATCAAGGCCCAATCACGCCATTGAATCTCCCGGGCAAAAATTGCAAGCTACAGTCACAAGGTGAAAGAAGGCATCTCACCAAGAAGACCGGCCTTGCTCGCCGCATAGACGGACGCGCCGGTGCCGCCCCTGGAGGCCATGACGCTCGAGACGTTGACGATGCTGCAGCCCCGGCGGGCGGCGGCGGCCCTGCGCATCATCTGCTTGCCGACGAGCCTGGAAGCCAGTACTGCGGCGCGCAGGTTGGTGTCGAGGATGGCGGCGATGTCAGCCGGGTCGGTGCGGGCGAGCAGCGAGTTCTGCGAGACGCCGGCCGCGTTGACGAGGACGTCGACCTCGTGCCCATCTGCTGCGAGCCGGCGCCCGATGGCGTCCCAGGTGCCCGGGTCGCCGGCCTCACCTGCGAAGAAGGAGTGTGGCCGGGGTGGTGATGCTGCTCCTGCTGCTGCTTTCTGGGACGG
This sequence comes from Diaporthe capsici, assembly GCA_013364905.1. NCBI lineage: Eukaryota > Fungi > Ascomycota > Sordariomycetes > Diaporthales > Diaporthaceae > Diaporthe > Diaporthe capsici. Next base: position 994,623 of record WNXA01000006.1, on the reverse strand, counting down.
GTGAGGCAGCTGAGAGCATGCTGTCTTGAGGGTATCGGCGTTGCGGGCGACCAGGAGGCATGATGCACCCTCGTTGGCCAGGCGGGTGGCTATGGCCAGGCCGATGCCACGACTCCCGCCGGTGATGAGGGCGGATCTCCCTGCGAGGGAGATCATGACTGATATAGGCCTGACGTTGAGTTGCAGTCAGTCTGGTTCGTGAGGCCCGTGTCTGTACTAAGCGCACCACCTAGGTGCCCGGAGAGCTACCTAGGTACTGTGCCCAGCCGCGTCTGTCTCGGCCCCGCGGACAGGTCGCGAAAGCTCCACCGGGCTGGGCAAACCCGCGGGGAGCGCATCAGTCTCGCTCCCAGGAACAATTGCTTGCTTTTCAGGGGTCCTACCGCCAAAAAGAACCGACGGGCCCCACTGACGTGACAGGGCAGGGAACCTTGGAAGGCTGCTCTTCTTCATCCTTGCCCACCACGCTTTTTCTCGCACGTCACGAGTAGTAGTAGGCAGATTATGGACTGGGGTTGCGGGCCTGGTCAACAGCTGTTTCCTCTCCTCCATTGACGCCCCCATCGTTCGTTTCGTTTTCCAAACCGTGGGGGACCGCACTGCATCGCACTGCACTGCACGGCTCGAACCAGGTCGGCTCGACACGACTCAACTCGACCATCTTATCGATACCGTCCGTACAGTATTAACCCTCACTGGCTATCTTCCCAGGTGTCCCACGCTCCTCAAACGCTGCCGCCTGGCTTCACACCACTCCTCTCGACCCGGTCAATGCCTCTTCGCCCCGTGTCTCTGAAGCGCAGCATCACGCACCGAGGCAGGCTGGACACATGAGGAGGAGGGAACCCATCTGTGGTCCATGAATCGAACAAATCATGGCTCCGGCTCAGGCTCAGAGCTCCACGATGCCCCGCCCAACTCTAATCTGCACAGCGCAGACTCGGATCTGCCCAACGGCCACGAGCCCAAGGGCGAGGTCATCGACGCCGGCTTGAGGAGCCTGGACCACTGTATGTCGCCGTCTATCTGCCCGTCCTGGTCCACTTTGCTTCTGGCTCCCGCTGTGCGCTGTGCGCTCGCCTGCGTGCTTGCCGCAGGGCGAGCGCATCGTCCTGCACTCCCTGCTGTCGCATGCTCGCCCGCTCCTAGCCTCGGCCCAGGACGACGGTCAACAGGCGCAGCAATTTGGTCTCGGCTCACTTGGCTAACTCTTGTGCCACAAAGACAGACAAACACTTCCATCATGGAGGTACGACCTCCGGCAAGCCATGCTCCCTCTGATACGGTGGGAGACGCCCTACCTCGCATACTTTCAGGACGCCGTGCGCACGCCTGCCCTCGATAGCTACTTCGCAATCACGGCCAACCTCGGCACCCATACCTTTTTCATGATCGGCCTGCCTATCCTATTCTGGTGTGGGTTCCCAGCGTTCGGCAAGGGACTGGTACATATCCTGGCCGAGGGCGTCTTCTTCACAGGCTTCATTAAGGACATGTTCTCGCTGCCTCGGCCGCTATCCCCCCCTCTGAACCGGATTACTATGTCAGGGTCCGCCGCCCTCGAGTACGGCTTCCCTTCCACGCATTCTGCAAACGCCGTGTCTGTTGCCGTGTATGCTGTGCTGTGCCTGCGGTCCGGCGAGAGCTCTCTCTCCCCGACGACTGCGCTAATGCTTGAGCTCCTGGGGTATTTCTACGCCGCATCGATCATCATCGGTCGCCTGTACTGTGGCATGCATGGATTTCTCGACGTCATCATTGGTTCCGCTATGGGGGCTGCCATTTCGCTGGTCGAGTTCTATTACGGCCCGCCCTTCGATGCGTACCTCCAAGCTAGTGGCTGGACCGCGCCGTTGCTCGTCGCCCTGACCATTATTGTCCTGGTGCGGGTTCACCCCGAGCCTGCGGATGACTGCCCCTGTTTCGATGACTCAGTTGCCTTTGCCGGTGTCATGATAGGACTGGAGGCCGGCCTGTGGCACCTGGGCGCCGCGAACCTGGACGGGCCCTTCCCGGGCCTCAGCTGGCCCATGACAATTGGGCGCATCGTATTCGGCGTGCTGACGATCATAGTATGGAGGGAGACCATGAAGCCATTTCTGCTCAAGTCGCTGCCGTACGTCTTCCGCGTCGTCGAGCGGCTGGGCGTGTCGCTCCCGAGGCGCTTCTTCGTGCCGGCGTCCGAGTATAAGAATATCCCCAACCTCCTCAGGCTGCGCACGGACAACGTCTTGCCCACGATGAGGGACTTCCCCGGGTTCGTCAAGACGCTGAGGGCGCCCACAAGGGGGAGGAGCGTGTCGATTGGGCCGCAGAGCGCGGCAGACGCGTACGAGGCGCTGGCTTACAGGGAGCGCAGGCGGCGCGAGAGCATCGGGTCCAACGGGAGCATGAAGAGCCACGGGGACCTGCGCGAGAGATTCCAGGCGGACGGGGCGGCGCTCTCCATCACGAGCAGTGAGGATAAGGACCACCACGCCGCGGGGAGGTCGACCGCCCTGGCCGACTATGAGCACCAGATGGGCCACACGGCGGCGCGGGTCATGATCACCCGCGCGAGCCCGGACCTGCGGAGGTCGCCCAGCCCGAGCACGCCCATGGTGAGAGAGGAGCCGGAGGAGGAGCAGGGAGACATGATCTTCGTGCAGCAGGAACAGGAGGATGAGCTGGGCGAGAAGGAGATGTTCTCGCGGCTGGTCAAGCCGAGAGTCAAGTACGACGTGGAGGTTGTCACGAAGCTGGTGGTCTACACGGGTGAGTTCTAGCCTGATTTGATTCCTCCTACACGGTGTGCTATCAGGGCATGTAGACTGACATGTTACGCGCCGCAGGCATCGCTTGGCTCGCAGTGGAAGGAATACCTTCATTGCACGAGCTCTTAGGTATTGGGATCAGGCACTTGCAGGTGAAATAGGCCAACGCCTGTCTGTCAGCAACCGAAAAGCCCCATTCCGTAGGAGCAAGGTCGGTATAGTGTTGGACCGCGTTGGGAACCCGGGCACGCGATGCCCGCCTGGTCAGGGTGATGTATAATCATTAATGTACGATGCATGAAGATACGCCTGTCTATATCAATTCTTTCGGTATCGAGTGTTGGGCCTGGATTTGGCTCGCCATTCGGTGCATTCTGCGGAGTTCATATTTTTGAAAAATGGTGTCTACTTTTTGGTTTCTTTATGCGCGTGGTTTCTGATCCGTTGGACAAGTCATCATGACATCCCGCAGCTCATGTCAGGTGAATGACCACGTACAGGTTCAGACACCGATATCACCGTCCGAGCTTCAGCCCCCCTGACCCAGCGTCGTAGATCTTCATACCGTCATACTTGTGGAGTGTGGAGCGCGCGGTGTCTAGCAGCGAAGACACAGAAACCTCGTTCATCCCCTACCATATGTTGTACTTGACCTTCTTTGGCTTTCGCTCTTCTCGATGATTTGGTTTGCCTTGTTTCGCCGCCGCGTTTACACATATTTGCAGTGTGACGCCTGCGGCTTGTAGAGGCTTACTGTGCCTAAAATTAGGGGCCCAAGCAGGATGCCCGGTCGCAGTTGGCTTTCTTTATGCTTAACATATTTTCTATATGCGGCCTGACGCCATGTGCTTTATAGCTGCTGGCCAGGAGGGAGTTTTCACTCTGAAGAACAGCTCTCCTACTCCTGATGGGAGATCTACGCAGAAGGACTAGTGGCAGGAGGCGAATCGAGAGAAATCAAGCATACACGGGTCACGGGGAGCAGGAGGTACTAGCAACAAACAAACAAGGAATTTCATTCTCGACACGCAACGAGACCACCTAGTCGGACTTGGCCTTGACGACCCGATCCCACCGCCTGTATGCCGGCACGCCCTCGAGAAAGGCGTTGCCCACCCACAGGAGCCAGACCCTCGAGCCGCGGGCCACGCCGGCCGGGGCGAGGCGCGAGCGGTCCATCCACCAGGCCTCGGCGACGTGGATGGCGAGCACGGGCAGGAAGAGCGCCTCGACGAGCCAGACGAAGCCCACGGGCCCCTGGGGGAAGCGGACGGCCTCGAGGGCCCGCCAGGCGGGGGACTCCGGGGTCACGAGCTTGCTGTAGACAAGGCCTGCGCAGAGGAAGTAGAAGGAGACGCCCGCGAAGCTGATCCAATCTGTGCCCTGTGGCGGGACGTAGCGCGGGGCCGCGGGGTGCGCGCCGGGAGCAGAGCTCGTGCTCGTATCCTGGGCAGCTGGGGCGGCGGGGACGGGGCCGTGACCGTCGTCGTCGAGACCCAGGGCCTTGCGCGCGTCGGCCGTCATGGCCACGAGCCTCGCCCGGCGGTCGTCCCAGGCGTCCATGGGAGGGGTGACGGGGACAGTATGCACGCCCGACGCGGAGCGGATGGTCATGGAAGTGAGGTCAAGGTCCAGCATCTCGGCGCCGTTGGCCTGCGAGACGGACAGGTGGGAGTAGTGCTGCAGGATGGCGGACATGTCTTCAGTGTGGTCTTTGTTCATGTGTGCTATAGTCCGCTTTCTGGTGACGGGGTCGATGCTGGGGGTTGCTGTTTTGGGGGTGGGCGGCGTGGGCTGGGTGGTGGCCGGTGTGCCTGATCGTGAGCGCGCCTGGGCTGCGGCTGAAGAGCGGGTGGTGACCATCCTGGCGGCTCAGCTGAGGGCTGTGGGAGGGGGAGATGATGATAGATGCGAAGACGCGGGTTTGCAATCAATTGGATATTGGGTGGTCTGACAGCCTTGTGCACTGAGATCGGGCTCAAGGTGAGAGGTGAGACTTGTCAGGATGGGGAATCAGAGATGTGCAGAGTGATGGTCTGTTGGCGATGTTGGCGATGTTGACGATGTTGATGATGCTAGTGATGGTGGTGATGGATGAGTTGCATGGATGGCCTGCTCCGGATGAGCTGAGCTGCTCACGGGTGTAGTCGGGTGGTGTTCTGTAAAATCTGCGGCGACCCCTGTCTGGTGCGCTGCTTGCCCCATGTGGGGATGCAGCTGGGCGACCTTTGGGAAGTGTGGGGGTTCCTGGGGTTGCCCACCCACCAGTTCGTTCGACATTCATCAGCGTGGCTCAACCACTCGATGCCTTCAACGCACACGAGGGCAGTCACCACAATCCCGGCATTACAACCCCCCAAGAGCACGGATGAACGTGTTAGCGTCAAGATGCGAGTACTCTGTGTGTCAATTGGCCCTCCCGCACATGAACACGGGTCGTTGTCATACGTTTCCTGGCCGCAAGAATCTCGTCTCGAGGACTTCGCACAAATATAAAAATGCTGGAGAAAATTACTACTAGCCCTCCTCATGCTGCGCCCCCAGGCGAAGGTTGGCTCAGAATCACCTCGAGCGCCGCTTGAAGCTGGGAGAATCTGCCAGGCTGGCCAGTCTGACGACAGTGCCACGGCCTGTCCGGCCGTCTGCCTGTATTCCACCACAGTTCCGAGGCAACCTGGTAGGAATGCCGAGCCCAGGTAAAAGGACATTTCCCTCGTGTAATATAAAGAAAGCCCCCACGTTCTAGAGCACAACACCCCGGCCGGGGTTGGCTCTCGGTTCACTCTCGACCTGGGGCTCTGCCAACTTCCCCAGAATTTCAAGCACGACGACTGGTTCCCGACTTTGTGGCCCAGACATTACTAGACACTGGTTTCTTCCTGCTCACGCGACCTTGCTCATAACCTCCACCGTTCTTCTTCTCTGCCCAGCTGTTTTGTGTTCTGCTCTGCTCTGCCCTTCCCTTCTCTTTCGTGTTCGTCTGGCGCCTGCATCCTCCTTTCCATGCTTGCCATCCCACAATGCTCTTCCCAACGTCGTCATCTCACAGACAACCGTGAGAAGACAGCTCGTCCATTCTCCTACTTGAACCACAGTTCATCCATCTGCCCGTTTCTTTCTCCCAGACACTAAACACCTGGTTCTGAAGGCACACAACCATCGTGTGGTCTCGTGCAATGGAGCCCTGCACCAGGATGATACCTCCCCGTTAGCCACCTCAGCCTCTCACTTGAGTGGCATCCTTTGGCCCGGCGTTGTCGGAGAGCCATTTCCTTCGTCGACCAGAACCAAGGTGACACCACACAGCAAGCAGCAGACTGGACGCATGGCGATGTCGTCAAATATGATGACAGCCTCGGCAGTCGTTCTTCCGCAAGTGTGTTTGGTTCGAAAAGGAGCAGGCGAGGCGCTGCGGCCTGCACTGTCTCTCCATGGAGCAAGCTGACCTCAAGACCGCTGAGAGATTGCGTCGGATCATGGCCTCAACTGTGAGGACCACTCAAGCATCAACATGAACACTTCATGGGTACGATAAGAGAAAGTTCTGGTCAAACGCAACAGCAAATCACAGCCTTGCGCAGTATGGGCCCACAAGGGCAACTTGGTGCGCGCAAGAGATCTGAGTTGCAGACTCACATCGCAAATCAGAAAATCAGGCTTCAGTACTGATATCCCCTCAACATGAACCTTGGAGTGCAAGTTCTTGGGTCGTTGCCCACCTTTCTTGCCTTTAAGGAAAGATGAAGCTGACCATGGACAGAAGTGGTACTTCAAAGGACACGCCTCATTTGAGGACGAAGTCCAAGTTTACTGCGAGATCGCCATTGAATGACACTTTCTCGGCTAATGTACGCACCCAGTGATGCCAGACCCCAGCGAAGCCAATCAGCAAGCTGCTCCACTCCAGCGGCAGACTCGATCATCAGGATGGGACGGGGGAGTCGATCGCTCACTGCGGTAGAATACGAACCACCGGGCCTTGGAAACCCGCGTCGAGAATCGATGTCATCACCAGCAAAGACTTGCATGTCCCGTTTCGAGATGAGAGTTGGCTCTAGGCATGCCGAGCAATGGGACAGCCTCAGGATCTAAGGGCGATATCCTTTGACTACGCATCGACCGACCGCCGACGACACCCATACCAAAGGCTGAGGTCGAAATCACGGGAAATCAGCTACGAAGACGGCCTACATATGATATGACGCAGCAGCTGATGGTGGGCACTTTATGCACGCTACCATTGGTACTGCTTGGAACGACGGGTTGCGACAAGAACAGCACAGCCGACCACATCTCACCAGCAAGCTTGACGACTCCGCGGGGAGCCCACCTTGTCACTGTGATAGTCCTGTCAAGGTCGCATCTGGTCCTGACGAAAATTGGGTCGAAAACACCGGTGGAGCTCACTGTGCAACACGGTCATATTCCGTGGATTCTGGCAGCGCAAGCCGCAGCGACGGATCAGGGTGAAGATCCTTGCGGCTTCAGGACTATCAACACCAGACCCTTTGCAGCCGTGCTGGGCAAACAGTATTCGCCATGTTGTTCTCGTATGCTCTGCAGATTCGTGGAATGATGATTGCCTCCAGAAGTCGAGCAATCTTGGCCAGAGAGAAGGGGGCTTAGCTGACGTTGCGTGCAGGATGGGCATTGTCTTCACCGCGCTGGGGCTGAGTTGTTCGAATCTCGCAATCGAGGACGACAGGGTTTCACTCAAGACCCGCATCAACCAAGCAGTGCAACGAGAACCTTCGTGGAGGGCAGGGAAAACTCAGAGATAAGGTTCAGCACCCAGTTATGGTGTTATACGCCGTTCCACAATGTCAGATGTGCAGACTTTTCCAGCACGACGCTGCATCAGGTCTCCACGTGTGTTCGAACGCTGTCGACCTCAACGCATTTTGAGTCACTCGGGGTATCTATAAAGAGGGTGCGAGTCCTCGCATCGCTCGGAGAAGGATCACGGTGGCTGCAAAGCAAATCACCCTTGCCTAAGCAGCACGGACAACTGCTGGCAGCAATGACGAGGGCTCGACCACGATGCAGCCTACACCTGATCTACCGTTATTGAAGCGATTCCTGGGCCATACCATGCAGCCCCTACAAGAGGAAATGACGTTTCGGACACTCCTACTCAACTACGACGATTGAGGCAGCATGTGTCATAGAAAGCCTGGATGCCCGGGGCATTTGCCTGGCGAAACCGAGCAAGCTACTACAATCGAATCTTGGGCCTGGAATTGGTGACTGTTGGCTGTGGGAATTGGCTGCTGGCCTGCTGGCCAGTTCTGGTCTCCCTCTGCCTGGGTCATTCCATCTCGCGGCCTCTCCGTTCCTCTTCCGGGTCAGCTCGTCCGGCTCCAATCCAACCACGCGAGGTCGCTATCACTCCCCGCAAGTACAGGTACTTACTTGCACAGGCGATGTCGGGCAATTTCCGCCCAAGGCGTCCAGCAAGCGCAGGGCGTACCTCGGGACAATTGCCTTGGTTTGCTGTCGCTGCTCAGTTCTGGGGACAAGACCAGAGGGGCAGCAATCATGACAGCATTCCGCAGCTTCGTCAATCCTCACGATCACGAAAGCTGGCCACGTCTCTGATTGGAAAGGGACAAGTGCTCTGCAAGTGCAGAGGCATTGATGTGCCGCTGTCGGTCAGACGGGCAGTCCACCGTGAAAAGGGGTTAGGGATCGGCGAATCTTTCGCAGCGACGCTCGGCGGGATGCAACGTCGGCGGAATATGTATGCACTGTCTCCCAACAGTTTTCTCTCTATCTCGCGCAGTCAACCTCGCTGGATCAACATTGCGGGATTTCAGATATAATGCTTAACTTCAATGCGAGGGTGGCATTCGGTTGAAGAAAACGTGGCCAAGGAATATCAATCTCCTACGTCAGCCAGGTTTCGTTGTTTCTTGGAAATGGGCGGCATTTTGTTCGTCTTCATGACGATGTAATATTCAATGGAGCCGACCGCGTCTTCCCGGACTCGTTCGACCTGGGCCACTATCGTATTGACAACCCAAGACAGGGAGGTGCCTGCCGGCGTGGCGCTGCCGTCGCCCTCGCTCTTCCGAGCCTCAGGCGAAGGACGTACCATCTCGGAGGCTCTGCGGCTCAAAATTTGATCCTCATGGGTCCCTAGCGAGATCCGACTTTCCCGACCAAACGGCCCGTTTGACGGGTCCTAACAGTGGGTACCTGCACACGGCACCTGGTCCCCTCTGATGTAATATTCAGGCCGCTGGCTGGCGGGAGCCGCCTCGGCATTCGTGACTTGGCGGCTTGGCCCCACGCAACGACATATCTGTGTGCCCCAGTTTAATCAGCCGGTCTCGTTGTTTCTTCCAAGGACGGCGATCGTCCGAGTCCAGATCGGACGACTCGCAGTCGACTCGCAGTAGCCACTCCCGTCTCTCGTCCCATGCCGGCGTAAATTCGTGAGGAACCTGAGCAAGCTCTGCGAACTACCTCGAGTCAGTCAGTGGCGCGCGAAAAGTTGGACAGCCCTCGCGCCCTCACAAACTGCACCATGTCTCCAGAGCTGCACGCTCGCTGGTTACGTCACTGTCTCGTCCGCCCGGTGCCATCCTGCAATGAACGGCTCGTGCTTGGGGCTGGTGATTTCTCGGCCGTTCCTCGTAGTGCCGCCCCCCGGACCCTGGCGATGGAACCGTGGGGTGTCGTCGAGATGAGGCTGATCTAATCAAGCCACCGTCTGGAGTAGCACGCCTCTGCTGCACGATGGCCGCTCGGCTAAGTCTCCGAGCTACTGGGACTAGATGCAACCAGCCACGATCGCCTCGTCCGGCCTCAACAACGGACTCCTATTCCCGTGGTGGCACGTCGTGTTGCATTCTCAGGCAGCATGGCATCCTCCTCTACGGGGAGGTTGGCGAGCAATCAGGCGACCGTCGCCGGCCCATCGCCAGAGGTTGCGGTTTATTTTCTCTCTTTCGGGCGTACTCTCGGCGCGGACATTTTGCGGATGATGAGAGATCTCCAGGTGCAGCTCCGCAAAAAGATTCGTGCATCTCCACAAGGTTCATCGCCCAGACCGTGACGATCATTCCAGACCTCTGGCTCTCGAGCGTGGCCCCCCGATGGCCCCCGGGTCGCACGCCAAACCACCGCCGCGCCCAGGAGGGTTCCGCTGGACCCGCCCGAGATACCTGTGGTGACAATGCAATGTTTTGTCACCCCACGATACCCAGAACCTGGTCGGTCACGCTCCCCAAGCTGGACACCCCGGCGTTTGTTCTCCAGTGTCTCCATGCCACTAGCCCATGGAGAAGACTACGGAGGTCTGGAGTCACCCTCGTGACATGCCCACAGAAGCCACCATGGAACTCTTTCCCCAGCCCATAAAAGCTCTTGATCCCGCTATGGTCTTGGTGCTTGGACATCATTACGATCAGGCTTCACACCCCGTATATCTAAGCATCTTTCCCCCAGATCTAAATCTACATCTTTCCTCTCGAGTCCTACTCGACATCCCCCTGCTTTGCGACACCTCCAATACCAACATCGCGTGTATCGCACGGCCAATATCACATCAATAAATATGTCTGCGGCAGAAACACCGGCCAGCGGTGCCTCAACACCACCAAATGGCCACGAGAAGGAGACCGCCGCCAACGACTATGCCGGCAACTATCCTCCCGTCAAGGTCCTCAACTTCCGGGTCATTGTCATGGGCCTGCTCGTGTCTCTTGGTGGTTTCATCTTCGGATGGGAAGGTGGTTCCATCTCGGGTTACACACAAATGGCAAACTTCAGGGAACACTTTGGCGACACGCAGAAGAACGGCGTCCTGAGTCTCGGTAATGTTCGGCAAGGTCTGATGGTCGCCATGCTCTGCGCTGGTTGCCTGGTTGGCGCCCTGGTCTCTGCTCCCGTCGCCGACAGGTTCGGCCGCAAGTACTCCATCACCTTCTGGTGCATCGTCTACATCGTCGGCAACGTCGTCTGCATTACCACCACAGACAAGTGGTACCAGATCGTCATTGGCCGTCTTATTGACGGTTTCGGCATCGGTGCGCTCTCCGTCCTGACGCCAATGTACCAGTCCGAGACCGCGCCCCGCCAGGCCCGTGGTGCTCTCGTCTCCGCCTACCAGCTGTTCATCACCCTCGGTATCTTTGTCTCGTACTGTGTCAACTTCGGCACCGAGGCCATCAAGTCCTCGAACTCGTGGCGCATCACCATGGGCATCGGTTTCATCGCCCCCGCCATCATGGGTGCCGGCATGCTGATCATGCGTGAGTCTCCCCGCTGGGAGTACCGCCGTGGTGGAGAGGCCCAGGCCGCCCAGACCCTGGCTCTTATCTCGTGCGTCTCGCCCGACCACCCGGAGGTCCAGCACGAGCTGGCCGAGATTCGCGAGAAGTACGAGGCTGAGGTTGCCGGTGGCGAGCCCAAGTGGTTCGAGATCTTCACTGCCCCTGCTATGCTCCGTCGTGTCCTCGTCGGCATGGCCCTGCAGGCCCTGCAGCAGCTCACCGGCGCCAACTTCTTCTTCTACTACGGTACCCAGATCTTCCAGTCCGTCGGTATCTCGAACCCGTACATCACCTCCATGATCCTCGGTGCCGTCAACGTCTTCTCCACCTTCGGTGGTCTGTACGTTGGCCAGAAGTTCGGCCGCCGTATCTCCATGATCGTCGGCGGTGTCTGGATGTTCCTGTGGCTCATCGTCTTCGCCTCCCTGGGCTCGTTCGCCCTGTACCCCGATAACAACCCCAACGACCCCGACGCCCGTACCAACGCCTCCGTTGGCTCTGCTATGATCGCCTCTGCTTGTTTCTTTATCGTCGGCTTTGCTGTTACCGTAAGTTTCTACATACCCCCACAACACACTTTCTTGAGATCGGCTCCGCTAACCCGCACTCAAATAGTGGGGACCTCTTGTCTGGGCCATCGTCGGTGAAATGTTCCCGTCCCGCTACCGTGCCGTTGCCATGGCGCTCTGCACCGCCGCCAACTGGCTGTGGAACTTCCTCATCTCCTTCTTCACCCCCTGGATCACCGCCGCCATCAGCTACCGCTACGGCTACGTCTTCGCCGGCTGCTGCTTCCTCGGTGTCCTCATCACCTTCTTCTTCGTCAACGAGTCCCAGGGCCGCTCCCTCGAGGAGGTCGACTCCATGTACGTCCTGGGCGTCATCCCCTGGAAGTCAAAGGCCTGGAAGCCCCTCGACGAGCCCGTCACCACCGACAGGATGCACTTCAAGCCCGGCGCGCGCGACTTCTCCAAGCCCGAGACCCCCGCCGCTGGACACCACGACGGCGAGCCCTCTGGGCCCAGCAATGCTGTCTAAGGGACAGCACTTGAGTGCAAGAATGTGTTTGTGTGGATTAATGAACGATGCGACCACAAGATCGGTCCTCTGGAGCTGAGGATCACATCATGAATCAACGAGTGGAAAGAAATCATCAAGAGGAGGGATGAGAAGTCCAGAAGAGGACTTGTATGTATATATGTATATTTGGGAGACGAGTTACTACTACTGTGTTTTATAATGGTCCTGTACCAACACACACTGCCTACTAGGCAAATCAGATACCCCTTTGAAAATGATATCTGGCTTTGAGTCACTGCTTCTGCAGAGAATAAATTCTCGCTGTTTCTGTCTCTCGTGCTGATCCCATTTTATCTCGCGTGCTTTGGCCAGAACCCCATCGCCGGCCCCGAGTGCGTGGTGGTGATAAGAGTTTCTGACAGCTCCCAAACGTTGTGGTTGGCCAAGAACGTGTGGTCCTCCTCCCTCTGACGTGCTCGAGTGCCTTCGCGCTGCTGAACCGCGCGAGGGCGCGCGCACACATATGGACATTGCTTGGTCGACGCGTGCTTCCTCTTGGCACGGTCCGGGCAGATCCCGGCGAGACTTATCTTTCAGGGTCTATCTACGGCAACTAGAATATCTGTCGTAACGGGACTTGCATCTGATGTGTGTGCATAAATCTAATTATCATACTGTGCGTCGCGTCTTCGTGGTCTCGGAGATAACCCGAGCGGGTCCACTTCAGCCCTACACTAAACGGCGCCAAAACAGGTTGACAGGCTAGGCGGCTGGACTCTTTTCGGACAGACTGTGTGGGTCGTCAGACCCCTTTTGGACAGGCGTGGCGTGGCGTCGCTCGCCCCGGTTAAGAACTCGCCCGGTGCTGTAATGGATGCTCTGTGTGCTGCCCGCCTTGAGCGCCCGCGGTGTGGCAGACGTTGTCACCCAAGGTGAAGATCGTGTGGGATGTGAGCTCCCCCTGACTGGTTGCTGGAGGGATTTGGTCCTGCAACCCAGGTAGAGAATAGTTTTGTGGCCTGACATCTGTCGTCACGCAGTGGTGTCGAGCCTCTCTGGATGAGCTACTTGAGAATTAAAAGGTCACAGGAGCCCTGTTGTACCCCAGTATATAGCTGTTGTTAATTCTGCAGGCTGTTGGCATTGCCCGGTTTAGTATCACGGGCTAAAGTTCTCCCAATGACGTTCATCCGGTCATATCAGAAAGCCAACCGGTCTACAACACCAAGGCGCCCAGTTAACTTAGCTCTTGAGGGTACCATATCATCCCAGCTGTATCCAAACATTATCTTGCCGAGGCAGTTTCCCTCATATCACGTCTCCCAGATTTGAGAGTATGTTATATGTAGGAATGGTATCTGGGCAGCTGGAAAGAGTGTATAAATTGATAAACCGTTTCTAAAGTCAATGCCATGCTATCTAAAAAATGTAAAAATATCGAAACTGCACTCGAGAGCTTCTAAACTTTGTCAACAAGGCTCAAAGGTCAGGGTGACAATGTGTGCAAGTATAACGCAACGCCGATACTGGATAATGCAAAGTCGTAGGGCTAGCTTTCCAGCTCCTACATCACAAAATGTCGCTTTTTAATATGCACGACCAACGGCGGCTTATTCCACACAACCCAGGACTTGTGCTGCGAGTACGGCAGAGTCCACTCGCGGGACGACGGGTCCAGCCTCATGTCAAACTCCCAGAGCAGCCGGGCCATGATCAGGCGCATCTCGTTGTAAGCCAGGTGCTTGCCCACGCAGTTTCGAGGGCCGTACGAAAATGGCTGGATTGCGTCTCGCTTGTCCGCGTAGAAGGGAGACGACGGGTCTTGAGAAGAGCTGGGCAGCCATCTCTCCGGCGCGAAGGACTCCGGCTGCGCAAAGTTGGAAGCCGACAGGCCTGCAGACGACTGGTGCACGCCAACGCGGGTCTTCAAAAGGGGTTCATGGTCGTCAGTATTGGACTTTGCGAAAGACTAGGAGACTGAAGGGGGGGCACGGTGGCTGCCGCGAAGACTCTCAGGGTTAATGGATTGTGGTCCAAGGTGGGTCACTTACCCCGGGTGGAAGAAATATCCCGTCGATGTGGATCGGCTCCCCAGTCTGTGGGACAACCCTCTCGAGCGTTGTCGCGACAGGTGGGTAAAGCCTGGCTGTCTCGTTGAGCACGGCAAGCATGTAAGGCAGGCGTGCGGTGGCATTGGTGAAGTTGATGTCGGTCGCTGATTCAAAAGCATTCCGCACTTCTTCCACCGCTCTCTTGTGCGCGTGGGGAGTTGCCAGGAGGTAAAATGTGCAAGCTGTCAACAATGTGGCGGTGGTGTCGCTGCCGGCCACGAAAAGCGTGTTCGCGTTCGTCATGAGCTCCTCGGTAGAAGTGATGGCCTTCTCTTCTCTTCCCCGCAGCAGGCCTGACATGAAATCCTTACGAGACACGTCTGAGTCGTTTTCCAGGCGCTTGCCGACCGCCGTCCTAGTGAAATTGAGCTGACTTAAGAATCCCTCCGCCACACCTGGCGCAATCACCGGTCCGACGAGCCGTGCTAGTGGGCCGAGTAAATCATCGAGGACAAACATTTTCTTGCCTCTCTCTATGAACAACAGCACAGAGGTCACGACGTGGTGCAGGCTGTTGTTCTCGAGACCGCCCAGAGACTCGCCGAAGGTCAAGTCGGCAATGATATCAAAGGACGCGATGTGGAACCACCTCCCCATCTCGGCCGGCGTACGGGACTCTGCCACGCCCGATAACTTTTGTATCAGCAAGTCGACGTAGCTGAGGACCAGTGGCTCTTGTTCGGCCAGCGATCTTGGGGAGAAGGCGTGGGCAACACCACGGCGGATTCGGGCGTGGTTCCCATCGTCCGCACTGAGGATGTTGGACTGAGCTTCGGGTATTATGCTGGTCGTGAATTTGGGGAATTGCCCGTGTGCTGGACCGTAGATTGTTTTCCAGGCCTGGCCCGTGGTGAAAGACATGGCGTCTGGCGCATAGCGCACTACGCTGCCATACTTTTGGTGGAAGCGGCGAACATCTTGGTCAAAGGTGCCGAGGAGGGTCTTGACCTTGGGTGTGACTGGAAATATGATCCAGGACTTGGGACCCGGAATATGATGTAAAGGGCCGAAGTATGCCTGGTATATACCCTTGGCAAGATGAAAAAGGAACCACGAGCTCGCCGCGAATAAAGCGATCTGAGGGAGTGATTCCGCAGAGAAGACAGTGCCTGGGGTCATGGCGACGAAGTACAAGGAGCTGTCGCGAAGGGTTGCTGGACTATGTCAGGCGAGGGCAATGATGAGTCTAGGAACCTCGATGACTGGCGAAAGAAATCGCATTCCATTCTTATGAGATGTTCTTTGTCTTTTTATGCGAGACCTCGAAATGGTCTGTGGAGTTAGTATGTGCCATGGTGGTGATTCTCAACGTCGCCGCTGAGATCACCCCCTAACCGGAGCCGATTCGTTGCCATGACCGAGACCCAACACAAGCAGCTGCAAAGAGTCATGATGTCGCATCACCCTGCCAAGTTCATACTTTGTCTTGCTGCGCTGACATAAAAACCATCCAGCCGGGGCCTATTATTGCCCCGCTGCACGGTCGCACGGGTTTAACGACCTCGCATAAACGGCGTTAAGGCCCATGCTGAGACGTCGGAATCTTTTTTCGTCCAGCGCTTCCGTTCGTACGGCTTCGCACAAGTACGCGTCTGTCCATGACCCTCGCGCTCTCACGATTTCAATCATCCACAGCGCTTACTTTGCGATGAACAATGACTTGCTTTGAACGGAGCCAAAGTCAGTACAAGTAACTAGATTTTAGACTGTTCTAGGTATGTGACCATATCACGACTACTTTACAATGGGCATATTGACCCAGTCCGCTGCTGCTGGTGACAAGAGATGCCGATAATTCTGAGCAATACGCTTGGGGACTGGCGCTGTCACCGCTGTGGTTCACCGAGGCGGGCAGGGGCTGACTTCCATCGGAGCGGACGGGCTGAAGGTCGGTGATTGAATCGACCGTGATGACGATCATAACTATGCTGTGAGTCCTATGACTGTGACGAGTTGCCAATGCATAGCCCCAGGAATATGGATACCAACTTGCCTTGGACTCGGGAGCAGTATGCTAATTTTCGGTGCCTGGACGGGCTCTCGGGCATGGAAGAGTCGCGGACGATGAAGGCTCTAGACATTCAATGTTCTTTTCCCCTCTTCTGCTTTTGTTTTCCAACCTTTGATTTTCTTCCAATCTCCATCCTATTTCTTTCTATGAGACACCACGAAATTCTATTACATGTAATCGTCCTGGTGTCTGTTTAGTTCTGCCCCTTCCATTTGCTCAAATACGCTGTTATATTTGACCAAGCAATGAAGTGCAGTTGCACCGAAGGATCTAGTGGCTTGATAAAAATGCAGTTGGTTCTACCCTACGCTGCCATTGGACGAAAGAGAGTAGCGCCAGCCCTGGCTGAGTTAAGTCCCTTGCGCTCCTGAATCCTTCACCCCAGGGACGCACCAATGCCCATGAAGATGGGAGGAAACCTGCCAGCCAGCCTGGTTACATATTCCTCGCTGCTTATTTTCGACCAAAAGCGAAAACTCATTCACTTGTATTCCTTATTCTCTGATCAAACTCGAGTGCCATCCTGCATTAAGTACCTAAAATTTCTTACCTCTCCTTTTAGTCCGACATGATGGAGGGACCTCCTAAATTCGACATCACTCCCGAGCAACAAGCGAGTAATGTGGAGTATTTCCGTCACCAGCTCTTCGAGACCTGCCCTGCCGTCACCTTGGAAGACGCCGATCTCAGTGGCAAAACAGCAATATTGACGGGCGCCAATGGCGGCATTGGAGTGGAGTGCGCCCGCCAGCTTCTTGATCTGGGATTGAGCAAGCTCAGTAGGTGAAAATCGTTGCCTCACGTCGGCCACCGCTTACAACAGCCTTCCTAGTACTTGCTGTGCGGGAACCTTCCAAAGGCGAGGCCGCCCTCGAGAACATTATCACCGGACGGAAGCTCTCACAGGGCCAGGTCGAAGTGTGGAGTCTCGATATGTCATGCTATACATCGATCACGGCATTTGCGGAGCGTGCAAATACTCTCCAACGAGTGGACATTGTGATTCTAAACGCTGGCGTGTACAGGGTCAACATGCAGCTCAACCGTTCGACAGGCCACGAAGAAGATGTCCAAACCAATTATCTGTCAACTATCCTCCTCGTGCTGTTGTTTATCCGTCTCTTTAAGTTGAAGAGAGATTCCGGGCTGCTCTCTACAGCTGGGCGCGTCGTTATTGTGACCTCAGATCTGGCCGCATTCGCGAAATTCCCAGAGAGGCATGCAGATCCTTTGCTTCCCGCCCTCGACGAGACACCACAAAAATGGGACATGGCCGAGCGGTATAGCACCTCAAAGCTCCTGGTCCAGCTCTTCCTATCCGAGCTGATCAAGGTCGTGCCCTCCTCTACTGTTATTATCAACGCAGCCAACCCCGGCTTCTGCTACGGAACCAGCTTAGCTCGTGATGCGAATGGTACCCTATTGGGCCTAATTGTCTTTATAATGTCCCATATTATCGGCCATGCGCCGGCAATTGGTGCTCGAGCGGTAGTTGATGCTGCTGTGAAGAAGGGACGGGAATCTCACGGCCAGTACGTGGAAGCTGGCAAGCTAAGGCCGTAAGCATTTCCCTATCACATGAGCGGTTGCACAGTCTGTCGATGCTGACAATTGTTTTGGTTCCTAGTTCGGCTCCAATCGTATACACCGCGGAAGGCGGGCAAATTGCGAAGCGACTCTGGAGAGAGACAATGGAAGAGCTATCATTTGCTGGGGTTCAAGATATCGTGGACAGCTTTGAAATCTCCTGATGCAGTTACTACACGGTGAAATCCTGCTGTCTTAGCAACTAATGCTCAAGAGTCATTCGAAGTCTCAGCTTGGAAAATTCAGTGCGTCTGGTAGCAAGGTCCCAACCTTGACTTAGTATAGCGTGTTCTTTACTATTGTGCCAATTGTCTCTCAGCAGACCATTCAGCACTCAGCCGCCTACTTTCAAATGTATCTATGGGTTGAAATCCAAAACGGTATGAGACAGTTGTGCCGAACGTGCCCGGGTGGGCTTCAGAGAGCATCCGGACCAGCGTGCCTTTGACGACGCCCGAAGGCCCGGAGATGACGCAGGGAATGTTCTAGATCTTCGGGCGAGGCTGCACTGTGTGTTGTTGGTCCAATGTTGGTCCTGCTCGGGTGGTTCCAAGGGCACATGGGCATACCAGGAGCCGTTCAGAGTATCGAAGTTCCGTAATTTAAAATTATTCTTTTGGGCTGTGAAGGAATAATTAGCCAGATCCAGCGCCAAGAGCCAAGGACCGAGGGAGCGCTGCAGGCTACATGCAGGAACCGCAGCGGGGCCATGGAAAGCCGACACACTGCTTTTGGACGGATCCTTGTTTGCTGTTCTAGACTGCCAGTCAAAGTGGTAAAATGAGAATAGTGGAAGTGCTGACTGCTTCTCACACCCCAGATACGGAGCCTGGCTGCAACTGCATAGACAAGAACGGCCTCTCAGGACCCGACGAGGACCACAAATGTGACGACCGCGGTAGACACAAGCATGCTCCTCAATATTCAGCAAAGGTAACGGACGCCACCCCCTTGGTGTATCGTACGCCGCCTTCATCCCAGGGATATAAATCCATTGACCCACACCCCCCAAGCTCAGGGGTAACAAATGTCAGCTAGGCGCTAGTGATGAGATCTGTTGATGCATACAGTTAACCCTCGGTGTTAGCGTCATCCTAACATTCATTACCCATGACCGTTGTAGATACAGTCAGACTCTCCCTGGGAGTCTGACGCATACCTCGCTCTTTCTAATGGCAATCTCGGTCTATGGGCCATTGGTTCATGATATTGTAGCAAAAGTCTGTAGGTATAAAGGCTGGCAACAAGATAGTGACTGTCTCGTCGCGAAATATGCTTCATATCTCCAGCCTCTACATCTCTGCGGTGCCTGCTTATGCCTACTAGTAGGTGGTTATCATCACTTCACTATCCACAAGTACTATTCTCGCCAAATTACACTTTCGTGATATTCGACACAATGCAACTGTCGACCCTGATTAGTACCACAGTCCTGGCCCTGTCCTCGTTCCGGGTGGCTGGCGAAGCCTACTGCGGTGCTCTAGAGCAGTCTAACCCCAACTCGCCATCGATCACGAGTGTCTCGGGCACAGTCACAGTGCCATCCGACCTTTCCCAATTTGACGGTTCTGGCTTCCGGGCGTATGTTGGCGTCACAGGCAAATCATGCATTGATGACTACCTCCAAGTCAATTTAGACATCAACGTGAGTCAAAAGCATCTGCCCCGTCCAAAACGTGCCAGAGACTCGAGTTTGTTCCCAAACTTGGAAAGTTTGGAGCACGTGGTTGTGCTAAACAAACATCAGGTTGTCAATGGTGTCCCTGCGTATACGGTAATTTTCGACAAGCATGACTTCGATGCTACCAAGCGATATTTGGATACAATCACAGATATGCGGTGTAAGTTTTGGGGTCTGATTAGCTGTGCTCGGTGCAGCTAGCACAACTACCTGCTGACGGGAGCAGTCCAACCAGGTGATCTTGTTCAGCTGAGCTTGACAATCAGTCTTGATGGCACTGAGGGCACCATGTTCGTGAAGCCCCACTTCCAATGGTTAATGCACTGTATTCATGTCGCTGCTGGGACCGCTGGGACCACACCATGTGCTATGCACCTCCGAATGACTGACTTAATTGCTGCACGCAAAGGACCGCACGGAACTTGAACAGCGGCCAATCAAGGACCGCCACTCTGTCGAACAATAGATTCACTTGTCGCTCATTTGCCACATGGATGTTTGACGCTTGGTCGCAGACAGACCTCACTGGCCTGGAGATGCAATTCGACGACTGCATGTATTCGCGGAACGGAGGGACGCCGATTGCAGGCATCAGCAGCTCCACTTTGGTCAGTGAGAGCTGTACTGTTGAAAGACAGGGAGATGACGGTCTCTTCATCACCAACTGATGCCGAGGCTCAGCAAACCCTCGAAGCGACATCGAGGGGGAAGAAGCGTTAGCATATGAAGCCGCTCACTCTGGGAGGAGTTGTGACACATTTAATATCGCGGGCTAATCTCGCTCTCCCAGACATGAATCGTCTCACAGATGACAGGATACAGAATCTAATACAATGCATATGATTATTCAGTTGATTCTCTCTTCCCAGCCCCTGCTACTCTACATAGTTGATTATGTAAAAGGGAAAACTTCGAGCATCCTGATTTCATCATCTCAACCTCCCCCAGAAAGCTAGTAAAGGAGAGAGAAAGTCAGGAACTCCATCAAGAACAGAGTGTTCAAGAAGATTCCTACTAACAACAAGGATACAGCAGACAAACCAACTACGGCGAAGGTCCGGACATGAGCCCCAGGCGAGAAATTGCTATCTATCAACATCGCTCTTTTGACTACAATGGGCCTGGAAGAGTGATGCAAAAAGGATCGACGCCGGCATGATTCGAACATGCGCCTCCGAAGAGAATAGATGGCCAGAAGTACTGAGAGTATTTCTAGTCTATCGCATTAGACCACTCTGCCACGGCGCCTGGTGATAAAAATGTGGCCTACTAGGGGGCTCAAGATTGTGTGCGCAGGGAGGCGGTGTGGAAAACTCGATCGTTGATGGAGACCAATTTAGACTGGTTTGTGGATGAGCAAATTGCTGTCATGCAGATGACTACACCGATTGGTTCAGTAGGGCGTGAAATGGGGGTGGGTGGAGCTGACGTGGTTCCCGGAGAGGGGGCCCAGCAAATAACGAGGCTAGATAGATACTGTCAATGACGAATGTCGTGAGTGCAGCCGTGAACTGCTTGTAACATACCTAGGCACCTACGGAACACAGACATAGTGGCGGAAGAGTCCATGTAAAAGCCTTTGGTTGCAAGTTCGGTGTTTGCCAGCTCAATTGCGATACACAACATATGCGTGCCCCGTCATGCCACGCCGGCAAATTGTGTCTGGTGCGAGCCACCCGCCATGAGAAATGGGCACCCGTTGCAGTTAGACCAGTATGATTGGTGAGATAAAATTATCATTTTGATACGTGAGGACTAAAGCTGATAGATCGAAGGTTTTTGGAATGGCACTACCGGTGACTTGGGCACGATTGCAGAAAGGCCTTTGGTAATTAATTTTCAAGTATTGTTTGCGGCCCAGACTTTGAGACGAAGGGAAATCCACTACCGTCTACATCAATAACCAGCAGCAGTTTGTCTGGTAATTATTGTGTAATACTCAGATCTGAACTTGGGCCGTGTTTTCCGAATGGTTACACGCAGACAGCCGGAGTTCCGAGATGGTAAACTTTATTTGAAAGCTTCCAACCCTCACGTAAGATTCATGATAAACCCCAGAAGCGGGATTGGTCTCCCGTCCATTTAACTTGGGATTAACCTTGACGAAGCTCAACAATGCCGGTAACCTTCGTCAGCTGTATGACAGCATCCAACAGATCTGGTTCGAGATGAAGCATAAGTCTCATAACTCGGAATTAAACCGCCCTGAAACCCCGATGTCAAAGACGAGGGAGGATACCCCTATGTCCGAGTTATGAAGTATAAAATTCAGAGCAGCTGCATTTCAATCTCAAGCCATATCATCATCTCACCAAGTCAGTGGCACGTCACATCCGCTGCTCACCATGGAGCCCCAGTCACCGTCAGATGTCGTCACCGTCGACATCTTGCTTCGGCGATTGGCGAAGACTGTCCCAGACAAGGTGATGATTTCCTACCCAGAACATGAGCTCGATTTCAGAGACTACACAGCCAAGGACTTGGATCTCCTGACGAGGAGTGCAATAAGCACGTTCCCCAGGTCCCTCAGAGAGTCTGCACAGAATGCAAAGCCCGGCGAAGCGCCCGCAGCCGCCATTGTCGGGGTCTCCAGCCTCGAATACTATATCCATATCTTTGCCCTCAGTCGAATGGGCATGTCAACTGTGGTCTTATCACCACGGCTGTCCGACCAAGGGTTAGCGCACCTCATCCGGCTTCAACGTTGCATGGCAGTGTTCGCATCTGGCCCTTCTATGCGAGCTATGGGAAGAGTGCAAGCTACTAGCGAAGACCCGCTGCAATTTGATCTCCTTCCGATGGCAAAAATGGAGGACCTTGAAGCTATTTCACGTCACGGAGACCTCATCGACCTCCCCATGATCGAGTACAAAAACGATACCGACACTCCCTTGTTCGTTATCCACAGCGGAGGCACAACCGGCTTGCCAAAGCCTGTCGCCCGCCGCGTGGGTCAGGAGCTCCGGCATATGGGAAGACGCCTTTCCGAGACTGTTCCAGATATACTCGCGACCCTTCCCGTTTTTCACAGTTTCGGCTTCGCCCATTTCATTGCTACACTGTGGGGGACGTTCAGAATGAGTCTTCTCAACGCCTACCGTCCCATGACCGCATCAGTCATCTTGAAAGCACTAGACATCACGAGGTGCAAGGCTCTCGCGACGGTACCACACTTGCTCAAGTTCATCAACGAGACTCCGGGAGGTGCCGAGAGGCTCGCCCGGCTGCAGCGCGTCGCCGCAGCGGGCGCAGCCACGCCCGAGGTGCTGGGGAACGAGTTGGTTGAGAAGGGCGTGAATATAATCTCCCCATACGGGCAGTCAGAGAGCGGTGGTCTGATGGTGAATTGCCCGGGAAGGGACTGGATCTGGCTTACGGCCATGCCGATTGCAGAGCCCTATCTGAAATTCGAGCCATACGGAGAAGATGATCAAGGCCTGTGGCACTTGATTGTGCTCCCTGGAATGCCGACCTTGGTGACGTCCAACAGGCCTGATGGCTCGTACGCAAGCCAGGATCTCTTTGTCCGCCACCCCACAGATCCCAAGAAGTGGAAGTTTTCCCACAGAGCCGACGACATAATCGTGCTGGTGAACGGCCTGAAAGCGGACCCACATCTACTAGAGGAGGCCGTGGAGAAGAATCGTTACGTGAATACTGCAATGGCCTTTGGTGCAGGGCGGGACTCCCTCGGCTTGATGGTGGTTCCGTCGGCCAGCTCAGAGGGGTTGTCCAAGGAAGAGCTGGCTGCCCGCATTGCTCCTGACCTCGAGCTGGGAAACTCCAGAGTCTCAGCCTATGCGCGAGTCTCCCTTGATTCCGTCATATTCAGAGAAACCGGCAGTGAAGTTCCGAGAACGGCCAAGGACACACTGATACGGTCAAAATTCCTCGAACTGTGCAAAGAGGACATCGACGCGCACTACGCCGCCAGGGAGGCGCAAAGCAACGCACAGATATCCGTCACAGATGACGAGGTCGAGGGCATCGTGCGCGATGTCGTGAGCTCGGTGGTGTCAGCTGGAGACGTCGAACTCGGCCCTGACACCGACTTCTTCGGCCTGGGCATGGACTCGTTGCAGGCTTCGTACGTACGCTCGCGGCTCCTCAGGCGCGTGAACGTCGGCGGACGTCTCCTGCCGACCAATGTGGTCTTTGAGCATCCCACCGTGCGCCAACTCACCGACTACCTACTGGCGTTGAGAAATGGACAGGATTCTAAAGATGCGAAGAATTCTGGAGAACTCATTGCACGAGGGCTTGTACGGAAGTACACTCAATTCCACCGTTTTGAAGATCAAACCATTCCGGCTGGCTCTGGGCGCGTTGTTGTAAGTTGCCACAATTGGAATTATCCTCTGAAGCATCAATGCTGAATTTTCTAGCTGCTCACCGGGGCGACCGGTGTCATTGGCCGCCAGGTAGTCCATCGTCTCATCTCATGGCCCAATGTGGACCGAGTTTACTGCCTTGTGCGAGCGGAGTCGGATGAGGCGGCAGACTTGCGCATCACTGAGTCCCTTCACGCGGCTCGTCTGGAAGTGGCAGATGTCGAAACAAGATTGAAAATTGTCTCACTTGCCTCCGACCTGGGACAGCCTCGCCTCGGTCTCAACGACCAACAGTACGAGGCATTGCGTACTTCGGTCACAGACATCATTCATGGTGCATGGGCTGTGAACTTCAACCTGTCGCTGTCATCATTCGAGAACCCTTGCATTGCCTCGGTCTCCCACTTGCTGGACCTGGCGATTTGTTCCCCTCTACACCCTAAACCAAGGTTCTCTTTCATCTCCAGTCTCGCTACTGTGGCTTCTGCAATGGCCCAAGGTGGGGTCAAGGAGATCAGGTACGGACCGGAAGTCGCAGTCCAAATGGGTTACGGACAGTCGAAATGGGTTGCAGAGGAGATATGCTCCGCAGCGGCCAAGTATGCTGTCCAGAAGGGCGTCGATTTCCCAGTCCAGATACTCCGCGTGGGCCAGGTAGTCGGTGATACGGAGCACGGCATATGGAACCCAAAAGAGGCAATTCCATTGACCGTACAAACCGCCTTGAGCACTGGCGCGCTTCCCGTCAGGGATGGACGCGACACGAATTTCTGGCTGCCGGTTGACATAGCTGCGGCTGCCATCGTCGAGCTTGCCTTCCGCAGTCGATCCGACGACGAGAGTGGAGAAGCCCGAGTGTTCCACGTTTCGAACACGATTCCACTACGCTGGAACACCGAGTTCCTACCTGCTCTAGCCAGCAACAATCTCTCTTTCGAGGCCGTCCCGCCGCAGCAGTGGTTGCGAAGACTGGAAAGCGCAGTCCCCAACCATCGACTGCTTCAGTTCTTCAAGAGGACGTACGGTGCTGCTCGTGACGAACAGGCACCCAAACGTGCAGGAGGCGCGGTGGATATGTCTGAAGCGTGGAAGTATTCCAGCGCTTTGAGGGGCGTTACAAAAATTGACGAGGAGCTAGTTGGCAAGTTTTTGAATTACTGGCTAGGGCTGGAGGCATGGAGGTCTATCCAGAAACCCCCAGACACCGTCGGTCAAGCCACAGCACCGGGGGCAGGGCGAAGAGATAGTGGGGTTGGCATAGGCAAGATTTAGTTATTCACTCGAGTGCTGGGAGGGAGAAAGAAGTTATATTATGTCTTACTGCTGCAGTATCAGAAGAGTTCTATGAGAAGTCTTGTTGCGGGTTTATCATACACAGTGGTGCAACTTGGTTCCACCTGAGGACAGACCTGTCCTAGACTCCGAACAAATAGGGTACGGAGTCCTAATACGCAAATGTTAGGGAAGCCAGAAATCATGTCCACCCGCCGTGGGGTTGTTCACAGACCCAAACATCCACTCGAAAAGAAGCCAATCTCCCTCAAACGGCAATTGAGTACCTTCGAAGCCCAGCAAATCACCTCCAATTGGGTGACTTGAGCAGTGTCAGCCATCGCGAACCAGGCAAGTGTACTCATACCAGCACCTGATTACTTCTCGACCTCCATTTTGGATTAACCCAAAGACATCATCTCAGGAAATGATTGGTTTTCTTTGCCTCTTGTCGCAGTAGTTCTCTCCGGGGCCTCCCGGTCATCGCTGTCTTGCACATCGCTCGGCTCTTGACGAGCGTGCTGCTGCTCGAAAAGGAGGCTGTCCTTGGTAGGGCCAACCCCGTCGCCGATGTGATTCTGGTGCTCGGAAGACCGGTCCCGCATACTCTCACGCATCTTCCCCTGGATGATGGCTCTGAGCGGCGCCCGGATGCTCTGCATCATCCATTCACCTCCGCCACAGCCGTTGGTGCTCCCTGTTGTCTTATCATCCCCGACATATCTGTGAATCTCATCCGCTGCGATCCAAAGCTTGTCAGAGTGTCCGGCGAGAAGGTGAAGTGGTACGATTCCAAAGCCAGGGGCCATGTCATAGTCCCCGAGTAACTCGCGATGTGCGGACCGCAATTGCATTTCTAGCTTCCACAAGACAGTTGTGCACTGGATGTTGAGGCAGATGTATGGGAAGGATATCAGGAGCACTTCCTGGTCAAGTCCTAAGCTGAGGTCAGCAAGCAGCTGAGCGACCGACTTGGGTTTTCCGGCACCGGGGCGAGGTGTCTTCGACTTTGTGGTCATGCTGTACTTGTCTGTCCTACTACACTTGTAGGCTGCCGCACGCTCCGTGATGGCTTGCAGATCGTCCTCGTTGAGTTCGTACCGGTCACCAGCTCTGCAGAATCTGTCTTCAAACATCAACGAGACCGGGCCGAGTTTCTGCAAGACCTTGCCTTGGCTGTTCTTGCGGGACTTGAGCGGTTCTTCGGGCAGTTTTCTACCTCGTCTCCCCTTTCGGTCCCGACAATCCGGAGCAGTGTAAGCTAATGACATTGCTCCAACTGCAAATAAGAACGCCTTGCCGAAGCCGTTCTCCGTTTCTTTTCCTGGTGGTTTTCCTGACATGAAGAGATTGGGGCCCTGCAGCTCTGTCATGCAGTGTTCCAAGTCAAACCAGCTACCCTTGATGAGGTTGTGGGTGGAACAGGCGTTGTGAAAATGCGCCATCTTCATTATGGATCGAGTACAAGTTTCGACAGCAACCCCGTACTCTTGCATCATCAACCGCGCCGTGTGCAGTAAGATACCACAGAGGATGGGGTGCTGGCTCATCAGGTAGCACTTGTTCAGGTTTGGGTAGCTGGTGTGTCCCATCTCCTGCATCTCCTCGTCAAGTCGCTCGGGGAGCAAGCATGTGAGCACAGTGTATCCCTGTTGAGCTGCCTTCACAGGATCGTCGATCTTACCGCCGACATCTTGTTCCGAATTGACGCCCAAAACAGCAGTGTAGAGCTCTTCGGCATTCTGAAAGAGTCCTAGTCCGCCGCGGAGGAACCGTTTCAGAACTTGAAGCGGCAGGGACTTGGTCTTTTCTCCAAGCATCTCCTTCACTTCCCAGAATAACTGGACACCGAATATGGCCCATAGCTTGATGTCGACGTCTTCGTTCACTAAAGAGCCCGGAGTCAGCTCTCAAAGAATCAAAGAACAGTAAACAAATCTAGCCACGCGCGAGCTGTGCTTGATCACATTATTGAAACACGGCTGGAATGTGACGGTTCAATGCCAGATCTTGGTTTCATGGAGGGACTTACTGATGCGAAAGCCTCGAGAAACTTCGTCGAGGAAAGGAAATATGGGACCGACCCCGTAGTTGCCCAAGAAGGAGAGCTCGTACAGCCACTGAATGTCCTTGCCGCGGCAAGTCCGCACTTGCTCGAGCAATTTGGCGTCATCCGGGCGCGCGCCGTGACCCAAACGCACCGGCTCGTGGCCAGGAGGTCTCTTGAATGCTGGATTCGTCTTGGTGAAGAACTCCATGCAATACAGCTGCACTAGTGTGTAAGCCCATCGAAAGCTCTGCGAGTCGGAAAGCCAATCCTCCATTTTTTGGTCCTCCACTTTGGCAGCGCCGTGTACGTCGAAGTCCGGAGGGTGGCTTGCTTGGCTGTCGGTGTCTGTTCCTAGGAGCGGTGCATATATGTTTGTTCCGCAAGTCTTGTCGTTGATGTCCTTGATCCAGCTACCCAAAGAGTACCAGTAGACTGGCAGCTGGGTCTCCTTGGCGTCGAGGGTATTGGTGTAAGACTCTATGACGGGTCTGGCTTGCTTCTCCAGAGAACGGACGATGTCGATGGCAGTGTTGGTGGTGACTGCGGCAGCTGCGAGGTCGACTTTCCCTTTCTTCCATCCGGCCCATTGCTCCAACACCGCCCGTCTTATCGACATCATGTCATCTCGTAGAGAGCCAAGTGCAAGCCATGCTTCGTCACGAGAGGCTTCGGGGTAAGCTGCAAACACCTGGGAAGGAGCTACATTTGTTGCTCGATGGTCAGCAATTTGCCACAACAGAGCCTGAACTAGATCATATGACAAGGAGTCTGGACGTCGTAGTACTTACGAAGAGATGTTCTCCAGGCATCAGCCTTCTCCATATCAGCGGCTTCAATTGCAGGGCTTGATCCGCCAGCATCGCTATTCGAGGAAGGGGAGCCCTCGGGAGTCTTCATCCTCAGCTCAGCAAACATGTTGGCGACGTTGCCTGCGTTCACATTGCCAGAGATTTCACCAAGTACTTTCTTGCTGGGTGTCTTGGGTTGGACCCCGTTCTGAACGGTCGCCACTTGCTCCGCGTACTTTGGGAGCAAGATGGACCGTACACGCCCTAGCACATTGATTGGGTGAATGTGACCGTCCTGCTGGCCCTTCGCAAGGAAAGTCCTCACGTCCTCACCGTTTATGTGTCGAAAACAATCCTCGCGATCGCTGATGATTTTGTCGATGACCGTGACAATCCACTTCGGGATCCTTCCGTGCACACTGCGTGACTTGGCGATGAATTCGGCCAGGGGAATGTAACTGCTCAGTGCGAGCTTGGGTGCTCTCTGGCGCGTCGATTCGTCGATGATGGGGCCAGCAGCGCGTTGCTTGGCCAACTTACGATCTTTGCCCTTGGGCCGGCTTGATTTGGCTTCGGCGGAAGATTTGTTTCCTGGCCTGGTGAGGTTGGCCGGGGCACCACAGAGGTTTCCCGTGACAGCAAGAAATGTGGCGAGGTCATCTTGATTCGTCTTATACCGACCGTATTTGGTCGAAAGGATCGTGGGCAACATGGTCGGGCGTGCGCATCAATGCGAGATTTTGCTTTGCGAAACGGAGCCTGAAATTTTGGCTGAAGGAGGTGAGGTCAATCTGTTGTGGAGGGAGTGATTGGATGCGAGAGACTGGAATAACAGAGAGTGGCAGATCATGCAGAAGCGGATGGAAGAAGTGAATGATGGTCAGGAGGCTAATAACATCAACGTGTTGCATGTTGCCCCAGAAATTAGCACATTAATCCAAGGCGGATGGAGTAGGAAGTGCAAAGGTTAGAGTGGATTTGATGCAAATACCGGATGCTCCAAGGCGTGTCGCTGTCTTGTTTTGATGTCAAATAGCGCGAATCTGGATGCACCAAAAGCGTGTCTAGGAGTGCAGGTCTGATTCTCATCACACAAACGGAACAGTTGCGCCCGCCCCCTTCTTCAGATCAATCGCTACTGCAATTTTCCAGATTCCCCAGTCTACTCTAGCTAGCCAGACTCCGTATTATTCTCTCCAATCCACTGAGGGCAGGTTTCAGGACCAACATGCTAGCACAAAAATGCTACTCAATTTCCAAGCATCGGCCTGTCATCCGACATTGACCTCTCCAATCTGTTATCAAATGCTGGAATTCAAACGCTTCTGGCGAACTCTCAGCTCCAAACCCAAGATCACAGCCGCAGAATGGCCATTATTAACCGTCTTGATGCATCAGTCTAGACCGGCCCCGCATTTCCCTCCTCGATGTCTGCAAGATCGTCCCTGTACTCCTCGTTGAGAGGCGTGTATTCTGCAGCCAGTGACTGAAATGGGCTCCTTTTCGTGGTGATAATGTGCAGAGCCTCGGCGGCTGCGAAGTAGAAATGTATGCCCCTAGATACACCCGAGGTTAGCAAAGAGAGCTAGAGGAGACGGCGATGGATCAGGGAGACGAACAAGTTCACCATGAGGAATACCGAGCCATACGTGCCCAGGATAATCAGCTCTTCATCCGAAGGCCTGCCCAGGAACACCCATGTCGGGATCAGGAAAGCAAAATACCAGACAGCAAGGGCTGTATCGGCATAGAATATGTTTTCTGGCGACAATGCCTGGATTGGTGACCCGAGAGCTGCCACGCGGTCACGATGGAGAAGCAAGGCACCCAACACGGCTGAGACCGCGAGCGGTAATATTCCTAGGGCCGGAAATGCCCAACTGCTGCTGACTCCATGGATGAGCAGTATCAAGAAAGCCGGCACAAACGACAGTATCGTGATACGGCGCAAGAAAACGGTCGAGCTCATGGTGCTGTCGTTCGGATAGGTGGGCATGATGCTGAATGCTAAAAATTAAAATAATTGTTTGAGGTTTGTTGATAAGTTTCGATTCTCCATCACCAAAGTTTCGAGACAGCACAACATTTTAAACATCTTGGGAGTCGAGCGGGAGATGCGATTGTTAATCAAGCTTGGTAGAAGATCAAGCATTGTTTGGATCGGCAGTTGCCTTGTGTAAGTCTGCCTGGAGGATTACATGACACAGGCTACAGCCACACCGGGATCAGCGAGTTCGTCCCGGTGCTGGGGCAGGGGGATCCTTCGTGGCATAGCGGCTGAGTAGGGGGGCTTGGCATAAGCACTCAGCCTGCCATGTCTGCACTGGGACGCGCATCCTTGATGCACCCACGCGTGGGGTTTGCGTATTGGGTTCTTACGGTCAACAAGCAAATAATTCCAGTACTCGACATGACTATCCTTGACAATAGGAAGCTGAGGTTCGACACGTGTTTGTACTACTGTTCCGTGAAGGATGCGACGCAAAGCATGGCGCCACGATCAGGACAGTGCAGTAGGCAGACTTGAGACGATCAGCCACCCCTGTCCACTCTGACTACGCACAGAACGGCCTTAAGGACTTTCACGCAGTAAGCAACCAGACAAAATAATACACGTTCAGCTGATAGTACTGGATGAGTATCGATCGTCGGCGTCCGGAATTGTTTCACGCAAGGCTTCAACTTGGGCAAAAGTAGATACTTCAACACTGGATGCTTGGTCCTTTGCCAGACATGATAGCAGTTCGTCAGGGGATGATGGAGCAAAAGTAAGACCGAGTAGCATGATCTTCTAGAACATGCAAGACATTGGTACTGCGTCGTATTTCAACCGGCTCTCAAGCACCCCAGCATCATTCCGTACCAACCACTCACCACGTGGCCGGTCCAAACGTCTGCCCCTCGTCAACTGTCTTGAGGATAGCCGTGTATTCCGCATCCTAAAGTAGAGATGAATCAGCATGAGGTCTTTTTGTAATATACTGAGAGCAGTTGTGACATACCATCGTGTTATAGACATCAACGTTGCCCCACCACTGGGGTATTGTGGCTCCAGGGAATGTCTGCAGCAGAAGATATTAGTTATGAAACTTGTATCACAAGTCGAGTCGATCGACGCCTGTGAACTGGTGCTTACAATGGCAAAGAAGATGACAATGGTCGAGATGATAAGCCCAGCGTCAAGAGCAGCTGCAGTGACATAGTTGTACTGGCGCCACCAGCCGTGGAATCGTTTCTTGATGAAGTGGTTGAAAATCAACGCGAAGATTCCCCAGGTCGAGAAAGACAACGGCGTCGCCGGTGGCAACCAGCCCATTGCTCCCAGCATAACTGGCGCATGGAGCGTGCGGCCGATCCAGCTCAGGCGCCCGCCGTATTTGACAAGGGCGTAGAGAATGCAAGGAAGGATCGCTCCGATCACCCAAAAGACGTTGAAATACTGATATATGGAACCAGTTCCGAACATCCTGTAAGGGCCGATGACTCCCCAGACAATCGATGATGAGAAGAAGGCACGACCGTTTGGGCAGGAGAATTTGGCTGGTTGATCACTAGAGAGACGAGTCAGTATGGGGGCCCGAGGATATTGCCAACAATGGTCCTGTGCCCTCGAGGCAACTCACATATCGCAAACACCTTCGATCGCACCCAAAGTCCAGTTCATGGTCGCAATCTGCACGAAAGTAGCCCATGCAGTCGCTACCACTTGACACCAGAAGGTTATTCTAGGCGGGATCTTCATATAGTGTCCCAGCTTCAAGTCACCAGCATATGTCTGAGCCTGACCGAGTACGATAGTGCTGTAAACCTTGAAGATCATCACACCAATAGGCTGGCCCGGTATCATGAAACCGGCCAAGAACGGGGACAGAACATTCAGCGCTAAAGCGAGATTCGATATAGCCAAGATTGTTGTGGACGGGATCATGAAGACGACGGCAAGTATGATGGCCACAAAGAATGCCCACCAAGGTAGTTGAGAGTCGTATCCCAAGGCGGTGGCGAGCCCGAGCCCCATGGATATGGCGAAAAGTGCGAGATACCACCAGTCAGGTGCATCCTGGTATTTCTTCATTAGCTTCATGTGAATGTCCGGCTCTTGGTTTCTGGCTGCCTTGAGCCGGTACAGGATTTCCTTTCCGTGGAACAGGCCGCAGTGGACCAGTGCCGCCGTCAAGGCAGCAAAGGATAAACCATAATTCAGGGCGAATGTGGGTGGCAGGAAGAGTGGCGAATATTCCTGATACTTCTTCAGGTCGAAAGTGAAGTTGTCTCCCAATATCCTGCTCACGTTGTATTTACTCTGTGTATTGTCGTAGGTCTGAGACGTGTTGATCGGTAGGTACTGGCTGTAGATAGCGCCAGAATACGTGATGCCAATCGTTGCGAGAATGACGAACACGAAGAGCCCCGTGAGCTCAGATATGGCTGTATGTACTGGAGCAAGCAGAGGGTCGCCTAAATATGCGGTAACATATGTCCAATCGAAGGTGATTGGGATCAATGAGAGGCCAGTATAGCCACCGAACAATTGGTTAACGACAACATTGTTGGGTTTAATCCAGGTGATAAAGGCGAAGACCGAGAGTCCCTGCCACAGAACGGCCGGAATCCACTTGCAATCCTCCAGTCAGCAATTTCCAAAGGGGTCCAGTGGACCAGAGTCTGGGTCTCGGGTTATTGCTTACGTAGTAGCAGAACATGGCGATAAGGACATAGAAAAAGTATCGATAGCGGCTGATGGTCCAACCGTTGCTTTCGGATCCATCACTTTTGCTCTTATCGTGCAATGCAAAGAAGAGAGATGTGCTACTGAACTGGTTGGGCCCTGTGTCGACGTCAGAATCGGTGGCAAGGCGTTGCCAATTCATCAATTAATCAAGAAGTGGTTGCGATTTCTAAGAAAGGATTTAGTCTTACATATCATCGCGGCCGGCCAGACGAGGAATCTCCTGGACAGTCCTGCCAGACCAATGCCAATGAGCTGGGAGCTTAGTGTGAAAAGAAGCTGGAACCCCCATCCGAGATTGACGTCGTAGAATGGCTTCCCCTGAAGTGCCAGCAGAGCATCGGTGCTGTAAGCGTAGCCAATCGATACGTTTGACATCAGCGTGATAACGACGTGTTCTTTTATTGTGAATGGCCCGGTGTTGAAAGTCCACTTCACACCAAATGTGTTGAAGACCCTGGTGGGCACAACCTTCGCCCAGAAACAGCCAATGGGATAGACCAACAACTGGACCACGATCGCTGGGAAATTGATCGCTGGGCTCCTCATACTCAAGAACATGTTCAGGCCACTTCCAATGGTAACAAACACCATGCCCAGAATCCAGGCCCGCACGGTGTTTGCGGCTCCTCCGGCATCCGTGGCCCTCACCGCTGCTCGAACCTCGTCGTACGGAGAGTCCTCGGTAAAAAGGGCATCAGCCTCAATGATTTCTCCTGCATCGCCATCGTGCAGGGCTTTGTTGATGAAGTCGAGTTTCTCCTGCGGCAGGTTTGGGTCGAATTGATGTGCGTGCTTCATCTTCTCGAGATCGGATGTTGCTTGGCTCACGTCGACCGCAGTGGACAAGGCGCCTTCCTTCTCTGGGACAGGAGAGCCAGCTGATTTTGTCGATTCAATATCAGCCATGCTCACAACTGCGACTCGAAATTAGAATTGGAAAACCGATGCCAAAATTAGAAGGTCATGGACAAAGAACATCTAGGAACGCTCATATTATCATTTCAGTGAGATGGGTAGTTATTTCTTTGCAGAGGGTTGATGGGAGGTGCTGTTCGTCTTGTCTTTGTGGCCAGGCCAGCCGACGGTTTATTGCCTCGATGCGACGTAACATTGTACCCCAACAGATACCTCCTCCTCTTATGAGCCGATCTGGCCATGTTGGAGTTGGTAACCGGCGACTTATCTGAGTTATACCTCCCATATCCGGCCATGCCACCCATGGCAAGATAAGGCCACG
This sequence comes from Diaporthe capsici, assembly GCA_013364905.1. Lineage (NCBI taxonomy): Eukaryota > Fungi > Ascomycota > Sordariomycetes > Diaporthales > Diaporthaceae > Diaporthe > Diaporthe capsici. The sequence continues at coordinate 960,771 of WNXA01000006.1, read as the reverse complement.
AGGCACGACTCCACTTTAGGATCGGCAACACTGGCAGCTGTGCTAAGTTCTAAGAGCTCCAACGGGCAAACTGCGTTCAAGGGGTGCTGTTCTGGCCCTCACCTGATATCAAACGTAGAGAATCAGAACAAATCAATTACGAACCCCGACAACCCTGGAGCAACACGGCTGTGTTCTTGTGAGGAGAGTCCTGGCTGGGCTACAGTGGGCCGAATCCAACAATGCGGACCTAGAGCCCTGTGATGCTGTCTTGGCGAATCCGGGGTAAAAGGCACTACCTCTCCCGAGTCATATTTTGGGATGAACAAGCATTGGGGGCTTGATAAGAAGAGTTGGCATCGAGTCAGTTGTTCCGTCAGCCACAGTCCCAGGCAAATTCCCTTCGCAGGTCCATCGTTCTTGACGTACATATGTATTGCGCGATGGTGTAGGTCGGCTGGAGGCGGCTAATTATTCCAGAGTGACATCCCGGACACCGGGACAATCGGAGCCGAATACCACCAGAGTGAGACCTCACTTCCCCGAGTCACGACTTTGGAGGCTATATTGTCTGTCTGCTTACTGTGTATGGCAGAATCATCAGTGCTGACAAGCAAGGTCGTCCCTCTGCCCAATAGAAAGAGACTCCACCGGACGCACAGCAGACTGACTACGTTCTAGTCAGCTAATATTGTTAGCAACACCGCTTTGCCAAGTCCATTGTGATGCACTTAGGCATGTGTCCAGCCGTCCCAGAAAGCCCGAGTTGCTCAGAGCTTCACCCTGGGCAGTCGGTTCCAGCCACTAAATCATCGGGCGGACCCGACCTGTGCTTAAGTTTTGGACGCCCTGAATATTCATTGGAACAATTCCTAACAGGTCTGCTTTTTTTTTCTACCAACTGCCTTCAGTTCATGTTCCCTCACGAATGCATTCTTCAGCGGAGACTGCTCAAGTGGGTCACGACACGCGGAGTCACACGAAAGCATCAGTCAACATCGCGGCAGTTGCTTTGATTCGGCTCCTTGCGCCTCGGCAGGCCCAGAAACCCCACGCTGGAAATGATTGATCAATTATCGCCTTGACCTTGACCCACCTGTGCATATGAGCAGACTGATCGAGAATTCGTGCAAAGTTTCACCCTGAAATTATCACCCCTTTGTACTGTTTCCGAGCCCTGATTCGTATGCGCTCAGGTGGGTATTTCTCAAAAAGCTGGACAGGCCTTCGCAAAGCACTCTTATCGGCGGTGGAACCGAGACAACAGCTCCCGGCTCAGACTGCACAGTCCCATGTGGTAGAGGATCATCATGGCGTCGGATCCAGGAACGATCAAATAGGATTTTGGCCCCCAATAGTGCTGCGGCGTAGTTCTTGGGTGGCCACGCTTCCAAGTATTTACGACGGATTTAGCTGCGCCTTTCTGCATCATTGCGGCGCTGACCATGTGCGTGACTAGCCCTATTGAGGACCCCGGTCTCGCGACAGGCTGACTGATTGGGTGTCAATGGGCAAAAGCAGGCATCTCCATCCTTCAAGATGACTGTCCAAAACATAAAGTCATCGGCACTTCCGCACGTCCCTCGAACAATCCAACACCCACAAGCATTTGGGGCGTTCTCCTCAGCAAGCCATAAGGCCAACTGGTCTTTTGAGCCCTTGCATCATCAACCTCAAGAATGTCGCTCTGTCTTTGCAAAAGCTCGCTGAAAGACGGCCAAGGCGGAGAAGGGTTCGCTTTCCATCCCCTGTATTTCTTCCTTTCCTGCCCGGTTCATCCAACCTCAAGTGAGCGCCTCCAGCAATCCGATATCCGTGGATTGGATTTCGCACCACCTCTTATCCGAGTTTGGTCACTAGATGACTACTTTGACGATGCGATTGATGATACCGATCACGAGCTCTCGGAGCCGCCTTTCGCATCGGATGCAAGCTCGAGCCCCGAGCAGTCTGGAAGTCAGCCAAAGACGCCGGAACCTTTCACGAACCACCCGGTGAAAGTGGAAGAAACGCCGGTTGATATTGGATTTGTGAAGGAACGACAAAGCGATAGTCCAGAGACAGGTTTAATTGACAAGGTGTATCATCCGTACCATGCGACGGGTTCACTTCGAACAACAGCACCTGACCAGCGGATTATCCCGGACCAGGACGACTGGGAACGATATAAGAGCGTGATTGAGGATCTTTACATGCGACAAAACCTGAACTTGGCCCAGGTTCGGGACGTGATGGAAAGCAATTATGGAATCAGAGCAACGTGAGTCAATACAGAAAAGTCTACTTTTTTTTCTACATCTAAAGTAGAATGCTATGCCAGATCTAAAATGTACAAATACCGCTTCAAGAAATGGAACTGGGCGAAGTACAGTTCAAAAGGACACAGGGCAGCTATCGAGGCTGGCCAGGTTGTCATCCAGCCTGCTGGAAAGTCACGAACCAAGCCTTCCGAGCTCGATAACTTCAGACTGCGAGCTGTGAGGGAATTGCGAAGAGCGCGCCGGCAAGAGCGTGCCCTTGCCTACCCGCTATTACACCAAAACGACCAAGCGCGTGATTTCAACACGATCCTGACCATGACAAAACAATTCATCGTTGGCGAGACAGAGACAAGCATCGTCTACTGTTCGAGCCACCCGACTCTGGACACCACCAGGCGCTTTTCCAGTGGCAGTGGGCAGGACATGTACCAGACGTTTGTGAGCGCTCTGGCAGCCTTCAGCCTTAATGACTTTATGCTTGGCGGCAGGCTCCTGCGCCGAGCCTTCCGCGCGCTCGACAGCGAGATAGACCACCTCGGACTCATCCGATCCGTCGAGTACTGTTTCAGCATCCCCCACCTCTTCGTGTCATATGGGCGCAACGACCTGGCCACGCTCCTGCTCAAATACATGGCGCCCAGGCTACAGATGATCCCGAAGAGGCACCCGCTGGCGATTATCTGTGGGCCCTTGCTGAGCATCATCCAGACCTCGAGGGAGCCCAGCCGGGACTCCCTGGACCGCGTGCTGCAGCTCGGCGCCGATACATTTGCCGAGGCGCACTCGGACGACCTTCGCGCCGTGCTCTACTTCCGCGCCAGGTTCTGCAATATCGACTTCAAGGCCGCCGAGGATATATTCGTGGAGTACCAGGGCCTCGTGGCGGAGTACGCAGCGCGGTTCGGCCAGATGCACCCCAGGACGCTCAGCACTGAGCGGGAGATGCTGGATTTCGGGGCGAGATACAGGATCAAGCCCGCAGTGACGAAGGAGTCGTGCGAGCTCGCAATCTCTAAAATCGAGAACTACTATGCGAAACGCAGTCTGCCTACCCAGAGCTGGAGCCATTCCCACCAGAAGCTCTGGATGGACCTCGAGTGTCTGCTGACCGAGGTCGTTGCGACGGGTGGCGAGCTCCCGCGGGCTATCGAGATGTCTCGTGATATATACGGCTATGTGGCCAACACGAGCGGCTGCTTGCCCCCAAATAGATGGTATGCAATCAATTCTTTCCAAATATGGCTGGAGATGATGCTATATTCCGTTGGGCAGGTGGATGTGGGCGACGAATTCAGGAGTCGCCGGCTGAGTTCGGAGCAGTATCTTGTGCTAGACAAGGAATCTATCGATGAAGAGGAAGATTTTTTGAATAGTCATAATTGAGCTTACTAAACAGTAGAAGCCACTAGGGCGGTCTAAATGTGTAAAAATGGAAATCGAATCGTAGTTGTGCCCTGGCTGGGCTTGTGTGATAATCTCATAACGCCCTGCATGTCATGATAAAACTCAACCCAGCTCTTCTTGACCCGCTTGACCCTGAACACCCTACTTCTTGAAATGAATGCAATCTTGAAAAGAGCTGGCAAACAGTCAATTTCAAGCAGCCACTGTTGGGGCCTGGTTGGATATGAACTGCGTCAGGTGGTCAGCTTGCGGAGCCTCTCGGATTATTTGTTATAAAGACTTAGGGGTAGTATTACCTTGGAGAAGACCTCGGCCTGTTTGATCCCCATAGCTTCCGACATGCCCATCAACCGGCCACAAAGCCACTTCTTCTGCCTCGGCGTCACAAACTCACTCAGCCCAGTGCAAAGAAGCGGATACAAGGCCGTCACGCCGCTGTATGCCTTGGGGCTGGTTGGCGCGCCGCACGGGAAGAACGGAGTAGTCGTACGGTCGCCCTGCCAGGTGACAAAGTACGGCACGCTGGCGATCACGTTGGTGACCTCCTCGCAGCCGATGCGCATGGCATCGGCGTAATCGTCAGTCTTGGTGTGGTCGGACGGCGCGCATATCCACCGCACACACCGGACGATGATCCCGGCGAGCAGAATCCTCGAGGCATTGGTGTTGAGGTGCTTTCCTGCCACCCAGACGTTGGGAAACGTATACAAAGGCCCCGGGAAGGTGGCGGCTTTGTCGAGCCTGTCGTCGGGGACCTCCTTGGCCCACCCGGAGACGAACTTTGGCCAGGTCGGATGGCAGTTCTCAAGCCAGCGGCCGAGCTCGGTTACTATCTCCCGGGCTCGTCGGAGAAGGTCCAGGGCCTTGTCAATCTTCCCCGCTGTCTTGGGACCGGACGTGAGGAGCGCGTCGGCTTCCGCCCGGATGAGTGTTGTCTTCATGTTGAGGATGAGGGCGATGTGGCCGGACTTATCGGAGACGACATGTTGGCCCCACCATTCTACGTCGCTAACCGAAGGGTTGGAGACGAAGCCAAACATGTTTTGTCGAATCTGTTCATAGGATTAGTTCTCCGCCGTTCACAATTATTTGCGAAACTTGTGGTTCTCATGATCCGCCAAGAGCTGAGCGTTGGTACTCCAATACATACCGACATTGACCGCACCAGTTGAAACATTTCAAGTCCCTCTGGAGTTGACTCCGTAATAACATCTTTGCCGCGAAGGCGGATGAGCGCTTTTGCGCCGTCCAAGTGATTTGACCACCCGGCCATACTCTCGTTGTCGCTCGCCAACCCCTAGTTGCTGTTAGCACATATTATATATACTCTACGTGTTGAGTATCCATCCTACCTCATAAAAGGACAACAGAATCGCCGTGGCCAGCGTTGTGTCATCCGTGGCGCGTTTCTTGTCTTGTAGTACTTCCTTGAGCTGCACCAGAGCTGTGCTATAGTAAATTTGAGATTTTGGGAGCAGATGTCTCGAATTTGGCCTCCCGGCCAAAGCCGCCAGCGAGACGGCGGTGAACGCCATTGGGAAAGGTGTCTCCTTGATTCCAGGTGCTTGCAGGATCTTAAGCACGAAGCTGAATAGTCCAGGGTTCTGGCCGGTCGAGAGAGTCAGGACAAAGTTCGACAGGAAAAAACAAGTAGCTTGCTCGTCGAGTGGCGTTTGCAATCCCGGACAGACCGGGGCGACGCTTGAGCCCACACCATTGAAGCTGTCACTGCATCCCCAGGTCGTGCCGTCGAAGGAGCGGCTGAAGTCCCAAGACCCAAGCGCCTCGGCGACTCTTTTGATCGGGATCGAGTAGCCTGCTGCCGGCAACGACCATGCCGAGTTGAAGTCGAACGAATTATCCTGGGTCGGCGACGAGTAAGTAAAGTCGAATACTCCGAAGCCGTTACTGAAAGTCGGTGACCTGGAGGACCGGTTTATGCTGGCCACCTGTGAGGACGGCGAAGACCAGGCTGACTGGGTGAGCGTCTCCCACGAGCCGTCGGAGGCGTGCGGCGATCCTCTGCCCCGTGCGAAGCTGCCGCTCGCAGAATGGGTTGACTTGGTCGGGGACTCATCCGACGAGGTCTCTCTGTCATCCTGCCGGCTTGTCCTCCTCTGCGCTGCAGCGGCCTTTGCCTTCCTGATGGTCGACTGGGTCTCATCACGAAGGTTGATCTCGAAGGGGTCTCTGTACCCAGGGCACTGCCGTTTGGATTTCCTGCACTTGATGCAGTGCGGCTTTGTCTCGTCACACTTAATTCTGCGGGCCCGGCAAAGCTTGCAGGCCCTGCTCGGATGTCCGGTGTTTACCATGGTGGCCGGATGGTAAGGAAAGAGGGACTCGTAGGAGCGGCTGAACGACAAGACGTCGCAAAACGCTGTAGGTCAGGTAGGATATATCGGGCAGACGTGCGATCACGAGTCCGATTGAAACTAGATCCTCGCAACCAGCTCCGTGGGCTCGGTTTCTTCCTCTTTGGACGTCCTCGGCCCAGAACTGTCTATCCCAAGGCCAATCGGCGCTGAGCGGTGGTGCCAACGTGTCAGACTAAATTTAGGGCGCTGAGCTAGAACGCATGAAACTTCCAGAGAGCCTACGCCAGGCTGATGATTTTGGGACGTCGTGGCAAAGCGCGTACAAGGACGAAGGAAAAAGACGATTGCAGTAGGCGATGGTGTTCTTCGTGACAGGCCCCGCCAAGCAAAGTGCTCCCTAGTTCCGCCCTGCTCTCGCTCTGGCCGATGCGCTTTGGGTTCCAGGATGCCGGTGGTTCGGGTGGTGGGAAAGTTGTAACCCCAACATCGGTTGAAACAGTCTCAGAGATCCCTCCGCCGCATGTCCTCTGTTGCGTCCGCTCCCTTTTGCCTGTGATTCGTCCTGTGTCGTTTCTAGCCGTTGGAAGTCCACCCTAGAAACACGACAGGGTCTGGCAGTTGCGACTAATGGGACCCAGCATTGAATTGCAGACCTGTCAATAAGTCAGCTGGCATGTCTAAGCGGCAGCCAACACGGACGGGGTCCTGAGCCCTGAGCAGAAAACTTCCGCCGATGGCGTCCCCGTCCCCGCGCTTAGTGCATCATGCTCAGTCGTCGCCGTTGCAGAATTAAGTTCCACCCAGGAGGCTGCAGAATAGGTCTTCTTCTACTAGTGCAGAGCAAAAGTGTAACACGTTGAATCGTGAATTACGAGGCGCAATAAGGCGTCTTCCGAGCCTCTTCCGGACTTCTAATCAGCACTTCAAGGTCTATCCGAGGCAACTCGTGTCAACGACTGCAGCTCTGACGACGATAATAGCCATCTAGCTTTCCGTTTCCGCAAGGTCGGGCTTCAAGAGGTTAGCCATCGTCCCTTCTCCGCGGGCTGAGAAGGGCGCAGAATCGGACTGATCTTGATATCGGCCGATCCCGCGCGCCTCTGCCGTAGTTAAAGCGGCCTTGCGAGCTTCTGGAGCGCGAGAAAGGATGACGTGGATGTGCATTGCATTGGCAAGATCCGAGATCGCATTTTGACAGCCTGTCGTCACGACTTGACATGATGCCAGGCGCGAGCTACTTGTGGTCCCGACGTCAAAGCAATGGCAGGCTGCGTGTAAGAGGCAGAAAAATGAGTGGGGGCAGTCGGAGCGTTGCTATCTCTACGATGTGGGCGAGTACGGCCAAAGTCTTGTATGGGCAGGGCTTCGCGTGACATGACCGAAAAGGGGAAAAGTCTTGCGAGAATGCGCCCACTTTCAAGGCTGGGGCCGTTTAGGAGTGAGAGCCGGCCGGACGGAAAACAACCTTGCGCTAACCGTTGCCATCAGGGCTGTTGTACTCGCTGGGGCTAAGCTGTTTCGCGCAATTTTCATGCGACTCGTTGGGTTTTACTGTGTGGACGGGAGGCGCCCCGGATGGCTAGGGAACGAGCGAAACATGTTTCTCTGAGCTTGCAGGCCGCAGCAATACTGCTGGTAAGCGCAGGCGCCCCGCCTGTAGACTACTAGTATCGTCTATCTCGACGGGCAGACTCAACTGACCAGATCGATAAGGTTTGCACCATAATTCTGGGCACCACCATTCCTCAGTTCTGACACACGAGGGCTACGGGATAGTCGGCTGACACAACCCAATTCCGAGTGCGTATGCATCTGTATGCCATGCCATCGGAATTGATCTGAGGGTAGTCAAATCCGACGGCCCTTGCGGGCCCGCCATCCAACTCCACCGTTGGGCAGGTGTGGGCAAGTCAAGGTAGAACTAGTGCACCGGCGGGCAAGGTAGTAGAAAGTTGGGGTGGATGGTTACGCATTTTACTTCATAAATATAGCCTTATGCGCTGCGGTATGGTCATTATGACCAAGGAAGACAGGCGGATAAATCGTGGGCCGGTCTGCTGTGGCATTGTGTGGCCACGCTCGGTCAGGAGGCATGGACGGACTTGCGGATTCTCTCGCAATCCCGCAGGATTTGTTGCGACGATAACGTCACATACGCGATTCGTATAAATATTCATCGAGTTGGGCGGACGAGATTGGTGGCAGCCGGGAGGCCCCCTCTTTAATAGCGCAAGGCTTCGACGGGTGTCCGCCCAAGGCTCACACTGCTTGGAAGCAGTGAGTAACAGGGTCGTCTCCTCGGACTCCTCCACCACCCTACCGGTGGATTGAAACAGGAATGCAGTCACTACATGTTCCGTCTGATCTTCGCAGCCCATCACAACTGGAGTATGCTCGAGGAATTCCTTGTCTCGTCCATGTGCCTTCCCTTCTCAGCCGTAGGCCCGTCTAATCTATCAATGTGGCTGGACCAGTTGACAGCCGTCGAGAATTTTGGATGGTGGAGTGAGTCAAAGACTTCCTTTCTTGGCAACTGGATTCCGGGAGAGCCGTCTCAGCCTCGCGTCTGTCCTGTCCACCGTAGGCAATGTTGTATGCAAAGTGGTCTTGCCTGCGGTGTCCTTTCTAGGTATCATGCCGCATGTAGGAAAGCATGCGCAAAACACGAACGTACTTGTCCCAGGAGTGAGGACTTGGGATGACCTCAGAACCTCCCGTGGATCCGGGAACGTGGAAATATAGTCCTCTGATCTTGGTTAATTGAATGCTATAACCCATGCCGAGTATTGCAGCCGCTCCAAAGTTGCAGGAGTTTATTCCAAGACCTGATATCTACCGTCACCCGGCTCGGGCTTTCTCACCAGCATCTATCGACCTATGGGACCTTGATCGACGTTGGGATTCGGCTCTTTAATATGAGGCTGGTAACTCTATACCGCGTTATAGCCACAGTGTGCGTCCTGGTGGCGGATAATGGTGTGCGAGGTGACGACGACGACGACGACGATAAGACAGTCACAGTCACAAAAACAACAGCACAAACTCTCACCACCACTTCAGTACGTGTTGAAGCGACGCCTGTTGCAGTCCCGAATATCCCGCCATCCGCACCACCACCAGCGATACCAACACCATCCCCCGGGCCCTCTACTCAACAGAGCACCCCCGAATCCAACGATGGAAACTCAACAATGCAGGCGGCTGGTCCGCCAGCAGCGGCCGAGAATCCAGCATCCGGGGGAGAGATGACCCCAGCAACGAACCCCGGCGCGTCGGCTCCAGAGCCGGATAACAACTCAGCCCAGGGCGGCTCACCATCCGCGGCGGCCCAGATGGAAGCGCCCAGTGCCAATCAGGCCCCCAACCGGGCCCCAACTCTCGCGGCAGTGCAGGCACCGGGTATGAAAATGGAGATAGATCCAGCAGCTGGGGACCTACTCGGCGGCAACCCGCCGAACAAGAATGTCGACCTACCCGTCACGATCATCTTCCTACTTCTCTTCCTCCTAGGGGCATTCACACACATATCCATCTACAGGGCAAACGCGAAACGGGGGCACAAGTTCTTACTGTCAGATCTTATGTTCGACTTCTGTATGATTCGATCAGTAACATGCATATTCCGGATAATATGGGTCTTCAGTCAGCTCAGAGGAATAGTCCTCGCGGCTCAGATATTCTTCAATGGAGGGTAAGGTTCATCCATTACTGCCGGACACTATAAGATTTGGTTTGCTAACTGTCAATCAAACAGAGCGGCTGTCATATTTGTAGTCAACATATTTTTCGCCCAGCGCATTGTCCGCTCGATGCATCCCGGCGTCGGCTGGTCTGTCCCCTTCAGCCTGGGCACAGTCATCCTTGCTATATCCGTCCCGCCAGTTATTATCCTGCAGATCGCATCAATCAGTGTGTTCTTCCTCTCCACGGACAACCCGGACCGCGCAGACGTTGCCGTAGCCCTACTGAAGACTGGCTCATCATGGAACATCTGGCTCGTCTCCTTCCCCTTCCTGGTCATCTTCCTATCATGTTCCGTCCCAGGACCGAAGCCAGAAAAATTCGGAAGTGGCAACTTGAGGGTCAAGACATCGCTGGCCATGCTCGGCGCCGCGCTGCTGGCCACGGGTGCGACAGTGCGGACATATGCCACCTTCAACCCGCGCCCTCCAAACAGCGGCGACGTGTTGTACAGCAAGCCGATCTTCTACGTCACGCAGTTCTCGTTTGAGATAATCGTCGTCGCGCTGTACGCATTCGCCCGGATCGACCTGCTCTTCCACGTTCCCAACGGGTCGTCAAAGCCAGGCGACTACTCGGCGAACAAGGCCGGCGACACAGAAAAGGCCGTGGTGCTGTCCCGCGGCGAGATCCGCGACAAGCTCGAGGAGACGGGCCTCCACCACCAGATCCTCAAGCCTTCGTACACCTCGTCGTTCATGCAGACCGGCGCGGAGCCCGTCTTCGCCGTGTTCTACCCGTCAGCCCCTGACGCTGCGTCACTGGTGGGGATGGCGCAGGACATGGCCAACGAGGGCAAGCTGCCCCCGAGGCCGGCCGACAGGGTCAGCCGGCGGCAGTCTGTCGCCGAGGTGTTCAGGTCCACATCGAGCGCCTCGAGACGCCCTCTACAGGGTAACTTTGGACTGCCGGCCCAGCCTCGACCGCCACGGCCCCCGAGGACGACACAGTCCATGTACCGCACATCTGACGACAACAGCGATGCTCCAACGCCTCCTGCGTATCAAAATTGAACCGTCGGGACTCGGTGATGAATAGGCTGGGGATGCTTCATTGTCCATACTTGTAATATCACAATCATGACAGACCGGTTCTGGTGTTTTGTGCGTTGAGGTTGAACCTTGTAACAATACTGGTGGGCCATAAGCCGCGAGGTCTCTGGAATTCAGCGGCATCTACAGTGTCTGATTATATAGAATGTACAATCTAGGTACCGATATGTATATCTTTTTATAGTCTATAGTAACTTTTTTCCTCTCGTTTGCATATAAATACCCGTGATTGACACGATCTGTGGCATCTCAACACAAGTGAGGACCAGAAGAAGTAGTTATCCAACCACTTGGTTCCGGGGGAGACGACTTCCATCAATCTTGATTCTGCATAGCAATATTGGCATCCGGAATCACAAGAAAATCATCTCCGATCATCAAACAACGTCTTCGTGGCTCAGCTGGTTAGAGCGTTGGTCTCATACTCTGTATGATTCTCCAGATTACTAGAGAAAGTTCCAATCCAAAGGTCGTGAGTTCGAGTCTCACCGAGGACATTACCTTTTGCCGTTTCATCGTGGCGATGGTGGAGTTTGGCTGTGCACGGACCACCGAGCCAGCACCTACATTTTGCCCCTGGGCTGTCCACCCTCTCTCTGTCTTGCTGTGATAGACACTGCCTCTTCAATAACTTTTGCCTTTTGATGTAGCTTCATGCGATTGAGGAAGCAGAATCAAGTGTGATGCATCCAAGCTTGGGTTAGACCGCCTATAGGGCCGGTGCCGCTAGCGTCCTACCATGACCAATGGCGTGCAATAGGTCCACGCTTAATCGACCTGGGAGACCAAGCAGTGCTTGCTTCATTTACAATGTGAAATTATGCTGACCTATGTATCTATTCAAGTGACAGAATCCACTCACCATGACTTGCTACGGCTTGTTGTTTCCTTTTTCTGACACGGAAACTGATGAGAGTACGCATCGCGTGCTCTATCTGAATACACAAAGGACCGATGCCTCGGACCATATATTCTAGAACATGGCTGATCTCCAGAACCCCAAGCTCTTCAGAAGTTCGTTAACATTCTCGAGCACAATAATCACCTGCTCACATGCAGAAGTCGACTGTGAGACACCCCCAACCCGTTTGAATCCCCAACACCTCCTGCTGCATCCCAATCCCCCTCGCACCCAGCTCACCTCCAGTCATCCTCATCATACTGGTCCCTCCAGAAGCCCCGGAAGTGCTTCTTAAGTCCCAGGTCCGAGATCTCCTTGACCTCCTCAGACGTGAGCTCGAACGCGGGCAGCTTGCCCACGTACTCCTTGAGCCTGTCCTCCCGCGAGCTTGTCGTGATGGCCACGACGCCCTGGTCCAGCGTCCACCGCAGGGCCACATCACCCTCGGTGACGTTGTACTTCTCCGCAAGCCTGGCATACGTGCCGTCAACTGGCCCTGGCGCGGCTTTCGTGATAGCAGTGAGCCCGGCGTACCCGCTGACGGCGATGCCCTTCTTGCGGTGGTAGTCGAGCAGCCTCGTCTTGCCGCCGTCGGTGATGTGCTGCAGGTACGGGTGGAACTCGATCTGGTTGATGGCCGGCTTCACCGTCGCCGTCTCCAGCACCGCGTCGAGGTCCTCCTGGATGTAGTTGGACACGCCGATGGACCTGGCGCGCCCCGAGGCCCGGATCGCCTCCACCTCGGCCCACTTGGCCTGGAGGACCTTGGCGTCGCCGCCTGCGAAGAAGGGAGAGTGGATCAGGTACAGGTCGACGTAGTCCAGGCCCAGCTTCTTGAGCGACGCGGAGAAGTTCTCCTCGATCGGCTTGTCCGCCTTAACGGTCGCCTTGGTGGTGACGAAGAGCTTCTCGCGGGCGATCCCGGACGACTTGATCGCGGCGCCGAGCTCCTCCTCGTTGTTGTAGGCTGGCTCATTTAGTTAGCCTTTCCGTTTGAAAATGACAGCAGTGTGGGTGCAGCTTGCCCTCGGCCCCGTCCAGGTGTGTGAAGCCAGCTGACAGTGCCTTTAATGTCACATCAACAATGCCCTGATCGAAGTCATCGCCGTTTTTATAATTCTTGGTGCCCAGGCCGTAGGCGATCTATTGTTCGTTGCATCAGTACATGGCCTGGTCTTGCTGGAGAGCTACGAGCAATATACCGTGGGAATCTCGTGACCGTCGTTGAGCTTTAGGCTGGGCAACTTGTGAGCTGAAGATCCTTCATCGTCCTGGAGAGGCCGCTGCAGACCGTCCAGGTTCTGACTGGTCTGTTCCCAGATCGATGCGGCAGCAGCACAGAGTGCTGGCAAAGCCAGCAGGGACAGTCGAGACATGGTCACAGGTCCGAGGAGCCGTGCACAGACGAGTCACGGCACCTAGTGTTTCTGGTGGTGAGACTTGGATGAATTGGTACTGTGGTGAGAATTGGGTGCGCTTCTGAATTTGTTCATTGAACACCAGCCAAAATAATGATCTTACTCACGAGCGACGTATTCCAGGAGGGTGCTCAAGATCTGAAAGATGTCCAACGGTTTCGTGGTCTGCGGGGCTGGTGACGTGATCGATATCTGTGGCATCCCGGCATGGTTCAGCGCCCGGGGTTATAACCTTCCGTGCTCGTCGGAGAGGATGACACAACAGACCTTATTACGAGCAGAAGCTTGCCCGTTATCATCATGCCTTCACACCAGAGAAGCAGCCGATCCTATAGAAATATTGCTCAAATGGGTATCAAACGCCTGATGCCATCAACTGGAAACCTCCTTGGGCTTCTGGTCTATTTCAGGCAGTGAGCACTACCAAGAAAGTCTATGGTCAAATTTCACAGGGGAACAAAACCCTCCCTTGGAACATTGAAGTGGCCTCAGGGACCTGGACTTAGCGCTGCCAAGGCCGCCTGTACCACGGAGCCCCCCTGAGCACGTAGTGCCTAACGGGGCATGCAGGGTCCTGGCCAGATCGCCGGTCCCTCGCCAATTCCCCGGCCCTACGCCAATTCCCAATGTTATTTTGACATCGTCAGTGCTGCTAGTTTGATCTCCTACACATCATCAACCCTCAAGGCATGGTGTCAGGCCATAACACCTCCTCACATTCTCCCTGTTCTTCAATCCATCGCTCAATCTTCTCAACGGGCCAGCCACTGATCATGCGCTCTTTGTCTTCCTGTGGCCTTTTCACCGGCCTGCCTAGCTGGAAGCTCGCTTTCATGCCGCAGCATTCGTTCGCGTGAGTCCATTGGAAGCAGTCCACGTGTTCGTCGCATGCCCTGGCGCAGTCGTCAGGACTTAGATGGGCCAGCTTTTGTAGCTCAGACTTGTTCTCCTCGTTGGTCGATCTGCTGATCCGCCAGTCCTCCCAGTCGTGGTCTGGTGAATCCAAGTCGACGTAGTACCAGCCGTCGGAATAGTTGTCCCAGTCCTCGCGCACCGGTATGAGCTTCGGCTCAAAGTACTCGTGGTAGACTTCCTTGAGCAGCAAGGGCTCTTGGGTCTCGGTGTATCGTTTGCGCTCGAACTCCCAAAATTCTGAGACCTCCTCGCTGCTCATATGGTGCATTGTCCCAACGGCGTGGCACCACTGCCTGTTCCCGAAAGGAAACATGGATGGTTTCTCGCCATTGGTTATGGGCCACTGCTCGGAAGATGTCAGTCAGAAGAAGCCTGTCAGACAACATCGCGTCATGGTAAATTAGGCTACAGCGGCAGCTGAGCTCTCGTCACTCACAAGGCTCTCCACCGTGATACCGATAGTGTCGTTCAGAGAAACTGCGAACATGTAGTCCCCGCAGCACACGTCCTTGATCTTCGGGTCGTATTTATTCGCGATCCCAGGGTTCTGCCCTGCAAATTCCATCATTGCTGCACTGGAGACCACATACCCACTGCCGCCATGGGCGAAAGGGTACCCTCCGATTATGGTTGGGCTGCCTAGGTAGCGCGGCCTGGAGGGATCGAGCTTGCGAAGCACCTGGACAAGGTTGGGCCAGCAAACATACGTGTCGGCATCGACGAAGAAGTACCAGTCGTACCCAGGTCGTAGCCTGTGGGCCTTTTCGGCCATGTGAATGTTCTTGTACTTGTCCAGATTCCAACCCGCGTCTTGGGCTCCGTCTAGAGTCTTGGAACACATATCCTGGTCAATGACACAGTCCTTCTGTTGGCGATAGAGGTTGAAGTCGGAATTGTCGTCCTTGGCGGTGTTGAGAACCGTCTCGAGGCTGTCACGGACATGATATCCGGCAATGTGCTGGTCCAGATCGGAGAAGAGGAGGAAATCCGGGAGACATCGGAGGATGGTGATCAACTGAGTGGGCAGTTTGTCGAACGCCTCGGTGGCGCCAGTCTTCATAACCAGGAGGATGCCAGAGGTATCTGGAAAGCCGTCGCAGATGGGATCGTGGTCAGGGCGCAGTGACTGCAGTCCTTGACTGGTGGTTGGTATCGCTACTGGCGTTGGACCAACGCTGGCGCTCTCGGGCGACGCTGTGGCTGTCCCATTCGAGTTGACAACAACATTTTGGCTGAACTCGCCTGTGTGGTAATGGCCACCTTCACGCTCCCATTGAGGGAGGCGCTTGGCCGTGATGAGAAGAACGACTATGGAGATAAAGCTCAAGAATATGAGGTTGAGAGACCTATTGAATATCATGGTGAGCGGTGGCTGCGATGCGATGGGACGCGACGCGACGCGCTGGCGACACGTGGGTTAAATCCGTGCAAGCAAAGGTCAGAATTCTGGGTCCTGAGGTCGCATCTCAGCGACGATCACCTGCTCATAGGTCGGCTATGATGTGGTGTTGACGAGCTGGTCGGTGACAAAAGGACAGAGGAGAAATGACGGGAGTGACGGGCAGACTGGCCAGGTGGGAAGGGGAGAAGGGGGAGCAACGCGTTAGAGACGGTCAGAGGGATTGACGACAGCCGTGCTATGACAGACGGCTACCTAGGTGTCTACCTAGGAACACCGGGCACCTGGCCCAGGTCTTTTAGTACGGAGATCTGTCAGGTTTGCCTGGCATATGGAAGGCGCGTGTCAGGGGAGCTTAAGTGCCTCCGTGTCGGAATTAATTGCGGCGTGGCGCGTGGCCACAGTAGGACAGGACAGGACAGGACGTGAGGCAAGACATTCGAATATGCCGATGTCCGTGTGTGAATCAACATGGCTGAGACCTTAAAAAAGTATTTAAAAAAGAGCCGGTGTTGACCAGGATTGGTGAGGCAGGAACCAGCAAGGCAGTAGGTAGCCGGGGCAATCAACATTGGGTTTGATTACTGGCAGGTGCTCGTGCACCGAGACCTGCCACTTTCCATTGCCAGTATTAGCAGCCGATGACCTGCAGCTCATGCATCAGCCATGATTTCCTAGGCTCACTGATCTATTCCTGGCCGATCTACTTTGGCTGTCAAGCAAGTTCAAGTAGTCAGCCTCCTGCAAGCCGCACACCGGTTCCTCCCTTGGCTGGATGGCGATCGCCAGCTAAGGGCGCGGGTGGGTGAGACACAGAATGGGATTACCTCAATCATGCTCGCTACAAGCCTGATGTACACTCTCTCGTATCGTGTAGCCACGTTCCCATCATGTCTTTGCTAAAATGATTCTGGTGTCTCCTTCCCGTCTCGTACCTTGCCAGAGCATTCGCCTCGAGTGCCCCAACTCTTCTGCAAACTATCGCCAATGCTATTCCATATCCGTCTTTCCGACTGAATAAATGAGTAAGACATATCAGAAGTTGCATGAGAATACTAGTGGTGTGCGGCAGAGACCAACCAGACTCAACAAGACAGAGTCATCCCAGATTTGGCAACCCGTGACTTCAAAACTTCCATAAAGACATTCATTGGGTAGGCATTTCCGTCAAGTCGTTTCTACTCACATGTGTGGCAGCTCAAGTCTGTTGAGAAGAAGTCAAAGACTATGAATGATAAAAAGATCATCATTCTTCGCTTGATACGAGGAAAAATAGTACTAACAGGCTGCGGTTCACCTCCAACATATTCTCCCAGTGCCAGATCAAGTCCATGACATGCTGAACTAGTTTCCTTTTTCAAAACTGAAACTGGAATCTTCGATCTCCATGGTATCTGTTCTGTCGTGCCGTGTTCTTTGCCGCCGGATCTACTCCACCTGGGCACTAACTACTTTGCCTTGGAAGCTGTGACAACTTCTACGATGGGCTCCTCGACGCAATCTTTCCAGAACTCCGGATCCTCTCGAATGATTTCCGTCTTCTCAATGGGCACAACCCTGACGTCAACCAGTCCGAACTTCTTGAACATCTCCAGAGATCCAGAGTAAAGAACCTCGAGTGATGTTCCTCCGAACTTGACCGGTGGATCGGTTGCCCACAGTGTCACCGAGTACTTCAGTCCTCCAGGAATCTCCTCGAGATCCGTGTGAGAAACCCCGTATTTTTTCCCTTTGAGGAGGGACCCCTTCGGGTTGACGACATGGACGCAGATAAACAGGCCGCCGGGCTTCAAATGAGCCAGCGCATTCGTAAACATCTTCTCCAAGGTCTCGATATCCTTGGCATGGTCGAACACCCAATTGGCTTGCACGATGTCATAAGACTCCCTTAGGCCCAGATTGCCCAAGTTCTGCGACACATCCGCCTCGATCCACCGGATGCGCTCGCCAAGCCCTGTCTTCGCAGCCTCCTTCTCGCCAACATGGAGCATCTCGGCGGAGATGTCAACCACGTCCACCGAGGCCGCGCCTCGCTCAACGGCCTGCCGGGCCCTGAGGCCAGTCCCACCACCGAGATCAAGGACGGTGAGACCGGTTGGGTCGCCGAGCGCCGTGAGGTAGAGCTCGGACTCGAGGCGGCCGATCGGCGTGGTGACTGTGAAGGCCTCGTCTGCGAATATTAATCATGTCAGACGGAGCTTAGCGCGGTGGAATTGGCTCCATGAATTGCCAGAGGCATTATACCAGGGGTGGAGCTGTACGTACAATCCGAAGCTACTGTCCTGTACTCCTCTACAACATTTGGCCTGGCCATCTTGAGCAAATTGAGTTGGCAAGCGCAATATCTCAGTTTCTCGGAATCAAATTAAAATAATATGAACAAGTTTACGATGCGATTTTCTCATCTCAGCAATGATGCGGGGTTGCCTCGACTTCATATACCTGTGTTGGATTAAGTTTGAGTATGCTGACTGCATGCTCAACACCAAGATGATTGGGACAATTATCTCGAGTGCAACGTGATGAGCACGCGCTTGCTGTTAGTTACCCCCCACAGGTCCGAGCTCTCGGGTTGGTTCATTGTGCCATCGGTCAAGTAAGGAGACTAAAGCGTATTACAAACGCTGCTATCAATCCATCTACTAGAGCACAGCGGCTAGTCCTCGGAAAACGACGGCCGCTCGGGTTTCAGCTTCGGGAAAGTCGATTCTTGAGCAACTTGACCTCGGAAGCTGCAAAGACATCCTGTGCTACCTGGATTCTCCCATGGCATGCCTTCTGGAGGGATACATTCACGGAGACAACCCTGTCACCCTGTCTGAACCTGACAGCAACCGAGAGGCCATCGTTCTCAACAATTTGTTCGTCTTCATCAAAGACTGCCCCCTCAAAACGTAGAATTTTATCTGATCCTTGCAACAAATGTGCATTTTCTGAAGGCCTGGAGCCTTTTGTGTCTTTGGTGAGGACCTTCGGTGCTATGTCGATTTATTGAACCTCAACCACGCTGTGGAGAAGTGGAGTCGATACGCATGATGTAGCTTCATCGCCTGGGTCTTGTCTAACAGTCGCAATCTTAGTCTTACAAGCTGATTTACTACCTTGAATGGACCTTGATAGTTAAGGCTTTGATCTAGGATTTCAAATTGGGAGGCATGCTTAAAGTATTGAAGGCGCCATCATGCCGGATACCAAGGTGTGAGAATGCTCGTCATAAGGATACGGCCGCGCCAATATATACTGGTCCTCCGTCTTCTACAGGCCCATAAGGCAGTAAGCCGCATCCTCCAACCGTGTGGTCTGGCGGGAAGCGGGCCAAGACATCTTCCGTGCAACACTGTACTGGTCCAAGCGACAATCCTGCAGCACCTTCTCACAGATACGAGTGACACGAGACACAGCTCTCAGCAGCGAATTCTTTGCACCGGTCTCCGACCAGTCTGAGGCCAGGAGGATGATATCGGATGCTACATATGTACCGCGGGCTCTTGCATAAACGTCGTGTTCAGCACGGGTTTTCGTTACAATCAGACTAACTATACGGCATTTTGCAACATCGAGAGGAAACAGTCAGAGGGGAGGCCTGACGGTCATGAGACGGGCGAAGTAGGCCCAATGGCCTGGTTGATAGACCATAAAAAAAGCGTCTTATTATGAACAAATGGAATATAGCACATAGGGAACAAGAAATGCCTTTTGGTTTCCCATTATCCGTATGTTTCAATCCAGTAAATCAATCAATTAAAGGATCACTTCATCCGTTTGGTTCCTGGTATTTGTCAAACCTTGTTAGAGACGGTCCAAACCCCGGGGTAGACCCTTCGGATCCGTATTGTTACAGTGCCTACCCCAATGATCTTCGGGGGCCAGCGGGTTTCACAGCCTGCTGGTCGTTTGATCGAGCCCACATGGATGGCCCCCAAACCCGGCCAAGACCACGAAGGTAGTGGTAAGGACGTTCCTACATGTGCGTGTTGTTCCCAATGTTCCTAGGCCATAGTAACTCACAAAAGACCCAGAGGCATCTCAGATTGACCCAAGACCTGTAATCTCACAGTACGAGAATAAGACATCTTCTGCAATCACTTCTGTTGACGATTCATCGCACGGCGCAGACTTGGTTTCAAGCAGTCGCTCCGTTCTAGATAGTGAAGATAAACTGCTGGGTATGCCAAGTGAAATGCTGGGTGGGCCAAGTACGTCGGCGTCACAACATCTAAAATCCAATTCTTGGTTTTAGGCGTCGAACAGGCCGTGACAAATTCGGGTAGCATTCTATATATCCATATAATCGCATTCTTCTGCCGTAACAACGATGCCAAGTTTACCCAATGGGAGAAAACATCGAGGACGGCCTACGACACCAGGCCGAGTAGACTGGGCAGTCTTCCCAGTAAGAGAAAGCAAGCCGCTCGCGCATGCGTGGCTCCAGGGAGACGGGGTTGGCGACGCAGGATCAGGGGGAAGAGGCGTGGAGTGCACACCCCGCGAGGCGGGAGCCGGAGAGAAAGAGGGGCCCGCCCCATGGGTTCATCACGAAGGAAAAGGTCCCCGGAGAAGATGGTGTGAGATTAAGATTAAGCTTAATACCTGTTGTGGGCCGATGCTAGTATCTTGGCTGGCCGGGTCTTCCTCGTCCCTGTGCCGGCAAACATGGAGGCAGTTGGACCCCGTCTGGCTTGAGTCATGTCCTGATCCTCATTGGATTTCGATTTGGGATGTAATTGCGAACACTAGCTTCTTCTGAAGAAATTCCCCGTTGTACCATACTCCGTGGTACACGGCTGCGTACCTCTTGTCCCGATTCCGCAGGGTGCATGCTCAGTAGGGGGCAACTTGGTTGCCACATCCTCGCCTTTTTGTCCTCTCTAACAGACGTAGAATCTTCGAAAAATGCAAACTATGATCAGGAACCCAGACTTGTGTTCCGCAGCCCAATTGGAGATTTCTTGGAGGAAGACAAAAACGGAAGAAATGCAATTAAAAGTACAGTACTGGCTTGGCTTGTGATTCCATCTCTTGGCTTTGGCACCGCAGTGTGCTAATGTCTCGCAAAATGTACTTCCGAAGACGTCGAACACACGTCTCCTTCTCTTTCTCTCTCTGGAACTTCGCTGGTGTCATCGCTGTCGCGGGCACCGTGGTGCGGTCGCGATTCAGTGTGTATCGTAATTTCAGTCGTCTTCGTCGGATAAGCATGCGGCGCAGGCATGGGGTGATTGATCTCTCCTTTCCCAATGCGAATCTCATACTCGGGCTCATCAGTTACTGTGAAGTGCCTCGAGCGCTCGCCGTTGAACGTCTCCAACGCGACGCCGTTCCCATATCCGCGTCTTTGGCTGCGCGTGTAGACGCTGCTGTTCGAGGTGCCGCGCGTGAGGTTGACGAGTTGGTTGAGGATGCTGAACTCGAGCTTGAGCTTGATGCTGTATACCAGCGGCTTCCAGGCTGTCTGGATCTCGAAGAGATTGGTGAACTCGAGGGCCAGGATTGTAACGTCGAGGAGGACGACCAGGACATTGACCCAGATCAGGTGGTTCATGATCTTGCGGGTTCGCGTGTCGCCGAGGCTTTTCTCGAGGCGAAGACGTTTGGTTGTTTCCCAGACATAGAGGGCAGAAATTATGATTTCTTGCACAAAGAAGACGCTGAGTTGGATTTTTTCAAAGATGACATAAGGGTTGCGGAACGGCTCCGGGTTTGCAGAATTGGTCCCATAAACCAGGATGATGATGGGGAGATGGAGCCAAGTTGCGTTGGCGATGATCATGTACAGCACCAGTCGGAGGCGCTTCTGGTGACGCATAACAATATGCAAACGGGAGTATAGCACAACCGACTGGCCCGTGACCATGGAGCACCAGCCGATCAGAATAAGCGTGGCATAGAGATTCGCCTCCGTTGTCAACGATAGGTGCATCAAGAGGTAGCCCGCCCCATTGAATGCGATTCCCCACGTCGCGATGAGAATGCTCCAAAAATATAAACCCGAGTGCTTTTTGAACGAAGTGAAGATCGAGATAGTGAGCTCGAGAACGTTATAGAAAGCGATACTAATGAAAACGCAGATGATGATTTTGACAATAAACCTTTCGGTGTCGAGGTCGATCTCTGCCATGATTGCTAGCTGTCTATGACAAGACGATGGAATGGCGCAGCGTGTCTAACAGGACGTAGGTTGACCAGGGATAGAAGTAATAGATTTTGAAAGTCAAAAGTGGCGAAGAATCGATCTTTGAAGACGGGCTGGCATTCAAATGTCTTCGTTCAGTCTGTGTGGTCGTTCAGGTTGCGTTTCATGGCGTCTCTACCGACACATCCTGAAGTCGCAGGACGTGCAGGAGATACGAAGCCGCAGGCCTGGGAACTCCGTCACTAACATGCCGCGAAGTAACATCTTGGCACATACCCTCGCTTTGTGAATGCCGTGGCCAGTATTAAGTGCATCAAACCCGGAAGACGGACAAGTTGCCAGAAGCAGCCAAATCCGCGAGTGCCAAGGTGAAGTCGCCGGCATAGGAACACCACCTCACAATAGCCAAGATTCGGACTGTAGGTTCTCGACAAGCTTCACTAGTATTCTATCTGTTCCTCCGTTAAGCCGCATTGATCGATGGTTCATCCCATTAATTTTAATATGCCGACCGCCGCGGCTTTATAATTTGAATTCAGCAAGGATTCGCGACCCGACGGATCTTGGCTGTAGCATAGAAAGTCCTCCGCACCCAGCTTTTTTGAAATTTTGCCTTCGCCTCGTCCCATCAAACACACTCCTTCTAGAAAATCCAAAATGTCGTTCTCTCTAGCTTTAATATCTGCAGGGTGTGTCATCCCTTTCGGAATTAGCCGTGCTGCCTCGGTGCCTGCTGCCTCAGTGCCTGCTACCGCTCAGCTCGTTGACTGGAAGAGCTTCAATGTCCTTGCGACCGTGCCCCCTCCCGCGGAGGCGAACGATTCGACGGTCTGTCACTCCCATTCCCATGTGACTGGCTGTTGCTTACTCATTTGTAGATATTTCTTTGGCCTGGTGTGACTCAAGAGTCCCTCCAAGCTAAGCCCTTCCACATATACGACAACGAGTTCTACGATGTCATTGGAAAGGATCCTTCCCTGACCCTCATTGCTACTTCCGAGACCGACCCTATCTTTCACGAGGCTGTCGTGTGGCACCCTCCTAAAGACGAGGTCTTTTTCGTCCAGAATGCTGGTGCTCCTGCTGCAGGTACTGGTTTGAACAAGTCCTCGATCATCCAGAAGATCTCACTTGCAGAGGCCGAGGCTGTGCGCAAGGGTGAAAGGGACAACGCGACCGTTACTGTAGTGCCTTCAAACCCCCAGGTCATCAACCCCAACGGTATGCCGCTTCATTCGATACCTGAGAACATCAGCTCACGGCCTAATAGGTGGCACGAATTACAAGGGCAACATTGTCTTTGCTGGAGAGGGCCAGGGTGACGATATCACCTCCACGATGTTTCTCATGAACCCCGAGGCTCCATTTAACACTACAGGTGAGTTCGCCTTATCTAGATCGACGTATCAAGAGCTCATGCTTCTAGTCCTCTTCAACAACTATTTTGGTCGCCAATTCAACTCGCTCAACGACGTTGTCATCAACCCTCGTAATGGAGAACTATACTTCACCGACACCCTCTACGGCTTCCTGCAGGACTTTCGCCCTCCTCCTGGCCTGCGCAACCAAGTCTACCGCTACAATTTCGATACCGGCGCTATTGCAGTCGTCGCTGACGACTTCACTCTGCCCAATGGTGAGCCCCGTGCTCACGCTCTTACTGTAGAACTGGCTAACCTCTGATAGGTCTCACCTTCTCACCCGATGGCAAGAAGGCCTACGTCACCGACACCGGCATTGCTCTAGGATTTTACGGCCGCAACCTCTCGTCTCCCGCCTCTGTCTACTCGTTCGACGTGAACGAAGACGGCACCTGGGAGAACCGCAAGACTTTTGCCTACACTGCTTCCTTCATTCCCGATGGTACGCTCTCTGCCCATTCTTGCTCTCCATAAGCTAACTCTTCATAGGTGTTCACACTGACTCTGCCGGCCGCGTCTACTCCGGTTGTGGCGACGGTGTTCATGTCTGGAACGCGTCCGGCAAGCTTATCGGCAAGATTTACACCGGCGCCGTTGCTGCTAATTTTCAGTTCGCTGGAAATGGCCGGATGATTATTACTGGGCAGACAAAGCTGTTTTACGCTACCCTCGCTGCTTCCGGCGTGGGGATACAGTAGTTTCAAAATATATAACTGGCTTGTTGTGATATCTTAGATTCTATGGCATCCACACCTTATTTTAGAACTATTTAATAGAGGGCTCTCGCCCAACCCATAGCCATAGTCAGCCTAATAGACAAAACATTCTTCGCCATGAATTCAAGATGCCTCGAGTGAGCTTGGCTTCTCGTGACGATTGACCAACCGCAGTGGAGACATTTTTGTGCTACATTTGATCCACTAGCCACTGCCCTGTTCAAAGTTACGCAAGTTTCTTTTATTCTATCGCCCTTACGCCCTCGATACTCGGCGGTATGATATGTTCTTTACTGTTACATACTGTTTCAAGGATAGTGCCAACTTCCTCGTTGAAATGATCGTCGCACCTGATAAGCTTCCAGCATCGCAGATCATACTACTTAGGGATATTCCATATACAACCTAAAGATGCAACCATACTAATAAACTATGACTACTATTATAGAAAAGCAGGGATGATCGAAACTGTATTGAAGCAGACAAGTATACTTCCAAGCGGCTTATGAAGTGCTTCTAGCCAGTCAATATTGAAAGGGCCAGATTATGTCGCTGGGCAAAGATGACCCATGAACTTAAAATGCGTGACCCGAGAGTGTGCAAAAAACGACAGCCTTGATGAATTGTTTCATTTGACTAAAATGGCCCGAAAAATGCTCCCAGATCATATTCGACATTACTACATGTGTGGGTTAGATCTTGACAAGGCAGCGTCACTACAGCGCAAGCCACGCAATGTGGTCGGGGGCGAGCGACGATATCGCCAGGAACTGTGAAGCCAGATGTCACTGTGAACCGCGGCTCTGTCTTTGAGTGTTTACACTGACTTGGACTTTACATAAATGACGAAAATTGAGATGAACCCTGGCAAGAAATCATCTACTATGGAAATGGAAACGTCTCGGGACCTGCCGCCCAGGTCGAATCCGCATCTCAACGATTGTCACATTCGAATCAAATGACTATTAAGAACTGATTGATTTGCTTGCAGATTCTCTTTTCGAGGAGACACTTTGCTACAGCTCAGGGTGAGCCTCGAAGTAGGCCCGCAAGGAGGTAGGCTTTACGTTCGGAAAGCGTTTCGCGTCCACTGGCTCGTGGTCCCATGATCCTTTGAGCAAGTGCTCAGCATAACCCAGACCAATGTACTTCTCATGATCGATCGGATCTATTGTCGCCCTTGCCTTGGTGAGCATGGAGACAACATCGTCCAAAGACCCTGCGCACTTCACGTGCGCCTTGACTCTGCCGCCGCGCGCCTTCTCATATTCCTCGGCCAGCTGCGCCGGTGTGAACCGGAAGCTTTCGATGCGTATAAACCCTCCCTGCTCGGCCGTTGGGCTCGCTACCGCCTCGATCGTGTAGGCAGCGAGGTCGTCGGCCGTGGTGCAGATCCATTCCTTCTTGCCGTCTCCGAAGTACGACATGGTCTTGGTCTCTCGGTTCCAAATTTGATCACGGCGGCCTGAGAAAAGCCACTCGGCTATAACACCGGTGAACATGTAGAGTGGCTTGATGCGCGAGCTGATTCGCGCTTGAGCGGCGAAGGCAATGAACGGGTCATAAGATTCATGCTGTCCCAGATATCCCAGAGTCCAATCAGCATTCCACGAAGCGGCATGGTAGATCTATGTATACTCGTTAGAAAATCAGGCCATTCTTCAATATTTGTCGCGATGCGTCCCACGTATCAGGTTTACGAGCACTTACCTTGACTCCGGCACGCTCGGCGGCTCTCAACAGCAACAGCTGCCCCTCGAGGACGACCTCGGGCGAGAAGCCGTAGGCACAGACAATCGCATCCACACCAGAAACGGCTTTGTCGAGGGCCGGTATGTCGTAGATGCCCGAAGAGGTCACGAAACCCTCCAGCTTTTCGCGGAGCGGTGCAGGCACCTTGGCGGGATCACGCCCCATTCCCCTGACACGATGGCCCTTGGAAATGGCGTACTCAGCGCAAGGCTGGCCCACCATCCCGGTGATTCCAGTAATCAAGATCAACATGGCGATAGATGAGAGATATGAGATTGCGGGAAAGACGCTTATTCCTGTATGATCTGTCACTGAACCAACACATGGCTCTGCTTTTAAGAGCTTCGTTACGGGCTTGGCGACAGGGTATACGCCCAGTGGTGATTGATAATCTTTGTGCCAGCTCGGTCCCGCGGTCCCGCGAAGACGCGAGAGGGGGCACAAAGTCCAACAATTACCGGCCCAAACAAAGCACACCAAACGATGAGGCCAGGCCCTATAGGATCATTTCATCACACAATACGACTCAAAACCCCGCCCACCGCGTGCGGTCCAATAGACCGTCAGCTATCGTGCGGAGACTTATCATCAAGGCATCTCGGACAGATTCGGACGTTCAATTGAGTGTTGTTCCGTGCGGAGCACTTCTCTCATCAGCCGATAGCTCCGAAAATATAGAAATACCCCCAAAAGACATGTGTGGCCAAGTTGTACCTCCAGCTACGTGGGCTCAGCGTCGAACGGGACATCACGTTCATATCCACCTTTGCACACCGGGGTCGAGCTATCCGTCCTCTGTGCCGGAGGGGATGTCAGTCCTACTCCTTTTGGTATGGACGCTTGGAATTAGTCTCACATACCAAGAGAGGAAAAATTCCTCTTAGATGAGGACTCTGTCATCATAGCCTGGCTGAGAGTGATTACCCACTCAATCTGTACATACTCAGATATACTATTGGACCGCCTAGGTACACCCTCAACTCTCTTGAACGCCAAGAACAGATCGAAGGGCACTCAACAACGAGGGGGGATCATCCAGGCTTGCAGGATTCCAAGATAAGCCAGAAGAAGGTTGTAGTCCAACATAAATAAGAGAGCAAACGTTTCGCATCTGCAATCAACTCTGATTCATTAAGCTACCAAACGAGACGCACCACCAACTGCGTCTCACTTACCGTTCCACTTTGGATGAGTTTGAGAATGACTTGTGATGGGAGTCTATCGTCAAGATTGAGATTCTCTTCGTTGACAGAGTGATCCGAACATTTTACGATGAAAACTAGAACGAGCGTGATCCGGCTTTCTCTTTTGTTCGAATTTGTTTTTTCCTCGCTACATATGTATCGACGTGTCTCTCAAAAGGCAACTCAAGAACGTAACAATAGTCTTAAATAATGCTTACACCTAGAAAAGGGTAACTGATTTTGATTTCTAGAGGTAGACAGCTGTAGCAAATCTGGGGATGATGATAATGATTGTGAGAGGCATGAACATGTATGCGAGCAGAAATTGTCTTGAACAGAATTCAAGATGAAAGTAGGTGAAAGAACGGTGCTGAAATCGAGCTAGTGAGCACACTAACCAAATACTGTCCAGACTCAACATCGAATGGGTTGCGATAACACTCTGATTTAAGGCACCTCCTAATGGACATTACTTCAGGAGAGCAGAAATTCGATAGCGGGTGGGATGGGCCAGATGTAACTCTAAATTGAAGTCACCATGTGGCACCCTTGCGACCAGTAGTGGGTTTGATATTCACACTACACCTATCTGGGAAGGTGAATCGGGACTCACTACTACATGGTAGCAGTCACCTACGTCTTTCATATCGCCCGTGGTGTCCTGCCACGAGCAACAGAATCTGCACCACAGTGCAGAAAATGGCAGAGGCGTTGTCAGTTGAACAGCCTGAGGCCTCAGCCGACAGCATCCATTGGCCAAGCACAACACATGGCGAGTACGTACTCGAAGACTTCACTTTCAGCTCCGGCGAAACGATCCCGCAACTGCGGCTTCACTATCAAACCCTCGGCACCCTGAAGACCTCGGAAGATGGCAAGACCACCAACGCCGTGCTCATAATGCACGGGACCGGCGGGTCCAGCGAGCAATTCCTCAACGCCCAGTTCGCCGGGGAGCTCTTCAACCCGGGGCAGCTGCTGGACGCGCAGAAGTACTTCATAATCCTCCGCGACGGCATCGGCCACGGGCGCTCCAGCAAGCCGAGCAGCAGCGGCCTGGGGGCGGGGTTCCCGAGATACCGCTACGGCGACATGGTCCGCGCCGATTACCGCCTGCTGACGGAGCACCTCGGCGTCGCGCACCTGCGGCTGGTCATGGGTACTTCGATGGGCGGGATGCAGAGCTGGCTCTGGGGCGAGGCGTACCCGGGCTTCATGGACGCCCTGATGCCGCTCGCGTCGCTGCCAGTCCAGATCTCAGGGCGGAACCGAATGTGGCGTAAGATGGCCATGGACGCGATCAGGGCCGACCCCGCGTGGAAGGGAGGAGCCTACGCGTCCGACGAGCAGCCGCGCGCAGGGCTTACCACAGCCCTGGACATTTTGACGCTGATGTCATCGAGCCCGTTGCAGTACCAGGCGGATGCGCCGACAAGGGACGCGGCGGACTCGTTCCTTGAGGGCAAGATTCGGTCAGGTCTCGGGTCGACGGACGCGAATGATCTGCTGTTTGCGCTGGACTCGTCGTTTGATTACGACCCCAGGCCCGACTTGCACAGGATCACTGCGCCGCTGATCGCGGTCAACACGGCGGACGACCAGATCAACCCGCCTGAGCTGGGGATACTGGAGAGGGAAGCACGAGCCGGACTGAAAGACGGTCTGGGCAAGGTTGTCGTGTTGCCTATCACGGAGGAGACGAGAGGTCATGGATCGCATACTGTGGCGAAACTATGGAAACATCTTCTTGAAGAACTGTTGCTCAAGACCGAGAAGAGCTGATGTCGGAAACAATAACTTTGCAATACAGAAAGACCCATTGCAACGTAATTCTGGTGCGGACGGTTGGGCGCTTAATGTTTAGAAACGGAATAAGAATAATGTGCCGAGAGCTGCAAGGATTCAACACCGAAGTATACCCGTCTGCCAAGAAAGCAAATCGATGCTGTCAATATCCTTGAGAAAATCGTGCCTGTTTCAAAACGCTGACGGGGGCATTCGCTTGGCCAAATATACAACGGCCGGTGCTAAGCTTTATTCAGACAGAAAACAAATGTTTGCACGCATGAAAAGGCCCACCTTTGGATAGGATAACGGCCCTCAGTCCCGACTGGGCTTTCGGGTCCCCCTCACCGGGACTACCAAATTTGAGGTTGATTGCCCGGCATTTGCTTTTCTACTCTGCTTCCTGATAACCATGCCAGTGCGGTGAGCGAAGAAGGAATGGCTGCGTATCAACCGCGGTCCGTGCTTGGGAAGGACCGAATTATTGGTCGAGCCGCACGTGATATAATCTAATCTCGACATTCCTCCCGAGAGGCATCAGTGGCATGACCCTGCTGCCGCGTAGGTCGCTCGTAATCACGACGTATTGAGTACGACCTTGGGCTACTTTGGTAATTGCGTGGTGATTTCTCAGTACCAAGACAATGGAATGATGGCTCACCTAATCTATCGGTAACAGCGGACAGCGAAGCCAAGGGCGCTGGCCAAGGCGCGATCAGACATTTCATACAAGGCACCTCACAGCAGAGCCAGACACAATTATTTTGTTTTGAGACGTACTCATTGTATTGACTCTCGACCACACTATGAATACAAGGCGATTACTGCTCCAAAGCAGGAGGAACCAAACGCTCCAGCGCCATCTTGAGACCAAGCCCGAGGATGGCGCGTGAAGTGCCGGTAATCCCCTCTGCTGTAGAACAACGCCCGAGAAATATTATACAAGAATTGTAAAAGGTCCAGTCAGAAAGACGGTGGAAAGCATGGTCTAGGTAATCCCTGGTATCAATCCGTCACTCCTCTATAGCAAAAAAACGAGCCACAGCGAACCTCCCACTACTTCCCAAGAGGAAGCAGCAGTAGAAACCGTGAAGGCAGCTTAGGCCTTGACGTCACGGGCGTGGCGGCGCTTCTTGCAAGCAGCCTTGGTGGCGACAGGGGCAGTAGCGCTGGTGGTGGCAGCAGCGCTGGTGGTGGCAGCGGTCGTCTCAGCGGCGACCGGGGCGGCGGAGGAGGAAGCAGCCGCGGTGGGGGTAGCGGCAGCGGCGCTGGAAGCGACCGCGGAGGAGGCAGAGCCGGAAGAGGAGCCACCCTGGGAAGCACCAGAGGAGCTGAAGCCCAGAGCGGGGCCGGGGATGGGGTACGAGGAGAAGTCCTGGTAGATGTTGAAGAGAATACCCTCCTCATCGGCGGTGTACAGGGAGGTACCCTTGGTTCCCTCAGGGAAGGAGCCGCTGCCACCAGTGACCTGGATGTTGACACACTGGGGGTAGTTCTGGGCACCGTTGGCCTGGTTGGCAGAGTGCAGGGCGATGATCTCGTGGCGGAGAACGTAGTTACCCGCGGGGGTGCCCTCGGGGATGGTGATCTCCCAGGCGAGGTTGTTGGAGAGGATCTCGTCAGAAGCCCACTTGCCGGGGTTGGAGCCGGAGATGATACCAGCCTCCTGGATCTTGACGAAAGACAGAGTAGTCTTGTCGACCGAGGTGGGGTCGTCGGCGGGGGCAAGGTAGTCAATGACGGGGCCGTGGTGAGAGTCGGGCCAGGTGTTCCAGACGGCCTTGACGGTCTGGCCAGCGGCAACGGTGGCGTTGTTCAGGGCACCGTTGGCGGCATCACGGTGGCAGATGATGTCGGCGTCAGCGTAGGCATCGGGGGCAACGAAGCCGTTGTCAGAGGCCGAGGTGCTCCAGGCAATGAACTCGTTGCCGGTGTTGGTGCCCTGGCTGGTAGCCCACTGCTCATCGAAACCCTTGTAGGTGACTCCGCCGATCTCCCACGAGGAGACGTATCCGTGGGCGGAGACGAGGCTGGCGCCAGCGGCCAGAGCAAGAGCGAGGGGGGACTTGGCAGGCATTTTGGATGGTGGGTTTGGTAGGACTGAAGGGACCTTAACAAATCGATGTACAGAGTGGTGCGATGTGATGAATAACCGGCTGGCGGAATGAATGAATCTACTGCAGTCAATACAGCGACGAGCGAAAGAATGAAGCCCGAAGGAGTGTCTTCGAAAGAATGAATGTGGTGAGTTGATGACGAGAGAGTCTGGAGAGAAGGCAAGAAAGTCAGACCTCTCTCGGCCGACGACGTGCCCTTCTTATGATGATCGTGGGCGACGGGACCCCCGTCTGCCCATGTTCACGCCGGGGTCGATTCATGGGCCTTGATTGCCTCGTAGTAGCCTCACTGCCTCGCTGCCTCCCCGCTGCAGTCGCAAGCAGCATCCGCAGGAAAGGGGAGGGGGGCTACAATCGTGGGTCCAGGCGAGGCCCCAAAAAATTACCGATATGGTGTAAACAAGATGAACAGGACCAGGCTCGGCCGTCTTGGCAACAAGGTTTCCGACAAGGTTGAGGCTCTTGATGGAGTCGCACGCGCTGACAGGGCTGTTCCCACCTATCGCTTATTCGTTTGACGGCAAGGCGGGATCCAGTCCTCCCAAGCTTGCAGCACATCGGTCCAGGGGGCGGCTCCAGCCAGACACTCGTCGACCTTGGGCGTTGTTTCATTTCCACGAGACTCGTGGTTGGCCGGCCTAGGCAGCCCAGGCTGGCTGCAGGCTGGCTGCTTGCGATGTCACCTTGAGGCTGCAGCTCTGGTCGCGCCGCACTTACCGCTCAGGGGCAAGCCGAGGGGCGTGGCGGACGACATCGTCAGTGCCTGCCCCTGAATCCTTGACCGGATAAAAAATCCTCAAATTGGGATTGGGGGTTGTTTGGTCTGCTGAAGGGATTTCTGGGAAATTTCCGTGTGGCCCCTCCTTGTGTTTCAAGCAGAAAGCCTTGGCGCCTCGGTAGGCCTTTTGCAGGAACTCGTGCCCGTGGCCTAGCAGACCACCTATGCACAACGCGGCATCGCGTGCTGGAGGCATGGATCTGATGCGAGCTAGCCTGTCATTAGCATGCGATGTGAACATTGAGGTTTATGCTGCAGCAAGTGATGCGCAAAACGATCTACTTTACCCGCGTGGCCGGGGTTCCATCATCGTGCCAAGTCCCAGGATCGACAGGATCTCCAGAGCTTGGCCCCCGGTCGTGGGCCATAGAGTTCAGAGGCTCAGCACTGACCATACTGTAATGCTCTATCTCTGTATTCCCTGACAGACTTGACTTGGCTCACCGTAATGGCGCAATAATTAACAGCGCGCGAGCGAGGGCGCTTCTGACGATGGAACATTCCTTCCACGGCGTTCACTCCTGCTCACCTGCATCCGTCAAGTTTCATAGACCTGCACCGATCCCGAAAGAAAGCTCGGCCAGCCGCAATGTCGACAACCGAGATGAGAATGTCGAGTAACCGCTTAGCCGGTCTTGGCGTTGACACCAACATCCGCCCCCTTTGGCGCCCACTCCACCAGATCCCTCGCCGTGTAAAGCTGTGCACTGACGGCTTGAGGACTGACGGTGAGCCAACATCTCGTCCAATGGATTTCTTGCAAAATCTGGGTCTGAAATGAGAGATCTAGATTGTGGGTTACAAGGTCGATCAATTGACGGCCAGCCCGAGTAGGTCCCCGGTCACTTCTCACAACTGGTCGGGAGACCGCTGTCAACAACAACAATCCGTGGCCGGCCAGGCTCTCTCACCAAAAGCTGTTTATCGAACGATGTCAAGGCTGCAAAGACGACGCAGCAGAGGAATGCCGAGAATCACACGGTGGTGATGAATTCCGGTTTGACCTCGGTTGGTTGACTTGTCGCTAAATTGTTGTATTTGAATTTTGAAATGTCTGTTGTCTTTTTATGTAGTGTATAAATCCCGGATGGTTTCCGGCTCCGCATCCTTGCATTTCGCTCAGGCTGTGCTTTTGGATGCTTCGGCGATCCAATGTTCCTTCTCTCTCTTCAACTCCCTCTTCACATACCAGATGGTAGCCAACGCCCAGACCCCAGCCCATCCGAAGGGTACCGACCAGCCGATAGCGTAGGCTGCATCTTCGCTGACCGTGAAGATGAGGATAGTGCAAACAACCGCCATCGCTTGAGCGCCAACGGCCCAGAATACCCCCAACCTCCGCAGCATGGTGCGGAAAATGTGACTGGCTTCATATCTCCTGTTGAGAGCCTCCCGAAAGTCCGTTCCTCCAGACCCGTCCACGGCACAGATATCCTCGATCAGGGTGTATACACATGGTCGCAGCTGGGCGCCTTTGGGTATGGAGGACAGGCGGAAGGGGGCCGGGACACGGAACACACGGAGAATATCGACGATGAGCATCTCAGTGCCAAAGGTGTAGAGCATGGTAGTCAAAGGCATGGCGACTAATCGGATTGGCGGCCACTCTTGGACAGTGCCTCTGTTGAAAAGAACCTGGGTCAGCTTGGTGCAAACGCATGTGACAGGCGAGCAAGAACTCGGTAGGACTTACACTATCAACTCGACCATGATGATCAGCCAAGCCAGGGTGTAATTCCAGTGGAAGGCATCGAGATACCATCTATGGGCCCCGATAACCCGGCAAACACTGTTTTTCTTCCACAACCTCCAGAACCGTACAAAGTATTCGAGGATACTAGCACCGCCAATGGCAGCCGTGACAACGGTATAGACTGTGTTGGCGGACATAGTTGACTTTTCGCCCTCTTTCACACTCCCCGGGCCGACGCCGTACCACAACCCATAGTACAAGGCGATGGGCATGACGACGGAGTCGAAGATGATGAAGAACCAGAAAATAAAGATGGCCCAGTACCGCGTGTGAAGGGTGTAGTTGAGCGGCGGTGGCCTGGGCTCGAGCAGCCGGGGCGCCGCACCGGATGTGGCCGAGGCATCCGAGCCCGGCTCGTGGCCCTCGACGGCTTCGATAACGTGCTCGGCGTCGAGGCGGGCCTGTTGGGATGACTTCCGCCGCGCGATAGATATGCTGGGTCTTGCGTAGGGTCCATCGAAACGTCTGTCGAATTCAACGCTGGATCGTACTGCTCGCTGGCGTGAAGAGTTGGCATTGGTAGGAGCATGGGTCGGCGGCGGCGACTGGGGCGACCGGGGCTGGTCATTGAGGGCCGGTAGACTGTGTGATCTCTCGTCTCTGGTTTGAATGGGCTGGTCGGGCTTCCTGCCGACATCCAGAGAGTGTCGCCCGAGTGGACCCGGTTTCTGGTCCGAGTGCAGGCCGGCCCTTGGCTTCTCGTCAACGGCCTCGTCGTCTACGGGCTGGACGGCCTCTCCCTTCTCCCTTTGTGCCGGGTCATAGTTGTCGTCCATGATGTTGCAATCGTGTAGACAATTGCGGACGATGAGGGACGGACTCAATGTAAAGTTGAGAAGGGGGATTATCGCTTCATAAACATGTCTAAATGGGACAGATTGTGTTTACTTTTGGGCTCAGGTGAAGTTTAGCACGTAGTAGGCGCAGGTAGGGTTGTCCGCCAAAGGACTAGTACGGGGCCAGAGGTAACGTGCAACAGGGATCATAGGTGAAGTGACGTGTGTATGGGACAAGCCAAGAGCTGGATCATCATCGAAGGGGGTATCAATAGCACTGCGAGCAGACAGAATGGAGCGGAGTCGATGATCAGGCCGTTCCTGCTCTGCTGTTGTGGTTCTGGCCGCTGCTCGGGGAGTCGGGGCGTAATTCTGGTTTCGACGGGTTTGGGCTTGTGATATCATACCTTCCGTAGGGGCCGTGAGAGTGTGATGTCATAACACTGGCGTGGACCCACTCGCCCCTTCCCGCAAACCGACCTAACACTGCTCTGCAGCCGCATGTCGTGAGACAATGCGAAACGCGGACACGGGCTCAGCATTGGGGGATTGGAAGGAATTAAAAGAACTGGTCGGCAATGTTGGATGGAGTTGATTTGATGCAGCATCGAACCGAAGCAATGGGAAGCACCGGTGCGCAAGCAAGAACAAGCAACTAGCCCGCTGCTAAGCTGCCAATGTTCCTGCCAACCTTAATCCGCCTGCAAGGCCAAGCAGCGCAAAGACAACAGAAGCTATCCTGGCAGCCTGGCCAGCCTGGGCAGCCTGGGCAGCAATCAAGAGCAACAGCAATGCAAGCACGGCCTTGCAGGCCTAGGGGCGGAAGCTTAGTTGTGTACCTGCCCCAAGGCTAACACCACGCGCACACACAAGCGCGCACACACGCACGCATGCAGGCGGGCTAATCTAGGCCCGAGAGGGAGAAGTGCTTGCTTTTGGTGGCCACCGATAATCGAAACTTGGGCACGCTCGGCGGCTGCCGCTCGACTACTGCGCCTGGGTACACAATACCAAGATATGTACCCTACCGCCCAGTGTCCAGAGCTTGCCGAGGAGTCTGATCTGGGCTAGGGCCCCAAGGTTAGAAGGTGCTTACGAACGCGCATCTCGATTCCCTCCCCTCGGTCAACTCGCCGCCCTGTCTCAATCAGAAGGCCCTATTCCACCAACCGCAAAAAAATGCACACTATCGATCCATCTTGACACCGGTGCTCACCAGCCGACCAGCTCTTGACCTACAATGGCTTGAGTCAATTGACTCTGCTAGCTCACTAGCAGGGCGAGCACATTCAGCCCCTGAGGATCCGTCACAAGATCCCAGCCAAGGTTGCACTGTCGAGCTGCAGCCAACGATAATGGCGCCGAGTGTCAACGCTCCGCGCCGCGCCGCTGTCCAGCTCTCGTTTGTTGTGGCGTTGACTATCAGCCCTCTGGCCCTCATGACCACTGACTGATGCTGTCTCTCTGTGTGTGTGTGTGTGTGCCGTCGATCCTTCAACCTGGCCACCCATTGGGACCGCTTCGATTCCCCAATGCTGCCCTGATGCACGTCCCTGTGTATGATGCACTATGGCTGGGCAAACCTAATGTAACCCCCCAAACCTGGGCCTGTTGCTTGTCACTACGAAACAGGCAACTGCAATAATACCGAGTGCGGCACTTCTGTGCCAGTATTATTATAATACTGCAGGGCCCGCCAATGCCACATTTGGAATTGCTGTTATGAGCATTAAACCATTTGACACCTGTCAGCCAGCTTCATATCAAGTCAATCGGCCCCATTTGCATGCAAACGTCCTATTCTTTCGAGACCGTCGTTCATCATGAATCCGAGACATGACCAAAGTTGCCAATATAAACCAAAGCGGATATTCATATGCTGTGATGGAACATGGGTCAATTCTCTGGGCCCGAAGGACGAGCCTCCATCTAACGTGTGAGTTCACACATGTGAAATATCATCAAACAATTGCTCCGAAGGACTGTTCATGAAGCCTATGCGAAGCACCTCGTTGTCCTAGCATGGCGCGCCATTCCTAGGAAATGCAGTGCTTCGGAGACAAGACCTTCTAGGACTATGTCTATCCCAACTGTCACATAGATATTTGGAAGGACTACTAACACGAACGCTGCCTAGGACAAAACTCTCAAGAGGCCTCAAGCGATTTTGTACAGATGGGACCAGTCAGATCATCATGTACTCACCAGGTGTAGGAACCGGACCTTCCAAGCTCGACATGCTCACCGGTGGTGCATTTGGTGAAGGACTAGACCAAGTGAGCTTCAATGACCGAGAACAGCCTGCAGATAATCGGACGGATTCGATCTGACAAAGGCTAGGACATTCGCGAATGTTACAATTTCGCCTGCGCCAACTACATTGATGGAGACTCGATCATCCTAGTTGGATTTTCAAGAGGGGCTTTCACTGCTCGCTCGGTAGCAGACTTGATTGCTTCGGTAGGATTGCTGACTACGGAGGGCATGGACCAGTTCTTTCCGATTTTCAGGGATTACGAGAACATTGGCGATGAGAAACGATCCGCGAGCGAGTTCCTGTTTCACGACCTAACCCCTTACCAAGGTGAGAAGGGGAAGACCAAGATCCTGTGGGAGAATCAACGCAAGGAGCAATACAAACAATGGCTAAAATCAGTGAGCTGTGACTGTGTAATACATTGCGCCGCATCTCCAGGCTGACCCATGTGCAGAAATCGTGGACCCGCGATACATATCAGGATAGCTCGACCGAAATCAGAATAAAAGCTGTTGCAGTCTGGGACACGGTTGGTTCACTAGGGATTCCGCCTGTGCCCATATTTGGCATCCGGGGATCGGCCGACCAGTGGAAGTTCACGAGCACCCATGTCTCCAGCAAGGTCGAGAATGCATTTCAGGCCTTATCACTGGACGAACCCAGGGCGGCCTTCCGTCCTGCCCTATGGGAGCGACTCGAAGACAACAATGTGACCAACTTGAAGCAGGTGTGGTTCCCAGGAAACCACGGTGACGTCGGAGGTGGCTGGTACGACCAGCAGATGGCAAATATCTCTCTCTCCTGTGAGCGCAAGTGCCCAAAATGGCCACGAGGAGGGCAGGCTAACAGTTGTGTCCATAGGGATTTGCGATCAGCTAAGCACTCTCGGCATCGAGTTCAGCGCCCGTCGCCTCACAAGAACTTTCGTCGACGGCCTGCGCTACAACGCGGCTCACCCTTACCCTTACGTCCCTCCACCATCATTCCTGATACCCAACTTCATCTGGAAACCCCTCCTGCGACACGGACACCCACGCCCCAAGCCCTGGGCCTCCACCCAAGCTCTCTGCCCCCCGCCAGCCAAGGACCAAACCATAGACACAGAGAACTGCACAGGCAAAGACCATCACCCAGACGGCAGCCCGCAACGCCTGTGGGAAGTTGGACCGCCCCGCTCATGGTCGCTAGGGCAGACCCGCTACCCAGATAGCAGACTACAGCTCGCGACGGGGACGATCGTCCGGCACCCGGGCTGCTTCACGCGGGCGGACCCGGACACAAACCAAGATACGGACGAGGCACTCGTGAACACAAATGAGCGCATCCATAGCTGCGTGCGCGTGCGGCTCGTGTGCGGGGGAATGGGCATGGACGATAGCGGCGTGTGGTCGTGCCCGTCGCTGCTACGTGACGACAGCGGCGGGGATAGGCCCGTCTGGAGGCTCGAGAAGGCGGGTGCGGCTGAGGTGGAGCGGGCGACTGGGCCCCAAGCGGCGTGGTGGGAGGAGGAGCTCGAGAGGACCGGGATGGGGTACGACGAGAACTGGCTGTATAGGTTTCAGAAGGACGATGGGCACTGGCGGTGGGTGTTTGAGTCAGACGCCGTGGTCAAGAACGCGGCTGGGACTGCAATTAAACCTCCTGTGAGGGTGATTCCTGAGGAGCCTGTGACGGGCTACTGGGAGAGGCATCTGCTGGCTTTGACGAGGGGCCAGACGGACGTCTGGAGGTGGGCAGAGGTAAACTCAACTGAGTGGGCTGCGATGAGCGATGGCTCCCAAGTCGGTTCGAAAAGGGTTTGATTCGACTAATTACTGATTAATCTGTTGCCCTCATACGCGCAAGCTCACACAGAGAGCAAAGCGCCTTTTACTTAGGTCAGTGGCATTTGCTGTATTTTACTAGAGAATAGAGCTGAAAACTTTACAGACTGGAGTTGACCTATTTCGCTTCGTGATTTGCGTACATCATCGGACGTAGCCATGAGTGCGGCACATCTCACACAATTTGAAGCGTGCGCACAAGTCGATCCAGAATTCCCAACCCCCCACGAAGGTGTCGAATCTCATCTCCTTTTAACTCAAAGGTTGGCCCATTTTCTCGCTTCACATCTCTCATGACTCATCGGGGCTCCGAGCCACCGGCCTCCTCTAAAGTTTGGAAGCCGAACACACGTGTGGTGTGATTCTTCTTTGTAGATGAACTCTTGGAGTGATTTCTATAGATAAATGCTTTGAGGCTCGCAACTATGGCTGAAGGTTCACCTTGAGAAGGAAGTTGGCTTGCCAGGCATGCTCGAGTGCGGATGAGATGGTCAATCACAGAAAAGGGCCTGATTGTCCTGGCGAAGGTGTACTGCACCTTCAGAATTGAAATTCCTAGGCCAAGATGGCAGGGATTCTTGGAGCCTTGAAGTCTGGGTGAGTAGGTATGAGTTGGCTTCTTCCTCGCATCACCAGCAAGCTGACGACTGCAACGAAAAAGAGTAAGCTCGCCACCAGGACGAATGGATCCAAAAATTGATCAATGACCGCCACGAGTATCTTGGTCGCCATGATCCGAGAACATGAGGGACGGCTGAGCCGCCCTTGGCTGAAATGCCAGGAATTTGTTCTCAAAGGACCAGCTGTTTCTCGCCAGCAACCCAGTGTCTTCCCCCGCGGACCCTTGAAACAGGGAGAAACCCAACATCGCACGGCTTTGCAAGGCTCAGGACAGGCACGCAGGCTGTGAGGAATCACCCTCTCGCCAGTGTAAGCGCATAGCAAGTCCAGAGGGAGCTGTGATCGATCGCGAGCTCCTGATCAGCAGGCTCCGAGCCAAGCGCCAGGCCCCAGCTACCGACCCGATGGGCACCGCGTGCTGCCGTGTTGAAACGACAGTCGCTGCTGTGACGTGTGGGAGTTGGACCCTCCGCCACGGATGCCCCGCAAATGGCCGCAGAGGTGAAGTACGGCTTTGTGAAAAGTGAGGCCAGACTCGCATGCGTCACCAAATCGGCGTGTCGCACCAAAAGGCTCCCCAGCAGCCTTGTGAATGGTGCGCCAGTGTTCTGATGGTCCCAATCGGACGCGCCCCACCGGGCACGCCCAACTTCAAGAGTGAACGCGTTAAGAAGTGATGATATCGTCTTTGCAAGCAGTGAGCCTCAATCAGAGCACCTCAAAGGGGTGGTCGGTCATGACCAGACCCACCACGAAAGGAGTGAATCTGGTCGTGCCCTCGATATGGGAGGAGCAGAAACAAGCAAACGGCCAAGCTCCGCGAAAGTGAATGCTAGATAGGTAGTGGGCAGCTCCCCCAGATCAGACAGCTTAGCTCTCGGCCAATCAAATCATCTCCCCTCTAGGTGGTCAAGAAAAGGGTAACTGGCCTGGATCCTGTGCCCTTCCTCTGCCAACGCCGCATCCCCCCTCGACGGGCTCCCCACTACGATAGTCAGCAAGCGTAAATCCAAAGTGAATTAATGGGGCAGGGCTCAAATGACCACAAGTCACTAGCAATTAAGTGACTGGCGATACCGTTTGTCCTTCTAGCAAAGTGAGGTCACAAGCCACTGAGTGACTGATCATACCGTTTGCCTTTGAAGTGATGTGGGTATTTAAAGCAAGTGAAGAGACTCTTTGGTGAACCCGAACTAGTAAAACGTTCAACTTTCTCAGCGCTAGCAAGTGAATAGCTTCACTTCTGCTAGCACTAGTAATTATAAATAGGTCCGCAACTAAATCTTCCTTGCATCTTAATTCTGATCCTGTCTTTCAACCAAGCAACCTTCCATCTGCTCTCTACAAACTAAGACCGACTTCTACTTCTGTGGTCACAACACAACAGATTTCCCTCTACCGTCACCTACTTATAAACTACCCACTACTCAACCACAGCCTCACGATGTCCGCTCATCGCGACATTTCGGCGTCTGCCAACCTCTCCCAGGACACGCGGGTTTCCAAGGGACTTGCCGCTTCTCGCTGGGCTCCTGATGCCATCGATGGTCAGAAGACGACGACCCAGCAGCTGGACACCGTCAAGGTACCCGCGGACAAGGCGCCAAAGGCGATGGCCAACAGCCTTGCCAACTCTCGTTGGGCTGATGTTGCCATCAATGATCAGCAGAAGACGACCCAGCAGGTGAGCGACGTCAAGGTATCAACCGACAAGGCGCCCAAGCCGACGACCAATGGCCTTGTCAACTCCCGATGGGCCGCAAACACAGCCGAGCCGCGTCTGATTCGCAACCGCGGCATGGGTGCTGCCAAGGTCCAGCAGAAGAAGTACCCGAACTCGGTACTCAATCAACCTACTCAAGATCCTCACGACCACAAGACTCTTCCCTCGATCAGCAAGACAAGCGCAACGACCCGCTGCATCATCGGGCCTCTCTCAGAGGAGGAGAAGACGGTGAAGATGGAGAACCCCTTCTTCGACCCGGAGAAGCACAAGGGCCTCTCGAGCTCTCGCTGGGCCCACTAGTAAGGACCACACATACGCACCAGCCCGGTAACTTTCTGCTAACGTCTTCGCTTCCAGGTCAGTGACGGAGGAAGGTGCCAGGACAGTGAAGGATGGAGGACCATAACAATACTCCCTGGGACAAAAGCGCCCTCGACATAGTCACATATTGAGGAGTAAATAGCCGACAGCACAAATAGCTTTACAATGAGAATTTTCCGGCGACCAACAATTGCCTGTCCCCGTAGTGAACGTGTTGTACGTGAGAAAACCCACCATGATAGTAAGACATGGTCAGGAAGCCTCACCAGTATATGCAAAGCAGGCCTAGCTGGACTACTGAGAGAAAGCCGCGAGTTCTTGCGGAAGGCCACTTGTACGGCTTGAAAACAGTTCCCAACTGAGACGTGACGTGCCTCTGCCCTCGTACGTGATATCGAGAGAGAGAGAGAGGATGCCGGTGTATTCGCGCAAATGCTAGAACTGGTGTACTTGAGTGGATCAGCTAAGATGTCAGCCTTGTTGTAGTCCACGGATACAGCTAAGTATGTCTACATGCCCAGCAGAACACCCGTGGAGAATTACAGTCTCGAGGACATCCGGCCTTGTTTTAAAGCACTAGACAGCACGGTATAGCACTCTGAAATTGAAACAAAATCTATTTTGTCTACCGCCCGCCCACGGGAAATTCTATTCTAAGGTCTATAAATCCAAGCTCGCCCGACTCTTACCCAAGCTCCTCCTGATCTCAGCATCCTCATCCTGCTTCTTCACATTGTCCCACCCAGGAAGCTTGACGGCGTGGTCCAGCGCGACCGGCAGGCCTCTGTGCCTCCCACGGATCATCATCACAATCATGACCAGCTTCGACCCCGTGTACCAACCCCCAGAGAAACTGTACGAATGGTCCGGCAGCCCGATCGACAAGCCGATGTTCGTGTACCCAGACACGATCTCGAACATGAAGTTGAACACGCTGTATGAGCGCGGGTCCGCGATCGAGTGGGACGTCTCGATGAGCGTGATGAGGAACAGCGCGAAAGCGATGGCCCAGATGTCGTGCGACAGCTGGCCTCGGAGGTGCTGCGACACGAGGCTCACGTGGCCCTCGGGCGTCGAGTTGGAGCCCGCCGGCGCCCCGGGCTTCTCGTCGTCGAAGTTGATCTCCTCGGAGCGCTTGAGCCGCGGCCGGGCCGTCACGCCCACGCCCTGGAAGTTGTTCATCCGGTTCTGGATCTGCTTGCCCACGAATGAGGTGCCCCGCCTGCCGACGGCGGCCAGCTTCTTGACGGACTTGGTCGACATGCGGGATTTTGCTTGTGATACGCCTGACGCAGAGACGGCTGTCCGCTCTGGGCCAAGGGCATGGCCGAACGTCGGCGGGGATAAGAGGGGTCCAGAGATTGGTAGAAGCTCATCTGTCGATTCGTTGCCTGTCGAGCTACTGTCCTCGCTTTTTTCGGGTTCGGTGGTGTAAATTCCTAGCGATCGTTCTTCGTACACCTAGATGATATTAGTGAGTGTTCACGGTCTGCAGGGCATACATGGCCGGAGACCACAAATACACTTCAGACGAAAGGGAAGAGTCCGTCAGGATCGATGGAGTTAAAACAGAGATGGCACTTACATTTGAATTACGCATAACAATAATCTCTGGGTAGGCAGAGATGTACATTACGATGACCCATAAGACCAGAACGTCGAAATAGAGACTGGAGACCGGGACAACAGCGAAACCTCCCGAGGGAATGGCTAAAGGCATGAAGGTCAGCAAAAGTTTCTCCACGAGGCAATCCGCTTGCGTGTGGAGCGGTTTCAGCAGCATGTGGTAACTTACTCAGTGCCTGGAAGACAGCCAGCCCAACTCGCTTCGCAACCGGGTACGCCTCGATGGCAGAGTTGCCGATACTAAGAACCAACAATAAGACCCAGTCCATGACCGCGATAGTGGAGAACATGGTGACGAAGACAAAGTTGGCTTTGGCAGGGAACATCATCATGTACAGACGACGCGGGTACTTCAGAATGAAATCGAAGGCTTCCTTCCAGACGGTGTAGTCCTCGTCATCAACCGATATCTTCAACACGATGCTGCAGAAGTAGACGGTAGCCCTGAGGAACGCAGGGAACGCAGCATTTCCAGCAAGGGACAGGATCGTCACGATGGTCAAGACGAAGGCATCGTTGTCGAAGGCGGCTACACCTGCGTCGAGGAGCGTCATTCCGGCGTTGTTGAACGAGGAGATGGCCAAGAAGATGCCGGCCCACCACGAGTTCTGAGTATTGACTGCCGTGATGCTCTGGCTGTGCACATAGAGCCATGCGCCGAGCGTGATGGCCCCGAGGAGCTGCCAGAGGACGAAGTAGACGCAGACGATGGTGAAGAGAATCTTCAAGGCCCGATACTCGACACCACCCAAGTACTCGCGCTGTTCCTCCGTGAGGTCGAAGAACTGGCCGTTCCTACCGACAGACTTCTTGTTCTCGTGGATAAAGGTCCTGAAGTCGAAGCCCTCCGACATGGACTGGCGGCCATCGTCACGACTGAGAGGCCTCCGCCTGGTGGTGGTGTTTGACTTGGGCGACAGAGGCTCGGCGGAGCCGGTGGAGAGGGCGAGTTTTTGGCCTTCCTCGATGGGATCCAGCATGCCAGATCCTAGTGCAGCCTCCTGATCCTCGTTCCGGGGTTGGTCCTGGCTTTTATCGCGGGATTTAAACCCGGAGAGACGGAACGCGTCTGCCTCGGCGCGCCGCTCATGTCTGCCCTTCTTGGCCTTCCGTTTGGAGCCCTTGAAGGACGACATGACGGGCAGACCAATCATTGCGCCGGCCATACCGACAATGGTGCCCGTCTTCTTCATCCTCCTGTTCCGCTCGGCCTGTACAATGTCCTCAAATCGCTTCTCGAAGACGCGGGCGCGGAGCCAGATTGTGAAGATGGAGACGAATACGGGACTGCCCAAGACCATCATCAAGGCGATGATGACCTGCTGGGCGGTTGAGAGCTTGCTAATGTCGACTGTATTGAGGCCAGACGTGGTGAAGGAGGACAGGACGAGGAAAAGGCTGTCGACGAAGCTGACGCTGTGGGTTGGGTTTGACAGGCCGTAGAAGATGCCGGCAAAGATCAGCCCCACAAAGATGAAGTAGGCGTAGTGCATGGTGATGAAGTTGACCGGAGGCAGGTAAGGCCGGACGGCGGCCCATGAATCAACCATGCGGTCCGCCGGGCCGGGGTGGTCGGCCTTGAACTTCTCCCATGGTTGCCATGTCATCGCTGCCGATGCTCACCACAGCGGTGGTGAGAATGAGCGGGCGAGCGGGCGGGCACGGGCGGATTGTTGCCCCAAGGTCGTTCGGTTGGTCAGTTCGACTGTGTTGTCTGCTTTCTCTTTGGCGTGGAAGGTAAGAAACAAAGGATTAACCTTGGAGGAGGGGAAGAAGCTTGGACAGGAGGTCAGATCATCATATTGCCAATGCCCAGAAGCAACCAACGCCCTGAGGGTGAGTCGTGCATCGACGACTGAGGTAGCGATATGCTCGCCCCTGATCGACTCGTTTCGGCATCTCAAGGGCTAGAAATCTAAGCAGGGCGTGCAGGGCTAGCCAGGGCGCGCTGAGGGTGAATTGGAATCGAATCCGGTTGGCAGTCTGCAGGGACGGCCTGTCCCGGGCCCACATGTTCTAATGACAGCTCATTACCCGTCGACAGGGGCAAGGGCCGTATTGGACCTCAGGGCATCCCGCCGTTTCAGCCCCCATCGGCCTCAATCGGTCCCCGGGCCCACGGGAGCCAACGGGCGCCGAAGCTAAAGTTATGGGCCACCCAATTCAACATCAAATAACATTCCCTCTCGCGTATCGACGACGTGGCCGGGCCCACGGTGGTCTCATCAACGCCGGCGCCACACCAGACTTTGCATCGTAATCTTTCAAAAGCATCGTCACGTCCTCTCCCACCCATCAGGTGCTCACTGCCGAGGCACCGCTATTACTGATGCCTGCCAGCACCACCAGCCAAGTCCGGCGTCCTCACCGCCTAAACCGATCTGCTCACTCAGTGCATCAAAGCACCACCGCAAACCCGAAGGAACATTATGAACTTTTCGAGGTTGAGAGCATGTCGGTTGTGTTGACCCCAGGAACTCAGCTTGGCGACCTCGACCCCTCGTTCAACAGCGCGATAAATCCCTCAGTGGAGTCAGGCCGAGTCACCGCCCACGAGCAGCATCAATTGTCCCCAGAACAGCGATTCTAGATCGAGCACATATGTTCCGTCGT
Source organism: Diaporthe capsici (assembly GCA_013364905.1). Lineage (NCBI taxonomy): Eukaryota > Fungi > Ascomycota > Sordariomycetes > Diaporthales > Diaporthaceae > Diaporthe > Diaporthe capsici. The sequence goes on along the minus strand of WNXA01000006.1, from coordinate 915,981 downwards.
ATTCTAACACCTGCTGGTACAAAACTTCTGAGCATGTCTCTGTTCGTTGAAGGAAAAGACAGCCTAATCTTCCCTGACTTCATTCAAACGATGAACACCCTCGAGACATAGTAACCACTGACGATTGCGAGAACCTGACCACCCTCTGTTTCAACCTCTATATAAACTTCAAGTTTTCTTATGAAATATTTCAGCAGATTTGTGGCACAGTCTCCGACGACTCATTGGCCGATATTGGTGTCCGAAGTCGAGCCTTCTTTATTTTATGCCCAAGGTCTTAAGAAGTCACAGGAACTCAGGTAATGAGTGCGAATCAGCCTGCTAAGTGCATCTCTGGGACTTCGGAGCTTGCGCGAGGCTGGAAAGGATCGCATCAGCCCACAGCGTCAACATACACAAAACCAACCAGTCGTTTCAAGATCTGAGAGATATTGGATAACTATCAAGCAACAGACTTACTGGGCATCCCCATTCGACAGCTTCCACATCTATGCGGTTTTTGAAGTTGCGGTATTCTTTCTCAAAGCAGTTCCAAATGCAGCTTGATGACTGGAAGAAAGCTTATATGTTCGTGTTAGATGGTATGAAGAGAAAATATCCACACATCACTTGGAACAGCATCAAGCCAGTGCTTAGATGCTCCAGCACCAATCTACTATCACGCCATACTTTCCATCTTCCCGTTTTGTGGCATGTCTTCATCACGGCCGTTGCACCTTACCTTACACTGCATGCAAACCTGCAGGCTCTCATATCCACAAGCAGAGGATTGGAAGCCTGGGGTGGACCGTGGAACGAATTCCAGGCAACCAATGCGTACCGTATCTTGGAGTCCAGTGGCGACATATGACTACCATTGTCCATGCCTCGTCATACGCTGGTCTGCTGGAAGCAAATGCCCAGGTGGTTGCTTTCAAACTGCCCTCCCATGTTTTGCTATGCTGATGGTCTCAAGCATATGATCTTAGTTACTACACTTCAGATTTGGCCAATCCCAGGTGACTTTGCCTGGTCGTTCAGCCCTTGAGTTGTGGGGCAAATCCGCCTTCGCAGGCAGCAGCCTGCAGCTATCCGCAATGTTTCACGACGATCCAACCTCATTGGACCTAGTGCTGATGCTGCACCCATGTCTTGGTTTTCTTGACGTGAATGCCGTAAACCTATGGATGTGCAGCTGTTGCCTTGCCGGCATGCTTGACGAGTCGAATCATGCCAGCTGGAGTCAAAGGATCACTGAGGCCAACTCAGAAACGAGGCAGATGTGCTAAAATGTGGCTCGCTGCAAATATAAATACCAGGTGAAGGAGGGGTGTTGGGGAACTTGACATCTGGGGAGACTTAGCAGCCGGCTTTTGGGTTGCACCTTCCCTCGACTCGGGCCTGAAAAAGCGAACCCTCGACTTGGGACTTTCAACTTGTCACACAAACTTCATTCTCCTGCCATACTCAGCCTTGATTTCGCAACCATGGCAGACACCAAGCCGAAAGTTGCTGTTTACTACAGCAAGGATGGATCTCCCAGTATGCTCAGCCTCGAGGAACTATCTGTATTGATGAAAACGACCGTCGTCAACGAGGAGGTCGAGGAGAGCTCGGAAGGCGAGGAAGGTGCCGATACCCCTGAGGAAAATGAAAAAGACAAGGAAACGGAGACAACAAACGCTCCAGTGGGATCCGTCAGCGAGGTCAAGAACATCTACAAGTCGTCGAAAGACAAAGACGGCGTCTGGACCTGGGTCAACAAGTACCCCGAGGACGTAGCGGAGCCAGCAGAGAACGCCGTGACGGACACTTATGCGGTGCTCGTGCGCAACGTCAAGAGCCAGGACGGCCGCAAGAAGCTTGAGGCCCACTCCATCGTCGTGCAGAGCCCCTGGCTGCAGAAGGCCCTCGGCGACGTCATCTTGAAGGACTATCCTGGTGTGGCGTGCGAGCTGAAGCGATTGACTTTTGAGGCACCCTTCAAGCCGTTCATCCACCGCTGGTTTGAGCTTCTCGAGTACATGAAGCGCCCTGACCTGGACACAACAACCAAGGAGCACCTTGTCGTTCTCCATGACATCCTCCAGTATGAAATTGGTGACAGCATCAAGGCTTACGAGGACTATGTCCTCAACGGCGTCATCACTTTCGAGCATCTCTGGTGAGTCTTCCTGGTCATTCACCAGAATCCATCTTACTAATTGACAACGCAGGATGATCTTCCAGCCGGGCTCCGTCATCCTTGCCGCCCACAAGGGACCCCTCTCCGCTTTCGAGCTGGGCGAAGCGCAATACTTGGAGAACAAGTGTGGCAAGTTCATGGGTCTCTTTTCCGACTGCGTCGATTACAGCGGAAAGGAGTTTGGTCGTGCGACGGAGCGGATTGATGTCCCTGAGTTCATCGGCGCCAAGAAGATCACTGGCTTGAATGCCTTCCCTCTGACTTTCCATGAGGATGAAAGAGCGGTGGCGGCGAGCCTGATAGAAAGGGGTAAGCTTTTTGAAAAGCTGGCCGGTCACCATTACAAAGCGTAAGTAATTGCACGTTCGGTGGGACGATTTTATGAAACTCATGCTGACTCGATATCTCATTTGGCAGATACGATGGCACCGCGATCACCTGGGATCAGCAAGGAAACGAGGTCCCGATTCAGCTCAGTGGCCGCGTAGTCGTGGATATCCATTCTTTCAACCGTAGCAACATGTGGCGTCGCCGTCGCCTGAGGGACTGGAAAGCCAAGGACCTCGAACGTCTACACGAACATCGACGGAAGCACGGCCTTTCTGAGCATGGTCAACTCAGACTCACACCATACTACCAGATGCTCGCACGGTCCCGGACCCGTGGGTATTCCCTCAAGCGCAAAGAGTGGCTAGAGTTTTACGTTGAGCAGGTCGACGAGATCGAGTGGAACCGAGACGCATTCGAGAAGCTCGTGCTTCCAGCTGATCAGAAGGAGCTGATCATGGCCTTCTCAGAGTCGCAGTTGGACGGGGGAGACACTTTCGATGATGTTATCTCCGGCAAGGGCCGAGGAATAATATGCCTGCTGTCCGGCCCGCCAGGCGTGGGCAAGACCTTGACAGCAGAGGCGGTGGCCGAGAACCTTCGGGTGCCGCTGCACACGCTCAGCTCGGGCGACCTGGGCTCGAGGCCCGGGGAGGTCGAACAGGGCCTGTCGGGGATCCTCGAGCTGGTCGCGCGGTGGAACGCCATCCTGTTACTGGACGAGTGCGACGTCTTCCTTGAGGCGCGGTCGACGCACGACCTCGAGCGCAACAAGGTCGTCTCTATCTTCCTGCGCACGCTTGAGTACTACGAGGGCATCCTCTTCATGACCACCAACCGCGTGGACAACATCGATCAGGCGTTCCAGTCCCGGATCCACGTCTCGCTCGAGTACCCGGATCTCACAGCCGAGTCGCGGGCTCACATCTGGCGCAACTTCCTCTCTGCTGCCAAGCAGAAGCCCGAGATCACGGACCAGGATGTGGAGGAGCTGGCGAAGCTGGAGCTCAACGGCCGGCAGATTAAGAATATACTCAAGACGGCACAGCTGCTGGCAAGACGGAAGAAGAGCGTGCTCAAGCGCAGCTTCATCGAGACGGTCTTGGGGATTGAGAAGCGCCGCCCCTTGGTCAATGGCACTGCCGACTGGATTGGAAAGGCGGGTGTTAAGAGTTTGGGAAACTAGACAATCAGACCTGCCAGTGACCTGATATGGTACGAAAGCCGCTCGTAGATTAGGCCCAAAGCTCCACAACCTTGAATTCTTTGGTACACAGGCTGGACTATTACGTGATCTGGCCGCGTGTGATATGTCTTTTCGATATGCCGCACTGCACATGTGATACTACAACCCCTCGTTCCCCAGTACTCACAAAGCCTCAATGGAATCATCTGCAAAGGTCCTATCTTCAACTTGGGAGGATCAAGTCAACCTCGACATGTCTTCTCAAAGGGTTGGAACTCGCCAGCCCGGCCCAACACATTCTCTTTTGGTTAAAGTGGACATAATAGTTCTTTCCAGTTTGTTGGATGCAGATAGGTTTAGACATCAGGTAGAAGATAGCCATTACACTTCCATCACAATACCATAGTGGTTTGAGGATCATCTCGAAATTGTATATAATATCTAATCCCCTCATCACCACCGACACAGGGGATCTATCAGCCCCCTAGCATCCATCGCCCGTCCATCTAGTTCCTAGACCATGCCTCAGGGCAGACAAACGTCTCCCCAGGAGCATCACCAAACAAGACCTCATCGTCAAAGTAGGCCTGGTTGTAAGGCACGTCGACGCACTTACCTCCTCCACCGGGGCCGACGTGTGCGCAGTGAACCTGAGGAAACAATCAGTATCACGCTCACGTCAAGGTGCATATTAGTTTGACTTACATCAGGTCGAAGCGGGGTGAGTCGAACGTGCAAGGCTCTGCACCAGACGTTGTCGCCCCACAGGTTGTCAAACGTGCCCATGGGCTTCAGGGTCAGAGCGGTGACGCACTGGTCGACAGAGTCCCACTGCTGGTTGGCTCCGGTACACTGTCGGGGGAATGAGTCAGCCATTTGCGTTCTCTCCCGGCAAGGGAAAGTGGAAGGAGACACATCGTTTGACGATGGCAGCGGGCAGAGAGCTACTCACCATGGCCTGGGTAGCCTGACAAAGCTGAGTGCGGACCAGCGCCTCGTTGACCGGGAAGTGCGCGACGTCGTGTGTCGTGTTCCACCACTTCTGCAGGGTCGGGATCCAGGCGTCAAACTTGAGCACGGCGCCGTCGTCGTCGAACTGCCAGAACGCGACCTGCTTGATGGTCGAGACCTCCTTCTGGTACGTCGCCGGGACCGAGGCGTTGACGCCCATCGTCTTGCCGTACACCACCGACGCCGCGACCTCGGGGCACTCGGACACGAAGTGGGTGACGGTGGAGTTGGTCCAGGTGGCGTAGGTCGGGGGTGCCGGGTCAGGCGTCAGGGCGAAGAAGTACTCTTCCGTGTCGTTGACTGGGATTTGTTTGTTAGACTTTCAACTGATGCACATAGCACATGTCAGCATTTGAAATGAACTTACTACCACTGAAGTTTCCGATAGGGGTAATGCGGCCGATAACATCTTCTGCGAAGAGGCCAGCAGGTATAGCATCTACACCATTCTGCAGGAAGACCAGGTTGTTCGGATAAGTGGTGAGGTTGTAGATCTGGTTGATGGTGTCGAAGTTTCGCTGCTGGAAGGCAGATGCATCTCGAGGCAGCTGGTAGGGAGTAAACCCAATGGCTGCCGAGAGCAGAAGGAAAACAGAAATGATCTTGGTGATCATTGTTGATATGTGATCGTCCTTTAGTAGAGTTGTCAACCAGGGAAATACTAGGGCTCAATAATGTGGGTGTTGCGGTTGCGGTTGTGGTGTTGGTGGAAAGGCAGGCTGGAATCTGGGAGATCAAATTTTCTTAAATAATGGTGGAAGAGGAGAGATACGGGCGACCTGCACAGTGAATACATATAGGCATTGAATAACCAATGGATATAAGATTTTTGCTCAAGTCACAGCCATCTTCACTGGTATACAATCACATTGGAAAAGCAAACAGCGTGAAAAAGCAAAGTCATTTGAAATCCCTTCGTCAGCAGCGGCTTATTACACATTATATCCGGCTCACGATTTCCTCAGAGCGCAAAGCTCACAGACACTTCTGATCGTATAGAAGGCTTTTAGCTGTAGAACGATTGGATATGACTCCTGAACCAGAACTTGCTCCCTGCCAAGGGTGGCTGGCATTTATCTTCAACTGTGGCTACTCAACTGGAGCCTGTCAGGGGTCCCGTAGATGTCTGACAGATACAAACACCTGCAAGCCGGGAGGCTGTTCACTACACATTGATCGCTCTTATTCACTTATATCGGCCGAGTACTTGGCGTGGCTCGGTGAATCATGGGCCCATCGGGTACATGTACATAGGTCATGCGTTTTTCCCAGCAGCACTGAAGCAATTGTACTCTATCTAGTCCTCATGTGCAGCACCAATGATCATTGCATTTCTATAACGGCACCCCGGGCCGCTTCTACTTGTCAACATCAGGAGTGGCACACCTACGCCTGCTTCAAGTCAAACGTCATTGCAGGTAATCCGTGCCTAGATTTCTTATAGTACACCGAGTGTACAGGCATCTAGGTGCATTCCCGCTGCGACGAGAAACGATCTCGCACTCGTATATAAGTCAAGTGGAGGTCATGACGCGCGAGTGACCGGACATTTCACATAAATGTGATCCTCGCGGATGTATTTTGAAGAGGTACCCAGGTGCCACTAGACTAAAGCTCCATTAACATATTGGCTGTGACATCTTTTTTTGACACTAGAATTTTCTGCGAAGCTGATTTCTGCAGCCGACCCCGAGGATAATGGAGCTTGATCTTTTAAGCATTTACGTTAATCAGTCAAGGTTCTATTTTGGACAGCCGACGGCTATTCCTGGCCTCCCCTGTCCCTGACGAAAGTGGTGTGGCACAACACGATGCATACCCGCTTTTACGGTCTCCTCCACTGTTCTATCACGGTTCACCTGCAAGACTAGCAGGGGGTCAGGAAAGGGGCTCACCTAGCGGCCCATGGCTGGCTTGGCGACTCAGTTAAGCATGGGACGACAGTCTTGGGCCGCACCGGCTCCGGGCAGTTGGACGCAACGCAACGCTGCATCCAAACTGTGCTCGTATGAAAGTATACAAAGAGCCCTGGCGTCCCTCCACAGGCGAGCATCCAATGATTGACGAGTTGAGGAGTGGGTGTGAAGGGTGGGTTACAAGGCATAACTGTCAGAAGAAGCTTTTGATTAAGGTTACTAATAAAGAACAAAGATCGACCTCGGGCCGGCATAACCGACAAATTTGGTAAGACTCTTCTCAAGCGAGAAGGTGACCAGGCCCACTGCTTGACACTGACCTCGTATTCCAACCCGGATGCTACCTGCCGCTATCTGTTGATGTCAGTGTGAGAATACCAGACTTCCAACAAGACATGCAAGTGGGGGAATCATAATACTACATAAATGAGATGGGTCCTGTCAGTCCGAGGGCCCTTTTTGTGCAGCCCAGCACACACTCGCTCGTTCCCCTAGTAGTCGTCACTCGTTTTAATCGACTCGTCCAAGATGAAGACTGGGATGATGATCATGTCGGTTGGCGCGGCGGTCGCCCAGACCGTGCCGACCGTACACATTCCTCTCAACCTCCGCTATGGGGCCAACCACAAGACCTCAACCGATGTGTTCATCCCCTCCCTTAACACCACACTTGAGGTTGTCTACGACCAGGGCAGCGAGAACTTCTTTGTGTTTGGGCCTGACTCCATCGCAAACTGGGGCCTGACCTGCCTTGGCTGCCAAGGGCCTTGCAATGCCTCGGTCCCAGCTGGGGACTACCTGGACTACCAACATTCCTCCACAGCGTCAGAGCCTGTGCCTTTCAGCTCCTTCTACGCATATGGTGGTTTGGACAAGATCTACGTTGGCAACGTTGCCGTCAACGAGACTTTCGACTTTGTCAACAGCGCGGGACAGTCCACCAAGAGCCCCGATACGACAGTGGCCATTGTGAACTACTTGCAACAACGCATTGGCAGCGATGGCACCTGTAGCCCTGTGCCTATCTATGATCTCGGCATCCTGGGCGTCTCGCCCTACTACCACAGCAACAACGAGACGGGGCGCAACACGACTGGACCATCCTTCCGCCAGGACCTGCTTGAGACTGGACGTATTAATGCGCCTGTCCAGTCGCTGTGGTTCGACGAGGCCCCCGCCGACGTGCGTGGTACCTACACCGGAGGCGGCCTGCAGGGCGGCATCGACACCTCCAAGTTCGAGGGCAGCCTGGTCAAGGTCCCCAACGCCTGGGAGCAGGGCCGCGTCGGCTACTACGTGCCCACCCCCAAGCTGTCGTCCAACGGCATCCCCATCTCCACGGGCAGCGCCAGCGGGGAGGTGACGTCCTGCCTCGTCGACTCGGGCACGCACAACGACGACCTCCCCATCGCCGACGAGGCCGCCTTCTTCAACGCGACCGGCATCCGCCGCAGCCCCGCAGGCCACGTCTCGTGGCCCGGCACCTGTGACTCCATCCCCGCCGACAAGACCATCGACATGACCTTTGACGGCGTCAACGCGGGCGAGTCCGTCACCATCAAGGTGCCGATCCGCTCCTACGTGAGGGTCGGCCTCGAGAGCGATGAGGCTGCGGGATACTGCAGCCTCAGCCTCGAGCCCAGCGGCTGCATCCTCGGCTCGCCGTTCGCTACTGCTGCCTTCTTTGCGGCTGACGATGAGCGCGGCGAGATTGCCTTTGCCCAGGGCGGGGTGTCCAAGGCCGGCACTGCTGTGGATGAGGCGAGCGTCATCGCTAGGATTCCGTAAATAGCTTAAGCTAAGATTCACTCTGTATATATGAAACAAAGATGAACATTTCTTCAGTCTCTTCAACCCGAACCATTCAGCTACTTTGCATTCATGTGACGATTTGTACTGTACCTAGGTACGTTGCCCACGCCCCGTGAAGTTTTGTGTGCAGTGCAGATGCTTCATTTCAACAGCGGAGAGGAATCCGGATGTGATTTTTGCGGGAAGTCAGCCGTTGAAACGTTGCTATCGATCCCTCATAGATTGGTTGTAAAGGATTGCGTTATTAATGTCTATGTTCAATTGTTAAATGACACCTCTGGCTTTCACTTTGTTTCATTGTCATGCACCTCATACGTACCGCAATACACTTATGTCACGGTAAGTCGAGGCAAGTGTACAATTGCAGTAACAAATAAACACAATGGTCCTTTGTCACAGTCGGACTGGTACTACTGATCTTAGACATGCACAGTAATTACCTAGGTATATAACCAAGTAAACGTCGTCATCTCGCACATCCAAAATTGTCAATACCATCAAAACTACTTTTTAGAACAGAATTGCCTTCCACACATCGATATTAAACTACTTCAAATCAGAGGCAAAGCTTTACTTCTAGGCAAATATTCACCAAAACTACCATTTCAATCGGAACAAGGAACCATGAATCCATCACAGCTCGCATTTCTGTTGGGTATCGCCACTGTGGCCACCGGCCATGGAGTCATGATTGAGCCCCACCCATACAACCTCGAGACAGCGCCTCTACTGCAGGTATCACCGCTCAATTCCCAGCTGCCCTTCCCCTGCCAAGGACGTACGGAACACGCCGAAAAAAGGACAACTCTGACTGCCGGTACTACCCAGAATGTCAAGTTTTGGATAGCGGCCGTTCACGGAGGTGGGAGCTGTCAATTCAGTGTCACTTATGAATATCCGCCGCCGGCCGACCCTGCCAAGTGGAAAACCATCTATACTATCATCGGGGATTGCCCTGCCAAGGCGGCTGGCAACCTGCCAACGGTTGAGAAGGACAAAGACGGGAGGGAGAACGGGCCGCAATGTGGTAACGACAGCGGTAGCGAGTGCGTGCGTTCATACGATATCCCCATCCCAGCCGGCATCCAAAATGGCGAAAACGCAACTTTTGCCTTTACTTGGTTCAATAAAATAGGCAACAGGGAAATGTACATGAACTGTGCTCCTGTAAGCATCGTGGGCGGAACCAACGATAAGGAGTTCATGGACTCACTGCCCCCGGTGTTTCAAGCGAACATCCCAGGCCAGTGCACAACAGGCGAGAGCGGGCAGCTGCTGAACATCCCCAACCCCGGGAAATTCGGCAAAGTCAACGCGGAGCCCAGTCCCAGCGGCAACGGCCAGTGCCCAGCCGCGGACCCCCCGACCTTTGTTGAGGGCCCGCAGGGCAGTGGGACCACCGGCAGCCTGGCGGTCACTCCCACGAGCGTCCCGCAGTCTTCTTCGAGCTCATTCATGACCGTGACGACCTCGGCGCGGCCCGCCACCAGTGGACAGCCCAAGTACGGTAACAGCACTATGCCTTCAACGGGCACTGCGACATCTGAGGCGGACCCTGCTCAGACCAGCCAGCCTTCATGGGCACATGGTATGAAAGCCTGTCCAAGTGCCGACGGCGAGATATACTGTTACGACGATAACACGTTTGGACTGTGCACCGAGGGCTGGGCAGATCCCATGCCCCTTAATAAGGATCAGGCCTGCAAAAATGGCCAGATACTGTACAATTTTAGCTCCAGCAGCTCGAGCGTCTCAGCACACTAAGCACGTTCTTGAGGGGGAGGGAGTAAGATGAGAAAGGTGAGTTGGGCAGATTTAGGTGTTTTCTTATTTTCTTTTCAAAAGCTACCTTGGTATATAGAACGCCCGAGCGGCCACCGGCGTACCTTGGAAAGGCGCCATGGAGTTGGGTGAGTCCCTGGTGGGCTGTAAAGAGTCACAACGTCAAGATTATTCCTGATTTTACTACAACGTGCAGTTCTACATGCAATGCTCTGCATGAAGTCCTCTCTTTGAACGAAATACTTGTGCTGGGCGATATTTCAAATGCGCTTCAAAGAACATGTCCACAGTCTCATCAAAGCCCTCCCCTCTCTTGCTATCATCTCTCGGAACCGGCCGTGATGTCTTGTGGCGTCCAAAATAATCCCTCATCATGGCACGAGACTTCATTGAAATGTTAGAATACGGATTTACATGACCATAAACCAGAAAAGAAAAGCAAAGTAGCTTCTTACAAACAAAGCCATCGCCACCCACTGCGGTCTCGTATTTCTTGTACCCATTTGAGTGGAAAAGACTTGGCTCAAGAAAGAAGACTGGCGAGATGTAAGTGCAGTGTCTTTACAGACAGCCAGACTGGATGAACACTTCCGGTCTAGAACTCGGGTACTGTCTCAGTATGACATGTCGATGTGGGGTGATGCGCGAAGAAGTTGACGAATAATCGACCAAATGAACCTTGTGCCTTGCTTGTGGGCTCCCTTGCCAAGTATGCGAGGATTTTGGCGTTGTCGAGGCTACAGTTGTCTTATAAACCATCAATAATACTGCTCACGAGGAGCGACTATGGCGTCCAATGAGTATCGACAGTCTGGAAGACGACCGCCACGCCGGGTCCTTGGCGTCGATTGCGCCAGGGTCTGGTTCCTTGCCCAGGCTTACATCCCAGACATCAATCCGGCCAGAACTCCAGCCTCACCGAACGCCCTTGCTTGAGAAGTGAGGCTTCTTGTACCTGAATCGACTGAGAACAGTCAACATCTAGATTCTACATATATATATATATACACACAAATATGATTCAAGTCGAAGCTGATGCTTGTGTGGACAGAGATATCGATTCAAACAAGTTTATCTTGTTCCATTCATTTCGCAACTCCAAAAAATAGCAAAATGTATTGGACCATGAATGTATTGGCCACCGTCATTTCCATGGCTGCGGCCGTGACAGCCCACGGCCATGTCACCAACATAGTTGTCAATGGCGTATCCTACCGCAACTTCCTCCCAGACACGGACCCTTACAACCCAAATCCACCCAAGGTCATGGGCTGGACGGCTGGGAATACGGACAATGGCTATGTGGCACCCGATGCCTTCCAGTCTCCTGATATAATCTGTCACAGGTCAGCCACTCCAGGCAAGGCACACGTTGCAGTGCAAGCGGGTGACTCGATCTCAATCCAGTGGGATACTTGGCCCGAGTCTCATCATGGTCCTGTTATCGACTACTTGGCTAGTTGCAACGGGCCTTGCGAAACAGTGGACAAGAACTCGCTCAAGTTCTTTAAGATCGATGGCTTTGGGCTGGTATCGGGCTCCGACCCAGGCTACTGGGCCGACGACGTGCTGATTGCCAACGGCCTGTCTTGGCTGGTCAAGATCCCAGAGGATATCGCCCCGGGAAACTATGTTCTCCGCCACGAGATCATCGCCTTGCACGGAGCGAACCAGGCCAACGGGGCTCAGGCATACCCGCAGTGCTTCAACCTCGAGATCTCCGGAACGGGCACTTCTCAGCCCTCGGGTGTCTATGGCACTGACCTATACAGGGCCACTGACCCGGGCATACTATTCAATCTATACACCAAGTTCACCACATACACCGTTCCAGGTCCAACCCTAATCCCTGGCGCGGTGAGCTCCGTGGGACAGATCAAGTCGAGTGCCACTGTCACGTCCACTGCCACGACACCGGGTCAGACAGTAGTGGCACCCACAACCTCCAGGACCTCAACCTTGACATCAACTACAGTTCTACCCACGACCTCAGCTGGCAATACATTGCCAACTTCCACGGCTCCTACGAACCCGGCCTCCACAACAATGACGACAGTGACAACGGCGACTGCACCAGCCACTACAAACCCTCCAGCGACGGTGGGCCAAACACAGTGGTAGGTCTCCCATTCCCACGCTGAATATCACGAAGTGGAAACGTATGCTGACTCGACATCATTAAAGGGGCCAATGTGGCGGATCCAACTACGCCGGCCCAACATCGTGCTACGGGTCCAACTACTGCTCGACCGCCAATCCTTACTATGCTCAGTGCGTCCCAGGTCCGGTCGCGGATGGTGACGGGCAGACTCTCTACGGCCAGTGTGGAGGCCAGAACTGGAGCGGGAAGACTTCCTGCCAGCCGCCTGCTACGTGCTCTGTTTTTCACCAGTACTATGCGCAGTGTCTGTACTGAGTCCATGTTTATGCCGGCCGAGGAGGTCTGGCATCGACTGAGCAGCGTGCTATGGACCGCAAAGTATTACTGTTCGTTGTTTTATACATCACTTTATTTATTTACTTGCATCTGGTGGTGTGTTCTTAATCGAGACTTACAAAGATGCTGTTTCCCTATATGAAGACTGCTGGATGCTCAATGTGGCTCAAATCAAGACGTGGGTATCTACGCCCCTCGGATGCAAGTTGAGTATAATATAAATAGGTACAAGAAGAGAATATCGCACGCCGGGCGACTAGCGAACCGGGCAACTCAAAACTGTCCGGGCAGCTCGATCACTTCTAAGATTCCCAGCACGTCAACATGTCCCCGATCTTATCCACAACAGCCTGCTGCACATCCGCCGCCGCAGTGGTCTTGTCGCTGCAGTCCCCAACGCTGACGCTGACATAGCACCCGCCCGAGGAATGCACAACCTCCGTCTCCTGCGGGAGCTTGTCCCGCCCGCACAGCTGCACGTCGTCGGACGAGATCAGCGGCGTGCTGGGGTTGATGCGCGTCAGCACCCACTGGTACGCCGCGGGGTCGGCGCACTCCCCGACGGGCGCCGCCATGTTGACGTTGAGGTACGTATCGTTGGGCAGGTACGGCGCGCCGGACTCGACGATGCGCGACGTGAGGTTGAGCGCCAGCTCCGCAAAGACGGCGCTGCTCTCGGGCGCCGGGTCCGCGTTCCACGCCGCGTTGCCGCCCAGGAGCCCCAGGCTCGAGTTGCTCAGCCCGCTGAAGGCGATGGCGGGGACGCCCGCCTCGTGCGCCGCGTAGCAGGCGGACCCGATGGTGCCGGAGAAGGGAACCTGCGCCCACAGGTTGGACCCCACGTTGGGGCCCGTCACTGCGAGCTCGGCCTCCTGGCCCGCACCCCACACGCCCGGGCCGATGGTGCTGAGGCCCAGGCGCATCGACGTCGCCGGGAACGAGTTGACCCAGTTGAGCGTCGGGTCTGTCGCGTTGCTGGCGAAGGGCGCATTGGTGCCCGCTGCACAGCTGTCGTATTCGCAGGCGTCGGTGCGAGGCTTAGGGTCTTCATCGCTGGAGCCTATGATTTGGTGGGTCAACATCGTGCTGCGATGGGGCCAAGTAGGCCATCTAATATAAAAGGGTTTGAATTTGAATTTACCTTTACCGGACATGTTCTCAGCCGGCGCCGAGACAACGGCTTCGTGGCCAGCGTTGATGAGCATATCGTGAAACTGGCGAATATTCAGTTCGGCCCAGCCGTCGTCATTGGACTGAATAATCCGGATGCCATGGCTGCCTCCAGCCGCAAGGGCGAGCAGCGCAGACTGCTTGACAAATGATCGGACACCCATCGTGGGGCTTGAAAAAGTACCGAAGAAAATAAGGTACGTAGAAACGAAAAACCGCAAGGGAGTGGCAGTCTGGGCTTTGTGTAAACTGAACGAAGAAGGGACGAGGTCGCCAACTCTCTCACGATCCGGCGGCACTCCTCAAGTATAAAAACGGCACGGCGATAATGATTTCCCACGGAACCGAGTGCTCCCCTCGCGTTCAATATCCGAGGGCTCCCATCATCTTCAACACCACCCAAGAGCACAGCCATGCTCCGACCCCTGACCATGAAGCACGCGGAGGCCCACTGGCTTGTTTCGACCATCCCAAACCAGCCTCCAGCCAATCGAACACTCATGCACGTGTCAGCATCGCTGCTTGGTGTCCACATAGGGGTGGGTTGACGGCCAATGTCTAATGGTAGAGACGTAAATCTCCGCCGGCTTGATCCTGGATAATCTGGACTCTCCCGCCAATGGCACGTCGGTGAGGCTCAAGTCACTCACTTCGCCAAGTCGGATCCTGCCGTAAATCTTATGCACTTGCAACTACAGCATGCATTTCAGCTGCGCATCGTTGCCCGCACTGGTTTATTCGAGGAGTGGCGAACCAGTCCCGTGCCTTAGCAGTTATTTTATTTATGGCACTGCTGCCAACAAGGTGCCAATGCAACGCTCAACTCCAGGATTGTGTCTCCCCGAGCTCCGGCACCGGTGCAGCCTTCCACCGCAGTTCAAATCAATTTACGAGTGCGAGTCTTGTGTGGCTAATCATTCATTTGTGTATCGCACGCGCGACTGTACAACTAGTCCTACATATATAGGTGCAAGTCGAGCTTGACGCTCACGGGCGCCAAGCGAGGCGCCCACCCAATCGCCCTGGGGTCCTTCCGTTACGCCTGGCATGGCCCTTTTTATCACCAACGCCACCCCGGCGGCTCTAAGAAGCACCCACCGCAAACGCCAAATCAGCCATTTGTCCATCAGAACTCCGTGAACCAATGCCTGGACCATTGTCTTCCTGCCCCGGTCTTTGCCAAAACCACCGGGGACCATTAAACCACACCCGCACATCTCGCGGCTGGGTTCAGTTGCAACCGCTTTACTTTGATGCAGCCCTCGCTTGAAACATTCGTCTTGACAAAAACCACCTAAACGCTAAGAGTTCATGGCTGATGGAAATTCTCCGAGCCCATTCAGCGTACCGTCAGTAGCGCTTTGGCTCGCCCTCCTCAGGTCCAACATCATCTTCTCGACAAAGGCCTTGTTGTCGGCCGCCATCTCGGGAAACTCGCGCACTGAGACGCCATTGGCAGCAAGTTCCGAAGGTGTTGTCGCCTGCGTCGATCCAGACGAGGCCCTGCGTTCGTCCTGTAGGCTCGTGTCTGGAGTCTCGGTGGGAGTCTGCAGTCTTGGAAGCTGATTCACGCTAGACCGTGGAGTATGACCTCGACTCCGAGGCACACGAAATGGTGACTCCTTGGGGTCAGAGATGCGTCGCAACTGCTGCTTCAACTGCTGCGCAGGCGATTCGCTGGTCTCAGGATCCACGTCCATTGGGACTGTTGTACTTGGCGCCGCGACAGCTTGCACAATTGGCTGGGGCGACGTGTTGAGGAACGTCGGCTGCTGCGAGGGGATCCCAGCTGGTGATATGGGAGGCATCGACGCCTTTGAAGCCTGCGCATCCATCGAGCCGGCCCCTCCCTGGAGGACCATGCCATTAGAACAACCACTAGGCGAGCCCGCTACATTTCCTTGCCCGGTCTGGCCTGCATTAGAATTCATCTGCGATGACGAGGCGTACTGCGGTCTCATTGCAGGATGGAGTGGAGTGGAGGGGACGGACGGTGTGCGTTGGTGACCCCGAGAGGGGACTGGTGGCGGCGACATGGCCGACGCAAATGACGAGGTAGGAGAAGCCGCGCCAGACTGCGACCTGGCCCGTGGACCGCTAAAAGGCGACGACCGTGAAGAACCGGTCGAGTTTGAGTAACGATGGGATGGTGGCCGGGTGAGACCCTGAAGGCCTCCACCCAGATTGAAGCTCAATCGGCGGTTGTTGAATGGCGCTGAATCCGGTTTCTTCATCAGATGCTTCCGTAGATCGCCCTCATATCCGTTGGTGAAGCCCCCCCAGAGTGCGTATGGTGTCCTGTACCTAGAAGGTTCCCTTCAAAAGTCGGCGTTAGTGTCTCATATTGTAAAGCTAGCATCATTTCTTCTTACCTGTTGTGGTAGGCCTGGAAGAAGGAAAACTTTTGCCAGGCATGCTG
Organism: Diaporthe capsici; assembly: GCA_013364905.1. Taxonomy (NCBI): domain Eukaryota; kingdom Fungi; phylum Ascomycota; class Sordariomycetes; order Diaporthales; family Diaporthaceae; genus Diaporthe; species Diaporthe capsici. The sequence goes on along the minus strand of WNXA01000006.1, from coordinate 899,757 downwards.
AGGAACAGGGGTTGGAACATGCTGTAGAGGTGCTTGTGGTGCATGGACCCGCGCCTGAGGTGGTTGTTGCATGGGCGATGTGTGTTGCTGCATTGGGAAGCTTGGTGGTTGACCAAGAACAGCCGAGACAGTCGGGACACTCTGCTGCCTCGAAGACGGAGGTGCCTGGAAAGGGATGGCCTGTGGCCTAGGGCTGTTGTTGGCTTGGCCCTGGGTTAACCAGGCCGGGTTTATAGACTGAGACTGTTGGTATTGCTGAAGTTGCTGGGGTTGGCGTGGCGGTGGCACAGGCGTAAATTGGGCGCTGCCATGACGCTGGACCTGAGGCTGCGGACTGCTCGCTGGTATCGGCGCAAATTGGTTCGTAGAGTACAACTCAGTGGAGAATCGAGGATCCGTACCAAACGACAGCGGCGGAACCCCGGTTGCTCCTGAAGCATTACTCGGCGCAAATTTCTGCGTGGTGAAAGGAGCACCGACTGAAGCATCGACCGGCTTCCTCGGTTTGTAGACGTATGGCTTCTCGGGCTTCGTCGGCATTGGGCCCCTCGCCTGCGATGGGTGGGTGGCACCATACGACGGCTGATGCTGGGGCCTAGGTGGTGGCGGCGGTTTGGGGATGCTGTCAAGGAAGTTGCATTTCGGATTGTGCTGAGGTTTCCGCGGGTCTTCTGTGTACTGAGCCTTCGCTTCGGTTGATGTCTTACCCAAATAGTGCCAGACTTGGTTCTCCTTGGAGAAGTCGATCTTTGTTTGGGCTTTGTTCTTGCACTCGGACGCTTCGCATGTGTGGAACTCTGACCAGACAAAGTCCTTGCCAGGTGAAGGACCTTCGACGAAAATATCGCCCGCCCTCGGAGGCTCGTCCGCGGATCGCTTCGCATTGATCTCTTCCTTGGCCTTTCTGGATGTTGGCATTGGCAAGGCGTTGGCTGAGGCTTTGGGAAGCTTGAAATCTTCAGGGTCGGGGAGAAGCAGCCACTTCCACTCGACTTCGATCCGGGCACTGCGCAGGGTTAGTATGCCTCTCATGTTTGCAGAATGTTTGCTGGTATCATACCCGTTCGGAATTACGTCCAAAAGGAGAGTCTGTTCATCTGAGCGGTTCTCGACCACAATGCCCGCAAAAATCTCCTTCTTGTAATATTGCATCTGAACGATTTCGTTCTTCTTGATGCCCTTGGCGGCTTCCCTGATACGGTTGTTTTCCTCCAGCGCATCGCCATCCAGGCGTCTGTCCCGTTTTGTCCTGTGGAACCGGCAGCTGAACTCGAAGGCTTCCTCCTTGTACTCAGTGCCGTCCTTGTCAAAGACTGGAACGTCACCTTGCTCAACAAATACGCCAGCAGCAGCGGCGCAAGTGGCATGGTACGAGCGTGGGCACTTCTTTTGCGAACACTGGAAGCAAGCGCCGCGCTTCGACCGGCAGTAGAGGCATTTGAGCTCGAGGCGGGCCTTTTCGATGTTTTCGACATTGAAGACAGTCTCGTTGCCGTCGACTGTCTCGATGTACGTCTCTGGAAGGTACAACGCACAAAGGCGATGTGCCTTGCGGCCGTCATTGGTTTGCAGGATCTCGGCCCCAGGGATGTCATTCGGACACAGGCAGCAAGGTGGCTCGACGTGAGCCTTAACCCGCAGACGAAGCTTCTTGGCTTTCTCTTTCTTGTCCTTGCTGATCTTCGCTTGCTTCCTCTTGCGAGCAGGAGCCTTGATGCGAACGGCGTGACTGCCAGGAGGCGAGGGAAGACCTGCCATTTCTTCATCCTCGTCATCATCTTCATCCGAATCTTCCTCGTCTTCCTCCTCGGTCCAGTATTCAGGTGTAGGCTCTCCGCGGAGCTTTCTCTCAATCTCGTACACATCGACCCACACGCTGTCCTGGGCCTGAGCACATTCGCATTTCTTGGCTATCTTGCCCATGGGCAGCCAGGAATCCAGGGCGAAATTGACGGCCTCAGCACAGTTGTATCCCAAGTTATACCCAGAATGGTAGCCGTACGGATAAGTAACAACAAACTCTCCGGGGTACGACAGACACTTGTTGACCTTGATGTTATAGTGCTGCAGGAGATGCGAAGGTGAGATGAGGAAGGCCTTGTGACGCAGGAATTGGTCACAAGCCTTTGCCTCCGTAGGCCAGATACTCTTCATGGCTGCCTCGAATCGTCGCGCGTCAGCCTGCGAGATGCTGTACCACTGCTTTGGAGCACCGAAATGTAGATAGTTGATGCTGTACAGATCGACGTCTTCCAAGTGCCAAGCAAATGTGGCCTTCCACATTCCGAGATAGAGGTAGGCCGTGTTGACACCGGGAACCTTTGTACCCAGAACATCCAAGAGATTGGGCAGCTTGTTCAGGTTCCACAGCTCGGTTTCTTCATGGAACAGCGTACCCATGAGATCAGCACCGTACAGTGGTGTTGCGTATGTCAGGGTCTTCCAGTAGGTCCGCTCCAGCTCCTCGCACCGCTCAGGAGTGTAGTCAGAGATGTCCATCTTGTAATCAAAGTCCTTGAATGCCTCCTCATCAATCATGGCTGATCCCTCCCGTTTGCTGTACTTCCGACGAGCTGACGTCGACTGAACCTTAGGCTTTGCCTGGCGACTGAACCCCATGCGTCGAGGGGTTTCCTCGTCACATTCGTCGTCTTCAACCTTGACACCAGGGTCTTGCTCGATAGAATCTACCACAGCATCGCCCTTCTTGTCGTCATCTGCAGGCCTGGGGGACTCGGGCGTCATCGGCCGGTCTTCCACATCGGTGTCGTCCTGTGCGGTGGATTTCTTGCCCTTGCCTCGGGCGCCTCCTCGGCCTCGACCTCGCCGTCCGCGACCACCACCAGTACGCCGCGCGGGGCTGGAAGCGGCAGGTGTGCTCGACTTGGTTGCCGCAGCTGAAGCTCGAGAAGACCGAGTCGCGGGTTTTGGTTTGTCGGCATTGGCGCGGCGCTCACCACGTCTTGCAGGTGGCTGGTGCTCGCTCTGGTCGCAAAGCTGCCGCCACTGAGGCAAGTTATAGGATCGCTGGTGGAGGATATTGACCTGGCGGTAGGTACCGTTGGAGCCCATGATATCCTGCTTGATCGGCTCTCTCACCCGGACGGGTTTCACAAGCTCGCTGAGATCTGGGAGCGAGTCCTTCCACTCTTCTGGAGGTATAATCTTGATGATGCCGGATTTCATGCCATAGGAGTCAACAGCTCTCATCTGTAGCAACGTGGTGTTAGCATGCGCCGTGGTCTCCAGAACAAGGGGCGGTTCGGTGAAGGGGCGCGACGCACGAATTTCTTGAAGTCCTTGAACTGGTCCATGTTGGGCTTGAAGACAGGGACGGTACCCGACCAATGGTCGGGGAAGACCTCGCCAATGTCCTCGTCATCCTGTTCTGGAGTTGGGACTTGCTCGGGCTGGGCGGGCTCCGAGCCAGAACCGGAGGCTGGTGCATCGTCGGGGCCGGGCCTTGGAGCGGTCTGCCGCGGTGTCGCAGTTATGGGTGGTGGCGAGTCGGCGTCGGCAATTGCCTCGTCGAGGTCGCTCAATTCGGAGTCGGTGGCGTCGACATTGTTGGAGTCCGGGGGTGAGTGCAGGCCGGTGGGCTTGGGGGACTTTGTGTCGGCGGGCGGATTGACGACGGCGATGGTGGACTCGTCACGGTCGTGGAGGTTTGGATTGTGGATGCCAGGCGCCGCAGCGCCGGTCGCTTCGGTCGACATGGTGGATTTGTGACCTACATGCGATCGGCCCCGGCCAAGGGCGGGAAAGGCGACTCGACTCGTAATGTCGTCAATCAGGTGCTGTCCGCTCGGTCGCAGGCGACGGGGAAAGTGGAAGTTCGGAGGTCTGAGGGATGAGAGGCGGGAAATGTCGCGGCGGCAGGGTCGAGTTTGACGTCGAGATTGACTTCGATGTGGTAGGGGAAGGGGCTGTGAGTGCGAGTGGTGAGGTTTGCGGTGCGACAGCAGTTCGAGTGGCGGCAAGCGCAGATGCAAGTGCAGGCGCAGGTATTCAGGTAGACGGGCGGTGCGAGCGCCAGTGTTCAAAGTGAATGGTAGACTACTAGGTACCCACTCTGTCTGGTGGCCTAACTCCTTCCCGATGAGCCAGCTACCAGAGCACAGCACCGCAAAAGCACAGAGGCACAGAGGCAATGCAATGCAGGGCAAGGCACGGCAAGGGCAGGACAGGGCAGGCAGGATGATCAGCCGTCGTCGGCCCTTGGGCTGGGGAGATCAAAATCGATTAGATAAAAGTGGAGGCCGGCCGACCGGGCTGCAGATGATGTCCTCACTAACAAGCCTGGATGAGGACTCGCACGGAGGATGGTTAGGGACACCGACAGGGAAAATGCGGCTTTTGATCAGGGCCTAGGCACGCTGCGTGGGAAGGTACCTTGGCATGCTCAGAGAATCTGCAGTGTAGCGCGGTACCTTGGGGTGGTGCTCGGAGTGCTGCAGAAATATGGGTCGATATCGATTGATTCCGCCTGAATCTGGGCTGATAGTGCAGTGTTAGCGCCCTCTTAGCTCGACAGTGCTTGGAGACTTTTGGGAAGGCTCGATGCACTCCGGGGCAGGATCTCACTCTCCGTTTCGTATGCACCGTCTGACCATGCGCTTATCCCCTCCACGCCCACAGTGTGGCGTCCGTGGCCCTGCGACAGTTATCTACCGTCCAGCATTCCACAAGCACTCGCCTCCGTCACGGTCCACAGCTGATTGATTCCAGACCACCGGCTAACAACCAAACAACAATGACTCGGTTTTTCCCAAAGTCATGTGATTATGCTCTCTGACGGAACTTCCTGGCGCTGACCGTTCTCGAGCTGGCTGTGCTCGTTCACGACTGCTGAGTCCACTCTCCGCTGCTGTATCAGAAGAGAGGGGAAGGACACCCGGTAAGCCCAAAAACACGCTAGTCCTATTATGGCTATCGCTGTGGACCAGCCCCTACGTCACAAAATTCCACACCTATGGGCGCCCCTCTCCAAGTCGATTCCTTCCTCAGGACGAGCGAAGCCAGAGCCTCTGGTCCATCAGCATTACACTCTAACAAGCCATTCTCAAACATGAACGGTGTTCGGAGGACTCTTGAGGCTATTCAACCGCTCCAAATCTTTCTACTGGTCTTCATATTCTGAGCCCCTGGCTACCTAGGTAGTCCCGTAGCTATAGCCTGCGATGGCGTATGGTCCCTGCGGCTGTCGCTTGCGAATGGCTGCAGAGTAAGTATTGACAGCCTCCTCGATAGACTTGAATCTTTCGTGGCCTTGCTCAAATCCTTTGCCACGAAGTGAATAGACTGGTCTGTCATCATCATCCATATGCTGAGCAAGTCCCACAAAGACTAGGACTTCGCCGATTCCGGGATGTACAAGCCACAGTGGTGTCTTGCTGCCAGTTGCTTTGAACACAACGACTGGATCATATCCAGAGCTCACTACTGTGCTCGATGGGTTGTCTGCGCAACATGGCTGTAGTGCCTTGGCTAGAGCCGACGGGGTTGGATGCCTTATGAATGTTGTTACAGGGACGGCCGTTCCCAGACGGTGGCTGATCAGTAGCTTGAGCCGAATAAAATCGATAGACGAGAACCCAAGTTCCAAGATTGAAGTGTGCACGCCAATTGTGCTCGAGTTGAATTGTGTTCGAAACCTACTGTTATCGGCATTGTGTTTTTTCTTTTTCAACGCAAGGTGTTTAAGCGTTTATCACTGTATGAAGGGACTAATGCATACTGCTTAAGAGGCATATGTGTACAGATTAAAAACGAGACCACAATTGTGCTCGAGTTGACATACTGAAGTTCTGCGAGAAGGTCGATCAGGAGACTTTCTGTATCGCTGATCTCCGCGTCCCCGGATATACGCGCTGCGTCCTTGAGCTTCTTTAGTAAATCTCGATGAGCATTAATGTCTTGGGAAAATACCCCAGATTCGTACAGGGTCCTCATTTTGGAGCGCGAAACCTTGCCCAGGCTGGATGTTGGCAAAAGCGATACAGATTTTCTTCCAAGAGAAAAGATGACCGGTCCAGCCCCAGATTGAAGATGACATGTTTGAAAGGCGATCTTCTCGATCGACAGGATATCATCAGACTGAGATTCCCTATCTCTAGGGATGTAGGCAACTGTTACCTGCTCGGTGTGGGCAGCTCTAGACACAAAAGCGAAAAGGTGCACCACCAGGTGGGACAACGCCTGGTCAAGAGCCGACTGGATATGAGACATAGGAAACTTAGCACCATTGATGTTCACGACATCCTTGGCGCGACTTGATAGACTTAGATAGCCCTCGGCATCGATGGTTCCCTGGTCACCTGTAAGGAACCAGCCCTCTCTAGTGAACGCCTGTGCCGTTGCTTCTGGATTATGATAGTAGCCATCGAAAACTACTCTCCCACGAACTTGGAGGTCTCCGAGCTGGCCAGGTGCAGCGAGCTGTGCTTCTTGCCCAGGTACTGTAATCCGCATCTCGATGCCGTCCATGCATTTACCGAGTGAGCAGACGGTTCGACGGTTGCTGACATCATAGTTTGGGCAGTCTAGATTGAAGATCGCACCCGCACAAGTCTCCGTCATGCCAAACCCAGGTGTAATGACGTTCCGGATGGCGCCGTAAGTATGCAGTAAAGAGGACGCTGCAACACATGTGCTCACATCGTTATCCTCTCCACCGGTCGCCAGAACCTTGAGGTTCGAGAGATCCCAGCCTTCCTCAGTCTCCTTGTTCTGTACAGATGAGACAAGCTTGGCTAAAAAGAAGTTGAGTGCAAACGTTCTCGAGATCTTGTGGCGGTGGAGCAGTGAGACAAATGTTGCCGGTGATGCAATCAGGTCTGCCGCATGAACATGGACTTGATTGATACCAAGCCAGAGAGCCTGAATATGGATTCCGACCAAGCTGGCAACGTGGTCCAGTCCAATCCAATTCAGAAATGGCAGGTCTCCTGTCAGTGGGCGGACTGCGGCTTCTCTGCCACAGCAGCAAGAATTTGGCTATGGGACAGCCGTACAGCCTTAGGATATCCGGTGCTGCCGGAAGTCAGCATGAGAATGGCTGTGCTTGAGCCCTCGTGCTGGAGATGGCTGACTGGGCCGTTGCGAGTCATTCCCATCGTTTGAATATCTTCCGCCATATGGACATGTATATTGAGTGTTTGATCAAATATGTTCCCTAGGCTCCCGGTAGTGATACAGAGTGGGTGATCTAGGAGAGCCGACAGTTTATGCAGGTGGTCGTGGCTATAATTCAGATTATCGACAGTATCACGGGGATGCCGCCACTAAAGAGAGCCGACCAGAACCAAACAATGGTATCGAGATGCGTGTCAAGATATAGGAGAATTGGTTGAAGCTCCTGGAATCTTGGGATGTTGCGGATCTTGGCGCCATTTTTCTGGGCGTGATTGTACAGGTCCGCGTAAGAAAGGGTGAACGGATCCGTCATGTCTCCTAGAGGATAACATGTTACAGATCCCGACCCGGTACTGGCTTTGAGGACGTCTTGAAGAAGATTTCGGTTTGCCATGAGGTAGATTGTGGCTTGAAAGAGGATCGATTTGAATTGAGGTGATACTTTGCAATGACGCAGATGTCTGGCTTGATAGAATCTCGGAATGGAGCGTGGGCGAAGACAGTAGTTGCCTAGTTGAATATTCTATTTTCATTTGAAATAATTATGTCTTACGTATTATACTAATATACATGTTATGCATCAAAGTCGCATAGCAACGTGATGTTGGATGCTGTGCCTCAGATCAGCGCATTGTTGCTTGCTGTGCCCCAGGCCAACCTATTGCTGCCTGCTGCGCAATATTATTGCCTGTTTTGACGTCGTATGTGCAGAGTGGACTCCTCAATACGTGCACAAATGGATCCCAACCACAGACATGCGGGTCCGCCCTGTGAACGTGACTCTGTGTGCCATATATGAAGCCAGCCCTGGAGGTCTTATCGCTTGCTCATATTCGATTTTGCATCGTCCCCGGCTCGGCCCATCACCACGAAAACATCTTGTCCACAACGTCCCCTTCGTCCGGCTCCAAGCTTGTTCACTCATCTCTTTTCCCTTGATCTATTCTATTCCATCAGGATATAGCTTCATTACCGTCTGAGCTTCACACCACACCACTTCACTGAATTGTTCTACCCATTATGGCATCCAACGTATCAACTACCCGCCTAACTCTCCTCGCGACTTCTATTTTGGAGTCTGTGGCAAAACTAGAGGAAATGCTGTCAAAGCAAGGGTTCCCGTCACCGACATTTGATGAAGATGCCCCAGCACTGCTTCCAAAGGAGACGGTGCAGGTCAGAGACTCAATCGTCGATGCTGCGGCAGAGGTCCAGGACCTCCTTCAAGGTCCATTGGACATCCTTTATCGGCACGGATCAGTGAGTAGCTGTCCTCGGAGTCAGAACAGCTCTAGGTTGTACCGATCTCTGTCGATAGAGTTGCTGATTTCAGAAAGTTCAACAACTGCGTGCCTTTGCAGGCGATATCCCGCTTCAATATCGCCAGCCTTGTCCCAGCTGGTGGGCAGACTACATTCGCAGAAATTGCCAAGAAGACAGGCCTAGACGAGGGTGCTGTGCGCCGGACGCTCAGGAATGCAATGACCATGCGGGTGTTCAGGGAGCCGGAGCTGGGAGTGGTTGCACACACTCAAGCATCCAAGGCACTGATGGACCCTGTTGCGAATGACTGGATGGGTTGTGGCACAGAAGAGATGTGGCGGGCCGCTACAAGGGTAAAGCCACCTCCCATGATGGACTTCAGGAATCGAACAATAAGCTGACAAAATGCATGTAAAGGTGGTCGATGCAATGGAGAAGTGGCCTGGTACGCAGGAGCCGAACGAGACGGTAAGCCTTTTATGTTCGCATAATGCTATGTTGAAGGAATTATGAGTTATTGACACTAGTCCCAGGGATTCGCCCTGGCAAATGGGACCGGAGAAAGCATCTATCAAGTTCTGGGAGCAAATCCCGAGCGAGCCCAGCGATTTGCAAACTGTATGAAAGCGTATATGAGCATGCAAGAGTACAATGCGTCCCATGTTGTTGACAACTACGACTGGAAATCTTTGGGCCAAGTAAAAATGGTCGATGTTGGTGGAGGTGCCGGACACGTCACAATGGAACTGGCCAAAACCTTCCCCAACCTCTCTGTCGTCGTCCAAGACATGGAGAAAATGGTCGACGAGGCTAATGCTAATATTCCTGCCGAGCTCAAAGACAGGTTTGAGTTCATGGTACAGGACATTTTTGCACCTCAGACTGTGCAGGCAGATGTCTACTTCATCCGTTGGGTCTTCCATAACTGGTCAGACAAGTACTGTGCCTTGATATTGAAGGCACTTATTCCAGCTCTGAAACCAGGAGCGAGGATTATTATCAATGAGACTTGCATGCCAGAGCCAGGCAGAATCTCACACTGGAGAGAGAAGTATCTGAGGTAAGTAATCTTTACAAGTTGCTTTCCGTCGATATATATACTGATATATTTTCGGATATGCAGGTCATTCGACCTCAACATGACCGCGGGGTTTGCTTCTTACGAGAGGAGTCTTGATGAGTGGAAGGTGTTGGTGGCGGGAGTAGACCCGAGATTTGTTTTCCAGACGGTCAAGGAAGCGGATGATTCCGCACTTGCAGTCATCGAGTTCATTTGGGCCCAAGAGGATTAGCAGCATTTGTGCAACTGACATGTGGGGACGCATTGGCTTGATCTTGGGGCGAAAACATTCAAATCTGAGATTCAGCAGTTTTATTCGTGTGTCCGGGTTGCGTCCTGGGTATCGTTCGCCCACAACCGCGGTATAATGTATGTGCTATGCTAAGTGCTGCGCTAAGCTGTTATGTACCTACCTAGGTAGGTAGAATAGATGTCGGTATAGGCTGTAGTCATCATGCTTCAGTCAGGCTGGGATTGTTACTGCTCTCATAATTGGGCACTATCACCCATTCTTTTTTTCTTATCTTACCAATCCCTCACCGTACGCTTCCTACTTTCATTAGTTAGCTCCATTTCACGACTTGCATCTGGACAATCTTCTATCATTAAGCATGGTCGACATTGGAATGGCCAGTGCTTCAACTTCACTTGTACGCGCAGAACAAATTTTCTGAAGCACCCGATGCTTTTGGTGCATGGCCATCTCTTGCCAGACACGATGGCCTCTCTGGCGCCTTTCTTATGAAATGAGTCCAGGCATGGCCAGGCTGGTCTAACTTACCACAAATTGCCAGCTCAACAAACGAAGTTGGCATCAGATAGGTACTAGGTATGCTCAGAAGGGTGTCGAGTGTCACATGGGAGGACTTGAGGTTGCATACTTGTACCGCATAATTACAATTGGGTCTAGGTGTTTGGGTGTGGGTGTGTGAGTGATGTATCGGTGTACCATCTGTTTTCGCCGGCTCGAACATCCGCTCTCAATATTTATAGTGTTCACGGGTGAAACGAAGTCCAGAAGACAACACCGCCGGGCTTCAGCCGGGGAAAACATCCCAACATCTGGGCAGGTGAGGCCATGAGAAGCAAAACATAGTAGTAAAAGCCAGAGAACAAGCAGCAGTGACTTGAACCCAAGACCATGCGTGTTCTAATCCCTACTGAGTATCAATTAGGCGAAGAAAAGCCCGGCAACCCTCCCCCCTCTTCATCAAAAGAAAATAAAAAAGAACATTTGGCCGTACACCTTTTCCGTGGATCTACACATCTACAGGTGTGCTAGAGACTCAATACAACCCATTCAACCAGGTGAAGTGGGCAGTAATCCACACAATATCGCTAAATACCCGAATCCTCTTGATCGACCGGATGCTTCGCATTGTACTCATTCCAATTCTGGCACACACGCTCAGTCTCCGCAAGGGCAGACGGCCCGCCCAAGGCGTCAACGATATCGTTCTGGCGCTCGAGGATCTGCATTCCGAGGCCTGATTCGCGCAGTCGTCAGCATGTAGTTCCATATAGCACTCACGCAAAATGGCGGGGATGGATTAATCCAACAAGGCCGAGTAGGACTTACCAGCACTGGCGTGCCATGCGATGTGACAGTGCATCAGCCAGGCACCCGGGTTGTCGGGCTTGAAGGCGATGGCGATATACCCGTTCGCCGGCAAGAGCACGACGTCTCGCCTCGGTGGGTTCGTAAAATTGAACGTGGAGAAGCTCGCGGCTGGGTCGAACGTCGTGTTGCTCTGGGCCAGCAGTACGATGTCCATGCCATGCCAGTGGAGAGGGTGTGCAACTTGGTAGCGTATTCGTATCAGTAATTGTCTCTCTTTCTCATTCGGCCATTCTTTTGATCGAGACAAGGGTACACTTACTTGGAATGGTACTAGTGTTCACCGGCAGAGGGATGGTAGTGTCGTTCGAGGATTCGATAATCATAAAGATATAGCCGGACTCAAAATCATCTGGTAGAAAGCATTTTATCAGCCAGGAAAATCCCCAGTATTTCTTTAGACGAGGGGACTCAGACTAACCTTGAACGATGTGGAAGTTCGGATTCTGCTCATATGTCTCATTGTCCAGGTTCAGAATAGTCGGGTTGCCGAATTCAAGCCATAGGAAGTCAGGCGTCAGCATCCAGTGCCGATAGCCACCCGTCTCGTTCGAGCTGAAATCGTCCTGATGGACCACCGCGAACCTGCTGTCGCTGATCTCATTCGCCGGGTGGTGGTCAATGACCCAGGGGATGATGGGCTGGAGCTTCTCGTAAGGCTCGTCGGCACAGTCGCGGCGGTAATCCCAGGGCTCGCTGGTGGGGAGGTTGTTGTCCGGACCCGAGGAAGTATTGTATCGGATGATACCTGTCCTCACGTCGAACGGGGTGCACGTATCGTCGAATATTCCACCGCAGGGAAGAGAGATATTAAAGCCATTGCATCCCGTAGCAGGGTGTGTCCTCATCCAATAGTCCCCAGGCTCCTGGTCCGCCTCAACAACGACCATGTAGCGCTGGCCTATGCCGATGCTCAATGCGGTCGTCTGATACGGCGCGATGGGCACCAAGTCCGTTTCGATGACGGTCATAGTATGGTTGTCAATCGTGAAAACAAAGTGTGTGCCCGCTGAGCCGTTGATTAGCCTCAGGACGTGCTTCTTCTTGGGCGCAAACGTTGTCTCGAAGTATGTCCCGGTGCCCGTGGAAGGGTTATGGCCGTGACCATTGACGACAACAGAATCACCACGGGCGAAAGAACGAGGGTCAGGATCAACCTCCTGTCGGAAGCGCACAAAGGCTGAATCGTGTACGTAGTCCTGTATGAGCACTGGCCCGAGGTCTATTTCCCAGTTGCTGCTTGAGGGACCGTGGATGACTAGTGGCCCCGCGAGACCGTCCGGATACTGTTTGAATTTAGCTAAGGAAACCAAAGCTTGGTCCATAGGCATAGGAGACGCTTGGACGTTACCTGTAATGAGTAGTGGGAATGGTACCACGTGTGGCCATATTGGGTCGCCCGGAATTTATAAGTAAAGACATCTCCCTTAGCAATAGGGCATTGTGTGACGCCGTTGACACCGTCCATGTGGTTTGTGTTCAACTGGCGGATGCCGTGCCAGTGGATAGTCGTGCCATTCTGGTCATAATTGTTTCGCACATGAATGACAAGCTCGTCACCCCAACAAGCCTCAATGAGCGGTCCCGGAAATTGTTTATTAAAGACCTTACCGCTGGTCTTCTCAAATCCATCCGCGAACAAGGTCACATTCCCGTCAACCTCGAGGAAGTACTCCCGAGTGATGCCTGGTGGTACGGCGTCGGGATTCTCGTCTATGAGATGTGTAAGAAGGAGGAGTCAAGAACGCAGTACATGGTCACTCACAGTCAGTGGTGATGTCAATTTGCGAATATCCTGAGAACCCATCCTCCGATTGAGTATCCTGTAGCCAGCAGTCTCGCGTCTCTGCAGTGTTGCAGCTCTTCCACCTGCTGGGGTACACACACTGGAAATCAGGAGACGCGAGCTCGGGTTGGATGATAGTGTCACCAGCTGACGGGATAATGGGATGCTGCGCAGTGTCTTCCGACCCCAAGAGAGGCTGTTGGAGAAGGTCCTCGAAAGGGTTGAAAGGCGCCATGGCAGCAAGCCTGACGAGCTGCTCCAGGCACGATTTGAGGAAGCCCATGGTGACAAAAGCGAGCTGGCGATCTTGGCTTCTTGCACAAGCTTTTCCCAAGACGGGTGAGACGCCAAGTTTGGGCGACGGCGACGGTCCTCGTCCCAGTGGCGCATCTTACTTATACCTTCCAAGAGCCACCTTGCCTCCCCCCCCCCCCAACCAAGTAGTATTAGTGTGCTAGCGGTATGGCTTGCCAGGATGGTCATGGCACGTGGAGCTCTATCTTGGTAGGCCATCACAGAAATGGGTACAAGTATCGTGATCGGCCCTTCGCAGTCTCACCTCAGACCATGTGGCTGAATACCAGAAGCTGGGTCCTTTGTCGTGACTTCACATGGATGTTTCCAGACCGGTTGGTTCGGATGTGTGTGTGGGACGACGCAGCGATAGCATCGGGGTCCGGTGGGATTCGTTAGTGCTAGACTACCATACGAGCATGCTCCTGGCAAGCTGAACACAGTCAGGCAAAGATGACACAGCCCTACCCGCGTTCCCAAGAATCCGGGATTGGTAACAATATCTGAGACATATCGCCCAATGGCAAAGGGGAAGGGAAATGCAACGTACGATCTTGATCACTTGCATTCCAATTGCGGTTGTGAAACGTTGACGTGTGTCGGTATAGAAGAAGACATTGGAGTTAAATTAAAGCCGTATTTCCTTTCACAGGGCTATACAGTGCTCAGATGGCTCACATGCTCTGCTATTGCCATGTGTTTGAACAGCTTTGCAAGCCAACTTGGAACCACAAAGCATTCGACAATATATGTAGGCACATCATTTCAACTATGAGTCTGACCATCGTCATTGTGAGCGACGGCGCAATACGCTCGTACGTTCAAGTCATGCTCACGGGGATGATGATGGAGGGCAGACAGCGCACCAATGCAGTGCAGCCGACCTCCCAAGCTGACGGAGCATGGAAAAGGACTGAGATATTCTTGGGACCATTACACACCACGCCAGCCCTGCGGCTGGGAATTTGTGTGAATTAGGTTATAATGGCGGTCTGACTTATCGTCACGCGCAATGACTGACCCGTATCCGAAATGCTCCGCTACCCGACACCGGTAAGGCAACGGGATCGAGGCTCCGATGACGTGCAAACAGAGGTGGTTGCACAGCATTCACTAGATGCATGAGAGACTGCACTTCCAAATACGGCTCGTCACAGGGTAATGAACGAGGAAAACTTTGCGTCAAAGGTCTGCAGTGCCACCATGCCCCCGGAGCACGGCGGCGGAAGGTGTGCAGGAGACGACAATTTGCGAAAGTCAACGCAATTCTAGAGCTGAGATTTCATCTTAAATAGACCACACAACAGGAAAATCGATGGTAAGATTCTTAGACTTGCTGATCATTTGAAAGCGGAACAGTTAGGTTGAAATAGCTGGGCGAATCGGAGACTCAAATACTGTAAGACGGCGAAAAACGGCCAACGTATCAGCCCTAGATGCTCAGCTGGGCGGCTGACGGATTTACGAAACGAGGAATATCCTGGACGAATAGCATGCTTTAGGACCCAATAAAGCGAGTTCATGACCGCATCATCATATTAGCTGACTTCTTGTCATCATCAACGCCCAACCTGTGGTGGAATGCGCAACGCTGTGTCGTGCTGCACGGCAGCCTGAAGATAGTCGTCGATTAACGAGGAATCTGTAGAACCCGTGGGCCTATGATAAGAGAACAGATACGCCTTCACCATATCTGATGCTCAATATCCCTCCGTCTCGTCCCATTACTGTTGACGGGTTCCAAAATTGTGCTGCTCGCCAACATCATACCAATTGCCTAACAAGGATTATGCTACAATCATCCAGAGGTATTCATTCAACATCCCTACCTTCAGGGAGACATAACGATGGGATTCAATTATTTGGATGTTGAAAAGTCAAGGCCGCCCAGTCGCTGATCCGGGAACGTTCTCATAACGGATACAGAGCTCTAGTTGTCAAGCCTCGCAGGACGTCCGTGGGCACAACATCAGGTCGCAGTGCCAGGCCTGTTGCGGAGGATCGCGGAAAACGTAATTGATGGGCTCAGCCAGAAGCACGTGCGGTCAGCATGGGAACTGATCGTCTTCTGGGATCGTTTTGTGATGGCCAGGTAGGAGTTGAGAATGCGCATGTCTCGACGTCGGAGGTCGCACGTAAACTCGCGCGTCTTATGAGCGACTTGGCGCTCTTTACTGAGCTTGGAGAGTTGGAAGAAGGCAGAAGCTTGATGGTCATGCCCGGCGTGCCCGTGCCAGATGCTTCGTTTCCGGTCGAAGAGAGATGACTGAGGGGTGTGGCGTACCTTTCTACCGTGGAGCCGGTTGACTCCTTCGCTCGTGTCGTGTCTGGGTAACGAATTTGAAGAGCAGGGGTCTCTGGTGATCGAATCTGCACGAAGCTGGCCTTTCCCTCAACAAAACTGCCGGTATCACTTGCTTGAGAAAGTTCAGGCTCCGAACACCCGTCTTGTTGTAGCATGACCGTAGCCATTTGTTCAGCCAAGCTTGGTTTGGGTTGTGAGGTGGCAGAGTTGTCATGAGTTGAACGTGCCTTCGTGTCCATGATTCCCTTCATCTCATGGATCTCGGATTCTAAGGCGCGAAGCTCTCGGTACCCACCCGCTGTTGGCAGAATCTCAAGCTCTGGATATTCTAGGTCGCCAGCAATCTGAATGCTGCTCCTTCGCTCTCCACGAATCGACCTGTCTCGGGATGGTGTCCGTGGACGACCAGGAATGAGCTTGCTCAGACGTGACTTGAAAGTCTGCGAGAACTTGTCCGAGAAAGTGCGGGCAATACCTTTTTGACATGGCGAGCCATCTTCTATTCTGTCCGTAGCCCAAGCGATGTTACCCGATGCTGAAATGTTTCTCACCGCAAAGTCCCTCGGCTTGACCTTGTCGTTGACCCCAGCAGCTGCATTGCGCTCGTCGCGGTTGAATGAAGGGAATTTTGCCCAAGATGCAGGTGGCATATTCATCGTCTTGTAGCGGGAAAAGGACGCAGAAGCGCGTTCTTCACCCTTTTGCTGGGATTCACGCTCTTGGGTCTCGATTTGGTGAGCCCACTCTTTCAGAATAGTTGTGGATCTTCTGAGTGACTCCCTAAAAGCCGCTTCGCCTCCATGTTCTGGATGTGCTTTGCATAGTGGAGAATGCATATCAGACCTAGATGAACTAAGACTTCCGGCTCCTGAAGGTTGTGGGGTTTTAGGCACTTCGGCATGATCGCTGATCGCTGGAGACAAGCAAATGGCAGGCACGTTGGGTGACATGCTGCCTCTCGGTGATCTGAACTCTGATTCTGCTCTCACTGCCTGCTTCCACAACTCGGCCGTATTATCGCCTTCCCTCGAAGACGAGAAGCCGCGGAGCTGCCGAGATCTCGCGCTCCCGTTTGCAAGCACATGACTTGTGTCACCGGCCTTTGTCCTGCTCTTTCCATGGACAACATCAGGCACCTGGAGATGCCCGCAATCCAAGCCGGTCTCCAAAGAAGTCTTGTCATGCAGAGCGGACATGCGTAAAGTGCGTGCGCCGGCAAGAGCATGTCTAGAACTGTTGCCGTCAAACGTCTCAATGATTACGACTTTTCCTCGCTTAGGTACGTTCAAATGGAGCCTGGATAGCAGTGACATTCTGTTGTTCGAGCTTGGGTCACCATCGTGGTCGAAGATCTCCCGAAATTTACTCTCCACGGGATTGAAGGATCCCTTCCTGAGATGAGAGTTTCGGAATCGCTCTTCCACATTTTGAAGCACAGCCTCTCTTCGTAGGAAGCTCGAGGTTTCAGAGCCAGCCTCGATGGTCGCTCGTCGAGAATCAAGGTTTCCGAAACATGTGGGTGAGCCTCCCAAAGGAGGAGTCATCGGGTTATTTGGCTCATCGGCATCTTGACTTCTGCCCGCCAGACCAGTCCCTGTTGACGGAAGTCAGTATATACCTCGTACGTGATTGGAAGGAGCACCCACATTTGAAGGAGGGGAGCCTCAGTCCACTAATACCCCTGCGATGAGGATGCGGCGGCGTGGCTTCATCCGGGTGGGTTTGAGCGTCGTCGATCGCCGGCGGCGTGACCGACCGCCGTTGGTGGCCTGGCCCAGGGCTGACCAATCTGGGACCTGAAGGCCTCACAGCGCAGATGGCATACAGAGGATGAGATTGACCTTCGTCCTCCTGCGCCCAGTCTCGGCTTGTGTGGACAGGACGCATTGCAGCTTCTAACGACTGTCTTGTCGTGTCGGCACTGTCACGTGAATCCGATGGCGAGCCAGTGAGGCTCAAAGGTCGATTCGTATCAGCATTACGAAGCCGGCTTGGCTTGGTTGGCGTTTCAGTGATCTGATTCTCGGGCTCATCTTGAGGGCTCGTCGTGTACATGCAGTTGTGCTCCTCGGATCCGATCTCACTTTGGGGCTGGGATGTGGTAGAGGCGCGAAACGGCATAGTCTGAGTGCGGAGCCACAAACCAACTGGCGATTCGTCTCGAATCAAGGACTTCGAGGCCGGTATTCGACTGTAAAGAGTCGAGTCGAGCGAGGGCTGGCGCGAATGAGGTATCGGCTTGGTATTCAGGTCGCGAACGCCCAAAGGCGAGGACTTGCTTCTTGGACGCGGGAGGGAAACGTCGTCCCTGAGATCTGCCGTGGAACGAGTGGCGGGAGTGTTTGCAAGGGGCCGGAACAGTGTAAGTCTCTTATCAGGGGTGAAGAGATCGGCCAGCTTGTCCGCACTCAGTGAGAGCCGCCAAGATGCAAGTGACGAGGCGTCGTGGAATACAGAGCTTCGTACTGGGAGGAGCACCGGGGAGTTGGGTATGTCAGGTAGGGAATTGCGCTCGCGGATGCCAACGTGACATTCAATGTGAGATGCCCTCGAGTCGGCATCCATCCAGTCAGGTTCACTGGCCACAAGGCTTGTCGGACGGCGATTCTCATTTCCGGATGACCTGCATGCTGTCGATACCCGTCTGGATGATAATTTTGACCCAGGACGCTCTTCCACCTCGTCTGTCTCCACCACACGGGCCGCACTGATCGGGGTCAGCTCCTTGGACTTGTGACTGTCATCCACAGTGAATTCGATGGTGTCCCGGGGACCATTGCCCGGAAGAGTGGCCGGACCAGGCCCGTGCCGCTGAGGGGTGGAGGAACGGCTGGGAACAATGTCGACCTCGCTCTGGAGCTCCTCCTGGATCCTCTTTCTCATGAGTCGCTTCACCTCTGCTCTGTGGGCGATCTGTTCCTCGGTCTCACTCTGTCGCTGGAGGGAGTCCTGCGACAGATGGCGACGGATGCGTGACTTGACGGCCTGCAAGGTGCTGGTGCTTCTGTTCCTGCTATCGTGAGCAGGGTCCTCATCGACATTGTCATCGTCAGACTCCTCGACCACGAGTTCGGCCAAATGAACTGAGGCGTCTGTGGCGGCTCCAGGCAGGGGGTTGGTCAAAGATGACCTCGCGACCGTGGAGCCCGGCGAAATAGCAGAATGGTGCAAGACCGGGGCTGGTAGCTTAGCAGGCGGAGGAGGGACGGGCAGGCCAGCGTCATCTTCATTCTGGGGCCGCTTCCGTGACCGAAGCTTTCCACAACAACAGAGAATGGCCATTTCTGACCGTCAGAGCTGGGACCGGAGCAGTGGTGCTTCTGTAGTTGGAGTCGATCTGAAGACAACACGGATAGGAGCCAGCCAGCAGAGGCGCAATGCTATGAATTCGGCCCAAGCAAGGGGGCAGAAGAGTGTCGAGCCCGACGCAACAGGGCCAAGGGACGTGGGACCGCCCAACACCGAGACAGCAAAGGGTGAAGCTCGTTGAGCAGGCCATAGGTAATGCGAGACGAGCCTCCCTCCTGTCTGAGGGAAGGCACAAGCCCGAGAAGAGGCAGGCAGAAACAGCTGCACGCTTTCCAGCACTTGTGGAAGGCACAACCCCAGCACATGTATTCGCCCACCTTCTTGAACCATTAAGGAATGCCTCGCCGTTTCCCACGGCATCTTCGACGTCGCTCTGGACCAAAGATTTATGTGTCTGACGCCATCACCAGCGCGGCATCCCTGCGCCATTCAAGGGCGAAATGAGGTGGAATTGTCCCATCCATACTGTTCTTTTGCCACCAAGAAGTATTGAATGCACCTTGCACACCGCTGGCATCAGGTCAAAAAAGGAAAATGAACAAGCGGCTGGTCGTCAGGAGATTGTGGACTCGGTATTGTCAGCTCCCTCCATTTCAGGCGGTCCTTGGGCATTGTAGATAAACTCAAGCTTGTGGTCTTTGACGCTGCAATTGCAGTCGACATGCGTCCGCTTGGCTGTCTTGATCGAGAAGTCACTGCTGACTGTCCATGCTGGAAGCTAGAAGCACACGCCACGGTGCGAATATGTGACAGCCGTCAATTTCAATTGTCCTTCATCAAGCTGGCTCTTGTTCAATTCGATCACTGCCAGACGACGCGTCACGGCTTACACTCCATGACTTGGAACCTCGTAGCTTTTCAGACCGGATTTATGCCCAAATACGCTTGCAGAGGTGTACTGCACATGCATGGACTGTCGATATACATCGTTAAATCGCACGGCCAGATTTGTTGGTTGTGGTGACCAAGTGCTTGAACGTCGGAAACCGACCTAATCGCCGAGCCTTGGCGGTTCCTGGACGCTATTTGGGTCTGGGATGGCCAGCATTGCTCGCCCGGACAGCGCACAGCAGCGCAGTGGCCACAATTTGAGCAAGTTGAGAATTGAATGCTTTTCGAAACATTTCCATGAACAAGAGCAGTCCCGGACAAAATGACTAACCGGCTGTGTCATCGCAGCTCCAACGCGTCAGCTAAAGGGCGTGCACAATCGACGATCTCAGAATGACGGCAGGCCACGGTCCAAGGTCTGGTAGCGCAGGCTGGCACGGCGGCCTTGGCCTTCACCACCCAAGTACTTAATGGCCAGCTCGCAGCTCCGAGTGGTCCGAGCAGAGCGCGGGCTGGCTCCGCTCCAAATTGCTCGCACCGATGCCACAGCCTTCCAGAGAGGGTGTGGTCCATCCCGACTTTTCTCCCAAATCTCAGTCGAGGCCAGAGCCTAGACGATGACATCTTGCCTGCTGGTGGCCAGACTGCAAAGCCCCAGCCTGCGTGTTAAGCCTATCACGTCCTCGCGCATCATCCTCTGCGCACTCTGAAGGCCCGCTCAATCGGTGGATGAGGCCCGCTCGCCTGATTGCAAGCACTGTCTCGGGGCGCCGGATGGGTGGCTAGAGCCACCGTGCGAGCACTAAGCCTTGACTGCGTCGTACCACTGCCCGCCTGAGTTGAACCTTGGGCCATCTCGGTTTCCGCGCAATCACCTCTCGGCTCGCCGACACGCCCGACCAAGCCCACACCCAACAATGTCCGAGTCTGCCAGAGCTGACTCCGAGGCCGCCCACGGAGACGATCACTCAACACCCAGCTCTCCCGGCGGCGATGGAGACCACTCCGAGGACAAGAACGGCGACCAGCCGCCCCGCAAGAGACAGCGAGTCCGTCTCTCGTGCCTGGAATGCCGCCGGAGGAAGTTGTCGTGTGACCGTGGCTACCCATGCGAGAGATGTCTCAAGTCAGGCACGCCGGACCGCTGCACCTACGAGACCAGGCCAGGTGTCGCGCCGCCCCCAAAGCCCGCCGGCCTCCAGCTCTCTCAGTATGATGGCCGCCTCTCCTTGTCCAACGACAACCTCGTCCGCAAGGACAGCGCCCGGGACTTTGATCGCATACGCCGGCTGGAGATCGAGGTCTCCCAGCTCAAGAACCTGCTGTCGAAGCAGCTGAGCAATGATGGCAGCCTCACCGTCGACGCCAACTCCCATGCCGCTACGAGGCCCGATCCAGACCTGGTGCCGGAGCACAAGCTCCCCGAGTTCATGCAGTATGGACACGACGCCGGCGACGAGATGCGCTTCTTCCGAGGCAAGGAGTTCCGGACTCGGTACTTTGGACCTCACAACGCCTCCATGGCCTTCAGCCAGTTGACGGGGCTTTCGCCGTTCATGAAGGAGACGGCCGAGGAATGGCTCAAGCCGTTGCATGTGGCTGCCCGGACCAAGGATCGCGACCAGAGGAAGGTGGCACGAGAGGCCAAGTTCAAGGCTGCCGACCTCGAGCTGGAACAGCTCTTGCCCTCCAAGTTGGAGACGGACATGCTCACCTCGCTATACCTAGACCAGTTCGAGCAACTCCACCGTATCGTCCACATCCCCAGCTTCAGGCGCCAGTACGAAAGGTTCTGGATACCCACCGAGGTACGACCAGCGGCGCATACCGCTCTCGTCCTCGCCATGATGGCCGTCTCAGCCTGTATGCACAGCAACTCTTCGTCACCACCCAAGTTCACGGGAATGGTATCGTGCGCTCACCAGACAGCCGAAAAATGGATATGGGCATGTGAAGAATGGCACAGGAAGCAGAGCCATAAGCACCGCCGCCTGATTCACTACCAGATAGCGCTCCTCTTGTACCTCGCGAAGAGAGTCAACAATGTGAAGAAGAAGCGCTTCTGGACAAATTCTGGCATCCTAACACGTGAGGGCATTTCTTTGGGGTTGCATCGCGACCCCGACGCGATGATCGGTGCGAGCCGCAACATTTCTCTCTTCAACCAAGAGATGCGAAGGAGGCTGTGGGCAACAATACAGGAATTTGACTTTCAGGCCTCGTTCGACCACGGCTTACCTACCATTGTCAGTTCACTTCACCTAGATGTCAAACCGCCCAGGAACATCAATGACGACGAGTTTGATGTGGACGTGACCGAGCTGCCGCCGTCTAGGCCGGTTTCTGAATACACCGGCTCGTCCTTCCAGCACCTATGCCGGCAGAGCTTGCCCCTTCGGTTAGAATTGAGCAAGCTTTTGTCAGGCCCACCCGACGATCTCGACTACGAGCAAGTAATTCGCTACACGAACGAGATTACACAGGAGATCGACGCGCTTCCGTCGTGGGATACATCGGCCAGCATGGACGAACAGGAGTCACCGAAACCACTACTTGCATATACACTCCTCCACGTGCAGTTGCGACAGTACATCATGCCTCTGCATCAGCCATTCCTGCGGATGCGCAAGGTCAACTCGAAGTACCAGTTCTCCGAAGTCATGTTCTACAACGCGGCACGGGATATGGTTCTCCTGCACGACAAGCTGACCGAGTTTGGCGTGCGCACACTGAATTTCTTGCGCGAAGACGCGCTCACCCTTGCTCTGAACTTGACGAGCGTCACTATGCTTCAGTCTCGCGGGAGCACAAACATGATTATGGTAAACAGCCCACATACTCTCAAGCTGCTAGACCAGTGCCTCCAGATGAAAGAGGACAGAATACTACGGTGTGGGAACAACGAGCCCTGGGGCTACAGTATCATGTGCGCAGCGTACGGTCTGTTGGAGACGCACCTGGGGATCAAGGACAGCCAGACGGCCAAGAGCTCGAGCGCGGAGAGATTCATCAACCTGCACTATCGCCTGCTTGCAGGCCAGGAGCCGCCGGTGCTGGGACCCCAGCAGCAGCAGCAAATCGCCGCCGCCCAGGCGCAACACTCCCAGCAGGGCGGCGGGTCGAACGTGCAGGTGCGGGCGGAAGGGCCGAGCCTGCTCGAGAGGGCCAAGACCATCACGCCCTACCTGCATCCGGGGGTGTCTGCGGCTTCTGCTTCGACTTCTGCTGGCGGTGGAGGAGGAGCAGGAGTGGCGGTCAGTGGAGGGGGAGACGTGGCCGGGCTGCCGAGCACACCTTGGTGGCTGGCCGCGGCGGATCCCACCGTAAGTCTACCTCCCGATGGGCCCGGGTCTTTGGCCGGGCCTTCTCCGGAACGTCGTAGTAACCGCGACCCCTCACAAATGCAGATGCAGCCCCAAGCGCCGCTCAACCCCGAGTTCAACATGGAGATGCTTGGCTTCAACTTGAATGAGCTTTGGGCGGTGGATACTTGGGATGCATATTAGAAGTGACAGCTATTCTGTCATGTAAGTCAAGGGCATGAGCTTCTGACGACGACTTAATGGGTGGATGTAAGGCAATGGAAGAAGGCAAAAAAAGGGTGATCGAGTATATAAGTTGAGCACATTGTCCTGATACCCTCCTCTCTACAGTATTTGGTCTGGCTCAGTCGGCCTGTGGGTGGTACGAGCAATCCAGAGCAAATTTATGAATATTCTGCAATCTTGGAAAGCATGTATCCTTCTGTCTAGTAGCGTGACAATGCAGCCGAATCTAGAAGAGTGCCGCAGAGTGTCCAAAGGTAAAAGCGTTGAACAAGGAATTGTGATAGTTACGGGACGCGGAGCCTTCCGAACCAACAAGGGCCGTGGCCTCCAAGGTCGATGCAGGGAGAGGCCGGGAGCCGTGGGGTTCCGCCTGGGCAATCCGGGGTACCGCATAGGGTGGGTCGACCCAGAGTGGGACCGATGGCCAAGAAGCAGCTTGGTTATATCATTGCGGCGCATTGGAAGATCATTTGACATTTGTGCATTTGAAGCTCTCGCTAGACTCTAGTACAAAATGTAATTGAATCGAATCGCCATTGTCAGGGACCCTCCAATGCTACCGTCTCCAAGCTCTCGACGCCGGACCCTGCAGGCGGGGCACGGATGAAACACGAAACAGCACAGCGCACTGCTGGCCAGAGATCATCTCGAACGGCCACCTTGGCGCCCTGCGTCACCAACGATGCCATAACAGCACGCCGCGACGATGCCATCCGCGTACAGATTACTCGTCGGCCTCGCGGGCCTGGCGCCAGCGCTGGCACTGGGCACAGGCCAGAAATTCAAAATTGTCGACGGCGGGCGGTCCTTCGACCGCTTCATCACAATATGGCTGGAGAACCAGGTGCGCCTTGCCTTGTCTCGCCTCCCACCCCTTCTGCTTCAGACGTCGCGAAGCTGGATGGATGCATTACTGACACCCCGAGCAACGACAGGACTTCGACAAAGTCGTCAAGGACGCCCATTTTGCCGACCTGAAGAGGGAGGGCATTTCCCTCACCAAGTTCTATGCCCAGACCCACCCCTCACAACCCAACTACATCGCAGCTATCGGGGGCGACTACTTCGGCATGAACCACGATGACCACGTCCGCATACCGGAGAACGTCTCGACGGTGGTGGATCTGTTAGACACAAAAGAGATCGCATGGGGAGGCTACTTTGAAGACCTCCCTGGGCCTGGGTATATGGGCCTGGCGAGCGAGGGAAGCACGGGGAACGGAACCTGGGATTATGTTAGGAAACACAAGTACGTTTCTACAGATGCGCAATGCGTCTAAGGCGGGCCCCTCCCATCACTCAAGGCAGCCGGCAACTGACCTTTCGACCTCTAGTCCCTTTGTATCCTTTGACAACATCGCCAATAACGGGACTCGCCTCTGGTCCATCGGCTCGTTCGACGACTTCAAGCGAGACCTTGCAGCCAACCAGGTGCCGCAGTTCGTCTTCATGTCGCCCAACATGATGAACGATGGCCACAACACCACCCTTGAATACGCGACCTCATGGGCACACCACTTCATCGAGCCCCTCCTGGCCGACGGCGTCTTCAAGGAGCGCACCCTTATCATGCTCACTTACGACGAGAGCGAATCGTACGAGATCCCCAATAAGATTAGCTCCCTCCTCCTCGGCAACGCCGTCCCCAGCGCGCTGAAGGGCTCCGAGGACGACACGTATTATACACATTATTCCATCTTAGCAACACTGCAGAACAACTGGGAGCTACCCTGCCTGGGGCGATACGACGTCGGCGCCAACATCTTCCAGCACGTCGCCACCTCCTCGGGCTACCAGAACCCCGGCGACCCGGACAACTTCGCGGGTATTAACAACAGTGTCTCGTACCCCGGCGCCTTCCACACCGACCCCACGAAGCGCAAGCCTATACCGCCGCCGAACCTGAAGCTTGTGGGTGCCGGCGGGTTGCCGGTGCTTGAGCAGGTGTATAATAAGTGGCGGTTCCACGAGAACGACTTGAGCCCTTACGATGGTTCTGGCGAGGCCTTTGATGGGGCGACGTACTTGCCTGAGTATTTTGCACAGGAGCCGAATATGGTCCTGCCTACGTGAGAGAGATGTATGCACCAAAATAAAATCAATACTCTGTTCTAGTGGAGCCTTTCCATCCGAGTGTATTGCGTGACTGTCGACCCGCGTCCTTTACTACTGAGGTACTGTAGACAAATCGGCGAGCACAATTTCACTGTGCCTCCCCGGCCCTGGGATTTCGAATTCACGCACACGTCAATGGAAAATAGGCTGTAGGCATCACATAGAGATGCAAACATGTGTGGCATCACAGTGGTTGAGATGGGTCGCGGAGAGCCTCCCGCGCTTTTCCCCAGGCAAGACGCTCTACCTGACCCTGCTGGGCTTGACGAAGATATCCATTTTGTTCTTCTACCTCCGCATCTTTCCCAGCGGGAAATTCCACATCTGCTGCTGGGTAGTGATGGCCTGGGCCTCTGTGCCGTCCATCCTCTTCACTCTGTTACAGAAATTCCAGTGCATGCCCGTCGATACCATCTGGCTGCTCTGGATGGGCGACTACCTGGGCGACTACCGCTGCCTCGACGTTACCTTCCAATCGGTGCTTGAGGCTTCTCTCTGCCCATGGTCGAGTTCACAGGGGGAGACATCACCCTGGGCTTGGATAGCAGGGCTTCCTCGCATGACAGCACAATTTCCATCAACCTGGGAATTCGAGTAAAAATCACAACGTTGATGACGATAAGCAGAGATCTCATCTGAGGAGTGACCAGGGTGAGAGAGGCAAATGTGGATTATTGTCGATGTACTACACCGTTACTGGCTCGACTTGTCTTAGCATATTGGGTCATGTCGTGGAGCGGATTACCACTTGGAGTTGTGGCATAGGAACGAGGCTTTTCCACATAGTTGACCATGACAGTCTTCGGGACGCTTCAAAGTGCTAGAACAGCATGTTTATTATCGACGTTTACGAATCAGAGCCTACATCAGGGGTTGATCTAGGAAGCCTCAACATTGTGCGGTAACGTAGGCAAGCAACTGAGCCCATCAAGCCATCAGCAACATGAAGCCCGATGTGAATGCAACAACCACCGTCGAAACAATGAGTGCAACAGACGCCAGCTGCGGGTTCCTAGTGTTCGCCGCAGCAGCCGATGACGGTGATGAAGTGGAAGACGACGTCGGCGAGGATGTATCAGTAGCCCCAGCGGTTTCCGTAGCATCATGGACCAGATACAGCATCTCTACAACTGAAACGCCAATATAGTCCTCTAAAGGGGTCTCAAGCGTCATGGTCTCGGTTGTGATAGTGCCGGTCCCCGAGACTGTGAATGCTGACCCGGTCACGGTAGTGCCCCAGATGCTGAGAGTAGTGTTGACAAAATCACCGACGGCATTTCCAGCGACGATCCTCCTGCAGTACTCCGGGGGGACGCTATATGATGGCACAAGAGAAGTGCACCTTCCCAAAGGGTCGGCAGTGAAAGAGCTGAGCCCCCGAGCCTCGTCAGCTAATGAGCACCCGGAGAGAATGAAGACGTAAATCTGAGACGTACCTTGGGCAACACAACACAGCCGCGTCACCATCGTCCATCCCAGCCAGAATGACATTCGGGCCCACATTCTGGATGTAGGAGAGATCCGCTTCGTTGAGCGGCGAAGGACTAGCGAACCCTACGCCGGAGCTTGTGATGGCGCCTCCCTCGGTCTTGGTCGCAACGCCGACGGTATCCCAGCCAGACGGGCAGGCCAGGCCCGGGGAATAGTACCCGAGCGTGTAACCCGTCTGCACCGCGTCGGTGCCTATCGAACTGTAGTCCTCGTCGAGCTTTGCGCCTGACGGCAGGCAGCTTCCAACTGTTGGATAGGGCTGGCCGCATGAGATGCCCACGGGCACGACTGAAGTGGCATTGGTGTCTGAATCAGTCCATGTCTGTCCGATTTGGACGTAGGAAAAATCTGTTGAACAAGATGGCGGCGCCGTGTAGGTGGTTGTCAAAGGACCCTGGCCGTTGTCAGTGTGCAGGACGCCAAATGTCTATGCCAATTCAGCTTACAATGTTGGTCACAGTCCAACCGGCCACGAGAGTCGAATGCATGATTTCAGCAAGTTGTGAATATGAAGCTTGGGTTTGAAATTGAGAGCACACATGAACAAAGGGAGAGAGTTGGGCCACAAATGTGAGGTGAAGCGGAAAGGATCACCAGATGGGCTGTCGAGGGAAAAGAAAATACACGATTGTGGAGGCCAATGAGCGCTTAGCTGCTCCTTCAAAGCAAATTGTGGTTGAAAGCGGGCTAGCATATGCAGTCAGACAGACATCCGCTGGGCGATTCAACCTTATTCCAGGCAGATACGGCCGTATTTGGTTAGCACGAGGTGTTCCTCCTCGAAGCGATCCTGAGAGACTGACAGGATTGCCCTGACCCCTGCTTTCTGACTCTCTTTCTTTGATATTGCCGATCCTTGGCCAAGCACACAAGTGTTGTCTTGCCCAGCCTCTAGGCTCAATGTAAGCGCTTGGGCTGCTATGTAGCAATGGACGCGGAGCGCGCCACCAACGTCAGGATGATAATCAATCCCAAATTAAATACAAGCATCAAGTCCTGGTTGGCAGAAAGGCTATCAAGTGACATTAAATACTATAATGGTTAATTTCATGGAGTTTTAGTAAAACGAGCGTTATTAGAGACGATCAAGGGAAGAATATCACTCACCTATCAGCTTCAGCTCGTGGTATTTCTCCTCCTAGTCACCCTCAGACGCAAGACTTCTGATATACTGGCAATCTGTTGGCTCTGGATGAATATGGTCTAGAATTTGAAAGCTCATGAGAGTTCCCTTCCTATGTTGGTCCCTCAGGACATCGTCTTCTTTTTGATACCTCGTTTCGGAGAGCTCATGTGCATCGTCACAATTATGCGTGATGTAGATGGTTAGAATATCACCTCTGATTTTAAAACGTAAGATGAGTATTGATTCTTATCTGCCACTTTTCGCGGGTCGCTCGAAGGGATCCAAAATATTCGTCTATTGCTAAGCTGACACATCATTCCGGTAGGATAATCACACGGGATCAGGAATTGAATCTGTCACACGCTTGTCTTTTACCACTTTGTGACTTTGCATACCTCACCAATTTCCTGCAAGCTTAAGTAACAAGAACCCAGCTTGTGAGAGAATGAAAAGGACGGAAAGCCTTTTGAGCAATTTGTCCACGGCCGCCGGTCCATGTCTGCTTGCATCGAAGTTGCTATAATGAGGAGGACGCATATATCGAAAGCGAAATCTAGCCTTGACACTGAATGAGGTTGATGGGCCTGCACTTGATTATGGATCCGTGGTATAAACACTTGGCAATAATACCCCTGAGCGGAAAGGTATCCTCAATCTTGAGACATTCCGAGTACGACAAGGGTTCGCCGAAGTCATACCATGATCCAATTTGCGTCCCCACCATAGTTTCCACCATACGGTGGATTACGTTGAGAATCTGGAACGCAAGCACTGGTTTAGTGGCCCTCGAGCCTCTCCTACCTAGGTAGCTTCATAAGACGGCAGACGTGGCAATGCAAGGCTCAAAGGCAGGTAGCCACCGCTGGAATAGTTACCACAAGTTGTTTAAAGATCAATTCTCAACTTGTAACGTTTCGGAGCAGAGAGAATTCAACATCTGATATTTTCTCTGCACGAAGCAGCACCGAGGTCACCAAACTCTGCTTTATTCCAAGATTCAAATTGATATATTAAGTGGGCTTGGGCATGTGAATTGGGTGTAGGTATGTTGATTACCTAAGTATGTGTGTGTTGATTATAAGTGTATGAGTGTGTGTGTCATGGGTGCATTGGGTGTGGGTGTGTTGGGTGTGGTTGCACTAGGCGTGTAATGTACCTGTATCCCATCCGTTTCTTTCTGTGCGAATATCTGTATTCTTTTTCAGAACGATTCTGTGGCACATGACAATGTTGAACGAGGACTTGATGCCGCACGTTGTCAAGTTAGCCGGCCAAAAATCAACGTCCTCCTGTTCGTCCAAGGCAAATCATAGTCTGCATGTACGAACCGGATCGGCGAGGCCTGTGTGATCTTGTTCAATCCATTTAGTATCCTATCCAAGTACGTCCATGACCCTCCCATGCCGTAGTCCAGACTCGGCTGCTGGTCGATTTGTCATGGCTTCTCGAGTATCATAACGAGGAGTCTAGCCTCGTACCACCATGAAATGACTGGCCTGTCCGAGCACTTCGGTGTCCGGCGATCTTGGGAGGGGGCGGATTCCGGGCTGCTCGCGGGCGCTGGACATTCTCAGAACACATGTACGCCGTTGATTCCATTTCATGGTAGCGTACGACGCAGTCACTGAGCCTCAAGTGACGCGGCGTTCCCGTCAGTAGTGCAAGTCCGGTTGCGTTGGAGGTGATGTGGCAAGGAAACGTGCTCGGAAAATCAACGGATGCACGAGATGTGGAGAGCCGAAGCAAGCATAGGTCGACTTTGATGCATGCATATAGGCTTTGCACGACGATACAGCCGCCGATTGGCAGTACTGAGACAGTGCACACATGTGTGCTACATTGAATGTGGGATCATGGACCGCCGGGATCGACGCATAGATTCCGGCGCACCCTTTATCTGCACCCTCCTAGATCCAGATCTCTTTAGGCGGGCCTGGGCCATGATAACGGATGTTTTCCTGCAGTAATACTCGGCAATACTGACATGCCGCCCATAAGGTTTGCGGGAATGAGGTCATGCTAGGCCCACAGAGGTGTCTCGACGGTCTGTGCTACATACGCGCTGTGCTGCACGAAACAGGTGGATCTAATCGTATGACTATCACAACATGATCATAGTCTTTCCAAATATGGTCATACAAGCTTCCATCCCGGTCGACTGATGGTCCAACAAAACGCCGGGTCGAACGGTTTCGTTCTCGAAAGGACCGCCGCGATGGTTTCAACCACAGCCCCTTCGGCTTGCAGAAGCCACTCCACTACTGAATTGATATCAAGTACATATACTGCTCTTTTCCTGGCCATTGCAGCATGATCTTTTCTAGCAGAGACAACACTCATCAATCACACATCAAAGCCAGTGACAACCAATAAATCTGTCCACCTCACCTACGCAGTTTACAAAGCTCTTCAAACAGCAAAAATATCGCCAAAATGAATTCCCAAGTCTGGCAGCCAACTCGTCGCGTTGTGGTTCAAACCGCTCGCTCTGCTCCTTCCATCTCCCGGGGTGCATCATCCGCAACGTCAAACCAGTCATTCTACCAATACGCATCACACGGGCTCCGCAAGCTTGCCAGGCAACGGCAGGAAGTCCGAGCTCCTGCGGATTGGATGAGCTTGATCCGAAATGCTGGACGTGGCCTCCCAATGTGAGTATATGATCTCTACTCCAAATTAGGACTGCTATCACACATGGTTTGCTGCAGATGTGCTGACACTTGAACAAAGATACATCCCAGCGACGGCGGCTGCGATTTTCTGGCCAGTTGCTGTCATGAAGTACGCGGAGTCGACAAACAAATGAGGACTCGGAGATTGAGCAATTCATTCAGTGCCGGTTGATAGACTGGTGCATGGAAATGCTACCGAAATTCCGCCAAAATTGAAGACCGGGACAGTGGATCTTCAAGGAGGGACTTGAACATGGCCTCACTCGGAACAAAATACCCGCTTGCTCCTATCGGTGGAATCAGGGGGCCCAGAGTCTGGCAAATTGTGGGACGGTCTTTCTCTTATGTTTATTTCTGGATACATCGTTGGAGTTGGTCTTCATACCATTTCCTTGATGATTTGCCTTTGGGGCTGGACCCGAACAGGCAACGGGAATTAAGGAATTCCGAGATTTGCCACTCCAGGACAGACATTCCTCGGAGTAGTTCAATATGAGCTACAAAACAGGGCATCTGCAGCTGGAAACACGATCATGGCGTGTCGTTAGCTAAAAGAGGCGACTCAGACAGCATCGGGAATGCCTAGGTAGTCCAATGGTAGATGACTCGAGCAAAGACGCGTATTGACAGAGACTTCCGGATTGATTCTTCATAATGAGACCACAATGTGTTTCCAGTCGCCTATCGGGACTGCAGTGTGTCGTTGTCGCTGTCAGCAGGTCGGATATGGCACCTCGCCTCGTGTGCTGGCCG
Organism: Diaporthe capsici; assembly: GCA_013364905.1. NCBI lineage: Eukaryota > Fungi > Ascomycota > Sordariomycetes > Diaporthales > Diaporthaceae > Diaporthe > Diaporthe capsici. The sequence goes on along the minus strand of WNXA01000006.1, from coordinate 868,452 downwards.
GCCGCATCGCTGTGTGCTTTAGCCGGGCAGCCCGGGAATTTCAGTAGGATCCCGAGGACATACTCGGCTGCCGCCTGCCTGGGGAACTTTACGCTGGAAACTGTCACGATGGTGATAATCGCGAGAAGTCCGTCGCCGAGAGTGCGCCTCTTTCACACGTCTGACCACCAAAGCGCTGAGAGTTCTTTGTCTCCTGCAGCTTGAATCCTTGGACCCATTCGCCCTATACCCACGGAGGAGAGAGTCTCCATCTATGAGCCTACAGAAGGGTCACTTCCAATGGCAGACGCGATATAAAACACAGCTGTACATAAAACAAGCCGCGTTTAGGCATGGGATACACATGCGGATATCCTCCTAAATTGTGGCCGTAAACTACCTGATGCTCTCTCTCAACTGCTCTGCAATGGTTTCTAAACAGCTGGCTTTCTACTGCTGCCTCTGCCTCTTCCTTGACCTGTCTATCTCATCCTCTGCCCAATCCTCTACCATAAAATCTTCTCCGAATGCTCCATCCTGTGCCACCTCCTCATCTGATGAAGAATCATTATCTTCATCTTCATCCTGGCTCCCGAGATCTGGCTCCGCATTGTCGATGTCTTCGTTTTCTACATCCATCAGATTGCTAGCTTCCTGCTCCTCAGCATCATCAATAACTCCGAGTATGAAATTATACCCTTCCTTCCGGTCATCCAAAGGCACCGTTAACGCCGTCCGCGTCTGCATACGGTGGAAGGTGACAACGTCAACTGGGTTCCCGTCATCGAGCAGCAAGTAGTTGTGTGTGCTACAGGTTTGGCCGTTCCGGTTAATCCGGGCAAACAACTGTGACTCTTCTCCGCGACTCCTCAGGGGTGAGGTAGCGATACAGTAGTTGCAGCGTATCAGATTGAGGCCGGTCCCTATGAAATTTACCGTGCTGATGAGGGCGATTGGATCGTCTTCCTGGCTGTCTTCTATGTAGACCTTGTTGGTTTTCCGTGAGAATGGCGCCATCAGCTTGCTCCGTAATACCGCGGACATGCCGGCTCCGACAAATGTAAAGTTGTGTCTACCATATTTCTTGAAGAGAAACGTGATGAGTATGAAGCCCTGCCAGGCATGCGGCACACAGATAACAGCCTTTTTCCTTAGTGGCTCAGCGTTCTTCGGCAGGGATGTATGACGCTCCTTATCTTGTAGCATCTCGTCAATTATTTCACAGATCCTGGCGATCTTGGGCTGGAGCTCTCCCGAACCAGGTCGCTGGCAAAATGCGTCTGGTACCATGTCCCAATATTCTGAACTTCTAACTGCGTCGCGCTGTGGAGTAACAGCGCTGCTAAAGATCTCTTGGACCTCATCAGAACGAAACTTTTTCGTGTTGGCGCTGTCCCTGCGTTTGAGTACTTCTGTGGCCATGCCTGGTGTAAACCCTATCAGGCTTGTATCAATGTGAAACGTGTTCTGTGCTGCACCGACAGGTCCATCTAGAATGAACATATTGTCTGCAAACTTTGGCTTTGGCCCTCTGGTGTCCTCTGGTTCCCTTCTCCAGGACCGCGTTATTCCTCGCCACCGGAGCCTTAGATACTCTTTATAGTTGTTAGCAACTTGCATCTGCACGTTGCCCATAGGCGTGTTGAACCTGTGGATTTTTGGCTTTCTGTTGTAAGCCGTTGAGTATGCAGGGAGAGGGTAGCCAAGGTAGTCGCTTTCGCTGCCGCGCTGGAGCAGGGGCAGGGCATCTGTGTACCTGTGGCAGGCCTGGTCGTAGCGCCGGAGCAGGTTGTGGGCCTCTCTCTTGTCGTTTTCAGTCAATTGGTGCCCATCCTTAGCAAGGTTAAGGTTCTCGTCATTGCGGACCTCCATGGCCAGATCTATAAAGCCCTTCTTATGATGTTCTAGATTCTCTTTGTATTTAGCCAGAGTTCTTTCGCCATACCATGTGCCCATCTTATCGTGTAAAGCCAGGTCTTCAGCCAGCTTGAAATCTTCAGGGCCATCAGATATGGGGGTGCCTGACATGGCAACAACATGGACTGGCTTCTGGGCTAGTGTCATCAACCCTTTGATCACCTCCATGGCATTGACATCCAGTGACTTTGATTCGTGCATTTCGTCCCAGACAATGATACTGGGTTGATAATAGAGCTGTCGCACCTCCCCTTCCCGAAGCGCCATGGTGGTATCTGTTAGGCAATTTGTGTTTGCAACCACAAATATGGTACCAAGGCCAGTGTCATTTTGTGCTTTAGGAAGGAAGAACTCCTTAATCTTCGTTCGTTTTTGAGATTGATCCTGCTTGTTGAATACATTGAAGGGTTTACCGTTGTGTGGGAGACGGACTGTGGTGCTTAGAAACTGCTTAATCTCGTCGGTCCATTGTTGTACAATGCTATTTGGAACAATGACCAACATATATCCTGGAGCGAAGGAGTCAAGATTGACATTTTGCAATGGCGAATTTTTGATACATTGGCATATAAACCCATATTTGGACAATGTGTCTGCGGTACACATTTTGTTGACCTTGAAAAGAGGATGTGGCTCTTTGTGAATGTGGAGGGGTGGATCTTTGCTTGATGAGAGGTTCTTTCGTTCGTTTTCAATGGCGATTGCGTTCGAGAGAATCAATGTGACCCTAACAATGAGTTCCACAGCCTCGTAGGTCTTACCTAGGCCAGGCATATCGGCTAAGTAATGCAAGATCCTCTTACTATCCCCTAACACCCAACCTGTAGGGTATGTTTGGTGTGGGTCAAGTTTTATTGTAGAGTATGGCGGCTTATACGCATGTTCTGGCTCTCGTACATCGCGTCTGTTTGTGCTAATCCCGGCAATCTGTGCATATAGGTTATGAAAACGCTCTTCGTGACCGCCCCTCCGTCGGTTGAGCCCTTCGTTAATATTCTGCTCAGCCCGATCTTCAAACTCGGGCTCTTCCAGGGGCACCACAAGTTGCGGCAACACGGTGTTTGGTGCCTCCTGAGGGGGCCTGTCCCGCTGGGGTGTGGCGGGCGGGTCGTCCTGTGGACCGCGTTGGCGATGCGGCGGCTGCGGCGGCGGCAGCGGCTGTTGAGGTGGTTGGGGTAGTGGGATCCGTCGGCGTCGTGGAGGATTGTCGTCGGGGAGACTGGGTAGGTTGGGATCATCAGCCAGGCGCCTTTGTCCGCGGTTAAGATTGACCTCGCTGAGAGGTCTACGCTCGGGAGAGCCTGTTGGTTTTGCCAGAAAACGAAGCAGAGGTGGATACGTCATTGACGGGTCGTCTCCTGCGTATGGGACAGGAATGCCCCCAAGGTATGTGATGGCCAAGAGGAGCCTGCGAAACGACTGGGCGTCAGGAATCTCAACAGACCCGGCGCCAGAATATGCCTCAAACCAGAGGCCGTACGGTTCAAGCCCCCCGGGCCCCATGAGCTGTGTTTCAAGCTTTCTGAAGTCATACTGGAGCACTGGGCTCTGGGCAGCTGCCTCTGGGCCGTTTTTGACGATCTCCAGGACATCGAAGGCCCTCGGTCCCACCTCATCCTGCGAATAAACACTGATATATAGTTGATCCAACCTGGCCTTTACAACTGACTTTGCGAGGCTTCGACAGTATTCCCATTCGGGGCCTGCAGCTCCATGGTGTGTCTGATCCATACTGCAATATACAAGGTGTAGGGGAAAGCAGATTGCCGGATGTGTACGAATTAAAGCATCAATTACGAGACCACGTAAAATTGTTGTCTACATACAAACAAACAAATAGCATTTGAAACAGAATAATAGGGGACAGCGAAGCAGTTATCAACCCAGTAGTTCGTATTTACAGCTGGGGCGGCTCGAGGAGTAGTATCCTGAGCGGGAGCTTTCGCGGCCGTACCTTTGAATAAAGGTGGCTGCAAACGTCCCCTTGGCTGCAAACGTCTTTCACGCTCCTCCCGTCCGACACTTCCCTGCAACTGCCACAGTCACCTCATTTCCAAATAGGTATTACATCCTTGTCGCAAGGACTCGGCCCCCAGCCACTTATAGCAGCTTGATTTGTAGTGCTTCAAATGTACAGATAATGAGCCAGACGCGCATGATCCAGTGGCCATTTCTGGCCTAGTCTCTTTCAGTCACAATAGGGTCATCCCACGGTGCTCTCACATAGTGCCCTATTGTACGACAACTACTAGGCTGTTCAGTGGTTGTATACACAAGTTGAGCCAGTGCAGCAGCGGTGCGAAATTTCACTCACAGTGCCACCAACACTTTGCCATAGTTCAAGCATCCGTCGCAGACAGAGGGAATCAGATGGAGTCATTGTTTTCCATTGCAGGGCCACGAGGACCACCTCTGTGGGAGATCCCACGAGTGCTCTCTTGCCCCTTGTTGATACTGACCTGTCCACGGGCGAGATGGGCACGAACATCAACATCGGAGTTTAAGGGCCCAGAAAGGGCTGTGCCAGCCAGAGTGGCAATGAAAAGAAGTGTGAGCCTCATTGTACGGTCGAATGAACAAGATTGTAACGATTGTAGTGTTAGGCCAGATGTTTTATGCGCTGCAGAGAAAGGACGGGCATACTACAGGTACTGCTGGACCAGGCGGGTTGACCTGGTATATATATAATCTGGATAGTTTTTAAACCACACACATAGGAAGTATTACCGTGAGGAACTAGCAGATACGAGCAGCGCATGGGGTGTGGCACAAGATTCCTTGAAGCGAGTGACCTTCAACACCTCTGACTGAATAAGGAAAGTGGCCCGGGCCACCCACAAATAATGGCTGCAGGTTAGGGGCACAGTCATTGCTCCTCAAATAGATTCCACAAAGTCAGACTAGAAATCTCCAAGTATGGTTAATCAGATATACTTGTCTGCGAATCACCGCTGGTTGGGGACTTTCATGCGACATGGCGGCCTGGAATGAGGTGTCACGACCGCATATCACGAAGACTGTTATCGAGCCTTTTTTGACTGGATACCAATTTCTCAAAACCTGCTCGGTCATGGGCCCAGGGAATTCATGGAGGGACGCTGGCATGTTGGCCATCATGAAATGGTTCAGTTTGGCACTGGCCCGTGACGGTCCGGGGTCACAAGCCCCGGGTCAGACGAGCTGCAGCACCCGCCCCTCCATCTCGCATAACAAACGGTTCGCCGATCCTGAGGAGCAACCCAAAGAAAGTTTCCATGAATCGTCGTGGTGCCCCAACACACTTTTCTGCGGGGGTATTGTTTAAATTGTATCAAGACACCAAGGAGGAATGAGTCGAAATCGGGGTGCTAGGTCAGGAAGTTTGGATAACTCGGAGTAGTCACATTGATCATCGGTTCACGCGGTAAAACCCAGGTGCAGATCCAAGATTCACAGTATATTAGATAGCACGTTGCCGGATTTGAACTCTTCTATGTTGATCAGCTGCCAGATGTGTTGCTACGAAAGGCATGGGGATAGGAAGTCGCATTGGAGCCTGTCCTTGACGAGTACAAGAGCAAACATTTGGAGGTGAGGGTATACTCAAATCTCGGTCAAAGCTGCCATTACACCTGTAAATACTCTTTCATCAGTCACCATCCCTGGCCCTCCCTGAGACGAATTTTCATTCTACCAGGAAGTAGGACAAATACGGGTAGCGCACCGCAACTCCCTGCTTGAAGTATGATGTCCCATCCGTCTTTATAGAACTTGTCTATGAATCTGAGTATCAGCAATACCCAAGTGCTCTAGGTAAAATTGAAAATAGAAAATGAACAAATTGTATGGCCTGAAATCTGACCATCGGTCTGTTACACGATCTATTGGCCAACCTTATTGACGGGCCCAAGTCTAGGTACGGTAACCTACATCAAATGTGCCCAGGTTTGACATTGTTCTACAATGTCATATACAGCCTACGCCAGTTGCCTACAGCTTTTGAGCGGGAATTCGTATCGTTGTTGTTGTACCCTGATTGAGAAAGGTGTCAACTGGGACAGCAGCGAGACAGACAGAAACAAGTACGAACTATCACAGTCTTCTTGTAGAAAATCACACGTGTACACTTCGCTGGGCTAGCATCAATTTTTGGAGTCTCCTCCTTGTATATGACGGCGTCTAGTGCAAACTTTGAGAGCGGAGAGATCGACAATCTCCGCCGTTAACCTAAGGTGACCGTCATTGAATTTGATGCCTTACCTCGTGCCCACCCACTAGGTAAGTCACAGGATACGCCACTTGAAAGTAGCTCTGGTGAAGCAACTCCGGGCTCACTTTAGACATCTTTACTCTTTTGTCTTGCCTTTTTGGCGTGCCTGTAGCGTCCTCAAGCGTCTTCACTCAGCTTGTCTACGTGGGGGTGATCAATGTACGACCTAAGAGGCACCACATTCAACGCTCAAGTCACGGGCAAAACTCTGTGAAACCAGGAAACCTCATGACTGAGATAACACGCCTCTGCAATTTGGGTCTTGTGTTATGTCCCGTAATTTTGGTCACAGCAACGGCACATTTGCTGTCATTGAACATGATGTTAATTGCTACGTAGGTACATAGGTTTCATCGACAGCCCCTGCTCAATCTCTGTGATCCAGTTTGAGAAGTCCATGTAGTCGATATTCATCAGGGGAATGGTCCTCTTGGGCTCCGAATGTAACAAGTGTGAGCCACTTCTTCAGACAAAACATTTCTGTCCCTGCTCAACCCTTCGGGTTGCCGTTGAAAGCAACAATGTTTACGGTGTCATCCTCATCATCGGGATCGTTAATTACCGGGCTTGCTATCTTCACCATGTAGTCGCACAAAGTCTTTGGGTCCTTATGCTTGGAGGCGAGGAGGCAGGCGGCAAGGCCGGCAATATGAGGAGCGGCCATCGAAGTACCACCCATGAATTCCTGAAAGTCAGCGTGTCAGCATTGGAGATTCTAAGCAGACTTCCTCCTATAATTACGACCATGAGCTCAGGGGTGAATGACTTACCGAAGCAGTTGTGTTGGTATTCCCAGCAGAAAGGATATCGACTCCAGGTGCCAAGATATCTACTAAGGGACCGTGATTGGACCAACCAGCCATGCGATTGTTATTGTCCGTAGCGCCTACGGTACAGATACTCGGCTCAGATGCGGGAGAATAAAGTTTCGTGTTATGGTTTTCGTTGCCAGCAGCGGCGACGACGAAGACATCAGCGTTGAGGAGGAGATCCTTGGCCACATCATTGACGGCTTGAGAAAACGAAACTCCCAAAGACAAGTTGGCAACGGTTCCATTTGGACAGTGCCGCGTCTGGCTGTCATTTGCAACAAATTCCATTCCTTCCAAGAAATCGGAAAGTGTGCCGCCTTGTTCATGCAGCACCTTGACGGAGTATAGCCGAACCTTCTTGGCCACACCGTAGGTTGCTCCACTAACTGATATTGTATTAGCATAGGTTGGCAATTATCACGCACTGAAGTGCGCCTTTCTTGGTTTTGCAAGCTTACTGATGCCGGCAACATGGGTCCCATGTGAACCAACATCTTCGCCGCCTGCGAAATTCGCCAGAGACTCGGCACGACCTCCGAACTCCTGTGAATCAAAGTTAGATCCGGTGGATGTAAAGAAACCCATAAACACTCACTTCGTGATCGACACGAATGCCCGTATCAAGGACATAAGCACACACGCCTTCGCCGGCAGAAGCTTCATAGACGTATGTGGTGTTGTCTGTGAAGCTCCTAAGGCCCTTGTGGGAGATCCGTCCAAGGCCCCAGGGGGCTCCATGTTGTGCCACGTAGTTGCAGGCAGGAATTAGCACATCTCTTTCGACGTAGTCGACCTTCGCTGTGGTGTCAGAATCGTTCATACTCCGAGACAAGACTGAAGCAAGACGTATCAATGAACTTACACCTGGATGCGCCCGTACAGACTCGAGAGCAGCATCGTCGAGCTTTCCGGCAAGGCCCTTGAACGAGGTGAGATTGTAGAAGTAGTCGACTTCATCCATGAGGCTCTCAACCTCGCTTGCTGTGTCTGTGCTGATGTCGTTCTTCAACTTCACGACAAACTTGCCCGGAATAAGCGTGGTACTGGGTTGTCGGTCCTCGTAGAGAGGTGCCAACGCCGCGGTAGGGGCTGCGATTGCCGCAGCAAGGGCGAGGAATTTGTTGAAATGCATGGTGGAGGTAAAGTGTGCTGAGGGAGCGAAGATGGGGCTTTCCGGGTAGTCGGACAGGCAGCGATAGAAGATTCTGCAAAGTTGATGTTGGATATCGTTGGTGTGTTTGTTGTTTGTTTGTTTCCAAACTTCGTGTTGACTCCGAAGGGAGGCCGCCGAGTCTCAAATGGTCCTGACCTGCTGGAGGAAAAGTGCCTTCCTACCTAGCTCGGCCTGCAGTGCATCGACCGGTTCTTGACCTGTGGGGAAAGAGCATGGCAGATAGACAGGGAGCTGTGCTAGTGCAGGCCGTGCCTTGAGACCCGATTCTGTACTGCTCAGGGAGGAACGAGCCAGAAACCTCAGGGGAAAGTGCAAGCATACGTCAGCTCAAGTGCTTCTCATCCGTCATGTTTATACAAGGCTCCCTTCCCTTTTTGAAGTAGCCAGGGTCCAGGCCCTGGGTCGACTCAAGGAACCGGGAAGTCAAGATGCTCACTGCCCATCACAGCGATGCGATACTTGCTCGTGTGATCGTGTAGTAGAACAATGCAAAAATTAAATAATTAATTCTGATGATTTTATCAACTGGTTCGTAGCCATCTTTGCTCTTCCCTTGAACCCAGTACTCATGCCCCAAAGCTGTCCGCAGAGCAAAGCCCTCGCTGTCCCAACCTTCTAAACTAGTGCTTGCTTTCTGTGATTACTCTATGCCACTGCTGAGATTTGGGACGGCTTCAGGTCAACCGTCACTGGTGCACATTCGACGTTCCTGCTCGAGTAAATCTGGCCCAGGGTCCAATTTGTGTTTTGCCAGGTAGTATCAGTGCAGTCCAGCGTCAGGTTGACTTGCCCAGAGGCAGAAAACGTGATACTGGATCCATAAAATGTCAGCTAGGGGATACCCAGGGGCGGCGGGAAAAGGAGAGTATCTGGGGTACTCACGGGTACTGAGGGTCTTGGTCGCGACAAACCCATTTTTGGTCGACAACCAGCTCACCAGAGGGCCTGTTGAAAGTGAACTTTGCCGGAGCTGGTCCTGGCTGACCCACTTGTCCATCGAAGGTGCAGTTGTACTGCATGGTGCCGTAGAAGAAATCCGAGAGCTGGCTGCTTGCCGCGTTGCATGAAGCCAGGAGGTCCGGCACTGCAGGGTTCGACAGGTTGAAGTTCACGTAGCCCCATGAGTTCTGGTGTGCAGGGGTAGTGAAGATGTATGAAGCGTGGTAGTCGAAGTCTTGTACCGTCCATTCAAAGTCGCCGAACGAGGTCTCTGAGCAGCCGGCCGAGTAGTCTCGGGTGGCCTTTTCGAGGGGTGTGCAAGCAACATACGCGGCGTATGCCACGAAAGCCGAGATAAATCGATACATTTTGTGAATCTGCGTGAGAGGGTGGCGAGTAGTGCTTTTTGGACGATACAATCAGGTCTTGTGCCTTGCAGTAAACTTTAGTACTCAATGTGAGGAATCAAAGCCGATGTGATCATGTCCCAATCTGCACAACTGAACGTACTTTGACATGAGGATACGCTTAAATATATTGGTGTCCTTCTCCGCAGCCATCGTGACTCCTACGCAAATGAAGAGTGAGCTGTTGGGTCTCGTAATGGACGACTGAAGCTGCCTGCATGCGGAAAAGCCCTAGAAGCTGATCCCCCCAGCCGTGAGTGGCCAGCAGGGTGACGTCGGCCGGTGATCGCTGATGCCAAGGCCTCGTATTCCCTGGCCGCTTCCCAATATTCAACGTCACTCGCGGGATCCCGCTCCCATCCTTTCGGGCTCGTAGCTGCCGACAACGCTTTATGGGCATGTCTTAGATTTTTTTTTGACTCGTGTCGAATCGCACCTGGCGATTCTTTCGTCGTCGTACGGCCCATGGACCACGCTTGCATAAGTTGCATCACCGACCAACCTGATGGTGTCTGTCCAGAACGAGTCGAGTCGCACGGGACCAATGATTCCTGACCGCTAATCTAGTGTACCGCTAATTGTACCGCCCTCTTATGGCGGCCATGAGCACTCTGTCGCTCTGGTACCTGCTGTGTACGGGGGAGCCAGGGGCGATTGGTCACACAGATGATCCTCGTAATGGTGCTCCCGAGTCCCGCTGGTGCTGCTCTCCGGGTGTCACGAAATGCAGCTGTGGCGAAGTTATTGCAGTGCCTCTAGCTGACAGCGGCTTAAGTATTGACAATACATTCCTCAAATGTTTCGGCATATCATGGAACGTTGTATTCAATTAATACCAACTCTTGCCATCGTCCAGTTCTCGCCTTCGTCCATGTGACGTGCACTTGTGGGAATGGGTCAGGTCGTGATTTCACAGATGGTGAGATTTTGATGCGTGCACCCAACAAATCCCTCGTTGCATGTCATACGGGGCTCATGGACGCCTAATATCGACGGGAAAGCCATCTCTTGTGTCTCATAAAATTATGAGCTGAGAATTATTGGTTATATAATTCCTAGGGCTCAAGTCGCTCCACGATATCGCCACCGTGAGGTTTCAACAACCACTTCGCCTGGAGAGGGCCCAGTAGCATGTTCAATTGCCCCGTCCATATAGGATATTCTTCCAATCGAAGGACCTGAGACAGTCCTCCACCGTGGCCAACTCGTCACTGGTGACGCCGAGATCGTGCGGATACAAAGTCTTGTCCTCCTGTCCAGCATCAACAAAAGCGTCGTCCTGCAACTCATAATACTGGAACATAGCAGCCTTTTGTGTGGCTACAGGACCCCAGATAGCCTCATTTTCCTGCAGCGATGTGTTTTCATACGCCACCTGCGTCTCATTTCCGAGTTGCTCTTTGACGACTCTATCGAGTGCCTCTACGTCCTGACTCATTGTCGTTCTGTGCGCTTCGCCCACGACCCATTTGTCGTAGCTCCTCTCTCCGCTGCGAAGAATAGCACGAACAAGAATACCAATGTTCTTACGCTCGTCTCCAACGCTTGAAAATGAGGCATCGGGGCGAAGGGGTAGCTTCACAACGAATTTCTTGGCAGATGTCTCACGCAAAGTCAGCGAGTGTAGTCAGTGTACCGGACCAGAACTTACATCGTAAATAGGTAGGTATCCCGGATTCTTCAAATTAGATCCATACATTCCGACAGCCAACATTGTAGTCTTCTTGGCCAGCTCCGGCTCGTTGCGGATGAATTGAGCCGCGGCAACTTTGGACTGGAAATGGTGGATGTGCACTTTGCCATCAGTCCTCTTCCCGCCATCTGGCAGGGTGGACCACACCAGGTGCTTCAGAGTCGTGACATGTGCGAGTGCGTGGGCCATCCTCACGGCAGTCTTGGACTCCGCCTCCTCCGCAGCTGCAGCTCCCTGGGAGACAAAAACGTCTGGAGGAAAGGCAGTATTTGCGAAGACTGCCTCCGCACCTTCTAGTGCTGCTCGAATGCTGGCCTCTGATCCTATATCGACCTCGACCACTTCAACACCGGTTCTCGAGAGCTCCCTGGCCGCATCACTCGATTTGTTAGAGGTGAGCCCGCGTATGTGGTATGCTGGACTGTGGGAGGACTGCAAGGCCGACACCACACTGCGACCCTGCGTACCAGTTGCTCCGAAGACGGCCAGTACGGGCATTTCTGGGAGAGCCATCGATATCGACACTTGATCTTGTGAAAGCAAGTTGACCCTTGGAACCTTTGCGACAACGACACAAGCACTCAGTCAAGGAACGATAGTGTAATTCGCACTTCGTTCTGGTAGACTATACATACTCCTGAGCTTCATCTATATTCAATGTCATGTATGATGAAAGATTGGGTTGTTTATTAATAGCTAGATCGGCTTACCTGATCAGCAGCACAGAGGCCCCACAGAGGGGCCGATTGTAGAACCGCAAAACATGAGGCTGGTTCATAGACAGCTGACCAAATCGTGATATGTGTGCTCCATGTGGGCCTCTTCGTCTCGCTGACCAACACTATCAGTTGGTTGATCTTGTGTTTTGCTAATTTGGTTGGTAATTAAACATTCGAGATTACACAGGTGGTTCCCATTTAGGTCTAGTATTTCTTCTCGATCCCAGAGGCGGATCAATTTGCTGAAGTAGTCTAACGCGAGGTATGAAAGTTTTCCCTCATCTGTTTGTCATCACCAAATTAGTCAGTATTGTCGCTGAATGGCGGCTGACCTTGGAGAGGGCGTTATGCTCTCCAACGTTGTCAGCTTGGGTCAGGTCCCAGCGAACCAGAAGGGCTTAGATAACCTCTACATATTTAGGTACATCACGAGCTCGAGTTGTAGAACGGAGTCAAAACCCACTTGCCAAATAAAGCAGGACATATCGTCCTGTACGCAAAAGCCTGTTTTGAGGTGTTTGGGTACAACCTGCAAATAGATATTGAGATACACACAGTAGTAGTGATTGTAACAGATCAGAGTGCCAGCCCAAAGACCTCATCCATGCCGGATTCAGATTAGCATGATCCTTTCCTCTTTCCAGCACAGACACAGATTCTGGGGCTGTGCTTTATGCTTTGGAGTATTTGCCTCCCACAAACCAAATTCGATACTCTGCATGGTGCTGCCATATACCTCACACACATGGCTTGTATCATTTTCGTGCAGTTCATGTGCGTGGCAGAGTAATTGCGACGCGAGCACATGACATGTCCAATCTGCGAATGTGAATCTTGATGTTTCTGTACCATCCGCTCGCTGCGGTGGTACCGAATGCACGAACGGCAGAGGTAAATCCCCGACAAGGGTGTTTTGAGCTTAAAAAAACCCTGGTGTTTTGAGCTGAATTTGTGACACAGTCCACCCTCGGCAGCCGGAACTGCACGTAGCCAAGGATATGGGGGCCACTTTTCCCAGTCGCCATTATCTGCCGGCATTTAAGTTTAGCAGGTCGATGAAGTCGATCATCTGCGTATGCTGCAACTGCTATAGCAGGGTTTGCTGAGGAGGTATTCAAGCCTTTTCCCCGGCATCTGCAGGTGGGCAGATTGTCTTTGGTGGTTTGTGATGATTGGTGTATGAATAAGGATGCATTGGAACTCCAAAGCCATTCAAAACGCTCACAAACTGCTCGCGGTACCTGGAGCACGCTTCTAGTTTCCGTTGGGTGGGCGCCTTACTTCTTCGAGAATAAGCATAGAAGATCTCCCGACATCGAACAGCAGCAAAGATTGGGCAAAGTCACGAACATCAAATGATTAATGCTAGAGCCTAAGAGAGAATGAAAACCTTGGCCCGTTTAGGCCACCAGTTCGAAATCCGTCCAGCTGAGCTGAGGATGTCGCCGTTGGTTCAGCACGGCTGTTCTCATCTGAAGTCGTCCCCAATCACATCTCGCCCACCCGGCGGCAAAAATTCCCCAAGATTGGAGTGTGGAGGCGTGTGTGAGACCCACCCCCGGCTGTGCTCACTGGCGCAGCTGCTCGGACACTACACATCCGTGCCCGTGGCTAGTGCTTGGTTTCGTTTGGACTGAAAATTCCACGTTTGGCCCGATGCTTTAGGCCAAAGCTTACCCCATACAAAGTCGGGCTGCCCAGCAGACCCATGCCTGCACACAAGTGCCTGGCGTTTGAGAGTCGAAACGCAGCTGTGCCAGCTGCTGCCAACATCCAGCAGCCTCCAATCACCACCTTTCCCCCCTGAGTCGGCTTTGCGAACAATCCCAACACGGCAGATCTCCCGTGGGATAGATTGGGTTCCAAAGAGGCCGAACTCATATGTCAGTTGACGGGAGTTTAAAGGTTGCATGGCAATGCTGGCCAAGGGGGGCACAGACGGGGGGTCAGGAGAAGCGAGCACATCAGCCCAAGTGTGCCAGTGCCAACCCCCCGCCCGCCGAGGATGTTTCACCACCAGGGTCGTCGACAGCAAGCACAGATGCCTTCTGAATCCGGGCCGGCCTGGTTTTTCATATGTTTCTTTCTGCTGCTAGACAAGCCCTTAATGTACTCGGTCCCCAGCAAAGCGCGTTTCCCCGGGCCCGCTTCTCTTCTAAGCCTCCGAGCGCTCGCATCACCGGACACGATGCTTCGATTGTGGTGACGGGATTAATTACGGTATCGAGGATCGATCAGCGTCTGCCGTTATCCTATTTTCCCGAGCTCGCCACAGCGGTCGCGACTCATGTCGACCTGGAGTATGGGAGTCCTTCGACGGCCCCAGGGCAGCTTCATGCCCGCACAACGTCGACAAGAAGGAAACAAAGAGGGAGGTAGTAAAGACGGAAACGGGGGAGGAGGAGGCGATGGGAAAGGAAATAATGGCGGTGGAGGCAACGGCGGAGATGGGCAGCGAGGCGGAGGCGAAGGCCAGTCAAGACCCGACGGCCAAGATCGACAAGGCCCTCCACAAGGCGGTGGCCCAGATCGACAGTCTTCCAACGGCGGTGGACGAGGCCAAGGTCAAGGCCAAGGTCAAGGACGGCCACCATCTCCACAAGGTGGCCAAGGTCCCGATGCTGATCGACAAAGAGATCAGGTCAACGGACCACCGAACGGAGGGCAGCCGGGAGGTCAACAAGACCCAAACCGGAACCAAGGCGGTGGTGGGAACCAAGGGCAAGGCCAAGGCCAAGGCCAGGGGCAGAATAATCAGAACGGGAACCAGAATCAAGGCGACCGAGGACAAGGCCAACAGAATCAGGGCCAGAAAGGGCAGGGTCAACAAAATCAAGGTCAGAACCAAGGTCAGAACAACCAAGGCCAGACCAACAATCAAGGCCAGAACAACAACAACCAGGGGCAGAACAACAACAACCAAGGCCAGAATAACAACAACAACAACAATCAAGGCCAGAACAACAACAACCAAGGTCAGAATAAGGATGGGAATCGAGGTCAAGGCCAGCAGAACCAGAACCAGGGTCAGCAAAACCAAGGCGGCAATAAGGGACAAGGACAGACACAAAATCAGGGACAATTTCCGGACAACAACAACAACAACAACAACAACAACAATAATAACAATAATAATAATGGCAACAACAACCAGTCCAAGTCAGAAGAGTCTAAGTCGACAACCCAGGAGCAGACCTCGACTGCCGAGCAGACCACGACCTCCACCCCCGAGGCCCAACCCACAGAACAACCTCCTCCGCCTCCCCCTCCCGCACCGGAAGCGCCGCCTCTCGCTGCCCAACCGCCGCCACCCCTGGCACCACCACCCCCTCCGCCAGAACAAACTACGACCTCAACGACTTTGACGACGACCTCTTCGACCTCAAGCACACCTGCAGCATCAACCAGCACGACGCAGCAGCAACAACCAGCGGTTTCTTCCCCCAGCCCCTCGACAGTACCTCTTGCTGCGCAAACCCAAGTCTCACTCTCACCACAAACCACGCCTCCACCTGTGCCACTGCCCATCGTCGTACCAACCCCGGCTGGTGGGTCCCCGGTTGCTGAGCTGGCTCCCCCACCGTCTCTGGCATCAGTACCTATACAATCTGCAGTAGCCGACAATGATACCTCCTCACCTGGACCTGTCATGTCATCTGGAAAGATGGCAGGAATAGCCGGTAAGTTCGCTACTGACTCTGAATATCTGTGCAGTTTTTGGCTGACTCGTCTTGATAGTTGGGAGCGTTTCTGCTGTAGCAATTATTGGAACTTTAATCCTGATCCTGTTCCGTCTCAGGAGAAGAGGTTATCTGCGATCATTCAAGAGGCCATTCAAAAGCGCCCGAAGTGGGCTCACGGGACGCGCCAGGAGGCTTCCAAGCCGGACGTCTACGCCTGAGCCAGAAATGAGCGAGACGCGCATGTCCGCTGCCGCACCCCCAGCAGAGAGACTGAGCAGGGTCCGCTCACCGTCTGCGTGGGATTACGATGACGACGATGACACATCGGCTTCACCTTCGATCCTCGAGAGGCCGCTGCCAGTCATCCAAAAGTCCTTGAAGGGCCTGGTCGGCCGTGGCGGAGCCAAGCCAAGGACTGCGGAACGAGACTTGGACGGCTTCTTCGTCGGGAGCACGCTGTCCCCAGTACCCGAAGCTCGATCGGTCATGTCACAGACCACCGACGCAACCCTCGTCGTACCGCCCTCGCCCGTGCTGCAAGGCACCGAGTCGCGTGAGCCCCTGGCTCAACAGCCCGAGCCTGCACCTTCCGTCAACTGCCCGGTGCAAAAGCTGCAGAACAAGCTCCGCCTGCACAACTCCACCGACCCGCGCCCATGTACGAAACACCCCGGCCACCAGGCAGCAGACCGGGGCAGTGTCTCATCCGTGTCGTCATGTACGACGTGCGGCGGCTCGTCGCCCAGGGAAAGCCGCTTCTCCTTTGCCTTCCTCCTGCAGCCACCCCTGGACTTGTTCAAATCCAAGAGAGGCTCTTCGGATGACGACAGCAGGAAGTCAGGCTGGTCGTTGTGGTTCAGGACCGAGGATAGCAAGAGGGACAGGCCGGAACAAAGTAATATGCAAGAGAAGAAATGAGAGGCTCGCTGGCGTGTCCGTGGAAATAGTGGCTGATTGCAAAGTACCAATGACATATAGTTGTGGAGCCGGCATATTCAAATAATCGAAGTCCTTAAGCGGCTTCGATTCAAATTCATCAGCGCCTCACCTGCGAACAATCTCTTGTGAATCAGTGCCCTAGAAGGCCAATATGCCACTTGCGTAAGGCCTCTCCCCCATCACACGCAGAACTTCTTTCCTTAGACGGAATTGTAACCAGGTCTTCCACGGGCCTGGCACGGTAAGAAGGGCTTGTGCACGAAATCTTGAGCTCCATGAGACTAGGTCCGGACTAGCGTCTCCATCTGGTAATGTGAATACATGACAATCCCGGCCGATATCCCGGGTCACCGGAGCTTTATTGACGACAAGGGAGCCCCGGCTGAGTTCAAGGTCGGTTTTCCGAACGCGATGAGGACGCGATGGAAGACGCGCTCCATTATTCCTGGCATGCCAGGGAATATGTCTCATTCAAGCCGGCACAAATTTCTCCGGCGTAGTTGACGTAGGACTCTCAAGCCTCTTCACAGCGAAGACAGCTTGGCATAGCAGGACGGACCATTCACGCCATGTCAAAGCCGGCAATAAGCAAACCAACCAAGAGCTACGCTAAGATAGGAGGAACGCTCACAGTCACATAAGAAGAGCGAAGGAGAAGCAACGGAATCTTGAAAATCCCACATGGGCTGTGACAATGCGCACAGCGGGCTGGCGGCACCTGAACAACCTCATCACCAATGAGTCGAAGGTTTCTCAGGCCATTAGACCCCTTGGGCGGTGAGCGCATAATTAATTCTTGTTTCCCACGTGGATTAGCGTAGGCTGGCCTGCGGGAGACTCCCACGCGACGTGGATGCGAACGTTGAAACGGGCAGTCAGTTTGAGACCCCTATTCGTAGCATACACGAGGCCAGGGTGGTGCTTGGCAAATACGGCAAGTGAAGTTCAGGCAAGATTTTGTGCTCAGTGGCCACTAAGAATCGTCATGACAATGTAAAGTGTGGATGTCCTTGTCACCACAAGTCTCTATGACCAGAAGCCGCCGTCGGTCTCACGGGCCACTCCGTGATCATCCACTAACGCCGTTTTCGAAGATGTTTGAGCAGGATTGCGAAGGAACTTTTGCAGTCTTGCTTTCCGAAGAAAGAAGTTTCTACCGCCCTTCGTTGGTACGGATCCATTACCCGGAGCTGTTGCTATACATTTACGAGAACCATTCGATAGAGAGGTTATTGTACGAGCCAATTGACCCAACAACTTGGACCACTTAAATTATAGAAAACAGACATTCGCACAGAAAGGAACGGATAATACACAAATACATTACATGCCTAATATACTTATATCCAATATACCCATACTCAACACCCATACTCAAAACACCCATGGAGGCAATGAAGATGTCAAATTAGCTGCAACTTCGCCTTCACCTTCACATACGTCAAGTCAGGGATGGAGTGATGGAGATGGTAGCTGCTGCCATGGGCCATCGGGCAAGGTGAATTCGCATTGACAAGAGACGGCATGGCTCGAATGATTTTTGTTTTGTTCCGGCGTTATCATAGCTAAGACATTGACTGACATTAAGCCCTCGTCCTCGTTACTCATAAATCATGCATCAGATCCTATTTACAATAAATGACTAAATCCGGAGCGAAGCGATGTTCTCCTTGATGAAGACATAAGTATCATTCCTGAAATCATCGGCCAGGTAGTTTTGCGACAGTGCGTAAAACTGGACGAGCTGGTTCCCGTTCCCGGTGTCTTTCCACTGCGGCCAGTTCGGGTAACTTCCGTAACCGACGTTGGGGTCCAGGTTGTACAGGAAGTTGTAGTAGTATGTCCGTATACTCCTCGCAGCGTAGTTGTCGTAGATGCCGAAGAAGACCTGCAGCAGGTCGCTCCCGTGGAATGTGCCCAAGAAGGGTGTTCCGTAGTTGTAGCTTGCCAGGTAGCTCCATGACGGGACGCTTGGGTTGGCAGCGTTTGTGTTCTCGAGGAATCCCCGGCGGGACAGGGTGAAGACCAGATCACCGAGCAACGCGGAGATGCGCTTGAACTGAGGGTACACCTCATTGAGGATCCCGGTCCTGAACGGCGATCCTTGAGTGATGTCCTGAGGATATGTCTCGAGAAGGGCGGTCAGTTGCTCGTTCGAGGCGCTCTTGAAGTAGTAGGTCGCCAAGTACTCCAACAGGTCCTGGGTTGTCGTCAAATTTGAGGTGAAGAGCGTGAAGATCGTGCCCTCGTCCTCTTGGTCACCGTTGATCATGGGAACTGCGGCGTATCGACCTTGAGCCGCGAGCACGTCAGGGCTGTCAGGGAGCACGGTGCCATCCGGCCTGGGGAGGTATGACAGAGCCACGGATTGGTATCCAAGGAAGCCTGGGACCGAATTGGCGGCGTCTAGGAATTTTTCGTACGGAAGAGCCCGGAGACACTCCAGTGTGTCGCTCGCTCCAGAGCAGCCTCCCTCACTCACAACGGTGTCATAGATGACCTGTCCCTTTGGGCAGTCCACAGGGTCCGCAGGCACGATGCTGCCAGAGTCCATGATGGCACCCCGGAACAGTGGCTTGCCGTTGTAGGTGTTGTCGCCTCCGTATAGAGCCATCTGGTCAAAGACGCTGATAGCCCCTGCGGACTCGCCCCAGAGTGTCACCTTGGTCGGGTCGCCTCCAAACGCCTCGATATTGTCAGCTACCCACTCCAGAGCCAATCTCTGGTCAAGGAGACCCAGGTTGGAAGAGCCATCGGCCAGGATCTCCTTGCCGGGCATAAAGCCGAATCCAGCAACGCGATAGTTGACCGCTACAAAAATGTAGGGCTGATCTTGGCTGATGGCTTGGTCAAGCAGGTCTGTTCCATCGTACATGGCAGCCCATCCAAGCTATCTTTTGGTCAGCATCTCGGAATCAAAATTCCTGTGCGGGTATTTGCCTTACCTCGAACGCACCCCCAAAGATCCAGTACAGAACCGGCAAGTTCGCACCGGCCTCCACACCTGCCGGGCGGATGACGCTGACCGTCAAACAGTCCTCGCTCTGGTTTGTTGCTGCCTGGATGATGGGCAGGGTGACAAGATCACCAAGAATCTGCAGGAACAGGCTCTGGTTCTCGCCAGTCGAGACAAGCATCTGTGGGCAGGCCGCTGCTGGGTTGATTGCATCATACGCATCGCCAAGGTTGGTTGACAACTTCTTGGGGGGCTTGAGTCGTAGGGACCCAGTGGGTGGGTCTGCAAACGGGATACCTGCAAACTTTTCAACATTGCCGCTCGCCAGCCCAACAACGGTGTTGGACGGGGAGAGGACGACAGTCGGCGAGACTGCTCGTCCGTCGACCACGGGAGAAGAGCCCTGGCGAGCTGGCAGGGCCAGGACGCAGGCCGCCAGAGAGGCCCAAGCCGAGATGGAGGGTGCCTTCATGTTGCTCTGAGTTGACCGACTGAAAGAAGTGCAAGAAGCCACAGGTCGAGGATGCTGGAGTCAGGCCGGCGCGCGAGAAAAGTTCACCAAGGCGAGACTGGCAGTGCTTCAGCCGGGAGCCATGGTGGAAAACAGAGAGGCTCGGCTGCCCATTTTATCTACGAGATTGCTGATCGGATTGGTTTCTCCCCGGGGCCGAGTCGTCTCTCCACATATACGGACGATGATCATAGCCGTGTGAAATGTACACCGTCCCTGCATGGGAATTCAATAGATTCCCGATTCGTGGTGCCCAAAAAAAAGGCCAGCTGACTGTCAAAGTGAATGGGCGTATCGACAATACGGGCGTAGTCTCCGGGTGCCACGCCGGACCGTTGCCCTTTTCGGGCAGGCTATCTGCCACGCTGCTTAGATCTCTGCGACGCTGTGCTGGGGATTGCGGGGATCCCAATTCACTACCCCGTGGGGTACGAACTTTTCTGGAAGATTGCATGGGCGGCACAAGCTTTCACTCCGGCGTGCCGGCGCGAAGTTGCTATGTAATTTCCCCCAGCGGCATATGCAGCAGGGGCTCGTCGGCAGTCGTTATGTCGATGACCTCATCACAATTGATGCGGAGCAGGTCAAGATAAAAAACAGCACCTTGCACCCGTAGGAAAAGAGCCCACCGAGAATGTTTTGAGTTGAATCTGGACGCCTGAGGGATCGACGGAATAGGCTCAAAACCTACGACGCGTTTTCCGTCCGCTCTGGCCAGCCCACACAGCCTGACAGGGCGTCAACGGCGCCCGGATACGACAGTCGATCAAGTGTGTGTGTGTGCCTGGAGCGGTCAAGAAAAGACGAACATGTGAAGATTTTTCATCCAATACCTCCCTAAATCACGACTAGACCTCGGCAGTGGAGAGGTTCATCCAACCTGATGTACCACACCTTCTGGATAGTTCGGGCTGCCGGGCAGATCATGCAGACCACAGCCCCTCACGCGTTGGAGTCCTGGCGCCTAGCAGACAAGATGGAGGGTAAGCAAGCTTCCAAGCTTCCTCCGCTGGCAAATGGGGGCCGGAGGAGCATGCCGACAGGCACAGCTAAGCGGGACGGGCGGATTTGTCGAATCATGACCACCGCCTCAAATAGATATGATTGCAGGCCATCCCCGGGGGCGGCTGGGTTAATCCTGAGAGGGCTGGAGAACGTGAGGAGAGAAGTTCTCGAGAACTTGCGGGGACATTGAGTCCGGATGGGGCTTGTTCAACGCGATCCCCACCTTGGGCCTCTAGTGAGTCTATTAGACTTCGGTGACAGTCTTGGGCGAACTCTTGTTAGTGGTGCTCGACACCGGTTAGCATCCGTGTCTGGGCCCAGGTCAGATATTCTCCTGGCTGCCCTGGTTCCTGCGCGTAGTGCTGCATGGGTGCGTGGCATTGCGGCTGGGAGTCGCACAACACCTCCAAGGTCAGCAACGATGCGGGGAAGTGGCTTAAATGCGGCGGCCAATACTTCCTGTTCCAGCGTCGACACGTCAGCTGACTGGCTGTGTTTACCGAGCGCGTCCGTGAGAAGACATATTTGAATCATTCACAAGACAGGTTTGCAGATCATCTGAGTAGCGAAGCGTCCACAACCTTGCGAGTCGTATTCGTATGTTCCAAGCAGCTCCAACTTGCGTCCGAACACCAAGCTGTTCGCCGGGACTAGCAGTGACACCCTCTCAGGCGAGTGTATCGTCGATGCGACGGAGACAGAAGATGGCATGTGACAGTGGACATATCAGGTATTCAAATTCGAAAATGTGCAGGAGATTCGTAGCGTCGGGTGCATCCTCCGTTCCGCGTTGAGCAAGTGTACTTCATGTTCCAAACTTCGCCTATGCGAGAGACCGATGCGCTCAGAGGATTTTCCAAACTCTGAGCATGAAATGAAACAAGGCAATCGAGCGGCTGGAAACTCCATTTTGAATCATGCAAAATGAGCATATTGTCGCCCGCCCCTTGGAAAATAGCAAACACAGAATACGTACACCTCTGTGCCAGCGATGAGAACGCGTGTTTCGAAGCACACTTCAACGCTTCACCCGGCAAACACCTACTACACGTTCGGACACCATGTGTCAGTATATTGCATCTTTAGTATGACATATCAAAAGGACACTAGCTCCAATGTAAGAGCATCGGGAATGGCACTACATGTGGCACAACGTCCGAGTGGCAAGCAATATATTCTGCTTAGTTGATGAGAATATTCTCACACGAGGGATGATACGTTATCCCACAAGATATTATGCCAGACAAGCCTTGGAAGTTATCCCAGAGATGGTTGTTCCAGAGATGCTTGTCCTAGAGATAATTATTCTAGATGAGATTATCCTAGAGCACAAAATCCCACAGGAGACAGTCCCACAGAGGCTAATTACAGCATACGCGAGGGATTATCCCATAAGAGGCTAACCCAAAAGCTTTGTCCTATTAGAAACTAATCACAAGAGGGTGGTTCTCCATCAGATCATCCAATTGAAGGTCGATCGGGTCCGAAAGTAGCACTTTGCAACACACAAGGGGTGTGGCAGCAAAGCTTCCAGCGAGCTGTCATCACAATTGCATGTGATTTCGGCCGACATGGGAATCCGAGACTCAAGGCGCCATTCTCGCTCACTCTTGCATGAGAACAGGTCTCTTGGTACGTATGTAGTGTTGCCTTGGGGGGACCAATCATCTTTCATCCCCCTCTTGGAAAGCCCGTCTATAGACCGGATACAGATGCTTCCCAGAAAGGTTCAGCGCAGAGTGCCGCCGGCGGTAAATGACATGATCACAACAATCTCAGAAATGGTGTTGGCCTGCTCATGTGTCTTGAAATATGAAAACTCGCATATTCTCTGTCTATTATACTAAGTATGTAGTCTGTGTGTATCCACTGTAAACCTGCCAGACCTGTGGTTGCGCTGGGTATCAAGCTGTGAAAGCCTTCCTTCCATACGTGAGGCCCGTGAAGGCCGAAGTATTCCTCAACTATGTCTCCACACCGGTAGAGATATGCCTGCACATGGTCACATGCCAGAGCAGCCATGTCAGAACCCCTCTTCTTGATATGTGTCTCCTGTTCATCATTGCCGCGGCTCTGTTCGCTTCGTAAATCAAAGCTGGTCCTGAGCGTGCTTATGATCGAGCCTTCGGTAAACGCTGTTTTCCCATCCCCTGGAGAGCCGAAATGTCTTGAGCAGCCGGAATACTGCTTGCCGCTGCTCCGCCTGGAGAAAAGGGCGTCAGTATGAAGCTCTTCTGTGTTTGTACTTCCAGGATTTTTTGTCTCACCTGCGACTGCCCCTTCAGCTCCCTCTCCAGCCCCTGCAGCACCTCCTCCAGTCTCATTGCCTCCTTCTCCAGCGCCTTGACCAACCTCTGGAGTTGCAGCATTGCCTTCGCCGCCGGCCTGTCCCTCAGTGGCGCCCCCTTCGGCTTCTCCGCCCTGGAAACGTGTTAATTAACAGAATATGAAAGATGGGAGACTATGAAAAAAGAATGGTGCTTACGCCAAACGATATCTCTCCATCACCGACCACCAAGGCAGGAGAATAAGCGCCAAGGTTGATATTAAGGGGTGCGCCTTGGGTCAACCACGCAAGTGCGCCCAGGTAGAGGAGGATGCTGCGAGTATACATCTTGTGGGGTTTGGCTGATGAAAATGTGGGTATATGTAGATTTATTATAATGTAGGAAGACGCGGTAATGAGCGGTTCCAGACCAGCTTGAAGACTTGAAGAAGAGAAGAGAATGACAGGATAGAGGTTGAGGATGATTGAAGTAAGTTGGGACGAGGGAGCACTGGGGATCTTTATCAAGGACCCATCCGTTGAAACATCGCGGGCCAGTTCAAGGATGTGTCGCCTCAAGTGGGCTCGGTCGTGCTCCCACGGGGCTCCAAGGCCGGGGTGCAGGCGTGGGAGCGGTGCTAACGGTGTCCAAATCGAGGTCCGTGAAGACAGTCCGGTGAATCAGTCAGTGTTTGACACCCTTACGAAAAAAAGTCTTGGAAAGAGGCAAGAAACAGGAACGCCTGGGCTCCGAGACCAGATGGTGCCGAAAAGTTCTGGGGAAGGACTCTGCTCAGACAGCTTGGCGGACCTTGGCTGCAGTCAACTTGGCGATCCAGCGCCCCGGGTGTCTGACCGACCTCCGGAGGGCCTACAGACTGGGGCCATATCAAGCATTGCTATATGGCCTTTGCTACCAACCCAGACGAGTCATTCCTTGTCATAGTGGTAGCGACGATGCCAAGAGCAGTTTTGCCAGCCTTTATGCTGACTCAAGTCCAGACGCCCAATCCGCCTCCCCAACCAAGGTCAAAGCATCAATCAATCACGGTACTGCAAAGCGCCGCGTCTCCTTGAACAAGACACCCGCGCCCAACACTGAAGCATGCCTAGTATTCTGCAAAACAAACTAGAGCTATATAAGCGCCCATTGTAATCTGTTCCCGTCACCTAGGCCAAAGCATGTTCATCACCCGGGAGTCTGGATCTTGAAAGATCAGCTTCGTCTGAACTACTGGGCCCAAAAATATCTCAGAGCGGGCCAAGAGTCCTCACGTTTGGGCTAGCCGGCAGGGATCAGCGGACCTGGCGCTGTCTGAGACACGACTCCCGGGCGTCGAGCCTCACAAATCTCGACGCCCACATTTTTTGCTTAATCGCGGCCAAGCTTTCGCATAAAGCTAGGCTGCACCTCTGGAGGATACCCAAGAGTTTCGCCTATGATCTTGTCACTTCCAGAGTCGTACGGACGATCTCGCCAAGTCATGACAGTCGCTTCTGGGCCTGTGGAGGCATTAACAAGCCTTGGTCGCCGCGTCCCACAGACAGTGGCGAACCGGGGCGACTCAAGCAGCAATCTGAGCCCAAGCTGTTGTTAGTCTCTGCCTTTTCCGCGCCCAAAAAGTTTACTGCGTTCAAGAACAATTCTGTTCATGCGTTGTGGTGAATTAGCACGTTGCTTGTCTTGTACTTTAAACATTAGCTTGACCTGAAGCCTAAATTTAGAGCCTTAGTGAGTAACAGCATGGATGCCAGAAAACACAGAGCAAGCCTGCGATGTGAACAAGCAGGGTGCCAAGACCTGGTGATCTGGCCAGAAGACTTGGTCAAAACGATTCTATTTACTCTCGTCTCACGATGAATGTTGGTCTCGTTAGCTGCTGGTGCAAGCGTGTATCTCAGCCTTGGGAAGGTTCTGGACCACGAGGCTCTCATGCTTTCCTCGACGACGCAGAATTCTCACCATCGTTGTGAGCGTGAACCAACGTGTGGAGACTGGTCCATGGCCGGATGAACGGAATTGCAGCTTGCTCTATTCTTATCCACGACCACTTGATTCCTTACACATTTGCGCGCATAGCCTCACAGCCGGCTCTCGGAGAGCGTTACTCGACTGCTCGCGTGCAATTGCGGGTCTTTACTATCCAGATCGAAGGGATTTCAAAAGACTGGGGATAAGTCTGTTAGGTCTGTGGGATGAACTCTTGCGAGGCCAAAAACTGGGATACCTAGGCAGCCTCGTGTGGGAAATTCAGCCATGGGCTGGCCTGTCTTCTTTTGGTCCAGGTCATATTGCAAAACCGATATACACTACTATAGCTGTACTAATTTATTGACCTTATCATGGACAAGAGTTTTCGGTGGTCGGGGTCGTTCCGTCAAATTCGCATCAATAATCACGAGAATGATTCCTCAATGAAGACAAAAAGAACAAACACAATCATTAATGTAGAAGCCAGCAGTCTCCTACAGTAGAAGTCTGATAGCTTCCGGTGGTTAATTATGAGAGTGGATGTTCGCACCGGTTAAAACGGATAGTACACTGGTACATCACCAATATTAAACTAACGCCCAATCCCAATTTGCATGCCCAATACCCATACACCCAACACCCATACACCTATACACCCATACACCCATACACCCATACACCCATACACCCATACACCCATACACCCATACACCTATACACCCATACACCCATACACCCATATACCCATACACCCATATACCTATATACCCATATACCTATATACCCATACACCTATACACCCATATACCCATACACTCAACACCCATAGATCTAATACCCATACCTACACCTAAACACCTATATACCCATACACTCAACACCTATATATCTAATACCTATATACCTAATACCCATACACCCCTTAATTATATATCCAATGCTTATATATACCCAGATTATATACCTAATATAAATTAGGCGTGTGAATTGGGTTGTAGGTGTAATAAAGGTGAGCTGTAAGTACCGGTGTACCATCTGTTTTGACCGGTGCAAATATCCACTCTCTTAATTATCGGTCCGCGGACAACGACCCAGTGTGCTTGCCCTTGCGCATTCAGTTCGATTTGAAGGAGATCGATCGTTGCCATGCCCAGGCTCCCGCCAGTCATGAGTTATCTGAAGTGAAGCTTCATGAACAGAAATCATAGCGCCAAAGGTTGACCCTGATTTTCTTCAGCACATCAATGCCATCGTTGCTGACGATGCCTCGGGCTTAAGTAGGGATGGTGTGCCACTGGCAGTCAGAAGTTTCAGCAGACATTGGCGATGTTCCGAAAGCGTCTGGAGACTCTTGTATGCACTCTCAAGGTGCTTGGATTATTAGGTGAGTATCGCTTTCTGCCGTGATTTTGAGTCTTGACGGCGTCAGGTTTAAAGGAGCCGCCATGCTTTGTGAATGGTTTGGACTCATAGTGGCTCATGCTGATATGTACATGATATGTTGCGGGCTGGAATGTTGTTTGACTTCTCTTGAGACAAGTAACTTAGAAAATGGAGGCTGAGGATGACACCTCTATCCTCTCTACTGCTCGTGTTGGTTGTAGTACTTGGGACACCTCCGTGTTGCATCTGATATCTCAAGTTCGAAGTTGCCGCATGTGAAGCCCAGACTTGGAAATAGAGACAAAGTTCTTGTTCCTAAATGACAGCAGCTGGCATTCCTTTCATGCAAAGTATCCCGAATAGCCTGTACAGAGTGCTACGGTGCCAGCGTACTTTGTCTCGCGTAATGCCGTGTGCACAAAAGGCAGTCTTGAACTACCAGAAGTAACCGCTTACTGGCTCACGACAGCCCATACTTCACATTCGTACAAGATGTCACTTTTTGCCAGACTCGCAACTCCCACGACAGTGTCTGGAGGGCGGTGACCGTCAGCAGCCTTATCCATGAATTCCATCCATAGTTCTCCCCAACCGCGATCCACTACGTCCAGGCGATCGACTTCTGCATCGCCAGTCTCCTTCACGATGTAATGCTTGACCTGGTTGAAGCACTTTAGTCAATGGCTGCCTGCAACCCAAGTGGGACGAAGACGAGAACTGAGGAACAGGCGCTCTCACCTGAACAATGTCGCGCGGGGTGGCACCGGCGGCGGCAAGGGCTTTGCGAATATTCTCGTACGCAATAGGGGCTTGTTCTTGGACTGTGTGTGGGTTATCCGATCTTGCGGGGTCGCACCCGGTCATCCCAGCAAGCGTGATGAGTCGGGATGATGGGAGGAGGGGGGTAACGGCGACTTGATTGTACGTCGGAGGCGGCGCCCACACCCCTTCCGGATTGAAGGTGCGCGGCTTTGTCGAGTCGACGTTGCTCGTCATGTCGATAGTACTTGGGCTACCTCTGGTCACTTGCTGATTCGTCCTGGAGATCTCTGTTGGTGGGGTCGAATCTCAGGTGGATGCCACTTTTTATGAACCGCTTGCGCCAAGCTTACGAATCGGATTTGATTACGCAACCTCTCTGCACAGTGCACTAAGAAACCCCAGGTTTCCAACAGTTGACCCGCCGCTACTGACCTCGTATGCTACGCGGTGGTCACTTGGATATGATTGTAGATACGAGCGGACTCGCGTATCTCCCGGGAGGGTGTTTGTTCGCTGTAGACAATGACTTTCTATGTAAGCAGCCCAGGTGCACCGTGGGAGTCATGAATGGACGTGATATCAACGTCTGCCCAGGCGAGAGAAGCTCGTCAATGTCTACCCAGATGTGTTGTCGCGACCAAATACACGTATTTGGCTACCAACAAAACAGTCCCACGCTGTCTTGTTAGTCCTTTCTCCCGAAGTAAATAGAAATGGCAAATCAAAATACGGAGTTCATCCGACTTGAAGATCGCCCTCGGTCGGGCAATTTTGGGTCTGCCCGTCGTGGGGAGGGCCGCGTGGCAATACGGTTCAAGCATGAACTCGCTGGAACCCCTTCCGGGGTCTGTCAGGGGCAGACCAAACTGATCCAATAGTGGAATTGCCGTGCTGCCGTGGTCCCTGATTTTTTTGCCAAATAATGAACATTCAACGTCAATGGGTCCTTCCCGTGCCGCAATTCTGGGCCCCAGGTATCGCGTCCTGTGGGGCCAGCGGCTGTTCATCCATTGTAACAGCACAGCCCCCTTGCGTACAACATCAAATCCATGCCTAGTATACTAACCTACTAGGCACCTTCTATCCCAGAGTGAACCCAGGTAATGAACGTGGATTTGTTGTGCTTGCAGTGGACATTTGATGGCCTATCGAGACCTCACTGACCGCATCGCACAGAAAGTGACGGCCGATCACTTACTTGCATATGCTATGATGGGAGAGTGCTCTTCGTAAGCTCTCTGGACAGTGGTACACCAAGCACAGGCACACACCAAGGCAGGGTTTTGGTGCTGACGAAGTTCGTGCCGGATTGTGGGCGGATAGGAGAACCTCCACCTCCAAGTCAACAATAGCACGTCGCAAAGCCGGCATCGTCTTGTTGACCTGCAAGATGTCTTGCAGCGAGAGCATACCACAATATAAGTACAGGTCCACATTGTCGTGTCTTACATTCAGTCCTTCGGTAGACTGCAACCGCCTGCACTCTCGTTGCCCGAATTGGCAAATACACTCATTTTTCTTATTTTGTCTTAGCTGCATTCGCTCGCTATGTTTCTGTCATTCACTCATGTTGCCCTGTCTGGGCTTCTTGTGGTCTCCTCGTGTGCCCAAGCACACCTCATACCTCGCCAAGACACTGAGACGTGTACCTCGCTCAACCAGAGAAAGTCATGGTATATCATCACACTCCAATTTTTACCAGAATGATTCGTCTGACTTCCATTCCAGGACTGCCCTGACCGACGCAGAAAAGCAAGCTTATATCGAGGCTGAATTGTGCCTTATTAGTTCGCCTCCAAAGACTGGCACAATTGAGGGCGCCATCACGCGATGGGATGAGCTTCACTACTCGCATATAGTCCAGACAAATGTGGTCCACGATACCGGGTCTTTTTTGCCTTGGCACCGACTGTACATGCGAGCACACGAGATTCTCTTGCAGACCGAGTGCAACTATACGGGGGCGCAGCCATACTGGGACGAGTTGTCAACCACCGAGGATATCGCTGCCGGTATTGCTTTCAATGAGTCGTCAGTGTTTGATCCTGATACCGGATTCGGTGGCACTGGCACCGGTGACGATCTCTGTGTGACAGATGGCCCGTTTGCCAATCTGACCCTGCACATGAACCGGACAAGCAACTACGCCGATTATTGTCTCAGCCGAGATTTCAGTCCAACATCCATTCAGAATGGCAATAGCACATACGTTGATGCGTGCTTTGCGTCTTCCAACTACTCTGAAGCCTGGCAATGCTACAAATCCAAGCCCCACACCGCTGGCCACGCGGCCATAGGCGGAACGGTAAGTGGCTCTTGCGCTCAATTTATTGGCTGCGCCGCAGATTCAGACTCTAATCAACTTTCACAGATGCTTGACGGATCGGGAAGCCCTGGAGATCCATTGTTCTTCCTGCACCATACCAACCTCGATCGACTCTGGTGGGAATGGCAGCAAGTTAACCTGACAGCTCGATTGACAGACATGACTGGCCGCAATGTGCCTCTGGCAAACTTTCTACTGACAAATGAGGTTCCGTATCCCAGCGCCGCGGTCCTGGATTACGATGGAGACCCGGGCAACACGACGACTCTGAATCACACGCTTTGGATGGTTGGGATCATCCCGAACGCTACGATCGCAGATGTGATGGACCTTGGTGGAGATCTCATTTGCGCTGAGTATGTTTGATAACATGAGGTTGAGTTCTATTTGGCGAGAATTGTACACGCAAGAAGTTTGCCAAGTGGAATGGTTCAGCAGGAGTGATCACATAAATTAATTGGACCTTTTCATGTAATCTGTGCTACGCAAATCATTTCCACAGGTCGGGTTTTATGGACAGTTTTCATGGAAGGTTATCTGGGTAGGAACCAGCTCACAAGGAAGCATATCAACACCCATGGATTTCATCAGCAGCCTATACTGAGTATCCCGTTCATATTGGTATCACAGCATACAACCGGTTAACCCACAGCAGGTTATACTACAGTTGGTAATCTTTGGCTCATCATCCCACAGCCAGTTATCTTATGGCCGGCGGCTGGTGTTTCTACGGCCACTGCTTCCACGCAGGGCGACCTACAGGAGCATATACTACATACAGTCAACTATCCGATATCCTACAATCGATTTTTCCATATCCCACAATCAGTTATCCCATATCCCACAGTCAATTATCCCACAGTCAATTATCCCACAGCCGATTATCCCACAGACAATTATCCCACAGTCAATTATCCCACAGC
Source organism: Diaporthe capsici (assembly GCA_013364905.1). NCBI lineage: Eukaryota > Fungi > Ascomycota > Sordariomycetes > Diaporthales > Diaporthaceae > Diaporthe > Diaporthe capsici. The sequence goes on along the minus strand of WNXA01000006.1, from coordinate 837,837 downwards.
CGATTATTCCACAGTCGATTATCCCACAGCCGATTATCCCACAGACAATTATCCCACAGTCAATTATCCCACAGCCGATTATTCCACAGTCGATTATCCCACAGTTGATTATCTCATAGTCAATTATCCCACAGTTAATTATCCCATATCCCATAGTTAATTATCCTACAGTTAATTATCCCATAGTTAATTATCCCACAGTCGATTATCCCATATCCCACAGTAAATTATCCCACAATAGCGGACCAGACGGCTTGACGAGGTCCTCTCGCTTGATCACGCCCTCCCCGAGTCTGACAATATCGACCACGAACTCGTCCCACAGTGCATCAATATCCCTGTCATGGGATGCCCACTCTTGTCCATTGTCGCGGGCGAGAAAGGCATCGGTCGGCTCGCGTGATTGGCTGAGCTGGCCGGTGCTCATGTCCCCGGAACACTCCTCCTTGAAGATAGAAAGAGCGGCCCGGTGCTCTTGAGTGATGGCACTGATGCCCAGGAGGATGTCTAAAAATGGCACTCCAGTGCCGAATGCGGAAAGGCCGAGTGGTGTCAGCACCCGGTTGATCTCCTCCTCGACGTTCCTCGAGGAAGCAGCAGCTGGTGCGACGATCTCTTGCTCGAGTTCGTCGTCACTTCCGTCATCATCGCTGTCGCAGTCCTCGAAGTCGTCCTCCTCCTCCTCCTCGTCAATGACGCTTTCCCCATCGGAAGCAGGGGGCAGGGAGAAGTCTTCGTCTTCCTCTTCCTCTTCGCGGCGCCTCTTCTTGGAGGCGGCCGACGGCGCAGGTGCAGGTGCAGTGGCAGGGGCAGAAGATCTTTTCTTCGCGTTGGAACCCATCTTTACAGATTGTGAATAAGGACTGTTCGAACAAATTGGCTGTATGACACTGGTGGTGGCTTCACTGGGTGCTGTCTTGCGGGCTTCGGGGCGTCGGTGGTCCAGTCTGGGATATGGACGCGAGTTCTGCCTCGAAGTGCACGCAGTGGGAGGCAGATTCTCACACAGTCAAATCCGGACTGTAAGTATGTTTGAAGGAATTTACTTAGCACTGTTATGGCGTATGATGTTAAGAGAATGATCAAATTACCAGACTACAGCTCCTTGTTCATACTCAACATAAGTAAAAACAAGGGGCCGAAGCCCAAAACACCAACACAAAACTGTACAAATACTCAAATAAGCTCACCCCACTCCAAACCAAACCCAAAAACCAAGTACGCAAACAAGTGGCCGAAGCCCTATCTACACCAACAACAACAACAAGTGGCCGAAGCCCAACCCCCTCATCCTCTCACCAACACCAACAACAAGTGGCCGAAGCCCTACCTACACCTCATTCCCCTTTTATCGCCTTCAAGTGGCCGAAGCCATGGCTGCTCCACCTCAATGCTAGCCCACATTGGGTGAGTTCTGCGCATCCTGACCACCAGCTCCGCGACCACCAGCTCCGCGACCACGCCCTCTGGTGAAGCCACGTCCTTGGTACGCGCCTCTGCCGGTTTCGGCTGCCTTGTTCTGGGACATTATCAAGGCCAGGGACTTTGGAGCCGGCTTTCGGCTGAAGACCGGGTTATCCTCTTTGAGGGGCCGGTCGACGACGAACTTTGAGCCGTCATCGCCCTCAAAGACGATGGGCGCATCGCTTGCCTGGTCCCAGACCAGATCAGGCACGTCGTCAGCCGTGTACCACACACCGTCTCTGGATTTGGTATAGACCGAATCGTACCCAAGGTGCCCAAGACCGATTCCATGTGGCCGCGGGTGGCGGGGGATGAAGCCGTGAAAGGTTGACGTGTCCCCATGTTCATCAGCACTTTCGGCCCAGTCCTTGCTATCGGAGACTGGCCGCCAGACGTCCCCTTCTGACCAGGTTCGGTTCTCCTTGACCAGCTTGAGGTCTGGGCCAGGGACCTCCTCCAGACCCAGAGCGCCAACAGCCGACATGCGCTTAAAGATGTGCCCGAATTCGAACAGCGTATCCTCGCGCGAGTTATTGCCGGCGATGTCGCTGGGGATCGCGACTTCGCGGGAATTCATTTCCTCGGGCTCGCCGATTGGGGTTGGAACAAATTGCTCCAGGGGGTTTTCAAGGAGGCGAACCTCTTTCTCAAGACCGCGAACAGTCTTGGCCTTGTCCGGGCTGTCGGGCGCTTGTTGAGCTCGGGCCAGCTTCTGCCGTGCCTCGGCCAAGTCGAGCAGCCTCTTCTGTTCGAGCTCAGGAAGAGCAGAAGCGGGCCGCGTGTGGGTGACGAATTCCTCGTCATATGTGTCGGCGCCGAAGCCGCCTTGCTGCACCCGTGTATTGCGGAGATAGGTCTCTCCGTCGTACTCGGCCCGATAGTTGTAGGCGCGCGGCAGGAACATCTTCTTGGCCTCAGAGAAGGCGAAGCCCTTCTCTTTGTAGTATGTCAGGAACAATCGGTGTTGCTCTTCGACATCCTCGGGCTTGGCGGGCTCCCACTGGATGGGAGGGATATCTTCGTCGGCCGCATTGTTGCTGTCGGCCGGGCCGGGGCGCGAGATGGGTGAAGTAGGGGCCGAAGCCCGGGGCGAGACCGTTGGTGAAGTGGCCGAAGCCGGAGGCGATCCTGAGGGCTGAGCTGTCAAAGACAAGCTCGCCATATCTTTCGCAGGCGGCTGAGTATTTATTAGCTTATCATACTTCTTGGACTTGAACTCACAGCGGACATGTGGGATTGGATTGTTCAGGCGAAACCTATAGCAAGTAGGATCACGCAAGGGGAACTTACTGGGCTGTCCACGACATTGGGACCGGCCTCGACAGGCGTGGTGGCAGCAGGGGGGTTTGCCGAGTGGCCGACTGCCACGGAGCCGCCACGGCCGCGGTTCGCAGTGCTGCCACCCCTTGGGGGAGCCCGCTGCGTATTGTTGCCCCGAGGACAATTTCGAGCGAAATGTCCCATCTGTCCGCACTTCATCATTGTCAGTACAGGGCTGTCACATTCTAGTGGGGTGGAGCTGCGTACTTGGTGGCAAGATCCGCCACCAGGCTGGCCTCTGCCGCGACCAGCACCCCGACCAGCACCCCTGCTGACGCCGCGACCGATTGAAGTGGTCGCTGGCTGGGCTCCGCCACGGCCCGAGTTGTTGGAAGAGGAGGAGGCGGCGGCGGCGTTGTTGTTGTTGTTGTTGCCGTTGGAAGACATCTAGATCTTGGTCAGCTCCAGTTCGACTAGCATTTGGGTGCGACATTGCCTCTCATTGCGAGTTCTCGAGCTGGGGACCTCGGCATGAGATAAAGGCTGGTTAATCATACTTACTTTGATCGTCGAAAAAAATTCTGACGAAGGGGAATGGTCTTTCTTGACGATGGTGGCTGCGCGTTGTGGAGTTTTTCTCGCGAGGCTGTGTTGCGCGCGTGGTGGGGGTTGTTGACTTTGAAAATAGCTGCAAGTCTGCAAGCAAGGCGTTGTAGTACTGCAGGCCCAAATGCCAGTTGAGCTAGTCCAAATTAAAGTGGGGCAGCTCAGAGCGAAAACAAAACCCATCTGAAAACACCAGCCTTTCTCGAAAAGTTTGAGGTTTCCCTCACCGCGCCCGCCCCCAAGCAAGCAAGCAAGCAAGCAAGCCAGCCATCCAGCCAGCCATTTGTTCTCTTCTCTTCTCTGTGCCGCCATAATTATCAACAAAATGGCCGCCAACAACAACAACAACAACAACAACAACAACAACAACGAGGGTGGCGCTATCGCGCCCAATGCCGCCTTCTCCGCTCTGGTGCGTCGACGCACCACTGTCGCCGGTGCCCTGGCCGCCGAGGACCACGCCACCAATCCGTGGACCTCCCCCTCGCGTGCCCGATCGGGCCAATACTTTAGAGAGCGGATATTCGCACCGGCGAAAACAGATGGTACACCCGTACATCACTTACACACCCACACCCAAACACCCATACCCAAACACCCACACCCAAACACCTACACTCCCAACACCCATACCCAAACACCCATACTCAAACACCCACACCCAAACACCTACACTCCCAACACCCACATACCTAGCACCTGCTTAAATATATAGTATATAGGTGCTAGGTGTGTGAATTGGGCGTGAGTATTGGTTTAGTGTTGGCAATGTACCGGTGTTTCATCCGTTTTTGCAGGTGTGAATATCCGTTCTCATACTTTAAGATACGCGAGTCTGCTCGCGCGCTCCCTACCGCCGCGAGCCGCGGCGCCTTCCTCGACCTGTACTACGAGAAGCAGGTCATGATTGTGACTGGAGACACCGGCAGTGGCAAGACTACCCAGATTCCCCAATACGTGTATGAACTCACCACGCTCTATTTTCCTCTGTAAATATCTACTAACTGAGCTTGCCAGCGCGTAACTACGACGATCTTCCCGCTGTGGTCCTCGCCGGGGCCAAGCAAAAGAAGATCGTCTGCACCCAGCCTCGTCGTGTGGCCGCCATGGAGGTCGCCGGTCGCGTGGCCAGCGAGCTCGATGTACAATTGGGCGCAGAGGTTGGATACCATTTCCGGCATGAAAATGTCTCTGGTCCTCGGACCCTTATTTTATACACCACCGACGGTCATCTCCTCCAGGAGATGAGTGGCCAGTGCTTATGTCCCCGATGGGCAAGTCGCAGTTCTAGGCGCAAACGCTCCCACGAATTATGAAGAAAACAAAGCCATCGTGTTACAATGCGTCTGTTCAGATATAAAAGAACGCTTGAGTTGTTTATTTCTGAGGAAGGGGGGGCTGTCTGGTCCTATTTAAATCTTGCTCTATTTATGTCTGGCCGTCTCGGCCCGAAGCGAAGTGGGTGGGGTGCCGGGCGCCGCAGCCACTACTTCAGCCAGGTGGTGCGCAGAGGGGAGAACAACAACGCCGACAGCATCTTGAATGAGGCAAGGTATGTAAAACTTGTTACCAGGATATCAGGAATGCAGTAGATGAATATTGGGGCAAGATCTGAGTCACAGGGCTAGTCATCTAGCAGAGTGTTGTCACCCAGAAGAGGAATATAATCGGAGTGAGCTGGGCTTTGATCTGCTACCTAGAGACGTAGGCTGCTAGACAACTTGCTCTTCGGAACCATTTTGAACGTTCATAGAACAACCGTGGTGCTAATTGGTGGATATGAAGCTCCGAAAGGACCACAGACTTACTTAAAGTGTCTCTTATATAAGACAATCTGAACCGTAATGGCAACAGTGAACAACGTGCCCACGCTGTTATAGAAGCACGAGGAACGAGAACAGCATCTGTTCGAAATTATTTACAATCTACAAAAGAAAGGCAAGCTTTCATGCTAGTTGACACGACGAAATCTAGTCCCAGGCACTTGTGTGAGAGCCGACATGCGGGTTCGCTTGTTGATGGCTCGCCATCTCTTGAGCGGAGGCTTCACACTTCAACAATCGATCTTGAATTGATAGCTGTTCGCTACATAGCCGGTAGCCCCACAGCTGCTGCAAACCATCGGATCGCAGGAGAAAGTACGGGTTGAAGCCCTCGTCGACTTAGCCGGTCAGAAGACCTTCCAGCGATTTGCCGTTTCATGGTCAACGCAATTGTCAAACTGTAAATATATATGTCCAGGTTGATTCAGAAGCTCTTAAAGATGATCATGGAGCACTGTGAGCCAATAAACTCAAAGCCTGCTCGAGGGAGCATAAGTCGAAGCTGAGGCTTCGCTCGAGCTTCAGCCCACACGATTTATAATTTAGTATCTCGCAAGGATTTTACACGAACAGCCCGGCTAGCTCAATGGCTAGAGCGTGTGACTTTTATTACGTAATCAACGTTTAAAAGTGATCCCAAGGCTGTGGGTTCGGTAAGAAAATCTTGAAAAAAATCCTATTTAATTCCCGGGCTAACCCCGATTCAGAGTCCCACGTCGGGCGTTTCCGATCATCTTTTTGAACTTTTTGCACCTCAGACCACGAGTTCGAACCCTCCTGAGGGCCACCTATCAATCGGATTGCAGATTGATAATGTTTTGCTAATTCGAGAAAACAATTTGTGTGGAGTGATTTTGAGAATTTATTTCTCTGCCACTGTTCAAGCCTTCCATATTGACCTGGACACGAACACTTGTATGGTAGCTGCATGAGGACGACTTCCTCGGGTAATCTGACTCTACAAGACGCTTGGCAAACTGTGTTTTGTCAACATGAGATGATCCTGTCGGGCTTACAAGCGCTCATGTGTTTGTTCAACACAGAGTGTATGTCGCATCAGATGGGCGACAAGAATATTGAAGCACTCTCATTTGGGCATGGATCTCTCACATCAACTTGCCTGGAGCTCTGTTTACCTTAGACCTCATGCCAATATGTATCGAGACTGTCAGGCTTTCATTCCTAGACAACTGACAGTCAATGGTTCGAAAATTGTATTTCGTTTGGTAGTGAGGCAGCCCGTAACAAATATTCACCCAGATTTCATCTGCAAGGTGAAGAAGAGGGGGAGAGCCTCACTCAGTACTCTTTCAGAACGAATATATCATGAGCACATCACTCTCCAGTATGGCTTCATCACAGTCAGGTCCACCGGAAAATTCGTTTAGCCAGATATACCGAAGCTCTGAGGAGGTTTTGATGATTCTGTGTCTTTTGTAATGAGCGAGAGTCATTGGCAATATTGTCCTGTAGCATCGGAGGACAAAGCGCGGCAAGCAAGATGGACGGTGTCATATTGGTGGTGCAGCCCCACTATTCGAAGAGGTAAATCCGAAACCTCTCGAACCACATCATTTTGCCGGACTCGCTTCTCGGCAAATGTTCCATATCTCTTTGTTCAGGTAAGAAGGCAAAAGCAAACAAGATCCGGGGTAGTGAGTTCCATCGTCTACTACTTGAGAGTCTCCCAAGTCTGGAAATAGTCGCAGTCGGGCTCAGATAAGCCCTGGAAATCGGCGGCGTCTAGATCCACGCCAAGACACCTTGTTTTGACCGACGACAACCGGCACCCGTGGCGCGTCCAAGCGCACACACGGTTCCAACCCCTCAGGACTGGCGTGACTCTTTGCCCCAGCTTTTCCGCAGTACACAGTTTGACCTAGTGTCAAAGCAGATCCTGTCACGCAAGCCACGTGCGCCCAATAACAATGGAAATCGACGGACCCCACACAGAGGACGAAGCAGCGCGGTTCCGTGCCGGGTTGGAGCGCAACCCTACGCTGATGGAAGTCCTGCGCCGCGCCGCCACAATGAACCTTCCGGGCTGGTACCTAGCAGCCGGCGCTCTGACTCAATCAGTCTGGAACCACATCACAGAGCAGGATCCAGAGAACGGGATTGATGATTACGACCTCATTTACTGCGATGACTCGGACCTGTCCTGGGAAGCGGAGGACTCCGTCATTCAAGAAGGCGCCAGGGTTTTCGCAGGTCTCCCCACAAGGGTCGAGATCCGGAACCAAGCTCGAGTACATCTCTGGTATCCGCAGAAGTTCGGGATCTCATGTCCACAGCACACCTCGACCGAAGGAGCGATATTGTCATGGCTGTCTGGGACAGCGCTGTTCGGCGTCCGGCTGCTGCCTAATGGCGACTGGAAAGTGTTCGCTCCGTGGGGCTTTACCGACATCCTCAACCTCACGGTGCGTCCGAACCCGGCAACTGGGAGTCGTGCAACCTACGAGAAGAAAACCGCAAGGTGGCGAGCCATCTGGCCGGATCTCAAGATCATTCCATGGCCAGTGACTGCGTTGAATGCACAAGAAAGGGAGTAAAAGGATTTGTGTGGAGGCGATATATTTAGCTGCATAGATACATGATGTAGACAAGATGAAAGGTGGATAGACTAAACTATAAGACATCCAAATCAAGGCTGGCCACATCTCTTGGTACCTGTATCTCGCGACCAAGCCTAGAAGTCAGATACTGAAATCAAATAATGCACTCGTTTTTGACTAAGAGACTGGTGCATTCCATCCTTTAGATGTAGTGGTAGGCTATCTATCCTACGATACGACAGGGTGTCAACAGTAGCTCATCTCATTGGAGGCCGTTATGATGGCGGCATTAATAGAACGTTGCTAGAACAGAACTATAGTATCTGGAAACGCTCCCCTCCACACGCATAAAAGACCCTCTGGGGCCTTCTCTGCAGTCAGAATTCTAGCCGCTACGCCCACTTTGAATACAGACGTCGCCAGTTTTGTGGAGTCAAATCCTTCACAGCGAAAAGGAGGGCTCAACATTTGGTCTGGATCTAGAAGCTCCGAACCATTTGTACTTTTGTGGTTTCGGTCCAAGGACTAGTGGAGTCATGCCGGGCGTGATGGCATTGGCCTAAGAGGATTTGTTGTAAGCGAGTCAAAAGACGACCCTCGTGACACTGGCAGCGGTTGTATTGCCCATGTTGATGTTCAGCAGGTAATAAATTATCACATCTATACTCCAACTGGCTGTTCCCAGTGAGTTATCCCTCAAAGGGCTATCCCACTTACCGTAACTCATACTCAATAATTTAGACTAATGTCATATAGCGGGTTCTCTAAATTTATATAATCCTACATAAGGTTGTCTCATAACAGGTTGTCCCAGTAGGGTGACCAACAGTAGCCACAATTAATTATCCTGCAATCAATAATCTCACATCCCACAATCAACTACCCACAGTCAATTATTCCACATCCCACAAAAGGGTATCCCATTAGAGGTTATCCCACACCCCATAGGAGGTTATCCCACAGTCTACTATCCCATAATCTACTATCCCACAATCTACTATCCCATAGCCTACTATCCCAAAGCCAAGTGACCTATAGCTAGGTATACCATGGCCGATAATCCCATGGCAAGTTGGTCTACACTAGGTTCTCCTGCAAGATGTAACTTACCATTTATCAGTATGCTGATGCTCATTGTCGGTTGATCAACCTTTAAACAGTGGAACATCATCCTACTCCTCGTCACTCAATGAGATGAAGTTGGTTTCCTTACAGTCCCATCCACTTCTACACCCCTTGCAACAAAAATGACCCAAAATATGATGTGGCCTCTTTTAGTGAATCTGAACTTCCTGTAATATTTGATGTGTAATATTTGATAATTTCTATGGTCAGTTTCAACAGCATTACTGAACTCGCTGATCGGTTGAGGTTGAGAAACACTCCTTTGGCGAGCATGTGAATTTCCTTGAGCTGTTCCTCAGTATTCCAATGCCGTCATGGAGTACAACTTGATCGGAACACGTAGCCTCGGGTCGTCTGTTGAGTCTAGCCTCGTGCGATCCACTGGATTCGGTCAGCCTTCAGGCTACTGATACAATTATTTCGAGGTTTAGTCTCACAATTCCTCAGCTTACCTGTACGTGTCTCCCTTCTTAGTTTCCTGACATTTCTGTCCTTTGTGTTTTGGGCTGCCAGCAGCCATAAAATATCAATATTGCGCCGAGTTTTGATGCCTTGCAACATAAAACTTGCATTGAATGAAGGAACGACGATTCCGCGGAACTTGCTGTATGGACCGATTATTTTCGAGAAACCTTTCCTCATTCTAGGAAGTATCTGCCGCTGAAAGCTCGAGTTGTCCTTTAGCATGACTGCTTGAGGGGGCCAAAACTCAATACTGGGTCGTTTGTTCCAGTACTATACCGCCTCCGTTGTTGCAGTTGGTACGGCTGATGAATCTGTCGAGGAAGCTGTTTTCTCCGGCTGCTCCGAAAATGGACTCGAGTTGTCTGTTTTCGACATGCCCAGTCCCACGCCGACTCCCACAGCGACCCCGACTCCGATGAGAAATAGAACAAGTACCAGAAGTATGAAGAAATTGGATCGCTTGATTCCACAAAGAACAACTCTTTGCTTCGGTTTCTCTGGTACGTCGTCGTCGAAAGCTGATTTGAGGTTCTCTGGCAGCATCGGCGCCGCAGGATCCGATCCCACCGTCCTCCCGGAGTTGTCCGTGACGCCCGAGAAGCCCGAGACACCAGATATGACGGTGTCTCGAGCGAATGGCGCCCTCGGCGCGTCACGGTAGTACTGAGACGGGTGCGTGGCTGGGGGCTGTGCTGTGCTGTCCTCGGACATCGGCGAAAGTGGGACTGTCCCGAAGTACCCTGTTTCGTTGTTTCGAGACCCCGGGCTGTCGACGTAATTCCTCGCATTGTCGCCACCATGGCCACCAGGGCTCAAGGTGCCGGATGGACTGAGTTCGCCAGCGTCTGGAACTGCATCGTAACTCGAGATTGAGATAGACCCCGGTGGTTGTTTAGTGGTCATCCTCGCTTTCCTCATATATTTGCCCGGGTCGAAAGAAGAAAGCCGCAAAAAGAGCTCGGAAGAAGAGTACCGCACGGTGCAAAAAAAGAGAAAATCGGCAAAAATGGTTGTTCGTGATAGAGCTTGGTGTTTTCAACTCAGCAAGGAGTGGCGGTATGGAAAGGATTGATGTTAAAAGGCCTTCAGCTGTCAAAGGCAAAAATCTGTGGATCCGCTAATGCTTGTTGAACCGATCTCATGCACACGTCCATGGCCCTGGCCCACTTGCCCCTTTGGTTGCAGTCCCCGTGGGCCGTTGTCCAGGGGCATTTGATTCGGTCGTTTTGACGCCGTCACTTGTCGATCCACACACGTGTCCGGGTAGCCAGGCCAACGATATCTTTGGTCTTTGCTGCTTGCGCCCTCTCCTAATGCAGAGCTGCTCACCGCTTTGCGATCGCGGAGATGCTGGTTTTGGCCTCGGTGGCGCAATCATTTCCATAAGAATAGAGAGATTCGTACCGGTTAAATCGGCGGTTTTACCGGGCACAGATTACCCGTACGGACTACCCTGGTTATATGACCTGATTTTCAATATCATTAAAGCGCCCTCTATAGCTATAACCATCAGCGGTTTGCGCAGCCTTTATCGTAACTAGAGTTAACATAACTACCCTATATTAATATTATATTAAATTAATTAATTGCTTATTAAAATTAATTATTTTAGCATTAAAAACAATATTTAATCGCTTAAAATTCATTATTCTAATATTATAGCAATAGCATAAATCCTAGATTATTTTAATCTTAAGGCATAGTAATAAATTAATTATTATAACTAAAATATTAATATTATTATAATAAATCATTATTAATCAGTACTTTCCAACCTTCCTCCCTTCCTTAAACTTTTTTATAATAGATATGATATTTATAAAGACCTTAAGGCTGATTTAAATATCGCTATAAAATCTATTGAATTTCTTATTATTACTAAAAAGTTAGACCTTAATTGCGTAATGTTAAAATATAGTCGCGGTATTTCGTAACCCTTTATTATAATAATAAATAATGCTTTAATAATTAAAGTAAGCTATAAATAGCGTATATTTATTTATATAATTAAAGTAATATTTAGTAAGTAGACCTTGGTGATCTAGAAAAAAAAATATATTTATTATAGTCCTTAAAAGGTTTCTAAAGCTTAATATAGCTAGTTAAAGCTTATAATAATATATCATGACTTCCTTACTTATATAGTTTAAAACTTAATCTTTATAAAGCCTAAGTAATTTAAAGTAGCCCTTTATTAAGAATACCCTTAAATTTAGTTAGGAAAGAATAAAATTAAAGATTAGCTTGTTACTTATTAAAAAGAAAAGTAAGGTATCTATATACTTACTTAAGTAGCTTTAGAATTCCTTAAGAAGAAGGATTATTAATATAAATAGGCTGTTAATAAGGGCAATATTATAGGTATCTTTTAATATAATAAGTAATAAATGGCTTAGATTTAAAAGTAATGCTTCTTTTATAATTTATTGCTTAATTATATATATTTAATAAATAATAAAAAGATGCTCTTCTTTTAAAGTATAATAATAACTTATATAAAGAAGATTTTATTATTATTTTAAGCTATTATTAATAATAAGAAGAAAGCTAGCTTTTAATAGCTTCTTTAGTAAGTTCATAAGCTCCTTAGGTAATATAATGCTAAGCCTTTTATTCTCTTTATTATTAATTATAATATTGCTTTAATAAATATTTTAAAATATAAATTCCCTTAATTATATTATTAGCTATATATCTTTTATATTAATATAAATATTATATTAAATATTAAAAAGAAATGGAGAAAGCTAATGGTAGTAATATTAAAAACGTTAAAGGCAATGAGAAGCGTTATAAAGAGCGATAGGGCTGAAGCTTTTAGAAAGGATAATAAGGACTTTGCTTCCTTTAATATAAGGGTAAGAAATATAGCGATAATATTCTTAAGGGTCCTTATTAATATCCTTAATACTTAAATAGCCCTCTTTAATTTTCTTAAGATTATAAAGTATATTATAGATTATAAGATTTATAAAATAGCCTAGTAATGGCTTTAAAAAACCTTTTTAAATTAAATAATAATTATTAATTATCTTAAGATATATTATATTAATAAAAAGGAAAAGATTATTATTAAATAGGCTGCTTATAAAATTTATAAAATACTTAACTTTAGCTTATATATAACCTCCTCTTTAAAATATATATATTGCTAAGTTAAGGTTTAATTAAATTATAATATAAGGAATTTTCTTTATTTAATAAAGGCTACTTATAAGGCTATTAAAGAAAGAGCTAATAATTTTCATTAAGAAGAAGTAAATTAAAAGATAGTAATCCTTATAAAGTTTAATAGCTAAAAGTAGCTAAGATTGCTTCCTTTATAAATCTTAAAGAATACCCTTAAGCTTCTTAAAGTAACTTATAAGTAAGTAAAGTAAATGCTTTAAGGAGAAGCTTAGTAAGAAGATTATATTTTAAGCTATTATTACCTTATCTATATTTAATATAGTATTATTTATATTAATTATATAGTTAATAAAGAAAAAATAAATCTTCTTCTTATAAAAAATAATATTTATAAGTATTATTACCTTAATTATAACTTTTTCTTTAAAAACCCTCTTCTTATTATATTCTCGCTAAAAAAGATTATCATTATAAAGGGTAGATCTTATAATATCTCTATATTTATTATTAATAAAAAGGGCCTCTTTAAGGATTATAGGAAGGCTATAATAAGTAAAAAGATAACTTTAAATATTATAAGTTTAAGCAGTAAGGTAGGTAATAAAATAAGGGTAATAACGGCTTTTATATAGCGTATTAACTTAACATTTAAGTAAAATAACTCAACCCTTAAATTACTAAATTAAAAAGATATTCTTAATAGCAATACTTAATAAAATGCTATTTATCAAGATTAGCAGTTAATAGTAAGGCTTATAAAGTAATTAATTTAATAGCCCTTAAAATAAAAAAAACCCTTAAATATTATAGCATCTTTAAATATAACTTTAATAGCATTTATACCCTTAAGTATAAGGTTAATAGCTAGAAAATAATATATAAGGGTTATAAAAAGCATTAACTAATTACCTTAGGTAATTATAATTACTAAAAACGTTATTAGCGGCGATAATAGCAAAAAGGGCATTTAAAAGAAGATTATAGTTTATATATATTAAATATAAAATAATATACTATATAATTATATTAAATTACCTAATTAAGCAATATAATTAATCGATTTGCAACCTCTTTTAACGAGGATAATAGTGATATCGTTATTAAAGTCAACCCAGCATTGCCCCATATTAATTTAGTAGCAGGGCATTAATTACGCGCTAGGGCTAGATTTGCTCTGGGCGGTGGTCCGTGCCCGGTAAAACCGCTGATTTGACCGGTACAAATCTCTCTATTCTTCCATAATGGAAGAGATCGTGTACAGGCATGAAGAGAAGCCTCGCTTGCATGAAGTTTGTTGAGTCATGCTTGGCTAGATATTGCTGGACAAGGAGGCATTCAGGTCACATTGAAAATCACAAGCACACATTTTAAGTGATGTCAAATATCGGTCTCAATTATGGCACAAAACACCGTATCTAATACATAATGCCGCTGAAACAATCTGGGCAATGGCTGACAGACATCTCTGACCTCAATCGATCACAACTTGCTCTTCGTCCGCGACTGACCACGCTCATCCTTGTACGTGGCAAGTTGATTCCTCTTGCTGTCACCACCGTGCTCGACGGCAACAGGGGCATCGAAGATGGTGGCTCCAGACTTCTCCCTCCTCTTGTCCGCCTCAACATAGTCCCTCTCGCTCTCACCAAGATAGATCTGTCTTGGCCTCCAAATCTTCACTCCCGACGGGTTCAGCATCTGCTGCCTCCAATGAGCGAGCCACCCCACGCATCGTGGCACAGCAAACAGGACGGGGTAGAAATCGAGGGGGAAGCCCATTGCTTGGTAGATCAGGCCAGAGTAGAAGTCAACGTTGGGATACAGGTTTCGCTTCTTCATGAACTCGCTCTTCCTCGCATAATCTGCGAGTGTCAAGGCCGTATCGAGGAGCTTGTTTCGGCCTGTGACCTTGAAGACTTGCTCCGCGAGCTGGCGAATCGCGGTTGACCGCGGGTCGACGTTCTTATAGACTCTGTGGCCGAAGCCGACCAAGACGCGTTCTCGCTTCTCCACCTTCTCCATGAAGGCCGGGACATTCTCGGGGGAGCCAATCTCCATCAGCATGCGGATGGCGCTCTCTGAGGCTCCTCCGTGCGACGGTCCATATAGCGCAGCGCATCCGGCTGCGACCACGGAGTAGGGGTCGACCAAAGAGCTTCCAACTTGCAAGACGGTCGCGGTAGAGCAGTTCACTTCGTGGTCGGCGTGGATGATGAACAGCGCATCCAGGGCCTTTTCCAAGACGGGGTGAGGCTGGTATTCACTGCCTGAGAGATTGTCGAGCATGTATAGGAAGTTGCCGGAGTAGGACAATCCGTGGGCAGGTCGGTTGAACGGCCGTCCTTGGCGCATCCTGTACGAAGCAGCTGCTAATGTTGGCGCCTTGCCGATGATCCTCAGGATTTGCTTGTCGAGCAGCTTCAGTGACTCGATGTCCCCTGACGCAGCATTTGTGAACAGCTTCTGGCCAGCCAACGAAGGGTTTGACTCGGGGGCAAAGGCACCGAGGGTTGCAAAAGCGGAGGTCATCATGGCCATGGGATGTGAGTCGTACCGGAACGACTTGAACATCTCCTCGATGTCCGTGTGGACATAGGTGTGGTGCATGACCTCATTCTGCCAGTTCCGGGCCTGGGAAGTTGTCGGCAGCTCTCCGTACAGGAGCAGAAATGCAGTCTCGAGGAAGTTGCTCTTGTCGACGAGCTGCTGAATGGGGTAGCCCCGGTATCTCAGGATACCGTCCAGGCCATTGATGTAGGTGATCTTGCTCTGGACGACGGCTGTGTTCATGTACGCCGGGTCATAAACACGGAGCCCCTGCTCGGTCTCATCTTCTGCTCTGTTGCCCTCTGGCTGGGCCTTGATGTTCTTGAAATCGGTTGCGAGGATGGAGTTATTCTTGATGGGGACCTCGTATGTCTTTCCCGTGCGGTTGTCGACAACGGTCAGGGATGGACGCTTGCTGATGGCGACCATGATGCTCAAGGTTGCTGGGTGCCGAAACGTGAGGGGATTCCTTGGGCCTTCAGTCTCTCTTCGCTGCTCTCGACGGGGATAGATGGTGAGTTGAGACAGGAAGTGATATTTGAATGAGCAAGCTGGCATGTGAAGACAAGATGAGATGCTACGACGGTTGGAGGGAGGATCCGGAGACCTGTCAGGGTCGCCGAGCGTAGCCGCTTTTCCCGGACCTCGGCAGAAACTCGATTCGGTTAGGCCGCGGCCTTGACCGGGGCTTGACTTTGAGGCTCCATCTCGACTCCCGACCCCTTTCCTTTCCCCACGACTGACATAATGATTTCCGTCCTGTGGCTGAACGGCATTTATGCCCGTGCCCTTCGAGCTTCGATATTATGTTCTTTCGGGTGACGTGTTTCCAAGACATCAGCCAGCGCGGCAATGTAGACGTGGGGCCAACGAAGAGAGCACCTCTTGCTTAGGGTTTGACCCTCTCACCCGGATGATACACGCAGACACCCTCCCCGTGCTGGGAATGGAGAGCGGCCGAATAAGCTGGTGGACATTATTTTGCATCGGTCACTCTAGCCCAATAACCTCATTTGCCCCCTCGAAACTCCTCACCGAGCGGCGCCTGTCTTGTCCAGATATTCATGCCCGTCTTCTGCCCTGTCGTAACCGGTAACCCAGCGTGAAGCGTCCTCTCGTCACCCAAGCCGTTCGGGAACAGATTCTCCCAGTACACCGCGTTGCCCTCGATGGGCCTGAAGGTCACCCCGTTCTCGTACGGCTCATCGCAGTCAAGTGTGGCACACCAACGAGAATCTCTCGGAGCGTCCAGCATCGGGAAGTTTGTCCCTCCCCCTGTTGTGTCGTTCGACACGTGCACGTAGGCGAAGAAGGACGACACCCGGTTTCCGCCTAGGTCTGCTGTGGCATGTGCAGGGTCGGTGAACCAGTCGGTATGGAAATGATATCGCTGCCCTGTGCCATACTTGACCAGTTGTAAGGGCTCAACATGGCTACGCCGGACATCGTAGCCTTGGAAGGCGAGTGCCCGGTCCTCGATGCACCGGACAACATCGTCTGGTGTCACGGATGTGGATTGTGACGTCCGCACTGAGTGCTCTCCATCGGCGCCCGTGACTCCGGAACGTGAGAAGCTATCCTTACTACACAGAAATGGTTCAGTATTTGAGCACGAGAAACTTAGATATGGCGAGTGGTACTCACGTCACTTCTTGCAGGTGAGCCCTCTCGCTTGGGGTGATGAAATTGTGTAGATATGCAACCAGCGGCGACTTGGACACCAACGAGACGGTGTATGGAGGGTGCTCGCAAATGTATTCGTCGGTCAAGGGCTTCTGAGTTGCATTGGACCTGCCGAGGATGGCAGCTGCAACGATAAAAGACGCCGATAACTTCATACTTGTGTCTTTGGTCACAAACTGGTGGAATATGAGCAAGCGGTTGACAGATATTTTTGGTTGTCGATATCGATTCTTGCCTTGACCGGCTTCTCAATGCCTTTTGAAAATAAGTCTCGGCATGGTCAGGAACCTCAAATGTATTCCTGCGGTTCCTACGGGTCTCAAGCGAGGTCTGTAGGGATTCAGGGGTGAAACATTGCTGGGCCGCTTGCGCTTGTCCCGAGTTGCGGCCGTGGTCTCATCGCCGCTCCCAAGTCAGCACATCAGGGGTCGGATCCGTCTGATCAACAACTGGCGCGACCCCTGATGCTGCACCCTCGTCCAATCTTTGTCTGAACTCCACCACCCCCCGGATCCTTGCAACCCCACGATTCGCTTCGTAGAAAAGAAGCTTCTTTCCAGCGTGGTATTTTTGTATGGTTATGATTTCGGTAAGGTGACTTTATCACCATACAGTGCTTGTAGTTTACCGCAATGAGAGTCACCAGGACGTATTCACTGATCGGTCTCCTGGCCCAATTCGCCCTGGCGAAATGGCCAACAGTCGACGAGACTGCTTTTCGGGATGCTATCGGTACCAATGAGCAAACCTTGGTAGCATGTAAGTCGCGAACCTGCGGAAAATTATCATCCTGACTGATTCTAACATGTTTCTGTCTACAGATATTTTGGTAAGCCTTTCCTGCCCCAGATTGGTGGATGTGCTCACTGACTGGATCTCCGCACGAAGACAGCTGAGTAAGAAACATGCTCCAGCGCGTCTCTGAAAAGAATTAAACTGATAATTCACAGTGAAAGCTATACAACTCTCGAGGGGGAATGGTCGACGGTGCAGAGCTCGGCAGAGAAGGGCATGGTGCTTGCCGTAGACTGCTCCAACCATGCAAAGCTATGCCGCGACTTTGACGTCGTCTCCTTCCCTACCATCAGGCTTCACCAGAAAGACGGTACATTTGAACGGTATCGTGGGCCACGGAAAGCCAAAGAGTATGTCACAACACATATCAAGTCGCTCCAGTTGCCCTTCGACTGACCCGTTACTAGAATGCAAACTTACCTTGAGCGCATGAAGCGATCACCGATATCAGTGGTGGACGAGAACAACATGACCACATTTGCGAGCACGGATGACATAGTTTTCATTGCGCAGTTCTCGGATGAAGACTACGTCCTCGAAGACCGCTACATGGATGTTGCGTTCCAGTACCATGACCGGCACTCCTTTGCTATCGGACTAGTGGCATCCCAGAGCTCGTCCCTGCAGTGTATCAACAATGCGAACCAGGAGCAGTTCTCCACCACACAGCTTTCGAACCCTGCAGCAATCGAGAACTTCATCAAGCAGTGTGCGCGCCCCTTGGTGCCGGAGTTGACTAGGCGCAATGAAGCCGAGTACATGCGGGTGAGTTTGTGACCCACCTCCAAACGCTTCATGCATATGGACCGCTGGATTCGGGGTGCCTAACCGTACCATTACAATTTCTAGGTGGGAAAGAGCATTGTGCACTATTTCGTGGCCGCCAACGAGGACCGAGACGCCTACGTGGCCGATATCAAGCCCCTCGCCAAGAAATTCAAGGACTACCTCATCTTCGCAACCACGGACGTCACCCAGTACCCCGAGATGCCGGCTATCATGGGCCACCAAGCTGCGTCGGCAAAGGTACTAGCAGTTTCGAGCCCCAGCACCGGCGGCGTCTACCCATACAGGGGCAGCAAGAATTTGACGTCCGCGGTGGTCGAGGCCTTCTTGAATGATATCAGCGCCGGCAAGGTCAAGCCTTGGGACGGGATGACTACACCTGAAGCTGGGGGAATCACGCACGAGGAGCTGTGAGTTGAGAATTAGGTGGTGCTGAAAGCCAGCTTAGCGTATTGTGATGGCATAAATTGTTATGGAATTTAGTGAAGCGTTTACGTTTGTCAATCCATGTCACATCGAATGGGTACCGTCGCACCCGGAAAATGCAGGGTCGGCATGTTTATGCCTGGCTCCTCTCCTCCCTGATCCTGAAGTCCATGATCACCGAGAAGTCTTCCTATCTACTTCGCCCAATATATGGGTAATGCATCTTTTCTCACGAAAGGACTGTCATCGGCCTTTGAGCAAGACCCATGCCGATATCTGGAACTCGTCCGTGGAACCCCGTCTCGATGGGAAAACTTCGTTTCCGCCCGGGTGCCCGAGTCTCACCCCATTTGCCAGCAGGGTGCAATCAACATTGCAATTCCAAATTGAGGACCGCCGAATTTTGGTTCACTTGTCCTCGGGAATACCGTGGTCTGTTTATACATCAGTAACTGAACAGAGTGGAAGCTTTCCCAGCCCAGAGTACGCACACACACACACTCTCTCTCTCTCTCTCTCTTGGAATTTCTGATCGAGTCTCCAGAAGCAGTTTGTTCTCACTAGAATCCCAGATAGCAGAAGATCTGTGGTATGCCAATAAGCTGATAACTTCATGACTGAAGTGGCAGGATAGCATAACCAGCTTTCTACCCGCTGGCCTGTCAAACAAAACTGGTGGTCCCGACTGAGATCACATTGTCAAAGACTCGTCTGGTGTCTTTTTAACATAGGAGATCAGCCGTCGATGCTAAATTCCAATCTGAAAGCCGAACCTCTGCCGGTCCATGTGGTCGCCATGGCTTTCTGAACATCAGGAGGAAAACGACCAACTGCAGCACTGTTGAGAGATCCGACTAAAAGTGCTTCTAGGAATTGGGACACGTACACATTGCTACGGCCCACAGGTTGTCTGCACGTATGTCACTTCTTGCTAGGCAATGTAGGTCTCTTCGACGCTTACATGTAACGTTTCATTTTTGACAGCAGAAGGCTTCCCAAAGATTGAAGATATTGGTGGCATCCTTACTCTCAGACTTCGTAGCAGAGACGGCCTGAGCCATGAAGGGACATCCAACAGAGGGTATCCTGCTCCTTCGATTGTGGCCAGTTTATACGGTGTATACCATGCTAGATTTTGTCGAAGTCTGTCTCAGCTCCATCAGGCTTGTTGATCTGGACGTAACGTGGACACTGAATAGTTGAGAACTCGTAGTAATTTCGTTGTTCATTATAGTTTGAGGGTCCTTCCGCGAGCACAAGCACGCACTCGACTTGAATGATAGAGCGGTAACGATATTAATTAAATCCTAAAAGAGTAAATCTCACAAACTCCTTCGCAAGAGTATTACAACCTTCTACATGGAAACCCATTTTGTGTAGCACCGTGTCACTAGCATGGTGCCAGCCACCCTCAACGGAGATATCACCGCACTTTGTTGACAAGACTGTCCAAGACCAAACCTCCAATCGATGCGCCAATCAGAGATCCCTTGCCTCTGTCCCTGGGGTCCTTGCCCCTGGCCTTGCCCGCAGCGGCATCGATAGCAGCAGCGCCCAAGGCAGCAGTGGCAACCCTCTTCCAAGCGTCAGTCTCCCGCTCCTTGCGCCCCTTTTGCTTGACAGCCTCCATGGCGCCGGCAGCCAGTGCGGTCTTGCCAAAGTTGGCCGCGGTCGCCCGCTTCTTTCCGTGGCCGTCATCGCTGGGCCGCCGGCTTTCGCGCCGGTCCTCACGCCTGTCCTCGCTTCGGCTGCGGGTCTCGCTCGACCTTTCCGATGTGTGCCTCCTCCTGCCCCTGGACTCTTTCGGGGCAGACCTCTCAGAGTCCCTGTATTTGTCCGGGCCGTTGGTCTTTGTCGCCTTTGCCGAGCTGCCTGGGCTGCGGCGTTCCTCGCTGCGGACGCGTTGCCGGCCCGACGGCGGCTCATAGTACCGGTACTCGTGGTGCCGTCTGCCCTCGCGGCTCGACTCCCGGTGCTTCAGAGACGGGCGAGGAATCTTGTCCCTGTCGTGGACATAGTCGACAAGATCCGGGTCACGGCTGCGGCCGCTGGATCTTTCCTTGTCATGGCGACGGCTCGAGGAACTGGAGCCTGAGCCCGCAGTTGCGGCGGTAGAGTCCGTCTTTCTCATGATTGGATAGAGACCAGGGATAGGAGGAAGGTCACTGGACATAGAAAGGACTTGTGCTAATGGAGTGGAGCATTTGGGCACCGTGGGCTAGGTGGGCTGAGGGGCCCTGCTGGTTTATGATATAGTCGCCGGCTGGGCCAGCAGAGCATAGGCTGGCGAAGTCATGCCTCCCACTTATCAGCCACCGTGCAATATGCCGTGCTCATGTCTCAATTCTTTCGTTTCTCTTTACGGCCTTTGGGCACAAATTGGGTTCGGAGAGTCTCCTCGGGGTGCACCTTGAACGTGCCAACCGGCCCAGTTTCAGAGCTCAACTCCAACTTTTGGACCGTGTGTGGGCGACAGTGGCCCAGGAATTCAAGGGCACTAGCGACCTGTCAACCAGGATACCATGCCCATACGACCAGCCTGCAGTCGAACATAGGGCCCCCCACGGCAAAACGGCCGATCTTGGATTCGCTACGCAGTGAAAACTCAAAATTCATAATCTTTCGTTAATGGTTCCATCGAATCGCTCCTCTATGCCGAGTGCTGGACCCCGAGCAGCCACATCAAGACTAGCCCGTCGAGATTGAGTTTCCCTTTTCCAAGTTCATCTGCACACCTGACCCACGTTTGTAGCCGCAAGCCAACTACATCTCGTGTTCGGTGACGTAAGTGGTACCGAGAAACTCGAGGTTATTAACAGAGACGTTATTTTTGTTATCTCTGCTGGGCGGAGTTGATGTTATCCGGACTCTGAACCTGTATCATTGCATCCTCATGTCAGAACTATGACAGTGACTCCCAGAGCCTCCACCTGCAGCCAGAAACAGTACTGATGCAGTGCAGCGGGAGTCTCGCGGGAAGCCGAATGCAGTCAACCTAGTCAGATGTTTCCCATGATTCGGACGAGTCCTCATCGTTGTGCTGGCAATGTCCATGCCGACTGTATCTCCTGGGATGGACGCGGCCTACGGTAGCTTTCACGGATTGGAAACGTCCGTGCTATGGCCCGATCATCCGCGACGTGAGAAACGAATAAAATTCCGGGTGGCGATAGGCCTGACTGCTCGGCGGTTGGACGAATCATAGCCGCATGCTCCGTCACAGTCGACGTCTCGGGCGCGACACTCTTACACACGAACAAGGGGCGCATGTGTGTGCATGCTGTCGAATCATAAGCGCACCGATGCTTAATCTGCACACATATCAGAGTTTTCAATCGGTTGTGTCATTGTTTTCGCAACGCATGACGGGTCCGTGTTCATAACACCGCCTCGAGACCGCGTACCCGAGCCCGCCAACCTTGAAGGTTTGGCATCACTAATGCGCGGTCCACAGCGATACTAAGTCGGAGAGGAGAGCACACACGTTTGCGTTTCTGGGTATCAGTATCCTAATGCAACATTTAGTGCCACAGTGATCCTAAAATTGGAACGAAGGTTGAAATTTGCGGCGGTGGAGACTCTCAGATTGCATATGCAAAATCACGGCGCCCAGCACTGCGCCCAGCATTCGTCAAGGGACGCCTCGAAATCTAGTGTCATGCTTCCAAGACAGCCGTGGTTTAACAGCCGGGCAACTGCCTGCAATAGTACACTTGCATGATTCCTATACAAAAAGTGGAACTGCGACTGCCTAGTTGAGAGCTTGTGCCTCACACATGCCTTGATATATGCCACCCTGCGCAACCAGCTCGGCATGTGTCCCAACCTCCGCGATCTTGCCATTATAGAAGACGCAGATAACATCAGCATCCTTGATAGTACTCAGACGGTGAGCAACCGCAAATGTAATCCTATCGCCAACCTTGGCCGCCTCGTCCAAGGCATTCTGAACAATCTTCTCGCTCTCCGTGTCCAGCGCGCTGGTCGCCTCGTCAAGCAGTAGGATCTTGGGGTTTCGGATGAGAGCTCGTGCAATGGCGATGCGCTGCCGCTGTCCACCTGACAGCTGAGAGCCGTTGGACCCGACGTCTGTGTTGAGACCCTCCGGGAGCGAAGAGACAAAATCCCAGGCGTTGGCGGAGCGGAGTGCCTCTTCGATGGTGGCGTCAGGAACGCGCGTTGAGAGCTCGGCCTGTGGGATCTTCTCATCATGCTCGGGATTGTGGATGCCAAAGGCGATATTTTCACGGATGGAACCGTCGAAGAGAGCCGGCTCCTGTGGAACAAGGGCGACGATGCGGCGATAGAGTCGGGGGTTGAGGTCTGGCAGGGCTGAGCCGTCGATCGTAATGGAGCCAGTGGTGGCGTCGTAGAATCTTTCGAGCACCCCGATAATGGTTGATTTTCCACAGCCAGACGCACCTACGAGGGCAACGAACTGACCCTTGTTGACCTGCGAGAAAGCGGTCAGTCAACTTTGGGTTCTGAGCATTTGGAGTGCTTCGACAACTTGATTGAGGCATACTTTCAGATTCACGCCCCTCAGAACGGGGATATCCGGCCTCAACGGATAAGAGAAGCGGATATCGTTGAGGTCTATACAATCTCCACTAACAGGGCCACGGCTTTTGTTTTCAGGCGTAGCCCGGACGGTTGGCTGGAGACTATGCAACCAGAAGACGTAGTTGGCCGCGTTCACACCCTTGGTGATACCTATCAAAGGCGGTAAGTATGAAGCGGCTTTGAAAGATTCAAGTATCTCATAGCTTACTAGTCGAGAATTGAAATATGGCTGAGGATGCTTGGCCTGCGAAGAAAACGCCCAGGAAGGCAATGAGGAATGCACCCAAGTCAACCTCGTTGAACGAGAGAAGCCGACAGCCATACCTAGTGGAAGTTGTGAGTACGGTGTTGTAGTGGTATCAAATCTGGAAAGTAGACCTACCAGAAACCCAGAGCCATGAACCAGTACTCTATACCCTGCATCATGGCAAACCAGATCATAAGCTGACAGAGTGGCGACCTCGACTCCGAAATGGCACGATCTAGCTCCGCCCCATATTGCGCCAGGACAGATTTCTCAATGGCAAGCGAGGAGACTGTTCGAATTGCAGTAACAGCTTCGGAGGCGATGGCCGCGCTGGTTGAGTAGCGCTTGGAATTATCGCGGTCCAGCTTCGCATCAAACCGAATCTTGAAATAGCCGACCATGACCGTGGGCGGAAGGCCAGCTAGAACGACGACCAGACCGAGTTTCCAGCTATACGCCAAGGCGAGAATACTGCATACCGCGAGATTCAGCACCGAGATGCCTATCAGAGCTATATTGAACCCCATGAGTTCAAGGATAGACTGAGGAGCAGAGTCAGCCCGGCTGGTCAGAGCACCAATGCTGTTCTCTGGCCGGTCGAAGAACTGTATGTCTTGGTGGACGATGTCATGAAAGACCTGTTTTCGGTACTTGTAATTGAGTTGTTGTGCGATGTTGTTTGTTGAATAACCGAGAGAGAAGTAAGACAAGAGGCAACCCGCAGCCAGGACAACGAACATCGAGGAAAAGAAGTCGCCATCCTTGGTAAGTTGAGGCTCGGGGTAGTTCAAAACTGTGACCACTTTGGATATTAGGATTGCCTGGGCTGGAAAGGCGGTCGCTAAAACAGCGTTAGAACACAGGCACTGGCCACAAGATTACAAGTTAACTGACCTCCTCCTAACACACCCAGCGTAGCGAAGACATACGACCAAGCGGCACCTGGAGTCTCCTTGACAAGCCGGCAGACGACTCCCAAGATACCCAGTTGTTTGTGAAGGTCGTAATTATCCCGGTCCTTCTTACGCTCCATCAGCTCTTGGACTGAAGACGGGTAACGAGTTAGTAGCTTGTGAATTTCGCCGCCTCCATCTATCTCAGCCTCAACATCACTCTCTTTGTCAGTGGTAGCGGCAGACTCTGGATCTGCATTTGTCGTGACAGTGAGACTCTGGATCCGTAAAAGCTTAGCATAGACGCTGTTGTTAGCAACCAGGGAGTCGTGGTCCCCCTGTTCCACGATTCGGCCCTTGCTCATGACGACGATGTTATCCGCCCTGCGGATGGTGGCAAGCTTATGGGCGATCACAATTGTGGTGCGGCCTTCGGATGCCCGATCGAGAGCTTGCTGAACGACCGTCTCGGCGTGAGGGTCTAGTGCACTCGTGGCTTCGTCAAGAAGGAGGATCTTAGGTTCAGAGACGACGCTGCGAGCAATGGCGATGCGTTGGCGCTGCCCTCCGGAAAGAAGCCCGCCGCGCTGTCCGATCTCGGTATCGTAGCCATCGGGGAGCCCAGTGATGAAGTCGTGCGCGAATGATATTTTGGCAGCATCTTGGATTTTCTGAAGCTGTTCCTCCCTGGTAGCATGTTCCCATTCGGTACCGACTAGACCCTGCTTGATGTTGTCGAATACGGTGCCGCGAAACAGCACTGGTTCCTAGGCGAAACGTTAGGCTCGTGATTCTTCCCGCGTGAGTGACTAGGTCTCAATGAATACCTGCTGCACAAGGCGGACCGACATGCGAAGCCAGTTCAGGTTGTATTGGTCAATCGGGCGTCCATCTAGCGTGACAGAGCCGGAAAGCGGATTATACCATCGCTCGAGCAGCCCAATTATGGTGCTCTTTCCCGAGCCAGAAGGACCCTGGATAGACAGCTTAGCTTCTGTGACCGGCTGAAAGCTGGAGAGCAACACTCACCACTAGGGCAGTCACCTTGCCCGCGGGAATGGCAAGAGAAAAGTCTTGTAGGACAGTCGTGTTCGGCCTCGTTGGGTAAGCGAACCTGACATTGTTCAACTCAATGACACCGTCAACCTCAGATGGCCTCGCACCGGTCTTGCTAAATGGATCGATGCCAGAGGTACGGTCGATGAGACTAAAAAGCTTGGAAGCAGCAGACGCGGCCTGGCTGAAGTCTACAAAATGGGGTGCAAGCGATGTCAAGTTGGTGGACGCAAGGATGATCGACATCACTACTCTGTGCACGAAGTGATCGATCAGTATGGTAAGATAATAAAGCAAGATGTCAAGGCTCACGTAAAAATTTGCCCAGAGTTCTTGATCTCCCCCCTTGCGAGCATATGGATACCCTGCCAGAAAGCAAGACCGAAGCCGAGTTGAATGATGGTATATTGTGACGAGAACATAATACCCAGCAGGGGAGACTGTCTCTTGCCAACCTGCCGACCTCGCTCCAGATGCTCGCTGAACTTTTGAACAAGCCTCTCCCTCATCTCGAAGGCGTGGACAGCCCGAATCCCCCCCAGGACCCCTTCTGCGAAGGAGTTAGCTCGCATGTAGATGCTGATCGATTTTATCAGCAAGCCGGTCTGCATAGCCGAGACTGTCCCGATGATGAGGAGAGTAGCTGGGGCGATGCAGAGGCAAATGAGCGTGAGTTTCCACTGGATGGAGAAGGCAACGATGAAGGCGGCAACAAAGGCGGAGATTCCCTGGAATGCAAGGCCAAGCTTCTCAGAGACGCCGCTCTGGATCAAGCGGCCGTTGGAAGTGGCCTGAGTTGCAACAGAGCCGCCAGTACCCAAATCGTAAAAAGCAACCTCCTGGCGAAGGGCAGCACGGAGGAATTCCAAGCGAATGTTTCGGGTGATACGATGCGCTGTGTATGTAAGAAGCAAATTGTATGTATAAGAAATCACAGCTCTTGCGATTCCAAGATAGACGAAGTAAAGCCTAGGCAGAGGTTGAGCAAACGTGTTACGAGTGACATGATGGAGGCGAAACAAGGGGAGGGGGGCTGCTTACGCCAAATTACTGGCACCTCCACGGAATTCAGACGCAGATGACACGCCTGCTACGAAGTGGTTCATTGTCGTGATAAAGCTTCCAAAGATGAGGGTCTGCAGGGCAATGCCGGCCCCGGAGGCAACAGCTGCCACAGCTGCAATGCATTGGAGTGTGCGATCGATGTTCGACCCGTATCGGAAGATCCTCTGACGGGGTTGGTCAGTTAGGTACTGTTTCAATTTGCTATTGGGTAGGGAGCCTCACCTTGTAGGCCTGAAAGGCACTCATTTCTTGGGGAAGCTTGGCGGTTGGCTCCGGATTAGAGGCATCGGGATGCATTTCCGAGTCCTGGACCATTTTCTCGCCGGGTAATGTATGGAGCGCCATGGCTCTGTAGATGTCCCGAGTCTTCAACATGCAACTTGGAGGGATCAGAAAAATCAATCACCTGTCGGGTACCTGTACGGATGAATGAATATTAGGTATCAGTAAGAGAGACGACGCAGGTGAGTCGCGTGGGATGGACGAAAAGAGTGCACAGAGAGCATGGATGACCAGAATGAAGAATCAAAATTCCTTCAAGGAGATAGAAGGTCTCATTTTGTGAGGGAAAAGAAATAGGAGTGGGGGAAATTCACTGATTTCAGTAGCGGTACCTGTCTCAACTGACTGGAATGTGAAGCCGTCACAAACGGGATGATGTGCGGTGGACGGCGAACTCGGCCGCCGAAGGGTAGAGTCATCGTATAATATGATTCGTCAATCCAAGGAATATGTGGGTCTTTGCGGCGTCCTTATTAGCGTCGTCAACGTACTTCTCGGGGCCGACTTTCCCTCGATCCGAGTCCTCACCTTCTCTCACCATTTACTCACAAAAGTTCAAGCGACGCAGTACGATTCTGACCCACTTGTGTGTGACTGGTAGGACATGGCGGATAATCAGGCCGAGATGAGTGGCTGCGAAGATTCCCTCGAGCCACGATCAGGGCCGCCCAGTAGCAGAAGTCGCCGCGCTGTAAGTCTCCCTGCCTCCGGCCTGCTTTGCAGCAATGCCTCTGGCTGACTACGGACCTAGTGCGATGCCTGTCATTCTCGCAAGGTAAATTGGTTAAATTGGTTCCTCATTCGCAGCGAATCCTTGCTGAACAGTGTGGATCTCAGATACGATGCAACAAAGAATCGCCTTGCGCGCATTGCTCTCGTGCTGGCATAGTATGCACGTTTACAGCCGACCAACCGAGGGAAAGGCGCACGCGGATTCTGCTTACTCCCCAATAGTGAGACTCAACCTGCCATTGTATTTATTTTGCTTACATTTCGCGCAACAGTGAGAAGAAGCTCGATCGCATGGACCGCCGGCTGGATGATGTTGTGAAAATGCTTGAGGAATTGAAGTACAATATGCATTCACCGAACAAGCCAGCACATACTCCTGAGGACGTTACTCCACCTACAGAGAACCAACATGGTTGCTCTGGCCATTCAGTCGAGCCCAACCGAACCAAATCCAGTAGCCAGTCCGATTCCACCATGGCTGCACACTCTGAATTTGCCCATGACTTTATCCAGAAGACTGTCACAACCGACCCTTTGATGAGCCACAACCCAGAGATGCGCAAAGCCTTCACCGCACTGAAGGATACCATCAGGTCCTTTGGGCTAAATGGGTTTCCCACCGAATCGTCCTTCCCCCATGCAATCACAATCCAACGCCCTTCTCTACGTGGCTGTGAGATGCCTCCTATTGAGAAAGTCGTGGAACTCATACGCAACCCCAATTGTAAGCTACGACATCTTTTATCCCTTTCCAAAGCGCACTATTGGTGCAGCCTTTTAATCTCCGCCCTCATTAAAGTAAGATATCAAAATCGACTGATGCCATTCCTCGCTCAGATCAACGCATAATCAGAACCATAGGGATGTTTCATTTCTTGCCAATGGACAATCTTGCAGACCTTAGTCTTGGTGTTTATTTCTCTCAAGACTACTCCGAGACCGATTTTGTAACGGCCAATGTTGGCCTTTACTATCTCTTCCAAGCATACTCGTCAATGGTAACAGAGACAGAGCGAGAAAAATGTCTTCAGTTCGCATATATGTGCCGCAATAATGTCGATAGCGGCCTTTCAATCCTGCCATTATACTTGCCACCAACTGCTGGAACCATTACCGCTCTCCTTTGTGGTGTAAGTTCCATTACGAATCCTGATTTACTTTAATTTCCTCCCCCCGTCTCCCTCCCATTACCTCTTGCTAATCTTCTAATGTCAGATATACTATGCTCTCGACATCTCGGAGCCACACTTGGCGTGGACATTGGTCACTAAAGCCTCCGAACTGTGCCAAACCCTGGGATATCACCACATCGGACACAAGAGCGAAGACTCCAAAAGAGAATCGAGTCACAAACAACGTCTATTCTGGTTCCTGTACATCGTGGACAAGGGCTTGTCACTTCGTCTTGGCCGAGCGTCAACTATTCAAGACTGGGACGTGACTATACCTCTGCCAGAATCCACGCCCGACGACCAGGCGTCAGATCAGGTGCCCATATCATTCCTGGAGCTGGGCGTGAAGATTGCTCGTTGTCAGGGGGATATACACGAGCTCTTATACAGCTCGACATCTCTATCCCTGCTAGACCACGTACGGCACTCGCGCGTGCAGATCTTGGAAGGTCAACTGGGTGGAATCGGCCGAGACATCAAAGCCAAGGTGGCAAAACTGAACACAGACGCCGGAGTCAAAGATTTGGACGCAATTCTTCTCCGTTCGTGTGACATTGCTCACATGTCACTTCTCACGTTGGTCTATCGAGCTGCCCCGCGCCTGGCAATGTCCTCAATTTTCAACCGGCAGTGCGTGGAGAACGCCCGGGCCACTCTAGAGCGACTTCATGGATTTCTGGAGCTGATACAGAAAGAGACCGAATACGTCCCAGCAAATGCATACAAGTGAGTTGACATAAGAACCTAGCCTTGATGCCCACTACTATTTTCAGAGTTTGTCAATGCTAACAAGGACAGCGTCCTGTTGTATTCCCCGATACCTTTTATTGTCATGTTCTGCAATACCATCGAGACCCTCAATCACGTCGACCTAGCTTGTCTTCGCAACTTCAATACTCTGCTGGCGATGGCTGCACCTGGCTCTGGGCCGATAGCTAAGATGCAACGGCTCTTCCAGGCCCTTTACGACGTGGCACTGCAGTACGTCGAGCTCCGCACAACTCACAGTGGGTCGGAGCAGATCCATGCCAACACAGAGATGGATTCCTGTCTATCAATGCTCGGTATTTCCGTGTCTGATTGGGCGAACCCGCAGCAGCAATCTGACGATTTGGGTCAATCTTTCGATCATGGTCCTTCAGATAACCTGGAGGGTAGTCGAAATAGACGAGAGAGCACGAACCCTCTGGTGTGGATGGACAATATGTTTCAGCCGGACGATTTGCTTCTGTGGTGATGCCCGGCAGGTGACATCCCACTATACGTGCTTCAAGGTTCCGAAATTGCTTCCATCTCGTGAACCAATTGCCAAATGAACCGTGGTATGGAAGACAAGTCTATGCGTCAATCCAGAATCTCAACCTCAGTCGTGATGGTGACGAGACTCGCTAACTGATACTCCAGGGAAGTGCAGTGTGACGCTGTTAGATTTGCTGTCATGCACTGCATGCAGTACCTTCCAAGGCCTTATTAGTTGGCACAATTAGAGCCCAGAATATCTCGACTCGCCCGTGTCGGCTTGCCACTACTGTTCGCTCGTCACGCAAACTCTACGAGATCGACCAGCGAAACAAGTCGGAAACAGTCCCGCTCAATTCTCCGCCTCACTGGAGCTCGCCCCTGATTCGAATGCGCATCCAGACTCCCGAGGCCAAGCCACGCTGTGGTATCAATGCACGCAAAATGCGATACGCGGCTGTCAGTTAATTCAAGTGAGCTACCAAAGCTTAGATACCCCCCCAAGACCCGGGTTCGTCCTTCCAGATCCCACACAGGCTAGATTTCCGGGACCCGCGAGGCGAAAGGGGGGCAACCCAAGGCGAGGCTTCCGCAACGAAAACCCCTTCAGCTCCCAAGGGAAGACCCTGGCAAAGCGGGACAACGCATTCATGCGTGGCTGTGTAAACACCACAACGAAACTGTGACTTCAGCTGCGCTGTGCGTTCCGGACGCTGCGGAACATTATTTTCATCCTCCGACATTTCTTTTCTTCAATTTCTCCAGCAAGAGCTGGCTCGCCATCAGTTGCACCCTGGTCCCCATCGGACACATTTATTTCCTTTGAACCCAAACCTCCCGGACAGAGTAAACTCTGTCGATGATCTGAGCCAAGATGGGCTGGTGGCGGAGAATGAGGAACAAGTTCAAGAACCGGAGCTCCAAGAAGAGCGCGCGGCCGACCAGGTTCGCGGGCCACGGGAGCCCCTTCGACGACGTTCCGCGCCTGTCCACCGCGACGTCGCCGCCGAGGACGCCGCCCAAGCAGGCGCTGTTCGAGGAGGACACCATCTCGCTCTTCCGCCCGTCCATGATGTCCGACCGCTCGGGCCCGAACCCGCACCTGATCTTCGACAGGTCGCGCGGGTATTAGACCTTGTGTGAGCGGCCCAAGACTACTGCGCCAGACATTTCCAGCGCGGGAGGGGGTTCTGTGAGAAGATGCGATCGGGATTGTCGACTCACATCTATCGAATAACAATTGGCAAGGGTCGATTGAAGCGAGCGAGACAAGCTCCACTAAGATTGAGGTGAAGTCGGTTCCGGCGCGGCAGCTGTTGTTACAGCATGGCGATTATTTTCTGGCGGGGGACAATGTCAAACTTCATCGAGCATCATGGTCGGAGTTGTGGGTTCAACGGCGGCGGCGTCAAATTTGGGACAAATTGCAGGAACTGATTAAAAGAGACCGTCTCACTGGCTTTGAGCGGTTGAATGGAACATGCACTCAACTGGGTTGAGAAGCAGATATTCAAATACAACAGGTCCGGGTCCGAGGGACCCAGGGATATATTGAGCTCTAGCTTCTATGGTCTATGTCGGTCCGTCCATCTGCTTAACGCCGGCCACACACACACGCGCAGTCCTTCAAGTGCCACCGGGGTCAGACTCGGGTCGGAGTCGTCGGGGCTGCTCCTCGGTATTGCTCTCACAACAGAATCCATTGTCTCTCATATCACTTGTTTATTGACCTGTCGTGGGAAAACCCTCTACTCAATACGTGGACGCTTCGCAATGGGGGACGCGTCTCCGCTGCTGAGGGGCCGAGACTTACCACCCTGCTTTCCGAAGTACTCGAGGCTGCCCTTGGGGTCAGCCTTCATGGTCTCGCCGCCGGACTGCCAGTCGGCGGGGCAGACCTCGCCGTGCTCGTCGGTGAACTGGAAGGCCTCGACGAGACGGAGGGTCTCGGTGACGTTGCGGCCGACGGGCAGGTCGTTGACGGTGATCTGGCGCAGGGTGCCCTTGGGGTCGATGATGAAGAGACCGCGCAGGGCGATACCCTCCTCCTCGATCAGGACGCCGTAGTCGCGGGCGATCTTGAAGTTCTTGTCGGCCACCAGGGGCAGCTTCAGGTCCTCACCGAGACCGCCCTGCTTGCGGGGGCGCTCGCGCCATGCCAGGTGGGTGAAGTGGCTGTCGGTGGAGACACCGAGGACGGTGGTGTTGAGCTTCTCGAACTTGGGGAGGGCATCGTTGAAGGCGAGGATCTCAGTGGGGCACACAAAGGTGAAGTCCATGGGGTAGAACAGGAGGACGACCCTGTGAGTGAGGTGAGCGAGTGTCCATGTGAGGTGAAGAGCTGGCTGGCTGGCACAGAAGGCAGAGAAGGCAGTTGTCCCAGCCTTGTGGTTGAGGCTCGGGGCCGATTTGATACGGCGAGGGGGGGGGGCAGTGACAGTAGCCCGCGCAGTTTCTTGTTGGGTGTCGGACTCACCATTGACCCTTGAAGTCAGAAAGGGAGACCTCCTTGAACTCACCGTGCTCAAGGACGGTGGTCGCCGTGAAGGCAGGGGCGGGCTTCTGAACAAATGCCTTGGACATGGTGACTGATGGTGACGGGGTGATAGAGGGAAAAAAGTGTGGTGTAAGGCGTAGTAGTGGGCGAGGAGAAGCTTGAGGTGTTTGCAGTCGCGAGATAAGGCCAAGCTGGACGCTTTTGAGAGAGGCAGGAGGGGTGAAAAACGTTGAGATGCGATTAGATAACGCGTCGATGACAGAAGCGCAGAGAATAGAGCCCACTTTTGAGGGCGTAAAAGTCCGTAATCCCGATCTCGCAAGGCCAGTGTTTGTCCGCTCGGCCAGGCAAGAACTGGGTTCGGCTTGACCAAGGTGATGAAGTGAGGGTCCACGCGGATGGTGAGGGTGGTGGGTACAGGCAGCCGAAACTTCTGGAGCTCCTGACAGAAAAGGAGACAAAGAGCGAGAAAACTTCAGGCCCGTTTTTTCTCGATAAGTGACGATAACGCCATCAGTCGCGCCTTAGTGGGTCGCGTCTTCACATGGTACTGGCAGAATTGTGGGCCTCGCGCCTTGTTTGACCAAATCGCGTTGCACAATCCTTGACATCTAACATTCCCTCGCACTGAAGCCATGACTGATGTGTTACCGACCTAACACGCTCTATTTTAAACCGTCGTCTCCATTTTGATATCGCAAGTGGTCCCGTCCCGCTGTCCCGGTGGTGTCCCGGGATTTCAGACCTCACGACCCTCTTCTATCTTGACATCTCGAATCCACAGTCTGACAAATGCATCTCTTGTGACATACGCACTCGTTGATCTACTCTATCATCATGATAGTGAATCTTGTCTGATGGACTTTACAGTGGACGTTCAGACGACAAACATAGATGCCAATTCGCCCGCCCGATTCCAAATCACGACCTCGCTACCCCGGATGACGTTCTGGAGTGGAACCCGCTTCGTGAGCTTCCGGGTGGCCTGATTTCGAGCCGGACCTCCTAGGGACTCTTCTCCCATGTACCAGCCTGCCAGATATGTTGAGCTGACTGCAACCCAGATCGAGCACTTGAGGTCTCATCAAGCCGGAGAACGGAGCACACGCGCAGACATCCAAGACGGCCAAGCCGCGGCTAAGAGCATACGTCGTCACCCATCAAGGTTCTCACTCATGGCAGGTCTCAGCTTACTAACAACGAGTATGCGATATCGGCGTATTGCAAAATGGGCCACAGATATCAAATACTCAATTAGGTCTTCCTCGGTTTACCGTTTCGGGGTCAGCCTGACCAGTTGACATTATCTCACATGCCATTCTTAAAATCATTGAGTCAACAAGGATTTGAAAGTGTCTGTGCAGTGGTTCTGTCAGAGCCATCAAGTAAGGCTAGATCTAGATTTGGCTGCCGGCAGCCTCGCCAGCACACTGAAGATCGCACCTCTTTCTACAAGTCACTGTAGAAAAGCATAACGCCAGCGGCAGAACAGAGACATTGGGTCTACACTGTCAAAAAGTATGCCACTTGACTAGCGTAAATTTGACTTGGAGCATCCAAATGGACAGGATACCAGATATCTTGACTCAAATGGCATGCTAGGTCACGGATACATTGTACATTTTCTCAAGGCCGAGGCTTTACACAATACCAAATCTGCCTGGATGCTCTTACCTCAACGCACCTCACTGTCTCCGACTGCTTCAGACGACTAATCAGACCGGCCATCAATCCAGTAACTTGCCAACGAATCACATTATTTACATTGTCAAGGCATGAGATGAGTCAGCTATGTGACCGTGGTCGTCTTACCAGCAGGGAGGCCGGGAGAATTTCTAAAAGGTCAGTGCAAGCGTGTCAAAAAAATAAAAACCTGCCTAAGGGCCATTCAATTGGAAGAGGTTCTGGCTTGATTGTTTCTAAAATGCTGCAACCGTTTTTATGTGTTAACCCAACTGTCTACACAAAATATCAAGACATGTAATTACCCAGGTATTAAACACCTTCCGTGCCGTAAATCTGCCTCTCCTCTATGGATCGTTCACTCGTAAATCATGCCGTCACAACACCCTGACCCCAGTCCCAAGTCCCAAGCTGCTTCTTCAATCTTGTGCCACCTTCTTCGTCACAAAATCCACTCCCTCAGGAATATCAACTAGTCCGTCCTTGCCCGAGAACCTGTAAATGCTCAGGTCGACCCCCATGGACACAAGCACCAGGAACCCATCACTCATACCATCTTTGTGCCATCCCCTCAACATCTCCAACATTCCCTCCTCCGCAGCCTTCATCTCAGGTGTGCCCAGGGCGTCACCGCTCCCTGGTAGCGAGAATGCCAGGTTGAACACCACAAGGTTGACGGCAATAAATTTCCTCGGGTTTGCAGGATCCATCGCGACGAAGAACTGCGTGTCCTCTGGCCGCACTTCCTTGCCCAGGAGGCTAATGTCACCAGGAAAACAACCCGCGTTCACCACCTGTGCTTCTGGGAAGTTCTGTGTCATCCAGAATTCCGCGGCCCTGTAGGCTGCCGGGCGGGAGATCATGGCGAATCGCTCCGGGTCTGTTGCTGCCAAGTTGTTTAGGTGGTCCTTGACGGCTTGGAACTGTGCCTCCGATTCGAATGGATCCGGGGCGACGAATTGTTGGGGTCCCGACCCAGGCGCTGCGGCATTGCCTCTTGTTTGGGCGGACTGCCGATTTGCTTTCGGGGCCTGGTTCTTGGGCTTGCGCCCGAAAATGCTGCGGAGAGTATTCTTCATGATGAAGGCAGTGTGAGGAATAGATTTGGGGTGATTAGAGCTTGGGCGTTTCGGCTGTCATTGTCGATCGCCACCGCGACGTGCTTTATATCTCTGCCAAACCATCGTGGGTTCAAGTCGGACGACTCCAAGCATCATTTTGAGTCACGCGGCGATACAAAATTAGGACACGAAATGGCGCTTGGAATACGGCGCGAAGGATCGAGGCACTGGGGCTACTGAAATGTTGCTGTCCCGTACTAGCCGCTTACAGGTGAGACTACGTTGTCGGACCGCCCGACCTGGCATTTCAAGAGTCCCGATTTTGACGGCAGCGGATGATGCACAAATACAGAACTATTGAGGTGGTATCGTGCCCTGGTTGTTTTTCCTGAAATAACATTATGACTAGTATTAAGCATGTCTAGGGTGGCAGGAAGCCATTTTGTATGGCCGCCGCTGACTCACATCACTATATTCTCACCCACCCTAGTCACGCAAGGCAGCCGGGCATGTTGCACTGAGTCTTCCTTTGGGGCTTAGGAATTCGTGATAGTGCTAATACGAGCTGATCACTGCATATGCATCACAAAACATCTAATATCATTCTTCATGGTCAGCATGAACTAGGGGGCAATTGATCACGAAACCGTCACTTCGAGGTATTCGCAATAAAAGCGAATAAGAGCTCAATCAATAGGAAAGCTGTTAGGAAAGGAAAAGACAGCACGGCCAACAACGTTCCAGTACTTCAAACCACATCTCAAAATGCCTTGCTCTCGGTCATAATGTGAGCACGTTCTCAATCATTTCTGGCTTTTCTTCATTCACACATTCATAAATCTATATCTGAGTAATTTTCTATTGAAATAAGATCATCGGTATCATTACTGTTTCTGTAGTGTCTGGGTTGACTCGTAGACAAAGAAATTGCCTCCAGGAGATCTAATGACTACACAAGTTTTCAAATTTATCCAGGCCAACAGACTCAGCGAGACAAGGTAATGCATGTATGAAAATACTCGAAGGGTTCGCCTTTCACTCGACCAGTAGCAGTTTGCTGCAGGACCACTCCTTACAAGTGATCTCTTATCTCCAATGCGATGCCTATGGGTTAACCTCTTATTGCACATGTGGGTGTCTACTGCGGGATGGGTTTTCCTACAGAGTCTCCTTCTGTGCCATCTACTTAGGATGATCTGTGACATTGAATATTGGCATCTCAGTTCAGGTCCCTTTCAACACTCTCAATTGCTACCGCATCTAGAAACCGTCTATATCCCTGCAAGCTATAGATCTTGGCCTAGGGGATCTGGGGCGAAGGTTGTGGGGCGCGTGGACGCCCCGCTGTCTCCGACCACGCAAGTCCGGAGCTGGTCTCGACGTCGTCAACATTATTATGGAGCCGAGCCAGGCAGCTTATCAGCATGCTACTGGCATTGCCACCAAGATCCGATATCACGCACTCGAAATAGACATGACTTCCTTACCGCAGCACTTCACGTAAAACATCTTATCAGCCCACAGTCGATAACGTAAAGTAAGCTCGGCGCTAGCCTCGGCTTGTTACTCCTCGTGGACAGTTTGGATGCTAGAACGAGCAAGGATATGGTCGGCGTGCCTGTCCCCTCACAGGATCTAGATGCAACACTACGGTGCGCCCCGGCAATGCGGACAGATATCTGGGTTACTTTAATTCCCGCAGCCGTTATCAGGACCCTCACCATGGGCAGCTCAGTGACGTTGGTCCTGGACTGGCCAATTTGTACTTCGGGCCAAAGGCTCATCTTGTGGTGGACACCTGGGGAGCTTTTGATTCTGTTGTCAATACAACGTCAAGTACCTGGGTGGTCAGACATGGTGCTACAGTAGCTTGATATCTGTGTTTCCAGTTACACACTGTGACTTGATCATGGACTCAAACAAGCCTCAATCGCTGGAGGAGCCATCCGCGCAGCCGGGTCCCAAGGTCGTCGATGCCGTCGATCAGGATGTGGTCGATGCTTGCGACCTGGCTGCTCTGGGCCACGACCAAAGCCTCACTCGCAAGTTCGATATCTGGAGCATACTTGCATTGGCATTCTGTGTGCTGGGAACATGGTCAACATTCGCGCAGGTGAGCACAGACGACCATTTCTATCGTGGTCTCCGGCCGGTGGCGAAGATTCGGCCTGGAAGCTTCTTCAAAACAAAGTGGTCAAAGAAAAGAGCGGCGAATGCTAACCCAAGCCCTTTCCATGTAGGACCTTAGCAGTGGGTTGACCAATGGCGGCCCCATCAGCATTCTCTGGGGGTTGTGTCTTGTGACCATCTGCAATGTGTGTGTCGTCGTCTCCCTCGGCGAGCTCTGCAGTAGCATGCCCACGGCACTGGGGCAGGCCTACTGGGTCCTGCGGCTCTGGGACACGCCGTTAGGGAGGTTCGTGTCGTACCTCTGTGCGTGGATCAATACCTTCGGGTGGTGGACGCTCACCGCGTCACAAACCGCGTTTATGACGAGCTTCCTGCTCAACATGAAGGTCATGTTCGACCCCGAGTGGACGGGCGCGAGCAGCGGCTGGGTGCAGTTCCTGGTGTACCTCGGTGTGAACGCCCTCTTTACTGTGTTCAATTTGATCGCGTGTAGAAAGGACAAAGTTCTGCCGCTGTTTAACGATTTCGTTGGTATTGGCTTCGTGGGCCTATTTGTGGTTCTCAGCCTGGCACTCCTGATTGCTGTGGGCACCAAGCCCGGCCTCGAATTCCAGCCTGGGCGATTCGTCTTCGGGACTTGGCTCAACCAGACGGGTTGGAGCGATGGCGTGACGGTGAGCAGGCCCCCATAGTTCCCTGCCTTCTCCTACAGTGGCAATATATCATGCCTTCCATACATTTGGAACCTCTCTGACGACTGTTCTACAGTGGTTCACAGGCTTGCTCCAGGCTGCCTATGGCCTGACGGCCTTCGACTCGGTCATCCACATGGTTGAGGAGATACCGGCACCCCGGCGTAATGCGCCCAGAGCAATGTGGCTTGCCGTCGTCACCGGCGCCATCAGCGGATTCATCTTCATGCTCGTCTGCTTGTTTTGCATCCAGGACTTGGACTCGGTCATCGACTCAGACGTGCCCTTCATGCAGCTGGTTCAGGACGCAATCGGTCTTCAGGGCGCCGCGGTCCTGTTGGCTCTCTTCATCTTTAACGGTCTTGGCCAAGGAATCAGTGTCTTCACCACCGGGTCGCGGCTTACCTGGGGCTTTGCAAGAGACGGCGGAATACCGTTCAGCGCCTATTTCGCAAAGGTTGATCCCACTTGGAAGGTCCCAGCGAGGGCCATAGTGCTGCAAGGAGTTATTGTCGCCCTTGTTGGTGTCTTATATCTCTTCGCAAACACCGTATTGGAGGCTATCATCAGCACAGCGACAATCGCACTCACAGTATCATACGCACTGCCGATCTTGACCCTCATGATTGCCGGACGCGATAGACTCCCGCCTGGTGGTTTCCGTCTCGGATCTCTAGGTCCCCTGATAAACTGGACGTCGGTCATATATTGTGCCATCACGACTGTGTTTTTCTTCTTTCCCGGCGAGCCCGCTCCTGCTGCCGCTGACATGAATTACGCGATCGCGGTGTTTGCTGTTATGCTGGTGGTCTCTATTGGTTTCTGGTTCACCAAGGGCCGCATCGCATATATGCGGACTACGGAATCTGCCCAAGCTGTGTTTGAGGCTCAGAGGCGTGAGATGGTAGTCCATGATGGTGTACCAGAAAGTCACTTCGATGAGAGTGACCCGCAGACAATTTCTGGCCAGAAGAAACTCTGAAGTTGGAAACATGAGCTCTGAAATCGCTGTCCAAAAGCAATCTCAAAGGATTATTTATTGACCAATGTATTTAATTTCTTCAGTATATAACTACCTCTACAATGAACTCATTCATATGCAACGCTTCAGTCATATTTGTGCATAATCCGTCAAGTGCCTTTGTCGAAGGCTTGCCGCTGGAGTACACCGCTAGGAGATGGACAGATGTATATTAGGGAGCCACCGATCTAGCCTGCCGTAAGTCTCTTGCTGAACGAGCTGTGAGGAACTACTCGTTGTAAGGAGTGCCTTGGAGAACCTATCCGGACTGACATCCTGCTCCCTCTATCTGGTCACATCATAGACTACCTGTTCTGCAGCCATGTAACCACAACGGAAGTTAATGATTAGAGGAAATATGTTGCCTAAGGTGTGTTCGAAACCACTAATGAAACCCTAATTCTCACCATCGTAGCGTCCGCGCAGCCGTCTTAGCCGTTACCTGTCGATGACAGGCCAGGACGCCTTTTAGTGCCAGTTGAATTCGGCAGTTAGGTAGAGCATCCTGGATTGTGCCCAGAAGAACTCCATTCTTGGCTCCCTCTCCTTCGCCTACAATAACTAGACATAATAAGACAATGGACGAGCTAAAACCAACCTTCCAGCCCAATGTGGGCTCAAAGGACAAGAGCGTAGGCTGGTATGATCAGACGTTCCACGGGATCGAGCCCGCGGCCCGCGCGCTCCTCGAGGAGTACTCCCATATACACCCGGGAGAGGTTGACCAGTATGTGATCGCAATGGTACGTTGCACCGAAACTTTGTTTCTCGTCTCACCTGCCCTTCCGCACGCATACAGGAAGACAGAGAGTCAACTAACCCGACGACTTCAAAGCGAGACAAGGCATGGGACATATTCCCCTATCCCTGCATAGGGCAGTTCCGCTTCCTCAACCTCAGCCTGAGCAAGAAGCCCTCTTACGAGAGGATCCTGGAGCGACTCAGGGACGGGGCGACGTACCTCGACGTCGGCTGCTGCATCGGCCAGGACATCCGCAAGCTGGTGCACGACGGCGCGCCCGGAGGGAACCTGCACGGCGCAGAGCTGCAGGAGGGATTCATAGAGCTTGGGTACGACTTCTTCCGGGACAGGGACACCCTCGGGGCGACGCTGGTGCAGGCGGATGTTTTTGACCTCGGCGAGGGTAGCTCCCTGAGCGGCATGGTGGGTAAGGCGGACATTCTCCATCTCGGCATGGTGCTGCATCTATTCGGCTGGGATAAGCAGCGGGAGCTGCTCGAAAATTGTGTTAAGCTGCTCAGGCCTGCGTCTCCTGGCCCGTTGATCCTTGGGCAGGCCGTGGGTGATGTGGAAGGCGGGGTGAGGCCTGGAGGGCATATTTTTTGTCACAATGTTGAGACTTTCAACAAGATGTGGTACGAGATATCGGAGCGGACTGGATTAAAGTTCGAGTGTAGAGCGACCCTTGACGAAGGCTTGGGCATTGCGGAGTCGAGACGGGGGTGGGATGGTGTCACTAGGAGACGGTTGTCCTTTGAGGTTGAACGAGTCGGCTGATATATGAGTATACAAATGTCTCATACTGGGCGTATCATATTCAATAGCGGGTGGCCGAACGAAGATTCGGGACACACTGTGCGTTAGATAGTACAGAAGCCTGACGTCCCGAAATGGGAGAATGAAATCCGAAGAAGACTTGTTAGATGATCGAGAAAAGGATTCGGTTTGTATCTGTTTACGCCCACATGTTCATTGTCTATCCGTCAAGATGGAACGAGAAATAGAATGCGTTGAAAACAGTAGTCGCCATGTGAAATCTGTTACGGCACAAGAAAGTCTATTGTACTCAACACCCAAAAGAGGGACGTTGTAATGCCGAGAGCATTACCGTGGCTATCAACTGTATAGCGTAGTGTAATAAAATCTAGGTACGCGGTATGCCGTGAGATCGACA
The DNA here is from genome assembly GCA_013364905.1 of Diaporthe capsici. Classification (NCBI taxonomy): domain Eukaryota; kingdom Fungi; phylum Ascomycota; class Sordariomycetes; order Diaporthales; family Diaporthaceae; genus Diaporthe; species Diaporthe capsici. The sequence continues at coordinate 796,921 of WNXA01000006.1, read as the reverse complement.
TCTGAATGACACTGCCATCCAGTAAACCTCGTCCCTCAGACCCGTGATGAGGATCCGCATCTTTACATCCGAGCTGCATAACAGGATACAGGTGGCCTATTCGAACGGAGTACCGAACGCAATACAAGGCTGCCATGCGAACTATCACTCATGGATTACCAAGAGAGTATTCGTTCAGAACAATATAATCATGTGCCTATCTTGTCTTCATGTCCCTCAACGCCAGCTAGACATTTACTGTCTAATGCGAATTTACCGCTCCCAGGTACTCCAATGTAAGCCAACGCGAGTTGGGTAATCCCATACACCTATGACCTCTCTTTCCCATGGTATAAGCAGACTGTCAAATATCAAAGTTCCGCTGCGTCCTGGCCCAATGCCTTGCGACCTGAATAACGAAGCAGGCTCCCTCTTGTGTCATAATTTGTATATAATTGAGATCCAACATGAAAAGAATTGGGACAAGAATAGAGCCATTTGAAAGCCGCAAAAGAGAAAAAAGATCCCTCGGCGGTGGCCCCTAACAGGCCGCAGCGTGCTCATCCTTACATCCATTCTTGTCCCCAGGGCTACAGGCGGGCGAGGACCGGCACCTGCAACCCTCGCGGAAACACCGCGGAGGTGTCGGCGACTAAGGCGATGCTTGTGACTAGCAAACCTCCAATTGTGTATTCGACTGCGTACGTCTCCGTTTAGGCGTACGCGGTGAAACTGGGGGTGAGGCGACTGTGATACCCAGGCCCGATTCGAGGCCGACAGTGACAGGTGAGGCACCCTCGGTGGATTCAAAGCTTTTGTTGAATACTTCCGACAGTGCCTCTCTCTTCCTCTTGAGGTTACCGAGGCGAAAGGCACGTTCCTGCTCCGTCTCCCACGTCTCGATATCCGTATCAGTCGTGTCGTGGCAAGCCAAGTCGCCAGCGATCTCGCTGCCAAGAGCCTTGGCGAGTCGCTCCTTCAGACCGAGGACAGGCCAGATCTGTACTCTGGTAACCTTGATGTTCAAGCCGCTGCCCTGCATGTCTGTGGCTTCGGGAGCTTTCGACGGGCAGGCAAATCGTTTGAGAAAGACTGCTGTGACAACAGCACTGTAGATGACAAACTCGGCCGCGCCCTGGTCTTGTGTGATGATCTTGACCGGAACATCGCGAAACTCGGGCTGAGGTAAGGATGTCTCTTGACCTGGTTGAGATGCCTGGGATGAGTTCTGTGACGACCATCGCGAAGAATGCCTCGAGCGCTGGGAATAGCATTGCCACTGCGCGATGGCCAACATAATGGCGACCAGATAGGAGTCTTCGTCGGCGTTTTGCGGGACGAGGCGTTTACATCGTAGCTTCTGAAGATTGTCGACCGGGACGTTGACGCTGTTGTTCGGGCCGGGCATCACACGGTACAGGTTGCTGCGCACCTGGTGCAGATGGGTTCTGTTAATGAAGGCCAGAACAGGCTGATCTGGCCATGTCTGAGAACTCCTGCGACTCCAATCGGTGTTTTGGCTCGCAAAAGACTGCTGATTGCTGCCAGGTATGCGACCGTAGGAGCTTGCGACCTTGGTGGAGGCGCTGTCAAAGGATCGGCTGTTCTGGTCGTACTGCTTCCATACAATGGGGACGCGCACGCCGCGTTTCAGCACCTGGTCCCCAAAGCGAATCTCAAGATTGAGTTCGGACCTTGCCCTGGAAAGTGTGGAGGGGAAGAGTGTTGACATGACACTCTTGAGTGCAGTGATCTGAAGCGGGCTGGGATCCGAGGCCAATACGGTGGTGAGGTCCCTGCTCAGGTCGGTCGCGACCTTTGTCGGACGTGGTGGGTACTTGGAGGACATGGAGTTGAAGTCAGGGACCGGTGTGCGGACGGTATGGTGGTGGTCCCATTGTACGCCGAGGAGACGGGCGTGCTGATCTTGCCAACATATTGGGATGATGAATAGTGACTCGCCCTGGTTCTCGTGCAGAATGTCGTACAGGGAACCAGGCTCGGGCCGGGTGATGCGATTCACGCGTCTTCGTTTCCTAGGCCTTGCGTTGTCGGGAGGCGATATGGGAGCAGCTGGTAATGGGTGGCCAGCGATGGCAGCGCAGTTGTCATCTGCAGGCATGGAGTCTGCGCCCTGGGACGGGGGTGGTGTCCGGGGCGCGATCTTGAAATGTGTAAGGCCGGTCATGTCAACAAAGCTGAGCAGCTGGCCAAGAAGAGGACTGCGGTTGAGTAGGGACCTGGGCGCGTCGCGTCAGCAAAGGGGACGGGTCATGGGTGGAAAGCTGCGCGCAGTGTGGGGCAGCCTGGGGTATTTGCTTTGACATGCCGGTCTCTTTGTGATGTGGGCCGCGACAAAGGAGACGGCAGCGCGATGCTGTACTGAAAGCGCAAGGGATAGGAGAATAGGTGACTTACTCCAATAATTGCTGCATTGAGATGGGTCTCTGGACGTGGGTCCTGGCCGATTGAAGAGGAGGACACCCGGATTGCAACAGTGGCCGATGGCCCCTTGCAGGACGGTGCAGGTGTTGAATGCTGGATTGCTTCTTCGCAAGGCGACACGGCGATCAAGTGTCAAAGCTGCAAGCAAAAGTGGGCCCCTGCACGCTGCAGGCCTGCAGGTGTGCTGGTGGCTCTTTGGCACTTTGGAACAAAGTGCAGGAAATTGCGACGCGTTCGCGGGGGCAAGGCAGTGGGATTAAAAAGATGCAGGCAGTCATGGAGCGGGAGAGTGATAAAATGGTTGACTGAGACTGATGGACGGTCGCGGAATGGGGCTTGAGACGGGTCGCGCATGGGAAACCAGGCGGCAGAAGTGGTGGCCAGGGGGTCGCGTCGCCCTTTATGAATGCGGTGCAGTTACACCCGTCCACACCAAAAGGATGCGAGGATGCCCAGGATGCAAGGACGCACAACAAGAACATGGTCCCAGATGTAGGCAGAGTGACGCGCTGACAGCACACAAAACCAGCCCGGCAGCCAATGGAGGGGCGGGCAGCGCCTTCGATGTTTGCGACTTGCCACCCCACCTTTCGGGGGCCTCACCCCAAATCCAGTTCTCTCCCCATCCCTCTCCATTCACGACCTTGACGCTAACTCACATGACCACAAGGCACCAGCCTCACACATTGTCCGCTGCTGCTCAGGAGCGTACCCCGGCAGTTGGTGGGAACCGTGTATTGGGCGGAGCAGCGGCCTAACAGCAGGCACTCAGTGTGGCTCATCCTGCCCCCCGAGCCTAGCCGCTGCCGCTGACTCAGATCTGTCCACTCCAATGCTAACCCATTCCGGTTAGCTCTTCCGGATTTCCAGACACGGTTAGCGCATCCCATGTCCGCCCAGGAGAGACGTCAGTCGCTCAGTCGTCAGTCAACTGCTTGTCAGTCGTGTCAGGGGCAGTACGTAGAGAGAGCTACCAAGAGGCATCCAACCCCTCCACAGCTTCACCTTCTCACCATCCCGCCATCGTCAACCACACCTACACTACGAGCAACAGCCTGCCTGGTGGCGCATAAGTCACAATGCCTGTAAGGCCGTCCATCCGTTCATCCATTGTCCTGTCCTGTCCTGCCCACTCCCCAGCCAGATATCAGCCATACGCTGCGCAGACCCGAGACACCAGCTAACTCTCGCCCTTGCTCCGCCCCTCGCAGGCCTACAACTCCATCTTCAACGCCGACCCCAACGAGCCGCGCCTGATCGGGAACTTCCCCCTGCTCCCCCTGCGCACAAAGACCCGCGGGCCTGCCTACACCCTCCCCTTCCCCAATCCGCCCCTGCCCGCCCACGAGTCGCCCGACGCCGAATCCGAGAGCTACGACATCCTCGATGAGGTGCTCGCCCTCTTCCGCGCAAACACCTTCTTCCGCAACTTCGAGCTACAGGGCTATGCAGACCGCCTGCTCGTCTACGGCATCTGGTTCGTCAGCGACTGCCTGACAAAGATCAAGCCCAATGCCGACGTCAGGGCCGCCACCAAGGATGTCACGAACCTGGCCCTAGACCTGCAGTTTGCCATCCCCGGCGACCCGGGCTGGCCTCTGAACCAGGTGCGTCGTGGTCCTCTTTACCATCATCAAAGATCGATGCAGCATTCGAGTACCCTTGGGTTAGGGGAAGGGTAAGGTGAGGAAGAGTGAGGCTAACGTGGCTGCATAGATGTACGAGCCCCCACGCGACAGGCAAGACGCAGAGCAGCTCAAGCAGTACATGTCCCAGGTGCGTCAGGAGCTGGCGACAAGATTACTGGCGCGTGTCTACGCCGATCAGGACGACAAGCCGAGCAAGTGGTGGCTGAGCTTCAACAAGAGGAAGTTCATGGGCAAGTCGCTGTGAGCGAGGGAGGTCTACCATGGACGAGTGCAGGAACGGAGTGAGCGGGGTCTTTAGAGAAGCGTTTTGAAAGTACACCACCGCCAGGCGTATCTTGTGAAACGAACAACCAACCGAATTTCGGCCGGGTACAATGAGAGACCATCCCGGCCAGAACACCTGTCTAGAAGACATCAGGAGGAAAAGTAGCTACCGGTCAATGGCCAGAGAGCGAGAGGCCGCAGAGAATTTTATCGCATTGTCTAGACCACTTGTCAGGGTACGAGTCCCGGCGACGAATCCGTGTCCCAAACCAAACGACTAGGGGGTATCATTCATTCCATGAAATATGTACCTATCTATCTCGTCTAAGGATTCCGAGAGCGCCAGCAACAAGGCAAGCCGCTCACTCCTAAGGAGAATGTCTCCGGACCACCTTGGTCTCCTAGGCCTCCACGCTCGCTGGGGTAGCAGTCGTCGTCTCAGCGGCGGGCGTACCCTCGGCCGTACCGATGCCCGCAGACCTCCCTTTCTTCTGGAACTTGCCCCGGGCGGCGATCTTGCCCTCGGCCGGCCTCGCCTTCCACCCCGTGAGAACGTAGCCCTCGGCGCCACCCTTGGCCGTCATGACGGGGTGCGTCCGCCCGGGGAGGACCTGCCACTTGCGGCCGCGGCTCGTATGCAGCTGCACACCGAGCAGCAACGTCGGGTTGAGCGGGAAGTCGTCCGTGCCCTCCCACCGCTCCAGCTCCTCCGCCGTCCGTCCGCCCACCACGTCCGGCTGTGCGTTGAACGCCACCCGCCGCGCCACGCTGAAGCAGTCGGCCAGCTGCGCCAGGGGCTCCACGTGCGGGCTGTAGATGGCCACCGGCGCACCGCTGGCCACCAGCGGCAGCAGGGGCCGCAGCACCGAGATGGGGTCCATGACGCTGGCCACCACCAGCCCGCTGAAGTCGCCTGCGCGAGCTGTGTCGGCGATGTACCGCGTACGGGCCCACCTTCTCCGTTTGCGGTGGTAGTTTCCCCGCCGGTTGGCCTTCCACGATGCTACCTCCTCGGCAGTCTTAATGACGGGTTCGGTGGCGTAGACGGTGTCGAGCTCGGGCTCGATGAGTTGGAGCCAGCTAAGGGGCAGCAGATGATTGAGGAGAGGATGGGGTGGGTGGTTGGGATTCGTGCTATCGTAGCCCCAGTAGTTGAGGGCTGTAAGATTGGGCTGCCCATTGGTATGAACCAGCGTCATGGTATTGGTGGTGGCAAATGGTATGTGAAAATCAGGTTTCCGCTGTATTGGACGCTTCTTAGGCTTCTCTGCGCCATCCGAGGGCTTGGGTTGGTCGTCGTCCTTTGGATTGCCGTCGTGATCTCGTTTGACAGCAGGTGCCAGTTCTGGCTGAGGTGCCTCCTGAGTGTTCGCCATGACACTGTCTTCGGATTTAGGTTTCTTGGGTGCGGGAATCGGTTTCTGGACAGCATCGTGCGTTTGTAATAAACCGTTTGCCTCCTTCTCTTCGGCCGTTTTCGGGTATAGGACTCCCATCCTCTCGGCCAGCGCAGCGACCAGGAAGCCACCCGTGTCGTCAACTACCAGATACCTCGTTCCCTCTGGTTGTTTCGGCTGCTTGATCTCCTCCATCTCCTCCTGCTCCGTCTTCGCCGGTGTCTGTGGAGCGTCGACGAGCTCAGCATGGTCCACGCCACTATAATGGACATTGGCCCAGCAGCCCAAGAGGCCGACCATTTCCTCCCTCATTTCCAAAATCTTGTTGGCGTCCCTCTCGTACAGCGCGTAGCTCCCGAAGTTGCTCACGTCCAGTGGCAGTACCGTGAATCTGCGCAGGAACTTCTTCTCCTTCAGCAGCTTGTATTTGGCCATACTGAACGTCGTCTTCTGGTCCATGCCCGTATGCGACAGCATGAGCTTCGCGATCAAATCCTTGCCCGAATCGGTACCATCGCGTTTCAGAGCCTCGATTTCCTGCCACGTCAAGGTCTGTCGGGCGTTGTCGTCGATGATCTCACGGTTGGACCGCACCACCACTGCGCCGGTCTCGTTGTCGACCAGGCTGTACTCTATGCCATCGGTAGCAGATATTATAGACTCTTCTGGGGCAGCGCTGTCCGGGCGAGACGAGGATGAGGCTGCTGCCTCTTCTTCTGCAAGGACGTCGGCGTGGAGCTCGGAAGCGGGTACGACGCGCAAGCGTGTGAAGGTGTCGCTGGACGGGCTCTTCTCATTGAGCTCATAAGTGAGGTGATAGGGGCGGTGTATTAAGAGATTGCTTGGGAAGGAGCCATATCTGCCAAGCGCGATCATCCTATGTCCGTCGAGGTACTCTGTCAGTTTCATGAAGAGGTGTGGGAGATCTCCAGAGAAGGATCAAGACCGTACATATTGGGAACGACCTGCAGCAGACGATTGGTCCCATTGGGCAGACGCAATGCTACCCATGAGTTGGGCTCGATCAAGGAGTGTGTCTCCATATTCCACGCCGTCGATTGTGGTGTGAATGCCGTCGTGGACGACTAACCTGCCTCGAGATGTGCAAAAAAAAAGTTTTGGAGCTGAAAGTGAGCTCGGTTGCTTCCGAAGACCCTTGCTTGGGTGCCCCACCTCCCAAGAAATCTGGATTGCGGGGGAGCTTCAGTGTCCCACAGCGGACGTCATGCCCTTGTTAATGTCACCGGCGCTCTTGGATCTCCAACTATTCTCTGGCCGGGCACCAACTCGCCTCCCTACCTGCCACCCCTTCAGCTTTCAGATCCAACAACCTCAGAATACTTGGTCATGCCTGAGAAGAACACACTGGAAGGCGGATGTCTCTGTGGCAAGGTTCGGTACAGACTTGCTACCGACAAGTCGATCTACAATGTTATGTGTCACTGCTTTAACTGCAAGAAATCAAGCGGTTCTCACATGGTCAACTCGAGCATCTTCCCGAGACAGCTCTTTACCCTGACCTCAGGCACACCAAAGACATTCCAGGACGCACATACGGACTCCGGGCAGCCCCTATACAGGCACTTCTGTGGCGATTGTGGTAGCCCGACCCATATCACCACGCCTATCGTGGAAGAGATCGTATCCATCCTAAGCGGCACTCTGGACAATGGGACTGGGTGGTGGGTGCCGAACAAGGAGCAGTACATTGAAACCAAGTCTCACTGGCTTCCCGACCTGTCTGTTTCCAAGAAGGACGGCGTCATTGAGAGGCACCCCAGAGGACCTTTGGTGGAACAGAGTTACGGAACTTGAATTGCAAAGAGTAAGAAAGAACACTGCAGAATCAGGCCTCTTGCCTGCTTCAACCGTTCCTCGCCGGGGGCACGCTGGTGTCCTCCCAATGAAATGACCTTGCGGTCTCTCTCCGTCTTTTCTATCAATGTCGGATCTAATGCAGAATAATAGGACTCGAACAGCAACCGAAATGCAACTTCCCACATAGACCTGTCCAATAAAGCGAATACAGACTTTGACCATTCCGTATGCCCGCCTCAATCACTCAGCCTCGAACTTGTGGCCATCTCATCCTCCAAACTCAATCTCTCCGGTAATTCTTTTGGGGACTTCGTGCCGTTTTCATCGGGAACCGTGGAGTTGAGTGCCACGCGGATGACCTCAATAGAGCCGCTCAGACTGGCCATCCTCTTCCATAATTTGGTCGACGCGTCCGCTGAATTATCTCATAGCCGTGTATCAGCTCAACCTCGTCAGGTAAACATCTTCTGCGGTTGTCTTGGAGCGCCGAATTAGGATCCGGCATCAACAGACAATGAGAGGCACGACTCACCCTTCGAGGTCCAATATCGCTGAATCACCCAGCCAAGTGGCGCGAGGATGGCGGTGAGGATCAGGCTGACCAGCGGTATGACGGTCATCACGGTCCATTGCATGTTCACGATTTGAGTTGGGATGCCTCGTCAGGGCACGCTTCGGAGGAGGGCCTGCGCGTTGTTTTTGAGTCAAGTTGATCAAGATGAAGAGATCTCGCTCGACCAGAGATTCCTGGAGACACAGCCGGCGGCCCTGCCCTCTATAAGATTCCTCGCTTTCCTTGTACTTGGCCATCTTGATCGATTTACTCTTTTCCACGTCAACACCAAGTCTCACATCGAGGAGGGATGGGCAAGGATGATGGCAGCTGTCCATCCTTCGCTATTGGCGAGACCCAGACGATTTTGCAGCAAATCACATCAATCTTTTGGAGCCTCCGGATCACGAATGCAGGTCCCCAACGGCTTGCATTCTGGCTGGGAGGGCATGACTGATCAGATCTGGTCGGATCGGGCCACCCATACCACGACTAAGTACCGGCACTAGGGAAAGCCACCCGACCCAATCACAGCTCCAAGCCAGGAAGCAACGATGCTTTACAGCTGAATGCGGCAACATATGAGACATGGCACACGTTGATGACCTGATGCCAAATATTCTAAGCGCCAACATCGCCTCGTCACCTTCCGTCGATACCCTTTGTGGGTAACATCCCAACACCTCTAAAACGTGCCATCCACAACCGAGTCATCACCATGATGACCTTGACGCACTGGAAGAAGGTGTGACGATTCAGAGGACAGTAGGCAAGAATCACAATGCCGGGGCAGCCGCCCTTGAAAGCCTAGTGGCCTGTCTCCCATGGTTCGCATATGATCTACTGTGCATACCCTTCCAGTCGACAAATAGGCCCTATGAGATCCTGTGCCAAGGTGCACTCCACATTCTTTCACACACATCTGCACCTCATATTCGGCAGGATTCCCGTGTCTTCCCTACATCAGAGGATGAAGGGTGCAGGGACCACTGGCGTGGACCGTAATCGAGGCAACCACCCCCAAACAAATACCTGTCACGGCTACCTGCGCATAATCCGATTTCGCTCATGGTCTAGGCCGACTGCCGACGTCGCATTTCTTCTCTGATGGCCGCACAGTCGCGTTGTTCCAAGCCGAGACGGACAGGTCTCTGAACACGAGCGGGTATCCACGCCTCTGTGAATTTCGCCCAAGCAAGAGCCTCCTGGCAACAGATCAATTCGTCCGGCGTCGGCTTTCTTCAGTCTGAAACACGAATATTGCGAGCCGTACGGGTAGATTTCTTCTCGGGGGCATGTGGTTTCAAGGCCGATGGGCCGTCTGTTCTCGACTTCTTGGTGGGCGACGTCGAAGCGTAGTGGTCGGCCGTCTCGGCTCGGGCTGGGGACCTGGTCTTCTTGCACGAGTGTGTTAGCTGAATGGATCCACACAAGAGAGGCGACCGAGACCTTACATCGCCCTGCCCTTGTGGCTCAAGACCCTGCGAATGAGGTGTGTAGTTGTCACGGCTTCCACCCTGGCTGGTCGGCTTTGAAGCCGGTATTCGAGGTGCAAACGACAGTCCCTTGGTATCAGGATCCCTGATGCGGGTGTCAATGTGTAGCGTTCTCGTGTCGTGAGGAGTGACAGGGCTGTGCCTATCAGCTGGAGGTGTCGGCGGCATGGATCTGGGCGGCTCGGCGGCCGGAGCTGTCGAGGCTGTTGTCTTTGACAGCATCTTTCCCACTTCCTCGCCTGACACTTCAATGCTCAAGACCGAGGCAACGGCATGCACAAATTGTGTCTGCTTCTCGAGGGACAGGGCAGACGCGGCGGCGCGCCCATCTAGTTCCTGGCGCGCCCTGTCTGGCTGGAGCTCTGTGACCAGGGCCCGGTCCCAGAGCTCTGCCCGCTCTTTGCGGTTCTCGAGCTCCTCATGGAGCGTTCGCAGGAGCTTCTCCAGTATTGCGGTCCCGTTGCTGAGCTCTTCGTCGCGCTTTCTCTTGCGCCATCTGATCAGCACCCGGTGCATACGTTCCGACTCTAGGGACTCGTGGAAACTCTTGATTTCCTCGCGAACCAGGTCATGCGGTTTGGCCGCTTCCGAGACGTGATTGCTGGTGCCGGGCTCCTGCTGCTTGCTCGTGATTGCCATGGTCTAGATCGCATGGGACAGCCCGTGCCCTGGGCGATGGCCTTTAGAGGTTCGGGCTGTGGTTTGGGCAGATGCAATGTTACTGGGGTTCGGGAAAGTACAGAGCAATGCGAGGTACCAGGTTTTGCGTTGCAGAATGTTTGAAGTGTATGAGTTGGCATTGGAAACACAGCAGATCATCTATAAGCGAACGTGGTCTTTTTGTATGATCCATGGGAGTTAAAGCACCAAAGGACAAACTTAATCAGTCAGTTCAAGCTATTCTGCATATGAGGGGAGCAAACGGCCGCGGGCAGTCTTGCACATTTTCAAATTGGACTGTTCTTTCAGGCTGCATATCTCTGTTGTAGCTAATGCACACTCCCTTGTCTAAGCTTGTCATCGTATGTGATTGGTAACCTGCATGAGGTAGCACAGCATTATGGCGCCCAAGATCCTCGTCCACTTCAACGGTATCTACTTCGGTATTGCGGCTTGCCCAATGGTAGCCAACCGTCCTCCCTGTTCGGCGATGCCACATTGCTCCACATGTGTAATTTTGAAGATAATGCTACTGCCCAGGTGTTCCTGGAATCCATGATCATGGTTTAATTGTTATGGTATTGAATACGGAGATTCGCAGGGCTGAAATCAGAGGGTACAGGGGTATATGCTTGGTCGCAGTTAATTGCAGCCAATCACAGCGCAGAATTCATCGCCCGCAATTCACACACCAGGGCCAATTTACACGCCCAATTCACATGCCTAATTCATACGCCCAATTTATATACCCAGGGCCAACATATATACCTAGGGCCAATTCACATACCCAAGCCAATTTATATATCAAATTCATACATTTAATTTACACGCTCAGAGCTAATTTATATAATTATAGTTATAAATATATATAATAAGCAGAAATAAGAAGTTCTCCTTCTTATAAGTATATGCAAATTAGGCATATGAATTAATGCATTATATATTGATTTAGGTGGTGGGTGTTATTAGTGCACTTGGGGTAATATATACCCCTGTACCCTCTGATTTAAGCCCTGCAAATCTCTGTATTTATAGTATTTGGGGCAGATTTATGGTTGCTATCTAGATAGCTGTGAGACTCAAGGGGTTTTCAAAATGATGTAGAATATCTTCAACTCATCAGCCTTAATTTGAAGAGAGAACATTATACCACAAGCCTCTCCCTTGTAATCTACTATACGAGAACCAGCCTGGCTATTCCCTCAATCCTATACTGACACTTGAAACTTAGAATTAAAAGGGTAAAGTTCAAGGTTCCCAGCCTTTAAATAGAATCAGACATTAAAGGCTAGTGTCTCCGACTATCAAATATCCGTGTGTGGCTTCCACTTCTTGCTTCTACTTATAGCCAATTTTCTTACAACATAAGGGTTAATAAGAAGATGCGTTACTCTTGGCCTTATAGTGAGGATCACGATTCTTATGCCTATGATGGCGTTCAAATCACACTGCCTATCTACAAAACGCATACTGCAAGCTATTCGGAAGGAGTATGCAAGGACAAAATTCGCCGACTCTCTTTTGTCTTCGACTTGTTCCAAGGTAACATAGCATAATTTGGACATGATTTAGTAGAGACTGGCTGGCAGTCTACCACATTAATTCTCGATTATTAAACGAAACTTTAAGTAGAAGCAGATAAATGATATCTTTGGCGGAGGAATCAAGAAGTGAGTATACGTATTGGTTGAGATTGTACATTTAAGTACCATATGCGGTTTGTGGCTACCTGCATATAGATACATGGAAGTAGTTCCTAAATGACCTACATCGTGTATCATTAAATCTGGTAAATATCAGACGGTTGAATTTCCATTGCTAGCTCCAGTGACCATGGAGAACAGTTTGTACCGACAATTAGCCCCCATAGCATATGCTCACCAAGATGCAGTGACAGTGAATCAGGTAATGGTGAGTCAGGGGGAAGGACAACTCACGAAGTGTCCCAACATCTTGTTCATTTAAGAAAGCCTCCGATATACATGTTTCCGCATCTGTCTAGTTTTGTCTTGATCGAGCACCCTCCATCCAACAACTGCAACCCGCAGAACCGGAAGACAACATGTCTCTCAATCAGAGCCTGCTGATTCTCATTGCTGGCCTCCTACTCATGGTTGCAGCAATACCCACTGGTGCTGATCTCAATTACCAAACAGCCTGGCCGGTAAGCAGTATCTGTTGTGGATCTCCACCAACAACCTCACACTGACTCCCCCACAGTATAGCATCGACCGCAATGTTCCTGGATACCGGGATAGCGGCACAGACCACTACAGAAGCCTGATCCAGCATCTCGAGGGCCTCAAAGGCAATGCTATCCTGGGCCACCAATCTGGCGGAGGCTGGTGCTGGCGCTACAGCTGCGCGTACAACATTGGCGTCTATGCTTGCAATGACAACGAATCCTATGATGTTCAGGTCCCTTGGTCTTTCATAGCTGAATATGCAGGACATGTTCACGGCAATTGCACTTTTCAGTGGAGGATCGACGATGTATGGACGGAGAGGATTTTGGGTCAAGCATTTCATCCGGACGGCTGGAATGTGATTGTGGGCATCAGCAATGACAAGGGCTGTTGATGAACCAGAAATCCACCGAGGCCTCTCACCACCTGGGCATGCAGATAGTTATCAGGTGCCTTCCGTGCCAGATGACATCCATTGGCGTCCAAGATAGGAAGTCACTGTCCAGATGTGTAGGATAGTAGCTACTTCCAAAGCTGGTCCATCTGTTGCACCCGTGGTAGATCCAAACAGATTTCTTGTGAATGGTTCGGATGAATATGCACAAGTCACTGATCGCTTCTGATTTTCGTATACAAAAAGATGACCAAGCCCTCAGAAACTACCCTCCACTCAAAGCTCCGTTCATAAACCACCCCTACCCACCACTTACTCTCCATCTATCACCGTTTGTCCTCTGCAACAGATCTCAGCAACAGATCAAGAAGAACAAAAGCGAAATGTCTCCCAAGCAGAACATCCTCGCACTGATTGCCGCCCTCCTCTTCTCCATGACCATGGCGTCCATGGACTTTGCCAACACCGCTGCTCTGGTGACCAACGCCTCCCCTTCCACCAGCACTATTCCGTCCGCGGCCGACAACACCTTCTCCGAGGCCCAAGACCCAGTAAGTGACACCCAGAACCCAGCCCGACATCTCCCTCAGCCATGCTGATCCACCTACAGATTGTCTCCTGCGTGGTCAACAACTACGAGAAGTCCTATCTGAGTTCCTATAACGAGGTCGCCGACCACCTCAGGAACATACCTGGCAACGCCACCTTAGGCAACCAGCCCGGCGGAGGCTGGTGCTTCCGTTACAGCTGTTCAAACAGTCTCGCCATCTATGGATGCAACGACAACCAGGCCGACACGCAGGTCCCTTGGGCCACCATGGCTACGCACGCAGACGCCATCAAGGTGAAGTGCAAGACTGAGATCAAGGTTCATGGACACTGGAAGGACGTGGTTCTGGGGCAGGCGTTTGACGCCGGCGGCTGGAACGTGATACTGGGCCACAAGTCGGGTACCGGCTGTTGATGGATCGCTTATTTGAGGGGATTCGTTGGGAAGCAGTTCAGGTTCTGGGCAAGCATCCTTCGTGCCAGGCTACCGCTCGGGCAGGTTGATGCTGCCAAGGTGATTCTGAAAAGGTGATCTCAATAATAAGGCGGCGAAGGCTGGGTGAACTTCTGAATCTACGGACTCATTAAATCCGAACCACGGCTTGAAGAGGTGCACGTGTTTGCTAATTGCAAGTTCTTGAAGTGATGGGGTTGATTTGAATTCCCAATGCGGTACCGGATCCTCGAAGACGTATAGCCGCCTCGTATTGCTAGAGACCCATGGCCTGGACTCGAATTCATCTTCATGAGATGGATGATAATGGTATCATCATGTACAAGTCTATTATTCCCTCGAACTCCGTACCGGTCACCCCGGTTTACCGCTTCTTCGAAAAGGAGGATCTGCTCTTTTTCTGTACCTTCGCAGGGGGCGCAACCTCGGCCTCGCTCTCGTCTTCCTCAGCCGAATCCTCCTCGATGTCGTCGTGATCCACCTCGTCCTCATCCACTGATTCCTCTGCGAACTCATCGACATCCATATCGTCCTCATCCTCATCGCCTGACTCCTCCTCGGAATCGGAGGCGACCCCGTTGACCACAGGGAAGTCGTCATCCTCGTCATCCCCTCGCCGCCGTGACAGCCCGTTCGATGTGGTATCGTCCTCCTGGCCTTCCACGTAAATGAGACCCGCCTCCTCACCATCCTCCTCGTCGTCATCGCTGTCGCTGTCATCGTGGTCCTTACCCGATGCCCGGCGAGACTTGTTCCCGCGGCGCAGAGTCATCTGTGCCTCCAACATGTCCAGCTTTCCCTTCAGCGCGAGCAAGCTGTTCAGGCCCCGCGTCCTCTCCTCCAGTACCCTGTTCAGCTCGGCAAGCCGTCTCTGGATGTCTGGCTGGGTTGCCAATGCGCCGCCGTGGCCGATCAGCGTCCACTGGACAAAGGTCATGAGGTTGTGTGCACGGCCAGGGCGCCGGTGGAGACGTGAGGTGAGTTGTGTGAGCAGAGCCCCTGCCAGGCTGGAGTCTAGTCGTTGGATGGTGTTGCGAATGACGGTGGCATCGGAGGTGTGCAGGCAGGACTCGAGAAGGTCAGCGTCGTCGGTCCGCAGAGCCTGTGCAAGTACTATGCCGATGGACGAGGTGGAGGGAGGTGCTATTTGTCGTTGAGGCGCGGCTGTCAGGGGGTTGCTCGCATCGGTCGATTGCCTGCCACCCAGTGCAGCGGTAACATCGACGGTCTCATGGTTGCGGATCAGATCGCCGAATGTCGGCTCCGCATCTGATTCCTCGCCCTCCTCTTGAATCTTGCTGTCTTCATTTCCGTCCAATTGTGGCTCTCCATCTCCTTGCGCCCGAGCAGTCTGCTCTTCTGCAGCCTCGTCATCGTCCACGTCGGAGATGTCGTCGTAGTTGCTCTCAGAGTCACTTGAAATCTCGATTGTCTCCACTTGTTTTGATGATTTGGGCTTTGCAGGTATGGGAACTGTGACTGATGTTCTGCTCTCGTCTATCCTGGTGGAGTTGGGCAGTTTGGTGCTCTGCTGGACTGGCGCAGCAACCTTGGCAAGCTTCCTCTTTGTGGCCATGATTCCTTATCTGGGAGGGGCCCCGAGGATTGTAGAAGGTGTCCTCTGTCGTTGTTTTCTGAGCACGTCGGAGAATAGGCACTCAAGACGGAGGAGGAATTAGAGGAGTCCTCGCAGAGATCGCTGTGCGTTTGATTTGCTGATAGGGTGAACGGGCAGTGAGCAGAGTTTGGGGGAGGTCACAGCGGGAACTTTTTTGCAGAGGAACTTTTCTGCCCTCTCTAGGCCTTACCGACTTCCTTTCCCAGTGCAGGTTTCCACATGGTCCGAGCGCGCCTGCACCGGGCATGGAGCACCTTTGGCGTGTGTTCACAATCCAGCACGTTGGTCTTGACATGGATGCATCCAAGTATATCTCAATGAGATATGTTACAGCTACACATGTGAAAAATTCTAAATGAGGCTTTGTGAGATTCTTGGATTGGCTGCTCTGCTTTACCTGGAGGCATTGAATGTGGAGTGTTTGTACCTAGGTATTTCCAGAGGGCATGCATGTGGAAGTACTGTTGCTTTGTACTGATCTGCCTGAGTCAGCAGCCCAGGACCGACGATAAGATAGCAGCAGTAAATGTCGCCTTGCATTACCGCACCCGTCTCAGTGGGAGTGTGATAGAATCTAGTTGCTCTCCATGCTCTGGCCCACCAGGGGTTGCTGCTGCTTCCAGCCATCTGGCATCTCAGTTTGGATCTACCGTGGCCGCCGGTGCGGATCTAAGGATGGCCCATGTGATACTAAGAGAACGAACGCACATCTTTACTAGCAGCCGTCAAAGCGTTTGCACAAAAGGTGGCGGGTTGCCGCCGTGGATGCCAGGTTTGTCTCGGGGACTTTGCCTCTGCCTGACCGAGACGTCTGCCTGCATCGCTTGCCGCGCAAGCCCTCTGGACATACATAGTCTGTTGAACCTACCTAGACTGACGGCCGCTGTTATGATGCTGCACACAGGTTTGGCCATGCCTTCTTGTCCTTTGCATGTTGCTGTTGTTCCGCGAGGTCGAATCAGGGCCTCCGTGCGCCTGGCTGCAACTTCGAGTCAGACCGGGCAGAGAAGCCCGATGGCACAAGCTGGTAGGATTATTAGAGACTCACAGAGGTCGTCAGTGCTGCATCTCCTTGAGAACTGCATAGATGGGCGGTCTAGGTAGCACCAAATAGGGCAAAAAAAAAAAGCAGGTATCGAGGGCTTGCAGCTGTATCTCGGCAGCCTGGTGTGAGAGAGGTGCTAGTTGCTAGTCGAGATGAGAAGTTGCACCTCGACAAGACGGTCTGCAGGGACCACCCTTTCCCGGCTCTGTCAAGAAGCCTAGTTGCTGGTCGCTGGTCGGGCTTGGTGGCACCCGTCTCAAGAGCAGCCCAATCACGAGCAGCGCTCAGAAAAGGAAGAGCAATGGGAGCTGTCCCCCTCCCCCTCATCGGCCCCCCCCCCTTTGGAGCTGATTGCGCGCTTGATAAATAGGGTACCTCCCCCGCCCTCCACGGGCATGGCATGTGCCTGCTGCTACCGTTCTCGAGCTCTGAGCCCAGAAGGTAAACCACCGGAAGCCACCATCGACAAGAGGTACGTCTCCTGATCCCTGCCGTGGCCCCGCAACCTGCCCTGCGCCAGCCAATTGCAGCGCCGGGACGGCTGGGAAAAACCAACCACCGAGTTCCCGCTGCTGCCGCTAGCCTCCACTTGGCGCGTCATTTCAAGGCTAGGCCCAAGCTAAAATTGATTCACCTTTTGGCTCTTTGCCTTTTGCATTTTTGATTTTCAGCCTTCCTCTCTTCCTCTGCTCCCCCAGTCGCATCTCGCATCCCCAATCCCGCGCCGCGCCAAGCTATCACGAGCCTCAGGCAAAAAAACACACCGGCGCAACCACCATTCCCCTCTCATCCACCACCTCAACATTTACATTTTGTGCATGACCTGGACGGTTTAATTTCTTATCGTCCGCGTCGTTGCGCATTTCCCACCCGCCGTTTGAGCCCACTTTTGCCAGCTTACACCCCTCGCACGCCCGCCCAAAACGGCCGTTGGTGCACCGTTGTCGCAACGCGCCTGCCCCACAATTCCCGTCGCGCGCATCTCAGTCACTCCGCCGCCCCCCCGAAGCTCGTGCCCAATTAATCGCCGCTTCCCTTTCATGTCGCGACGCGCCCGCTGAGCCGATTTGCAGCATCCACAGTCCGCCCGAATGGCAGTAATGACGTCGCAGCCTGAACCCATCGCTCTCGACCAAAAGTCGCATTCGCTGGACATGGCCACCCCGGCCACCACTGCGCTCCCCGACGAGCGCAACAGCTTGGAGGTCAATGGGTGAGTCGCACCTAACCCAGAATCCCACATGCCTGGCCTCTAGTCCTCTGTCTTCCCACTACCCGCTGTTCGCGTCCTTCCCATCTTGTCGTCGACGCGATCTACATGTAGATAGATTCGTGGTGGTCGCCCACACCAGTCTCTTCATCCTGCAACCCTCAAAACGTTCTTTTGCAACTGGTCGGCAGACTAACGCGTCAACTCGCGCAGCCACGTTACACCCGTTGACGGCCCCGATGCGGCTGACAGTGCCACCACAAACCACCAAGCCGATGCATCAGCATCCAAAGACGATCTGAAGAGCGCTGGATCTCCAGAGCCCAACCAGCACCAGAACAAAGACGCGTTTGCGACCAACCAACACATCACTGCCATGACACCGCCCACAGCTGAGTCAGCAGATGCGGTTGAGTCAACAAAGCCGAGCAAAGATGCCGACGAAAATGAGGCCCAGGACACGGAGATGGTTGATGCACCGGCCGAGTCCGCCCAGGCGCCTTCACCTCCAGCTGAACCTGCTGCAAAGTCATCTCCAATCCCCGACCAACCTGCAGAGCCTGTGGCAGAAGAGCCCGCGGAGACCAGCGCGCCGGTCGAGGCTTCAGCCTCGACTGTGAAACCACCACTGGCTGCCGAAGCTGCGAAGGAAACTGTAGATGCGGGAAAGAGCAATGAAAACGACAAGGAGATGTCTGAGGCGCCAGTGAAAGAGCCAGAGATGAAGACAGAGCAAGGAGATGACACCCAGGCGACTGCAGCTAGTGAGGCGGCAGCTAGTGATGCCGTCTCGCCAGCCGCCAATGCGCCCAAATCCCCTAAAGATGAGTCTCAGGAGGCTGCTTCCATTCCTTTGACAGTCGACACTAGTATGACCGATGCGCCATCGCAGAACTCCGCAAAAATTGCTCGGGAGCGTGAGGAAGATTTCGACGACGAGCCCCTCGCAAAGCGTGTCAGGACCTCAGGAGAAGATGGCGCACAAGGAAAGGCGGCGCAAGCGCAGCCTGCCACGTCCGGCGGGCAGGACGCAATGGCCATAGACCCACCTTCTGGGACTCCAGCTCCTGCTTCCGGCTCCGCGACACCAGCGAGACCGGCGCAGACCGGAGCGTCTGTGGCCCTGAGTGTGAACGGAAAGTCTCGCAAGTTGAATGACCTGGCGCTCGCCAACAATGCCATCACATCTTACCAGAACAAGGAGATCAAGAAAGTATTGGCCCTTGTCAAGAAGACCAAGACTGGACAAATGTTCAGAGCGTCGGTACAGACACTGTGGCCAGGTGTCTGGGAGCAGTACCGTTCACTGATTAAGCGTCCTGTGGACATCAGCTTCATCGAACAGAACCTGCGTGACAACAAGTATTCAGCCATGGCGGATTTCAGGACCGACGTGGAGCTCATTATTGAAAACGCCACCAAGTTCAACGGGTCTGATCACGATGTGACCAGGGCGGCCAAGGCAACAGTGGAGGGGATCTACATGAGGCTGGCAGAGGTGTCCGCCGAGGAGCCCGCGAAACCCGTCAAGCAGGACGCCAAGCAGATGCCTACACGGCACGCTGAGCCCCGACACCACCAACCTCCTCCCCCAAAGAAAGAGTCACGCCCTGCGGCAAGCTCACCTGCAGAGAAGGTTTCTGACTCACCTGTCTTTGCTGTGCCTGCTTCCGGTGTGCCCACCATCCGCCGAGACAGCACCAAGAATGCGGGCGACCGGCCCAAGAGACCCATCCATCCGCCCAAGAACAAGGACTTGGGCTTCCAGCCCAAAAACACCAAGAACAAACGCAAGCCCGAGATGAAGTTCTGTGAGGAAGTTCTGAAAGAGCTCAAACACAGTAAACACTGGACCCTGAACCAGTTCTTCCTGGAGCCTGTGGACCCGGTAGCTCTGAACATCCCCACTTATCATAGCGTCATCAAGCAGCCGATGGACTTGGGCACAATGACCGGAAAGCTGGACAGTGGAGAGTACGAGTCGGCCAATGCGTTCAAGGCAGATTTCCACCTCATGATCAAAAACTGCGTCAAGTTCAACCCGGACGGCCACCCTGTCCACATAGCCGGCAAAGAGCTGGAAAAGTTTTTTGAGAGGAAGTGGTCGGAGAAGGGGGCTTGGATGAGCAAACACGCTCAAGCAACAGCACCGCCTGCGGCTGCGACTAGTCCTCGTGGAGCTGCGAAAGATGACGAGGAGGGCGAGGATGAGAGCGAACCAGAGCCGGATAACACAGTCGATATCCAGGAGGCCCAGCGAAAGCTGGACCATGCCATGGCGCGGCTGAAGAAAGAGAACGAGGAACTTAACAACCAACTCTTCTCAGACAACCCCGACTCGGCCTCCATTGACCTCAGTAGGACAGTCATTCAGACTCTCCAAGACGAGATCATCAAGAGACGGGCTGAAGTAAACTCGGCGCGAGAGAAGAAGCCCTCGCAGGCCACCAAGCCGTCCAAGAAGAAGGCGAGTGGTGGTGCGAGTGCCGGCCCGAAGAAGGCTGCGGGCAATGCGAATCCCACCAAGAAGGCAAGCGGCGGCCCGGCCAAGAAGCTTGCAAAGAAGAAGCTCACCGACGAGGAGAAAGAGATCGTCTCGGATGCTATCGGCAGACTGGATGGCAACAGCCTGACAAAGGCGATTGATATCATTAAGAAGGATACCAATCTGACTGTAAGCACCACACTCTTTCCCCCTCCCTGGATATGGCTGATTATTGATGCTCCAAGGAGACCGACGATGACGAGCTCGAGTTGGACATGGAGCAGCTCAGCGACGAGGCCCTGGTCAAACTGTTTGAACTGGTGCTCAAAGCCTTCCCTACCTATAAGGAACAGTTGAAGAAGTCCGAGCCTGCACCAGCCCCTGCTCAAAACTCCCACGCCGCAAAGTCGGCAGCGAAGAAGAAGAACAAGCCCATGGGCAAGGCCGAGCAAGAGCGCAAGCTCGAGCAGCTCAAGGCACTCAAGGACTCGTACAAGCGCCCCGGAAGCGGTAGCCAGGAGCCGGTGCCGTCGATCGAGCCCAACGAGACTGCACAGGCTGGCCACCGGCATGATGACAGTGATGATGCAAGCTCTTCGGAAGAGGAGTAGCTGCAACCCAGTAGCTGGCCACTGTTGCTGTGCAAGCAGCCTCGCGAGGACGGACGAACCGCCCCATCTGATCCAAAGAAGATGGATGTTCGTCCTTGCCGGCGTTGACCTTTTTGAGTTGTCTGGAGCTCGGCCTGACCTCTCTTGGAGCGGACTCAGACTTATGGCACCTAGGTGTGACAACTGGACGACACCTGGGACTCGATAGCTCTTAGCTGCGCCCCTCCAAATCCGTGTAGAAACACTGTCCATATTCATGTATAATATTCTCGTCAGCCGGCACACCGTGGCAAGGCTCAGAGAGCGTGACGATGGCGTTCGAGGAGCTATCGCTGGACCTTGGGGTTCCTCTTTTCCCGTCAGGGGACACACACACCCTCTCTCGGGAGAAGGACCGACGAGGTGCGGAATGTTGATGAATGACGAACAAAAGGGATTGGCAGGCGTGGCTTTTGTCGTGTGCGCAGCATTGTAGGCGCATCGATCGGCTCATACCCTCACGGGGCGTTTTATGCAGGAAAGAGGCGACATTCGTGCTGCCCGCAGAGGAATTAAAATAGCTTTTGATCATGCCCATTGCCCCTCTTCGTGTGTATGGTTGTATGTTCTTGTAGTGACGTGTGTGCATCCGGTGCTCGTGAATGTGTGTCCTGGTCCTGAACGTGATGTGCTTGCGTAGGGCCATCGCGTCGTCGTCCATCATCCAGGGCCAGCCGTGTGTGCGGGTTCTCTTCTGCCAGCCCGGCGGGCGAGTCACCTCGGCAGGCCTCGCTGGCGGAAGACGTTGTAGCAGCTGTGTCCTGTCTCCACCGGTTGGTCGCTTTGAGGTCGCTTTCTTCGTGTACGGCCGAGAGGGTGGAAAAGGGGGATTGGGGGTTCTTCCCCCGAGGGCGGGATTGACGGACGATGCCTCCTCACGCAGCATGCATGCGTCAGACTGCAGCAGCCCGTCCTGGCCCCTCGCCCTGGGTGCTTTTTGGACCCCATTGCCACATCATGTCGAGAGGCACGTTGTATGGGACTGAGACTCAGGTCGCCAGAGTTCTTTCTCATTCGTCTTCTCGTACCTGGCGAGGCATCATCTTTGAGATGCCCGTTTCAAGGCGAAGGGGCAGGAGGGCAACCGCAAAATGGGATGCGCCGACTGACAATTTCCTGGCCCCCATCTTGGCGGCTAGGGCGTGGGAGATTTGCGTCATGCCCCCCGGCTTCCCGAGCCGGAAAGGTGATGGGGATTAGGGGGGGTCTTGGGGCCCGTGGTGAGAGATGGAGCTGAGAAGGTGGTAATACTCTGCTTTTTTTGAGGGAGGCTTCAAGGTCACTGTCTGCCTGTGTTTGTGTGTGTGTGTGTGTGTGTGTGTGTGTGTGTGTGTGTGTCTCTGTCTCGTGGGATCAGATTCTGAAGGGGAGAGGAAGGAAGGGAAGCAGAGTGGGGATCAGAGGGAGGGTTGGCTGATGGCTGATGGCTCTGGCAGAGGCAGGCAGACCTGCCGGTGTTTGCTTCACGGTCGGGAATGGCTGGCTGACCTGACAGTGGTGCAGGAATAATGGGAAAGGGATGGATTGTGTGCGGTTTGGAAAGGCCTGACAATAGGAAGGCAAGAAATTCGGTCCAAAAGAGGGGGGGCCGAAACGATATGGTGCAGTGCACAGTTCAGTTCGCAACTCAGGTTCAGCTCGGCTCACTCATTTCTTCAATATGGGCTTTGTGAAAAGTGATGGATTGTGATGCTTGGTGAGAAGAAAGCGGGGCTGGGCTTGGGTTCGGCACCCCATCAAAGTCGTCCCACAGCCAGCCCTGACGGCCTGGGCAGCCTGATTATTAGTCCGACAGTCTGGCAGAACAGGTGGGCCAGGCACCACCCCCAGGTGTTTCCCCAACATGCGGTACCTACAATGGCAGGCGGACAGCACTGTAGCAGACCGTGAGCAGGTCAAATAGCAGGCCAGTGCTGGCGCTCATGTTGGGCACGGTCTACACAGTGAGGAGAACCTGTTGCCATTCTGCCATCCTGCCAGTCTGTATGGCTTGACAATGGAGAAACCCCATATCGACTGGGAAGGTCATATATCACAGGCATGTGTTGGAGGATAATGAAGTAATAATTCTGGCCGCCGAGCCCAGAGGGAGAGGATCTCGGCAACAAGGTCCTCCACCCCAAGACAGACACGCAGTAAATGAACCTTGCTAGTAAGAGCAACCAGGTGTCAAACAACTTGCCAAATGTTTAAATGCAGATATCTTTAAAACAAATCTAAACTCCTGGTAAGGCCTGGATCAGGCCTACGCAAGGGATGCCGTCCGTTGGCACTGGCACTTATTTAATGTTCCCCTCCACGGAGGTCCGGAGGGATCGGATGGGACGTCGAGGGATAGGACGACCCGCGCTCGAAAGTGTCGAGATGTAAAGATGTGTTGGAGAAACTGCCATCGGCACACGAGTACGACCGCTTCCAACACTCGACGAACACGCTGATTGCGGACTTAAGCCCGTCTGGCAAAGGCGAATGACCACGGCTTGTCGAGTTGATCGGCACTGACGACTCATGGTTGGTTGCTCTACATTCTTGATGGGTCTGACAAGAAGTTTAAACTCAGCTCGTGGATACTTGACCTGTAATGGCAACCTTGTCCAGTCACGACCGCCTCCACACCCCGTCTTGCAAGCCCGAGCTCTGAGACCTTTGACGGCCGGGCTGGTTTGGTCCGATGTCCGACAACACTGCAGGATTACATATCAGTCTCGGGCCTTCGCGACATGCAGCAATGCTCCCCACACGTGCAACGTGCTCGCCGGGTATGTATAAGTAGACCAGCCGGCACGGTTCAGCCGCACTGCCATGACTGCGCTTCCATAAGCCAAAACAACCTCGTCTTCTTGTCACACACGGGCCGTTTGTCCCGATCCAACGCTGTAAATCAACCATCATGCTGGGCCGCGCACTCCTCACCTTCGACAGCCTCGGGCTCCTGTTCGGCGCGGCGATTGCAGATATGAATCACACCCATCAACGGAATCCGCGGTGGCCACCCCATGCCAAGTGAGTTATACTATACCGTAGTCCACACATGTACACATGTACACATATGCACACAGAGACGTAGCACATACGCAGGCAGGACTGACGCAGTCTCCCATTCGTCGCCCTACAGATTCCACAACGCGCAGACCATCGGGCTGAGCATCGTTCTGGGCTTGGCGACGCTGTACCTGACCTGGAGGCCGCTGCTGCTGGGGCCCTCGCCCGCCACCGACCGCTTCTCGCTGCGCCTGGCCGCCTTCACCGGCAGCGTCTACTGGCTCACCGGCCTGACCGCCATCTACTTCCCCGAGGCCGACGGGCTCGACCCCGAGTTTGGCGGGCCCGGCTTCCCCCAGAGGCCCCTCTTCCTCGGCTTCATGATCACGGGGCTGGCGGGTTCGTACCTGGAGCTTCGCTGAGGGCTGGCTGGCCGTATGTAATGTTTTCATGGGTTAGTCAGGAGCAGGAAAACACGATCGTTCTGTTGGATATATATACACGTAAGTATATGTGTTCATTGGCCGAGCGAGTCTCTAAGCACTCGGGAAGGTAGCTTGCGATGGCTGGTTGGTGAGCAGACCACGAAGCGGTCCACGCAATTGGAACCAGAAGATGTATGGATTTATGTATGCATAATAAGTATATTAGCAGAATTCATCTAGATACTAGTATGGATCATTGTTAACCAGCACGTCAAGGCACCAACCAAAGTGTGATAAAAAAAAAATAGTAGTAATTCGCGTTGCTTATAGTCCCAGCATGCCCTCTATCTATAGTACGTACCCCACCCCCAATCGAGAAGCATTTCGTCCCCCTCCCCTGCAACTGCGCCACGACCCCACGCAATGAACAAGACGATCCACAGCCGCGCAACTGCAGCCGCGTCCTCGTCCCTCTTCCCACTAGTCACCTGTTACGAAGTCCGAGCCCCTCGCTCTCATTAATTTTCATGAATGGATGGTGAGATGATGACGGTTCCCAGACGGTAAGCCTCTTGGGCTGTGAGCATTTTGTTCTCCGAGACGCTGCTGGTGTCAGGAAACGACGGCCATGTCTCACAGCCAAGGCGGTACACATTGCCGTGAGGCACAGCCAGGTACCTCTGTGTGTGTGTGCATCGGTTCAGGGCCGACCCGACGGCCTCGGTGTGCAATTCGTCAGCCGCCGGGGGCGTTGGTCCGTCCAACGTCGTTCATTGAGGAGGCGCCTCCCGGTGAGTCGCTCGTGCCCGCTTTCCCGGCAACCCAACCCACAAGCTCGAGATTGGGGGGAGGGGATGGCTATGTTTAAAATAAAAGCAACGCCATGCTCGCCTCCTCACACGCGACACCTCCCAGGATGCTGGGCTTCGGCTTGTGGGGATGCATGGCTAAGCACTTGAGCAGCGCGGTCTGGCTGTCTGGCAGGTCGGGATGCTGGGGTCTCCGACTCAGGGGTTGGACGGCCCAGAGAGAGGCTTGATCAGTGAAAGGTTTGAGGGCGGATCCACCGGTGACGACGCTCTCCCCCCCTTGCGGTGTTACCGCCCACCTAGAATCCGATCCCCCGATGGGATTGTCGACTCAACCCCCCGGCGCATCACACACTCACTGCTGAGCCGCGCTCGTCAACAGCCCGCCCTCGCAGAAACCCACCCTGTCCTGTCCTGTGTCGCGACAGGGCTGGCGTGTGCTGAGTGCTGGGTTCTGGGTACTGCGTGTTGGGTGCTGTACACCTCTTGGATGCTGACTGCTTGGGCCAAGGATTCCGTGTGGGTTCTTGGCTCGCTGATCTCTTCTCTCGTTGTACATACAATCATGTGCCTCCCAACTTCTTGAACACTTCCCCCATTGTGCTCCTCTTGGCTTCTGGCTCGCTTCTCTACAACACTCCGCCTTTCCTTCCGGCAACACCACCATTGTCTCCGTGCTTCCTGGGGCCCATCTTCTTGTTCCCGGTCTCTTCCCAGGCGCCCTTACCACTCGAGCACGCGACCTGTTGCCCTTTCTGTACGACCCACCACCTCACCACACTCGCCTCGCATCACATCTCATACCCCGAGCTTCCGGGAGTCGCACCAGTCCTACAGGGCTTGGCAGCCGAGCAATCGTCACCGAGCCGCGTCTCTTGGCAGCCGATGCCCCAGAGCATCAACCGGCCTCTTACTGCGCATTCCGCCAATTTCTAAAGTTTGGTTTTCTTACGGCGAACTGCGGTACGGCTACCAGAGGCGAACGACGATAAAGGGTTTGTCAGCCTCTCATTCGGTCAACAAATAGAGCCCTCATTTTGGGCCGTTGTTTTCCTTGTGTCACACCTTGCAAACCCAGGACAGAACTAGATGCTGAAGTCGCAAAAACAGGCCGACATGGCCCAGCAGGAGAGTTCCGGGCAGCGCCTGAGAGACACGCCATGCATCCAATCCCTCCTCGGCTTCTTCTTTAACAAGGGCGTCAGGGGTGGCCCCAAGATATTCCTGAATCTGGCCGCCGTGCTGCTTGGCCTGCTGCTCGTGATAAAGCTCATGCCACAGAGGCTGAGCGACAGCGCATTGAACTCGATACCTCACGATCTCTGGACCGGGGAGGCTCAAGAAACTCTGCAGACAGAAGTTGGTGATGATGACAGCATACCTGGCGGGTTGAGGATAGTCGTGTTTGGGGAGAACGACATCGGCACGCCGATCGGGCAGGATCAAGAGTTCGAGGGGTCCAAGTCTTGGACCGAGGCGCTCTGCGTTCAGGTAAGTGACCGCAATTTCCTGCTGACCATCGCACTACTGGGGCACACTCTAAGACGTTGTTCCCTCTTCTAGCTGGAGTGCTCCAAGCACATCTCCATGGCGCCATCACCCGATTCCCCCGCGTGGTCCGTCAGCTCCAAGGCGCTATATGCCGACGGCGTGGAGAACGTACTCAACGAGACGGCGGGAAGGTCCAGCCCCGGCATGGATTACTCGTACCTGTCGACGCTTTATGCCCCCAAGTGGCAGACACTCGACCTGAAGGACCAGGTCGACCGGTTCCTCGCCATGCCCAAGCCACGCCATGCGCCGAAGGAGACGTTGTGGGTCTTCAACTTTGGCTTCTGGGACGTGTGGTCGCTGTCGGCCATGCCAATCCCCGCCGGA
The DNA here is from genome assembly GCA_013364905.1 of Diaporthe capsici. Taxonomy (NCBI): domain Eukaryota; kingdom Fungi; phylum Ascomycota; class Sordariomycetes; order Diaporthales; family Diaporthaceae; genus Diaporthe; species Diaporthe capsici. The sequence continues at coordinate 769,975 of WNXA01000006.1, read as the reverse complement.
AAGGCTGCTACAGACGCCATGACGAAGGACATATTCGAGCAGATCGAGCGGGTGTACGAGGCCTCGACGGACGTCCGATCGATCGCATGGTCTGATATCAACTACATCCCAGCTCCGTCCGAGCCCGAGACCAGCCCCGAGGCGGAGAGCAAGGAGCCACCCGTCGGGGGACCGACTGAGAAGAGGGAAGAGGGCAGCGCCGAAAACGGATCAGGAGCAGAGACCAATGCTGAAGACAAGTCCGAGTACTTCCGGCTCCTGATCCCTCGCATCATGGACCCGTCCCTGCTGCCGGGCTGGCGCGACCTGAGGGCGCAGCTCCCCAAGGTGCACTCCAAGGCCGAGCAGATGCGCAACTCGGCCGAGCTGACGGAGCACTGGAACGACCGCATCGTCGACGGGCTGGTGGAGTGGGTCAGGAAGGAGAACAGGAAGGCCGGCGAGGAGGAGAGCAAGGAGAGCAAGAGGGCAGAGCTAGACGACGCCCCCGCCGGTACCCTCGCGACCCAGACGACAACCCAAGGCAAGAAAGTGGACAAGAGCCCGCCCCAGAGCAGGCCCAGCCCGATCCGCGACGGCTACGCGTACAACATGGCCAACTACGTGCTGGACGCCATGGTGGAGCGGCAGCTGCGCAACGCGCGGCTGCGGGACGGGGCAGGGCGCGGCGACGGGCCCATCGAGGACGGGTACCGCGACGTGAGCAACTCGTGCGTGGAGCGGGTCGACACGGCGCTGGTGGCCGTCTCGGTGGAGAGCGGCGTGCGGCTCGAGATCCCCAACGAGGAGATCGGCGGCGACGTCCAGGTGCCCAGCGCGACGAAGCCGGAGAAGCAGGATCAGAAGCAACAGGCAAAGAGGAGGAGCAAGCGTGGTGGCGAGGAGAAAGAGAAGAAGAAGGCGGACTCGGCAGACGGCGCCGTGGACGTGGCGGCCAAGCCGGCCGACACGGTCAAGGTGTGCCAGATCCCCAGCGACTACCTGTTCTACACGCCGTTCGCGCTGTCGCAGAAGGCCATCGGCGAGATCGCCATCCAGACCGCGGACATGATCCGCAACAACGAGACGATCAGGGGGAAGCTGCAGGCTCAGATGGACAAGGTGAGTCGCATGGCTGCTTGACAGAATTCAGGGGCACGTGCTGACAAGAACAACAGATTAACGGGTCATGAAAGTGATGCCATGCGGATGATTCGACTTGGAGTTCGAGGGTTTCATCCGGGTTCTTGGATCTCAGACATGTACGGGAGGGATATGGTATCATCACAAATAGGTATTGCATTGGGCGGTGTTCGGGGCTATCTTACCGGCAGGACTCCCACTTTGGCTGTCCATGTGCTTTTTTGGCGTTGAAGTCGACATATGCGTATGTCGTGGTTGTATTTGATACATGATCAAAAGTCCAGGCCACATATAGATATATATATGTATACCATCGAAAAGTGCCTGTCCACGTATAAATTACGCGTGAAAACGTGCGATGTGCCTGTTGCTGATGCGCCAACGGCAACGACCAACTTTATGAGCAGCTAAACATAATAAGTTATATGGCGATTTAGCCTCACCCCATGATCGAAACTCACTCGACTGGGCAAATGTGGTGTTGTGGTACGGCATAGAATGTGTTGTACCGCCATCTTGAAGGATCCTTTAGGCCTTTTCCTCTTCAGGGTCCAACCCTTACGTACCAGGTAGGCTACCCCCAGGGCGGCCGGCTATCGGCCACCACCTCGCATTCAGGGTCCGGCTTATCAGAGACAAACGTCACACGAGCAAGCCACGAGTTCCTTTCAACACCACTTCCCATCATCCCGCCATACTATGTCTTCTCTCCCACATCATAGACCGTAGACAAGAGGGCCATACGAGAATGAGCCCGTCGCCATCCTCATCGGGACTCCTACCAATGCCTGGAACTCCAGCCTGGCGCGCGAGGATCGCCAGCGTCTTCCGCAATGCCGACGCCCACGTCCTGGTGGCCTTCTGGCTGTTTGGTACGCGCACGCCAGCTCTTCCTTGAGAAGCGCAGGCACACACAGAAACATGCATGAGCTGATGGTTCTCTCTTCTTCGCAATAGGCCTCATCAACAATGTCCTCTACGTGATCATCCTGTCCGCCGCCCAGGACCTCATCGGGAACCTGCCCAAGGGCATCGTCCTCCTTGCCGACGTGATGCCCTCCTTCGTGATCAAGCTCGTCGCCCCCTACTTTATCCACCGCGTCCCCTACGCCGTGCGCATCCCCATCTTCGCCGGCATCTCCGCCACGGGCATGCTCCTCATCGCACTCACCCCGGCCACCGGCTCCGTCCCCGTCAAGATGCTGGGCGTCGTGCTCGCCAGCCTGAGCAGCGGCGGCGGCGAGCTGAGTTTCCTCGGCCTGACCCACTACTACGGCCACATGAGCCTCGCCGCCTGGGGCAGCGGCACCGGCGGCGCGGGGCTTGCTGGTGCGGGTCTGTACGTGGTGCTCACGACCTGGCTCGGCTTCAGCGTCAGGGACAGCCTGCTCGCCTCGGCCTTCCTGCCCGCCGTCATGCTGCTGAGCTTCTTCGTCATCCTCCCGCAGGGCCCACTGCGCCAGAGCGCTGCTTTCAAGAGCTACGAGGCCCTGCCGGAGCGGGATCTGGCCGAGGACGACGTCGACGACATGCCCGCGGGCAACGCCTCGTCCAGCCTGCTGGCCCCCGGGCCCGCCGTCGCCACCACGGCCTACTCCGCCCACCCGGAAGGGCACAGCGGTTCCTTCGTGGCGCACCTGAGGCGCGCGAGGGCGCTGGTGATCCCGTACATGCTCCCGCTGTTCATGGTCTACGTCGCCGAGTACACCATCAACCAGGGCGTCTCCCCGACGCTGCTGTTCCCGCTCGAGTCCTCCCCGTTCGCCGAGTACAGGGACTTCTACCCCTTCTATGGCTTCCTCTACCAGTTTGGCGTCTTCATCTCGCGCTCGTCGACGCCCTTCGTGCGCATCCACCACGTCTACATCCCGTCCTTCCTGCAGGTCGGCAATCTGGTGCTGCTGACGCTGCACGCCCTGTTCAACTTCATCCCGACCGTCTATATCGTGTTCCTCGTCGTCTTCTGGGAGGGCCTTCTCGGCGGCGCCGTGTACGTGAATACCTTTGCCGAGATTATAGAAAACGTTCCGGTCGCAGAGCGCGAGTTCAGCCTCGGCGCGACCTCCGTGGCTGACAGTGGTGGCATCTGCCTGGCTGGCTTTATCGGCATGGCTGTGGAGGTGTGGCTGTGCGATTGGCAGGTCCGACATGGGAGAGACTGGTGCAGGAATATCAAGGTGGGCTGAAGGCGGTCATAACACACATCTCCGGCCACAGAGCTCGCCTTCAGTCTCGATATTCACAAACGCTCCAAGGGTTAGAAGAATAGACGCACAACAGAGCACTCAAACCATGGGCACTGTTTCACGACAGGAACACCGTAAGATTTCAGAATCTCATCCCGCCCGGTTCAAAAAGGTGGGTATATTGTCAATGGACGAGTGGTGAAAACACATCCCCAACGCCTGCCCTATGCCAAATTCCGCTCTCTCGGGCCAACCGCGGCCCAACGATCTCACCTGGCCTCCCGACGACACCAGTTTTCCGTCCGATGGACGATATGCAACCGCGGCGCCGTCCAGCCCGGGTCCTCCTCCTCCGCCCTCCGGAACGCTGCGCGCACCAGGGCCCATATGCGCTTAACCTCGGTGCGCTTCAGCCTCCTGAGCCCCTTGAGCGTCGACGGGTCCGGCCAGCCGTGCTCGTTGAAGTCCACCAGCAGCGTCAGCAGCCTGAGCTCGGGGAACTTGCGCACGAACCTCACGCCGTCGTCCACGGCCGAGTCGACCCAGCACGGCCGCAGGCCCCAGTTCATGACGAGGCTGCGCAGGCCCGAGTATGCCGCGACCTCGGCGTCGTTGATGTCGTCTGCGGTGGGAGGTCAGCAACCCGGGTTTGAGATGAAAAGCAAGAAGGCAGGAAATCAACTCACAGCCTCGGTACACCCATATGGAGTCCTTGTCAAAATTCATATACACGCCCTCATCCTCGCGGCCCCGTGTCTGGACGAGCTCGTACTTTGGGGCCACACCCCCCGTCCGCAAACCTGGCTGCGCGACCAGGAGGCCCCTCGACTCGGCGCAGGCCTGTAGCACCGCGGGCACGCTCCTCTGCAGGTTGTACCTGAACTTGGCGTTGTTCCACGTCCTAGGTGTAACGGTCGGTTCGGGCACGGCCGCCTCCCAGATCAGGTAGCGGATCTCCAGGGGTAGGCGCTGGAATTGCGGAAACTGTGAAAGCAATTCCTCTGACGGGGCAGAGCTGTGTGCCTTTGGTGTGAGGGGATTGGCGGGCGCCTCAGCCCTGTCCTCGCGGAAGATGTGCAGAATATCCGGGCTTATATACTCGTCGGTTGTGGCTTTTATATCGGCCTCCGAGATACTACTGGCTCTCCGGCACTGGGAGACGTGTGCTGTGGCCATCTCCGTTTCCTCGGAAAATTTGCTTGGGCTGTATATAGGTAGTAAAGGGTAGACAGTGCGAAACAGTCAATAGAATATGTCCAAGGTTTCTGTTTTTTTGGATGATGTCGTTGTGATGTCGTGGTGACGAGCGGGACGTTTGCTGCTGATGTAGTCTTGATCGCCGTATGATTCCCCTTTTATGAACTGAAATCTCAGAGGTGGTTGCTCATTTTAAAGGCAGAGGGTATACAGATTGTCAGGTGGAGTTATGGTGGCAGACTCATAAGAGAATAGACGTAATTAATGGAGTAAGGCGCTGCCTCATTAAATATGGCCAAGTGAAATAAAGTCTTGCGCTTATGGCCGTGACATTGATGGTTCAGGAACAGTGTCGTGAGTCAATATTGTCGAGAGCTCAGCTGTAAAACAAAATCAAAAGATATTCCCAAACACTCATTATAACACCAGTCAATCTCCAGGGGGCTTTTCCCAGTCCCAGAAAACAAAATCCATGTAATCATCCACCATCAAAGCGTCCCGGTTCTTCCCGGGGGGGAAAGGTAGGTGGACGAGCATGAAATGGCCACTGCTGGTGCCCCCCCCCTGATGCAATCTGCAGCAGGCAGGGCCAGTTGATGACACCAAGATAGATGGATCGTGCTCTGATCCGGGCCTCAGGGTTGGAAAAAATGGTGCCACCAGGGGCCAAGGAGTGCGGTGGGTTATCAGGCCAGAGCTAGACACTCAGGCACAGGCGCAGAGGGCTGGGCCGGGAGGGAGCGACGTTGCAGGGCTGACTGGGCTGACTGATTGACTGACTGACTGACTGACTCCCCCTGGCCCGCTGCTGTAGCACCTGTGCTGTGGTTCTCTTGATACGTTAGACACGGACGCTCCCGAGTCATATGTTTGTTATGGCACACGTACATGGGCCGCCTCTGTTTGGCCCTGAAATTTTCCATGCGTACCGTGTAATGAAATCTCACGGCTTTCGGCCCGTCTTGCTGGCGTGCGGGAACATGGACTTGGCAGGTCTGGGACTGGTCTATCACTGATTTTTTTTTCTCTTCTTCTTTTTCTTAGCCTTCTTCTTCTGCGGTGACGCAGCCAAGAGAATCGCCCGGGAATAAGGTGGAGTGGGAGTCGGTCTCCTGTCAGATGCGGCTCCTCCGAGCGGCCTTCGGGCGTAGGAAGCGTGCCTAAATCGGGAACCCCAGGTAGGCCTGGGCATACATCCAGCCGTGACAATCGCCAACCTTCGCAGACACATGCCAGCTCTTAGCCAGGCGCGTAAAGCTGATGAAGCCCGCTGTCTATTTGTCGAGTGCGAACTGGATCACAGTGTCATGCACTGCAGATACGAGCCGTGCAAAACTTATGATGCATTGATTAGCCATCCATGATGCTTTTCGTTGGCCGTCCATGGGCGACGACATATGGATTTAGTTGGAATTGCAGCCCTTCCCGGCTGTGTAAGTGCATTGCTGATCAGCATGATGCGATACTGGCTGGAAGCAAAGTCAGTGAGACGGCAAGATCCGACTGATCGGGTCCGGCGTGCGAAGATCAGACCCCCCCGGTAGTTCGGATGGCCTGCGGCTCCGAATCCATGTCGTCAACGGCAGACTAGTCTACGTCGCTGCCGAACCTCGGCCACCACATCCATCTAGACGCATCTCTTGACTGCTTTTCGCCCCCGTCGCTCAACCTGCGTGAACAAGACGGCCCACCACCAACCACCAACTGTACCTGCAGTCTTCCTGATCTCAACCCGGGACTGAATCTACCGCCACCACCAGAACAACAACACGATGCCTTCGATCCGCCTCTTCCCCGGGCCCTCGAGCCTCCGCGCGATCCGCAAGGCAGCCCTCACAAGGCCAGCAGCGCCCCGACCATCACCATCACAGTCACACCCACAGGCACGCCCACCATCCCTCCTCGCCGCGCGCCCCTACTCCTCAGCCTTCCAACAGGGCCCCTCGCCCCCTCGACTGCCCCCAGACCAGCAGGCCGAGTTCGAGCGCCTCCAGCGCGCCGTCGCCGACCGCCTCGCGGACCCGACGCCCCTACCGCACGAGCAGCCCTCCGTATCGCCGGCCTCGACTTCGCGGCACGCGAGCACGCCGGACGGGACAGCCGCCGCCGCCGCCGCGACGGCGACCACATCACCGTCAGCCGACGAGTCCACCACAGGCGGCGTGTGGCGCGGCGCGCCCCCGGAGTTCGACGGCGAGAAGAACCCCAAGACGGGCGAGGTCGGAGGGCCAAAGACCGAGCCACTGCGGTGGGGCAGCGCCGGCGACTGGAGCTACAACGGCCGCGTGACGGACTTTTGAGCTTGTTGCGGTAGGAAGAAGAAGTAGACGGCGGGCATGGATTGGTAAATGGATGAGCAACCCGTCCCCCTCCCCCTCTCAAGGGTTGCGCTGTCTGCCTGCGCATATCAATGAGACTGGTGTTTCCCGGAGGAGTTTGTAAGACGGTCACGTTTGAATGATGAGTGACTCGGAACCTGCTGCACTCACAGACAGATGTGTTGAAAATAGGGAAGGCAACACTGTCGGTAGAGCTATGTCGAGGTCAGGCCGGGCTGGAATAGGCTCATTCGACCGTAATTTAGAAGCCGGTCTATCTTAGCAAAGGGGCTTGAAAAGGACCAGCCTTGTAAATTACCAAGCTATTTTTCAAGAATGCTGCATTCTCTTGGGGAATATTCTTCGTGGTATTCGTAGCTCGTGTACAACAGTACAGGATGTTTTCTATCAAATACCCGCATGAGCGCGGAATCAGGGCGGGCAGATAATGTTGGCCCCTGCTTTCATTCAAGCAAGCACTTGATAGCATACCGAATAAACTGCCAGTGCAGGCAGGCTGCCCGTGCCGCTGGTATCTTGAAACCCCAGAACCAACCCAAACGCCACATGCTGTCCTGACTTTTAGAAGACAAACAACAACACTTCTAGTTTCAACATCCCAATGCCCTCGAGGCTACTCCTGTAGCCAAGGCCTCCGTCATGTATGTGTCTGGATCACGCTTCCGCAGGCGGCGTTAGCCTGCTAGCAACTGTTGCCACCGCCGCTAATGCAGCAGCAGCGCTCAGAGCTGCCGGCACGTTTGGGTCATCCCCTGCGCCGCTCACATCACCGACGCCGCTATCGTCGTCCCTGTTGTGCTGCTCATTGCGGTCTGCGTCTCCGCCATTGGCCGCTGTACCCTCCGCGACGCTGCCCCTTGCCCTGCTTCCTCCAGGGCTGCCATTGTGCACCTCCTTGTCGCGCCCACCAACGTTTTCAGCATCATCCAGTGTCCGGTTCTCCTTGTCACCGCCGCTGTCCGCTGCTTTCTTCTTCGGCGCCAACGAGACGATGCCGCTGCCAGTGTTGGGTACCACCCTGACCTCGAACGCCCTGCTCATTTCAACCTCCTGCATCGCCTTCCGCATCCTTTCCCGTCTGGCCTGGCCGCGAAGCCTGCTCTGCGGGGCTGCGCCGTTGGTGACGAACCGTACTGACTTGACCATAAAGCTGAGCCCGTCGTGGCTGGACCGTTGTCCATCTCGACCCAGCTTCCCACCCCATTCCCGACTCTTGATCCCAAAACGCACCGTGGACGCATACTTCTCCAGCTTTGGTAGAATCTGAATCATGACGTGCATGTCTCGGCCCTCGGGTGCCTGCACAGGTCCTGTCGCCAATGGTGCTTCCAAGAAGTCCGGGTTGGTCTTTTGCAGCGGCTCAGCTGTTTCCTTGCCTCGGCCTTTCCTGCTGCCTTTGGTCTCCTTGACATCCGCACCGATACCCTCCTCAAGCCCCAGCAGGTTGACATCGACATCATCAGGCCACTCGCCCCGGATCCACCCTCCATGAATGCAAGCCGCCACAACATCTGAATCGTCTGTGTACACATCTGTTCCCCAGACGGCCCGGCGCGATGTGATTTCAGCTCTCGCAGACGGCTTAAGATGTTGCTTCCCAACCTTTACCATCAGGGTGCTTCCTTCCTTGCCTTGGATTGTTGACATTGGCAGGGGCTTAGGCGTGGATTGGTACGCATGCCGTGCCTGTCGACCATTTCGACCATCCAGTATCCGTGCTGGTTTAAGAGTGACCTCGTAAATCCAGTCCCCTAGGTGCTCACGTGTCTTGAGCGCCACACTATCGAGGATCGCCTTGTTCGAGATGATGCGCTTCGGTTTTGGCGGGATAACGACAGCAGTATTTGGAAGGTTCGCGGCTGGCTGAGCGTGTGATTCCCTGATTTGACCGTGAGCGCTGGCTCTTGGAGGAGCATGGTGATGAGTCATAAGAAGATCTTTCGCAACGCCTGTGGGAGAGGGAAGTGGTGTGGATCCCTTAACGTTCTTGAACGGGGTGACCACAGCCTGCTGGGGCGACACTTGGTCGGGAATGTGATGGTGATGATGATGATGGCTAGCAATGTGAGCGACGTGGGGTGACACAGTCAAATGGGGTGATACGTACTGGTGATGGTGGTGGTGAGAGTGAGTCTTTTGGCGTTTGGCTCTGCCCAGGGGGGTACTTCTACCGGTGCTGTCTTCGTCGTTCTTGGTCTCATCATCCTTCGGCTTTCTGCGCTTGTTACGGGAAGCACTGTCACGGCTTCCCTTGGGGTCGGAAGTTACGTCTTGCGGTGCATGATCCAAATCCTCGCGCCGCCCTAGGCCACTACTCGTGAAGGGCAACTGCGCACCGGCCGCGACAGGGCTAGAAACGCCTAGGCCACTGACTCCACTCCCAATACCTGAGAACATGCGGCCGAACTCGCTCTTGATGCCAGCCTCGCCTGGCGGACCTTGTATCTGCGGCTGAGCGCCTTGCACGGCCTGTGGGAGCGGAGATATGCGGCCCTTTCTGTTCATTTCTTGTTGGACTCTCAGGAAGTTTTGTTGGTGGGCCATGGGGTGGCTAGGCTCCTCCGTCGGTCGGTGTCGCGGTGAATCGTAGAGTGCGGGGTGGCCGTTGCTGTATGCTACAGAAGGCGGGGGCGGACCATCCTCGCCAGGTCGCCGGTGAGGAGGTTGCTGCTGCTGTTGCTGAGGTGGGAGCGCCGCCGCACGATGGCGACTCGGCGATTCGTAAGGCGATGCTTGATGGGCTGCCTGAGGCACCGGCTGTGAGTGCCCAGGATGAGATGACGGGGGGTAGCGTTCTAAAGGAGGCTGCGACAGAGCTCCTTGGCTATTGTTGTATGGAGGTGCGCTCGCATGAGGGTATTCGTGTTGTCGGGGTTGAGGTCTCGGCTCCTCGTAAACATGTCGCGGCTGGTCATATGCCGGCCTTTGCCAGTGTGCCTGTTCTCGGGCATCCAAGGGGCGCGAGTACTGCGGCGGGAGCGGTTCCCGTCGCTGCATACCGGGCGGACCATACTCAGACTGGTGCATGGCATGCTGCCTTCCAGGATCGCCCCCTGAGGTCGTTCTCTCCCTCCTTTCACGATCTCGTAGTTCCATTTCCCTCTCTTGCCTTTCTCGCTCGAACATCAACCTGTCCTCTTCGTGTTTGACGATAATGAGACGCTCCGGGTTGTACTCTCCTCCATGCCTGGGCTCTTCGCGTCTTGGATACATTTCGGGGTGTCCCGATCTTCCTATCTCCAGTTGACGAGAGGGCGGTGCGATGTTGGGAAACGATTTAGGCTGGCTGCTCGGCCGAGGAGGGGGTCCAGGTGGTCCAGGGAGTCTCTGAAAGTCCCTGGGGTGCTCCGCGGGGCCCATTGGCGGAGGAGGGTGTCGATATGCCTCCCGAGGCGTGCCGTATCTTTGCATCTCCGGTGTGAGATGAACACCATGTGGCGAGCCAGCAGCCGCTCGAGGGTCCCGTTGATCCCGCGGGTCTCCTCGCGGATCTCCTCGCGGGTCAGTACGGGGATCTGCGCGTGGATCTGCCCGCGGGTCTCGAGCTTCATACATTCGTTGATGTTGTTCAGGGGTGTGTGGTCTTCGGTAAGGGGCATACTCGGCGGAGATTGAGGCCATTCTCGGAGAGGCATGTACACCGGAGGTGTAAGAGGGCGCGGATACGGCAGCTGACGATGCTGGGGGAGGGTAGGAAGGCGCAGCTGGATCTCGAGATCGCGGGCCAAGCATATAGTTCAGTGACATTGAGCTCCCTTGACTACCTCCTCTCTGAATAGAATCCAGGGCTGGAAGCTCGCGGCCTCCCGGAGGGAATGCTGTCGGCGGCCCGCCAGATATTGGCGATGGCCTCGGAGCAGGCAAGCTATATGGCCCTCCTGGCCCCATCTGTAGACCCGGGCCCCCAGGGCCTCCAGGACCCTGACCAGGCTGAGGAGGCGAGCCCGGAGGTGGCATGGCGCGGTTCATCGGCGGCGCAGGGGTGACAGAGGAGGAGCTCTGGTGTCGCGAGTGGTTCGAAGGGGTGTGGGAAGCGCCATGGTCATAAGGACGGGAGGAGGGAAAATAGTGAGGGTCGGAGGGTCGTCGTTGGAGATTGTCGGGAGGATATGCAGCGCTGGCTGAAGAGGGGGGTTGTGTGTGCTGCCCTGGCTGCTGCTGCTGCTGCTGTCTCTCTATCGCGTACGAGGTCTGGGCGGGAGTCGCAGAAGCTGAAGAAGGCGTTGGGGGAGGCAAGGTCTGTCGAGTATAAAGTGGAGACTGTGCGTTGCGCGAGAAAGGTAGATTGGGCGGTTGCGCCTGTCTTTGATCTCGAGGATCCATTTTGAAGGTTCTTCGAGATCGGTGACGACAAAGACAGCCAAGCCACCGCGAGGCCAAGCTAGTCTTTCCTTGAGCTTGTGTCGGAGTCGAGGTCGGGAATTGTGCCCACGCAAGTACGACAGGGAGTGTTTCTGAAGCTTGTCGGATCGGCGCTAGTCAGCAAACAAATGGTGAGGCAGGCCGAGTTCAGGTCCCACGACGACGGCTGGTGATCTCAGAGGTTGGGTCGCATGGGCGGTAGTAGGAGGGCCTGTGTGATGGAAAAGGCCTGTCGCGAAGCATTAGTGGAATGCTGAAGATGGGTGAGATGGCTGCCCTGAAACAGCAGTCGGCCGGTGGTCGAAGCTGACGCTGAAGGCTGAAATCTGACGCTGCGGATGGGTGCGAAGGTGCGGGTGCAGGCGTGGTGTTGAAGATTGCAAGATGCCGCAGATTGATGCAGATTGTGTGTGTGTGTGTGTGGGTGTTTGACGCGGAGAGAACCTGGAGTGGAGTGGAGTGGAGTGAGCCTTGGTGAGTCTGAGGTGGACTGCATAGGTGTGGGTCATGGGTCATGCTCCGTGATGCATGCTCTGGTCGGCCAGGACTGTGTCTGTCTCTGTCCGTGTCTGCGTCTGTGTCCGCCTGTCTGGCATTGCGACAAACCTTGGAAGGGGAAAATATGGGGAAAGCGGCAATGGGGCCTGCCTTGGTGCCAGGGAAAGAGCAAGGGGCAAGCGCAAGGGCAGGGAACGGCAGGGAACAGCAGGCGAGCGAGAGGGAAGGGACGTTGCAGGGGGTGGACGGGCGCATGTACTGTACGATGTCACTTGTCATGTTGAGGTCAGTCAGCAACCAGCACGTCCACCGTACGGGACAACGCAGACTAGCCTATGTATAGATCATGTATCGGCACCACACGAGGCAACTGTGCGTGCAACGGCGCGGGACTGGAACGGTACCTGCCAGGCACTCCCAAGCACGTATTCAGGTAGTCTACATCTACACGCTCATCAGTGGACGGGACAGGACCACGACCGCAAGCGCGCGCACGCACACACACTCTCTCACACACAATCAAATTCATGCCCCCAAAGTCAAGCAGACAACTATAGATAGCCTCCATCGGTACACGGTAGTGTCGAGGCAGGAGGTGTTGGGTGGCTGCAAGGCGCGATTGCAAAACCTGAAAAGCATGCACGCACAGAGAGAGGTGCAAGCAAAAGCTTTGAGCTGCGAGTGAGTGAGCTGCGACAGGGGGTAATCGATCAGCGAGGCCCAGGACGGCGCTAGGCAGGTCAGATGTGGAGCCCATGGGACAGGGGTGTGCCTGCAAGGAGGCGGGAGACCAGAATCCCATCATTCCAGGTTCTTGACGTTGGTCTCGATGTTTGTTTGTGCGTGCGTTGTGTGCCTGTGTGGGTGTACTGCATGCTGTGCTGCACCCGTAGCAATGAAAAAGACGTGCTCTGCTACCGTGTGATCAAAAGCTGAACAACTCGCGGGCTATGATGATACATACATACATACACACATACATACCACGCCTGGGTGCAGTACATACATACTCCTGAGATGGACGGCCAGAAAGCCTAGGGCCCCTCCCTCCCCTTGACCTTCTCCAGAGACAAGCTGCCCAGTTTCAGCAGACCGCCATTCAAGACCTGCGCTGCGGTCAATCATTGCATGCAAGCAGGCAAGCTGAGATAACCAAGAAGAGTGGGGGGGATGGTTGGATGGTAGCGGATGGGAGCGGATGGCGGGTGGGTGGTCTCGGGTCGGGTCTGACTGACTGATTGATTTGCCAGGGCCTGGGGCCTGGGCCCCGGACCGGAGCTGACCTGGGAGCAGGGGATGGAGCTACCCAGTTCCGCCGGGTCTGCCAGCCTGCCAGCTGCCCCGTCTGGCGTGGCTACTGGCCGTAATAGACTGGAGCTGATGATCGCCCTCAATTTCCATCGCTCTGCCAGCCAGCCAGCCTGGACCCTTTTTGGGCCCGTCCCTGCCGTCCCGAGATTGGGACACATGTGTGCTATATGTATAGAAATATGTCGTCGAAGCAGGTAGCGATCATCACCGACTAGAACCCGCCATGGCGTTTTGTCCATGTTTGCCCTGTGCGAGCGTGGCGTATGACTTCCACTTTAATTGTTAGCGACGTCTTCAAATGTTTGTCTCAGCAGCATGTCTCGAATCGGGCAAGCCTCGAGGACCCAGGCACGCCCATCACATGCGTGCAAGATGCTGAGGTAGTCTACTTTGACACAACAGTATCTGAGTACCTGGCCTGGCTGCGGTCTCTCTGCTTACCAGACGAAGTTACCCATCTCCTTCCTTCCGTCCCGACTTCTCGATCGGTGTTGAGTCTGTTGACACTCGAGGTGCAGCTTCATTAGGCCGTGTCGTCGCTCTCATGTCAGTATCTCTCTCTGTGTATTAGCGCCAAAGCTTGAGGCTTGGATGGAATGAGCCGTCGTCCAAACCCCTGTCCCGGGCTGAGGAGCGTTGCGTCTTTGGCCTTCTCTGCAAACTCTGTTCTCAACTCCCATCATCTTAGTGCTCCCACATCGTCACCCCCTCCTCGCCATGCATGTTTCATGCTGTCAACTAAGGTTCATCCCGCCCTTCTTTGTCCCGGGACAGACCATCGAGCTTGCACAATCCCACAGGCTTGCACCCCGGCCCCTCGGGCGTCACACCGAACTGGCGACACGACCCTCGCGTCAGGCCAACCCGGCCGCCGCTTGGCCTCCTGTGTTCAAGTGTTTGATCAGATCAATGCCGCCATGTTGACTCCGCGTCATGGAGGGGATGCATCCAGCTGTCATTTACTGTGTAACAGTAAAGCTAAAAGCCGTTCTGCCCGCCCTGTAACACCGTTTGGCATGGCTGCCGGGTCCACGGCAGCCCGGCACATCCTCCCTCCTTCTCTGAACCCCCCCCCCCCACGCTGACATGCCCACACCTCACTCATCACCCTTCCTGCACAGCAAATCTGAACTGTTTCACTTGTGACATTCTTCTCCGGCCAGTCGGCTGCGCACCCTACGGCAACAATGCTCCGAAAGTGCTGTGCGCCATAGGGACTGACCGCCTTCCACTGTTGCTCTGGTGGTGGATTCGGCAACACTTCGCGACCCTAGACAGAAACAATTTATAGGTCCCAAGCCGTAAGGCCAGCGCCTTGCATGCAGCATGCATGCGTGCAAGCTCGTGATGTCGGACCACCTCCCAATACAATTTGGCGCATCCTCAGATCTTGATCTTGACCGCGCACTAACCATCTAAGTGACCTAGTATCGGAGACTAAACTTCGCTAGTTCACGGCGCACAGGTACTTTGCTCGTCCCAGCACCTGTAAGGAGGATGCGCGGATCGTGACGCATAGAAGAAAGAGAACGGAGACCAATAGAGATCATGACCTTCAACAATTATTACAAAACGTCTAAAGTCCAGATAGCTGGGAACTCACCCAGTCAGTCTATCATTATCCACCTTGAGTCTATGTTTGCAGTCGTGCTTCTGTTGGCTCATTCAGAAGCACTGAAGGCCCCCTGCCCATTACAAGCCCAAGTAAAAGTGGTGAGTGCTCTTTGGTAGCGGAAATCACTTCGGAGATTATTGAAGACACTTCACGTCTCGCTTCAGACCCCTTGAACTGGCAGACACACAACGGCCATGGAGATCTTGCAGTCTTCGAGCCCAGTAAGCTTTGACTTCTAATTCACCTCATCCTTCCCTTTCTCTTGGGGGTTGGATCAGGAGGCCGTTGCCCCAGGGAGGTGATCTTTTAGCATTGGCATCTGAAGTGGCCCAACATTCGACGCAGTCTCTAGGTATCATGAACAAGTAAAACGTGGTCATTCTTCCATACTTGACGTCCCCCACCTTTCTTTGATGTGTGAGGAAATAACGGCCCATTCTTCGAGGCCCTTGTCTCTATTCCCCCAACACGTCCTCTCTGTGCATGGAACTGACCCGAATTCCTCTCCCTCAATCCTAACACACCTGTGTACCACACCTCATGCAGGATGTGCTTTGGAATTCTTTGTGTATGACTGCCGAATGAGAGGGGGCTCTCTCGAAAACTGTCATCCTGACCTGGTCTTTGTTCTCGTCAAGTCACGAGCGGCTCAGGGTCAGAAGGTGCGGGCAACGCGAAAACACACGAGGTGGTACGACCCAGTCAATTTCTTTTGTCAACCCGAGGATCGAGCACTATTTTTATCCCAACACGCCCAGGATCTGTCGCCAATGCCAAGACGATGCCAACGAACCAGCAGCAAAGAGAGCTCTATTGTGACTGACGTCAATTTCAGGGCACAGCCGTCCGGTGCTCTCAGAGAGTTATGCACAATTACAAAGGCAACATGATTATATCGCGGAAATATCAGCAATCAATAAGACAATGTCAATAAATTAGGTGCAGTTTCAACAACAGAAGGAGGATATTAGTCGTCTCTCGATTACAAACGCCACGCGGCTGCTGTCCCATAGCAAAAGCAGCTTTTCTCCCTTTGTGGTACACGAAATTGATCTACTCAGAATTGTCATCAAGACATCGAGTATCAAAATGTGAAATCATGATCGACTCAAAACATGCACTGCCAGTCCATTTTGTGGATAGTCTGGATTCGTTTTCCCGTTTTGTGTCCTATATTGTGATATCGTATGGGCTTTTTTTATCATTCTCACAAGCCCAACACTCAAAGTTCCCTGCTCTCGACCGGCAGTTGAAACTGAGTGGTCTCTATGTTGATTCTTGGTACGCTGTCGTAACGCACCAGATCTGCACTCTAATCAATACATCATACAAGTATGAGTTTTGTCTTCCTGGCCATGTCAGAAATTACCTTAACACCGGATTGAAGATCCGTTCTGGTCATCGCTAAGTCTAACGGCAGATGAATATTGTCAACAACCCAAATAAACTTTGACACAGAACCTCATTGATGGTAGGCATTGACGTTGTCTCGTTCCATTGCCTGAAATAAAGGAACAAGTGCTTGTGAAAAAACAATGCAAAAAACCAACACAAAGGGGCGAACTACACAATCGAACAATGGTGAGCCGTGTCTTTAGTCGAGACTTTTCAAGCATTGAATACTTAAGCAGGCACGAGGAAGTGTCCGAAATTGTCAGATGTCAACCAAGGTTCGCCTCGCTCGACATCTTCACACCTACATTGACTAACAATCACCCCCGGGGAGTGCATAGCATACCAAGACTATCACCATGTGTAGCTCGTTCTCAGAATACACCCAATGTTTCGGGTGCGGCAAACGGTGGGATTTCACTTATCACGCATTCCAATGCCCCGCCAGGCGTTGCGGTAACCCCAAGCCGGAGATCATCCCTCCCCTGGTAAACAACGAGCCGGCCTGTCTCGCATGTAAAATTGCATCGCGCGCGCATATCACGAGTTGGCTCGAACAGCACAGGTTGCAGCCTCTTTCGTGGAGCGCAACCAACAGCGGCTGGTGCTCCGTCTGGACTGCTCCTAATTAGGGTAGCCGAGACAATGCCTGGTTGACCATTCTTTGTTTCCACGACAAAGCTGGTCCATTACGATAGGTCCATAGGTGAGTCTGTTACAGGATACTAGTTGTTGAGCTGAATTTTAACTATCCTACATTTCGCATTTACATTTTCATGTTGTCACCATTTCCACGATGCAGTCCCATGTGAGCTCTAAATACGCATATGTGGCTTGTCTTCAGACTTTGGTTGTATGTTCAGTAATATAATCTATTTACAGAAGAATGAATCAACTGGAGAATATCTCCTTCTCATGCACCGTCCGTGAATCATGTACGATGAGCTTCATCGTTCACCGTTCAGCGTCCCATCTTCGCAAACGCCCGCTTACATGTTGCGAGCGATGCGGCTTCTGCGCCTTTTGCACTCGGCGGCCGCGGCGGTGGTGGCCGCGGCGGCAGAGGACTCGCTGGTGGAGGTAGCGACAGCAGCGGCCTGGCTGGTCACAGAGGTCGCGAGGGTGGTGCTGGCGGGGGCAGCCGAGGTGGCAGCGGCAGAAGTAGACGTGACAGCGGCAGAAGTAGACGAGGCGGTGGATCCAGAGCCGGCGGTGGCGGCGGGGGCATCACCGGGGGCGCAGGTCGACTCGCAGTTGGTGCACTCGGAGCCGGCGGTCTTGTTGCTGCCTCCGGAGTAGACGGCGGGGCCAGGGGCGACGTACTCGGTCATGGCCTGGTAGATGTTGATCTCGATACCCGGGTCGGCGGCCTTGTACGCGCCGGGGATGGAGACGGTCTCGGCCGTGGCGGTGCCGTCGCCGGAGACGGTGATCTGGTAGCAGGTCATGTAGAACTGGGCACCGCCCTCGGAGCCGGCGGCGTGCAGGGCGATGGCCTCGGCTCTCAGGAGGTAGTCGCCTGGGGCGAGGTCCTTGGGCACGGGAACGTCCATCTTGCCACCTGTAGCATGAAGAGTTAGTAAATGAAACATGTGGAAGAGGAGTGTCGGTATAATCTCCAGCTTGGTAACTTACAGCAAGTGTTGAGGTCCTTGGTTCCCCAGTTGTCGTCGCTGCCAGAGGCACCTGCAGAGGACCAGGTGTCCTCGAAGACCTTGAACCAGGCGGCGTCGGCACCCTCAGCGGAGGAGGCATCGTCGACAGCGGCCATGTACACGAGAACAGGGCCGTAGTGGGCGCCTCCAATAGCCTCGTTGGAGCAGCTGCGGTCGTTGGGCTGCTGGTGCATCTCGACGGTCACGGTGCTGCCCGCGGGGACGTCGCACTTGGCCTTGGCCGGGGAGGTTCCAGCGTTGCAAGCCATGTCCTTGGAGGTGACATCTTGAACGGGCGAGTTGCTCAGAGGGATACGCGCACAGGAGGTGTCGAAGTCCGTTCCGTCAACCTTTATGCTCGGTTAGCGAGAGGCCCTTGTATACTGATCTTGAGTGACCATGGCAGGGCGAGGGAATCATACCCAGAGTTGTTGGAAGGTTGCGTGGGCAGCAACGTTGTTGGCAGCCAGCACAGTGGCGAGCGCAGCGGAAATGGTGTACTTCATCTTGACGGTATTTTTTTGGATAGTTGGAGAGCAGAATAGTCGACCAGAGACTTCAAATGTAGTCTGTAAAGAATGAAGAGCAAAGAATGTGATATCGCACTGCGATCAAGGTGGACTCAGCCAAAAGAATGAATATCGAAAACCGAACGAGCTTGAAGTGTGATAAACTGGGCTGATTGTGTGACCTCTGCGGACAGCCATGGCTATATATCTATACTCTGAATTCCTCGTGCTCGCCGTTTCTCCGGGACTTGTTCGCCCCCTCGGCCGTCCCACAGAGTTGCCCCTGAAGCGATATTGCAAGTGTCAAGCAGACAGCTCAGACCTGCATTACCCTGCTCAGCACTCGGCCTTGGTTCCGAATTAGCGGCTATCCTCACAGGAAACATCCTGTTTGGAACGTTTACCCCCCGGATCGTCTAATATGTTTCCAGGCGGCTGGCCTGAGATCCACCGCGGGACGTCGTTTCATGAGGCTCACCTTGGGATAAGCGACTCTTGGCATGAGATTTGAGAGGTTGTGATTGGTGGATTTGAGACGTGGACCCCATAAGGTGTCCCTAATTTTCCATCTCGCGCGAGACTTCTGGCATGACACCGCTGTTCTTCTCCTTTTGGAGAATGATCCCCTCCTGCCTCCCTGCCTCAGGAGCTGACAGGTCTGGCCTTCTGGAGTTTGTTCGGCTGGTCACCGATCTTGGTGGACGTGGGGACAAACCTTGTCCGGACCTCGGCGTCAACTGCGACAAAGGAATAGTCACTGTGAGATTAGAATGTGAGCAAACTGACAGGCTCGTTCCGAGATCGATCCCACATATCCGTAATTAAGTCACCAGCCATGATGGATCTCGGCGGTTGCGAGCCCCCTTGCGGCTTGGCCGACTTCCAGGAGCTCTCACGGGCGCCTAGGGTCCGGCGGCGGAACCTAATTTACCATTTTCGGAAGTCACCGACTACCGGTGCTGAATTGTTGTAATTCCTGGCCTGCGTCCCGGGGTTTACTGCCGGACACGGCGCTACCTACCGGATCTGCTGTCCAGTCCTCTGCTGTGCAGGACCTATATTTATCTGCTAGCTGCTCGGGAATCGATTCAAGTGCGAACAATCGAGTCCGATCAACTCCTCTATTTGCTCCCACACACCAGTCCAAAATTTATCTGTTTCACTAGTCATGCGCGTCTCTGGGAGTGATCTACTCACAGTTGATATATTCCCGGCGTGTTGGAGTTTCTCGGGGCTATCAAATCTCAACACCAACACCGCCAGCAGTACCGGGCCCAGTGCCGGGCCCAGTGCCGGGCTTCATGGCTGGAAGAGCCTCGGATATCGAGATGCCTTTAAATACGAAAAACAATCTCAATTTCAGTATTAGCTATTCAAGAAGTTCAAGTAATAATATGAGGTTATCGTTGGGTTCGAGAAGTAACTTCATCAAGTCTGCCCACCTTTGGTCAAAGCTATTTCGAAAGCCCAGATTCTGAACAGATGACTTGATTGGGAGTAAATGGAATAACAGTTCTAAAGCCATGAAAAATTGTTCCCAAGGACTGCAGAGTGTCCTTTATAATCATGAGCGGCTGTCACAAGGCTGTCTCTGTTTGCTTAGCCGCAAGCTACAATTGTGTTCGAAACCTACTGTTATCGGCATTGTGTTTCCCCCCCCCCCCAACGCTAGGTGTTTAAGCGTTTATCACTGTATGAAGGGACTGATGCATACTGCTTAAGAGGCATATGTATACAGATTAAAAACGAGACCACACCCACTTATAATCATGACCAAGTGTTCCATTCAGAACAAGGATTCCCAGGACGTAAGACGTAAGCCATCATGTGGAATTATAGCTTTGGAGGAAGAGAGGCTATTCAACCAATGATTCACTCATTCAATGAATCTCGAGCGATTTCTTCTTTGGGACACCATCAGAAAGGTAGGTTTGCCAGCTGCATCCGCGTCTACGTCTATCTGTCTATCCTGAGAATGACAGAGAGTGTAGGATTGGTAAAGCCACAACCATCAATGTTTTGTGGATATGAGAACCAAAGCTTCGAGTCCCCATGGCAGAGTGTGGCGAGAACAAGAGAAAAGTAATCATGAATAGGGCAGGCGTGATTCCATTTCCGCTCTTGTGAAGCAGATGACACGACCCCACCGGAGAAACTGTAACGAATGGAAAAGGAATATATGGGAGCAGAAAAAAGACAATGAATGCTTCACCGTGATTCTGTTAAAGGAAAAACTTCGTTGATGACTTCAGGAGTGACAGTGCTATGGCCTTCATATTCACACGTATCCACTGGGTGACATCTGGAGACATCCGGAGGCCCGTTATGTGACGAAAACAGCTGAACGAGCGAGATTGAACAGCACGCTAGCCATGGCTACGTATCACTGTTTCTTTCTGGAATCTGTTGATATACTTCCATCTTCAGTATTCGAATAATTGAATCAGAGCTTTTTTGTCTTTCCTTGCGATTGCCTCGAAATCTTCGTCTTGTTTCCGGTCAATTATTTGTGTTTTTCTTTCCCACTTTGGCGACTCTCAGTCCATCTTCTTAAGGTCTTCCACAACCTTCTCACAGAAGTGGGCCCAATCAATTACGGACCACCCCAACAACGCTGCAGCAGGAAGCGACAAGAATACTCAACTGTCCACCATACTAATGAAGGAAAATCACCAGCAGTAGTCTAAATAAACATCAGTGCCTCTTGCCCCGTTTTGGAAAGGTCCCTGAGTGCCGTGCTCTACTATATGGCTCATGTCACAATTTGTGGCTTCTGGGCTCAATTACGTGCCCTGGCGCCTGCACCCCCAGATTTCGGTAGCGAGACCCACTGAGAGGCCGAGCCATCCCGCATGGATGTGACTTCGTATGATTTGTGGAGCACCAGAGTCTTGATGCTGACTCTAACAGGAATTGTATTGGACTCAACAAGGCAACTGTCGCTGCATCTGGCAAGCCATGCCCGGTGACCAAATGGAAGAGGCCGTATCACTGGATGGTGACCCACCCATGATCCCACACGAACCGCACACAGAACACCGTTCAGTCGATGTCCCCCTTAACCGCCTGGTACACATGGAGAAGACGAAACATGACAGGTCTAACAAAACAAAAGGGGGACGAAACATTTCTGCGAGTGCTAGCTGAGCAGTATATATACACCAGTCGGGTCTGTCCCGACATCACCCAAACTTCGTCCCATCGCACTTGGATTCTGCTGCTCTGCGACCTGACACTCGTTTAAGTCCTTCGTTACTTTGCTTTCGGGCCTACTTTGTAGCTTGTATCCACTCGTTCAAAGCCTCAAAAACAAGCCGTTCGAAAAATGCGAGTCTCCTCCATCACCGGTTTGGCTCTCTCCGCCACCACAGCCTCGGCGCAGCTAAATCAGCTCGCCAAGGCCGCTGGGAAATCGTACTTCGGCACCGGCACTGACAACGGCGAGCTCTACGATTCGGCCTACGTCAAGATCACATCGTCGACAGAGAACTACGGCCAATTAACCCCAGCAAACGGCCAGAAATGGGATCAAACAGAGCCGAATCAAGGATCTTTCTCATTCGCGAACGGAGATGTGGTCCCCAACTTTGCCAAGAAGAACGGGCAGGTTGTGAGATGCCACACGCTCTTGTACCGGTCACAACTGCCGTCCTGGGTGACGTCGGGAACATGGACTGCCGAGACACTGACCTCGATGCTTGAGACTCACATCTCCAATGTCGCCGGTCACTACAAGGGACAGTGTTACTCCTGGGACGTTGTCAACGAGGCCATCGATGACGATGGGGAGTACCGAGACACCGTTTTCTTCCAGGCCCTCGGAACTGACTACATCCCACTCGCCTTCAAAGCCGCCGCCGCTGCGGACCCAGATGCTAAGGTAAGTTTCAAAACCGCTTTCAAATGATAAGCATGCTTCTTGCTACAAATCGACCACAAAAGAAAATCCTCCATTACTGACACTCTGGTACAAATTAGCTGTACTACAACGACTATAACATTGAAGCCACCAACGCGAAGCAGAAGAAGACCGTCGAGCTCGTCAAGCTGGTGAAAGATGCAGGGGAACGTATCGACGGCGTTGGTCTACAAGGACACTTCATCGTCGGCAGCATGAGCTCTCAGGAGGACCTCGAGTCTGTCATGAACGAGTTCGTCGCGGCAGGCGTGTCGGAGGTGGCCTACACCGAGTTCGATGTCAAGTTCGACAGCCTTCCCTACGATGACGCAGGCCTCGAGCAGCAGGCAAAGGACTACACGACTGTTATCAAGGCCTGTCTCAACGTTGAGGCTTGCGTAGGGTGGACTGTCTGGGACTGGACGGACAAGTACAGCGTAAGCAACTTCCTGATGGCTGTCTTTACTCTTTCTGCGAACAAATCTCTCCCTTATTCGCAGCCGGTGTCCTGCTTAACCCTTCCGACTTTACAACCTCATCTGTGCTCACAAGCTAAAATTTGAATTATTCAGTGGGTGCCAAACACCTTCCCTGGCCAGGGCGGAGCTTGCCTGTATGACGAAAACCTCGAGCCAAAGCCAGCCTTCTTTTCTGTCTCATCGGTAAGTGCCTCCTCTCATATGGAGCCCAGGCGACATGCGTACTAACCAGTCACTGCTACTTCTAGGCCCTAGCTGCTGCCACTTCATCTCCTGTCTCTACTTCAGCTTCCAGCAGCAACGTCAAGGCCTCGGCAACTCACGTCATTAGCGCTGTGGCTGGCTCGGCCAGCTCTGCCAGCTCTGCCAACTCGATTGGTGTGGTCGCTGCGAACCAGACACAGCCGACTGCTGCTCGGGTTACGCCGACCACTTTGGCCACACTGCCTCTGAGCAGCTCAGCAACAGAAGCTGTGATCTCAGCGAGCCAAGCTGCAGCCACTACCGGTCAAGGTTCGGCACCCACGGTATCGGCGCTGTCCTCTGCTCTTGTTGATACAGCTTCAGCTGCAGCTGATGCAGCCGCGACTGTTGCCGATGCAGCTTCGGCTGCCCGCCCCTCGCGTGTCCCTTGCTCAAAGAAACGCCGATCTCATGCTCGCAGGTCTTAATCAGTATGGACAGCTTTCATTGGAAAGGATGGCACAGAAGTAAGCGCTAGAGCGTTAGGCATTATCTTGTTCAGAGTAAAGCATGTTGATAAACAGTTTTAATGAATTGGTTGGAGAGATGTGAGAAGGTACCGTACCTAGGTAGTTTATATGCAATTGCCTAATATGAACCTGGTACAATTCCCCACACAACTTGCCTTTTCTGGAAATCAGGCAATTGTGAGTGGTTCAAGACAGAGTCGCAGCCTAGAAAATTGTGGGTTGGCTAACATCTCCTGGACGCCAAAACGAAGTGGAAGAATGCTGCCTGGCACAATGGGTGTGCAAGCATGAACTTTCACCGCTTAGCTTCTAAAGTTGTGAGGGCTGTTTCCGCAATCAGTCGAGTATACATATGGGCAAAATCCCCCCTTCGTGGGCGGTGTAAAGTCACCGCCATAACACTGAACAAACATGTTGCTGTGCCACAATGCCCCGACAGTAACAACCTGCCGGGGATGCGCTGGCCGATCGCATTTGATAGGACACACAATATCAAAGGATAAGCCGTGTTGGTGAATCCTTCCTGTATTCAGGCTCCCGTGCAGGTTTTGTGGGCCTCTGGAGGAGAATGACGGCGCTCGGTTTGAGGCCATTAGGCCAAGAGCCAAGAGCCACGAGCCACAGGCGATGCAGGTACATACAGTTGGCTGCCTCATGACGCCTCAGCCAGATCGGCTTGGAGGGCTGAAATCAATGCCGGCATGACGCGTGAAATCTGTTTTGCATCGTAGCCGGGCCCAGTAAGAGTTGAAAATTGTGCCGGGCCGACCGAAGGTAGAACAGCACCGACAGTTTGGTTCGTTGGCTGGGTTGGGTGGCTGAAGCCCAAGAATCGATGCTACTATACCTAGGTAGGTGACGCACATGAACTTTGCCCTGTAACCCCTGCAGGCCGTGGCCAAATCAGAGGCGATCCCAATGATGGGTTGGGTGTGGCGCATGTGAGGTGCCTGGGCGACTATGGCTGCATCGGTCTGTGATTGCATGAGCGCTCTCCGCAGCTTGCAGCTTGCATGTGGCTGCAAGCTGCAGTCCACACAAAGTGCGTGCTTACAGCGAGAAAACAAAACAGCTTATGTGTGGGGGGACGGTGGACTAGATCTACAGTTCAATGCTACGCCGCGTCCATGCATCCTACAGTCTCACCGTGTTACGACAACCCCGGGTTTCTTTGGCCCATCCCCGGCCACCCACCTCAAGGCCTCCTCCCCTTTTAGTCACATGCAGGCAGAACTCCCAGCTCCTCTTAGCTTCCCCGGCGGATCGAATCACAAACCAGAGTTTGACGAGAGGTGCCTCCATCGCGTGACGGCAGACGTCCATACGCACACAAGTCTGTCGGGGCGCACTCGTCCAAGTCAAGATAAAAAGACTCACCGTCCCCGGAGTCGAGTCCACCCCCACGAGCTCGTTGCTCATCGCCAACCCTCACTTCCAAACAGGATATTGCAACCCGTCTCCTGCCAGGGACCACGGACCAAATAAAGCCTATCAAAGCCTGTCGTCACCGCCAACTTATTTTCTTGTCCTTGGCGGCACTTGGACTCTCACCTCACGGTCAAACCCCGCTGTCAGCCGGGGGGTAATCCGCTCCCGAGGCAGCGAATTGTCCGAGCGACGACGAGCTCGAAAGCCCAGTCAACAACTTTTTTTTGAACTAGAAATCTCTCAAAGTGGACTTCGGCAACTTTGCAACACCCATCAGCATGGATGGGATCAACGACCTCCTCAGGGACGCAAATACATCAGCTCCCTTTTTGCAGGACTTTCTGGCCAAGATACCGGGCCTCGGCTGGCTCCAGAGCTTTGTCTCACAATGGTTCAAGCTTGATATTACCACTATCGCGGCCGCCCTCACTATTTTGGGCACCATCTCAGGCGTCCTCGGCTTCCTGCAAACCATAGCCGTCAAATTATACTGGTACATTACCCGGTTCTTCACAGCATCAGTATCTATAAACGCGCGAGATAAGCTCAACCGAGAGGTACTCAACTGGCTGGGTGCGCAGGTTCTCATACGGCAGGGCACTCGTATCGTCACTGCCCGTTCTGAGAAAATCGAAAGCGATGCCTTCTACTACCGTCGGACCCCGGAGCCCCGGGACGACTACAGCATGGATAAACGGAAACCGATCCAGTACCTTCCCACCTTCGGCACCACGTGGTTCACCCATGAGCGGAACGTATTCATCGTGCGGCGGGTCTCGGCCAACTCCTCCGGCATGTCCTTTGTGGACCAGGTGCCGGACGAGTTCGCGGCTGCGCCGGAGGGAGATGAGCCCCTGATTGTTATGTGTCTCGGCCGGTCCGTCGAGCCGATCAAGCGCTTCCTGGATGCCTGTCGCGACTTCGCCGAGAAGGAGCGCGAGTCGTACGTGACAGTCAGAGCCTCAAAGTCTCAATATGGCGACGAGTCCTGGGAAACGACGATACTGCGCCCGATCAGGCCGCTCGAGACGATACACTTTGATGAGAAGACCAAGGCAGAGCTGGTAGCTGATATCAGAAACTATCTCGACCCCGCTACTCGGCGCTTCTACACCCAGCGTGGGATTCCATACCGGCGCGGATATCTTCTTCACGGACCTGCAGGCACTGGTAAGACGAGCCTGTCCCTCGGCCTTGCTGGGCTCTTCGGCCTTGAGCTCTACCTCCTTCACGTTCCCAGCGTGCGCACAGATACAGACCTCGAACGGCTCTTCACCACACTCCCGCCGAGGTGTTTCATCCTGCTGGAGGACATCGACGCAGTCGGCATCAAGAACCGCGGAAACTTCAACCAGGATGAGCAAGAAGACAGCGAGGACGAGGATGACGAAGACGACGACCGCTCGCACTATGGTCCTCGTTGTCACATCTCACTATCCGGACTCCTCAACGTCCTAGACGGCGTCGCCTCCCAGGAAGGGCGCATCGTGCTGATGACCTCCAACTTTGCCGAGCGACTCGACCGCGCCCTCGTCCGGCCGGGCCGGATCGACAAGATGATCTTCCTGGGCAACATCTCGGCCCGGAGCGTGGAGCTCATGTTCAAGCGCATGTACGAGTTCGACCCGTCCAACCCGTCGGCCCAGGCGATCCAGGCCACCATCGGGGAGGACGAGCTGCAGAAGCTGGCGCTCAGGTTCAGCGGCCAGATCGAGGACAACACGTTCACGCCGGCCCAGATACAGGGCTACCTCCTCAACTGGCGGAGCGACCCCCAGGGCGCCGTCGACAATCTGCGCGAGTGGGCCAAGGAGGAGATCGCCTCGATGGAGGAGGCCAAGAAGCGCGCAAAGGACGCCGCCCTGGCCAGGAAGAAGAGGAAGCAGAAGCAGCTGAACCTCGTGCTTGGGTCCAACATGAGCATGCCTGGCGGCGTGCCCAACATGGCGCTGAACGGGCTCCAGGGGCAGGTCATCAACGGGATGCCGACGCCCCCTCAGAGCGCCGTCAGTGCTAAGCCGCAGAGCGGCGAGTCCATCAGCTCGGTAGACGTTTTCTCCAACGAGGAGACGAGGGAGGCCAAGGAGAGGACGGCTGAGACGCAGACAACCACAGAGTAACTAACGAGGAATGAGGTATTACGATGGCGTTTGGCTGGTTTACACGGGGCGGTGGGGGCCGCAGGATGTCACTCACCCAATCAGTTCTTTTCGGCGTTCACTGCGCATATAGCATAACAGTTGCTTGAGAATAGACATTATAACCGTCGCTAGACCCTCGTTTGAAGACTGATACATCTATTCTTTGAGCCTCTTATAGCGTGTATCAAGATATGATAAGACACCCGAGCACAAGTTGACTATAGCAAAGTTCACAATGGTCTCTTTCAGGGGACAGAGTCTGACACCGGGAGACCCGCTGAAGACCAGGCATTTATTTTTGGAAGACAAAACAGATCAAGTATAGGCTTTCATTCGAATGTAACCCTGGTCATCCCATATGGCCAATTAAGCCTAGTAGTTTTTAAACGTCGAAAGTGACTTGGGTAGGGAACAGTTTAGAGTTTGCTTATCGGCCGAGCTGCCCAACAAGAGACTGAAAGCTCTTATCATGATGCGGTACCCCGTCGTGTTGAGACTGCTTGAAAAGTGGGATCGTTTTGATTGGGGGGGGGGGGGGATGAAGTAGCGATTGCTGGTGCTGGTTTGTTGAACTCAGTCGTTAAAGCTACGGTCCCTGGATCTCGGTTTGAGTCCCAGCCTGAGGATACGTGTATAGTAATAGCTAAGAAATGTTAGACACAGTATACCCTTGGAAGGTCTGCATAGGCAGACAAAATTAACATCATGATTCATTCCAAACAAGAAAGCATGATGGCGTTGCAACTGTGCTTTTTGTTGCTTTATCTACATCCCTTAAGCTAGCTATATATACCTCTACACGAGGTACCTGAAGCCCTTCCTCATGTTCAGCGCCTCGTCAGCAGTGGTGCCCTCCATCTGGGCCGTCTGCTGGGCCACGTCCTCCCTCGCTTCCCAGTCGACAAGCTCGCCCTGCTCCAGCTTCTTGTTGAGCCGGGTGAGCGTGAGCCTGAAGACCCAGCACCCAGCAATCGTGACGCCAAACATGGCAGTGACGATACCATAGGACTTGCGGAACCCGTTCTCGGACAGGTCCCAGACGTAGGAACCTGCAATGTTGCCCAGCTGGGAGAACGCGTTGATAGCAGCCAGCGCGACCGCACGCTTGGCCGGAGGTCGAGGGAAGGATGAGGAGATCCACGAGTAGAAGACGATGAATCTGTGGTTTTGAAGTCAGTTATTGTTCGGGCCAAAATATGTGGTACGTTAGCGGAGGACTTACCCTGCGTATGAGCTTGCCTGGAGGAAGAGGGCAACGTAGCGGGCGGCGACGTTCAGAGTGGACATGGAGATGATGAAGCCAATCAGACCTCCAACAATTGGGCCCACAATGTGCCAGAACTTCTCTCCGGTACGATCCGAGTGGAGAGCATTGATCAGAGAGACAATGCAGGAGAACAACCAGGGCGGGCTGCTCATCAGGAGTGTTGGAACGTAGTCGAATCCAAGAGTACCAGTGAGCGTTGGCTGGGTACGAATTAGAAAACTTCCTTGAAGCGGGCGGTTGGGGAGTGATTGCACTTACGAAGAAAGCGTTGAACGACAGCCCGACGACATAAGCGCACAGGACAAACATCATCAGCCACACCTTCATATCCTTCATGGCCATGACCAGACCACCAGTCACACCTTGGTCCTTGGAGTCGGTATCGGCCTCGCCCACGTCCTCAATCATCCGCAGCTGCGCGATCTGGCGCTCCTCCTCGGTGAATCCGCGCGTGTTGTGAGGCAAGTCGGGGAGGACGAAGATAGCGGCAATGGCGATAGCCTAAGCTCAAGTCAGCAGCTGCTGGGGACTATGTGAAGATGTTTTAAGGACTACTGACCATGGTGACAGCACCCTCAATCCAGAAAAGCCACCTCCAAGCGGCGTGGCCCAGTGTACCCTGCATGTTTGAGAGCACTCCTGCGCCGACGAGGGCGGAGAAGGCGTTCGAGATGAGGTTTCCACAGAAGAGGATGGCGTTCCTCAGGGTCAGCTCCCTCCTGGTGTACCACTTGGACAAAATGAGAAGCACACCGGGCAGGAAAGCCGCCTCGACGAAACCAAGGAAGAAACGGGTCACCACCATGCCCTTGAAGTCATTCACAACTCCGCTCAGGGTGGAGATGAGACCCCAGATCAGCATCACGATACTGAGGTACAGGGATGGTCTCTCGAGGCCGTTGATGAGCATGTTGGAGGGGATCTGCATGAGAATATATCCAACGTATAGAATGCTCAGGCAGGTCGAGTACTCCGTGTTGTTGAGATTCAGGTCATCCTGCAGACCCTTGAGACGCGCTGCGGCAATGTTGTTACGGTCAAGGTAGTTCATGATATAAATAGCGACGAAGAGCGAGCAACGGAGGTCGAGCTTGCGCTTGAGACTCTTCTCGACCCGGGCCCTGTGTTCCGGAGTCATGTGTGCGACGTTCAGGTGGTTTGCGCCGTTGGGTGCCGAGCCGGGGACATTCTCGAGTTTCTGTTCGGTCTGCTTGTTGGACGACACGGAGCCGTTCGAGACGGCCCTGGAGATTTGGTCCGCCATGCTGGTGTGAATTGTCTCGTGGGCAAGAAATCTGCGTAAATACCGGGACAGGGCACCATCAAGCAGGGCTTCAAACAACAAGCTGGGAGGGGTGTATCGCCTGCAATAAAAAGGCAGGGCGGGCTGGTTGGTCTTATATAGTCACGGCGCGATTCTCGAGTTCGCGTCGGGTGTGGTCGGGCGATCTCGTGAGGGTTTTTGTCAGCCATCCCGGGCAGCAGAACTCCACCAAAAAAGTCACCCAAGGGCGGCCACTGCAGTCCAGTCCAGTCGAGCCACTTCCCCCCGCACATTTCGCGTTTGCAACTTATCGTCCCGACCCCCACAATGCTCCACATGGCCTCGAATCCCCATGGAGTACCCAGAGGAGCGTGACCTAATATCTCCAGTTTTACCGGGCATTTGTGCGGACCCGTGCGCCTGGGAATGCGGCGGGCGTGTTGAGACACGCTGGCTCTACCTCGGCCGCTTGGCGGATGGCGCCGGGGAAGCTCTGGGGCACCTTCCATGCCGCATGGCGAGCCCGGCCACTAGGAGGGCTGATGTGACGCAGAGCCCCAACATTTCCGAGGTTCCTGGGCCAAGGTTGGGGGCCGCCATTCTGGGGAAACGGACTCGGTCAACCTGGGGAACGGAAACAGGCCGAGACGCGCTGACCGACCAAGGGCGTGGGGGTCCATCGTCAGGTCCTCACAGGCCAAACTTGCCACGCGATAATATTTTCCCATCCAGATACGCGGGAACCCTCTGCGAGCAGACGGCGCTGCATACGAGATCTTGGTTCGACTCTGCATCTCGGTCACACCATCAGAGTTTCATCACTCGATAACGTCCTGCAGAGTTCACGTTGCACTTGCAGACTAGGGGAGAAAAGAAAGGAAAGAAAAAGACAAGCACCACATCCCACGCCGCCGTCTCTCGTTTCCGCTTCTGGGCAGGTCAAGCTTCGAGTGATTAAGCAGCGATCAGCCCCCAAGCTAAAATCAGGGGCAAAGAGTTTTCATCCGTCGGCTCGGCAGTCCAAGTCGGTTCGGCTACTGTGCCTCCCAAGCTTCTAGCCCGGGGTTGGCATGCGAGTTTATCCCGACGACATGCCTTCCCCTTTCAACATTCTCCTGCTTCACCAGCTGCAATTCGACCTTATGACAGGATCCAGACGGACAAAGTTAATCTCTCTCTATGTCGTCTTCTGCCCATGACTCTGAGGTCCCGGCAGACAGCCGTGAGGTCCCGGCAGACAGCCGTGAGGCTCCCCAATGCACGTCATCGTATCAAGTTACCGCAACAGGGCATCCCCGCCAGCGGTGGGCCTGGAGGCTAATTGCCTGCGGGATGCATTCGGTTTTCCTCATCGGCGCGAGCGTGGGGGTCACATCCGCAGGTCCTGACGATTTGCAAGCCCAAAACCTGACGCGGTGTAGATCCCCACCTTGATTCGAGGCACAGGACTCGAAAAATACTGATTCCTGCCTGTCCTAAAGAGCCGCAATGCCCAGGCTACGTGTTCACCTAGGCACAGTCCGGGCGTCCCGGTTTCCTGCCACTGCTGGAATTACCAAGATCCAGGTTGATAGGAGAGGTATTTACGTCACGTCGTTGGGTGCTCTGTGTTGACGCCGGCATTCCACCCAACCCAGTGTGATGTAGTCCATGGCCGAGACACATCGTACGACCTCCACTGGAATCACTGTGAATGTTTCCTTGCATGTCACGACCAGCTGACTTAAACGTTCAACCAAATTGATGCAATCAACGTTTCAACAACAACGTTGATACACACTGCTGTTTGCAAGGAACACCTAGCCGTATCTCTTCCCTCGCAGGACGATAGGAAAGGACTAATTACAGCATTGCCAACCCCTGATAAATTAGCGGACCTCCTGTCCTTTAGACCGGCCATATCATTCTGTGTTATCGTAAAGTGGAGTCGTTGCCGTGCTCTGGACAGCGGTGTGCACTTGGTTTTGCTGTCAACATTTGAGGAGAGAACGGATATTCGCACCCGTAAGTACGGAAGGGACACCCGTAGTACATATCACCAGCCCTATTTTACACACCACACATAGTATCACACCCAACACCCAATACCCATACACTCAACACATACATATTTAATAGTTCTATTGATTGGGTGTTGGGAATTGGGTGCATGTGTAAATAGGCCTGGGCGATATGCTCTAATGGGCTTTAGCTGCGGCATGAGTGATGTATGGGTGTACCATGCGTTTTGGCAGGTGTGAATATCCATTCTCTTTGAAAAAGCACAATGACTATGATCTCGACTTTGGTAGTATGCTCAAATTCATGTTGACTTGGGTGACAGTAGTACATATATGACCAAGCTGCTCTAACTCTAGGCTAACGCTCATGGGTCCAGTACATGATAATGAAATGAATTTCCTCGAGGGGAAGTTGAAAACAGAAAACCAACGCGCAGCTCATTTCGTTCGGGCTTTCCTCCCAGCCTCGCACTTTGATAGCATTCTCTCTTCGACCTGATCTCGTCTCAAGGCTTCCCGTGATTTGTATTGACACCAGACTCGTTTGTTTCGAGGGTATCATCAGTCTCTTGGGAGTCATGAGGGACGGACCTGAAATCCACGCTCTGCTTTGCCGGAGATTGTAGCCCGGGATAGAGTTGTGACGCAACCATGTACATTACCGGAGCTCTTGGCCCTGGCTATGAGCGTTAAATCTCTTGATAAAGCTTGTCAGTCTCCCGGAGACGACGTTCGAGGTCATTGGCTTGGTGAATGACGTAGTCTGCGGTCCTGTTTGATCGGTCGCGTTCTGCTTCAACACGCCTCAAGGCTTGCTTGGTGCGCTCGAGCTCCTGTTGTTTTCTTTGGAGGATACTCTTGTGTTGCTGCACTTCTTGCTCGAGAGACTCATTCCGAGTGCGTAGCATCATGTTATCTGAATGACACACCACTAATCTTGCCTGCACGTAAACAATCCGCTCCAGGCCTCTTTGGAAATTTTCCCGAGTGAAGTCCGGGGTCATGGCTCCCCCGGAGCCTATCGACAGGTCCTGTGCTCGGGCGGTTATGTCGGCCAGCCATTTCTCGAGCTCTCTGATGTAAACCTTTATGTCTTCGTGTTGCACGACAAGTTTGTCATAGTTTGCAGTTTGGCCGTACTTTGTCACCATGTAATCTTTCACAGCCGACAGAGTCGTGGGATCCATTGCAGTAGGCATGAACCGCTGCATATCTTCCAGCAGATGGCCGGCGGCACGTTCCCGCTCCTCTTGCTCAGGATGTCCCGCGCTCCAAATGTTTGACTGTGTTGGTTGTGCCATATTGTGTCGGAAGCTGTACTTGTTGCTTGAGAGAATGGAGAAATGATGTGCGAATGAATGAATGATTTGCGTGAGAGCTCTAGAGACCAAGAAATATTTTGGATTCGAAGGTTGTCACCAAGTTTCAAAAAGAAAGTGGTCTCGTTTTTAATCCGTACACATATGCTTCTTAGATAATTATCTGTAGCTTGTGGCTAAGAAAATAGTGGCAGCCTTGTGATAGCCGCATAGACGAGGCTAGCAAGAACCGCTTCTGGTGGTGGCATAGACTAGAACCGTTGACATAAGTAGCCCAAGACTAATAGTTGGGCAATTAATCATACGGCGAAGACCAGAATAGTCTCTCTATAAATGAATCCCACAAATGCAGTCTTCAGAAAGAAACAGAGTTGTTTGTGCCAACGAAGCGTCAGGAAAGTACAACTCACTTTACCCCCAGGATGAAGATCAAGGCTAAAATCAGAGTCTGGAGTGAGTTGTAGCCGAATTTCCCGTAACTTGTTCTTGATAGGTTCCAAGGTATTTGAAACATGTGGTGAATGCTTCTGTGTGTGTAGACTAAAGGATCACCAAAAACCAAGCCTAGGTAGTGCCCGGGTAGTGCCTGCGATAGCAATGCACTACGCTTCTTAACCTCAAAAATAACAAGTGCACATGGTGATGGCTTTACATTAGTTTTTGCAGCTGCGAACACATCGAGCTTACTGTCGAACCTGCCTACATCGCTACTATTTGATGCTTCACTGTTGCTTCAATTGTGTGCTTGATCGCGGTGTTATATCACTACCAGCCATCATACCAAGATCTATTAAACTAGCAAGTATCCGCGATTCAAGCCATCCAAGTGATACACACGTTCGACTTCTCCAGATCGGACATCATGGAATTTCAATCTTTCCCGCTCTTTCGTGAATCGGGCACGGGATACCGTCCCAAACAGCATGATGTGGGTCACACGGGGTACCGTCACATGATAGGCTCGCTCGACGTCCACAAGCAGATGTCGTGATCGACTACTCGAGACCTTCGCACTTGCTCTGCATAGATCATCAGGCGCTGTTCAGAGATCCGTGACAAAGCATGCACATCTCAACACCCTCGCGCCTGAATGCTTTCACATGCCGATACTAACGCATCCGTAGAATTATCTTAGCACATGGTAACGCGCGTCGTGGTAAGGATATACAGAACAAACAATCACACGGCTCAAAACAAACGCGGCATTCGAGCACGACGACATGCATATGCGCACAGTTGTAGAATTGGAGCCGGAGGCACAAGAGCTGTTAGAAGCGAATAGAGAGATGCTTTCGGCCCACGGCGAGCGAAAATGTCGCCTTGTATGTTTTGAGCGACTTCATGCACGAGCGTTGGGTACCATGTGGGCGGCTGAGTCTCACCCAATCCCAGTTTTATAACATAAATTGCTCGTTGGGCTAAGAAGGTCAACCCAAGCTTCCCCTTTCTGCCTGTTCGGTTGCCTACGAGGAAGAAATTGGGTCAGACGTTGGGCAGGAAAAAAGTGTTCTCTATGGCAAGTAGATGGCGCATCTACCTTTGTGTCCATGTACAGTCGGTGAACAAGCGCCGTCTCTTACGTAAAAACAAGGCTTTCTACCCTCATTGCATGGATGGAAAATATTGGTATGGAGGGGGAGGCTTTCTTGTAGCATGGATACCTAGACAGCCCACCAATGTAGTCTACGGGTGTTTGGGCGAGGTCTTCTCTTGCTACGAAAAATATACTCGACTCAGCCTTGGATGTGACTGTTTAGGCTCTTGCATTCATCAGCGCAGCCGAAGCACTTGAGTAGCAACGGGCTGGAGAAGACGGGTGTTTTGCTCCCGCTTGCCTGAAGGATTCACCCGGGGCAAGTTTCCGGCGGCCCCGAGCCTGAATGCTAAGCCCGGAGCATGGGAAATTGTCAAAATCATACTGATCCACAGGGGCCTGACAATCTACCGTCTGTGCCCTAGGCATTGATGGGAGGATTGATCACCGCCGTGATGTTCTGGAGGAAGGGACTGGGCCGAAGGGGAAGCCGGAACTCTCCACATTGGTCTTGGGAATCCCCACCGAGGATGCACATTTGACTTGACTCAACCCCAGCGTATATTGATAGTCGTAAGCGTGACAGTCTGAGCCCTTCCGGCACTTGTCTTACAACGACCCGGAGCCAATTGTAATACACGTAACTGTTTTGTCGCACAGTCACCGTTACTGTTGGAATTCCCCGGAATGAATGCTTGGGAAGTTTGAAGAGTTGCAGGTGAAATCTATTAATATAATTGTAAGCACGACTACCCTACGCGCTAGCGGATGTCTGAACCATGACATACGGACTTGGATGACTCGGTGACAGACCGAACTCCCGAGACTTGTCAACAGGTGACTCGGTGCTTCGCGGTGAAGGTGCAGAGACGAATCAAACATGCGTGCCTCCCGTCCGGCTCGGGTTCCTGCGTTGCTAGCTAGTAGAAACAAGGATTGCACGGATTGGAAAGCTTCTAGAATGCTTCCACCTAGACTGTGACATTCATGCTAGTGTAGTTCGGCGTTGTTTGGATCATTCCCATCTGCTCGGGCCGCGTGGGTCAGCTCGCATTGAAGTGAGGGTCCACAAGCCAAGCATTGGGTTTGCTCTGTTCCCTGAAACTTTATTCACGAGCTGTTATGGGTGGGTCGAGCATGGCAAAAAGTTCGACAGAACTTCTGGACCATCGTCTCAACCCGAGTGCCCACCTCCTCACCAAAGCGTCATACTGCCTTGAAATACCGTAGTCTGTCAACCTAAGTGATACTGCTTATGTGGATGTCATTGGTGCCCATCTCCCTATCTTACGAGCAGACGCTTGTGTAGAGGCTGTGTCCACGTCAATTCCCCACTGCGGAACCGTTCACACCCAGCGTGTCGCACATCACAGCGATCATGACCCCAAGACTTGAAAGATAGTCGGCGCTTAAGGCAAGACAGGGCGCAGGTTGTTAGATCACCGTGGAGACGCGCTCAGAGCAAGTGGTAGAGTCTCCGCCGTGCACATACCGCAGAGAAACAAAAATACGCCTTTTGCACAGCTCCTTTTCAAGTGCTTCACTTCCCGTCCAAATTGCTGCAGCACATGTTGTCCTCAGACTCGAGAAGTAATGAGGCCTGGGCCCATTCTGGACATTTGCAGGAGCCGATGCATCCGACGAAATAGATGCAGGTGAGATCGTGTGTAGCATGCGGGGATCTCGATGCTGCAAAGTCTGCGACAGCCTTCCTTCTCGTGAGTATCCATAGACCCATTTAATTCGTGGCCTTCTCCAGAGTTCATGTTGTTTTTGCCAGCACCCACCTGGGGGCCCGGCAACTGGACCGACCCTAACCCCACCGTCGCAAGTTCCTACGCCTGCTTTTGTTTTTTTCTTGTTCTGTCTTGATTGCCTCGCTGCCGTTTGTCTCAGCCGGGGGATTATTTGAAATGCTAATGCCCCTGGGCTGAGAGCCCAATACGCCGCTGCAATGATGGCAGCAGCTGAGCTCTTGAAGCCCAACTTGGCCAACCCCTTGGCTTTTGTCGGTGTCGCATTCCCAGTTGGGCAACACAAGGCCCTCCCGAAATTCCCATCGGGCATTAACGACGGGTGGAGCATCCGAGAAAGGATTGACAGGGTGAGTCCCGGCTCAAACAAAATGAGATATCAAGGAGCCTTCGCACGACAAAAGCCAGCTGCCGCTGCTTTCCTGTCCCAACCTCAACTGCATTCTTCAAGCGATTCATTCCTTTTTTTCCTCACAAGCTTCCAGGCTGCGCAGGCGGGCAGAGACGGGAATATCGATCCCCAAGGAAACGGCGCGGGACGCAATGGCAGCGACAACATTGACAGAGATGGAGAAGGCGGCGTGCTGTATGATCCAGGTCATTAAGGACACACCCGACCTGAGGACCACGAAACTGGCTATTTCCGGAGACATGGCCATCCGGAAATACCTGCCGGAATATGGGCACCAACACGCAGGAGTAAGTCACTCACCCCCAGAGGCTGTGTGCGAGTACAAATGGTGCGGTACGGTACTAATGCATCCTGCAGCAAAGCATTGATCTCATCGTCAACTCATCCACCTCGGCGAGCCTGCTGAGGAAGAAGCTGCTGCAACACCCGATGTCTCCGGTCGTTGAGTCATCGCAGCTCCTGTACTACCAGACTACCTCACCGCCATCCTCACCGCCAGCGACTGCCTCAAAGCCACGGCCTACATCGCCGGCATCGGGCTTTGAGGTCCGCATCACGCCCGAGATGCTCTGCCCTTTTCTCCCCAGCGCAGCAAAGCCAGCCAGTGAGATCCAGCCCACTCCCGAGCAGCTGCCCTACATCTCGCTGGAGGACCTCATCGTCTTCAAGATGGACGCGTGTGGCCTGCGCGACTCGACCCAGAGCAAGCAGACCGAAGTGCGGCATGCCGCAGCACTACTCGAGCTGGCGACGGAGCACAGCGCCCTGTCGCTCAACGACGACCAGGCACGCATGGTCGAGGAGAGCTTGGCCGACGTGCTCCGCCACGCCGCGCCCGACAAGCAGTCCAAGGCGTGGTGGCAGTCCCGGCTGAACGGCACCTGCGACCCGGACGCGCGCAAGCCGGCAAAGGAGGTCCTCACCGACCTGCTCGAGAACATGAGCCTGGACGAGGCGGCCAAGAAGTCGCCCTCCGAGGCCGGGCCGCGCGGGATCCTCGGCCGGACGTCCAGCTCGAGCTCCAAGACGTCCCTGACCTCGCTGACATCGGCCTCGTCGGCCAACTCGCCCATGAGCCCGACCACGCCCTCCTTCCCGCCGCCGCACTCGCGCACCGCCTCCAAGGACCTCAACATCGTGCCGCCGACCGGGCCCATGAGGCCGAGGAAGTTCAGCACCTCGCAGAACAGCCCCGTCAAGATGTCCCACTCCCGCAAGAAGAGCGTCGACCAGGGGAGGCCCGCCCGCCACAGCCAGATCCTGGGCAGCCTGCCCAGCGGCAACATCGCCCACAACACCCTCCTCGACGACGGCCTCCACGCTTCCCCCGGGCTGGCCCTGACCGCGAGGTTCGAGTCCACTCCTGAGGATGGCAAGCTCGTCACCGGTTCATACTTCTGATGCCTCTCGAAGGCCCCTTTTTTTCTTCTTCTCTCGATTGCTTGCTTTTCTCCACTCTTTGCTACAACCGCATCTGAGCGAAAGCATGTCTCCTACGTCTTTGTCCTTATCAGCGAGCATCTTTTCACCAAGCGTCTTCATGTAATTTTCGAAATGTTTCTGGGTACGGATTCTGGGTATGTTGGGTTCAAAAAAAGTTATTTGCATTTTCTGCGATGGTTTCCTGCAGCTGTTTCGTCTTGCTATACCACAAATACCCCTATAGATTGGTTTTCTTGGTTTGGATTTGGACAAAAAGCTGCATAGCTGGACTCAAGTTTCCTTTGTGTTTCACGAAACCACACTGTAATGTATCATCTTGTATTATTGTACTGTACCGCGTCATAGATACTGTTGGGACCACCCCTAAAAAAAATTCTCTTTTGTCTTTTTCAAACTGGTGTCATTACGACGTTTGCCTCGTGACATTGTCGGCTCAAGACTGCTTGCTACCGTGTTCGGAATAACATTGTCGCTATGGCAAGCTGGGACATTGACGTGTGTGAATCGGTGGGCATGGTAATAAATGTAAAATCAAAGTCTGAGGAACGAGTGCCTCTAGCACGTTCAAATTGGTATTACCCCCACCAAAGACCACCTGCATGGCGATGCCAGACTAGACTCCTATCTACTACATAAATGCTTCTGAACTTGAACCCGAGGCAGTCACCACTGCTTAGAGGAGCCGCCACAATCTTACTTCTTCAGCAACCCAAGCTCCCGCACAATGATGTCGGCAGCCTTCTCTCCAATGACAAGCGCGGTCTGTGATTTTGGTCAGCTTCGAGGGTTAGATCGCTAGGGGTATGAGATGCTCACGTTGTTGGTATTTGCTCCAACATTCTCCGGCGGGATGCTCAGATCCGCGACTTTCAGGTTCTGAACTCCGTAGACGTTCAGATTCCCATCCACAACGCCCATCTCCTCTCTCGGCGCCATCTTGCACGACCCAAGAGAGTGCCACGTTGTCTGGATGTTCTCCCGAAGATACTGCTCGATAGCCTTGTCGTCCTCGGCAGAATACTCCAAGTCTTGTACGTCTGTCCCATTCGCGCCAGGGGCTGTTGAGACATTCTCGACCACCGCAGCCTTTGACTGCGGGGAGAACTTTGGATGTCCGAGTGCGACCTCCCCTCGGAACAACTGTGTGCGTCTCATAAACTCGCGTTGTTTCTTATATGCCCAGACCTGCTTCTTGAGGTCGATTTCACCCGGGTCAGAGAAGAACCCGACGTCGAAGTCAAGTGGGTCATCGAAGTTGGGGCCGGTAATGTGTATCGAGCCTCTGGAGTACGGGTATGCTGTGTAGTTACCCATGAGAAGATACTGTCCCGGCTCAAGAGCTGACTGATCGCCAACAAAGCTAGATCACGGGCAAAGGCCGAGTCGTCAGTGAGCCATTCACAAACTACAGTCAGCATGGTTTACTTACCCATTGATCATTCCCATCAGCATTAAAGGCTTGTTAGGCTTGTCCTTGAAGTCCCTCTCCCAGGCCGCCAACAGGTCCTTGTCCAACGTTGCGCGATCTGCCTCGGAAGGCTGCATCTTTACGCCGACTTCGACAAAGTTCCAGCCAAGGATCTTGTCCTTGTTGCGGATCAACTCTTCCTCCTTGACGCGGCCGCTTATGATGAAATCACTGGTCTCGCGTGGCTGGAGCGATGTCTTGAACGGGATGAGAATCAGGTGGTGGTCTTGCCAGTTGCCCCCCACGCCGGGCAGGTCCACGACGACCGGGACGCCCGCCTTCTCAAGCACCTTCTCGCCACCGATGCCGGATCTCTCCAGGACACTTGGAGTTCCGTTGGCCCCACAGGAGACCACGACCAACTTCCGGGCCTTGAAGATCTGCTTCGGGCTCTTGGTGACCCCAATCTGGATCTGGAAATCCGGATTGGGCGCGACCTCAACACCGCACGCCTTCTTGGCGTCATCGAATATCACACGTACAACCTTGGTCTCGACAAGGACGTGCAGGTTCGGGTGCTTCCCATCTTGCAGCTTTGGGTGGAGGAACGTGTGGGCGGCATCCTGGCGTTTGCCCTCCGGGGAGACGTACCTGAGTGACCGCTCACAGCAATTGTTGGCGTCAAGGCTTTGCATGTCCTTGCTTTCAGGCAGGCCACCGTAGGTCTCGAGCACCTTGATGTAG
Organism: Diaporthe capsici; assembly: GCA_013364905.1. NCBI lineage: Eukaryota > Fungi > Ascomycota > Sordariomycetes > Diaporthales > Diaporthaceae > Diaporthe > Diaporthe capsici. The sequence goes on along the minus strand of WNXA01000006.1, from coordinate 729,985 downwards.
TCATCTTCAGGATTCTTGGCACTATATCCGCCGTTGCTAATGTGGATCGGGCCTGAATAACCATGCTTGCTTGCATCGCCGGGGCCGTGGTAAGTCTCGAGCTATGACACAACAGAATAAGTGAGAGCTCCATAATCCGGTCCTGGGTATGCTGACCTTTTGCATGAAGGGGAGGATTTCATCAGCCGTCCATCCTGGGGTTTTCCAAGAGTCAAAGTCCTCGCGTTGGGCTCTCGTGTACCTGAAATACTAGTGTCAGCGGCTCAAGGGTTTCCAACACTGGCTTTCAAGCCTTGAAAGGAGCTCATACATCATAAAGTTGATCGAAGATCCTCCGCCCAAAGTTCCTGTGCGGAGACCGGGTCAGCATCGAGAGGTAGGATTTCAGTATCCAAATCCCTCCCTTCATGGCCTGAATGCCATGCCAACTAAATAGAAGCAAACACAAAATCGTCCTTCCGGGGATATTCAAGGCTGACATATCCACTAACCTCCTGAAGGAACAATCGACTCCCGCCCGGCGAGGTGCTCGGAAGCCTTGGCTTTATAGAACAGGGCTGTCTTGCTGGTGGGTAGCAGATGCTGGAAATATAGGAGCGGGTTGACCACATTGGGCACGTTGAAATTGTCCTGACCGCCCTCGATGACGAGGATGGACAGTTCGGGATCCGCTTCGGCTAGGCGTCCGGCGGCCACACACGCAGCAGTGCCTCCTAGAAATGTTTATCATTAGAATACGCGGCCTTCAAATGCAAAGAACAGAGCGAATGAGACGTGCCTCCAGCGATGATAACATCCACCTCCTCAATGCACTCGTTGGGGTTATTAGTTAGTCCCATGTTGTGTTCGTTCTGGTTCAAAGAAAAAAAAATAGGAGAATCCGCAAAGACCCTGAAAGGTGCAGACAATAGAGGCAGTTCTAGGTGAGGATCGGGGAGAGATCAGTGCGGGGGTAGATATATCGTTTCACAAGAACCCTCGCTTTGGGAAAGATAACCGACATCTGAGTGAGACTATAATAGTCTCTATCAAAGTGGGTTCTCGGATGGCTAGTCTTCAGTAAGCCGCGTTGTCTTCAGCGGTTGTGTAGTACCGCGGGCGGAGGAGGCTCTCGTCGAGCGCCAATAATGTCCGTACCCCAATTTTGACCGCCGCTTGGGGGCATGTCTGCATAAGCCGCTTGCAGGAGGAGTGATACAAACAGAGCATGCAAGGGGTAGGCTCAACCTCTGATTCGCAAGGTCGTCCCGGCTGGCGCGACTTAGCTTCGCTGGGCGTCTGTCGTGGCCAGCCTGCAGGATCACGCGGGGAATGATCGGCAAGACAAAGCGTAACGAAGGTCAGCTCTGGCAGCTAGGCCCATGGCATTTGGTAAGCCGAGGTTCCAAACTGCGTAAACGGTTTAGTAAGGGCGGGACGTATACGAGAGCAACCTCAAGAAAAAGCATGCAATGCAAGAAGTATGGGTGGATTATGCTGTCGATCCTAGGGGAGTCTTCTAATGCATTCAGTACGGAGGCACAGTAGTGCTGCTCTTCCGAGGCTATTCCCAAGCGCTGGCTTCGGCGAAAGAGTTTGCCAACATTCCTCCAACGCAATCACTTTCAGGAGTGATATCAAATCAAAGCCAGTATGCTCGCCATGGCAACAGCCATCACTAGTCCGGTGCTGCTCCGAACAGACGGGAGCGCTGCAGACTCCTCGCAGCCAACCCCGGTGGGCACAGCACCTGGGCCGGTGCCAATCGCCACCACTTGACTACCGCAATCAGCAGCCTGGGCGAGATTCACCTGCTGATTATCCCAATCAAACACGGCGTACGCGGCTCTTAGAAACGGGCTGCCGAGGACGTATATGGGCGGGTCACTGGCAACCATTGTATCGGTCACAGCAAGGACGCAAAAGGTCTGGCCTAGCTGCTCGAATTCTGCGACGAGGTTCTCAAAGTCGACACGGATTGTCTTGCCGTCGAAGTTCACGTCCAGTCCGCCGTCCTGGCTCTTGAGATCGCAAGGGACTGAACAGATGCTCAAGCCGAGCGCTGACTCCTGCCTTCCTCCTGCGTCGTCGCAAATTCGAGAGGACACGCCTTCGGGAGTCATGATTACATTTGTGCCACTGTCAAGGACAGCTAAGAAGCTGTCTTGATGGCAATCGCTTGAGGCGGCGTCGTTTGGTTTGGTCATGCTTAGGGACTGGACGGTGACAAAGTAACTAACGAAATGTGTTAGCCGGCTGCAGGTCCTTCAAAGTATATTTCATCCGTCAAACCTTACCGGTGTACTGTGATTGTCTCGTGGCTGCTGCCATCGCCCGAGGCACCTGCCGCCATCTGAAGAGATTCCAGAGGCAGTGTTTGTAGGGAGCCTAGGAACTTCTTCTGATCCACGCCCCCAAAGATTATGGACCCCGTAGCATCGTCGTGTTCTCTGAGGTCAAGACTGAACGCACGGCTTGCGATTAGGCCCTGCGAAGCCATTGAGTCCAAGACAAGCCTGTTTATTGGTGAAGAAGAGTCGAAGCCGTACACCACGTTGGGCCCCATACCCATGACCCCCAAGGCTGTTCCATTGGTGTCGCTTGCAACGCCAAACAGCTGCCCCGAGATTTGCAGCCCCCCAATGGAAATGTTGTCGGTGTAGAAGTTGAATTCGGCGGTGCTGTTGTCTGCGTAGACAATGGATTCTACTTTATTAAGATCCTTCGCTGTTGGAGACAAAGCTGGGTCATAGCGACCGATGGACTCGCAGTAGTCGGGTGAGTGCATCTGGTCGTTGGCGGAAACACCTGCGCTGTCTTTGACGTTGTCGCAGGTTGGGTCGACCCAGAGCTCAGAGCTTCCGGTATCGAGGACGACGGTGGTATCTTGTCCCGAGATCGAGATGTTGATGGTGTAGATGGTCAGCGCGCTTGAAAGGTGGCCCAATGCAACCGCCGAGTAGTGGCCGCTGTCCCTGCGCCGAATCATTGGTGCCACAATCGTCTGCTGAGCCGTTTGCTGCACTGGAACGTGGATGAAACCGGGTCCAGAGCCAGCATCAAGACTTGTCAGACTTCGAAGGTTGATAGCTGAGCTGGACGGTGCAAATAGAAGCACAAGGCTCGTGATGGCTAGGAAGATATGGTACATTGTGGAAACGTTGGGAATGCCCAGAATACTCAAAACTATGTTTGCTTGATGAGGATTGCGGGCGAAGGTGATCGATGACCGTGATCGAGGCAGGTTGTGGATGAAGGTTGTGGATGTTACAGATGAAGGCAGCTGTGTTTTGTCAACTGGTTGACTTGGAAACCACCCTCCCAAGTAGATGTTGTTGCCCCAGTCAGAATTAGGGCAGCAGAAGGAGCTTTCCCAATCTTTGTCGATAGCCTGACGAATCATTGATGTAAACTAACTACGGTGGGGAAGGAGCTTCTAAAGCTTCGAATGACATTAGGGCCTGCAAAGAACCTCGTACACTACGAACAACCGTCAAGGTCAAGCTTGATACCTCATCTGTGCTGTGCCAAATCGTTCAATAGTCTAGGGAGGAGAGCAAAGCCGTTCTCAAGAGCCAAGTACTCGAGCAGATCCAAAGCGAACTCCTTGTCTATTTCACAGAGGTAACTTCACTTGTGCCTCAATTGCTAACAGAAGTGATCTTTTTTTTTTTTTTTTTTTTTTCAAACGGAGATATTGCAATTAGGCAGGCACGTCTACCCAGCTTAGTGATCGGTCAGTCCAAACGCATGGGCAGACAGTCAATTCTAGCCAGACACATGCAACGGTGGCAAAGGATTCGTCAATCCAGGGCGGTATCAAGGCTAGTTCGTCACTACAAAGTAATCACGTTTTTGGACCTTCGTGTTGTACTGATCTGGATTGTCTCAAACTCATGTACAGCTTGAACGGTCTATTGATTAAGCATTACGAGTGCTGAATTTTCAGCAGAAGTCATGAGTCGCAAACACAAGTTGTATCAGTCATGTTCATTCCATATTTTCATTCTTAAGGGAAATGTATGGGTTTTGTAGAGCAATGCTCGAAATTCATAGTATTTACAAACGAGGTGACGTCTGCGCACATTGTGGCTTTGAGTGACGTTGAGACCCCACCCAGTTTCACGCCAAGAAATGAACAACACACCTTCTGGCGGTCAAAAGCGCGCACTCTTTGTTTTCAAAGATCCACCTTTGAAGCCTGTCCGACCACGTGGTATCTCGTATATCATCTTCGTGACTCGAGACGCGTCCAAATTCTCAAGCTCCTCAAGCTTATTCCTCAACGCACATCACTCACCGACAAGTGGACTCCGCACACCATGGCTGGACTCGTAGACAAACTGACGGCCTCAGGAGGCACCGAAAACGCAGGTGAGACTCACTCAGCAGCTCAACCAAGTCGCAGAACAGCTGACACCCGAGCAGGATTCCTCAACGACATCGTTGCGCAGCTATGGCCCAACATCAATGTCGCCGGCGGCAGGATGGTCAAGGAGATTGTCGAGCCCATCCTCGCCTCCACGCTTCCGGGCCCTCTCTCTTCTCTCCGTTTCGTCAAGGTCGACCTCGGCCAGGAGCCCATAAGGATATCCGAGGTGGATGTCCACAAGACCCAAAATGGCGGCATCAAGCTTGACATGGATATCGTTTGGGATGGCAAGAGCGATATTGATCTTGAAGGATCCTTGGTCCCCAAGCTGGTAAAATTGCGCGCTGCATGCAACTTGATTCATAAACACGCAAAGAGAGCACGCATTTCTAACTTGCTGTAACAGGGAATCAAAAACATCCACCTGCAGGGTCGGCTCTCAATTTTGCTCGCGCCTCTGACCAACATCATCCCTCTGGTATGAACTTGTCCTGCATACGTATATGTTCCAAGACACCAGGCATAATGCTTACATGATGAGTAAAGATTGGCGCTGCGCAAGTGGCTTTCATCAACCCACCTACGCTGAAGCTCGACTTCACCGATGCAGCCAACATCGCCGACTGCTTCCTGGTTGACAAGGCTATCCGTAAAATTATACTCAACATCGTCTCCTCCATGGCTGTCCTCCCCAATCGCTTCTTGGTCAAGCTTGATAACAACAACGATTACTTCAAGACCTACCTGCCCCACCTCGGAGCCCTGCGCCTGACTATTGAGAAGGCAACTGGAGTCCAAGGCCCAAAGAAGAACGCTGTCATGAAGCTGCTGAACAAGATCGTCAAGGACGTACCTGACTGCTACTGCAAGGTCGCCGTCGGCGCCGAGGAAGAATGGCGGACGTCGACCAAGAAGGACGAAAACAATCCAGAGTGGAACGAGACGCACGACTTCCTTGTGGCCGACAACGACCAGGAGATCGTGATCGATGTCCAGGATGAGGATCTTGGCAGCGATGACGATATTGGAATCGCCACCACCAGCGTCAAGGACATCTTGCTCGACGGCGGCTCGAAGGAGTTGCAGCTCTTCCACAACGGCGAGCCAGTAGATGCCAGGGTCAGCGTCAGAGCTCAGTTCTACAACTTTGTTGATGACGCCGGGATCCTGACTAGCAAGAGCGACGCGGAGGAGGGCCAGATGGTCGGGCTCGCCACAGTGCTCATTGGCAGCGTCTCCGGGCTGCAGGGCCAGCGAGATGAGCTGAACCCCAGCGTCAAGGTGTCGTGGGGCGAGAAGGAGTTCTTCACCGCCGCCAAATCTTACACCCCAGGAACGGACATCTTCAACCCGTCTTTCGACCAGGCCTTTAGGATTCCGTTGACCGCCAAATTGCTTGCCAACCCAGAAAGCTTCAAGCTTACTCTGCTGAACAAGAAGGACGAGACGGCCACCTTCGAGATCCCATTCTCGGACATTCTTCAGGCCCCTGGCCTGATCAAGGAGGACAGCTTCGCCGTCGGCCTTGGCGTGACTGTGAGGGCTAGCATTTCGCTCCGCGCCTTGCGAGTCGCCCACTAGCGTTGATTATCACGCCGTCGCGAATATCACAAAGCGTTCAATGGTCTCCAAATTTCTTCCTATCGTGAAACGGGAATCTTCTTGGGCGTTGAAAACTGTGGAATTTATCACTTACCAAAATAAGCAAGGTCAAAAGCAAGTGTTCACAAACGGGTGTACTAAGGATAGCATACAGTCATTACAACGAGCCGTTGATGTTACAGACCAATCCTTGAGTTCCTTATCTTGAAAGTCTTAGTTGATTTTCAAACATACATGACAAAGAGTGCCTCGTTGAACACAAGTGATTATGCCTGCAATCATGCCTGCTCCTTGTTCTAATTATATAACAAGCGGATGGACCGCACCGCCAGATTGATTTCAAAGACTGCTAGGCGGAAGACATAGAAAGAAAGGCCTTGTTCACCCCAATGAGAGAAGTCCCCGTGAGAAGAAAGACACGGAATAAGAAATAACTACAAGATTGGGCGGATCAGTCGCTCATGCAGAGCGAATCTGAAAATTGTTTCACTGGACGGAATTCGGAGTGCCTCCACAATCGCGAGAGAAGTCGCAGAATTTTGCCGTTTCTAATCAACAATGAACAACATGGGTTCTGAGCCGGAGCATGGTCTTTTGGCCACTCTGAATACGATGCGAGGGTTCTCCGATGTCATGGAAGGGGAGCTGGAGAATCTCGCCCGCGTCATGTCAAACCCTTCACCTCAAACGTACGCGAAGTTCTGTGAACTCTTCCTCCTAGATGCGGATCAAGGGTTGAAATTTCAACGTCCAGAGGAGGAACTCCAGATCCCCTTCACCAAACTACGCCTTAGATCTTATCAGCTATGGGATGCATATTTTATGCTAATCTCTAAAGTGAGAGGATTAAATGGAGGCATTTTAGCCTACCAATACCCATCTGATTCCACCACGTACAAGCAGGTCTGTTTGGCTGTATGCTTCATTCGAGCTCTTTTGGCCTATAGCAAGGCTGAATGCAAGCGTGAGTGGATGCTCTGCGGGCTAGACCCAAGTCGTCAGCGTCGTCACCTTCCACGGGATGCGCCTTCCTCACAGCGATGTCCAAGTGGAAATCCTGTTGGGATACAGTGTTACTGTGCTGGCGGTTCCGCACGGTATATTGCGGACCATCTATCTCGTGGCGCGCAGCTCATATTCGTTCGTAAAGAAGGTGTAGACGAATGGGTGAGACTGCTCGAGAGTTGCTCACCTGACCCAACATATTACCAACCCTTACTCATTCACCACTTCTACCGAGAAAATCTCCGGCCGCCACCAGAGTTCAAAGGCAAGATGGAAATCATACCTAAGTTCCGAAAGACCACTCCTCGAGGCGAGCAAAGTGTCTTTGACGCCGATTGGTCTGTCATGCTTCCAAGCAGCAGCAACCCAGAGAGACAGCCAGAAAGATATACCGTTCTCGTGGGGCAAGAAGCCGGGTACCTGCAAAGATACAGAATGTTCATGAGCAATCGGTTGGATGACTTCGGATATAATTACAGGAGGCCCAAACTCATGGGGCAAATCCCAATCGACCCTTCTGATGGAGACCGCTACTCATACGGCGCGTTCGTCGGGCTGCATATGGTTGACCAATTTGACCAAGTCCCAGACAATAGCCCAATTTATAAGGTTATCGAAGAGAATCGACATATAATGGAGACGCATGTCGACACGTGGGCCATATCAGAAAAGCCAATGAGCAATGGCCTTGCTGGACTCCGCAGCTTCTTCAACTGCATCCAGAGGGACGAGTGGACCGAACCACTATACCCTGACCACTACAAGCATTCCTCGACTCTGAGAGAATCTGAGGTGATCTATCAGAAGGCCATAGACCCGAGAATGGCTGCTACCTCGAAGGACTTGGAGCTTGCTAGAGACCACTTCAAAAACAAGATGTTCATGTACCTCGTTTGTCGGAGAACATTAAATTCTCAATGGTTCGATCGATCCATCAGTAAGTACACCGAGCCCATGCCCATTAGCTTCAATACCCCAAGGGTAGGATCGTTGATCTTAAATGTGCAAGGTGTCTTTGACAAGGCTCGAGAGGACATCAAGACAGCATCTGGTGGTCCCTTCAACGTCAACCAAGTAGTGCGATGCCTCAAGACATTCAAGCAATTGACAGACTGTCAAATTGTGTCCACATTCCCAGGGGCTGCTGAGCATCTCCTCGACGACAAATTCGACCTGAGGCCCGAGGCAATAGAAGCACAACTCCGCAAGGGCGGATCCCGGCGATCATCTCTGCAATTTTTCACCCTGCCGCAGGACAAATTCGACGAGCTCACAGCAGACAGTGCGAAGCTGACGAAGATTTTGGAGACCATCGAGGAGATGGTGGGTTTGGCAGGCGAGCAGAGGATGGTCATAACCTGCCTCCACCTCGTCGAAGCTGCGCTCATCCTCGCCGGAATCCAAAAACACTTCGGGGCAACGAACCTCAGGACCGTTTACCTGCCAAGCCATCCGACTCCTGATGAGAGGCGGCACTTTTCCTTGCATTGGTCCACTGAAGATAGGGGCTCGACAAGAATCGTCATTGTTTTGGAAGACTTTGACGACTTTGGCCTTGGGCTGGACCGTGCAAACTGGCAGGTTCTGACGGGCCCTCTGCGGACAAAGGAACAAGAGGCCAGAATCTTCAGCCTGACTAACTCGGGACAGCAGCAGAGGAGCTTGCACCATCTCTTGCTTTTGACAGAAGACAATCCTGCTGACCGTTTGATACTCAGCAGGCAAGCCAAACTAATCGTCACTAGTGACCCCTTTGACATGAACAGCCCGCTTTTGTTGCGAGAGCCGGCCACAGGAACTGATATTGAGCCCAATTCCGTGGATCGAGCAAAATGAGAAATCAGAAATATAGAAAGGTACAGAATGAAAACATGATCACCCATTTGCCTTCTTTCTCCATGTGTAATTGCCCTTTCGGAAATGAATAAGTTACCCTAACGCTGCCGGGACACTTCGTCAGTGACATAGAATAAATTCGTGCAGGTTCTTAATTTCGGCAGGAGAAACTACTAACAGGGACCAAATAAAGAATTCGATTATTTTGAGAAGCTAGAATAGACAGAGATACTTCACTGGAATTTGTTCATAAGTTTGGGCTTCGATGTATGTAGCCTTGTGCCCAGGAGGGACCATTTAAACCCTAACCCTGACTGTTTATCAGCGGTTGTTTGGTGTGCACTAGCTACGCACAGTGAGTCAAGGACAAATTTCTCTCCACCTGACCACACAACTTGAAGGCATATATCATCGTCACTCCGCAACGACAGACCCAAAATACTGGATTAGGTAGCTCATTGGACGCTTTTTTGAGCCTGGCATTACGTATTCTCATCCAGAGACCTTCTCTTCTACGTACTTGGCTGTTCAGCAAATCGGCCACCGACCACTAAATTGAGGCCCCGAAGCACCGTTCGTTCTCGACATCAAACGATAGGGGACAAGCGATCCATCCGCTGCTTCACATTACATTGCGAAGTAATTCAAAGCGAGGCTCTATCTTCTGCGAGTGCTACTTGTCTTCCAGGTTACACTGGCAGACGGGACGGCACGGACCCAAAAGCCTTGAGCCCTTGGCAACAATATTGACTCCAGCGCCATGAACAGCGAGGTGGATCACGTGGTTGCCCTCGGCCGTTCTACTCTTGAGAGCATACAAGCCCTGATAGAGGAGCTGGACGCACTCAGTGCTGCATACAAGCAGAAGCTGGCCAATGCGACGAAACTGGAGCGTCGGGAACTGGCGGATCCGCTTCCAGGGATACATGAATTTGTTACGTCGGTCAAGGGCACGGGGAATTCTGTCCAGCGCATCTTGAAGGCACGGGAAAATATTCACTCAAGTGGTGCCGACCATCAGTCTCGTGAGGAGCGGGATAAGAAGGACAAGGCTATTATTCAGGGCTGCGGCCTGAACTCGCACCAGGAGCAGTGGGATGCCATCAAGCGCACCCATGGCTTGATGGCTTTCCGCCGAAGATTCAGTGGAAACTCTACGAAACTCGGTACCACTGTCGATGCCGTGGTAGAGAACGGTACCGAGTGGGTCAAGGTGTCCGTGGTGACCGAGAAGAAGCTCATATACCAAATGGCACAGGAAGGCTGGAATCCTGACGATTCGACCGATGAGGAGTCCGATGAAAGCGACGGCGAGAACACGGGAATCGGGCTTGTGAAAACAGCCATTCAACTCATCAAAGCAGCACGCTCAAACCGCTGCAATACCCGAATCCCGCGAGTACGCTTGGTCCTGCCAAATCTTACCGAAGGGCGCGTCGAAGCGATCGACAAGTTGCTCGGACGAATCCGCTGTCTGGGCGCCTCCAAGAGGCAGGAAGGAGACGTCGAGATCCTTGTGGATTGCTCGAACAGCAAGTTCTTGGAAACCACTATTCCTACTCTGGAAATATCCTTTGCCAACATGTTTCGGGACACCAATCTGGACCGCTTGACACCTACAGTAAACCTGGAGCTGACCATTCTCCTTTCCTTGGCGTCCGACATTGCGCATGCTGAAATTGAGCCCAAAGAATGGTACTCGATGCAGACGATGTCTCACCTGGAAGATGAAGCGCACGCGCCCGGCGCGAGGCTAAAGGTCGTCTATAGTGCTCTGAGAGGGAGGCGGCTGGAATGCACTTACGAAGTCGCTCGGGAGTTCTGCAACATTGTAGACGACCTGGGGACGGAAACTACCAAGGCACGAGCTGCCCTCATGTTCGGGTGGAAAGATGTGCAAGAGGGCATACAGGTCCTACGCCACGGTCAAATTCCGCGTTCGAATAGTAGCGGCGAGACCGCCGTTACTACTGGCGATCAACCCAATCATGCAGAACCGAAGAATCCGATTGAGGAATGGCGGAAGCTCTCGATATACCCAGTGCCGGAAGACCTTCAGTTCCCGGTGAGAGTGATTGGGGAGGATATCTTCGACGACAAAGACTACGCCTCACTGATTAGAGCCGGGAAATTGCCACCTGTAGCAAGCAAGGTCTGGGAGAAGCTGGACCGGCCATACAATCGTTCCTGTCATCTGTGGGGATGGATGCAAGATATCACCACGGTCTCGGCCAACAGTCTTAATACGAGGCTAGTCGATGCCACTGTGGACAAGGTAAGTCTACTTGGATGGAGAGTAGCTGCACTGCGCCACGCGACTAACAGTGTTGGCCAGGGACGAGCCAACGCCTTGGAAGTTGGTCCCAGGATGTACCTCACATCGCTTGCCATCAGTCTCAATACCGCAAAGCCGTGTCCGACCGACAAGTGGAACGAGATCAAGGATGCTAAACACGAGCGGAAGGAAGCGAGGACCAAAGAGGCCAAGTCGATGAAAGCAGCCGGGACCTGGGGCCCTAGCATGGGCGTACCGGTCAAATGGGACCAGAAGCAGGTCAGGGAGCAGAACACCAGGCGGCACAAAGGCGCCGTGGACACCTCTGACGCGTCGCAGCCGTCCTCGTCAGACTGAGGAGACATCGCGGATCCTCGGCGCGAGTGCCAACGTTGCGACTATGGCGGCCGCTAGCTGCCGGGGAAATGCAACGGCGGATGGATCTGGCCTATAAAGGGGCGCAGTAATGGCTTCATTTCAATCTCGAAGCGCCATGGGCTGCTTGCTTTTCCAATCTCGTGTATCACCCACGATCAAGCAGACATCGTGTACCCGTCAAAAAGCACTTTGATTCCTCATCTTTGAGAATGGTTCGCATCGGCTGCAGGCTGTAGCCTGCAGTGGGCGGTGGTCAAGGCGCGCGGACTGTGCTTTTGGAGGCTTGATATCCCAGATGCCAGATCCTTGTCCTCAGGAGGATTCTGGGCCGTGATATCACTAGCCAGTCCTCCGCGCCTCGCTCGAATCTGGGATCAGTCTCCTGGCTGCCTGGTCATTCCTTTCGTGGATCGTTCGTTGGGTACTTTGGGAGTGTTTCAACCCCGCAAGCACATGTTGGCGCAGGCGTTTTCAGCTAATGGTCGATCTATTCCCCGAATAGACAGTGCAGGAAGCTTAGGGATCTGTTGGTTGCTAAAATGAAATAAACCGTGCCTAGGGTGGTAGCGTGGCTCCTGCATGTTAGCTGTCAGCCCTAATATGGATACCATGAAACGGCAGAGCCGGAACAGACGCCGATGAGTCGAGCGGTATGTTCAACCAGCATTTGGAAGGAAGTTGGTTGACTTAAAAGTGTTGTCGACACCCCACTTCAAGAAGCTCAAGGAAAGACCTCCTCAAACCTAGCCGGAATACTCGCGTGAGGTCACTCTCAAAAAATCAACAAGGCGTGTCAGTAGCCCGTCCACAATGAACTCGACCACGATACCGTCCGGTGCCATCTCCGGCCCACTGGGGCTCCAGATGCACTGGCTGGCCCAGTCAGCCTACTCCGCGCTCTCACGGTACCGGCCCGAGCTCGAGACGCTCTTCGTGCTCGTCATGTACTCGCCCTTCCTCGTCCAGACCTTCTCGTACTCTTCCGCCAAACTCACCCGCGCGAGGGGCTACCCTTACCTCCCCATGCTCGCGCACATCTTTGTCGGCCCGCTGTACGTCCTCCGCTACCACGCCCGCTACGCCGCGCTGCGCGTGTGGCCCAAGCCGGACACCACCGACCTCGCCCTCTTCGCGCTGTTCAATGTCAGCTCGTTCCTCCTGGAGCTCCGCCGATCCAGAAGCCCGTACTCAACCGCGGTCATCCGGTCGGGCTTCCAGGCGGCCATCCTGATGCACGCGGTCGTCTTCGCGGCGTCCTGGTTTGGGGGCCGAGATGCCGGGCTCTTTAGGGCCAGCGTCAAGTTCCTCAACTGGTTCGGCTGGTTCCGGTTGACCGAGAAGGCCTTGCCTGTCATGGACCCACGCCTGGGCCAGATGAAGAACTTTGCTACAAAGTTTGAGCTCACGATGGTCATGTCTGCGAGTCTGGCTGTATGGGAGGCCGGGGTCCCTGCTGGCGTGCCCGTCATCGTTGGGATGGTTGCCGCAACCTTGTTGGGAGAGCGTGTGCTTGCTAAGATGCTGCTGAGGTGAGTTCGGCTTCTTGTTGGAGTCTTTTTAATGCAATGTCGTCGCCGAGGCTTGCTAATTCGATGGTGTTGTAGTTATCCCGATGACAGCCCTCTAAAGCAGTTCGTCCTTGCTTCAGGTTATGTTGACTTTAACTACATCAAAGAGAAAACGGGCCAACCTGCCGATTCAGAGGTGGATCCAGGTGATGGAACCAAGGTCGAATTGTAAGACCCTGGATTTTATGTCACTATTTTCACAAAGTCTCCCTCCGCATCTGCAGGCCAACCGTCGAGAATTCATGGTTGGACTCGAGACAAAGATGAGAAAAGCTCAGGCTCAGGACACGACGGTCGATAGATGGTGAAGTCGGTCCGCGTCACATCACCACTCAGTAGACCCTGGTAGCCGACATATCATTAGGGTGTGTTCGTCTTCTGCGGAATCAATAACAGATTGACTCTTTTCAACGTTTAAGATTGATCATTATTGGTTTCGCTTGCGTAGATGTAATTGGAGTAATGAAAAATAAAGATATATGAAAAAGACTTGAACAATCAAGGGCTTCACAGCACAAACCACACGCAGTGTCGCCATCAGACACGTCAAATCACTCCAGCAGCCTACACGGGTATCAACTGTTGCGAGCAAAGTTTCCAGCCTCCGCTGGAGCCCTGTCTCCAAGTGCTCGTACAAAACGCGTCGACCTTCTGCAAGTCTGGCTTGCTCTTCTCCCCCTCCGTCTTGCCGTGCCGGTGGTGGTGACGATGGCTGGTCTCCCGGATAAGCGTCATCCTGTACATGATCTGTACCGCGAACATTTCGACGTTCGCAGTGGCCGGCGTGGGGTCGTGCCTGTGCATTACATAGCTCGTCCACCGGTGCTTGGAGGAGGCCAGCTTCTCCAGGGCGTCGGATAGCGACGGGTCTGACTCTGCCGTAAGTGCTTCGAAGGACTTGTCCGGGTGGAGCAGGGGGTTCATCACGACACAGTCCTTCTCTATGTAGTCCTTGACGGTGCCGGGTTCGTCACAAAGTGCGCCCCATAGTAGGGCCTCGCCATCTCTGGCTGCTCTGCGGTTGCTCTCGAAGATGGAGTTGGAATGCCCTGCTGGCATGTCTTTCTGGCGAGGGTGTCTGTGTGTGACTGTCCAGATCTGTTGGCGCTGGGTGGGCACAACGTACCGGTGGCAAAGCAAGTATTTGGGTTTTAGGTTTATTGTGGCTGTGGCGCAGAGAATATTCAGCTAGTAAACGATAGACACGAGTCCCAGATACTGCAAATTTGTCGATATGTGATCAAAACAGGGACACGTCTGGCAGTGAGTAATCGTTCGCGCGGATGACGACCCGTGACAAATTTGCGAGTGACAGGTTGAGTGTGAGCTGACGTCACGGGGAGTCCCTGCAGGATGTGAGCAGGGGTCCTGAAGCTGCACCCCGTCAGCCCACTGAGTATGAGAAGGGTGAGAATAACCTGATAACCACGAGAAAAGATATGTTGTAGAAGAATGAGGATTTCCAGAAAATTTCAGTGCTAAGTATGTTAGTCGCGCATATGTGCATAGGCAAGTGCATGCCCTTCTGTGTGACTGAATCGGCGGCGATCTGTGTCACGCCTGCGCAGAAGTTGTGGAACAAGTGTTGTCTACGTTCACGTTCAAACAAATCATCCATCCTTGCGAAGCCTGTGACTTGAAGCGATGGAAGTACAAGTAATGATATATATCTAGCAGAATCTCAATAAAACCAAATTTGTCTCCTGGTAGAAGGCCTCTTGGTGAATACCAGAATCTGTCCGTGTCTCTTGACCCGATGAAGGCATTCGGATAGAACTGCCAGCGATACATCAAATTTATGTCGAGAATAACTCTGACACTTTTCAGGCTTTCTACATCTCGTGCAAAACATTGCTTACCTAAATTTGTTCCACTCATTAGTCCACCTTTGCCAAGTCCAGATCCCGATTCCGTTGAGCATTTCAAGGTGCTGACTCTGCTCAAAGGAGGATGAACGCCTGTTCCTTCCACTCCCGCTTATATCCTAGTTGACCAGTGGCCGCAACACAGCCAGAGTCGTTCATATTTCGAAACAAGAATTGCTATTGGAAACTCAAGGCTCATATTCTGAAGCTATGAGGTGAAGATCAAATCGGCCAAACCTGTGCTGACCTATCAATAACCAATATCATGGTGGCCGACACAGGCGCGGCCGCCGTTCGGCCCTCGTTACTTGTTTCGGCCCCAATCGCTGGACGTGTCCCATTTCATGGCCCGGCTGACACTGTTAAATCGGACTCTGTCACCCAATAACTTTGTTTACATGATCTTCAGCCCGACCCCTCGGCCGGGGATGATGTCTCTTGTTGTGTCGGAAGCCTGGCTATGCTTCTTGCTGCATCTGAGAAACGTTCTTCTCGGCGTGATACTTATACTAGATCTTGCCTCGCGTGGACCGAGTTCAGCTCTAAGCTCTCATATGAATTATAGAGAAACCGTGTTATCATCTAGCACGAGGTGCTCCATTTGAGTATCAGCCGTGAAAAACAACCGAGTAATTTGAAGACATTAATCACAACAAACTTGAAGATAATTACTGCGGATCGAGACAAGATGACGTCCCTCAAGGCCTTTACAAAATTTCCAGAGTTACCACCAGAGATTCAGCTGCAGATATGGGAGTCGACAATAGCTACCCAGCCGGCGATGCACCTCTTTGACGTCTGCGTCCCGCCGTGCGTGTCTGAGTCCACGGTGACGACAATAGCTTCACCGACTGTCGACACCCACATGGAAAACAGCGAAGAAACAGACCGTTCCCTTTCCAAAAGAGAAGCAATATACCTCGACGAAGCCACCGACACCCTCTACCTATCCCCCTTCGCCACGACCGCCACGGAGGACGCCACGCCCCCAGGGACCGAGTTGTCCACGCAGGGTGCCCGCTTCCGCTCCGACCCGTCAATGTACAAGTTCCGCGCGGGCCTCGCGGCGACATGCATCGACGCCGCAGCCACAGTACGGAGGTCCATGCCCACAGCCCACAGTGGCAGCAACAGCAGCGGGGATACAAACACAATCTATATCGGCGCCCCAAGCACGGCCCGCGGCTGTCCGAGCATCACATACGACAACACGCAGGACGTTCTGTACCTGCGTTTCACGCCCCCGGCCTTCCGCTTCCCGGACGGCGGGCGCCTCACGAGCCCCATGAGCGCCATCTTCGAGAGCGTTTGGTCGCAGGAGCTGGCGGGCGCGCTGCACCGAGCCAGGAGGGTGGCCATCGATGTGTCGCAGCTGTGGCCGGACCTGTGGGCGCGCGGGGTGGCCGACGGCGGGGAGCACGAGGAGGCTGGCGAGGGCGAGGTGGAGGTGTCGGAAGAGGGAGAGGAGGAGGAGGAGGCCGGCGACAACGACGACGGCAGCCTGATTATGCAGGATATCGCGTTCCTGGCCTGCACGATGCAGCATGATCTCGAGGTGCTGTACCTGGTCGATTATTGCGCGGGACGCTGCGACTGTCACCCCTCTTCCTTAAAGGCGCAAGATCTAATGGAGAGGAGAGACGAGGGTCTTTACCGGGACCTTCGCAACGGAGAGACGTGGCAGAAGGAGAAGATGAGGAAACCGGACGTGATCCAAGGTGTGGGCAAAGTCTGGAGGGAGGTTTTCGACCTGGAAAAATTGGGGTGGGATGGAAAGCACCCAGGATTTGTGTTTGCTGAGATGTTTGCGGAGGTCATCAAGATGCAACAGGGAAATTGGATGGGTGATGATAGTCAGGACGGGGAAGTTACAAAAGAGAGAGCCAAGTTTCAGGGCGTGAGAGTACTGGTCGCTGAGGACGAGCAGCTTAATGGGGAGGACAACTCCATGGTCATTCGATGCGACGGTCATCGTCATGGCACCAAAAAAGAGGACCACGATCTATAGATCATTTGAATACCTAGTCAAGTTCAATACGGAACAGGCAGGCATGGTAATTCCACAAACTTTTGTCCTTATCATCCGATGTTCACAACATGTAGGTCCCGATTGCTCATGAGGTATACCCGTTGGCGCTCAACCACTCCTTCAGCACATCTGCGTCTCTCTCCCTGTACGCAGCTCGTCCACGGACCTTATCCTTGGCCGTCTCGAGAGTGCGATCGAAAGCGGTGCGGTCCTTGTCCTTGAAGAATGCATCAATGTCCTCGACGTCCTTGAAGGTCGTAAACTTGCTCAGAGTGACGTTGACGAAGCGATCCAGGATGATGGGGTTGCCACCAAGCTTCTTTTCCACTTGGGCCCAGTTCTCCTTGACAAATTGCCACAGGAGCGGGCGAGCCACACGGTTCGCGGCCAGTGTGCTCGAGAGGTAATGCGCGTCTCCGGCGGGCACAGAGTCAGAGGCTGGTGCTGGTGGCGAGAGGTTGAACACGAAGGGGATGAGAGTTGAAGTGATAATGGATTCGTCCGTGCAGTTGCCGAGAACCGTGAGGCACACCTCCTTGCCATCGACGGCGTCTGTGGTGTACCATTGATCCTTTAGGAAAGCGACAGTACCGGCAGGATCAGACTTCAAGGCGACACGGTAGATTGGACTGCGAAGGTCGGCGTGCAATGGGCTGTCCTTGGGAGAGGCCGAGTGCGCCGAGAATCGCTTCAGGGCCTCCTCAGTCACACTATACGCGGTCAGTACCCCAAAGTCATATCCATCAGGAATAATTCCCACGTCAGGTCCACTTACCCAGGATGTCCATTGGTCCCGGCTGCAAGAAGCAAGCGCTTTCGCAGCAGGCTGGTGTTGAAGTCTTCGCCAGCAGGAATATCCCAGCCTACCTTCTTCAAGGCATTGTCGATCAGACGAAGTGTGAACTTCTCCAGGCCCTGCTTTATGGTGTCATCGTCACCAAAGATGGATTTTACCACGTTGATTGAGTCCAGAGCTTGGCTCAGGACACGGTAGTGGGTCTCGTCCTTGAAGCCCTGAATGAAGGACAGCAAGGCGGGGGTTGTGCCATAGCCGGAGAAGGCCAGATCAGCGGCCGAGCCAGTGATGAAGATCTTGTCTTCCGTGCTAAGGCGGTCCAGTTGTGTCCCAAGCTTCTGCAACCTTTGCGGTGGGTAGTTCACCCGGTAGAATCCTGGCGCGTTCTTGTTGAGGACGAAGAAGTCATCGTCAACGTCACGGATGGTGTCCTCCTTGGCGGTCAGAGCGAGAGCTTGAACCCCCTCAGCACCTGCCTTGCCCTCGAATGCCAGGGGAGCCCACCAGGTTGTCGAGTCCTCCTCGGGTTTGACGTCGCCGGTTGAGAGGAAGCGGGACTGCTTGACGGTGACCTGGCCAGGTTCTTCGGCCAGAGTCAAGACGGGGAATCCGATCTTCTCGATCCACGGCTTCATAAGGGCCGGAACATCTTTGCCGGAAGCTTCACTTAGGGCCTCCCACAGGGCCACGGTCTTGGCATTTCCGTAAGTGTGCTTCTTCAGATAGATGGAGACTCCCTTGAGGAAAGTCTTGACGCCAAGGTGATTGGCCAGCATGCGTATGACAGAACAGCCTTTCAGATAGCTAATAGCATCGAAGACTTGATTGATCTCAAGAGCATCGCGGACAGGAACCTGGATGGGGTGTGAAGAGCGGAGAGCATCTAGTTTTAGTGCCGTCTCGAAGCCCTCGTTGATGAATTGTGGCCAGACCTCCCAGTCAGGGTGGAGGTGGTCGGTGGCCAACCAGCCCGCCCACGTCGCAAATCCTTCATTGAGCCAAAGCTCGTCCCACCAGTCCATTGTAACGAGGTTACCGAACCACTGGTGTGCGAGCTCATGAGCAACAACATAGGCAATGCGGTTCCGGAAGCGGGCTTCGGACTTCTCTTCATCGAACAAGATAGCTGTCATCCTGTACGTTACCAAACCCCAATTCTCCATTGCGCCATGCGTGAACTCGTGGACAGCCAGGATGTCGCTCTTGGGAAGAGGGTAGTCAATGTCGAATTGCTCAGAGAAGAAGTCAATGATCTTGGGGGCGTGCTGCAGCGCCCAATTGCCTTGCTCTTTCAAGCCGCGAGTGGTGTAGACGCGCACAGGGAGTTGTTTCCCGTTGTATCTGCGCTCTGTGAAGGCCTCTACGTACTCGAAATCACCAACTGCCCAGCAGAGCAGGTATGTGGACATGACTGGCGTTGTCTCGAAGGACACAAGCTGCTTGCCCTCCGTGGTCGGCTGAGTATCCTTGACGGGCATGTTACTCAGGGCAACCTGGTCAGTGGGGATCTCAATGGCGAAGTCGAAGGTGGCCTTCAGATTCGGCTCATCGAAGCAGGGAAAAGCGCGACGGGCATCGGTACTCTCGAACTGGGTGCTGGTCATGTAGTGGAACTCGTCATCACGGGGAACCGAGGCGGCAGCTGGGACCACAGGCTTGTACTGGGATCGATAGAAACCAGCCATGTCATGGTTGATCACGCCGTCAAAGTCGATGGTGAGAGTGGCCTTGGAGATGGGCAGCTCTGCGTCAAAGGAGATGGTGGCCCGCTGCGCTCGGGTGTCGTAGGAGATCTTTGAGGAACTCCATGAGCTGCTGGCCTTGCCAGACTCGGCAGAGACCTTGACATTCCTGAGGTTCAGCTCAAGAGCGTTGATGATGATCTCATTGGTGGGTTTGGTGATATTTCCAGCGATGCTGTTGGGAGACGATTAGCTGGTGCACCGGCACAGCTCATGGGCGGGCAAGCAATGAGGGGCAGGATGGCATACGTCACGGAGCCATTGTAGGACCAGTCCTTGAAGTCGAGGTTGGTCAGCTTCAGGTCGTAGTGAGCAGCCTTGAAGCTGTCGGGTAAGAGGTCTCTGTCGCCCATATTGAAGGTGTTGGTGGTGTTGCGGGTGGTTGTGATGCTCCCAAGATGATCCTCTGCGGCCAGAGCACAAGTTGCGTGACCCCGCGTCGATGTTGCGGTGAAATGTGGGGCTCTTGGAGGGCGAGACCAGGAAGCTGGAGCAAGGTGATGCGCAGGGCCAGGAAGCTGTTTTGTTAGGCCAGAGCGACCCGGCTGGTGCCAAGACAGTGTGGAAGCAGTGCTGTTGAGGTTGTGGAAAAGTCTGATCCCGGCTTGAGCACTTGGGCCGGATGGCAGGAAAGCTGAGCCGTTGCTGCTCTTATTTCTGGCTGTGATCCCGCTCCTGGCCTTGGGGTTGTCGGCAGGGTACGAGTACCGATGGCTGGTGAGAGCAGACGCGGGAGACCATGTCTCAGAAGAAGCAGAAGAAGCGCGGAAAGACCTGATAGATGTAGCTGGGAAGACTGTACCTGCTGACGAGCAGGAGCGCGGTGAGGTTGCCACCGCTAGCAAGCGGAGACCCGAAGACACAAATTGTGCCTTCATCGTGCCGCTCGCTGCTCGAAGGCACGTACTGTGTGCAGTCTATAGATAGATGCAGCAGCAACTGCCCGACACAAACCGAGTTGAGCAGCGAGTAGTGGGCGCAAGGCGTGTCCACCTGCCTTTTCCAGCGGCTTGAGCCCCGGCCTACTGGCCGTCCATGGCTCTTGTCTGGGTGTATCTTGGGTACCAAAGCGCGAGATGAAAAAGAGCACCTTGCAGACGACTATGGTATTATGCAGTGGGCAGGGTATAGGAGAATAGAATACCTACTCGGATGTACTTTGCCGGATGGTGTTGGTGTGGAGGGCTATACAAGCAGTACAGGCAGTACATACACCTGCAGTAAAGAGACACAGAAGAGTAGGTAGATAGTCTAGCCAGTCTACTGTAGGTAATCTGATCAGGGACAGATTTGATCATGCGAGCAAACCCCAAGCCTTCTCGGCCGTGACGTGAGACCACAACCTGCGTGCTCACTGCAGCCCCCACCAGAAGCGACGGAGCTGCGAATGCAGGAACGCTCGGCATTTCACCGACCAGCGCCGACAAGCCGAGCTCGGTGCCGATCAGCAATCTCGCTCTCTACAGGGTCTCGAGGGTCTAACTATCGGTGCTGCTCCCGACATCTACGTTCCGTGTCTGTGTCCATGCAGCTGGTGCCGATTGACCGAACATCAGTCTGGGCACGAACGTTGTTTTACACGTATTATAAGACTGTGATCAGTCTCTCTTGTATCATGCACAACAGGGCTCTAATCAATGACGACAGTAACAAACGAGCAACTGGCGACATAAAAAGCTTAGCCCCTATGGGCTCGTGGCAGGAGGGGCCGAGATCTTGGTCGCTCGGCTCGGCAGCCTTCCATGCCCCTCGACCAGATGAGCCTCAAGGCTCATCGCTCCTCAGGTCTCATCTCGCAATGCCATGCCGCCGTGCCAGGCTATGGCCAGAATCATCCATGGCGTGGCACGGAGATGGGACGACCTTGGCTGGGAGCAGCGGTAGCGGGTGAGGTTCGTTGTCACGTCTTGGCGGATGGGTGGTCCCCCCCTCGAGGCTGAGTCTCAGTCGTCCTTCCGCCGAGGTCAAAGTAAGAAAGGGTGATCAAACGTCAGCCGATCTTCTGTCTGGGCTGGACACACAACCTCTCTTTTTCTGCAGTGTATTGTAAATGCATGCGAGCCGAACTGAGCGCCAGATCCAATCGGGAGTTGCAAAGGATGTCGATCGGGACTGACTCGATGGGCTCTTGGAGCGGCTCAGCCGGGAATAACCAGCTGCACGCGTACGTGGTGAGGACGTGTAGATGCATAGCAAGCAGGCTCCAACACGGGGTTAGGCTCAGATTAAATCGCCTTGGCTCGCTGCCACTCGTTCGTGCGGACTTTGGCTTCCTCTTGGCCAGGAAGCGGTGGCGTGCCAAGGTGATAGTCAATGGCATGCTGTTCTTTGGACATGTCACAGCAGGCTGCCGTGCTCCGACGCACGCACGCAAACGTACATATGTATACAGCGTGCACACATACTATGTGCAGGAGTACTTGGATACTCAGTAATACTCAGCAAGGACGTCCATAGCAATGGCCAAGGGCCGCACATCTCGGGACACTTGCGATCCCGAAAATTATGCGTCGCCCTCGGCCTGTCCGGGTCACGGCAGGCGGGGACACAGAGATCTTTAAGCTTATTAGCAGGTCGCGTTGGACCTGAGCATGAGGAATGAAGGACAAGTACTACTTGCTCGGTACTACTAGGTGGGTAGTCACAGACGTCAATAGTCGGACTAGTCAGTCTACAGGGCAAAAGGATTATTGATAGGGCTGGGGACCTCGACGACGGAGTTTATAAGTTGCAGTACTATGTATGTACTGTGAACCAGGTTTCTGAAGGGCGGGCAGTGGGATCTGCAGGGAATGATTAACGTGAGATGCCTGATCGGGAGCGTGCAAACAACAGCAGTGGGGATACGTGCCTGGGGTACGTACCTAGACCGGCCGGCAGAGAATGAGAGATTGAAGAAAGGCGGGCAGGAACTGACGGGACCCAGTGGCGTTGCTTCCCGAGGCTCGCCCCAGATACTCACAATCCGCTTGGCCGCTTCCGTCATTGCTCTGGCTGGGCGGGCTGGGCGTGCTGCAGTGGACGGCGTGGGAAGTGGAAGCGTGCATAGCAAACGTTCCCCAGCCTTCTTTCCCCGTCCATCCGCCCACTTACCAGCAATCAGTCAGCAATGAGCGACTGACTGTTGTTCCCATCTCGTGAGCATCTTGGCCATCGCCCCCAGATGACTGACTGTATGTAGCACCACATTAAAATATTCAATATCAATCTACCACCCCTAACAGGATCCGTCTCAGCAACGTCCTACAGTACAGACTACAGACACGACCTTGTCCATCCCTACGTTGGTAGATACCTAGTCTACCACCTGTTGGGTTGCAGGTAGCAGGTAGCAGGTAGTAGTGCCGGCGGGCCAACAACATTCCTCCCTTTACCGTGTATTACTCCGACACTGCCTGCTCGGTCTCTTCTTTCCAAGGTTTTGTCGTGTCTCCGCCAAGCACGACTGACTTCAGCCGCGGGTTTCATCCTTCGCTTGTTTTGACCTCCCGCGCCACCTGTTTGACGCCAAGCGGCCAAGGCCCACGCCCACAAGACCACAAGTCCCAAGGTCGCCAACCTCGACCAACCTTGACGCCAACCCTCCCTCACCCTGCCCAGCCCAGCCCAGCCTGGGCCCAGTCCGAACCCGCACTCCACCTCCTCACTCCTGCTCCGCTGCTTCCCTCTCTCACCTCAGTCCCCAACTCGTCAGCTCCACCACCAATCACCTCGACCAAACTCGGCTAGGCCTCTGCCCAGCTGCGCCCAGCTTGCTTACCAACGACAACACTCCCCCTTCTCCTCCTCTCATCCTCCTCCTAGACCCAGTCCTCCTCGCCTCCCCCTGCTCTTAGTCGTCACAACAAAGGGATCTCTCCCGCGACTGTACCGTCACACACGTCCTCTTTGACGGATGTCCGGGGCCCCTTCAACGCGTATCGATATCACTTCCTAATCGCCCGGACACCGACGCCCTACGCCCTCGACCTGGGATACCGCCGACTCCGACCTGCTTCATACGAACATCGCATACCCCTCCCTCACGAAAGACTCTACCGTACCTAATAATTGAATGCGATCAGCGACCGGATCCGATAAAGAGCGTCCTTATTCACATCCTGCGGCTCACGCAATGCGGCGGCCATCCCTAGACCTCTCCGAGCCCTCGCGCAATCTTGAAGAATCCATGGGTACCCCAATGTCAGACACAGCCGACGTCGATGTCGATGTCGATGTAGACGTAGATGTCGACGTTGACGTCTCATTGCTGCCTCTCGAAGACGACTTTCTCTACGCCCTAGACCTACAAGTAGACGGTGCACGCTCTCGTGTCTATACACCCCCTCCCCACCTCGCTGCACGTTTCTACCGCCCGTCCCAGTCACGACGCAAGGACTCCGCCGCCTCCACTCGCCGAAACTCATTATCCTCCTTGCACTCTCTCTCCAACTCCCACGGCACCGCAGCCGGCCCGCAAAGCAAACATGTCGCCAACCACCAGCGCAGAGATGCTATTCTCAAGGATCGGCAAAAGCGTCTTGCCGACCGTGCCGCCCACGTTGAGAAGGTCCGCCTTCGCGCTGCCAGGGCCAAGGACCGTGTCATAGTCATCTCCGAAGAGAGAGCAGAGGCTGCTCGCCTGGCCCGCGAGCGCAATCTAAAAGAGATTGCCGCCACATGCGCCGAGGAGGTGAAGAGGGCCAAGGCCGTCGCCGAGGCCACCAAAGAGAAGCGTGAGCAGGAGACCCTCAAGATGCGCCAACAGATGCAAGAGCGTCAGGCCGAGGCTGAGAGGCGCCGCGAAGAACTCCGAAGACAGAACGTCCGGGCTAGGGGCTCCAGCGTGAGCACGAGGAAGTCCGACGAGTCTTTGTCTCCCGTCAAAGAGGTCAAGGAGACAGAGTCGAGACCGCTGACCCGAGATGCTGCTGCATGGAGGATACAAAGCTGGTGGCGCGTCATGGCCAAGAGGAAGGTGGTTCAAGAGTTTGCCCGGCTGGCCTTGACTGTTGAAGGCGTCAAGACGACCGGCTATGACGAGGTCACCGAGAAGCTCGGGCAGCTAAAGGTGGTTATGATCACCGCTCGTGTCCTTGCCATGTGTGGCTTGCAAAACGGCGGACTGGACTCAGTCGAGCAAATGAAGGCAGTCCGCTGCTTTCTGAGCGCATACCTCATTTTGGGTCACCCTGCTCAGGTCCTTAGCAACACCTACGACATTATGCCTCCGGACCAGGGCTCACCCGCGCATCCCATCCCCCGAGACAACCTGACGGATCCTCAGTGTCAAGAGCTCGTGGCGAGGTCACGGGACTTACTCATCACCTTCGAGAACATCATGTCACGGCTGACAAGCTTCAATAATTACACCATCCCGCCGGGTCTGACCCAAATCCTTCCTCAAGTCTACTCCCAATTCGAGTGTGCTTTCTTCAACTGGAAGGCCCGGGATAAGAACGCCCTGGTTGATGGGATGTTGGGGCAATTAGTTGAACTCGATGCTACTCTGGACCATGTCAAGGAAACGAGCGATCTATCCGTGGTGCAGCAATACCAAGAGAGCATGAAGACAAATCAGCTCATGCTCATTTCTCGGATCAGTAGGCTGATAGGCAGGGAACGCGGGCTCCAAGTCATCAAAGACGCCAGGTTAAGGGCGAAAAAGGCAAGAGCTGCCAACAAGAAGAAGCAAAAGGCCGACCTAAAACCGCGAATCGCTGAACAGACCATCAGCACCGAGTCGGCAATGGCTGACCTGGGCACCGCCAAAAGCCATCCTTCCAGCCCAAGGAGCGATGCCTCGGGCGTCTACCCCACCCCGCCGTCGACTCCTGCAAGCAGGCCACAAGGCCCGAAACCCATCAAGAAAGGTATGCTTCTGCCCGACAATCGGACCGTCGTCCACGAACTTGCCATAAACAAGGAGTATCGTGTGGTCGCGGACGATTTCGTGGAGGCTGAAACAAAGGCACTTCAACCCATTCTCGGACAGATGAGAGCCACGATTCACGCCACAGATGACCATTCACGCCATGTGCAGTTCAAGCTTCTCCTGAGGATTGCCCAGCACATTCGCGAGAAGCTACAACGGCTCCTCAAGCCTGGGAACTCCATGCACAACTTTATTGGCGAACTGTTGGACATCGACGAATTCAAGGAACGATTCCGAAACGGATCCTTCTCGTACGAGCGCTTCTTTTCATCCATGGGGTCGCTCATGCCAAAACTGTGTGCCCCTGTTCGGGATGACCAGGTGAAAGACCTGGTCGAGAACAAGCTCAGCCAAGGCAGCTATGTTGACCGTCTCGAGGCGTTGATCCTATTCATCGATGTCATGCTGAGTGACTACGCCAATCACCTATTGCAACTGGTCGGCCCCCAACTTCTGGAGCACGCACCCGATTACGAGGCCAAAGCATTTTCTACCGCAATCGAGCAAGGCGAGCACGGCTTATTTGCGGCCGAGACAGCTTGGAGGGCGGCGAGGAGCAAGGTCGTGGCCGAGACGGCTCGCCGTGATCCCGAGAACGTCAACCACCCGAAGAACCGGCCTACGGCCGAGAAGATTTACTCCCACATGTTGGTTGACATCTTCACACAGCCCAGCACCATGCGCTACGGTCAAATTCCAGAGATGCTGCAGCTCGACTACAAGCGCATACGCAAGTATGGCCACCTAACACGCAACATGGTCACCACAGGCGGGATTCTCCTGCAGTGCAAGAACCTTCTCAAACGTGACGTCCGCGCGCCGTGGCGGATGGAGGCAGCGCGCATTATGAACGTGCTTGACCATGCCGAGTCCCAAGAGGCGGCTGTAGCTGGCATCATGGCAGCTCTCGAGGCCGGGCGGTCGATGCCCTCGACGACCAAGAGCCATCTGCGTGGCTTCGTCGAGAAACTTGTCGCGGCGCATATCGAGCTTGCAACCACCCAGCAACCAGACCCCAGTGAGACCTGGGATCCGAACGCCCATGACCCCAGCCAGCCAGTCCTGCGGCTACTGCTCAAACGGTTGCGAGACCACATCCTAGGGCGCATCGCGGCGGGCAGCACGAGTGAGAAGGCCAAGGCCACGAGCATCGCAGGTGAGAAGCTGGCGAGCTCTGGCATGGTTGAATTCGTGGATCGCGTAAGAGACATGGTCGATGAGATGTCCAAGGTTGGGGCTGTTGACCGAGAATCACACGCTTCATGGTGGGAGACCGTATCCGAGAAAGTTGAGGCACAGGCTGCAAAGGCCGCTATGGCGGAGGCTAGGGCTTCCACCTCGTCAAGGTGAGGGCCTGGTAAAGCTCGAGTCTGTCATCGGTCGTTGACTGATTGACGGATATGCGGCTTTGTTGGGCATGGGCATTATCGTATGGTTTTCCATGCACAAAGAAGAGACGGCGATCAATAGACGGGCGCCCACTCTGTTTCATACGAGAATTACAATAATTTTTGGACATCAAGGGACAACAATCGGCGTTGGCAAAGGCATGGTCAGGTTGGTCGGGGTTGGTCAGGCAATGGTTTCATGGTTGGCTTCCTTCTTTATCTGGATTTCAGCGTTTGACTCATGGTTTAAAGGTCTTGACTGCACTTGTTTGTTACCCATTTCCATATCGGCTGCAGAGAAGCAGTCAACAGCGGTCTGTTATCGTAGCTGCTTGCCTGCTTTATGATACCTAGCACGGCAAAGCGCTGAAATACAGGAGAACTTTAACCTTCTGACCATATGGCTCGAACCATCTTTGGGTATCTTGTAGAATTGAGCATCCACTTTGGGTTCGTGATGCTGGGCATGGGGTTCTATGTAGAGGGAAGTGCTCCTCCGTCTCTGCTGGAAGACACAAATCGAAGTCACTACCAAACTCGAGATAATCAATGGAATCGACCAGAAGAACGAGCGTTGCCTATGCTGTGGTAGCTTAGCGCATCCTGTGTGGCGCAAGCATCTTCAGCTCCAGTCTACAACCCCTTGGTCCACATGAGGCAGGGCGCTTTGCTCAAACGCAGAGGGGGGACTGTTGGCTGGATTTATTTCCATATATGTCACCAATCCCGCATCTCTGCGGCTCCTGCCTCGGGCCGCAGCGGCTCAACCCCCTCGGCCAACCCCCAAGCCTCAAGGAAGACACTTAAGCGAGTGCAACTGCACACGGCCAGATCTGCAGCCTTCCCAATTGTGGCACAGTCGGTTCCCTCCACAGCCCGGACGACTCTTTACTGGATAAATAATCCGATGTTCAGAGCCTCGTGAGGCAGATTTCGCATGGCCGTGGTTGTTCTGTTGATTGGCTTGTGCATGATGGCAGACCTATGAGAAAACGTTTCGAGGCTGCCAGCAGCCTGGCGCCTAGGCATGCACCGATTACACCATGTAGTCGAGCACACAAAGGGTACGCATTCCCTCTTTTAAATTTAAATTTGCGATTCATTTCTATTCTCTCTGCTTAAGAAAGAACGAGTTGCCATTCTTACACTGGTCTAAATCTGTACCTTACCTGCCCTTCTGCCCATCCCGGCCGGGCTCCGACAGACAACTCCGTCCGTATATTCTAAACCCACCCAATACATACCTCCTGAAATCGCTAACATCTTCTCGTCAATCTAATGTGTTCAGGTCTTGGCGGGATTCACCTCCTTGTCACCCGCCCGTCCATACTCAAGCACAGTTCAGAGGTGTACATCATACCATCCGGGTCACTTGTCAGCGGTCCATCATGGCGTTCAGCAGATATTCTGTCATTCGAATGCTTTCACAATCATACATAGAATCCCGCAATATTGAAAAGACTAGGAATATGTGGTCCCCGGCTTTCCATCGAGAGATGAGCCAACACTTGGACTTGATCAAAGAAGGGATAAAAGGTTTCTCCCGGCTTCATGCCGATATAGTCAGTTTTCTGACCGCTTCCATGGGCGAAGGAGATGAGAGAGCAGATCTGTGCATCCGCCGAGCGCTGGACGAGCTGTTCCCGGCACGAGCACTTGACCTGGTCTCCCAGATCGACCAGCTTTTGGAACACTGTCCCAGTCAAGTCGCTCCGGAGGCGGTGATGGTCTGTGACGACGATGATCTCCGCTCCTTCACCGTGGATTTAGAGCCTGGGCCATCGAACCACCGCCAGGGAGAATCATCCATGGGGCCTCCGCCGCGCCCAGTGGCGTTCCTAACACCTGAGACTCCGGCCGGTCCAAGGCACAACGTGGACGAGGGCACCCATGAACCACCGCCTATCCGGGAAGATCGGGATTCTCTGGCTTCTGATACAACTCATGGATCCCAAGCCCTGATGCAGACCGCCAAACGAACACTGGATGTCGCGGAAATTGATCACCCACACACTCCAGAATTGCCGACCAAGAAGGCCAAGAGCTCGACCGCGCAGCAACTTGATGGTCTAGTGACCAAGTCCGTTGATTTCCGTGAGGTCGAGGGGAAGCAATTCATATTCAAAGGCAGCCGATATGGCGATGGCAGGTTCGTGCTGCGATGCGGGTCCGGCCAGCGAAAGCCATTCTTGAAGCACCCCTTATGGGCCAAGGTCGCAATGAACCACTTCAACAGCGACGGCCATCCTTGTCATGATACAAGTAGGAACTATACACTCGAGGATGTCCTGATTGAATACACGTATCACGGTAAGGACATTGGACTTCAGGGGTGATGACCTATCCAGTGGTGGTTCGAAACTAACATTACATCAACCCAAAGTCAAGGACCCCTACGGCGAGATGACCGAGCGGAGGGTCAGAAGCGCCAACTCCAGACTTCAGCGAAAATACAAAGCGCCCAAAGGCCCGCGCAGAAAGCCGCGCAAGGGCAAGGAGAGGGTTGGCCCGTCCCGTTCCAACACCGCGAACTCGAGGCCGGGCACTGCGGACAGTGGTGAGACTTATCAGGACGAGGTGAGTTTCCGAGACCCGGCTCTGGAGGAATTGATTTTGCGGTCAGATGATGACTGACGTGAAGTCGTGGTCAGTGGGGATGACACAGCAGGTCATTGCTGAGTTCCTGGCTGAGGATTAAAGATTTACTGGATACGATCGCAGTCTATGTTACGTTGGCTTGTCAGGTTTGTCGCGGTGTGCAAGTTTGTGTGCCATCTGGGCGGTTTCGTATATGTTTGTACAATTAATCCATCGATGTTCCCAATACCGGACTGTTTATTCTACAGCATTACTTTGTAGTGTTGCACAATCACGCACGCCTTCCTAGTATTGCTAGTGGGATCTTGAACACATCCTAGATACAAGCCAGATTTGCAATTATGTCAAATGGCCTTCTGTTCTTTCCATTGTCAACTATCACTTGCTAATCTCCTGTCATGTACTCTGTCATCATTAAGTCATCCTTTGTAGGGTTATTCTGGATCTGTTATCAAACCTGGCGCTGGCGCCATGCACGCTTGCGTTTTGGATGGCGAAAGGCATGTGATTATAGCTGCGTGTGAGTATATAATTTTCTCTGCTAACATTCATTTGATAGTTGACTTGGAGATGAGTTCATTGCAATGGGATGGAGAAGTAAATACACATAATTGGTCGCACCTATAACGCCAATCTTTGTTGTCACACCTCCCGGTCTAGAATACACGTACTTCCAGGTAGATATTGCGCGGCATCCCCTTCATGTGTAATTCAGAAAGAAATGACTCAATTTCCAGAGAACTTTAAGAAACGTTGAACTATTTAAAGCTCCGTTCGTACATGGTAGCCACAGCTCTCGATAGTGGCCAATCTGCGATATACAAGTCCGTGTCAGCGTCGATATCTTTGTAGTAAGTGTGCTCGTTCGAAAAAGGCATTCAACTCACCAAATATGGTTCGATCTCGGTTCCTGCGTGTAAGTACAGCCTCATCGCCCACGCGGATCTCTCTTCCGATGTTGGACGCAGGGCTGTATCCGTACCTCCCGAACACGGGCATAAAGGTACAGCCCTTGTCCACCCTCCGATCCTTGCTGAGCTTCTTCCAGGCCTGGCCCCTCACATCCGTGGCCGGCTTGCCCGTCTCGTAGTCGACGGTGATGGACTGGCACCTCAGGCAGTTGCCAGTCAGCGCCATCTGGGTCCCACCGGGGAAGCGCAGCTCCGCCCAGTATTCCTCGTCGAAAGGCGCCGGGCTCCCGGAAACGATGACGTTTGGCCGGAACTTGGTGATGTCCATCTGCACGTCTCCCGCCGAGGGATCCGTCTCGCGGAGCCGTCTCCCTACCTCGGCGTTGGATTCGGACGTGACCACCAGGTACTGTCCCATGTCTGCGAAGCTGATACGCTCGGATTTCTGCTTGAGGAATGGTGGAACAAGAAAGCGGTGGATTGCGTATGCCACCGGCGGTAGGCTCTTGCGGACGGCCTGCTCGCTATGTGGTGCGCCTGACCCGAGTACGGGACGGGAGTTCTGCCCCAGATGAATGAGACGGGCTTCGAAGCCGAGATAGCTGCTGAACCATGCTGAGATGCTGTCGCCCATGTCATATGCGTCGGTAGTAGCGCCATATAGGTCGACGTGCACCTTCTCCAAGGCGTCTGACCGTGGCCGGAGAGGAAAGCGGATCTCTTTTGCACTCTTATGGCTTGACCCTGAGTCCTCAGGCCCGGTCCAGGTGATGACGATATCACGTCCTTCACCATCTGGGGAATCCTCAAGACGAGTTGAGAACAGTACCATCCGGAGGTGGAAGCCGCTGAACATGGTCTCTAATCGTTTGACCTCGTTGGTCTCGGGATCGCGGTGTACCTTTTGCAGGCAGAAAGTTCGGTCGTACTCAAAGCCTAGGGGGCCAATCTTTCCTTGCTTGAGCTCACAACCTCTCAGCCCTTTGACAGGATAAAAGTATAGCTGTTGAATATCATCAGCATGTTGCACATCGTCAAGCACCCGTGCTGGTGCTTGGAATAATTATTCCACTTAGGACACTAAAGACTTACGGCTTCGATCTTGAGAGGCAGGCTCGTCCCGACTGACTTCTGCGGCATGGATGCATATTGCAAGACCGTGAGGAGAAGGAGGCCAAAGGACAGAGCTACTGCAAGAGCAGCCCCCTGAGTCCCCTTGAAGGACTCGACAAGGTGGGAAAGTGTCGCGTCCATTCTCGCAGCAGCGTGATAAGACAACACTTGTATATTAGGCTTTTGGGGTGGAAAAGAAAATTGTCGGAAATCTCGGGCACTCGGGGGGAGAGCAGAGGCACTTGAAAGAGGGGCAACGGCAGTAAAGTTTAAGCTTCGAGATATACACTACGTCGCTGACATGAGGAGGCCCGTGTCTTGGCAGCATGCGTGCAAAATCTATAGGTGGAGTGGGTTGTCATACGACCAATCCAAAACATCCTGTGATATATGTGGACAATGATGTAAAA
This sequence comes from Diaporthe capsici, assembly GCA_013364905.1. Taxonomy (NCBI): domain Eukaryota; kingdom Fungi; phylum Ascomycota; class Sordariomycetes; order Diaporthales; family Diaporthaceae; genus Diaporthe; species Diaporthe capsici. The sequence continues at coordinate 698,204 of WNXA01000006.1, read as the reverse complement.
AGTTCGGATGTCTCGCTATGAAGGCATCTGAAAATGTGCTGGACGCGCTTTTATTCTCGCCGAAAACGCGTGAGTGCAATTACGCAGATGGAAAAGACAGCTTTGTAATTCACGGGTTGTAATTTAGACGAGCATGAAGAAAGACTCGGCTCAGCTGCGTCTTACGTTGTGACAGAGCCGCATGCTGTTCGTTCTACGATACACCGCGACTCAAGAAGTGTCATTAATGGGCTGGTTTATATTGTGGGCTTGATATGTTCACGGACAGATATAAATAGTTAATTCCGTACCCACTGAGCCTCTCCAGATCGAACCGGGGGTTGAACCCTTCTCTCAACTTGTTGAGCGAACCCCACCACGGCGCGTATTGTAGTCGGAGCTCCAAGTCAATATTGCTTTCAGCCGCCCAGTGTTACTGAACAAAATAGCTACCGGCGTGTATTATCATGTTGGCGGACATGGCTGTCTTACACAATAGACCAGCGAGGCATGTCAATTCCCAGAGAATAATCAGTCCATTTTGCAAAGGGTTCATTTTTCGACACTTCGTACTGTCAGAACACGCCACTTCATCCCGCGAGAGGTATCACGCGTGATGGTCTTCCCATCACCGAGATACAGGCCGGATCACGAGTCTTCTTAGATTTCATGAGGCATCTTACCTTGACTATCAAATATGGACCCCGGCTGCATCTTGAGCTTCACCGATTTCTAGAAACAAGTTCCATGCAGGAATGCGGAACACGACAAGTATCAAAACTCCATGTGGGAACGCCAAACATGAAGACTGAAGTCTACAGGATTCTGTGGGCGGTCTACCCACCTGGCTACACAGCCAGAGATCCTGCTGGTCTGAGGACTTGCGCCGCAGTGGATACAGCCGGCTGGATACGCGCACAACGCAATGGTGTTTCCTGCAGTACAGTCCTGTCTGCATGCGTGGCATTACATCGGCCATGCAGAGACCCATATTTCCGTTCCCCGCCCGCGAACACCGCTACTTGGAACCGGCCATACTCCCCCCCAAAGTCAACCAACCAACGGCGGTGTCGTCGTGTCGACGATCATGAGTTCCGGGCCGGCATGCAGCTGACTGGCCACAATTGCCCATCGATGTTCCCCGACCTCACCCCGCAGCTCGCGGCCACTTGAAAAAAGTGTGGGTGGATATCGCAGGCCGCAGCGGTCAGGACGCGCGGGATCGTTATATAACAGTTGAGAGGCGGTGCCCACGATCGAGGCCGCTTGGTTCTTTGCCTTTCACTTGAGCAGTTCGTCAAGAAATCTTTTGGGAACCCACAAGGCACCATGGCTCAGTCCGGAAGTGCAACGGACCTCTACGTCTCGCCCAACACGGGCTTGGTGCATCAACTTCGGCAGAACCCGTATGTCCTGGGCCTCGCTTCGGTACGTGCACTCCGTCGCAGCAGATATATGCTCTTGACGCCTAGCTGACTTTCTTTATTCAACAAGTTCGCGTCCTTGGGGGGCTTCCTCTTCGGCTATGACCAGGGCGTCGTCTCGGGCGTGCTGACCATGGAGTCGTTCGCCGCCAAGTTCCCGCGCATCTACCTCGACAGCAGCTTCAAGGGCTGGTTCGTGTCGACGCTTCTGCTGTTCGCCTGGTTCGGGTCGCTGGTCAACGGGCCTGTCGCGGACCGGGTGGGCCGCAAAGGATCCATCCTGGTTGCTGTGGTCATCTTCACGCTGGGCTCTGCTCTGCAGGCCGCTGCAGGGTCGATTCCTATGCTCTTTGCAGGTACGTTGGAGCAGATCTTGGGTAATCGTTGGAATATCAAGCTTACTTGTCACCACAGGACGTGCGATTGCCGGATTTTCTGTCGGCATGCTCACCATGATTGTACCAATGTATATGTCTGAAGTGTCGACGCCCGCCATTCGTGGCACCCTAGTTGTGCTACAGCAATGTAAGTGGTTCATTCATTCCTTACATATTGCTTCGACTGTTCTAACAAGAAGTAGTGAGCATCACTCTGGGTATACTTGTCAGCTACTGGCTCGAGTACGGTACTCAATACATTGGTGGCACACGATGCACACCAGACATCCCATACACTGGGGGCTCGGCATCTGCTCCGGAATTCAATCCCATCGCCGACGTCGGAACGGACGGCTGCACCGGTCAGAGCGAGGCCTCGTGGAGACTGCCACTCGCCATGCAGATATTGCCTGCTGTCATCCTCGGTTTCGGCATGCTCTTCTACCCAGAATCGCCGAGGTACTTCCTCATGCGGCAAAAGGAGGACAAAGCACTCGAGGCTCTCGCATGTATCCGGCGAGTGGACGTCGAGTCTGAGGCCCTGTGCCGCGAGTACCTTGCCATCAAGGCTGAAGTCCTCTTCGAGGAGACATACGGCCGCGACCGATACCCGGGCAAGACAGGTGTATCTCTGTACCTGGCAGAGTACTCGTCCTTGGTGTCGAACAAGGCGTCGCTGAAGCGGTTGACCATTGGATGTGTGGTCATGTTTTTCCAGCAGTTCATGGGCTGCAACGCCATCATCTACTGTAAGCACAAGTACTTCCATATTGTATTTCCTCGTCTGTTGTATTTTGGAAGTGTTCAGAATATAGTTCCTTGGGCTCTGTAGCAACACACTAACGTTCAACAGATGCACCAACGATCTTCGCCCAACTCGGCCTATCTGGAAAGACTTCGTCCCTGCTGGCCACCGGCGTCTACGGCATCGTGAACACACTTTCCACGCTACCAGCCTTGTTCCTCATTGACAAAGTCGGGCGCCGCCCACTCCTCATGTGTGGAGCTCTTGGGACATTCGTCTCCCTGGTCATCGTCGGCGGAATCGTCGGCGGCTTCGGCTCCACGTTGGTCTCCCACAAAGCAGCTGGCTGGGTCGGCATCGCATTCATCTATATCTACGACATCAACTTCTCATACTCGTTCGCCCCGATCGGCTGGGTCCTGCCATCCGAGATCTTCAACCTCGGGAACCGGTCCAAGGCCATGTCGATCACCACGAGCGCCACGTGGATGTGCAACTTCATCATTGGGCTTGTGACGCCAGACATGCTAGACACGATTGGATACGGGACATATATTTTCTTCGCCGTCTTCTGCCTGCTGGCGTTCGGATTCACATACTTCTTCATCCCGGAGACGCGAGGCAAGAGTCTGGAGGACATGGATGCGGTGTTTGGAGATAATGCCGCGCATGACGAGAAGGCGAGGCTGTTTAATATTGCCGCGGATCTCGGTATTGTTGACCTAGATCGGTACCAATCCGCGAAGGGTGGAGACGAGAAGCCAGTTGTTGAACAAGTCTAAAATAAGAGATCTACCTTGACTGAGAATGTCAATAATACACAGGCATAATTTTGCACACATCTGATCTTACTCTTGCCGAGTGACGCATATATGTTATGCCAGTTAAAGCGTGCGTGCTCCCTACAGTATCTTTCATTGAATATTGAAATGCATGAGTTCCCAAGCACTGCATGTGAGCCACGCCGGCTCTAAACGGTCGCTGCCCATACGTCGCCCAAGACTGAGTCAAGAAAAGTCCTGATTTGACTGGCAGTGTCCCTTTCCGGATATGCATTACTATGGAGAACACCCCGGCCTTTGCTGTATTCCGTTGGCATTTCTCCTGGGGCGTTCAGAAGTGTCTGTGAGCCGCTTGATCACGTCAACCGTACGCGAACTACGAAATAATGAGACACCATGATTCTCAAATCTGGTCTGGGCTTCGAAAAGCAATTTGACCGACGATAACGCCTGGTGGGGGGGGGGGGGGGGCTCAGCACAAGAGACTCTTATGTATCAGTCTCGAGGAGGGATATGCCCTCACTGTCCCTTTCTAGTTCAACATCGTTTTCCCTGTATTCCAAGATCTGCATCACACGACAACTGGTGTAATTAGCGTTCTTGTACCAACGTGCAGTAAAATGATTTACTTGCCAGACAATTCGCAGCCGGATAGTCTTCACCTGCCTCTTCGATTTCAATATTACTGTATACCAGTGGCCCTTCTTCCAATCCAGCCAGGGTCGCTTAGTAGACACGCGGCTGACCGAGTATAGTAATGACCAGAAAAGTCTGGGCGGGCGTTTTCGAAACCACATCTCTAGCATTTAGTAAATATTTACAAGCAGCCCTTCCTTGGTGCTCCTCGGTGACTCCCTGCAAGCTCTCTGTCAACCTGATCCCACACTGTCCCATGCCGCAAAACAGCTCATTACGGAGCTGCTGCATGGGAGATAACTGGTACCTGACCCTGCTCTCGGCGCCGAGACCTGCCAAAGCGCTCTGCAAAATGGCGCCGTGCTCAACGGCAACCCACCATGAACATGATAGCTGTATTCCATTACAATATCTCGACGGCCGTTACCCGTCCCCGCGTCTACGTATGTGACGCTAATTGGCCGTTTGAGGGTCCTATATGGGCTGCTGGGGTGCTTGACCCACGGTGTTATAAATCATTCGTGGGTACGCGAACATTAATCTCGTCCCTAGTAATGCTTTCCAGAATTACCGCAGCCGCCTCTCGCGTTATGACAGGGCACCTCAGCCTCGGCCCTTTCATCGCCAATTTCTCCTCGACCCTCCTGTCCTTAGCTGATTGTTCAGGCTCACTATCCAGGGGCTCTGCATCTAAGCCACGACCCAACTTCTCCTAGCGGCGGGTAAACATGAACTGCACCGACTCCCTGGCATTCTGTGTCGTCCAGACGCTGTCCTTTCCTCCCTTCCTCCACTCGTCGCCGGTCGCGTCCTCGCCGCCACCGCGCGTGGCCTCGCCCATGATGACCTCGAGGTCACGCTTCTGGCTACTGAGCCAGTCGCGCACAAAGTTCGCAGGGTCCTGGGCCAGGCTCTTGAAGAAGCTGTGTTTGGCCTTGGAGTCGGATATGGCCTGTATGATGATCGCAAGCTGCTCGTCGAGGACTTTAACCTGGTTGAGCATGTTTGCGTATTGAGGATCGCGCAAGAACTGCTCTAATCTGGCGTGGTGGGGGTCGTCCACGGCGACACGGACGTCGTAGACTGTGGGTTGGGGGTTCTTATGGAACTCCTCGTCAACACGGACGGTGTAGGCAAGCTTGACTGGCGGGAGGGGTTGCAGGTGAGGGGTGATGTACTCCTGCAGGGCTGGTATGTGGCCTGTGTCCCTTTGAACGACCTAGGCGAGCATGTCAGTATCTAGGAGCAGTGGTGGTGGCGGATGGAACGCTTGTCACCTACCTTCCTCAACAGCTCGTCGCAACGGAAATTCCGCTTCTCCTCGTCCTCTTGCAGGCCCATCAACTTGATGTACTCCCACAGGCCCATGACAACCTCGGAGCGTGTGGCAGCTTCCATATCCACCACATCCGATAGCGCGGGGCTGAGCTCGAACCGCTCGGGCTCCTCATGCCTGAAGAGGTTGATCGTGATGTTCATGTTCTCGTCGCCATTCTTCTTGAAGGTCAATTCGTCAAAGTCGGCCGCGGCTGGTGGGTTGGCAGAGTTGTTTGGTAACCTGTCGGGCTTGTTCCACTCGACGCTCTGCTCGGCACCGTTGCGCATCTTGCTCCGGTCGAAGTCGACCGTCATTTTCTTGAAGAAGTGTGAGAATCGTGGCCGCGGCGGTGCCTTGGCGGCTGGTGCCTTGGCCTTGTCGGCGGACGCGTCGGTGTCCATCTTGTCGCCGTCGCCGCCCTCCTTGGCCTCGGCATCCTCCTTCTCGTATTCATCGTCGTCATCCAGCAGTCGCCCTTCGATTTTCACGCGGAAGCTCGAATCTGCGCTGGTCGAGAAGTCGAAGCTGTCTGCATTGATGCCGTTGCCTTGCCAGACCTGGTCCTCGACGGTGTTTGTGACCCATATTCGCACCGTCTTCCACCTCTTGGCGTTCTTGTTGACAGAGTCTACAATGTCCAGCCTCTTGCGCGTGATGGTCGCGTCCAGTCTCCTCTCGAAGTCCCTGAGCTCCTTGTACCGCTGGACGCCGTCGCTCATGATGCAGTCCTCGACGCCATCGGGCATGGTCTTGTCGGTGGGCTTTTTGGCGCGCAGCTTGGCGCGCTCGACGGCGGCCTGCTGCTGGTGTTGCTTCTCTGCCAGTTGGGCTTGGTTGAGGGGGACATGGGGAGGGTTGTGCAAGCCCTGGTGGTGCTGCATCATAGGACCTGTTGTGGAAGAAGCGCGTCGGTTAGACATGGTGCCGGACTTTGCCAAGGCTGGGCCAGGGCGTGCTGGGGCGGGCAGTTGTTGCTAGGCGTGATGCTTCGTGGACTCGGGCCTGTGGCACGGTTGGGAGGGGGTAGGATGGGGTGTTGTGCAGGCCGTGGTTGGGCGGCGGCGGTGGTGAAGGGGGAGCAGCAGGCACGAGGCACAAGGGAAGCAGTGTATCGGTGTATGATGAGTGTGATGAGCAGGACAAGGACATGCCACGTGCGACGGCGACTGCGACGGCGAAAATGCAAAACTCGGATTAAGATTCACTGACGTACCAATTCCTCCGCGTCGTGGAGCAGGGACATGCGGCGACCTCTGGGGAACATTTTGTGGGAACGGGCGGTATTGCGCCTGCATCTTGCTTCGATTTGCGTTTGCGACGGGGATCGAATCGTGCTGGACCCGCTTCTTGTCGTGGCTTTCCGATTGATTGAAAAGAATCGGCCTCTGGAAAGGGGGCACCTCGCTCCGTGTTGCCGGGTTCAGTGAATCTGACGCGACTTGGCCTGGATGGACTATCGCATTTGACGTGGCAGAGGATGATCGGACTTTGAGAGACGTCTTTTGGATTTGTGGAGTGCAACCAGACAGAGAGCCAGCCAGCCAGATAACCACCAGCCAGGCGACAGGCTGCACAACCAGGCTAGGCCACAGGCACTAGGCTGGGTACAGCAATACGCTGCAGAACACCCACCAGGCTGCCAGCCAACCTACCTAGGTACCTACACCACACCCACAGCCACCACACCACCGCAGGGTACATATCCAGGTGTCTTTCCTATGCCACATCCAGTGGTCCGTGCGCACGTGCTCAACCCTCCCTTCCCCATGTGCCTACGGAGGTAGTCTTGATAACTCCTACCTTTTTGCCTACCCAGGGTACCTACGCAGGTAATAGGAAACACGTACGTATGTATACCTGACATTCGAGGAAGACCATCTCAGATTTCACTCACAGGCGGACGTTGTTGATACAAGAGTCCAACAAGCTTTCGACCCACACGGGGACCGGATTGGCGGCAACTAGCAGGCCTCTGGCCATCGTAGCGGTGTAATGACCGTCGTTGTCGTCCTCAGCGCTTTTGTAATCGACGCCTGCCTGCAATGGTGATCCTCCTGCATACACGGCACGTTGAGCACAGGCTAGCGGAGCACCAGACTTAGCCAGGAAAGGTCTTCCAGCTCCAGTTGGAAGCTGTCACATCTCATCAGGAGGCGGTGCGGCACACATTTGACAGAATGTCAACAAGTCTCCTGATTTCTTTTCTCAATTCCAGGCTCTGCCTCTTCCCCTGCCTTGCTCTGCGATCCCCGATCCCCAGCCCGACCCTCCTGCGGCTTGCCCACTCTCCTGCTACCCCCTTCACGGCCGTTCAGGCCTGACCCACGCTCAACAAATGCCGATTAGAAGCTTAGGTGTAATACAAAGGACACCTCCGTCCTCCTCTGCCCCAAGAGGGCCCTTCTTTCCCTCCTGCGTCCCAAACAAAAGGAATTGTATGTGTGGCTCGACGATTTTTCAAATTGAATGCAGGAAAAAGGTTTGGTTGTGGTAGAGGCTGTGATAATGATGATGATGACGATAATGACGACGATGATTCTTCCATGGCAAAACGCGGGTTCTGGTTTCTCCTCTGCTGTCTGCCGAGATCCCGAATCAAACACGTGCCCGCGCAACGCCCTCTTGCCCGCTTGCGCCAGAAAATGCCAAATACCCTTTGCCCTGACCGCCTCTCGTGTACGCGAGTATATGATGAATGGTGGTGGAAATAGATTGGTGCGTGGTCCATGATGCGCTGTGCGAGGCTGCAAATCAAATGTGAGCCCGCCCATTGTACTGCCCATGTGTAGCGTATTATGGTGTTGTTTGGGTAGGTGTGCTCAGAACGCCGCTGTGCCTAACCCGTTCTTGGATTGCCTCTTGCTGAAACGGTTCCTCTTCGCCTGTGACTCCTCCAGGCTGGCCTGGCTCTTACTCAACTGGTTGCGACCCGACCTATCGGCAATGCTGAATCCTCCCTCCGGATATGGCACCTGTCGTGACAGAGTGCTCGCGGGGCTGGGTGACATGGACGACGACATTTCTCCAAAACCATTGTCGTTGTTGTATTCAGACAGATCTTGAGACATTGCAAGGTCCTTGGCTCTTTCGAGCGCCTCTATCCACTCGTCTACCGTGCCGGCGTCAAGTTGTGAAGACTTGGGCTGCTCGAACTGGTAATGGGTGCCGTTCTGACATCAAGTCAGCATATGGAAATTCAGCGCGAAAGAAAGAACAGGGAGGAAGAAAAAAAGAAGGAGAAGAAAACACCCCATGAGGAAGACATACCGCGTCAATGCACCAGACGACCTGCCCCTTGACATCTATCTGAGTCCGCCACACACAGTCGGGCGCGACGAGTGAAATCTCCTGCTTGGCCTTTTTCTCTTCGCCCCCGGCAGGAGCCAGCACAATGCGACCGCTAGATGTGACCATGACCAGTCTTTGCTTTTTCTTCATCGTGCTCCCGCCAAAAAATCGCGAAAACTTGTTGCTTTGCCCATGCTCTCCCTTGCCGTGTGGGCTGTTGGGAATTGGAGATGAGATAACCAGGAGGTCGCCCAGTTTCAATATTCTCTCGTTGTTTCGTGTCAGCACCGGCGACCATTCGATATCAAGTTGTGTGGGTGGCGGAAGTTCGGTGATTATCCTGGCGGGCCTGCTGCCACTGCCATTCTGCGACTGTAAGCCTCTACTGGACGGCGGATTTTGGTTAGAGCCGGACGAGGAACCGTTCAATTGGATGATCTGCGGCTCCTGCGCGGGTGGTATGTGTGGTCGAAGTCGAGGAGCCTTCATCCTCCACAGTCCCTTCCCGAAACTGTGCCCATCGAAGAATTCGTGGTTCTTGATATGCTCGATGGTCAGTCGCCTTCCCGGATCTAGAACCAAACATCGCTCGACGAGGTCGCGTGCCGCTGGTGGAAAGCCTGAAGGAAAATCGTATTCAAGACCAACGATCTTCTGGAAAGTCAAGTACTCCGTGCCGCCCTTGAATGGCGGACGCCCAGCAAGTAGCTGGTAAACAATGCAACCGAATGCCCAGACATCGCTCGCCTTGCCCGCAGTCTTCTCCGTAAGAAGCTCCGGGCTGACATATTCGGCGGTTCCAACAAATGAGGCTGCCCGTGAACTTCCTTCCGCCGGAGGCGCGTTCTCAGGCGGCGGCCTCGGATCCCTGGGGTCCGGCAGCAACTTCGCCGTTCCGAAGTCGGTTATCTTAACATGCATGTTGTCGTCCAGTAGCACATTTTCCGGCTTGAGGTCGCGATGGATGACCCCTCTCGAGTGCATGTACTCAATGGCGTCAAGAATTTGGGCCCCATAGAACCGTGTGCACTCTTCATCAAATGTATGTGTCCGTTTCAGCACCCCCAAGAGCTCTCCCCCGTTGCAAAGGTCCAGGACGTAGTAGAGCGAGGTCTCATCTTGGAATGTATAATATAGCCGAACGATACCCGGATGCTCCGTTAACCGATTCAAGGTGTTCTTTTCGATGTTCACGTATTTGATCTTCTTCTCTTTGATGATATGCTTCTTCTCGAGTACCTTGATGGCGTATTCCTTTAGTGACTGTCGGTCTGTGGCCAGGTAGACGGTACTGTAAGATCCCTCGCCCAGGATCTTGCCGAACGAGAAGTCACGAACACCCTTCTTGACGGATCGCAGAACTGTCTTTCCCTGCGCATCGACCTCTCTCCTGATGCCGACTGCCGCGCCTTTCTCTTGCCATTCCTCGCTGTTGCCCGGTTGGGGCAAGTCTGTCCCGAAATTGCTACTGTTCGGTTGGGCCATTGGCACTCCTGCCGTGGAGACGAAGCCGCCCCCTCGCCCCTTGGAACTTTTCCTTGGGGGCAATGCCGCACCGCCGGCACCTGGGGGGAGCGTACGCCGTACTTCAGGGTTGTACGACCGCTCCCGATAACTCGGGGATCGCTGAGGTATTTGGCCAGCGTAGGGTACTCGCATCGATCTCGAGTTGCTCCGGGTGGGGAGATCAAACATGGACGCTCTGGACCCCTCCGGCCTCAGGGAGTTGTTATAAGAGCTCGGTCCAGCTTCGACGTTATGGGAGGCAGAAAGGGGGTTGGACAAAGGCCCGGAGAGCGGTCGAGAGGAAGTCTGGTACTGTCGTTCGGGGCCGTCCATTGGTGATGCTTGAGGAGGGAGGTGTTGAGGGGGGAGTGACTGCGCAATAGGAGGCAGTGCTGGGCCGTCTGGAGTCGATTGCGCGTAGTCGGGGATGGCAGCGGGTAGTAGGTTCGATAGGGGTTCCGGACTGCGGTAAGTTTGGCTGTCGCTGGGATCGTGGGACTGGCCCTCGTGGAGGTTACGCGAAAGACGTTTCGAGGCTTGTTGCGGTTCGTCTAGGGGGTGTGAGAGGGAAGGGCTGCGGTGGTTGTCGTCTGCGGTGGTAGCTTGCTCGCGGGTAGGACTGGGCTCGTTGTCGGAATCATCTGAAAGATTGGCGATTCGCAGACCGCCCAGGGCCCTGGACAGGCTTATGTCGCCATTCATGGTGACTGGCGTGGTCAGGCTGATCGAAAGGGCCGGGCTGTGGGATGGTGGCGGGCAACTTGGCCGTGTCGACCTATGGGTCGTTCGGGCAGGGAGGAGGGCGCTGTCGCTGGTGCCGGTGCCCGTGGCTGGTAGCAGGCACGCTGCACTTCCTTGGAACCGATGGGACTCTGGCCTGGCCCTGCTTGGATGCTGCCCGTAACCACGACCACGATTAGAGCCTCAGATCGAGCCAAAAAGGACGTAGCTGTACCATGGGAGGGCGGGCATCAGGGCGCTGCGCCGTATAGGGAAAGGCAGGGTAGGATTGGGTCGATGCTCATTCACGGTGGAAGCAGGGCAGCTGGCGTGGCGTACGGTACAGTAGACTATGCCGTCGGGGCGGGTGTCCGTGTCGAAGTCGGCAATGCTGCTTGATTGCCTAGGTGTCCACCTGTCCCGTCTTGGAGAGCCCCCCATCCATGAGTAATGCGGGTCTGTTGATCACACAAAGAGGCTGAGAGGGCTGGTCAGGACTCAGGATCGGTAGATAGGGACTGTAGCTGTTCGACGGCTTGCTGTCAGGGGAGCCAGGGGATTGGACCAGAGGAGGACTGCACTATGCCGTGCTCCGCTTCGCTGTGCTGTGCTGTGCTGTGCTGTGCTGTTCTGTTCTGTACAATAGGCAGTCTACGGGGTGCACACAGTCGGAGGGCGGCAGCTAGATAGGTAGGTAATGTGGGAGCCGGAATGGGGTCGCCTGCTCCTTTGGTCAGGGTAGATTGAAGGTGAACTGAAGAGGTAAAGATCCCATGGTTAGCTGCAAGGGGCAAGCCACTCTCTCCTGTCCACCCTACCGTTTTGGCGTTGGGCGTGCTGTAGACTGCCCGTTTCTGCCTGTTAGTGGCCAGGTACGGGTGATATTGCGCGTGTGAAGAGCCAGCTCGATTCAAAACACAGCACACTCTTTCTGGAGGGGAAAGATCCCACGATCGCCCCCGATCCGAGCTTATCACTTATACCTCCCACGGGCATATTGCGACACCGAGTCGCACGCTGTCGGCGTTGCAGGTTGCAGCTCCCGTCCTACAAAACAGGCAGGGTTGGTTGCAGCACCTCCGTACAGCGGCTAACAGCAACCAAAACGTCCGAGCATAAACAAGACGGGCACAGTTGGCAGTTTTGTCTACACATCCACACGTACGCCCCTTATTATTAGTGCTTTGCGCAATCACCGCCCGTCCACTTGCTCGCGTGCATATTGGGCAGGCCAAATAACGTCCTTGCAGCTGGGGAGAACGACCACGGGCAGCGAACCTGATATCCTGGGTACCCACGCAGTCAACGCTTCCGCCCCAAGCACTCAGAGAACACCCTATGAGACGGAGGATTACTGGGGTCTGTATATTGGCCGTTAATGTAGTTCAGTGAATTCAATCGTGTTGATGAGCAGTTCAATATCACTGATGTTGGCTAATTTTAATGTTCTCTCCGGCCTTGATGATCCAAAATTACACCATGACCGGCGGACCTCGTACCGATTGATCACAGCTTTACGTTAACTACGTGCCTAATAATAGCCCACGAGCATGCCTTGCCACGGCCCTTCCTCAACATCGAAGGGTTGGGGCGTTCCTGCCTCGAGACAATGCTCAGGGACATGGCATGCCTTCCAAGTTCACACAGCACCATGGAGTGCTTGCTCCGAGTCTTCGCTCGGGATCGGGAGGCATCGCCTCTGGCACACTTAGCACGCTGAACGCCATTACTCACTCTATGCCTCGCTTTTACCGTTGGGAGCTGGCACTCTCTTGTACATCACAGCTATCACGGATGCGGTATTCCAGGCTGATTGTTTCCGTCTCAGGATGATTCGTCTCCAGCCAACATCCATTTCCCTGACCATGTCCGAGGTCAAGGAGCTAGAAAACCGTCGACGTTATCGTAGATATCTTCAAAGGGAGGAAAACCCAACGTCGGAGGAGACAGTTCATCGGAAGAGCAGTCCGTCCCTGGAGCACCAAGCGCCCCGAGGGACGCTCATTGCCTCTCAAAACCGAGGATCGTCTGCCTCGCCAAAGCCTAGCAATGCCGACCCAGTGCCATCCTTGGAGGGGACCAGAGGCCAACAAACCGGCGAATTTGAAGTTAACGAGGCCACGCCAATGATTCGACAGCAGGCTACAGCGCTGAGGATGTCTACACATCAGGCCCAGGTCACTCGCGGCTCTCTCGACTCCCTCGACCTCCTAGCTTTGCCCTCGTCACCTAGGATGCTCTTCTCGACACGGCCTCGCAGACTGCAGACTTTTCAGAGCCCTTCGGAATGCGACAGACCACTTATTGGACCATCCTCTCGATCAGCACAGAAAATTTACTCGCCCACGGAGACGGAAGCTGTGAAAACGACTGCCATCTCCAGTGCTGATAATCGACAGACCCCGACCAGGACTTCCATGGGCACCGAGGAATCCAGAGACACTGACCTAACCAATAGCACTGGTCGCAGCCCGAGGTCTGGCCTGATGGATTTGCGACTGTCTTCCACGCAGGCTTCGAGTAGGGCCTCAACTGAGAGGGCGTGGACGCAGACCCTCGTAGGTAGCGTCCAGTATATTGGATTATGCACCAACCTAGAGTAAGCAATGCTCTGACGCCATTGTAGGCAATCCGAACCCGACCGTCTTTCGGCCTTGAACCATCATCCGGAATCGGTGCATCATCTGGAACACTGGGACGCCGACATCGCCGGTCGTCTTGTATCGCCTCTCCCGAGCCGGAACATGACGGTGACCCTGGACCCTCGGTAAGAACGGGACAGGGCACCGTGCTGCAAGAACAAGACTAATTCATGGTATGCCTGCAGAATCCAAGCAGCCCTCAGAGGGCTGCCAGATCGGTCGCACGCCTGAATCAGATTTGTCCGAGAGCTGGTCACCTATCGGCCACATCCACTTCCGAGGCGCCTGCTGCGAGAGGGAGTCCGTCGCCAGATCGCCCAGCTCTGCCACGCCGAGATCTTACGACCCCTAGACGTAGTATGCTGGTGTACGATGACCTGCTCTCGCCAACGCGTCAGCCTCAGACTCCAGAGCAATTGCCAGAGTCCCAGCACCAGAGTAGACTCCTGGGGTCATACACGGCCCCGATAAGCCGGCTTAGATCTTCTCAAGCCCTGGGTCGCAGTCCAGCGACAGCCCGAAGACTCCGTTACCGCAGAGTACCAAGCCCCGTGGGCATTAGGACACCAGGATTTGAAGGTCTCTACGGCGGGCACGAGAATGAGGATGATGCTGCTCTGTTTGAAGAGGCATCGCAGGCAGCGGAGGCCGAGCCTCCTATTTCTAGTCTCGCTGACTGAGACGGAATTGCCGATCGAGCCCAGCTTACGTCATGGGGCACAACAAGGGCACTTGCAGGCTGTGACAAGAAGGCCGGTGTAGTAGAATGAGACAACGCATCTTTTATTATGGGGAGACTGAGTGCGTCCATAACGCTGGCAGGGAAACAACACCAACATTGCTTATAGGACACCTGTTTGGGCGTTGTTCAGGGGCAGGAACATGGAATCCGACTTACTCCCTTGTCTTAGCTCCAAGATGGAGCATACGACAGCATCAAATAGAACACAGTTTTGAACTTTCTCAAGCCCAAAGCAGCAGCCATGAACCGACATACATGATTCGCAACCAGTAGGGCAAGCTAGGTGACGCACGGTCAAACTACGCCCCTTGCTCTTGTTGAACTGTTTTGTATTCGGTATAGTACCTGAGAGCATGGGAATTCATCCCGAGCCAAGGGCTTTCAGGATGGCAAGCAGCAGGGGAAGTCTCTCGAGTCATGCCAACAGGTAACAACTCCGTACTCTTGAAGAAGTCAGCAGCATGCTGTGGCGCCATGGACTGCAACCCTTGACGATTAGCATGATGGTAGAAGGCGGTGGTGGCTGCTTATTGCATGGAACCAGACCATTGTGCGAAGCCTGCACAATAATTATGCCGAAACCAGATGCACAATCCATACCTTCCTTGGGGTGTGCCGTCTGGTGTGTCAGCAGGCAAACGAGCACGACCGGCACGTACAAGTAGGGTCGCAAAGGGGACGCAAGCAGGTCGCCTGGCCGCCTCTTACCGTGGACGGGACTGAATCAGGTCTGGCTTTTGTGGAGCACACCGCTGCTGGCCTTAGTGCCTTGAATCCGAGGGAGCAAAGGAGGATAAAGAGATGGCTGGGGTTAATCCAGTACGATATCCGAATGGGGCGTGCTGACTGGGTAGGATGCCGTTGCAACCACGGTTGAGGGTGGCCCGGCAATGTTGGCGCCTGAGGCAACAGTGCACCAACTTGGGGCGGACAAAATCTGCCGATGGGTGCAGGAGGAAGTCATCAGTCAGGCAAGCCATCAGTCACTCAGTCAGTCAGTGCTTGCTTGCGTCTGTCTGTCTTGGCAGAGCGTTAGGATTGGGTCGGAGATGGCCAGCCGCTAGTCCCTTTCCATCAGTAGATCGGCCTCGGAAGAAATCAACCGCGCAATGAGATCAGGGTCTCCTCTCCGGCTGTTCGCCCAGCCTGCCAGCCAGCCTGCTGGATGATGGGCCAGTGGGCTCGCGGGCTCGTTGCGCCATCGGCACCGAGGGTCTGAGACTTGGCCAGCTGGGGCTAGCCACATTGGGCATGTGAACGGCAGCTGGGGGCTCTTCCAACCTGGAAAGCTTTCCTGGGGTCTGCACGCTCAGGCCCTTGATCCCCGTAGGCCCGCCTCGCGAATGAGAAGGGAGCTCGCCGTCTGACGCCTTCCCTGCATTTTTATGAGGTGCAGACTAAGATTCGGCCATTCCTCTTTGGGGAGACAGCGGGCAGACAGGCAGGACAGGCGGGCGAGGGCAGGTTCCTGGCCCTGGTCCCTGCCCTTCCTGACCCGGCAAAGCGCAACCGGCCCAGGATGGCGCGCCGCAGAGCTGCTGGTGCTCTGCTGCCGCCGCTTGCTGCTGTGCGCAGTGCGCTCGCTACACACTCAGACACTGCGCTGCGCTGCGCTTCGCTTCTTGGGAACCTCGCAGCTCTCTACACAGTACCGTACCGTACCGTACCCTCACCCTCAGCTCGCCCATCATCCTCCTCCTCCTCCTCCCCACACTGGACAATCGCAGCGCCAACCTTGGACCCCGTGTCTCGTCTCGCCTTCTTTTCTCCCATCCTTCTTATCTCGTGCCCTTCCCTTCCATCACTTCCCTCCCCTTCCGACTTTCCTTCCCACCCACCTCACTACACCTTCACATCTTCTCACCTGCTTCCTCTCCCCAACACCACCACGCATAAATACCTTTGCGCCCTCCTTCCCATCCTCCCTCAACCTTCTCCCTTGCCCATCTTCTCTTGTCTCGTCTTTATGCCGTGCCAGTAGTCATCGTCGACACACTCGTCAGCCTCATCTCCCCCAGGTTGTCGTCCACACCAGTCAGCCTGTCCAAGTGCTGCTGCTCCTCCTCCTCCTCCTCCTCCTCCTACTCGTCGACAGCCTCGTCCTGTACCTCGTCGGCCACCCTTTGCGTACTCGACACGTCTCGGCCATCCTCCTGTCGCGCCAGGGCCACGCGTCCAGGACCCAATTCATTGACAGCCGACCTCTGACTGTAGTACAGATCAGGAATTCCGGCTCGCGACTGATAACCTTTCTCTAGAAAACTCTCTTGACTTGAGCTGCTCACCTGCGTTCTCGCAGATCACCATGTCGTACTTTGACCGCACTGCGTCGCCAGTCATGGGCCTTTCCCCCCAGCCTGCCCATCAGCTGTCCTTTGGCAGACCTGTCTTTTCGCATCAGTCTCAGTCGCTCGGCCATTCAGTCTCATGTTCCACTCGTCCAATCCTTCGATCCAGTTCGACTTTCGCCGGCCGCAAACGCTCCAGAGACGAGGCAGCAGCCAACCTCGACGACCCGGAGAAGGTGGTCCCAGCTCCCAAAGTCGAAGAGCCTGAAGAGGAGTGGGAGTATGGCCCCGGCATGGTTCTCATCAAGAAGACCACCCCCTACACTGCCGACGCTGGCAGCCAATCCGGTACCTGGCTTGAGGAGAAGGCTGCTCAAGAGCATGCCCGCAAACTTGAGGAGGCCACAATTGCCCAGAAGAAACTCTCTCAAGAACGCTCTTCCCTGAGGAGCAACAAGTCGCAGCGTCTCGGCCTCGCAAACGACCCTGTCCCGTCAAACCACATCGCGCAAAGCAACGGGAACAACTCTGGCCGCGACACCTCGCCTGACGCGCCCAGACAACCAGTCGTCGACGACTTCACCATGCATCTCGGCATTGGGTGGGCTCGCCTCAGTGACGACGAGCACATTCAAGCAGCCGCTCGCGGCTGGGCTCGCTACATTGACAACCACTTCCCTGTCACTGGCGCCAGGATTCTCCTGCAAAAGTCCCAAGAGGCCTACCTTGTTCAAGCCCGCGAGGGCTTCTTCCTCTTCGCCGAAAACCTGCGCGAGGGCCGACTTGTCAGCTCGGATCCCGAGCGTGCCTTCCTCAACCTCAAGTCATGCCCTGCCGTCTTCGATGGCCCCATGATGGCTGCCGTCGAGTCTCCTCGACCTCAATTCCAAGACACCCACAACTCGACGTGGAACACGCCCTCGACCTCTCAACGACTTCCTACTGTTCCCGACATGGACGTGGACATGAACTGAATGACTGCATCACTGGACTGGCGTTGATTTGATTTGCTTTGCTTGGGTCTGCTTTTTGGTGGTGTTGGGGTCGGGCTGCGCCAATACTGGTGACGGCTTTGCGCTGCGTTGTTGGTTCTCCAATCCAACAGGTCGGCTCAACCGGGGGACAAAAAGGTAACGGTGATTTACGGACGGCGTTGCCACTGGAAACTTGCTTTCGCACATACCGCGCACATGTACTATTAGTCAAAACAATCATCCATGCCTAAATTGAACAAGAGCATTTGAAGTCAAAAAGTTTTCCGATCCGCCATAGGACGCCGAATTGATTGGGCGCTGTGGACGACGGAGCCGCATGCTTGCGGGAGTTCGTGACTGGGTGGGACTGGGCGACAGTGGAGAATTAGCCGAAGCTTTGGCAGCTGGCAGGCCAATTGACAGTCGTGGAGTTGTGCTTTCACGCATCTGATTTGGTGCTGCTGGCTGACCTCGTCGATCTCGGTGGTCTTCCGGGTTGATCCTGTCGTCCAGCCCTGTTCTCGTCTCCTGGTCACACAATGTCAATTGTCTTGGCTAAATGTGAGCTCTCAACAGTCTGATAGCTGATAATCTGAGATGAGATGGTGTTGGGCGTCAGCCCCGGGGGTGAGAGTGCTGAACTGATTGATGACTCGAAGCTGATGGAGCCACGGGCAGTCTGGCAGCCAGTCACGGGTAGACTCGATAGTACTGTAGCAGCAGCAGCAGCCTCTCCGGAGTCAGCGATTGCTCGAGTTTGGGCCGGCCGAGTCTGGGGTCGGTCGATAGGCTGAGAGGTGCTGCAGGGGGGCCAGAAAATCCTTGACTACAACGTCCAGTCCGAGGCGAGTGCTTCCAGCCTGGCAGCTTGCTCACATGGTGCGTGCTATGGGAAATCTCAAACATGGGGAAATTCATGGATCCCTCGCGGTTGCGGTGTGCATGGAGCCGAGCCGGGCCAAATTGTTTGGTGGGCAATGCACGTCGATGTCCTGCAGGAGAAACAGACTTGGACGGCCTCATGGCAAAACAAGTGGCACACGCGCATGAGAACGCGACGAGACAGACCGTCTGTCCCTGGGAGAGGGGGAGGGGTGGCATGGCATGGCATGGCAAAATGGAGAATAGGAAAAAAGCTTTCACAAAGACAAGGCGAGGAAGACTACCTAGGTATCTACTCGGGCACCGCTACCTTCTGCAGGCGCTTCGAAATTCGAGTTGTCTTGTCCTGTTGATCCCAAAGCGAGGCTTGATCTTAATGCCCACCTTCCTGCCTTACTCACTCTCTATCTGTGTCTCGTCGATACTCTCTCTCTCTCTTGTTCTTGTTCCTCTTCCGCCTCTGCCTCTGCCTTATTACCTCGAGTTAAAGAGTCGCTGAGTCGTCCTCTCACACTTGATACCCTGAGATCGACCTGGACTCCATCATCCTAATTCTAATTGAACGAAGACTGCCGATCCCCGAATCCGACGCCCAATTGTGCTGAAGCCACCAGCCCAGAAGCTGGGGGAGGAAAGTCAAAAAGGCCGCCAAAAGCCATCCGGCAGCCCAGCCACCGCCAGCACATGCCCATGTCAGGGCGTGCCTGAATGATACCCAGCTGTGGCGACCGACAGGCACAGCCTCACGAGTTTTCCTATCCGCCAGTCAGACAGCCCGACAGTCAGACACCCGGCGATCTCCACCTCCAGCCCAGCTGCACACCCCCAAGAAGGCAGACCAGGCCGGCTCCTGAGCTGCAAGCGGCTGGCCCGTGACGGGACGAATACACATTGCATACCTAGGTAGACTAGCCCATAGCCTGCCTGTGTGTGTGTGTGTGTATAGGTGTGTGAGATTGGTGCTCCGTAGCCCAATAGGCCGTGCCCAAGGCCGTAGTCTATCTGGGTAGTGCGTAGGGTCAGTCGATGCTTTTTCCGCTTTCAGGTCTCGCATGTTGCTGGTAGAAGACCTCTCTTCTCCAGGACGTGGTTATCCCCTTCCCAACCCCGTCTTTCGTGGGCAGGCTCTGCTGAATGTTGCGCTCCTTGTGTAATGTTATGAAACAGAAGATGTTGATGCCATCGCGCAGCAGATCGCATGCCTTGTCTGCTGGTGACCTGACCGACCCCTCCTTTATGACATCCTACCAGCCTACCTACTTTCCCACCTAACTCCCGCTGATAACTGTTAGTACACCCCAACAGCAGACAATCCCTCACCTCCAGCCACACCGTGATCGCCCGCCCCAGACCCTCAACGGCGCCCATTTTATTTACCTATCTCCTCCGAGGGGCACTGGGCACTGGCACTGGCACGACCTGACCCATTCCAGAGGCGCTCTAACGCCTGCGGCCACTCTCCCAAGGCGCGGCCATGGTCTCGCAGCCCGACCACTCGTCCACGTCCGGTTCTGGGGGCACCATCACCGTGCGCGGCCCCAGCTCTGTCGTTGGCACCAGCTCCACCACCGGCGCGCGGCACCGATCCTCTCGACGCCACCACTACAACAGGTCCTACGCCGGCGGCACCTCCTACGTCCCGCAGAACGAGTTCCCCTGGTTCTCCCACTCCGGTGATGTCGAGATCGTCGTCAAGGTCCCGTCGGGCCACGAGAACCGCTACCTGCTGCACCGGCACACCCTCACGCGGTGTAGCGGTTTCTTCGAGGCGAGCACCAGTGAGCCGTGGTCCAAGGCAGTGGATGTGCCCGACCTGCCTGCGTTGCCTGCACCGGGACGAAATGGCGCTGCGGTAGGAGGAGAACTGGCGAGGATAGGCGAGGACAGCGGTAGCGCCGAGAGGGGAAGCACTGTGTCGCGGGCGAACATAGGCACGCCGAGGAAGAGGTGGAGGTACGAGCTCGACTACGGGAAGGGAGGCGACGACATACCCATGCTGGTGCAGAAGGAGGAGAGCAGCGGCAACAACACGACGTCTGCCGCGACGGGCCGTCTGATGGGGCCGCCAACCACGTCCATCTTCGGTGGGAGCTCGAGCAGCAGCAGCAGCAGCGCCGTTGGCCGAACAAAACACTCCCACAGCCAGTCGTCCTCGCGCGACTTCTTCCGATCCGTCGCGAACCTCAGCCTCCCCTCGCCCACGCACAACCAATACCCATTACCGACGAATACCTCCTCGAACCTGCCGCCGCCGCCGCCCGACGACCAAGACACACTCCGCGACTATGACAATCTCTTCCGCATAATGTACAATTTCTCGCCCGTTCTCGACGGAATAAATATCGCCGATGCATACGTACAGTGCAAATCGCTGCTCACTATAGCCGACCAGTACGATGCGCTATCCGTTGTCGGGCCGAGGGTAGATCACCACCTATTACAGTTCCAGAGCCGGCTGTGGAAACAAATAGCCAAATACCCCATCAGCTACCTTCGGCTGGGGCATCTGGCAAGAAGTAAGATCATCTTTCAGGAGGCTCTAATCCACGTTGTCGGCCAGTGGCCTGCCGGCGAGCGCAGCCTGAGAAACACTCTGCCCGAGTCAGTCCTGGATATCATCGAGGACAAAGTCGACGAGCTGGAGGAGACCGTCGCAAGGGTTGAGGGCCGCCTTTTCAGACTCAACCTGACCACGAGGTCCGGGGAACGAGTAACGCCAGCGACGGGCTACCTTGACTGGTTAGCCGTGAGTTTCTTCAGGCAGTGGCTCGCAGACAACACCACGCCCGGGCCAGTCACACCACCGCCCCAAAGCGACCGGAGAGCGATAGCACAAAACGGCGGAGGGCGGACGCGCAACAACTCAGGACCTAACAGCAACGGCAATACAGCACTCATCCCCGCATCAGCCGTGCAGCCAGTCATCCCCCTAGTGCCGCCGCTGGCCTCGCTAGGCCGCACGTACCGCACGTTGGGCGGCATGACGGGGGCCAGCGCGCCGGGCTACCTGACGCACGACGAGTGCAAGCGCTTCCTCAAGCTGACGCCCGAGATGTACAGCCGCGACAACCTGCGGCGGTTCGAGAAGCGCGTGGACGAGCTCAAGGCGATGGCGCGCGAGGTCGTCCGGCCGCTGATGGGAAGCGGCCTCGAGCTCGACCTCGGCGGCGGCAGCCGCGCCGCCGAGGGCATCGGTTACCTCACCTGCACGCGCGTCAGCGACCGGGACCTGCCGTGGGCTGTTGATGATTGATTCACTGATGGATGAATAGACGAATCGATGGTTGGATGGATGGATGCGCGATATGGCGAAATGAGAGGGAAGGGAATGTTTGAATGAGCGAGCCGAGCACGCTCGTAGGGAATGAGCGACTGAGCGATATTGATGACAATGGTTTATGCATTTACGGCGACTGGCCGGTGATGACGATGAGGAGGAGACTGTCAATACCTCTGAACGATGCATTTGGAAGAGCTGGTACAAAGGGCAAAGGGTAATCAAGTCCGCGGGCGTCGTCGGCGGTCGGATCTGTCTGTTTTCTCTCCTCCTCGGGCATTTCGGGGCGGCATTTACTTACCCCTTTCCTCTTCTGCAAAGTCATTTGTTTTGGGTCTGGCTGGCACTTGTTTGTCCCTTTCCATTTTCCTGTTTTTACGATATATCATGGACATTGATGACCCAACCTACTGTAACGAGCCTCTCATCACACGTCACACACACCCACATACATAGCTAGCTTACTTACCCTTCACGTACTATACCTAGGATACCCGTCAATCAGGAATACACACATAAAATAACTTGTGTTCCGTCCTTATCACAGCATGCATTGGAGATGAGCAAACAACTGTCGTGGACACATCATCATGATCGGGGCTACTCATGGAGGGCCGCTATGCTCCTTGAACACGCTAATCAGGCTACTTGGTCTTTCCAATCCAATCCGTCCGTCTAATCCTCCCCCGTCAAATCCAAGATCTGGACCTCGCTCTGCCTCCACACCCGGAACCCACCTGGCCTCCTGGGCCGGTCGGGCGGGACGGAGGCGTCCTCTCGGACCATACGGTCGGCCTCCTCCCGCGTGACCTCCACCTCGGTGAAGTAGCCGAGCCCCGCATCGCTCGTCCTGGGCATGTAGACCTTGGTCATTGGTGGGAATGACGACAACGGTATTGCACAATTGGCCTCGTGGGCGCTCCTAGATGGCGCTTGAGGGTTTCTGTTGTGGGATTTCAGGTCAGGCGTGCTGGGGCTACTCGAGCGTCGGGAGCAAGGCACCGGGACGTCTTGGGCGGCTCCCATAGACTTCCTCTTGGAGTAGAGGGCGTGCAGCTCTTCGAACTCTTCGTCCGAGTCCGAATCGGGCGGCGGCGGCGGCTTTGCCGTGTGCATGATGTTGCTCCTGCCCAGGGTCTCGGAGAGCCGACCGAAGTTCTTGATTGACGCCTGGGCCGCGGTGGAAGGAGCCCGGCTTGGGCGAGTTGGCCGCCTTGAGTGCTTCTCCGATCTGGCCGTTTTTGCACCCTTGCTTCTCTGCGTGCGCTTAGCAGCTGGGTTTCTAGGTGAATTGTCGGACGGGCAGTTATGTTTCCGCGGGCCTAGGCTTGTTTCTGTCCCAGGATCTGCCGTAAGACTGCGACCGGCATTGAAGAGGTCACCGTGCGGCTGGACATCCTGGGAGTTGTTGAAGATAGGTGACGTTGCGTAAGGTGGAGGTATGAGATCCTCGGTCAAGTTTCGAGATGCCGGAGAGGTGAGTGTTGGCGAGTGCCTCGTTTCAACGGGGCTGGATGAGATGATTATGGCCTCTGATACTGTCATCCTTGTCCTGGAGGCCCTCGGCGTTGCTTGTGAGCTTGCAATTGTCCAAGGGTTGGTGTCTAAGGAAAGCTCTGTGACCTTCTCTTTTGAGTTGATTGTCTTGGAGGATTTGGGTTGGTTGTCTTTCAATGCTTGACTTTGTCTTGGCTCCCTTCGCTCCACAGCCGTTGCAATGGAGGTTGTGGAACGCACGACAGGTTGTGTCGACCGTGATGGAGGCGATGATGACAATATCGACGCCGGCAACTCATGCTGCTTTTGTGATTGTGTAATGGGCTTCGTGCTCTTGACGTATTGATCAAGGGCTCCCGTTGGCATGTCTGAGGCTTTCTTCCGAGGCTTCTTGGCTGGTGCTTTCCTGGCCCCTTTCGCCATCTGTTTCGCCCTTTGCTTTCCTTCCCAGTCTTCCACTGCAAGCGGCACACCGAGTTTTGCCACCGTCTCTGGGACCCAGACGAGGTCAGGCTGGAATGGATCGAAAACCTTCTTTGGTCCTGCTTCCGCGTATCCGATCTGCTCGTCAACCTCGTCGTCACTGTTGAGTGCCAGGCCTGATCTCCCGTACGTAGATGTGACTTCGTCCTCTTCGGCATCCAGGTCTACACCGACGACGTCGTTTGGAATGTAGGAAATGCGCAACTCCGGTGTCCCGTCTGTACTGAAGTGAGTTCGTCGTATATTGATCGATCTGACCAGCTTTGCCTCTATACACTCGCGGACGTCCGGGTCGTCGGATTCCAGTTGTTTGTTGCTGAGATCCATCAAGGCTTGGTTCAACAAGCCCGGTGCCAGGACTCGAATAAACTTGACTGCGCCGATCTTGCAGACCCAGTCGAACGTCTCAGCCGTGAAGGCCCGCAGACCAGCAATATCAACCTCCCTCCTCGATGGAAGTTCCCTCTTCAATCCTTCGACCGTCTCAGCCTGTGATACCACCGGATGGGTGTAATACCTCAAGACCTCCATGCTCGGGAATTCGTCCGGTATCGTCAAGGCCTTGTGTTTGACGCGAAAGAACTTGCTTTCATTGGTCCGAAGCTCCCTCATCAAGTCCTCTCTCCACTTTCTCAGCGAGTCCTGGTCAGATCTCTTGATCCGGCACAGCCTCTTCCCGAACCCAGCCTTGGCCGCCTCGCACGCAACCTTGACGCCGCAGCCTGGCACGCCCTCGGGAATGTAATCACCCCCGCTCATCAACGCAACAAGCACCATTCCCTCCCTGTCGAGGCCGGTTTCACCCTGCCCCAACTCACGGACGTCGTAGACAGACACGTGGGTGGGCGTCTTTGCAGTTCGCGTGCCCTCTGAGGACCAGTTCCGCAGGGTGATTGTGCAGCCGAACATGATGGTATCCACGTCCTCGGACAAGACCGCATCCACAACACCTTGCTGCTGAAGAAGAGCGCACTCGGCCTCGGCCTCGCCAGGGGCGTCGTGGATGTGGAATCCGAAAAGCTTCACCAGACGCTTGGCCATTGCGACGGACACGCTGTCACCTGGACCGCGAGATCGCTTGTTGCGCTTGAACACGGGCTTATTGGGTCCGTCAAAGACAAGAACGGGGACAATTGACAGAGATAGCAGGCGGACCAGGCGGTAGAAGAGGGTGCGTATCGCCGGGTTCGCACCGCCCCGCGCGGCCTGGGCCTGGAATGACCATATCGCAAAGTCGATAGCGATGCGCAGTGGCCGCCCGGTCTGCTCCAGATGATCAATCGCAAGCTTGCACAGTGACACTCGCTTGCCCGCGCCGATCTCCTTGTAAATGCTGAGTATTCTGGTCAGCCACAGCGTGCACGATACTTGCCCGCAGGAGCAGTAGCAGGGGCTGGAGGACCGTCAACAAACCCTTTGATACCCATATTGGATGGAATGCCGTAGTAGCAGAGTCGAATTGAAGTCAAGCCATAGCGATATCGAGCAAATTCCGTGGGGATTTGGACTGTATGAAGCGTCAGATTCCTTTCAAAGGCCCGTCTGTCGTCCCGATTCCAAACCGGTGAAATGCACTAAAGGGATCTTAGTTAGGGGACTGTTGACATTTTACCGCTTTGGGCCGCTGCGACAGGGGTTGTGCATGTTTCCACAGAGACGGCAAACGACATGCGGCTCTCAGCGCAGCACATTGAGCCGCAACCACTTTAATGACTACCCCCGCGACGACCGTCATTGCTTCGCAACTTTGGGGGTAATTATTCTCCCTGCCCCAGAGTAATTCCCGACCGAACCCATCTTGTCGCCATGGCCGCTCCGGGAGCAACAACCCTCCCGCACCGAGCCGTGTCTAGCATCCGCACCTCTGGCGACGCGGCCTCGTCGTCCAACCCGCGCACCCCCATCCGCACGATACCGTCGATCCCGTCCCAGTTCAACTCGCCGTCCTCCCTCCGCGCAGAGGACGAGGTCCTGATCCTCGAGTTTGGCGCACGCAGGCTGCGCGCCGGGTTCGCGGGCGACGCCGTGCCCAAGGCGCTGGTGGCGTTCACACCGTCGCAGGCGCGGCGCGTCGGGGACCTGCGCGCGTGGGAGGTCGGCCACGTGGAAGACTGGGCGAGGGGAAGCAAGTGGGGAGAGGAGCATGAGCTGTGGAGGAACGATGTTAGGGGCTTGGACCTGGGCCTGGTTGGGGACCGCATGGAGAGGGGGCTGAGGGAGGCTTTCAACAAGTACGGCGACGCGTCCCATACATGTCCTTTTGTACGCGAATCTCCATGGCTAATTTTTGGTCTACGTAGATATCTCCTAATTGACTCTCGGCCGCGGAGGATGGTCGCTGTCCTGCCTTCCGGCGCACCCTTGCCGCTACTAGCCACTGCGCTGGATACGCTGTTCAACAGATTCCATGCCCCAGCCGTGTCACTGCTGTCCTCGCCTGTCGCCTGTGCGATTTCTGCTGGTGTGCGCTCGGCGCTGGTCATTGATCTGGGCTGGTATGAGACGGTCGTGACCGGCGTCTACGAGTACAGAGAAGTGCAGAGCAGCCGCAGTGTTCGTGCTGGCAAGCTGTTGGTGGACAATACACATAAGCTGCTGGCAACTGCTCTCGGAAAGGCGCCGTCTCTTGAGGAGGAGGATGCCGAAAAGAAAGCCGAGCATGTCGTGTCCTTCGAGGAATGCGAGGATGTCGCCAGTCGGCTGGTGTGGTGCAAGCATTCCCGTGGCCCGTTGTCGACGAGCCAACCACCGCAGGAAGGCTTGCCTACAGTCACTGAACAAGACGAGTCTGAATCAAGCAATCCACCAACCGGCGGCAGCCTGTCTAGTCCCACTACAGTCCCGTTGAAATCGACGAACCCGCCAAAGAGGCTCGACTTGACCTATGATCAGCTCGCCACCCCGTCTGAGGATACATTCTTTGCTTCTGAGCAGCCTCACCATGCCTTTGATGATGAGGAGCTCCCCATCCCCCTTCTCATCTACCGCAGCCTCCTGAAGCTCCCCATGGACGTCCGGGCCCTATGTATGGCCCGAATCATCTTCACTGGCGGTTGCTCCAGCGTCCTCGGCCTGCGCGGACGGATCTTTGACGAAGTGAACCACCTCATTGAGAACCACGGATGGGATCCTGTGCATGGGAAGGGTGTGGAGGCTTACAAGACCAATCCAAAGCTACGGCGGGGGAGCAGACAGGCGGGCGATGGTGGGCCTACGGATGCTGAGGGCACCGGTGACAGTGGTGGGGGAAGTGGAGGTGGAGGAGGTCACGAAGTCGATGGTATGTGGGTTGATGCACCCAAACAAGAGAGGGAGCCGGAGCTGGACCCGATCGATGACCAGTTGCGGAAAGGAAGGCAAGAGAAGCCCAGGCTGCAAGGGCAGTTGCGGGCAATTGAATCCCTAGGTGCGTGGAGCGGTGCGAGCTTGCTGAACCTGCTCAAGATACCTGCCCTGGCGACGGTGGAGCGCGAAACCTGGAGGGAGCAAGGGATCGCAGGGGCGTCGCGACCGACCGAGGTGGACCACAAGGTTGCCCAACGCCAGAGCATGGGCGCCGGCGGGCTGATGCGCAACACCAATGCCAATTGGACACTCGGGGTTTGGGGATATCTGTAAACGGTCGACGAAAACCCTTTACCGATGGATACGTTGCCTTAGTTCAGTATACGAATGCCAGAACTTGGTGGTTGGTACCAGTACACGGCGGAAGGCCTCTCTCCCCGTCCTCCGAACACACACGAAGTGAGTTGGGGGCCACTCCCAACTCCATCACAATGTTCAGGGACACATGGCCAGAATATCGCCAACAGAGGCAGGTGCAGGTAATGGAAAGGCAGGAGCTTGCTTGTTGTAGCTTCATGTGGCTAGAACAGCAACAGCTCTTTGGTGAAGACAAAACATGTTGGCCATGATAGAGACATGTTGGCCTGTCACTCCTGCCTGAGAGAGGCAGAGAGAGAAGGAGAGACACTAATTACAAAACAAGGTGGGTTTCCAGTGAAGAAGCGTCAAGTGAGGTGAAGGGCAGTCAACCCTCAGCTGGGAGGAAGGGATGTTTTCTGTTCACACGACACTGGTCGACACCAATTCCTGGCATTGGAAGGAGCCACCTCCATGGTTCAAAAGACACTGCCGTTCCTGACTGCCCATCGGGATAGAAACTCGTGAGAAGCTCTTGCCTTCGCTGTATCAAAGTGAGTAACAAAGCCAAGTCAGATCCGGAGCCCTCGATTCCTTGTTGACGACTTCAAACCTTGCCCATCCCTTTCCTCTCCCAGAATCCACGACAACCCTCACCGACCTGCCACTCGTTTTTTTGATCGTGTCTGTTTGTTCCGGACAACCACTGTTTATTGATACTGTTCGCTCTTTGCTCCAAGTCCACCCATCCAAGGCGTCACGTTCCTTGACCTTCCTCCACCTCCCGCCTACCACAGAAAACACCAACCTCGGATGACCTTGGGGCCAAAAGCCGGTGGCAACAACACTGCTGGCCCATTGCAGCTTGAAAGGCAGCTCCTCACCTCAGCAAACGTTTCCGTCTCATCTACCCAGAGTCGTTCCAGCTTGCCTGCCGCCTGGTATTGCTGTGACCAGCCTGACAACTTCATAGGTAAGGCATCCATTGCCTCAACATCATCACATCTTGTATCCAAGCTTTGATCCTACCACTTTGCACTGCTCTTTCACTGCCTTTCCATCCCCGTCCAATTGATTCAGCATCCCTTCGTGTATGATCGTCCCTGGAGATGCCTACTTCCAACACTCGCAAGAAAGCGAGGAAGCTCCTCAAAGAGCTATGGGAGCTGCAAACAGAGGATGTTCCCATGACCGCCTCCACCCTGGTCAAGATCAAGTATCTACTGGGAAGCACCACACGATGCAATCGCATTGATGTCGTCTCCCCCAAGTTCCTCGCCGACCTCCCCACTTGTCCATTGGAGATTACAGACAGCAGGCTTCCAGAATTCATCCCAACATCAAACTTCGTTCGTTGCCAGCTTGAGGATCAGAAACTGACAGGCTCCCGCAGCCACCACTGTCAGCAGGATCCGATCGCCCTCCCAGCAATTCTCGCCTTTCTCGACCTTGTCTGCTCGTCCAAAGAAACTCCAAGAAAGTCTTCACATGCCACACAGTTCCGCTGGCATTGCTCTCTGACGCATCGGACCCACGTCATTTTTGCCTTCATCGACTTCAAGATGAAGTCCAGGGTGTACAGCATTGAGGAGCTGCTCAATCTCAGAGCCTCTGCTTCGTCAGATGTGCTTGTGGGAGTTTCACAGGGAAACGAACTTGGTATTTCAAGTCCTTCTTATGCTCCAGGCCTGTTCAGTCGCCCACTGACCTTGGGCCCTGCAG
Source organism: Diaporthe capsici (assembly GCA_013364905.1). Classification (NCBI taxonomy): domain Eukaryota; kingdom Fungi; phylum Ascomycota; class Sordariomycetes; order Diaporthales; family Diaporthaceae; genus Diaporthe; species Diaporthe capsici. Next base: position 669,280 of record WNXA01000006.1, on the reverse strand, counting down.
CTGAGATGGTTCGCAACAAGTCTCGTGTCAATTCCGTCAGCTCTCGCAGCTACAACTCAAACTCGCTCAAGCGCAGCGACAAGAAGAAGACCGTGGATGATTCCTCCACTGCCTCTGAGGAAGTCATTTTCAAGGGAAACATGGGCCGCCGACCCATCAAGCAGGACTCTGCGAACGCCAACAGCGCCGACAACACTAAGGTGCCTCCACCCGCATCTGTCCCTGGCCTCCCTGACCAGTCTATCACTGCACCTGTCGCTCCTGTACCAGATCCCACTCAGCTCATGGAGTGGAAGTATCGTGGTCGCAGCGGGGCCGAGATCATGGTCAACGAGCCTCTGCCAGCTCCCACGGGCCTTATTGCCCAGCACAGCGAAGGTTTCCAACGTTTCTACAAGGCAGTTGTGTCTCCCACTCACGTTCGTGTGACTGCTGGAGGTCGCATTGTTCCCAACACACGCAACCCTGCCTCTCCGACCGCGAAGCGTCCCAAGGACATGGAGAGCGTCACGAACGACGAAAAGGCGGAGCCTGCTCCCGCACCAGCGTCTGCGCCGAAGCAGCCTGCAGCAATCATGGGAATGCCTCAGCCCATGCCATTCTTCTATCCCGGCTATCCCGGTATGCCACCTATGCATCCAATGACTGGCATGCCAATGCCCATGATGCCGCCAGGATTCCCCTTCCCGATGCCAGTCCCTGCTGCGCCTGCCGCCAACAGTGCTGAGGAGGCTGTCCGGAAGGAGAATCAGAACAAGAAGGCCGAAGAGCACACAGCCGCTTCTGAGCTCCAGTCTGGAAAGCCCGGCATCAAGCTCTCACCTCCGGATCAGTTCGACCACACCAAGCCATTCATGTACAACGGCCAGCAGTGGATGTTCCCAATGTTCCCAGCTCCATACCCGGGCTTCCTTAGAATGCCGCCTCCGGGGTATGCTGGCCATATGCCTGGACCACCCATGATGATGCCACCTCAAATGCCCATGGGCGCGATGATGGGTCCTATGGGCCCGATGCCACCAATGGGACCAATGGGTCCGGTGGGACATCCCCCATCCGCAGGTGCTTCCACCATGACTACTGCTGCGCCATCGTCCTCCCGTCAATCTACTCCTCAGCCTCCCTCCAAACCGCCGATATCTTCCATCCGCCCGAGCCAGATCACGAGGAAGCAAATTGACGGCCTTCGGGCCAGTCTCAAGTACCATGAGGATCAGTTGCAGTACAACAAGCACCAGATCGACGAGACCGACATGGAACGCAAGATCGAGCTGCTCAACCATGATATTGAACGCTTTGAGAAGGTTTTCCAGGCTCAGACGGGATTTGAAGAGAAGCACTACCCCAAGACTGACAAGGACAAGGACGAGGCGACCTCGTCAAGTGGTCGCAGCTCGGTGCCTTCATCCAAGACACAGTCTCAGTCAGAGGAAAGCAAGGAAAGCAAAGAGAGCAAGGCGACTACGATGACCAACACCTCTCACTCTCAGCCAAAGCTGAGAAAGAAGGATCGGTCTCGTGACTCGGTCGGCATCAACTCAAACAAGAGCAGCACCGCATCGTACAGCCTGGAAGAGTCTGCTCAAGATCACCTTTTAGCGTCCATGCAAGCTGGAAAGAAATCCAGCCTGCCCAGCGGAGCTGTTCGTGCGCCTGTATTCCAACCGCGCTCAGTTTCGACCTTGTCTTGTCCTGTGCCCAGCAGCAACGGACAGGCCTGGAAGACAGGCAAAGTTGAGGGAGGCATAACTCAGGAACAGCTTGAGGCGGCCGAGAAGAAACTCGTTGCTGCAGGTTCCAAGGCTTGGATTGTGCCCCACGAGGTCAATGGGGAGTCCGGTCAGCCTTCTCATCGTGGGACTCCACGAGGGCACGACAGCCTTGGCGTTCCCTACTTGGTTGGAACACTGCCACGAGGTATCAACCCCTATGCTGGCCATCGCTTCGAGTACGAGTACAGCCGCAAGTTGACGGACGAGGAGCTTCAAGCTCGCCACCTCTACTTCGGAAAGGCGCCTCGATCTGTTAGCCAAGGTTTGCCCAAGTACGATGGCAGGAACTTTTACCCACCCTCGCCGGCCAAGCACATCACTCCAAACGAATCACCCAGTGTCCGGCGCGCCCGGATCCCAATCGGTGCGCCTGAGGTTGATTACGGCTTTACAGCACCCGACGGCACAGAAATTGACCCATTCCGTGCGGGGGCTCCCCGCGACACCCTCCCGAAGGGCGTCGGGGCCCCGGTCAGCAGCAGAGCTTCCTCGGTGAAGTCTGCTCAGTCATTCAGCAGCCAGGCTGACGACCACGCTGAACAGTTCAAGAAGGCCTTGGAGGAGTCCAAGAAGTTGCAGGACACCGATGTCTCCCGCGAGTCTGTTTCCGAGGCCAGTGTGAATGAGACAAAGTCGCTCGATTTTAGTGATGCACGATCCAATGGCACCAGGTACGGTTAATTCCCCTGATAACCCGCTTCTGTCTAACATTGCTCTCCTACAGCTCGAAGCTCTGGCAGAGCATGGTGAAGAGAGGCTTTACCGCCAGTGACGTTCTTCCTAGTACTGTCACTTCGACAACGGCTCAAGGCTACCTGCCGCATTTCACTGGCAATGCCTCAGCCTCGCTCAGTCCCACGCTTTCTGGCACAGTCACTTCTCCCATCCGCGATTCATCTGTCAAGGACGCTGACACCAATGCCAACGGCTCGACATTCATGGCTCCGAAGAGTGGCGAGAATACCCCGCCTGTTCCTTCCGACCGCATCTCCATCTCGGACACTCTCCGCAACATGGTCGGCATGAAGTCGCCCGCTTGGGCTCACTGAATCCCGTGACACCCAAATCTCAGCCTCTCCGATGGTTGGCAAATACATCGTACCAGCTACCGGAACTATTCACGAGACGGTCACCACCATCATCATCCACCGCGATACAAATCTGCTGTTTGTTCGTACGCGCGACGGCAACTGCCTGTCCAAGGCGACATCACCCATTATCTTTATCATGTCTTGCAACACCCGAGTAGCTGTTTGACGTCGCTATTGCGCAACAAAACTGTCGGGGGCTATCATATGTTACCCAGGAAGTATTTCCTTCGCATGATTGTATTTCATTTTGTCCAGGGTATCAGTTCGTGTGCTTCTGTGGAAGGGGAAAGAGAACATCTCGCTTAGATTTCAACATCGAGGCAAGTTCTCGGGCTGCCGACAGGCATGTATTAGGCTGGGTATTGAGGCGACGCAACCGCTGGCCAACATCACTCAGCATCTCATGGAGGAGATGATCACGACGCAGGATGCCACTGTTCTATTCACTTGCCCACAACTTTGGAGGAAACATCTCATAGGCAGAACAGAGACACCCTCTGATATTAGACCATAGGGCTGGCTAGTACAGCAAATGTACTATGACATGCTATCAACCTAGACCGCTTGATTGTGATAAACCGCCTAGTGACGCTTCGCTTCTTGGCCAGATTCAAGTCTCCCTGGTAGCTATTTGTCCCCCATTCGGCAAGTACTGAGCAAAAACACCTTTAACGAATGGGAATTAGGGGGAAGGGGAGACATCCGCCGACTTGATTCATGTTCAGCAGTTGAGACTGTGGCCTGGCACGTGTCTCTGGCTGAAAAGACGCATGTCTTCGCTCACCCAAGCCTTGGACCCTAAAGGAAACCCAACATCTTCGGCTCCTTGGCTTAGTGCAGTCGCAGGTGCAGATTCCGCGGTGAGTAGGATGGCCAAATGGTCTTTGGCGGCTCGAGAAGAAGAAGAAGCTGTGTCTTGCACTTGACGACGTCGGGCAAATAAGGCCTCCATGCAAGCTGCGGACACACGTCCCTCTTCAGCGACCGGGGGGGGGGACTCGAGAGGCATCACAAAACGAGCCGAGAGGTTTGCAGAGTACAGCAGCTGCCATGACTAAATGGAGATTCATCGGGAGAACCGTCTTGATTTAAAGATCTATTAAAGGGCCTTGACAAGTCCAGAGTCTGCGGCAAGAAAATGTGCCTCACCATCAAACCCCCAACACAACCGAAAAGCAAAGCCTTCTAATTGAACGAGGTCTGCAGGCGAGAGCAGGAAGCGGTGATTCAAAAGTTGCTCCAGCTGGGTTTACTCTTCGCCACGCGTATACCACACCGACCATAAGGAGAGGTTGATGTGGAGATTTAAGTGGCGGTCACATTGTATCATCATGTTTGGCACAGGTTGCCGTACGTACGTTGACACCTACCTGGAATCTACCAGACGTCTTGAATATTCTGGACCTGTTGGTCTAAAAGGACGATCTTGGCGGTTCTAGTTGATCTGCTGGGTTAGCATGGTGCACGGTGGTATAGCAATGCATAGCAGCTGCCCGCCATTGAACGAGCAGTCTGCGGGAGTCTGCTCGTCCATGACAAGGCAAGCTGTGACTTCGGGAGACCTCCCATGGAACACTTCACATCGCAGCAGATGAGAGCTGGAAGTCTGTGAAATGGCCATTGAGCGCAGAGGCTCTGACTTGTGTGTATTGATCTCTGCTACCGATCCGCGCCGCATCCCTCGTAACGTAGAACGGCCGTGTAGACGCCGAAATCGTGACCGGGTCGAGCATGCATCGGGGCTCAGCGATCACAGTCGCCGGCCGTCGAGACATGTCGTGGTATCCATCAAAACGTCGCAGCAGAACTTTTCCGGTCCTCCTCCCCACAAGCGGTGAATGGTCATTTGGGTTGGTCTCTTTTTGGTTGGGTGGTCGTAGCCTCAGGCAGGGGAGTCGCTTATTTGGCGGCGGCCTTGCCCTTGACACCAGCCTCGCGGCCGGCCTTGATGCGCTCCAGGATGGACTCGCGGTCCTTGTCGAGCTTCAACTTGGTGATGACGACGTTGGAGGGGTGGATGCCCAGGGGGACGGACTGGCCCGAGACCTTCTCGCGGGTGACACGCTCGACGTGGATCACGTACTTGAGACGGTACACGGAGGTGACCTTGCCCTCCTTGTCCTTGTTGGAGCCGCGGACGATCTGGACCTCGTCATCCTTGCGGATGGGGATGCTGCGGACCTGTTTTGACGGACGAGGTCAGCAAGAGCGGTCGGAGGCGAGGAGGGTTGAGAGCGGGGCTGTAGACCTACGTTGTACTTCTCACGGAGCTCCTTGCTGAGAGGGGCGCTCATGATGTTGCGACGAACGCTGGAGGGGGCCTCGAAGTGCGCCTTGCGCGACTTGCGGCGGGAGGAGTGGAGGGCTGTACGAGTAGGACCATCGTTAGTTTTTCAATCGTCCCAACGGGAGCTGTATCATGCTGTTGCATGCTGTTGCACACGTACTGGAGTTGACCTTGGCCATTTTGATGGATTTTTGCCGCGAGGATTGGGGTGATCTGGTTGACTGGTCGCTGCCGAAGAGAGGAATGAGGAGGGAATAGACCAAGGTCGTGGAAATTTTGAGCTCGTTGAGGTCTGGGCGCACACCCTGCGCTCCACCCACGCTTGCAAAATGTGGATCGGAGCTTTCGGCGCAGTCTTTCCGTGACGCCAAGACCAAAGCGGAAGAGGCGGTCAGAATTCGGACGCGCACCCGGCAGAATCCCCTCCCGTGGAATACTTAAACCCAGCCGCCCTCCCGCCTTCTTCCTCCTCTTCTCTCTTTTTTCCTTTCTTCATACTTACCTTGTATGTTAAAGTTAACCATGAAGAATAGAAACTCAAGAATGTCAGCTAACATCATCACAGGTCTGAACTGCGGTGGATCACGAATCACTGTAGTTAGGTTGGAAAGCCTGCATAGCACATCGTGGCGCTGACCAGTCTGGTTTGTCCTTCGGGGCCGACCTGGGCGGAATTTTTGATATCCCACAGCCTGCCTGACTGTTCTTTTTTTCATTGTGCTCGGTCGCTTGCGACCGACATGAAGAAGAAGCTTAGTGACAGATTTGTAACACGTCAGGGCCACCCTTGCCGCTGACACCCTAGCGTGGTTGCTCCCTGGCGCAACACTGTAGCACACACGAGCGCGTCTTTTGAGAAGCCTGCCACTAGAAAAGGAGCCTCGCTTTCAACGCTTCGCTGCTTCTACCACCATCGCATGGTCGTAGAAGGCATGCATGTATCAACTGTACATCAAGGGGCGTAGGTATGTGCAGTGAGGAAGCCTGCCAGCAGGTGTGGGTTTGTTGTGTTGGCGCTAGTGGCATGCCAGCCGGCCCGCCTGTCTAAACATCGCTTACGGTACCTTAGGCGTTGGTTTGCTCTCTATGCAAGACCCAGACGACTCGTCCAATGTGAGGGATGTCATATTTGTACACCCGTTCGGAGTGCTTTGTAGATGACCGGTTGCATTTAGATCCCCAGACACCTGCCAGCCTGCCAGGCCAGCTGTGTTAAAACCCTTGCCGTGATCTTCCCACTCCCTTGACCTGAGATGTGTTCCCTTTGGAGAACCTCTCTTGGGGTGTCCTCCCTTGAGATACACTCTTTTGGATACCCTCCTCTGGGATACCCTCCTCTGGGATACCCTCCTCTGGGATACCCTCCTCTGGGATACCCTCCTCTGGGATACCCTCCTCTGGGATACCCTCCTCTGGGATACCCTCCTCTGGGTTACCCCATGGGATAATTGAGAGGGTGTGTGTCGGTGTGTAGGTGTAATGCAGACTGCTTATATAAGCAGCTAACTACAAGCCCTTGGGGTTCCTTCTGCAGCGCCCTAGGGCCCTCTGGATGACCTCCTTTTTGCTTAGAGAGATAGCTCTCACTCAACTTGAATTAATGTATTTGAGGCCAGCTGCTGTCTCTGATCCCTCTCGTGACAGTAGACTTTGCCCGTAGACTCTGCCTGTAGACTCTGTGCCTGTAGACTCACTGCCTGTAGACTCTGCCCGTAGATTGCCCGCTATGGACTGTCTTCAAGAGGAGGGATGCTTTCAAAGGATGCTTCTTGAGAAGAAACGCGGTCCCAGGAGGAGACGGGAGGCTTTTAGAAGGTTTGGAGGTAACAATTTTTGAGGAGGATGCAGGAGCTGCCCAGGGTTGGAGCTTAAAGAATACTTTTGAAGGTCCTTTAGATGCTTTTCGGGGGCGGGGGGCCCTGTGAGGAGGAAATGAGAGGCTGTTAGAAGATTTCGAGGCAAAAACCCCTTGCAAGGAGGGGGCAGCAGCTGTCTAGTGGAGCTCAAGAGAACGTTGTTATGAGAAGCGGTTGTCGTGAGAAGAAGTTGTCGCGAGAAAGTGCTATTGCGGGAGGAAGAGGTGACGATCATAAGAACTTATTAGGCTGCTCCAAGAGGATATCCGCACGATGATGTGTAGTGATTATGAGAAGATAGTGGGAAGAAGTTCTTGGAATATGGCTCCTTGTTTCTACACCTCAAACCAGACCTGCTCTCAAAATTGTCACTTCCAGCTTTGCTTGGCCAAGAAGAGAAGATTATCATGACCCGCCAGCGTATCTTCCCAGACTCAACACGTTCACCATACCTTATTCCAAACTGATTAAGCCCCTGAGGCTTGCCTCTTCGGGTCCTTGTTAAACATTGCTCACTTGAGTGAGTTTGGCCTACTGTTTCCGTCATTGCTACCAGGGCAGCGTTGTTTATTTCGCTCCCTTAGGTGATGAGCTGTAGACTTTGTAGCTGCCTGGGTAGCCCACAAGCTTGGCATGGCTGTCTCCTGGTATAACAAGATCTACCAACACTCAAGGTTGGGTCAAGAAACGAATGCCTCGCTCGACAGATCTGGCGCACAGTCGACTTTTCAACCAGCAGTAGACTCAGCAATAGACTCGGGCTGCAATTTGAGTCGGATGCTGTGGACAGACTATGGTCTACCTTGCGAATCGGAGACGTTAATATGAATTTGTCCTGCCGTATCGGGTGCACAAACTTGCTCCGAATGCCTGACCATACGCATTCATCCGGTTCTGTTCGGGTGTATAACACTCGCCGCAACTGGCCGCAAAGCCATTTTCCCCTGTATATTGCAACATTCCAGTCATGGGAAACGTCTGTTCATATGTTCAATATAGCTTAGCAGCCCTGAATGACTAGATGTAACAGCATTGTGTAGTTACTCACGCTGCTCGCACATATAAAACCCGTCCACAAGATTTCTCCTTGGCCAGTCACAGCTCTATCGCACATAATTCGTTACAGTATTTCACTCAGTCGACTGGATCAGAATTTAAATGCGTTTATTTTTCCTTCCCTTTGTACACCGTTATTAAAGGAACACATTTTCTACTTCTGCAGTTTACCAGAACTTCTCTCCTTGGGTCTACGGTATGCACTACCTCAAGCGTTGAGGCCGCTCTCTCCCGCACTTCCTGCTTGCAGATATACCATGAGAACCGCAGAATACCTAAAAGTCAACGAAAGGAACAATAATTAGCCTAGATCAAAACGATGTCAAAGTTCAGGTTGGGTCTAGTCCTTACGCAGCGGTACCGGCTAACACTTCGAATGGCTTTGCCAGAGTCGTAGCTCCGACCACTGCTGTGAACATGACAATGAAAGCCGTGATGACTCCCAAACGTGCGAGGTTGCTGGTTACAAAATGTAAGGCCCACATTGGCGCGAGCAATAGGACCACTCCCACCACGATAATAGTAGCACTGACAGTGACCTCGATTCGAGTATGACTGTAGTAATAGGTCGACTTCGAAACGCTCTGGTCCGAACGTGGCTGACGGCGGAACAGCTTGACCTTCAGGAATGGCTCGTACCGTTCCAGCAATCGGTGCAGCAGGGATCTTTTTCGGAATACCAAGGGCACTACGTCCCCTCCAGTCTTGATGAATTGTTGCTCTGCAAGGCTGATTGCACCAGGGTTAGAAGCAAACCAGTTCTCTACGTTGGCGATCTGATAGTCTTGCGCGCGTGTCCAGCTGCTGATAGCGGCATATGATACCAGATACTCGTCTTCCGATGAAAGTCAGCAAGGGCGTCCGGGAAAAACCAAAGCATTCCAAACTGCACCGATATCTTACTGTATTCTTTGAGGAGAGGGACCAATTCTTCTACGGCTTGTGTTCGATCTTGCTGTGGATCATTTCGAAGCGACCCAGAGTTGCCCTGATCATCGGTACTCTGTTGAGCGCGGGTGTCGATGGCACAGAGCGCTTCTTCCTTCTCTGCAACCCTATTCTGCATGAAAAGAAGAACTCGAGCATTTAAGCTCCCAAATCTTCGGACGAGGAAGAAGTCGTTGGAAGATGCCATCCATTTCGAGAATGCCGGGTACCCTTTGTATTTCCAAGGCTTGCTGCGCCATTCGTCGAAGGAAATCGGCTGATGCTGGACTGGTTCACTGCCTGGGGTTGTGAGCTCCTGCTTGCGCTGCGCATCTTGCCACCCCTGCATGTCTTCCTCGTCGTCACCATTCGGCTTCGAGTTGTAACCGGCTCTACCCATATTGTCGCTGGTAGTTGGAATGCTAGATTGCAGGCTATCTCACACGTGATATGCCGAAACAACTTGCACTCTCGTGAGCTTCCATTCAATGTCACTGCTGATTTTCAACTCGCTCCATTACCCATTTTTTGTTTTTTTGCGGCTGGGGTTTTTGCGGCTGGTCCAATAGTGTCACGCACATGCGTATGCAATGTCAGCAATATCCAGTCTGACCAATAGGAGGTGAGGCGCTATATTTTAAGCAAACAATTTTACATGCTAATGCACTGGGTTCCAAAGGATGAGAAGACTTGGGCGTGTTGAGGGTTCAACGTCTCAACAACGCTTTCATCATATCAATGAAATCTCCATTAGAATCACCTGTGCCAAACGTCAGCACAAAGCTATCCATGTACATCTTACTGCCATTTATCAATATGTTTGGGCAAGTCTAATCGTTGTGTCAGATGCGTACGGCTGACACGGTGTACTGGAGGTTGTTTCCAATTTAGACTCAACACCGCTGAGTATCAAGTAGATCTGGGTTGTCATTTGGCCGGCCAGTAAGCACTCGCACAGATTTGGAAAGTTCACTTGTTTACACATCAATAGCACGCTATGTGTGAAGCAATCTACTTTTCATTGCACTTCTCAAATATACCGTGACCAGGAGTAACTAGTCAGTGACGGCTGTGAGGATGCCAACTGCGGAAGATGAGTACTACACAAAGGCCTTCCGATAAACGAAATTCTACCTAATTTACTGGTCCGAGGCGGCCTTACCGCTTCTGCTCAATCTGTTTCCCATGCCCTTCGCCTTTGACCCGAACACTGGGAGATGCCTTCTCGGAAGGGCTTCGACAGCATAGATCAACGGAAAATAAACAAATAACTCATCTTCTATATAGCCCGGCAACATGTACTTTTATGAGTTCAATGCTGCATTTCTCAACGCAATATTCTGTGCCGTAGCTTTGAGAACGATATGTGGAACCTTGCATCACTCGACTGTTGTCACGGGTGGCTCTCCCCGACAACTTACAACAAGCTGTGAGTCTTGAATTTACTCACCAGCATCGACATCCTCTTCTCCTGGGATCAAGCCAAGGTAGACCTGCTTATTCCAGGCCTTCGCCTGTCTGTCCACGTCACGAGTCTTACAGCCTCTGAACTCTTGCCTGTCGACAGGGAGGAGCTTGGGGCAGAATTCATCACCGTCATAGCTGTGGGCGTCCTTGTCCCCGAGATTGGCTTTGTCGGTGAGCGGAGGCTGGAATCGGTTCTTGGGCGGATACGTCGGCCCACGGTTCTTCAACCAATACTTGGCTTTTTTGGCTTCAGCACGCTCAGCTTTGGGGTGGTAGAACTGTGATTGATCGTGCTGTGGAACGAAGTCCTGGTCCATGCTGTGGTGCTGTGCAGACATACTGTTCAAGATTTCGTGGCCGGGTGAGGTTGCAAACAATCCGCTAGAGTTCAATTGGAATAATGTAGCGAAAAGAATTTGGGGATGTCAAATATGGGTGGTTACAACGTCGATTTGGCCAGAAACGGCAATGTGTATGGGAGAAAGTTGCAGCAAAGTAGAAGAGTGTCTTGGGGTATTATAATGGATGGTGTCCTCCAAGACCTCACAAATAGAGATATTGACAATATGGACTGAGTGCCATTGAAACGGAACCCCTTGGTTAAGAGTTGACAATGTACCTAGGTAGCTCCTCAATAAGGTCAACTGTTGGTTGGCCCGAGCGGTCCCCTTCCATACAAGGCCAGTCATTTCAACCAACACTGTCACATAGAACAAAAGCATTATCTCAGAGCCTTCAAAGACTCTTTTCTTTTCTTTTATTGTTATGCAGTCATAGGGCTGGTATGTTGACATGATTCTGTTCTTAGGGGAAAAGACAGAGGGTCACAATGCCCTGGTGCCCAAACCGAGCAAGACCTTGTAACATTGTGCATGGCTTTTCGATGTCTATTCACATGAATCATGCTATTGTCTTCGCCCTTTTTTGGAATGTATGCGGTGCAGATCATGGCCAGGTGATCGCAAGGGCTTGGTGTTTTGATCCTGATTGAGAGGCTCTAGTTGCGGCTCTCGCAAGGCGCGACGCGCCGCCCCGTGCCGCCCTCAACATGAGCGGCTTGTTATCCAACCAAACCTACCTTGTTCTGGTTGGAACGAAAAAGATGTCAATTGAAGTGGCCTATTGCTGGCCCTGGGAAGGTGTGTATCATGCAACCAGTCTCACCACCAGCCATCAGAGCGATGATGAAAGCGAATAGATTCCGATGAGTCTGAAGTTGGCCAGTATTAGCAGACGCTGCCGCGCCGGAACCCAAGTTGAAGACTGCGATTTATTCATGGTCGCTCGAGACCTAGTGTCAGATCAGCTCATGCTTCCCAAGGTCTTTGCAACTGAGAGGCAAGAGGGGTGTCAGGATTTCAGCACACGAAATGACGTGTCCCGAGAACTCTGCTCAGTTTCTTCACTCTTAAGGGTATATCATGACCGTAAGGTTGATCAGAGACTAATTCTCATCGATCAAAACACACCTATCAAGTTGGAACAATAGCAGCTCACATCAAAGATCACCTTTACATCTGTGTCCGCGTCAGCCTCAGCACCGGGCTTACCGTGCTACCGCTCCAAGGTGAAGCTATCACAAAGACTGTAAGAAGAATAAATGCACAGAGGGTACGTCTTAGATTTATATTTGACTTAAATCGCGAAGATTGAACAAGTGCCTGGAATAGTCTGTTTTCATGAAAATGATAGGTTCGTTTGACAATTTAGTTCTTCTATCTAATTCAAGTTCCTATGCTCCCCCCACACCAACTATTGCAAGGATCTACCGTCACAATCTGGTCTGCCGAATATTGTCTACCACTCACCTCAAAGACCGATTTCACAAACCCGTACAGCTCACCGTTGGAAATACGCCGCCGTGCCCAGTCTTATCTCAACCTCGACCTCACGCTGGGTCGTCCAGGCTACGTGAGGTTAAGACGACCGTTCTCTCAGTACTATTGATCAGAAATTTACTCGAAGTCCTCGGCTTCATCGTAAGTACTGTCCTCATTTTCAAGGTGCTGGCAGACTCCATTGGAGACGGCCTTGTTGTCACGCTTGATGCGAAGATCCACGTCCCTGCCTTTGCAACCTCGGTGCTCCTGACCATGCGGTAACAGCTTTTCGAGGAGTCTGTCGTCGTCATACTCATGGGCGTGGATATCTCCAGCGGTCGCCGGGTCCGCGACTTGCGGCGTGTTCCTGGACTTGTGCAGATGAATGGGTTCCTTGGACTCGGGGCGGGTCTTACCCTTTTCCTCCTGCTTCTTCCGCCTTTCGTAGCGTGTTCCAGCTTTGCTGAAATGAAAGCGCTGGTCGTGGACCAGTGTCGATGTTTTACTCGGCATGTTGTATAGTAAGGAGTGTGTGCGCGCTTGTTTGGCTTCACGTACAGCTCTTCTCGTGGTATCGAAGATTTTCAACACTACTGTGACTATATCCTTGTAGCTTGCCCGTGATTGAGGTGGCCTTGCGTGTATCAAGACAATTTCTGGACATCGAAACGAGGGAGAGTCGCTGTGTCTTATATATCCGTCGAAGAATACACTTGAGGCCCGCCGAGAACGGGCAAGTAGCATATGGAACTAGGTGAAACAAATATTGTTGTCAAGGGACAATGCCTCAACAAGATGATTGTATTGTCGACTTTGAGCTTGGTGCCGCCATGTTCACCGCCTGGTCTGTGAAGACAATCATCCCAATTTTTATCTGAAACACTGCCTCCTTGTTTGATTCATCATGATTATATTTTCTTTCTCGTTACTGCCGAAGGGATCAATGAGGGAGCAATCCGGGCTTTAGATCTTGTAGGCAGAATAATTAGAAAGGAAGGACAGGTGGACAACAAGCGCGAAGGCAGGCTTTAGGAAGCAGTTCATGCAACATGGCTCGTCACAATCAGTGCATTGAAGACAATGGTAGATTCTAGTAGGTTCCATTTGATAACTAATTCAGTCATTGTCTCAATATAGCCTACGGGGGTTCAATCTCTGCCTGAATCAGTGCTGGGGTTGCCAAAGCATTTTGTGTAATCCGAGTGCTCAACACATACGAAAGTTCGACCCAAGTTGGCTCTGTATCAAAGAGTCTTTATATTAGCTAATCTTTGACTGGATCGTCATGATACGATCAGTATCTAGGTCAGGTGATGTTGATGTAGGCAATCTCTGATGTTCGATCTAGCTGGACTATCTAGTGTCGATCCGCCGCGATGTATCAAGCCAGTATATACATGTTTGTTCCACGAGTAGAGTCATGACAAAGACTTTTCGGATTTCGGGAAAGGGGTTTCACTCAGATAGGCTCCAGACAGGTTCGCTCATGCGCCGTCTTGGGGATCCTTCCTCATTTCACGAGCCCTGACGAGGCGTTGCTTCAGCTGTTTCATCCGCTCTCCGGTGTCCACGGCGAGAGTATTATTAGCCGAGTCAACCAGACCCAGACCTCCGCTGGTCTTCACGCGCTTGAGATCCGGCTCAGCACCCTATACTTGTTATTAGTACTGAAACTGCTCCCAACAGAGAATACATGTTGTCTTGACTTACCTCCATGGAATCTTGCTGCGCGTCGTGGCTGCTCCTCCTTCTCTTGTTGGAGGCCGTATCCGATGAGAAGTTCGCGTCTGCCGCGACCGTGCTCGAGTCCCGTCGTGCCATGTCAAACAGAAGCTTCATAATGTACCAGGAATCGTTCCCTCCGATGTGAAGCGGTACTCCTTGGTCGATCTTGATGTTGAGATTCCGGAGACCGTCTTCCAATTTGACTCCCTTGTTCTTCATTAGAAAAGTCTTGCATATATCCTGGACATCCAGAACAACTGTCTCCTTAGGAGTTCGCCAGCCAGCATCGTTGTCGAGGTACTTGAGATCGTTGCTCACGTCAAAGCCCACTAGCACCAATTTGTGTCCCTTCGACTGCGCTTCATTGCAGACGTCGTAGAGAATGGGAAATAGATCGGCGGAATTGGTTACGTGTTCAGAACTGCCGAACCCGAAAGGTCTGGGGTGTTCTTTGTTGCGGAAATTAGTGTTGACAACTATGTTCCGGCAAATAGGCTCCTCTTCCTTCTTCTGTATTGTCAGGCCGAGCTCGCAGATTTTCGTATCTCTATGCTCGCAATCGATGCAAATGAAGATGGTCGGCTCAATGTCTGCCTTGTGCCAAAGCTCACGCATGAGGTAGCGTTGGCAGCTGTTGTTCATCCACAAAGCCCAGCTGCCTTCTGAGGGATCTTCAGGTTTCCACATAGTACCTGTGGGAGCGTGCCTCAAGCGACTGTAAGACAATTTGGAAGACAATGTATTGATTGGAAGCACCGACCTCGAGGTTCTTTCGAAGAGCAGGAATCAGTGAGCTGGGGGTCAACTGGTAGTAGGCACAGGAGACGCCCCAGTGAATGCTAGCCTAGATTGACAAGATCGGCGGTAGACGACTCACAAACGTTGGTCGTTCTTGGCTAATCCCAATGAAAAGATAGGCGAGGAGAATAGGCGGCAAAGCGTACGGTCGAAAGGTTGGGCGGAGAGTCGACGGGAGGTTGCCAAGTCGAAGGTCAAAGATAAAGCTCGGAAGATAGACATGGAAAGGTGGAGGTGCAGGTGCGATTTCAACAGGAAAGGGCGAATGCGGCAAATTCACATTATACAGCATAATGAGACAGAGTGAATATACGTGGGCGTTTGCAGGGGGTCTCCGAAGACCGAACACTGCAGAGGAGACCCCAACTGGTGAAGTTACTTGGGCTCCGTCCAGGTGTTTGACCGTCTCTTGTGGAAGGGCCTCCTCAAGAATAGCTCTTGTATGATACCCTCTGGGATAATCTCCCCTGGGATAATCTCCACTGGGACAACCTCCCCTGGGACAGCCTCCCCTGGGACAGCCTCCTCTGGGACAGCCTCCTTTGGGACAGCCTCCTCTGGGACAACCTTCTCTGGGATAATCTCCCCTTCAGGCAGCCCCCTCTAGACGCTTTCCTCTGTGGCAGCCGCCTCTCTTGTGCTGTATAACTAGGAACCCTAGGTATCGAGAGATGGGCTGTTATCTCAACTAGCACTGATACTGACTACCATCTTTTCTCTTGGTGAACATACCGCATGCATATAACATGAGGATACACTGGATCTCTATATTTCTATGGTTCCTCTAAGGCGTGATATCGCTGGTGCGCAGACATCGCAAACACGGGCAAGTAGTGACCGCACCTCGGGCATGGCTGGCTTCCATCCTCGTCACCCCAGGCTTCCGATCCAGACTCGGATGCATAGCCGCCCCCGACATCCATGTCATCACCGTCTGCCACCGTGAGACTGAAGCCTGCCTTTTCGCTGTCTTCTCCCATATTTGAAACCTGGTTCACTTTTGTCGGCACCTCGCTCCCGTCGTCGTAGACCCTGAACTCGCGCAGGACCTCATCCTGCCTCTTGAACATCCGCGAGATGTCCCTCCCACTCCCGGCTGCGTCCTCGGTTGCCGTGAGGGTCATGTTTGCTACGCAGATGTTGATCATGCCGATATTCCACCCCTCAGCCTTGTCTGGATTTAGCTGGTAGAACATCGGGAACAGCGCCTCTTTTACAAGCCTCCCGACGATAATCTCATGGTCGACATCGTGGAAGACGAATGACGGCAGTGATTGACTTCGACTGGCTCTGCCCCAGTTGTAAGGCGTGCCCTCGTTGGGCGACGTCTTCGGGCGGGTTGACAGTCGGAGGGTCTTAGGGTGGGCCAGCCATTGCGTGCGCCTGGCGCCCTCTTCTGACACCGCGGAGTCTCTATCTGGTTCGTCGACTTCAGTCAGGTCAACATGCATGCGCCTCAAAAGAGACGCCGCAAGCTTTAGTAGCTCGCGTTCAACCTCTGCAGATGTGTTTAGCCCGCCCCTCGGGCCAGGATAAGTGTCCTCGATCGAGATCTGTGTTGGGATGAGGCTCGCTGCCTTCACGTCCGTGTCGTCAACGCCGTGCAGAAGAGCCCACACCTTCTCCCCTATGCCTTTCTCGGCCCCAGGACGATTGCCCAGTAGCTTTTCTAGCATGTGGGCAGAGACCTCTTGTCGATTCCTGAACTCCCCTACTGTCACGGCGGACCCGTTGACGAACGTGTCTGTGTCCGCGTCTCTTCCAAGAAAGTAGCTCTCCAGCGTGTGTGTTATCCTGCCTCCTATTCCGGGAACTTTACGGAGGCCGTACGAGTCCATGAATTTGAGGACGTCATCTTCATGAAGTGACAGCAGTGTCGTCTGATTTCTCGGCTTGTTCACAGTGCCTGCCAGCTTACTCAAGACCTTGTTGGTTGAGATGCCACACGCCGATGTGTAGCCCTCTTCCTCTACCTTCAGGCGGATGTGTCTTGCCAGGTGTGATGCAAGTACAAGTTTGACGAAAAGCAGGTTGTCATAATTATCTTCCCCATGGCCATTGCCAGTAACACAGCCCGCAATGGCGGTAGCGTCGAAGCTAAAGCCCTTCTCAGGGTCGTCCCGGGACAGGCAGAAGAACGAGTCCTGTAACGCATTCCGGTTCAGGAGACCGACGTTGAACTCGACCAAGTCGATGACATCCAGGAAGACTTCATCCAGTCCCAGGCGCTCAACCTTTTTGTTCCACGAGTACGATCTCAAAAGGCCGTACAGCTTTTTGGAAACATCTCGGAATGCAGACAGATCCTCGCCATCGGCAAGAACCAGATCCGGGCAGAGTTTCTTGGCATCAGAGATGAGCTGCAGCTTCTTGACACCGCGCCTCCGGGCCTCGTAGTTGCATGTCGCCAGGATGCTCTTCTGCTTGATGCCAAGCGGGAGTGACCTCAGCGCAGGCTGGGCATTCTCAACGACCTGTGCGTAGAAGCAGTCGTAATCCTGACGGGAGTCAGCGCGACGTCCTCTGGCGAGATTGTATGCGTGTGGATCCTCACGAAATGCAGGATGATCCTATCTTGCTTCCTTCGAGGTGATCTCCTCCTCACCGCATGTTCCATCGTGTCCTGTCGTATCCGAGCCTGATCCCGAGCCCCATGACGCTGCGATGTTGAACAGGTAGCAAGGTACCCGAGTCGACAAAGAACAGAGCTGATCTGCGGGGGATGATCCCAGGACAACGCAGACTGATGGATGTTGATGGAACGGGGACGCGTCGACTTTGACGCGGTTTTGAGGTGAATGTGGGGGCCCTGTAAGCTTCCCTTGCTGACTCATCACCGCGGCTACTTATGCCAGGCATAAGCCTTGCCTCCCTCTCAACGTTTACCTTCTCTTCTGGGTTCGGAGAGTAAGTGAACCCTTAATCAGGGAAAGACATGAACACATGAGGCACGTACATACCTAGGTAGGGACACCGTTAGAGCTTTTTAGTGCTCGTCCGTGAAGCAGTCCAGACTGCAAGGCAACAACGCTTTGCAGCTGTAACTAAATGTGTTCAAGCTGTAACACTAATTGTTCCTGGTTGTGCAGACTGCTTCGAATAATTACAAGTTGAGTCCCCAAGCGAAGTTTTCTTGGGGCTGCAGCTTATGCAGATGGTTTTCCCTACACTGTCGACTCTTCACACAGTCTACTCGCTCCTGTAAATCCTCAACTGGGAGCACTGTCACCTCCATTTTCCAAACCCGTCGGCTTGGCCCCATCCGTCGACACTGGCATTGGCACGGGGCCTCCTGGCGAGTTTTCGTTACCCGCAGTCAAGACCTCGACGCCGGTCTCCGTGACAAGCAAGGTATGTTCTGTCCGTATTTACATCAGCGTCGTTGAGCCACGGATTCGGAAATCTCTTGCACGTACCAAACTGAGCAGTCCACTTGCCATCAACTGTCGTATTCGTCCAGTCGTCGGGCCAGTAAATCTCACGGGGCTTCCCCAGGGTGAGTATCGGCTCAATAGTGAAAGTCATACCGGGCTTGCACACCCCGACGGCCTTGTTCTTGGCATAGTGAGGTATCCAGGGCGGGGGGTGGAACTCAGTGTTGATGCCGTGGCCGCCCCAGGTAGTGACTATATTGCAACCTCTAGACCGGGCATGCTTCTCGATGACCTTGCCGAACCCCCGTATTGGAGTGCCAGGCTTTATAATCTCGATCGCCTTGTCCAGGCACTCCCGTGTAGTTTCAACCACCCGGACCGCATCTGGGTTGGCTTTAGCTCGGTCGCCAATATAGTACGTTTCATTCAGGTCGGCATGGTAACCACCGTGATATAGAGAGATGTCGAGATTCAGGATATCACCATCGAGAAGGACTCGCTGATCAGGTATCCCGTGACAGATGACCTCGTTTGGCGAAGTACACAGTGATTTCGGAAAGTGATTGTAATTCAATGGAGACGGATACGCCTTGTAGGTTCAGTGACAAGCATCCTCATCTGAAGGGGCAGTGTGTTTAGGCTCACATCTCGTTCCACACAGGCTTTGTGGCACACCTCGTCAAGGTAGTCTGTGGTGATGCCTGGCTTGAGCTCCGCAGCGGTGATATCCAGAACCTCGCGAGCCAGTCGACAAACCTTGCGCATAGCCTCTTGTGCCCTTTGGTCCAGAATATCAATCTTGGACCGGTTGAGACGGATCTCACGAGCCGGTATGCCCGTCTCGGCCCAGTCAGGGCGCCTTATGGACTCGGGGAGAGTGCGCCTGGGGGAAAGAGGATAGACGGGCCGCACGGAACCGGTAAACGGGAACGTTGGGAATGGATTATGCACTCGGGTGACTAGACGTAGTCAGAATCAAGGACTAGGGATACTAGTATGATGTTCTGGATGCCGTATTGTTTCTTACCTTGTGTTGGCTTGTGAGTGGTTTTATGTTGGCTCTGGGCCGGGCGATTGGGTCAGCTTGGATCCTTGTTGGGATGCAGAGGATATTTGAACAAACCCAGTTCCTCTTGAAGCAATCCTGGGAGCAGAAATAGCTGTCATTGACGCCCGTCTTTAGACATGCTGGGCATTGCAGATTACCGGCATCATTTGCACAGTCTGCTCCTAGACACTTCCGAGTATTTTGTGTGTTGTCGGCCATGGGGGGTTGTTACTCAG
Organism: Diaporthe capsici; assembly: GCA_013364905.1. Classification (NCBI taxonomy): domain Eukaryota; kingdom Fungi; phylum Ascomycota; class Sordariomycetes; order Diaporthales; family Diaporthaceae; genus Diaporthe; species Diaporthe capsici. Next base: position 649,823 of record WNXA01000006.1, on the reverse strand, counting down.
CGTGGGCATGGGTAGAGTTTAGTTAGAGCAGAGAAGCTACAACGAAAAGCAGTGAGGCAGGCGATCAACGGATCTTGACTATTGAACTGTGTTCCTGGAATTGGATACCAAAATTATTGATAAATACAATATCAGCTGGATTTGGAAGAGCCTTTGGGTGGTCCATGCCTGCCGTGCTAGCCAATCACCGCCCACGCCCTTTTGTCTTGTACCACAGTAGGTGCGGGTCCATGAATAAGACAGGGCGTTGCAGCTGTGCTAGACCGGAAGCAGAGAAGCGTGAGAGAAGAGTCTTGCTGGATGTACAGTCATCAGAGATCGTCGAGTACACTGGTGGGTACTTAATAAGTAGCACACCGTTGCCCGTTCACACTTTGGAATCATGCCTAAAGGCTGGAAATCTGATGGAACCGATCCATGGACTTGATGAGTCCTTGAAACATTCAATGCGCTGGTGACCAGAAAGTGGGGTAGACAGCAAGAGTACTGTGAGACCTTGTCATCATGACTGCGCGTCCCCTCTCGCTGACTTTGCGTGTTGAGTGGTGCGAACGCAGTGCTCGAGTGCTTGGTGGATGTAGAGGATGCGGGCCGGGCTAGAAGAAGGCTGACACTCTTGCGGAATGTGCCCGTCTTCCGGCTGAGTGTTGATTGAATGCCGTCGCGGGCTAGTAGATCATAGTTGCAGGACTAATAAGTAGGGACGGAACTAGGCAGCTAAGACTCTCAAGTCTGGACCAAATAGCCGCGGCGAATAAGCGTCTGACGCCCGCTTAGTTGCGCCAACATCACCCGCCTGGATGATCCGCGTGTTCCGCGGCAAGTGTGCTGGCACTTGATCCTTCAGGACGTCGGCGGATCGCTCCGCAGTCAGTCATCATCACCGCCTTTTGCCGTGGACCCCAGCCACTGCTGCGTAGTGTACTGCACTCTGTTCATTCCTGACTGCCCATGCACACACCATGCATCGTGCTGGCTTGACGTTGGGATCCTTTCGTCCCAACCTTGGAAGCGGAACCCGACAGGGTGGGGTGAAGATGGGCGGGGCAGACGGGGCGAGGGAGGCAGGGAGGCAGGGAGGGTCGAGCCGTCGACTCATTGCTTCGGACGAGACGAAGCAACCCCTCCAGCACGGGAGGGAACATTGGAACAAGACGAGGGGGAAAAAGAAAGGGAAAAGAGGAGCTCACGGCATCGAGACCCAGCGTGTTAGTAGACGCCATTGTGATCTGGCAGCGAGCAGTGTGCATGTGGAGGCCATGATTGGCGGCTTGCCCGCCCGTCTTGCATGGGCACGGCGCTTACGCTCGCACTCTGCAGCGACCTAGGCCACATCAAGCCCTGCCCACAGCCAACCACAACGGCCCTGCCGTCTCGACGACGACGATGCCGATGGGGTCGATGATGGGGGGATGGGGCATGGGAAGGGGTAGCAGCAGCAGGCGACAGCAGACGAGGTGCTTGTCGGGCCCGAATGCTGGTGGCTGATGGCTCGTCTGCCGCGGGGACTTTGGTTGCTCTGCCCCGGTCGCCCCGGTCCCCTCCCTCCTCACCTGGCCTGGTCTCACTTAGTCGAGTCTTACTGCGTGTGTGACTATGTCTCGCCCTCTCCCCAACGCGTCTATCGTGTGTGCTTCTCCATCCGTGGGTGCATTAGCCTGACGGCGCTTCCATCCTTGAAAGACCTCGCATGCTTCTTCTCTCTTTCTTTCTTGTTCTTGTGTCTCCTCCCGCGCGAGATTGCCGCCAGTCAGCCAGCCCCCCTTGCTTGTTTCCTGACTGTTTCCAGCACTACATCTGTATATAGCCGCCGCTTCTTCGCTTCTGCATGCGACTCTGTCCCAACACTCGCCCAAAATACTCTGCTGCTGCTCTTTTCCCGCCTCCAGAATTGCTTCAGTCAATTTCGCCCGCCTCGTTCCAGTCCTGTCCAGTCTCGCGACAGAACCCGGGAGCGACGTCGCTGGGCTGTTACAGAGTCGATGTTGAGCATCCTCGGCAAACGGAGCCTCTAATGTTTCACACGCAAAGTTTCGAATCAATCACACCCTGTTAAACCTGTTACTGCGTTTCCACCTGCCCTTTCACTGCCACTCCCTCTGTCGTAATAAAGCCACCCGATCCCTGGCCAAGCTGCCGCGGTGTTTCGCCTCCGCTTCGACTTTCTCCTCTTCGCATCCAGCATGTCGGCTCACCAGAACCCTCCAAAGAGACCGAGGCTGTCGCTCCAGATCAAGACCATAGCCAATGGCCCCAATCTGAGAGGCTCCCGGACGGTGGCAGCAGCAGTCAACCCGACCTCGCCCACTGCCTTCAACACGCTGTCCAATGTATACGTCACCGCCATCGACAGGGCCACGCCCGTCACGGCCATCAACACCTCGGCCAACCAGTCTCTGAAGATCCAGACACAGGACCTCAACAAGGAGCAGCACCATGGCTCACACACGCCCTACGCTTCGACGTACCTGGACACGCCACTGACGGCCCAACCGCTGTCGCCAGGAGCGATAGCACCGGCCCCAGTGCAATTCCCCAGCACCATGACAGCCACTCCGCCCTTGTCGTCCGGGCCCGTCGACGACAGCGACCCCAAGCCATTTTCCTTTTCGGCCGAGGACACAGCCGGCAAACCTGCAGGAGGAGCCTCAGGACCCTCCTGGGCACAAGGCGGATTCCCCCCATCGTCCGCCTCGACCCCGACGGGGACTTCGCGGCGGCGGGCCACGCTGCCCCTCAGCGTTGCGAACTCCTCTGGACTGTCTCTCCCCTACGTGCGCAACCGCTCCCTGCACAGCATCCTGCGGAACTCGCCGCTGCCGCCGCCGACGGCCAAGACGCCCATCTCGCCCCGCCGCCAGTCGCTGCGCCTCGCCGAGAAGGCCGCCCGCCGCGTGGGCTACGGGAGCCCCATCGAGCAGGAGATCACCACCAACGAGTACGTGAGGTCGCACATCGACCTGCTGGCCGACGAGGTCTCGCCGCGGTCGGCGACCTCCCCCTCTGGCATCACCGCCCCGGGCACCGCGGCCGCGGCCGCCTCCGCCGCAGGGGTGTCGTCGCCAATGGACCAGATGGTCCTCGACACGACCATGGCCTACACGGGCGACGAGACCCGCGACGGCGGCCAGACCCCGGGCCCATTTGAGGAGATGAGGCGGCGCATGGCCGGGCTGGTAACAAGGACGCCTACTTCACCGACGGTACCGTCGACGTCGTCGCCGTCCGGCGGAATTCGCAAGAGACGCAAGACCAGAGAGACCAAGCGGCGGTGGGTGTGGACAATCGGCACGCAAGAGGACGACGCCGATGATCGGGAGGTTGGCGGTGCCATCGCCGCCATACGGGCGGCGGCCAGGGCGCAGGCGCAGGCCGAGGGCCAGTCCCGGACCACGGAAAGCGATGATGCTGCTGGTACTTCTGCCGCCGCCGCCATGCCCCCGCCGCCGGTCGTCGTGGAGCCGGTGGTACCGTCGCCGATGGAGATCCCGACGCCCAGCATTGAGACGTTCGACGAGGCGGCGCATGAGGATGTGGTTATGTCCGAGTCCGACGCAGAGGCAGAGACAGAGGCAGAAGCCGCAGAAGGCGGCGGCGGCGCGCTGGCCGTGAGCACCGACATGGAGGTCGACCTGGTAACGCCGACGGTGGCGCGCAGGAACAACGCCCACCTGAGGTCGGTGAGGCAGGACTCGGAGGGCCTGTTCAACTCGGAGACGGGGAGCCGGCGGGACACGCCGATCCCTGCGGATCTGATCTCGCACGCGGACTAGGGCTGGAGAGGTAGATAGTATATATGACTTGATGTCACAGAGGCAGCATCGACAATTTGGGCAGAGGGTGCAGATACGCAGACGTTCGTGTACATGACGAAACTTGATTTCAATGGCATGTCCCGGTAGTTGGTTCATCGGCAATTCATTCAGCATATAGCAAGCGAGCATCACTGCGTTGGGATGGAGAATTCTGGTAATTTCATGGCGAGTCTGGGGAAATCCAATGGGGAAATCAGGTTGCAAATGACATAAGGAGAACATGTTCCCATATTGTACCATCATGTTCTCACGAGTTTACGTTTTGACACAGATATGAAGTGCACGTTGATGGTCCGAGTCGATCTTTTCAATCTTGATTCCTGCGATCTTGTAGACCAGTGCAGTCAGCCCATGCTTCCGAGGGTCATAATGCTGAGACTCGAGAGGGAGATCGGTGCCCATGTGGAGCTAACGCAGCTTCTGGCAAATCCACTCTCCGTCTCGTCACAGCCGTCCTGAATAGCCAAATAAGCAACCTAACACAAGCTTTCATTCCTCAAAATTTCAGCGCGGCTCTAATACTTTGAAATGCTATCAATGCGCCTAGTTTCCCGATCCGCGTCACATCGCATCCCGCTACATGATTTTTGAGTGCTCACAGTCCAGGTGGAGGGGGCATCTGCAATATTGGTCAATACTGTTCACATTAACCAGGTATAGGAAGTGGGACATACTGCGTTATAGCCAGCCACGCCCGGGGGAGACCCTGAGGGCGGAGGAGGCGGTGCGGGATTGGATGGTGGAGGCGGCGGAGGAGGCTGGTTGTCTGGTGGAGGGGGCGGTGGGGATGCTGAGGCACCTTGTGCACCAGGCGCACCCGGCGCACCGGGGCTTTGCTGTTGCTGTTGGGCTTGCGCTGCGGCCATGTACTGCTGGTAGTACTGCGCGTACGCAGCGTAGCCACCGTAAGCCGCGTAAGGGTCCGCGCCAGGATTCTGGGCGTAGTACTGCGCGTACTGCGCCGTGTAGTCGGCGGCCGATGGTGTGCTATTAGCACCCGGGGCCGGCGATGCTGACGAGGCCTGAGCTCTCGGGGAGTTGTTGTAGTTGTTATTGTACCCGTGGTCCCTGCTGCCCTGCCTGTCACCGTACCGGTCTCCATGCCTGTCGCCACCATATCGATCGCCGCCGCCGCCGCCATACCGATCTCCACCTCCGTGCCGGTCGCCGCCGTTGTAACGGTCACCGCCGTAGTGTCCACCGCCGCCATAGCTTTGACGTGGTGGGCGGCTCTTGAACTCTTCGTACTGCTCCTTCACGTTGCTCAATAAATCCTCGCAGAGCTCCTTGGCTTGCTGGACCATCTTGGGATCGGGACCGGCGACGTGGAGGTACATGTCCTCTTCGGCCTCACGTCCAGTAGAGTTCTCTATGTAGCCAGAGCCACGGCCCTTGATCTGTACACGGCATCCTGTCTCTTGTTGAATATGCTTGACATAAGCGCCTCCATGGCCGACTACCTGCGCACGGAGGTTGAAGCCAGGGACAGGGTCAAGGTCGATAGGGATCTTCTCCTCGGGCCATTTCCGCTGATGAGGGAGGTCAGCAAACACACACGAGGTCCAGCATGGGCAACCTGCAACATACTCTACCGTACTCATCCCGTTCAACCTGCTCTTGCTCTCGGCGGCGGAAACGGCGCTCGTCAACGAGTTGGGGGAGTTCTTGCTTCATCATCTCTTCGATCTTAGCAACGGCCTGCTCGAGTCCGTCCTTCGAAGTGCTCGTGACGTGAAGGTAAAGAGGGGGGTTCTGGATCCATCGGTTAGCCACCATGCCCAACACTGCACCGGGGCGTGCGTCTCTTACTGCTGCGGTAGCCATGCTCTTGTCGGGGTAGTAGTTCCCTCGGGTGGTGACATCTTGGTGAGAATAAAAGCGTCAACTTCCAGTCTTCAAACGACGAGTTACTGTGATAAAATTAGGTGGTAGGTGGTAGCATACCGGCGCCGGTCTCATCTTTAATCTAGATCAAGCAGGGGAGGTCAGCAGCGGACACAGAGATGGCCTGTATGGAAACTGTCGAGCTTCGAGTAAGCAAGACTGTTCTCGCATACGGTGGCAGGGTGGGTGAGGGATTGATGCAGCTGTGCCTGACTGTGTATCAGCAGGAATGACCAAGACAAGTATTTACCATTTTCTGTGTGGAGCCCTTGGTCAAGAGGTATCGGTTGCGCAGGTCGTTGACTTCGATGTCCTTGATGTAGTCGCCATCCGCGATGTACATGTCGCCGTTGATCTGGTGCGCGGCAGCTGCAGGGCCCGAGGTGCTGCCCGTGGAGGCCTCGGAGCGGATTGGAGGGACGTCGACATGCTGGATGCCCTTGCGCGCCTGGAGTTGAGCATTGATCTTGGCCGCGGCGGCAGCTATTGTCAGATTAGCACGCTGGCGAGAATGATAAACCCACGGAATAGGACCATCATTGCCCTGAGCCTTACCTGCAGCAGCAGCTGGGTCTACTGGAGACTTCGTGGGAGATGCGCCAATGTCTCGGTCCTTGGACAATGGGCTTCTGTCGCGAACCGAGTCGTCCTTGCGAGCCGAGGGAGACCGAGAACGCCGGTCGAATCTGGAGGCCCTTCGAGGTTCAGGCTCCTTTTGGTCGAAGCGGGATCGCTTGGCAGTTCTTCGTTCGGAGTCATCCATTGTGGGCGACTGGATTGACGGCGACCATGTGGGTAGCCGATGCTGTTCTGGAAGAAAAGTGGTCGTAAGGTCGGGACTGGGTTTGGAAGGTTGGAAGGCTGGGATCTTTTTCGTGCAAGGCTCGGCCTGGTGGAGAAAACCGCAGCTAGCAAGTTCTAGAACCACCCCACCTGTGAGACAAGACAAGAAGTGCAGTAAAGACCTCCTTCACCCTGGTCTCACTCATTCATTCATTCGTCCTACAGAGACGTGGGTGACAGGCCCGGGTGGAGTCAGTGACGTTCCATTTATTACAGGGCTTGGAGTAGTAATATACCGTGTATGTCGAGTTTATTACGGACGCAGTTCGTTGTCTTCAGATGTTCTCCAGCCAAGAAACCAACGTAGTAACGCGTTGTTAGTCAACACTGAGATCAGCGTCGCGTATATAGTAACCTCATCTTTCTTTCCTGCCGATTTCTTCTCTGGACACTCGAAAGGTCGCTGCGTTCTGTCAAAACTCAACCCCCACACACATTGAAATGGCCCGAACGCGTCAGGGAGCTGCTGCTTCCACCAAAAGCAGTACCTCGGACAATTCAACAGCCAAGGAGCTCAAGCAAGCTCCGACAAAGAAGAGAGGCGCGTCTGACTCCAAGGCCCAACATCAAGGGCCAGCGAAGAAGAAGCGCAAGAACTCTCCCGAGCCGTCCAACGACAATCCTGAGCCTTCAGAGCCGCAAGAGGCCGAAGAACAGCAGCCTCTTCCACGCTTGACCACTCCGGACCTTGAATTTGACTGGGACAGAAGTAAACTCAAGGACCCGCGCCCTACCCCTGGGCGGGAAAGACGTCCACGGTACGACGAACATGACATGCCTTCTGAGCTGGCTGCTCGTCGCCCGCCGTCTCCGGAGAAGCCTAAGGGGCGCTTGAACGCTATGCAGAAAGAAGCACTGTTTGAAGAAAATGGCCGCAGAGACCCGGCTCACACCTTCCACCATCTCTACAAATGTCGTGACAAGGGCCCTCATGGCTCCCCAACCTACGACCGTGCTGGGTTCCGCCTGGACTACAACAAGGTCATAGACTGGTTCAAGCCTGTGCGGTACAACAAGAAGCGGATGGTGAAAGGTATGGAGAACAGCGTCGCTAGAGCGCAAACCTTGGACGAGCATACCATTGAGGCCTTCTTCGAGGATTCTGAGGAAGCCAAGGAGAAACTATCTGGAAAGGGTCCCATTTTGTACAGTCTAGTGAGGGATACCATCTCGAAAGACCTCGGGGTCCCTCTTCACAAAATTGACCATGCGGACATCGGTAGGTGGGTGCAGAAGGGTTTTAAGAAGCACAAGGTGGAGGATTGGATGACCTATTCGGACGAAGACAAGAAGAGGGATCTGAAGATGATGAGTGGATCAAGATTGCGGGCGTAGCTGCACCACCACCGGCTCCGCCGTTAGTCTGATTATCGGAGTGCCTGGTTAGATGCAATGAGCAGGCGGCAAAAGGAAAACGAAACCTTGAAGCGAGAAGTGGAAGCCTATAGGCAGACATGCCAGTAGACGGGAACTGTGCAAACCACAGACTTGATCAAATTGCACAATTGAGGTCACGCTCATGCTGTTACGTGTTGGCTCAGCAGGTGACTACTGACATAACACCAAAGTTCTCTTTGTCAAGGTTCAAAATTGCCCCAAGAAACAAGGTCAATTGTGACTTGTAAGAGACACTGCAGGTGGCACCATATGTGGGCCTTGTGCTAACGAAATGCTTCTTTTGATTCAAGAGATTTCGTTAATGAACGCAGAAAACCCATACTGTTGGCTGGGAGTGGTCCTTTTCAATTCGCGTCTGACTTCGCGCCCGGTCTTCAGATTGCGCCGGAAACCTGATCCAGAACCTGTTGTCCGAGAGTCCTCCTCCTGCCGGCATCACCGTCTGCTTCCTGGCCCTGGGCGCCCGTCGCAGTCGCGCTCGGCGCATTCTCCCCCTCCAACCGCCTCCTCAGCCCCTCGAACTCCTGGCTTCTCTTTTGCGTCCTCATGCCGACCATCCAGCCGGGCAGCCGCCATGTCGTTACCCTGGTCGGCAACATGTCGTTCCTCCACACGTACCCCACAACCCACCCGATCGCCGCGCCCAACAGCGACCCGGGCCACTGGAAAAGCGCGAGCTGCATGGCCAGGAAGTACCGGTAGGACTTGTCGCTGAAGGTGAGGCCCGCCGCGTCGTTGCTCGTACTGGGGGAGGAGGCCGTCAAGGCCATGCGGTACTTGTAAATGTGCGGGATCACGGCGTGGTACTGTGCGAGGATGGCGAAGATAATCGGGGTCGGACCAGCCGGAAGATAGTTAAACACGCCGCCGGTGAGAGGACGGAGCAGGAGGATGATGGCGGCGGGGGTGAGGACGCTTGTTAACAAGCCGGAGACGACGAGGAAGGACTGTCGCATTGGCCAATGTCAGCATACACTGCGGAACCTTGGGACTGGATCCATGAGGGAAAGGAACGTACGGCGTATTTTCTCGACCCCCACATCCGCTCAACGACACGCATGTTGTAAAGCGTCATGGCGGCGAAAAGCACCTCGGATGAGTTGGTGTAGCAGAGCTGGAATATAAGGGCCCGCCATGGTTGGTGGTACTTCCAAATGTGTGTGTCGACTAGGATGTAGAAGTAATGTTTCAAGTCGAAGAGACTCGCCGCGACGGAGGAGGAAACGAGCCCGACAACGAGTGTTCTCGTCACGGGCGCATTGGTGAAGGACATGTTTTGAGGATAGAGCTGCCAAGGTCGGTCGGTTGCTACCGATGCATCACGGCGGGCAGGGCAGGCTGTCCGTGGTTGGCCTGGCGCTTGTCTTCTTGTGGTCTTGAGGCTACAAGCATGAAAGTTTAGTGACAACACTTAGGACGGATCAACTGTCGTGTCCGATTGGGAGTTGTCATTAGCAACGGCTTTGGTCTTCACGTGTTAAAGGTGAAGCCGGCGGACGGAGCTGGGGGAGGTGAAGTGGCCAGTATGTCATTCAGCCCAGCGGCTCGTGTCACCCAGCTCCTGTGATCCCTGCCCAGCTGCAAATTCTGGCAGGGATCAGGGCCAACCCTTGGAAAACGGCCGATCCATTTGCTACAGTGGCTGAGGATACTGGGCATTTCCCTTGCCTCCAGTCCGACGTTGACATCCTGATCTCACTTGTCCGTCCTTTCGTAAGCTCCTGCGTCGTCGTCTTGGCAGGAAGGCGATTTCTGAGTACAGCCTCTTTTCGTCCGTTTATAAGCCCTGTTCATTCCCGCACTGTGATAAAAGCGCTCGATGGGTGCTGGTCCTACTCTCTGCCGTCCTTGACCTTCACCTTCCACCCAGCTACCTTCGCCTTCTGTCTTGCCATGTCAGACCTGTACTTAGCACATTTTCGGAGCTGGCTTCTGAGCTCACCACCAGCCGAATGGATTCTCCGACAGACGCACGAGCTGCTCATCGGGGCACTCAAGCAGGGACCAGTACCTCAACACGTTGCCTTTGTTATGGACGGTAACAGGCGATATGCCAAGAACCATAAAATTGAGAGCCTGGAGGGACACCATCTTGGGTTTGAGGCCCTGGCTAAGGTATGTAGTCGTTCCCTGCCCACCACTATGGCACGCCATCTAACCAGCTTCCAGATCCTAGAGGTCTGCTACAAGACTGGTGTCAAGGTTGTCACTGTGTACGCGTTTGCAATTGAGAACTTCAACAGACCACAACGTGAGGTTCAGGGCTTGATGTTGCTGGCCAAGACTAAGCTCTCACAACTCATGCAGCATGGAGAGGTCCTGGACAGATATGGTGCCAGGATCAAGATATGCGGAAAGCGAGAGCTGATCCCAAAGGACGTCCTGGAGTACGTGGACAGAGCCGTGGAGAGCACGAGCAAGAATACTGGGTAAGCTTGTTTGGCGAGGGTCATTTCGATAGGGCCGCCAGCTGACTTAGTGCAGTGCCGTCCTCAACATCTGCTTCCCATACGGATCACGGGAAGAAATGACGCATGCAGTCCGGACAACAGTCCAGGACTACTTGACAACTCCGCCACCAAAGAACTCGACTTTCTCTCAAACTCGCATCTCTCAGAGCATCAAGTCCAAGAAACTGGCCAGGCCCGACACTCTGCCATCGATAGATGAGACGCCGTCGGCGGCAGAACAATCTGGACACGACGGTGATGGCCCCGATGATTCCGTCTCGTCCACGGCATCGACGTTGCATCTGCCCGACACGCCTTCCAGGCCGTCCTCGTCGCATACTACGAGATATCCCGACCCCGAGACCATCACCACGGAGACCTTGACAGACCACATGTACACAGCTGGAGATCCACCCCTAGACATGTTTGTTCGTACGAGCGGAGTCGAGAGGCTGAGCGACTTCATGCTGTGGCAGTGCCACCAGGACACTCAGCTTTTCTTCCTCAAATGCATGTGGCCAGACTTCGATCTGTGGCATTTCCTGCCGGTCTTGATCGAGTGGCAGTGGCGACAGAAGCAGAAGGAGAGAGACGAAAAGCCCCGGCGAGGCATCAAGCAGCGTTAATTTCGGACAGATTTTAAGAAATGGCGAGCCGGCGGCGTGTGGCATAAATCTATTTTCCTGCATATTTCTGCGGTCTTTTGACAATGATATCCAGCGAGGGGCGGGGGAGGAAGCGTGAAAGAGGGAGGAAGACAGATATTCGGATTCAGCACGCTTCATTATTATAACTAAAATTAGATCATGCATTGCGGTCTGCGATGAGACTCGATGATGGTCGGGTCTCACAGGCGGTCGGACCAGGTCATGTAGACTACAATACTGTACGGCAACAATCCAATGCTTAGGAACTGACCTTATCTTCCCGCACGACTATCAGTCGCCGCTTCGGTGCCGAAGGTGCGTCACTGCACAAATCGAAAAGCCCCCTGTGGCGCTAGAGAGCTCTGAGTGCTCTGGCCCGCCCCAATGCCGGCCGCTCGACACGCCCGGTCTGCTCTGGGTCTTGTTCCCTCCTGGCCCTCTCCTACCGGCTGTTTTCTCTTCCCCTCGACTGCATATGGCCAGAACCCCTCGAGCTACCGGGCCCTCTGTTCTTGGAAGAGAATGGCTGATTGACTGAACTTCTAGACCCGCGTCTTCTATTCTTATTACTCTCGAGACTCTGCTAGAGAACCGATAAGACGTGCCCACGCTGTCGCAGAGTGGGATCTTCCTTCTCGGCTCAGAATCCGCAGACCACCACAATTCTACTACGACCTCCCACCTTGTCCTCCCATTCCTCTCTCCTCTCCGCAAGCGACGTCCAATATGAAGACCGCGAAGGTTGCCTCGGGCGAGCCATCAGCTTCCAATCGGAGATCCCAACCCGTTCGCCAGACTCGAACAAACCCTCCCAGATCGAATGCGGGCCTCAACCGCCTCGCCACACGGGACTCGCTGTCCAGCGCCAATACCGCCGAACAGCCTATAGACATTTTCCCGGGCGTAACACACTTCGCTGATGCTATCACGGCCCTTCCGAAAGAGCTCGTGCGACATTTCACTTTGCTTAAGGAGGTCGACGCCAAGGTCTTTGCCCCGCAAGAACAGCTCTTCCAGTTTGTGCAAGACGCCCTCGACAGTCCACCACCGGGACCAGCACGATCGCTGAATGATGCCACGAGCTCCGCCGCCCCAGCCTCGGCGCCTATGAGCGCCGCGAACAGTTCCAGCGGAGCACCACCTCATGGCAATGCTCTACCCGAGTTCTCAGCAAATGGCTCGACTGCGTCAAGCGTCTTTGACGACAGCAATTTGGCGCGCCGTCACCTCTTCCGATCGACCGCCGTCAAGATACAAGAAATGCTTAACTCGCTAGAGGAGAAAAACCACGTCATATCTACTGCGAACGATGCGCTCCGAAAACAGCTTAACCGCATTGATGACATATGGCCTCACCTCTCGGACGAGTTCAGCGAGGAGGCGAAGTGGGGAAGCGACTCACATTGGGCATACCCAGAGAACAGAGCAGCGCGCGCGCTCAATACCCAGGCAGAGCGCACTAGAAGAGAGGGTGCCGCTCACTTGTCCGCTGCCGCTCAGTTCGTCGCAGAGGAGGCCGCTGCGCGTAGTGAGTCGCGAAAGCAAGCCGTAGCTGCCAAGAAGAGCCAGAAGAATCACACGCACGAGTCTGAGCACGACGATCACGACAACAAGAGCAAGGCAGAGGCAAGCAACAAGAAGACCCAGAGTAATACGAAACGAAAGACTGCGGCGGCGGCGGCGGCGAATGCCGAGTCGCCTGCCAATGTTGGCTTGGGTATCACCGGCCAGACACCAGCCAGCAACACACCCGCTCCAAAAAGGCGCAAGGTCGAGAAGCCTCCTCCCAACGGGGGAACTCCCACAGGTTCAATGGCAACAGTCTTACAGAACGGGAAGAACTCCAAGGCCAAGGCTTCGGAGAGTCCCCGGGCGACTCCAGCACCTGAACAGCCAGCGCCGAAAAAGCGGAAGGCACTGCCCAATTCTACAGGACAGGCCAAAAAGAGGCAAGTGTTTACCAGAGCCCCTTAGATCACAATGAAGATGGAAGCTAACACGAACTCGAAGCAGGGCCGGACCCGCCCAACCGCCATCCGTCGCATCGTCACCAGTCATCGGAGCTTTTCCCGACACTTCCAAGCCTCCACGGGCCTCGCCAGCACCCCCTGCCAACGCTCGTCCAGCTTCTTCGAGAGCCCGTCAAAACTCTACCGCCTCAATTGCAGACAAGCGACCGCCCTCCGTTGCCTCGAACAAGCCAAACGGAAACGTGCCGGCGCCGATCGAGATCCCACCGCCGAGTAATGGCTCTCGCGTCGCTGCCAGTGAGAACGTGAAGACTCAAATGGAACCACCAAGCGCAGGTCCCAAGACCGAACCTGTAAGACAGCAGAGTGAACGGGCACCAACGCCGAAATCTGCGGTGCCAGCTACGGGTCCAAAAGAGGGTTCTGCGAAGCCCGCGGAAGAGGTCGAGGCGCGGAAAGAGCCTACTCCAGCAACCGCGCCGCCGACGTTGCAGCAGGTCACTACCACGAAAAGTGGCCGAGCAAGCAAGCCCTCTACGCCCGCAATCGGTAGCTTTCCGGACAATCCTCCCACTAACAGTAACAATAATAACAACAACGCCCGCTCTCGCCCGTCAAGAAATTCAGAAGCGCCCGTGGTGCCCAAGAGGTCACACAAGAAGGGAGCTTCCGCAGCACACGCAGCGGCGGTTCAAAAAGCCCTGGTGCAGCCCACAGCGGACGAGGACCATACCGTCCCAACGGACGAGAATGACGTGTACGACCCTGACGAGCCGACGTATTGTTACTGCGAGCGAGTATCCTTTGGTCAGATGGTGGGCTGTGACGGCGAGCACTGCACGAGAGAGTGGTTCCATCTGGGATGTGTGGGCTTGAAGGTTGCGCCCGGAAAGAGCGGTAAGTCACTCGTTCTCCTTGTCCCAGGGCTTTTGAACAAGGACATCAGCTCTGAGAGAAACGATTTCTGACAATTGGAACAGTGAAATGGTACTGCGACGACTGTAAAAAGCAGGTGGCGGCGAGCGGGAAGAAGGTCAACGGGCGATAACGAGTGGCTGAGGCCAAGGTGCTCCTCGGCAGGATACCGCTGGGCAACGCGACGCTGCGGGGGATCTTGCGAAGAACGGAGACCGTCAAGACAACTAGATTTGTCCTCAGTACGGAGCAGATTAGAGAGGGCGGTGCCTACATGAGCGCGTTATATGGCGATGGCAATCTCGGGAGTTTCTGCTTGACGGCCGTCGATGACCCTTGTTTTCTCGGTGGTAGTTTCCACGCCAAAGATACCCGTGGAGGTTACGGAATGTACGGAATGACGGTAGGACAGGACGTCCAGGAATTAGAGCAGCCGGAGATAAAGCGGCATGCTCCCGAGGAAGAAGGTCTAATATATGTGTGACCTCGGGTAGATATTGTATTTGAATCCAGGCCTCTGCGGCGGAACCTCAAGGATCGTTACATTCTACCAGCTTTTTGATAGGGAGTCGAAAGCACATCGTGTATGCGTGCCTGGTGCCTGTGTGGTCTGCACTCCCATGCATTGTGGCCATGGGCGTCGTCTCATGGCGGATGTTGCCGCAGCTTTCACCGGTTTGAACCCGTTCTTGCGAATACCGCCTTCAATTTCCAGCACGTCCAGCAATTATAGGATCCGCACAGCTCCACTTCAGTGACCGGGATATCCGCAACTAGCGGCACCGACGGGCCCCAAAATCATCCATCCGATCGGGCGTAACGGCTTTACGAGGCTCCGGACATCTACCACCACATGCAGTCCTGCGGCGAGGTACAATGACTGAAACTAAATACAATTTTATCGCTGAACTCTATATACATACTCTCTGTGCTTCAATACAGACTGATTGGCTATTTACTGGAAAATGACGGGAGTGGCAGTAACGGTAGAACAGCGCATTTTTGGTATCTCGAGGGTATGAAAAGGCATGACAGACAATCCAGGTATAAAAGACAAGAAAGACGTATTCTCGCTCGCAGTTCCCTTGGGTATCCATATCCATCCCCCGATGCTTTGTTCGTTTTTAAAAAATCCCCATAACGCATTCCAAAAAAATTAAACAAAAGATGATTTTGCCCCGAACCAACGTCCGTCTTCAGCTAAACTCCAAGATCCAGTAGACAGGAAAACAAAGAACAAGGGAAATGTGATGCTCGCTTTGGGAAGAGTAATTGTCATGACGATCGTGACCCCCAAATGCTTTTTTTAGCAAAACTCCCAACGATGACCAAAAGCCATAAAAAATATAAAAAGGGCAAGATGCGAGTAATTCTCCAGAGTGGCCCGGCTGAATAACCCCAGTGACAAATGCAATGCCTCGTATCTTTACAGCTTGCTGAACATGTAGCTCCCGTACATGCCTCCGACCTCGGCCCTGGCCATGGGCACCTTGCGCATCCCCCAGTTTTCGGCTCCCATCTTCCAGCCCCTGCTGCCGTTATCATGGGGCTGTGCCTGGTCCTGGCCCTGGGCGCCGGGGACGGACGCGCGCACGATCCAAGTGCGGCTGCCCAGCTCGCTAACGCGCCATCCCAGGCGGGTCAGCGGGGCGTGGCCCTTGGCCAGCCGGCGGGCGACGTCCTCGGGCACCTCGATGACCTCGAGCGGGACCGTCTGGCCCGTCAGCAGCGCGCACCCGGACGTGTTGTACAGCGTCGGGAGGTCAAAGTCGCCGTTCCACATGTCCGAGAGGTCGAGGTACCGCAGCGTGTGCGGCTCCCACGCGTCGATGGTCGCCATCACGTGGTCGCCGTCGGCGTCGGTTTCCTCCCCGTAGCCCTGCTCGTCGACGTCCGGGACGAAGAGGCCGTTGGTGTTGCTAACGCCGAGGCCGCGGCCCAGGGCAAGCTCCTCCAGGTGCTTGGTTAGTGGCCGCATCAGTGGGATGTGGGATTCGTTCATGCTGCTGCCCTTGAGGGAAAGCGACTTGAGCGTCGCGGGCAGGAGCGGCAGGAGCCTCGTGATAGCGTCGGCGTCGAAGGTCTCGTGGACCCGGGCATCCGTCGCGAGGGACAGCCAGACGAGCGACTGGGTGACGGCCGGGTGTGTTGAGATAAAATTAATGATTGCGTCTGCGGAGAGCTTGTTGCACTTGGCGATGTTGAGGTGGGTGATGCGCGCTGAGCTGGGGAGGGAAGCCAACGCCGCGTCCGTGACCTGCGTGCCCGCGATGTCGAGGTGGGTTAGGTTGGGGAGGTTGGGCAGGAGCGTCTCGAAGACCGCCATAGGAAGCGTCGTACACTTATGCAGGGACAGTCTCTTGAGCCCGAGCGGTGCCTTCCACTCAGCCGAGCAGATGGTGGTGGTGAAGGCGTCGCGGAAGGACGCGCATGAGCAGCCGCAGAAGTCCAGAGCCTGGACCCTGTCCAACTTGAAGAACAGCTTCTGCAGCACATTGGCATCCAGCTCGTCATCGATGTGCTCCTGGGCCAGGAACTCGTGCAGGTGCGGCGTGAGCTCCAGTGCCTGGAGAAGAGTGTCAGAGGTCAAATTGCGGGCCTGGGACCGCTCGCTGGCTGTCATGAACAAGGTGGTTGGGTTAAAGTGGCAGAAATCGAACCGCCGCACCAGAGTGCCGAGTGATGGGTGCTCGGTGACATGTGCGAGGAATTTCTGGAAAATCCTCGAGTGCGGGATCGTGATTTGCCGGTAGAGGGTGAGCAAGGTCGCGCCGTGGAGCTTCTTAGACGTGAGCAGGAGGGACATCAGGTCCATGTTCCGCTTCGTAATACCGTTGGGCGGAATGTCCAGAAGCAGGAGGTTGATGATAGAACTGAGCAGCTCCAGAGGCAGACTCTCAAGGGCAGACTCGCCCGTGACCTTGGACGGCCTGCGCTTGACGGGGGCGGGCCTGGGCTCCCAGGCGAGGGTCAGCGACGCGAGGTCGCCAAAGCTCCGGCTCGCCAGCCTCCCACGGACGTTGATCTGCTTCCATCCCTTGAAGTCGTCTGCAGGGACCCAGTTGCCGTGCAGCCGACTGCCAGGCTGAGTGACGGGTGCGAAGAACTGGGCCTGGGAAACCATAGTACCGGGGGACTCGTCGTCGCTTACTGCTTGCTCCTGTTGCAGGGTGTAGCAGGAGACTTTGGAGGAGGTGAAGGTCTGGGCCAAGTCGGTGTCGTCCTCCCTTATAGACGAGAAAGACGTGCGAGAGTTGGCGAGGTTGGGCGAGGGAGGCTTGGAGCTCCCAGGAGAGATTTTGTAGTTGGTGGAGCGGTCCTTGACCTTGGCTGGTGCCGCGGTCGCAGCTGTTGGGACGGCCATAGTGGGACTCTCGGAATAAAAAGTCTCTGGAATGTGGTACGGAGCAAGTAGGATGAGTAGGTACCACCCTCTGGGGCCCTCCGGGGCAGAAAAGGAGAGAGGTAGTCGGTGGATGGTTTCACGTGAGCGTTGATGACCAGGTGAATATTTTTATTAGTCAATGGGAGGAGGATCTTAGGTAAAAGCAATCAAGAGCGTTGCGGGGAAGGATGGTGTATAGTATGGGCGTCGGTGATAGCCTCGTAATATGGTGTTTGAATGGTGAGGTGAGGTGTGGTGCAAGCAGGCCGTGGTCCTGTATAATAGGGCAAATGGGCAAGTCAGGACACAGGGCGAGGCACGGCAAGGCAAGGCAATGCGAGGCGAGGTAAGGCACAACAAGGCCAGGGAATGGCGACCGGTGTGTGGGCAAAAGGATTGCAACCGGCTAGTCTAGCACGAATTATGACTGGACGGCTGCTAGAAAGCGAACCAGCAGGTAGTAGCAGCCGGTAGCAAGAAGGAGGAGAGACTTTAAAAAAGGGCGGCGAGCAAGTCAGGTGCAGGTACCACGGAGTACAGAGCAGGTAGCGTTACAGACGGGAAGCGAAGAAGAAAAAAAAGGATTTTTGATTACCGTAGTATGTATAATTAGGACGGCTAGAGAGGCAAAGAGGCGACAGGGCGGCAGACAGCAGGCGCTGCCATGTTCTCGCATGCCATGGCGCGTTACCTGTGGATTGGGTAATGGAAACAGATGCGGATCCAAGCAGCGAGTATTTCTTTGTCACCTGAACGCCCGAGTCGAGCCTAGCTGTTGCAGGGTCGTCCAAAAGGGCCCCTGTCTCGCATCCTCGCCTGCCCGTGTGACCAGACGCAATCCGGGGATTTGAATTCTGTGAAGTAATGGAAAATGAGCGCTCCCTGCTTGGACAACTGATGTGCGTGTTTGTCGCATGCAGTGGGTGGATGAGGCTGATCGTGTCCAAGCGGCTTGGGGTTGGAGATCAGTGTCGGTAGAGAGAGGAAAATGATGACTTGTTGTTGGTTGGTAGGTTCCTGTTGGAGAAGCCGCTCTCATCTGGTCCCTACACGTGTAGGTCCAGGTCCATAGATAGTACTCCGTACCTAGGTAGATACTATGGCAGGTAATGTGCAGGAAATTTCTTTGCACTTTTTTTTCGCCCCCCGTCGCTTTTATTAGCGTTGAATGTGTACAAGACGCTACATGGCGCATGGGTACACCATGCTGGCAACAGTGCTACATGTACATGCACCTGCGTACTTCTGGTGCCATGCGGGGTGTTCGGTAGCAATTGTGAGTGGCCACGGCGCAAGTTGGCGAGAAAGCTTCCAACCAGATGGACTCTGCGCTATGATGCTTCTCCTTGTCGAGATCTGCTGCATGATGCTCTTGCTTTGCTGAGCTGTGCTGTGCTGAGCTGTTGCTCTGATGCGCTGGCTGCCCCAGCTGCCCAGGTGTCCAGCATCCAGCAAGATGCCACAATAATGACGAGCAATGAGATCAACCCAAAACACCAATCTAGCCGCTCGATCCCTCACTCTCTCGCTCTGTCCCTCTCCCTCGCTTCCATTTACATACCTCGTAACCTCACATCTCATTACGTCTTTGCAATGCAGCCCGGGCATTTCCATGACAAAGCGCAACCTCCAGTTGGTTTCACAGGTAGCAGCATTCCCGGCCACTCTACCGCAGACCACAGCACAGTAGTGTATGGTGAGCTGCACATGGGTCGACCACCGTAGACTAGCGGCTCGTCATGGCCGCCCGGGAGCCTCGTGGCCCCAGACACGCCAGACGCCAGCCGTTGACTCCTCTGCATGTATGGCATGCTAGCAACCTGGGCGAAATTCCAGTGCTAAGCCAGGCAGACCCAGATACCGGAGCTGACGGGACAGAGGACACATTTCCAGGTTTTGCTGACGCTCAGTTCTCCAGTCATTTCCCACCGTCCCCGGCAGCTGCGATATCGCATCGTCCTCGAACGTCTCCCACGGCTGCTGACATGACCACAGCCTCGCGTGGTCGCGCTATGGCACGGGCATGGCGTGGCTGGCGTGGCCGCTGGCCGCTGGCGCGCGACATCCGCCCTGCGCCATCCGCCTGACACCCGCATCTTCCCGACGCCGTCTCTGGAGCCACCCAGGCCACTCCGATGTCAGGAGACCCGCTGCGGCGACAATCACAGCGATGTCGCACACTCCCAGCACCCAAGCTGTCAGGGCTGTTCCAGGCTCTCCAAGCTTCTCCTTGGGTCGCAGACAGGCAGTATCACCAGCCGCTAATCATGTCGGTGCAAAGTTTCAAGAAGACGAAGGCGAATTGACTCCTCCATTCCCATGGGCCGGGGGCAGCCGCAGCCAGCCGCCCCGGCCTGTCTGGCCATTAGGTAACGCTTTGTCGACAAAACCGCCCACTTCGTCCACGTGCCATGCCCAAGCCGCAGCAGCAACTCCGTTGCTCGTCAGGGGAGGCCTGCTCCCCGTCCCACTGGTCTCCATCGGGGTCCCATTCGCCTGCATTCCGTTCCTGGGGTACCGTTCTAGCGCTGAGACACCCTGGTCCCCCGCATTCCAGCGAAGGGGACTAGGATCCTGCCTCCCTTGTTGGGACGAGAGGGAGAAGCCGCTCTCCTTCTCCTAGCCTCCCGAGCCCCTTTCGCCTCGTCATGACCCTGTCTCTTATTTGCGGGCATGGCGCTTATATATCGGCCGAGACGGACAGCCTCGTGACACCAGCTCAACGGACACAGGCACCCTGACGAGAGCACGGTCCGACTGTTCGGCCGAAACGGCTGCATCATTCCCAGAACCTCACTTCTGTATCTACCACGTTATTGCTACCAAAGTTTACATACTTTCTTTCTGCCTTTCTCTTTGTACATGCGGAGTCTGGGTTTATCGATCTCTGGCCTCCAGTGCACGGCAAGACCACAGAGGCCACGCTTAGTGCTTGGGCCTAGCTGGTTATTCGCAGCTGCTGAGTTTCAACCTGCCTCCAGAAAGTCGAAGCCGAACTGCTGCTAGGCTCAATTCTCTCCTTTTCTTATCTTATCATCGTTGCGAGATTGGGTTGGCATATCTTGCTCCCCATCTCCTCGGGCAATCCGGGAAATGAACGATGCACATTCAGCATCAACTCTCCTATTGTCTCCACCCTAACCTGAGCTGAATAGAACGACGCTCACATTTTCTGAACTAAGAGTTCTTGCTTATTCGGCGGCACCCGCCGGCGGTGTGTAATACAGAGACTGATAAGATACCCTCCATCAGGCTCCCAGAGCAAGGGCAACCTCACGCATATCATACGAAGTCAACCTTGTGGGTCAGACTCCATCTGACGTGCATCTGTGAAGGCAACCGTCGCGCTCCCAACACCTCGGGTCACAACTCGCCGTGCTAACTGCCAACCAAATCCATTCCTCAACGACGAGACTGCCTGTTGGGTCAGCATTGCTTTCGGTCTGCCAGACCTGATTTGCTTCACCTGTGATGAGTGAGTGGTGTGATAGGGGGTGCGGGTCGACGGTCAGAGGTGAACGTCGTGGCGATGCCCAAGTCTGGAAGAGCTAACCCACGATGGTCTCTGCCTGCTGATTGCGCAGCCTCGGCCCTAACTCTCGTTGGAGGTTTCCGACACTGTTGGGAGGCTTGGTCTGCTGGCCCCCAGTTGTGACAGTGAACGAATTCTGCAGGACGACGAGGTGCAAGAGACAACGATGCAGAGTATCCACAGCATGACGGTCTTCACGGCGCAAGATGGGTGTCGACGGTGAGGATATAAAAGGCTGGTGGGTTTCAGGCATGAAGTTGGAGTCTGGGAGAATAGATCACTCCCTCACAAGCAGCCTCCTGAATTACAGCTCAATATTTAGAGGTTCAAATTTCGAGAGCCCTAGAATATCAATTGATCGCCTTCCTTTTTCTTAACATCAAGATGAAGGTCAGTTATCTGTGTCTCAACCACTCGAGTCTCCTTTCCCTGTTGACAAGCGCACCAGTCCACCATCATTCTCGCCTTTGTGGCGCATCTGCTTCCTCGCGGGGCCGTTTCAGCTCCTGTCCCTGTCTCCATCGCTGCCGTGGAGCTGGGCCAGTCTGGTTACAACCACTACATTGGTGCTGCTGCTCGGGATGAGCTCTCCACTGATGGCCGCTCTGGCTACAACTCGGTGGAGGTGACCGCGCGGGACGCTACCACAGCCGCCGAGACTGACAGTCGCTCTGGCTACAACTCTATTGACGCTGCCACCTGGGCGATCTCCACTGGTTTTGAGACTGACGGACGATCTGGCTACAACTCCGTAGAGGTCGCAGCTCGTGGAAACACGGCCGATGCTGAAACGGACGGGAGGTCTGGCTATAATTCCATCGAGATCGCGGGGCGCGACAGCACCACGAACGCTGAGACGGCCGGGCGGTCTGGTTACAACTCTGTGGAAGTCGTCGAGAGGACATTGACTACCGAAGCGGAGACAGACGGCCGGTCAGGTTACAACTAGAACTGTAACCAGCGCTGCTTGCCGGTTTGAGGGATGGTCTGGAAGCGGCATCAATCCGAGGTGAAGTCGTGAATACATTGAATTGATCCTTCGTGGTTGTTGGTTGTGGCGAGGAGGTGGGTTGATGGACTCCATTGGCTCGCAGAGTCCTTCCTATCACATTGGCACCGGGTTCTGCGAGCTGTGGCGCGTCTATTGAACGCCTTGATGGGGGGGATACACTAGCCGGCGGGATTTGCTTTCTGAGTGGGTGCCAGGGGTAGCGAGCAGAGTTTAGAGTAGTGACATGTAGTCAGCAGCAATGCACAAACGGTTTCTTATCATCACGCCTGGTACCAAGGATAAGTTGCCTCAGTTTGAAGGGCAGATGTGAAGCATGGAGGCCACGCGATGATCACCGGGCATCTTCTGTACTGTGAGCGACCCGTGACGGGCAGGCTTCCAACAGGTCCAGCCATCTCCACCATACTGGAGCCAGTATTCGTTCGGCGTGATCTCTACTGCTCGGGAGACGACCAATTGAAAATACCCTCGCACTAACTTGTCAGCCCCTCGGCACCTCCCCGAGTATAGACAACAGCGTCCAGAGATCAGCTGTCACGAGTGCTGAGATGGATGCGCCTAGGAGCCCCCAAAACACGGGTCAGAGACCGATCCTGCATGCGACGTGACATCAAAATCACCAACAACGTCCTCAGCCCTACTCCGCCTACAAGATCTCATGCATGAGCTGCATCATCGTAGTTGACTGTGCCTCGCCACTTGCTCAGCTCGGCATGCCGAGGGCTTCTGCATCCTGAGTCTTCGGGACGATGTGCCACTGGACAGCTGCTGCACGATGATACTATGCGGCTGTGCTTGGACTTTTCAGCCCCATACGTACGCCGCTGTGTTGGTTGCAAAAGAAGGTTGTGGCCACTCGGAACAAAATGCTGCGGTTTTGCCAGACGCCGCAGACACGCATTTGAGGTTTCCACTCTTACTCAACAGGTTTCATTCTACTCTGTGTTTCAAGTCTCGAATGATGCTTTGCCGGAATGAAAGGTGATCATCGCATGTGAATAAGGCCTGATGATCACCTGGTGTCATGTTGGCGAAAACCTTCCATCGATATCGATACGATCCACCTTCTACTAAATGTTTCCATACGATACTTGCTTCAATAAGCCAATCCGACCGGAGATTTTCAACAGGATGGTATTCCGAAGGTGGTTGTACTACAGGAAACCGTTTCACACTCATTCTAAGTGCTCACATTGGTTTGTGATCATTGGCTGACAATCGTTTGTAACGTACTAGCATATCGCGGGGCAGTCCGACTATACATTGTCTGCCAAGTGCTTACATGTAAGTCTAAGTGAAGACGAGAAGGTCTGGTTACATTCTAAAGGCTTACGGTTGAGTCTCACAATCTCGGGCGCTCTGAGTTACATCTTTAGCGGTGATAGGATTCCCGTTTCTGTCTGCGCAATTGGTCTAACACACTTTATTGAGCACTATCCGGAGCCTTCGATCAGTCCTCAGTGCTTGTCATTCGTAGTGGACAAGCCCTTGGTAGAGTACCCAAGTGGCATGCCCACCAGATACTTTTGCTTGCTCGTGACTTGACCCTGGGCATCGACGCCTTGAGCCCCCAGGATCTGGATGTCCGCATCCTTCTGGAATACCAGCACGATATCAGAGCCGCCGAACTCAAAGTGAGAGATCTCGTCGCCCTTTTTGATGTCCACGTTCGGCTGGATGGGGTAACTTTCACCCTGCTTGGGCTCCCAGGCCAACTTGACGGAGGAGACCTGGGCCATACCGATGGGCAATACCGCGACATAGCCGAGAAGCTCATTCTTGATGATGACGCAGCCGCGGGCCTGGAGGAACTGGTATCCTGCCTCATCAGGAGCGTCGAGGGTGTCGAAGAGCTGATTCCCACGGCTCTTCTTTGGCTCCTTGGGCATGTAGCTGCGGTGTGGCTTCAACTTGCCCGTGTCGGGGTCCGCCACGACCTGGAGGTAGGCAAGGCCCTGGATGACGTTGGCCTCGACAACCGTGCCGCCCACTGGTGCGTGCTGCCTGTGGTAGTCGAAGGTGTTGAGGAAGGCGTGCATCCAGGTCCCGCCCTTGAAGTGGCTTGCGTACTCGCTAGATTGCAGCAGGTCGCTGATGTTCCACTCCAGGTCCTTGATGTTGACCTGCTCGTTCTCATCGATCGGCCACGCGCCGTCAAAAGTGCTATCGGCAGGGTAGACCACGACCCGGTCGTAATTGGCGTTGTTTGGGTCGCCCGCGCTGATGGGGCGCATTCCCTTCTTGAGGTGCCGAGCGAAGAGCTGATTGAAGTTGTTCCAGCCATCTGGCGGCACCACGGCTTCGCCGTAGTTGTACTTGGGCGAGTCCTGGAAAGATTGGATGGCTTGTTCTGTGATGGAATCATTGGTGTTCATCCAGTCGCCGATCTTGTTTGCGAAATCGACAGTCCACTGGCTCAGGGGAGCCAAAGGTTTGCCCACAGATTCTGGAGTAATCTGCGTTGAGTAGAGAGCGTCATTGAGCGGAGGTTGGTCCAGGATGAAGTAAAACAAGCACAGCGTGTTGTAGATGAGTTTTCCGTCACAAGTCTCAGACGGAACCCATTTCAGCATTCCACTTGCAAACAGCAAGAAGTCCTTGGCATTGACCACCCCCCAGTCATTCATCTGAGGGATATCATTAGATTTTGCGGACTCAACGGCTTGGCTCAGCGGTTCAGTATTGTCCATGAAGACGCCCTTCACAAGTGTTTGTATAATCCATGGGTCGACCTCTGTCGGTAGAGGGAAGGGAGGGGGATCCGAGCAAGTCTTAGGTTGTTGAGACATCGTGCTGATGTTGCTCTTTGAGGCTTGAGAAGTGGAAGTGCAAGTCGAAGAAGAAGTGGCCGTTAATTGGGAAGCCAATATTTCAGAGAACAACAATTCCGTCACAAGAACTTTTATCAGCGCTGGGGCACCTTATATACACCTACCGATGAGTTTGGAACAATGGATGGTGCTAGATTGAAGCTGCAGCACCGGCAGAGGCCTGAGATTGATGAATAAGGAAGCTGCATCATTTCGGTTCTGCAGAGGTGGCTCAGCTCTCCACTCTTGCATACTCATTGCCTCTTATAGGTTCAGCGAGTTGCGAGACATACTTTGTACGACCCTGCACCTCGAGGATCTCCAGTTGTGCAAGCCTACTGCATAGCATGGGGATTGGCTATTGGAAGAACTGCAGAGATTCACGAAAACGACCTCTGGTCTGTTTAGACATATCGAGATTCCTGCAGCCAGCCATGAGCGCCACCTTCATTCAGTCTCACCGCTTTGATGCGCTCGTTGTCACAATAGGCAAGGCGGCGTTTTCAAGGTCTCGTCAAGACCATGGACGCTCGTGGATACACTGGTAATCACTCGGGTCGTTCCATGGGGTCTTCCGAGCCTGAAGGAGTTCATCTTGCACCAATTACTGACCGTGTGTCCCGGGCCAGAAGAGGTGCTGCTGTCCTTACCTGCAACGTGTGCAACCCTCCCAGGGTAGTTACCATGATACTTTGTATGGTTTTCCGGGCTAATACTAGACACAGTATTTCACTTAGGCGGAGCATTTGCAATTCGTTATAACACTATAACGTGACTTACAACTACCTCTAACGAGTAGACAGGAGGTACCAGTTGACTCATCAGACTCCCAGACACCTGTGTACCAATACTGGCTGCGAGAGAGCTTTCCATCAATTGGAGTTATTAGCACGTCACGGACTTATTACCTAGGTAGCACGTCGCGGACTTATTGGCACATCACGGACTTATAAGTACGTCACCAACAACGGCAGTAAGCCATCATTGGCCGGAGGAAGACTGTGCTTACTGATGTGCTGGATTTTTCTTTCTTCCAGAGGATGACAAGGTCAGGACGTCCGATAAGTGCTCTCGAAGAGATTCACTTGCTCAAACCAGCACTGGTTCAATGACTCCTCAGTGCTGCCTGCGGCGCTTCCAAGTATCAACGCCGGACACCGGACGCCGTACTATGCCGTTCTACAGCGCTTCCGAGAACATATCAAAGCTCCCTCTTTATAAACAACCATCGACCAGTGGATTCATGCATCCCGCATCAAATACATAGGACGAAAAGTATAGGACCAGCTGTGTTGCGTCGTGAGGTCCATAGTCCTCTCCCCTGCTCACATCCCATGAACAGCTCCAATGTGCCTATATAGCCCAGAGCTGCAGGTTGGAAGTTATCAAGAATCCAATTGACTTGTCCTAAATTATGTGCCTATAGCTTGTTCCTCTGGGCTTTCTTTTCTCCTTCCTTGTCTTGCAGACGCCTCGCCACAGCCTTCCGAGGGCTGGCCCCATCCACAAACCCGATAAACGGAGACCCGACCTGATACCCCATCATGTCAACAATCTGCTTTGGAATCTGCGGGAGCTTCTCCCAGTCTACAGCGATGAAATGGTTCTCGAGCTGGCGTAGCCACGGCTGGCAA
This sequence comes from Diaporthe capsici, assembly GCA_013364905.1. Lineage (NCBI taxonomy): Eukaryota > Fungi > Ascomycota > Sordariomycetes > Diaporthales > Diaporthaceae > Diaporthe > Diaporthe capsici. The sequence continues at coordinate 623,528 of WNXA01000006.1, read as the reverse complement.
TACTGGACCGTCAACGCGCGTCGAGCCGCATCAGACCTGTTGTGGCCCCCGCCGTGCCATAGAGTCCCCAGAAAATACACAATGCTCCCCCTGGGCATGACCACAGGCTGAGCCTCGGATGGCTGCGGTATAGGCTCGGCGCCCCAGGTATGCGACCCAGGGACGACAACGGTCGCGCCGTTCGTCTCGGTGTACGGATCAAGCGCCACCATGATTGCCTGGAATAAGCCGTGAGCCACACGGCCCAAGGCAACGAATGCTCTCAGGGGTTCTCTGGCACTCACAGATCCTAGTGGCCGGTGAGGCCGCGGTATAGTAATCTGGCCATCGTCGTGGTGCAAGGTCTGTGGATTCTCGCCAGGTTGGATGCTGATGCTGTGCATGACGCTGAGGAGCCACCCCGGATCCATAAAGTAGTCGTTGAGGGCAACGACGCTGGGGTGTACAGCAAACTTGTCGAAGACCCTGGACTTGTTGAGCAGGGAGTAAATACGGTGCGTCTTGAATCCCTCAAACGGGTTCCGGCCGCCAGTGGCTGCCGGGCCGGCGTCGGGGGAGGCGGACAGGCGCCGGAGCTCCTCGAGTGCCTCGTCGACGTCCGCATTAGTGAATGCGTTTTTGATTATCACGTACCCTTGGGCCACAACTTGGTCAATCAGCTTTTGGGTGTCGGGACCGACTTGTGCTGCGTCCCATTTCAATTTCTTCACAGAACCAACCTCGTTGTAGATGCGTTGGTTGTTGCCTGCGTCTTTATATTGATAGACCATTGTGTATAATATTATTGAGTCTGAGGAAGGAATGATGTGTCTGTATCTGTCTGCGTGGAAAACACTGTGTACTGGCAAACAACTATATAATATTCTGCCATTGCTGTGTGGTGGTGGCCTTCTAGAGTTGGGGAATGTCAAAAGAGTGGGTCAGCCGAGGCAATATTCGGGCGTCTTGTATCAACTTCATGCTTGTTACAGCGAATGAGGGGTGACCGCCATGCCAGTGAGGTGCAGTTGTTGCTCTCCTTCTCCCCAATGGGACGCGGCAAGCGAGAGCAACCCTCCCTGCATGGAGGCTAAGCAAACTCTATTGGTCACAGATATTTTGACTCCCGTCGGTCCGGAGTCGTCCCATGTTGGGGCGCCGTGGCTGTCTGGGCTGTCAGTCCATACATCTTTGGCAGATCGCTCAACCCGGCGATCAGAATGGCTTCAGGAAGCTCGAGCTCGAGCTGCTGCTCCTGATGCAGCAAATTCTCATTTCTGGTATCTTCATGCTCGACAGTCCATTGAAATTATGCCTGTACCTGAGGTAGCATTACACTGTGGTCAGAGAAGGTGAAGGAACGATGCTTGACGGCGAGACGGCTGGTGCAGATATCACCTGCTTAGGCCAGCTAAGTCCTTCGTGCCATTTCTCATCAAGGAGACTCTCGATATGTTTCAGAAGCGCCGCAGGCCAGCATCGCAAGTGCCAAAGGCCTGCGTTCAGACTCATGAGGACTCCATAGTGCGCCAAAATCACAAGTGCCACCGCGTGACGTGCTGAGCACATGTCCAGAAACACAGAGTCCACCTCGTTTCCCCATCCCCAAATAAGCCTCATCTGCCGAGAATCCCCCGGGTTGTCCATAAGATAGGCAATACTGGCAAATAGTGTTTCGATAGCATGGAGACATGCCTGCTGCTGCTGGCTCTCGCAGTTGCGTTCTACCAGGTCGTGGAGCAGAGCAAGCTGTGGAAACCGCCGTTGTACGTCGTTGACAGGCTCACGTCGGATGGGACTGAATTTCGACACCACCATTGAATCCTCCCAGGGCTGTGATACAAGATTGTTTTGAACAAAGGCTGTCGTACTTCTGCCAAGCTTGATTGCGTGTATGAGCTCTGCCACGGGGTCAAAGCCGGCTGGCTCACGATCCCGGCGGACTGGTCGGAGAGTAGGCTCTGCAACAGCGTATAGCGTAGTGAAAGCAGCAAAGCCCAGGAGAGCCCTTTGCTGACACTCCTCGAGGTGCTGCAAGTGCGGGCCCGCTCGAGTTAGAGCGGCGTGCTGGTGGGCTGTCGCCCGGATATACCATCTGGACCGAGACCGGTCCTGGTCAAAGAGCTGAAGCGCTGCAAGGGCGAGGATGCTGTTCAGCAAATAATGATGAGAAAAGCCCAGCCGTACGAAGTCGTATTGGAAAGCCCGGGCCCCGTCCGAGTAGTCGGCCGTCACCGGATGCCGGTGCCAGAACTCCAGCAGCTCGAGATCAGCTAGACTGTCCTCGTTGAGCGGCGTTCTCGTCAAAGACGGGGAAGAGAAGCTGCATGCCAGGCTGTAGCGTTCGCAGTTCCGACACTGTGGGTGGACTTCATTGCACTAAAGTCATGTGGCTCAGCCAGTTGATGCTACTAGTATGGCTGTCGCGTCGCGGCCGGAGATAACGGGAATCAAGACGGCACGTCGCCTTCTTACCTTGATATGTCTGTCCTTGCACTGCTCGCAGCCCTCGTGAGACTTGCGATGGGGCTTGCGATGCCTGCCCATATTGATGGCGATGATGTTCTCCACTTTGGACTTTGGAGGTGTTGTTGTCCAAGAAAGTTCTCGCACGCCGTTTCCCATTCGCTTTCGTATAAATACGGCTCTTTCTCAGAGTTTCACGCACTGACCGAACCCTGCACGAGTGCTGTGGGTTTCATCAGCCCTGTCCCAAATTGGCGGCTTGGCATAATTGGCTTCCCCGTATTTATACGACTACCTCCCTGGCATGTAGTCTAGTAAGTGCCTGGATAGTCATGACACGCACTACTTCACTTACTTCGCTGGTGATGCTGCACCGTTATAGCCGCACACATGTGGTGGCTGATGTCTCTGCGGTCACCATGGCCACGGCACTCGGACATAACGGTACCAGAGTAGCCGACAGGTGAAGCTATAGGTTTTTTTCTTCAAAATAGACTATAAATTAGAGATAGGTACGATTTACACGTGGCTTTCTGCATCGACAAGATCTCAAGGCTCTCTTTTGTCTGTTCGCTACCTCAATCGTTAACCAATCAATATGTCTCGAGCTGTTCTTATAACCGGTGCAACTGGAAAGCAAGGAGGTGCAGTTGTGAAGAGTCTAGTGCAAGCCAAAGCAGATTTCACAATCCTCGCCATCACCCGCAACCCCGGCTCTCCAGCAGCACAAAAACTCAAAGCTTCGGCGCCAAATATCTCATTGGTTCAGGGTGACCTCAGCGACGCACATGCTATCTTTGCAAACGCCAAGAAGGTGGCACCTGACGCAATCTGGGGCGTCTACAGCATACAAGTACATCCATCTACCGACCTGAACTGGGCTTTTCGTCTCGCTGACTCAAGATAATTAGAACCCAATGGAGAAAGGCCAAACAGTAGATATCGAAATTCAGCAAGGCAAAGCACTCATCGACGCATCTCTGGAGAACGGAGTGAAACACTTCGTATACAGCTCAGTGGACCGAGGTGGCGAGAAAAGGTCGTTCGAAAACCCAACACCGGTTCCACACTTTGCCAGCAAACACAAGGTGGAGCAGTACCTGCTCGAGAAGACGTCTGGCAGCAGCATGGGCTGGACTATACTCCGGCCGGCAGGCTTCATGGACAACTACGTCCCCGGGTCCATGGCCAAAGTCTTCTTCACGGCTTGGAAGGTGGCCATCAACAAGGACCGGCCGCTGCAACTGATCGCCTGCGCCGACATTGGGCACTTTGCCGCCCAGGCTCTGATGAATCCAGACAAGTACAGGCGTCGAGCGATCTCTCTTGCGGGCGACGAGTTGACATTTGACCAAGCTGCTGCAGTTTTTAAGCACAAGATCGGTAGTGACATGCCGACAACTTACGGTGTGGTTGGTTCTCTTACACTTTGGGCTCTAAAGGATATCGGTATTATGTTCAAGTGGATGGACAGTGAAGGGTTTGGGGCTAATGTTGAGGAGCTCAGACGAGAATATCCTGGAATGATAGACTTTAGTACTTACTTGGAGAAGTATAGCGGCTACAGCCGTAAATAATGAGGCTTAATCCTTTATACAGCATCTAATTACTGTAGTATATACACAATGTTGAGGGGTATCAGAAGGGAATGTAAGATGTGCTGGTCTTGAGCCCTTATAGAATTCCGGACAAAACCTTATCCAGTTGAGAAAAAGTGAGAACAAGAAAGGTTTCCTCCATGATCCTCGAAAGGCCTGCCACAACTCCATCACGTTTACTCTAGGACCTTGGGTCAAGCCTATTCAGTATACCTAAGATGAACCACCCTTTGAATCTTTGCCTTAGATTGACGACCCGTAAGCCACTGGTTATCTTCGTACTGAAAGGCTTGAGTGTCGTCTGGAAAGAAAAACACGACGAAATCAGGAGGTGTTGTCCTCTCTGTCATTCCCTTCATCAAGACTGCCGATGAGCATAGGCCATACACTGCAGTTGCTAGGCTTGTGGTCAACGATATCACTAATGATTGTCAGTCTCAGAATTGGCGCGGGTCAGTCTGGGGCATGTGACGGTGTGCCACTCACTAGTCTGGCTTCCCCAGCCTATCATCCAAGTATTTCAGTCGTTCTATCCCAGTCGGATGGTTCCCAAAACGGATGAACTGGATAGCGACCTGGCTCTTGTGAAGGTTGCGGCTCTTGAGCTCTGTGATGAGTTGGGTTATGGGACGCTCTGCACCGCAAGTGCCTTCCCTGGCTGCCGTAGAAGAGTCCCAGACACCACTGGTCAAGACGTAGATGCTGATCGGGCGAACTTTGTCATTCTTGATCCAGGATATCAGCCGTTTCTTCTCACCCGGCCCAGAGGGCAGCTTGTCGATGACCTTATCAACCAATGTCTTCAGCGCCCTCTCAATGAAGCAGGGAGCTGAGGCACCCTTGTCGAAGTTGCTTTGTACAAATTGAACGAGTCTATCTGTAACTTTGCTGTGCTGCATATTCCCGGGATCTGAAGTACATATTACGTCAAGGCCATTTGGGTCGGCGGCCTCAAGGATGTGAGCCAGATTAGCGAACACGTCCAGGACCTGGCTCTTGAATTCTCGCATATGGTTCGAATTATCGATGACGATGATCTGTTTAGATATGTGTTAATGAACTGGCTTTCGATCGTGGGCTACGGTTTTGTGTCAGGATCTTGTTTCTAGACTCACATGATCTCGTTGCTTCAAGAAGATCATCGCTTGGTCCTCGCCAGACAGCAAACCACGGAGCTTTGGGGGTTTACCCTTTGCCCTCCGTGTACTCACTTCCTCCATGGTGAGTTCTGGAAACGTCGTCTTCTTCTGATCGCTGAGTTGTGACTGAGTGATCATAGAGTTCGGTCTGATCGTCCCGTTCGTTGGCGCTCTCTGGACTGGCCATGACTGATCTGAGGATCGTCCGTGTCCAGCATGACGATGAATATCGTTTTGACCGACCGTCCCCGTTGGCGCACGCATGGGAACATCAGAGTGGAACCCATCTACTGGGGATACTCCGGAGTTCAGGGAGTGTATGTCATGCTCTCCGTTCAGTTCCGGCAATGTGATTGCCATTTGCCCGCTTTCCATTCTGTAAAGTTCCTGTGCTCCATTATTGTGGTCCCATGACTCTGTGTGACAGGTTTGGCTGTGATCACTGGTGTCTCTAATAGGGAGCATGCCCACTGCTGAGACCCTCTCCATGGATGACGTCCGATTCTGGCTCCTGAAGTCGATGGTGGTGGAAGATGTGAGAGTCCCATATTGAGGTCTTGTGGATGTGCTTTGCGGGGCGTCGAACCCATAGTGCTGCGACTGACGAAATTCTTGACTTCTGTGACTCCGAGGGGCGGATTGTGAGGCTGAGATGCGGCGGGAAGGGTGGTCGTCAGGAGAGCCAGTGGCAATCCGAATGATCTTGCTCAACTCTGTAGAGAGTATTCGCGCGTCATACCGGGAGTCCTCATCGACTAGAAGATGGTCTAGTACAAGTTTGACGATTTTTGGGGTGAGTTCGTCAGACCTTCGGCCATCTCGCTGGACAAGGTCGAGGACTTCGCTGACTACTTTCAGTCTTGTGGTGCCATTATGGAAACAGTCGCCGCGACCAAGATCACGCTGCTGCGGTGCAACCTCATCGTTCTCTTTCCGGCGTCGGTTCTGGAATTCAATGCGGCCGCGCCGTCCAAAGCAAACCCACACAGCAGCTTCAATGAGAACGCATCCGAAAGACCACATGTCTTGAAGATCACCCACGATGAAGTCAACTTCATGATTCCAGTAGAGTTCAGGTGGACCTGGATGATGTCAGCTGATACCTAAAGACAGAGAGGACTGCCATAGATCAACTCACAGTAAGTCCGTGTACTCCCACTATCATAGCCAAGTCTTCCTGGATCACAGGGCGACGACTTTCTCGTATGGCTGTTCCCAAAGTCACCAATTTTGAAGGTCAAGTCAAATTCGGCGGTAGAGTCATCTTCACGACCGAAAACGAAGATGTTCGACGGTTTGACGTCTTGATGAACACTGGTGGGAGACACTCGTCAGTGAATCGTACGCGACCATGAGAAATATCAAGGACATACCAGCTCGCGCCGGTCATTTTCGGAAGTCTGTTGTGGGCGGCCATGAGTCCCTTCGCCACCTGAAAGAGGCTTGACCAGAAAGCCTTTGTCTCTGCAGGTGCAAAAGGAGGATCGTTCTCCCCGTAGAGTTGTAGAAGGGAGCCCCGCTCGGCGTGCTCGAGCATGATCGTGTACTGCAATCCGCTTCCTGGAGCCAGCGGCTGCACATAGTAGCTCCCAATGTATTTCAGGATATTTTCGCAGGGCTTGGCGTTGGCGAAAGCATTATAGGCCTTGATCTCGTTTTGATAGCTGCTCTCGTATGCAGTATCATATGACTTGAGTACGAGATTGCCGCCTGCCTGCAGGGTTTCAGTGTCAGCTGAGTGTCTCCAAAATGCCACGGAGGTAAGTGAAAGATTTACCGAATGTGTATGCGCGAGCGTTTCTGAAGCATTAACCTTCGCTAGCTGGATCTTCGCTGGCCTGCCGATGTTTTGGGAGCCGAGATCACCATGAATTGTGAATGGCAGTATTTGATGCGGGTGTAGATCTCTGTTGTGCATCCTTGGAGACCCAAGTTGGACCGGACAAAACATCCATTGGCTTTTGAAGAAAGTTGTCCAGAATGTTTCGCTGTCAGTGGTGCTAGGAATGAATGCTGGGCGTTCCCGAAATGGCAAGATGTAATCGTCTCGGTTGGTTCGCACGAAGTGTTTCAGATACCGGACATATGATTGACCAGTCGTGGAGATCCATACAAGAATAGAGAATATGCGCAAGTATCGCTTGAGGATATCTTCGATATGATAGTCCAACTCTCCCGTGTCGAACACAATCTCTTGGACGTGGGCTGCAGTCCAGTAATGGGTCAAACAGTGAAAAGACGCGAACTTTTCGGGTTTTCCTTGGGCCTCACGGCCGGTTTCAAAGTTCCTGTCGATGTGTTCTTTGAATCGGTCATAGCTGCTCTCTCCACGGTATGCTTCTAGCGATTCCATGCCAGGGCACGATGGGGCAAAGTTAGATCCAACGCAAAGGTCGAGGCTTGATCGTAGATGTCTCCAGTATCGGCACGAGCTGAAAGTTTGCTCGATTCGAGGACTGCTAGAGTATCACTAGGAAGGTGGGAGAAGATGGGTGGCTGTGTGCTTCAGGGGTAGGTTTTCGGTCACAAAGGGGCTGCCAGGTGTGCGCAGTCCAGATTTCGAGATGGAGAGGAAGACCGAGAGGGTGCTGACCGACAACTGGTATGGCGGGCACCGGCTTCAACCCACTATAAGTATTGTTACACAGCATGTGGTGACATACATACATGCCACATCTGGTTCGATCGAGTCAGGAACTCGAAGGAGTGGCTGAGCAATGTGAACCGAGTAGTCCCAAGCTCGCAGTCTTCGCAGTGCTAAAGCCAGTATCTGATGTCGTTGTAGATGTCCATCGAACCCCGGAAAGCACCAACAGTTGGGACCGGTCTGCCTTACTCCACAATTTAACACGGTGGGCGGCCTCCAGAAGGGTTGTGCCAGTAATACCTGTGTGTTCCGTGGAGGGTTGAGATATACACCCATTGGGTGCACGAGCAGTGCCATATGCGGCCCATCGGCAACCCATAGGCATCTCAAGCTCAGCCCCTGTAAGCAGAACAACAGTACTGCAAGTTACAGACGGCGAAGCAGGTCATGGCAGATTTTGATGCAAGTTCCAGCCAACGCTAGACTTGGGTAGGGTAGTCAAACCCTATGGCTTGCCAGTTTGTCAACTTCGCCTTGCCCAGACCCTGAGCCACGGTGCGATCGCAAGTCTTGAGCGCCAAAATTAGGGCAAATTTCTGTGAGATCTGCCTTGCGATGAGTTCAGGAGTGCTCGCATGCAAACACGCATGCTCACGCCCTCTCCCAGGGCAGCTCGAGAGCCCCGAGCCTTGTACATAAGTACCTCCCGAAAACCATGAAGTCATACTTACATCAACGGTAAACGCTCGGTGTTTCCCATAAGCGGCGCGAAAACGAAACATAGGCAAACTTTAGGAGTGACAGTGCAGTGCCACCATCACTTCGGACATGAGCACCAGGCATGCACAATGAGATGGACCAACGGGATCTCAAGTGTGAGCCCATCCCACGTGACGACTTCATTGCGAATTGACCAATTCTAAAATCAAAGAACATCGATTCTAAAATGAGGTAGAAGCTAAAGAAGTACTATCTATTGAACAAAAAATACAGACGAAATTAACGATTTCCTGCCCATGGCATTTCCCACTGTATAAGTCTTCGCTGCGTCAGAGATGCAATACAAACCTATTTCAAAAATGAATCAGAGATCCAGCTGCTGATCCACAGTTCCTATGAATGAATCCTCTCCAAATGCTCACTGTGAAGTCTAAGTGATGTACAGGAATCAGCAAATACCTTCCCCTAAAGAACCCTCCCTCCGAGGCCCTAGCCTCCTGCGCCGGACCATTGTCATGTACACTGTCCATATAAGCATGACTATTACCGTCATAGGCACACATATCTTAATGAACAACATGAATGTTCCCCTGTTGATTTCCCATGATTGATCATTGCCCTGGGGAGTATTGATGATTGGGGTGCTGAAGAATGTCTGGTTAGATGTCAGAGAATCGGTCGACGACCTCATGCTTGAAGTCACCAGTCTTACCCCTAGGAAGGTGCCTGGCAGAAGAACTAGAGTAACGAAGGTGATGACACTCATGGATGCGGAATCTCTTGCTGTCGCGCGGGCGATTTCGAGCATGCTGTCTGTCACTTTCTCCATCCTCATGGCGGAATCTTCCATTCTCTCAGAGATTCCGTGACCACTGAGCGTGAAGAGTTTGTTTATTTCCATGTTGTATGACTGAAGAATGGTATCGTACTAAATGCTTGTCTCAGATTATTGTACTAAACAGAAGCTTATTATGGGCAATACTACTCACTAAGCGTTTTCCATCTTCAATGAGCAGGATCAGGGCTTCAATCCTGGCAGTGTCTGCCTCAAGATCTTGCTCGAGGCTAGTGACGCGTTGGATGAAATGCTCGAATGATCCATTTGACTCGGAGAAGTCCTTGATTGCAGATGGAAATTGAGCGGATTGATACCTTTGTCGGTAATATTCTCGAGTGCTTCTCAACACCCCGGTGTTGAGGCTAACAGCCAATTTTGCTTCCTGCAATTTTCCAGTAAAAAAGTTGAGTTTCTGAAATTCAGCGAATGAAAAGTCCTTTAGCTTTTCCAAATGTTTCGATATTCTTTCCCGTTGGTCGGCTTGAGCATCCTGCGCAGTGTTCGTCTCCCGACTCTTCTCGATCTCGGCTTCTGTTGTTATGGCATTCACTGCTGTGCACAGTTTTGTGATTCCAGCCTTTGTCGCGTTGAAAGCTTGAAAAGGACCGCTTCGTGCTTGCAGAGTGTTCTGTCGCGATATCAAGGAGCCGTCTCTGTCCCTGAGTGACGGCATAGTGGCGGCGGTGATCAGCCGAGGAGTGAAGTTGAGCTCGTCGCCAAGGGGCTCGAGGGGAGTACTTTTCACTTTGACGAGTATCTCCCGAACATCACTTTCGATGTCGCCCAAGTGCAGCCTCCAGCCCTCGGTACACCAGTCAAAGGCGATAAGATGAGTGGTTAGACAGGCCACGAAGGATGAACCAGGGCTGGAAGAGTTTGAGGCTCGCATGGCTTCGAGAGATTCGGTACCTTCCTTGATCCTGTCCCGGATCTCATTGTTGGCTTTCACAGCCAGCCACATTGCGCGACCATTTTCCATATCAAAAGAATGATAGATAGCAGTTTGACGCATAGCCCATTTGGCCTTGGAGTTGGGGCTCGAGGTCTCCAAGCCATGTAATTTGTAGCAATGTCTCAGCTCCCAGCCTGATCTGCCGAACTCTGGGATCCCAACAAGGGCCGGTTGGCTTGGCTTCTTCAGATCATCTTGACAGAAGGAGGCAGAGTGGAAACCCAGAGGCGCGTTCTGCCTCCCAAATGAAGATAACACATCAATGAGTATTGGCGAAACCTGCTCGTAACTGCAAAGGTATCGAAGCATTTGTGGCGTGCATCTCAGTGCCGCCCAAGAGTGAGGAGCAGATATAAATCTAGGACCGCGTCAGCTACTTTTCCTGCTCGGGATACTGTATTTCTATTCATCTTACACGTGACGGCTGCGTGGATCCTTCACACGGTGGTAGATGTGCTCGTGGAAGTGTTGAATAAGCTCTTCGATACTTTTGACAGATTTCCCCTGAAAACCTGCTCGGGCTATCAGCAAGAATTCATCTGCAGCACACCAGGATCAAAAGGTTTACTTTCTGCGCCGAACGGGGCTTCCCAGAACTCGACAGATGCTTGTTTTGTGTCCAAGAGCCGGCTTTCGTCTGCATGGAGCCTTTGTTGGTACTTGTGGAGGACCCGGTTCAGTTGCTGCTTGCGTAATAGGTTCAGAGGCCATGTCTCGGCCTCGCGACAGGCTTCGACGAGCTGATCATACATATTGATTGCCATATCTGGTCGTTCTGGTAACTTCTAGTAGTAAAGGGTGTGCTATAGTTCGCATTGAGACTCACATCACTGGCATTCTCATCCTACTTATCATTCTAATTTGAGGCTCATCGATGTGCGCAACGAAATACGGCCGGTCGAGTATACGGCCTTCGGGGGGCGAAATAGCATGGCTTAGAATCAGTGTAGCCATCCGAGTACGAAAGGCTCATTGCGATGACCCTTGATGGCTGATGGAGTAGCAGGTGAGTATATGAAACGATGGACGTGAGGCTTGGACAGGTGATTGTAAAATTGCCAATGCTAGTTTCCAGGTGGACAGGTACATGTATAAAAATCATAGGCCAAGCTCGAGGCCACGCGTGGAGTCCGCATGTGCCCGCCACGACTCCGGTCAAGCTGTTCTGCAGGCTACTTGGTCAGGCCTCTGCAGTGAGACCTGACCCGTGTAACCACACCAAGTAGGAGATTTCCTGCGGCAAAGAGCCTGACAATGCCCCCGCAACACAGCCTTGACCGCGAATCCAGCCGATATCAGCTGCTTCTTGCTCCAAGTTTCCAAGATAAGAATGAAAATCAGGGCTTTAGGAATCATGACCCATGGGAGTTTTCCCACACTGGCCAAAGTGCCTCCAAGAACTGTGGGAAGATCCAACACCCTGTAAGGCTCTCAGCCGCAGGGGAAGCTCAGGCCGTCTGTTGATAAGGCTGGGCGGCAAGGGGACGAGCCCCCTCCCCCCTAAGTCCGAAGTTTCTCGATCTCGTCTTTTTGGTCCTTCTAATTCTTAGCATGGCCTCATGGGCTGGATCTAGCACAGAACATAAGGAACGAAGGTAAACAAACCTGTGACAACTGACTCGGAAGCTCTACCGCGTACGTGTCGTCGTCTCGTTCCTTGATTGAGTTTCTGTTGGCACTACTGGAGGCAAGGCATACTGGGAGCTCAGCCGTCCCTACCTACCTGAACGTTGATGACAGTGGTGGGGAATTTGCCCTGGAGGTACCTCCTCAAGGCGTCTTGGGTGAGCCTGTAGCGGTATATAATCTGGACAACCATCCTAGCGAAGCCAATGAACGTTTCAGTATTGCAAGACTTGTATTCGTGTAGCGAGCTTCCAAGAAACTTGGGGGATGTCGAGCACAAGCGCAAGGCTCTGGCGCAGTATGCCTTGCCCACGTATTTATTCCTCTGGGCTGTACTGTGTACCGTACCACAAGACTGCGTCTCAGGCAGAAAGAGGGGGCACTTGAGCCTCAACTCATTGCCTTCCTGCCGTCCTCGGATGAGATGGGGGCCGCAAGATAACCCCGGGGCAGCTGCAAGTTCTGCTGGCTCTCTCCAGGCGAGGCGGGCGAGGCAGGATGATCGCCCAGGTGGTGAAGGGCATCGGGAATGTGCTGCTCACGACCTGCATTGCATCAGGCTGTGGCATTGGCTGACTTCTTGTGCCACACCCCATCTCATAAGCTCATCAGGCATCTTGCGAACCGAAGAAGATAGACGATGGCCAAGGGACGGCACGCCTTCGACAAGCGAGGTGGTCAGGTGGTCAGGTGGTCTGGCTTGCCCACGGCCTTTTAGACCGGGCGTCGTGGCTGCTCATGCAGATGGATCGCAAAAGGTTCGCATGTGCCTGGTTGTACAACTCAATCTCCTTGGAGGAATGTATGCCCATAAGTGGCCAAATTGGGCCGGCAAGCCTTGGCAGACCCCATGTTGTGATACTGTGTGTAGGGCGTGGTAGTTGTGAAGTCAGAGAACAACGCACTTCCCCCATGAGTATCGGGGGTGGGGGGGGACCCCACACGGATCTCTCTTTGCGGGGTTAGGACCTCCGAGGTTGGAATAGGGGTCCAGCAGCCACGGAGCTTTTATCGATAAGGAGCATGGCGATGACCTCAGGTCGGTCGACTCGTGGATCCGACCATTGTTGGTAGTCCATGAAAGCTGGCTTTATATTGACACAAGTCTTAACAATAGACCATATTTAGTTATTCTCAATGTCATGATCACGCAAGCATGAGCCACCAACGCTATGCCTCGCACGATCCCGTCAAGGAACCTCACTCCATCTCCTTGAAGGTCCTACGGTAGGTAATCCACCGGCACCCTCCAGCTCCCTTACTTCCGGAGCCAGGCTGATATTCTCCAGACTCTCCCGCCCATCGCTGGTCGCCCAGCACCCCATACCTCTAAGCGCAGCACCATCAACAACGCCTCGCCAACCCCCCGTCCCGGCCTCTCTCGCATACAGCACAACCCACGACACCAACCCCTCGCCCTTCCTCCTCAGCCCTATCCTCAATCTCCCACCAAGCTTCGGATCCGCATACGTGGGCGAGACATTCAGTTGCACGCTATGCGCCAATCACGAGGCGCCGCCAGCGCCCGAGCCGGCAGGCGCCCAGGCGGCCCCACAACCACCGAGGAAGTACATCCGCGACGTGCGCATAGAGGCGGAGATGAAGACCCCGAATTCGACAGCCGTCACCAAGCTGGACCTCTCGCCCAACACCACCACCGCTGCCCCCGCCGATGACCAGGGCAAGCCCGGGGGCGTGGACCTGGAGCCGGGCCGGACGCTGCAGCGGATCGTCAACTTCGACCTCAAGGAGGAGGGCAACCACGTCCTCGGCGTGACGGTGTCGTACTACGAGGCGACCGACACATCCGGGCGGACGCGCACGTTCCGCAAGCTTTACCAGTTCATCTGCAAGCCCAGCCTGATCGTGCGGACCAAGGCGTCGCCCCTTGCCCCTGCGGTGCCCAAGGCAAGCCCGGGCCCCACTCCACCAACGCCGCCACCGGAAGAAGTTGGTGAGGAGGTGCCAGCCGGCGGGGAGGGAAAGGAGGTCGAGAGGAGGAAGCGGAGGCGCTGGGTCCTCGAGGCGCAGCTGGAGAACTGTTCCGAGGACACGACGGAGCTGGAGCGTGTGGTCCTCCAGCTCGAGCCCGGGCTGTCGTATCGCGACTGCAACTGGGAGGCGGGCGGGTCCCCGCGGCCGGTGCTGCACCCGGGCGAGGTGGAGCAGGTGTGCTTCGTGATCGAGGAGGAGCAGGGGGAGGCGCCGGACGGCGGCCCCCGGGTGGAGGAGCAGGACGGCAAGATCCTGTTCGGCATCCTGGGCATCGGCTGGAGGACCGAGATGGGCCAGAGGGGCTATCTCGCTACAAACAAGCTGGGGACCAGGCATATCACATGACAGCCTTAGATGAGACCACGGGCAAGTTCGCGCATGAGCGTGACAGCCTGGTACTCTACCGGTTGTGTTGCTCGCTCCAGGTCAAAATGGAGTCACAACGCATAGCTAAAGCTCATGTGACAGAATGGCCGAACTCTCTCGGCTCTGATCATTGCCATACTACCGGAATCCAGCCTGCCTGAATGCATTTTATTCAACAGATGGCGATCTCCCTTTTCCGGCCTGTCAAAGGCCACCTCCCTCTTTTTAAAATATCCACCTACTTGTACATGGGCACTTCTTAAATGACAATGCCGTTCTCTTAGCCTGGTTCTGATCCAAACAACCCTCTCGTGCAAAGCTACTTGACGGGCTCGGCTCTTCCAAGACCGTGCCCCTTGTTTTCCAGTGGCCATGAGACAGGTCTCTCCGAGGCTGGGCGTTGCGTCCCAGAAGCCCCATTCGTGAGGACGGCACATCGATTATCGTCTCCTTTCAATAGTTTACAGACGGTGCGAGTTGGTGCCGCAATAAATCAGCCCTTGTTGCTGCTCCCAATCGCCTTCCTTAAAAACCCTTTGCCCCGCGGCTCAGGCTTCGGTGCACCGGCGATGGACCGCGGCTCCTTGATGAGAGTAGGGTCAAGCTTATCAGGGATCCTGGTGATGATTGATCGGTAGTCGCCCTGAAATTTCGAGTTGGGAACAGGGACAGCTGCAGTCCTCCATATGTGGTCCGATGTGTCGGCCATGAACCCTGTTAGCTTGGGCTGTCGCGGGGGCGGTATGCCACCAGAAGCACCGTGGCTCGCTCTCAGGGTCGAAAGTCGTGATAGGCCAGCCGATAACATCGGCCGCCCGCGAGCCTTTTTGGCAATCAAGATCTCATCGAAGAGTCGGTTGTCAGGGTGGCTTGCGGGTTGCCGCTCTCGCTCATGGATGAATTCATTGAAAGCTTTGTTCCGTCAGCATAAGTTGCCATTGCCGTTAGGTTGATTCCCTGAAATGCTTGCTTACCTTGCGTATCTTTCATCATCGTCGCGTACTCCTGTTGGTCATACGGCAAGCTCCTAATAAAGCCATTCATGTCAAAGGCGTAAAGCTGGCCATTTTCCTTCTGCTGCTTGTTCGGTCGACTCATATACTTCCTATAGGTATACAGCAGGCTTGCAAGGCAGCGGACAAAGGCGGCGCGGACACGGTCTGCGTGGAAGGCGACAGGGCAGACAAGGCAGACGAAGCCCAAACAGCGATTGTGAGCGAGACAGCCACAACCCTTGCATTTGAATAGTCCATCGCCCTCGGACCGTTCGTCGCAAATGTCGCAAACTGAATCCCGCTCTGCAACGTTCCATTCCATACAGTGCCCTTCTACCCATACCGTCGTGTCCGTGTTTTCAACGGGTTGAACAAGCATGTTGGGCATCACAGTCGAGGCCGCAATTGTCGATTGTGCATACGAGGATGGTGCATAGCCAGTGTGGTATGACGACTGAGAGTCCCCAGAAGTGGATGACACGGACAGGTTTTGCGAGTGGCCATTGAGGACCGGGATGCTGGGCCTGTGAAGTGGAGGGTGCTGTTCCACACCAAAGGACGAACTACGTCGCGATTTGGTATCGAAATGGCC
Organism: Diaporthe capsici; assembly: GCA_013364905.1. Taxonomy (NCBI): domain Eukaryota; kingdom Fungi; phylum Ascomycota; class Sordariomycetes; order Diaporthales; family Diaporthaceae; genus Diaporthe; species Diaporthe capsici. The sequence goes on along the minus strand of WNXA01000006.1, from coordinate 607,675 downwards.
AGAACGCTTCTCCTTCAGAGTGTTCGACGCCGCGAACCCTGAGTCAGTTCGTGATACTGGCGTGGTCGGCATCGGTGGGAATGTCATGGAGACTGGCGAGACGGAAGAGTTGGGGCTCGTCTTCCCGGATCGTGCTGTCGCCGGCCTGTCAGATCTCGAGTGGTCAGGCTTGGCGTGACAAAAGGCATTGAAAATTGGTTTTCGGATGCTGTTGGGGGGTTCTGGTTCACCGAATGTCGATGAGTTCTGGGACACCCATTTGCCCAGTGTGGCAGGCGCAGGTCTGGCGTTGAAGACGCCATCGTTCTCTGCCGAATAAGCGTCATAGGGGAAAGCCTCGATGGCGTAAGGGGGGGCACCAGTAGTAACGCCATAGCGTAACTTGTGTGGCGCGGCGATTTGCAAGAGGGAGAAGAGCTTTCTGCGATGCTGCCGGGGTAGGCGATGGGGCTGCGACGTGGCGTCGATGGTGTCTCTGTCCAGATCCACAAGAACGTAGTCGTCCTCCGGGAGTTCGATGTTGTCGTACCGTCTCTCAATACCCACGATGTATGGACACGGGGCATCGAGCGCCGAGAGAAGTCTTGCCGGTAACACCGGGATGAAAACGCTAGCCCATTTCAGGGGGTACAGCAAGTTGACAAGAGCATGGCATGCAAGGTGCAGCATCGCCGTGTAAGATGATATAAAAATGATCCGAGATTCGGACATGGCATACTCGAACAAAGCCACGATGTTCTCAAGAGACAGGCATCTGAAGAGGGCGTAGATGTCGATATTGCGTGAGCCAGGTAGCTCGTTGACTGCCTCCTTACGGCAGTAAAGACGAAGCTCTCTGACGCCAAGCTCGACCTGGGTCTTGGAGCTGATGGGGCTGACGGCTTCGATGCAGAGGTTGACGACGTAGTGTTCAAGCGGCTGCCACCGTCCGACCTTGGGCGAGCTCGGCGGCACCCTCAATACCGCACCGTCGGTCATGGGCACGATGATGGACCGGAGCCAATCCTTCCAAAACGTTATCTTGGTCACATCCCGGCCCAAGATGCCATAAGCCCGTGGTGTCCACAATCCGGTGTCCCCTGCCGTGAGGCCATCGATTTTGGACGCGGCACCGTGCCTGAGCGGTCGCAGCATCTCGGTCATGAGGCTGATCTTCTCCTCCACGGTGCTGATCTGATCGTCGAGAAGGTCCCTAGCGGGAGAACCAGACGGGATGGTGGGGAGTTTTGCGAGAAGCTGCGAGAGATGCGCACGCTCGGCCGCGAGGCGGGCTCCCAAACTAGCGGCCAGTTCTCTCTCCTCGTCTGACATGTGTTTCTGCCTCCACGATTCGCACTTCTTCTCGACTTGATCAGCGACGTCAGCAGTCAACGCGGTCCACACTATCACGGTGATCCCGTAGAGCTTCGAGTTGTCGTCAGAGGTCATGGTGAAGCCGTGCCACGTGGCACGCGGGCGCTCGTCGGATGAGACAACCTGAATATCGTTGGGAAAGGCGAACATGGGCACGTAGTCCGGGAATTTGCCCCTTCGAGTCTTTTCATCTGGTGAAGCTTTGGGATATCTGTCCAACAATTTGGGCTCAAAACGTCTCTTGAGAGGGTGCATATCCGGGTCCATATTTAGGGGTTCTGGGGGCGGAATGACTGAATTATAATTGCTCAACCGCTTCGTGGTCCGGACAGAGGCTGGAACGGTGTTAGCATATGGCCCCTCATCAATGATCAGTCGTGCCAATTTCGGAGAGAGAGCCCTTACCTGGTCGTGCTCGAGGAGGAGCAGTCTGCCTCTTGACGCTGTTCATGTCCCTAAAACTGATCTTGCGTCGGATGCTTCCCTTGATGCTCTTCAAGGGACTCATCCTCCCGCTGAGTTCGCCCTCCTCGGCCTTGATTCTCTCCGCGCGCGGATTGTTCACCATCGGGGGCCGCGCTTGCAGCTTGGCCCCGGCGGTGAAACTCAGGTCATCCAAAAAGATCTCTCGCTCTGCGGCGAACTTCATAAGAGCCTTGTCGAAGTCGAAATCTGGCAGACCAGTGAAACCCACGCCTTGTCCACCACCATTGGTCGCGGACGAGCCCTCGCCAACGCTGGGCTCTATGGGACTGAAGGGGCTCTCGTCTGTGCCACTACCACCGTTGATAGGCGGCACCGCCCTTATGGTGGCGCTGCTTCTATTGCTCCTGGTGCCCTCATTTTCTTCCCCCAGCGTCTGTATAGAAAAGCGATTGTTCTCGTTGGAAGGAATCCTGGATATTCGGTTGATTGAACTCCGTCGAGAATGGCGGGCAGTCTCCTTAGTGGGGGTCTGGGAAAGTATATCGGAAGCCTCGTTCTCAGCATCCTCTCTGATGGTGTCGTTGAGCTGCAGGGAGCTCAGAGGTCTTGGATCGGGGTCATTGTCATGGTAGGATATGTCTTCTATGCCGGCGATCCAGAAGTAGTCGGCGAGGGGAGCTGAGGAGGCGTCCATGGCCACTGGTCTGCTACTAGCTAGCTTGCACTTCTCTAAACCACTGCGCTCGCTCCTTCATGGGGTCATTGGTCGGCCAGAGGGTGCGTTCTGGTCAGGGCCCCGGATTGGGGCGGGACTTGCACGGCGAGACCAAGTCTTGGACGGGCGACGGTAGCTAGCAGGAGCGCTTGCGACACGCGGCTGCTGGGGCGGGGGCGTGGGCCTGGTGCCCCCTAAGAGAAGGGAGAAGGGCCTTTGGCACGTACTGTGGCGGATGCAGGCCGAGCTGTAGGGGCTGGGAGACAGTCGTCGCAGGTGGTGTCTCAAGACTGGGAGCTGTGGAAAGCAGGTGGGCGTGGATGGAGGTGAAGGGATGTGTGAGGCGAGGTGGGGGTGGTGTGAGGTTGAGTGCGGGAGGGGAGGCCAGGAGAGACGAGCGCTGCTGAGGTTTCTCGCAGGTGCGCCTCGGATCAATGCCCGGCGAGAGGAGCTGTCCAAAGTAAGGGGCGCGCAGCAAACTAGGCGATACTGAGCTGAGGGTCGAACGTGAGGGCGAGGGCGAGGACGAGGGCGAATGTGAGGGTCGGCAACAAGAGCAGCAGCAGGGACAGGAGTCAGGGACTGGGCTGGGCTGGGCTGGCACAGGCACGCCGTTCAAGAACAAACAACAACTGCTGTCAAATGAAGCGTGGAGAGGAAAAAGTAGCAGAGTGGGCGCCGGCTGTCCGCGTCGGGGGTCGAGGAAGGAAAATTCACGGCACGCAGTCCCGTCCGTATTCAGGTCTACCTACGGTCCTAGCAGGAGCAGGAGGAGTTGGACTTGTTGGTAAAGCCGGGCAAGCAAACTGAGGGCGCGCACCTTTTTCTCTGGAAAGATGCAAGTCAACCGAGGGGCGTAGCCATTGGTGGCCAGCGGAGGAGACAGGCCAGTCCCGGGTCCCAGTCCAGTCCAGGGTTCAATGAAATCCCTGTGGGTCTGTTCTCTGGGCTTCGGTCCCTTGAACGGTCCCTGAGGGGCGGTGGGCAAATCGGAGAAGCAACGGTGGGGGTCGGGGGGGTCTGATGAATGCTCCACTCCGCACTAGTCGTCCGTGTCTGCTGTGTGGCCTGTGTCTGTCTGTCTATCTGTCTGTCTGTCCGTCCATCCAGAGCGCAGGTCTGGATGTGCAATGCAGTGTAGTGCAGTGCGGTGCGGTTGCGGTGCAGTTCAGTTCAGTTGGACAATGCGCTGGGTAATTGATTCGTACCGGCAACTTCCAGCCCCACCAAACACCACAGCCCGCCGCCGTTCCTGAATGCTTCTGTCCAGGCCACCCAAGGACCCAAGGATACCCGGGAAGGCCAAAAGAAGCACGGTTGGAACGACCTTCGCTGGAAGGCTCATCCTATGCACACCAATTCATCCCACCTGCTTGCTTTGTTGAGGTGGTCTGCGCGGCGAAGTCTCGAAACCCAATTCGCTTTCCTCCCAGCAGGACCTCGTAGATAACAAGTACTGGGTACCTCCACACATCAGATCCTACATGTACTTGTACTGTGTAGACCATGTATGGATGCTGTATGGATGTGGCCCCAAGTGGGCATCTCAGTCTGCACACCACCAGCCTAATTAACCAGGTACCTGGGGCAGGTAATTACGTGTAGTTCTAGGGCAGCTCAATTCAGGGGCAGCAGCGCATACGGTACTGGTCCAGAGTCTGCTAGACGAGAGATGCGGTGCATACCTTCGAAGGGGATGTAGTCTAGTCGCTCCTTCTCAAGTACAGTATACGCCCGCACGCACCTCCATAGGGCAACAAAGGAAGGCAGGGGCAAGCTTTCGTGAGCCGACCTCTCTCCTTCCCTCCTTCTCCCCCCCCCCCCTGCTGCCTTGCAGTTCTGACAGCTGTTTGTTTTTGGCGATATTCCGTCTCATCCCATCTACGAGGAGCCATCAGAGCCATCGAGCCAGCGAGATTGGTGTTCATCCCGTCCCCTCCTTGCTTCTTTTTTATGATGTGCATCTTGTTCTCATTTCGATCTCTCACTCTCATTTGCATCTGGAGGGTTCCTTTATTGTGCAGAAGCAAGTACCCTGTTGTGACATGACGCTGGCACGAACCTAGATGTGGGTAGAGAGATCTTGGAGCTTGTCAATGCCCAATTTTCGTGCCCAAGCGACCAGGTCCGGCTTGCTCCAACCTCCATGCATCTCCCCCGTGCTGCCGTGCTGCTGGGCCGTTCCATCTTCATTCTTTTTTCCCCCATTGACAGGGCGCCTCCTTTTGCCGATGACTCGAAGACACGAGACCCCCAGTCCACTGTGCCCCGGTGCCATTCTTCCTCTGCATGTTTTGGTGCTGGGCCGTGTTTCGGGTGCCCACAATCTGGCCAACTTCGACGACTTCCGCGTACCGTGTATGCAATAGCATGCACGCCCTGGATCGTCGATCCATCCCAGCACCGCTCCTGCAGCACTCCAGGAATGGCAAGTGAGAGAATGTGATGGTGGGTCCAACACGCGCCCCAGGCTGCCCAGGTTGGCAACCGCCGCCCCAGAAGGGCAGTCGGGCTTGCAGATCACGGTGAGATCTAACTGCGAATGCTGCACAAACAAAGAAAGTCCTCAGCATCCTCCACACCCCGTCGCTCACTCCAGTCAGCCAGCCCGCAAGCCAGTCATCCAGCCATCCCAGCCTTCCCGAGCAGGAAGCCGAGCCTCGGGGAAGCCATTGTACGTGGCTGCGATGCGTGGTGGTGATGGGCGTGGGGTGGGCCAAGGTCTCACATGCTAATCCATGCTCATCAATCGTCGCTGTCATCTGTCTGTGATGGCCTCCGGTACGGTACGGTACCGTTACATGACAGCTTCTGCTCTGCTGCCCTTTTCAGTACAGCGGAGAGCAGCCTGTGCAGCTGTACGAGTCGCCTTGTTTCATCTGCACGCAACACGCCTTTCAACCTCCGATGGCACGCTGTGCAGCGCAGGTCGCGCGAGCTTGTCCAATTCAGATCATCAGATTGCTTCTCTTGCCCCCCACCCCCATGTCCCCGGAGGCCATCTCCCGACACCGCGTCAACCTTCGCGCTAGCTCAGGGGCAACAAGAAGGGGATAAACAACGGGCGCAGGCTCTGGCGCAGGTGCCAGACGCTGCTCCAACACCCGTCAACCACACTTCGCGAACCAGACAATCACTCCATCGTGGCCTTCCTCTGCGCTTCTATTTTGGTAGCCATGGCCGGTCACTTCTCATTTTCTCTCATTACAGGAATACGGGGGGTTGTCGCCTACACTGGCCATTGTCACTGGGGAACCCTTGATATCGAGATTCCCTCCAAATCCCGGCTTGCCTTTCTCCCAAAGGCCAACCCCTGCCGGAGGTCACCCAATCTGGGTCGTATTGCTGTTATTCTCCGGGCTAGCAAGCCGAGGAAAAGGCACAGACACGGAGAGGCAAAACGTCTGTGTGCAAATGCGGCTCTCGTGCCAAGGGGAACAGACGGCCATGACCTGCAGGTCTAACCCCTCCTCCGCCACAAGGAATCTTGCATCCGGATAAGGACTCAGTCTGTCTACAGTACCAGGGTTTCCGTTCTCCCTCCGTTACATAAGACTATATCTGATATTTGTCCTATATGAACTAAGTTCAGCCTTGTCTCTTGGCAAGCACTTCCTAGTCTATAACCTCAGACGCGAACGGCCCTAGACACCACGAGCGCGTACATCGCACAGCAAATGCCGACGCGTAATCCTGGCTAAACTTGCCCTGGGAGAGAGGGAAACACCCATATAGTTTGATAGTAACTATAGGGACCACGTTCCGTCGGAAAGCCGCCCGCACCACGCACCATGGCATAAGACAGCATGCTGCAACATTTCCTCGCACGTACAAACTTGACTCCTAAGACAACACGGCACACAATCCGGTTTCCGGGATAACAGAAGTCTCTGCTGCAGCATGCTTGTTTGGCCAGGCGAGTTGCGTGCCCGGGCAAGCTCATCCGGTGCCACAACCTCTGCCGCCGGTTTCCCGCTGTTGGTGTCACAGTTTCAGCTGCCCACAACATAATAGGTGAAGCTCATGTAAGTTGCCAGGCCGCCAGCGGCCGGTCAATGCCGTGCTACAAGAGCTCTCCTTCTGTCCTGTGCCGCCAATATATCCCGGATGCTATAGGCCGAGAAGAAATTTTTCTTCCACTTCCCTCCCCATTTAGCCTTTGCGCGAGGCTGAGGGCCCGCATCGCACTGCATGAGGCTCATATACGACCTCGCAGGGGACGCCGGAAAGTTTAATACTCGCACCGATGCGACCCCCGACCCCCGGACCCTCTCCGAGTGTTTTTGGTGAGCAGGTGGTTTCCCTTCCCGGATCTCGCTTCCGGCTATTGGTAGCCTGACCAAGTTCACATGCTACGGGTGCCCTTTTTTACTTCTTTTTGTCTAGTGCGAGACCGGCCACACGTGTTACACGGTACCGGACAGCCGTGGTGACTTTTGTTGGTTGCAAAGTGACGCCACGGACAACCGCCCCGCGACGTTGTTCCCTTGCTTGTTTACCATCCGCGACGATTCCCCCACACCCCTCCCCCATGACCGAGAATCCTCATGTTGCGCATTTTATCAGTACGACATAACAATCCATCGGGGCTCGGCTGCTGCCGGTCGTCGAAACCATACAATAATTATCTTGGGACGGACTTTAACACCCCTGTGGTGGGGGAGTTGAATTATGAACTCTGCAACTCTGGGGTGCATGTGGACAATGGACTGATCTAGACCCTTCTCTTCCTCGCCTCCATTTCCCACCTCCTTCTATCTTGTCGAGGTTCAAGGCGCCAGACCGGGCGGTCGGGTCACCGACAGCAGCGTGCGCATACGGGGACGTATTTATATCACCGTCGCCGCCGGCGCAGGGTCAGGGGTTGGAACCGGTCCGGGCCTGGATTGGCAACTCCTAATAAAGCAGGCTGGGTTTTACCGTTCTGAACAACGCGACGCGTGACTCGCGCCGATCTCCCACGTGGAGGAGGCGACTCTTGTCTCTGTTTGTCATGGGTTGCCAAGGAGAGCAAAAGTTGGGGTCGCTGCTGCTCTTCTTCTTCAGCGGAGATCAGAATTAAAGCTTGTTTCATGGGTGCTTGTTGACTCATCTTTGACTCGTACTAGTGGGGAGCAAGACCTAGACGGATCGACGGCTTCATGTGCCACTTAGCCAGTCAGGGTGGTACTCATGTGCCTGTAATGAGGCTCAGTGACGGAAGTAGCAGGCCGTATGCTTTGTTCATGGAGACTTCGCTGTAGTACCAAGTAATACGGGATTATGTGAAGCTGTGCCACTGTATGAATCTCCTTGCTCTTGTGTGTGACGGCCGACATGATGCTCTTCAGGATCTTGCCCCTTTGATACACATGCCGAGGTATGCCTGAACGACTTCCTCTATTTCCGGGATTCTGTCAGCAGATCATTCGTGACTCAAGAGCTTCCAGGACTCTGGGCTGGTGGTCTGGGCGACAGTCATCTGGGTTCTGCCCGGAAAACCCCAGATTGCCTGAGTAATGCATCTCATTCGTGGGTATCATCATCATCCTCCTCACAGAAGGCTATGTCCTCTCTATCCAAGTCGTAGTCCTCGCTCACGACCCTCAATCCACACATCATCCCCTCCCCCCTTTCAAAGCTCAACCCGTGCCGACAGGGCCCGAGCCACCAGGCCCGCCATCCTTGGGTTTCGGCTTGGGTACCTTCTCGTACGCATTCGGGCTGGGCTTCCTCTTCCCACGCCCGTCGTCGCCTCTCCGCCGGCCGCGCCCGTGCTTGTGCTTGTGGCCGCAGTCCTTGCCCGTCTGGTCGCCATTCACCCGGCGCGAGGGGCCCTCGCCCGAGTCGGAGTCGGAGTCGTCCGACGAGGAGCTGGAAGAGTCAGACGAGGACTCGTCGCTCGACTCGTCCACGGCCTTAGGCGCATGATAGATGCAGCACACTGTCGGGTTTGTCAGTAAATTTGAAACAGGGAAAATTTGAGGCGAGCTCTGCTTCTCACCCTTTGACGACTTCTTGCCCATGCCCTCGTTATCCACCACGCTCTCCGCCCACTGCACCCGAGGGCCCCGGTTCCTCTGTGCGCCGCGCAGCCGTAGGATCGGTGATTGTGTCTGTGCCTGCGTCTGGGTCTGTGACGCTGTGCCTGGCCCTGCGCTTCTCGTCGCCTGCGAGGATCCGCCGCCGCCGCCGCCGCCGGCGGTGGATGTCTGTTGATCTGATGAACCCTGGGCCATGGTGAACTGTGGAAGGGAGCGTAGGTCGTGTAGGGAAGTATGATCACCACAGTCCGCTATCGAGCTTCGGGGGCGAGAGGTGGAGCGCAGCAGCCAGAAGCAGGTCGACCTTGAGGGTGCTGGTTCTACGCCTCGTCTGGAGTCCCTTTGTCGTTTGCCGATGGAATGCTCCAAACAGCAATGGAGGGGTCGGCAGGTGGAGCGCGGCGGTTTCCCCACAAGTTGCTGGCTTCGCTTATTCACCAGGTATGGCGTGGACTGTCAGTGTAGGTCGTTCGTGGTAGTTGGTTGTGACAGTTCCAGGAAGCGGCTGCTTTTCGGTGTGGTTCGTGCCTGGCGCGGATGTCAAATTACGTCGTGTGACCCTTGAGCCTGGGTACGGTCTGCAACGCTTTGTCAACACCTGCAGTCAATGAGGGGTGGCGCTGGGCCGCTCGGACGTTTTCTGACCCCCGCGTCATCCCGCTCCCTAGGGCCGGCAGCTACCAGGTCGCTGTCTCGGTGGGGTAGCTAAGCTGGAGGCTCACCATTCTTCGTTAGACTCTTCACATTAAAGCTCCCTCTACTCTTCTTGTTAAAGAGGAGTCCAGCAGAACGTGGTCATTGCTCATCTTTTAGTGGCCCATTTTAATGTGAAAAGGCTCTTTTAAAGAAATAATTCAATCTACTTATTAAAAAAATGGTAATGAAAGAACATTTGAAATCCATGTGGGAGACAGCTTGGGGTGGGCAAATTATATGGTTTGTAAGAAGAGCAGTCTAAGGAGTAGGCTTCTTAGCAGAATGGGTGGCAGCTGTCTCTTTGAAAAGGAGCCCCTGTAACGCCAGTCACTGGGCCCTTCCCTCAACCCATTCAATGGACCATTCACCTTACACCCTACGGTGCCTGCCACACCCTGGATCTATGAATATTCATTTGAATTTTACCAGGGGGGGTGTAAAAGTGGGTGTTTGTGTGGGAAAAGCTCAGTAAATCTGGGGGTGAAGCAGATGTGGGCTGGGGACGTCAATGGGTATAAATCTAATCAGTTAGGCGGACAGAAAGTAGAAGAAGATTCCTCACTTCATTTTTTCTCACGCGCACCTCGTGCCATAAAAGAGAAAGATGTCCAGCTCTACTAAATACCGCCAGCCGTTATCTTGGTTTCTTGGGAAATAGAAAGATATGTTTGTATGTTTGAGCCAGCGAGTTCGATTCGGATGACGAGCTGAATTCTTTTCCCTGGCCCGTTTGTCTATCTACTAGCGGCGGCCAGACGTCCAAGGCGGTTTTCTTGTCTTATTAACCCCGAAGGCCCTCAAAAGTCCAGCCCCCGTCCTCACTTTGCGTCAATCGTACGGGTACATCCCCAACAAAATCTACCACAGACATGTTCCCCCTCTGAGCCTCCTTACCATCGCTCGCGGTCCACCCCAGACTCCCGACTCCAAGCCGTCGTCCCTCCACCAGGCTCCTTATATCCGGGCTAAGCTCGCAAAACAGATACATAAGCCAGCTTCCCTTCCACACCCCGACGGAGCTGCCTGCCGACTGCACTATAATGGCCACAAGCAGCGCAATCGCAATCGCTACTATACCAACCGGGAGCACGAACCACTGCCACCGCACCACGACGCCGAGGATAGTCGCGTGGCCCGCAAACTCGGCCGGGCGCGCCTGCGATCCCACGGCCACGTACGCCGACGGCGATGGGTCCCGGACGTAGTTGCTCAGCGACAGCGCCACACGCGCGATCCAGTCTGTCATGGCGCCCACCGAGTCGCCCGAGGCCGCGGTCCACACGGCCTCGGCGATGTCGTTGCTGACGGATGTGGCGTGGCTTTCCATCGTTCCTGTGCCTTTGAGGATACTTTTCATGTACGCCCGCAGCGAAACGAGGCTGATTGTCATAATGCTGAACTCGATAGACGCCGCCGGCGCGGAGAGGTTGAGCTGAGTCTGGACTTCGGCGGGGAGGAGCGGGAAGGTCAGGTTGTGGAACATGATCTCGTTTCCGGGACTGCCACTGTAGCCCTCGGGCCGATAACCCGATGCATTAAGAGTGTCCTGGGTGTAGACGATGGTGGTCGTCTGTACGGACGCCTTGCTGGAGACCTCGTATGCGTTAACACACCACCAGAGTGCGCACTCGTGGGCGGAGAAGTTGGTCGGGTGGGATAGGTCCGAGAACATGGAGTAGCCGATCGTAAAGAAGTTGGCGATGTACGCCTTGTCCATCAAGGAAGCGTTGTATATGTGCCCTACTGAAGAAGGCACAAGTCCAAAGCCAGTATATGCGGCGACTTGGCTGTCGGTGGTGAAGGAAAAGACGCTGCCATCGGGAACAGTATAGTTGCACCCTTTACCGTAGTAGGGAGGCCAGACGTCTGTATCGCAGGACTGGCTCTTGGTGAATTCGGAGGGCGAGCAGGCACCGCAGACGGCTAGCGAGGTGGTTACCGGCCACGTGCAGTTTCCCGTGGGGCAATCGGCGGCGAGCTGAGGGATATCGGCCATCATGCCGTTGTAGAGAGCGGCGCGCCAGGGAACCGGCGCTTGGGGGATCTCGGGAGCTGGTTCAAGGGGATCTCCCTCGTGGTAGACGTAGGTCTCGCCGCGTGGAAGCTCACCTGGCAACAACGCCGGGTCCGTGACGCCAATGTAGGCGTTCGCTAACATTTGTTGTGTAAACGTGCCGAATGCTAGCGACAGCAGCGTGACCAGGTTGCATTCCAGTTTTCAACACCCCATTCCTTCTCTTATACATGATTAGTCGTGGAGTGGTATATTGGCATGCTATATTGCATTTTTATGATACGCTGTATCTATTGTTCCATTCGAGCCTACCATGCCTCAGCAGATCTGGCCCTCCCAGTGTCCTTGTCCCTTCTCTTAGCCCCCGTCATGCTCTTCCGTGGCCGCTTCTTGCTTGTCTCAGCAGTCTTGCGGACCTTACTGTACAGCCATGCATTTAGGGGCGGTCGGCTCCCGATGAAACGGCCCTCTGGAGAAAAGACGTCCACAACTGGCCAGTTGGGCTCCGGTTCACCGGATTCAGCATGCTGAGGATTCTCATCTTCCACGCCTGGATCCGACAGGTCTAATTCCTGGAGAATCTCTTCCCTGCCCGCCTTGATGGCCTTCTTGGAAGATGGCCTGGGTTTCATGGGGGTACTAGGTGGAGGTGCGAACAAGTTCTTCGTCCGGACCTGTGCAGTGATCTCCACCCAGCCACACCCCTCAATGAGGATATCAAGCGACAAGACACGATATGGGAGACGGTCGACCTTGATTCCAGCGGCGTCTTTCCTGGTGATGGGGCCGGCACGTTTCTTGGTGACGTCCCACTGTAATTTGAACGATCCGGCTTGCTTGATCTTCTCTCCAGTGCCTGGGACAGATATGTTTCCAGCATTGATACCAGACGTCTGTTGCTGTATCTCAATTGCCTTTCCCGTCGCCGTCAGATGTGGTTCGATGGGTGTAAAAGCATAGCCAAGGAATATGAGGTCCGGCGTGCGCGGTGTAATCCTGATGAGGCCGCCGATCAGAAGCGACTGGCCAGGCTTGATGACATGTTGCTCGGGGCTTGCCCGAGCCTTCATGACAAGTGAAGGCCGATGCTCTTCACGGACCCAAGTCTCCAGTTCGCTGCGTTCGAGCCCGGGTAGATCGATGAGCTCGCCCTTCCCACCGCCAAAGGGGACCCGTATGGGAGACGCGGTAGTCCCCGGCAACGGCGAGACTACCGGCATACGAGGAAAATTCGTCTCTTCTTGCGGTGGTGGCAACAAAGAATCATCGCCAAGGTCGTCAATGTCCGGTAGCACAGCGTGCCTGACATCCTCCTGGTCGTCGATTACTGGTTCGAGGGCGTGTTCCTTCCGAGGTTGGACAGCCACTGAGATATCGTGCTTGGACTCCTTCCAATCCATACGGCCTTTCGGGAACACGGCATCGAAGAGCTGGCTCTTGCCGACATTCACCTTGCCTACCATCCACCCAGCGCCTCCTCGTTTCCATATGTCCTCCTTGACCTCCTGGGTCCACCAGCTCCGCTTGGCACTCACGCACCTCACATTGCCCAACCTCACATGCCTCGAGTCACGCGGGAGCGCATGTCTCAGGATGTCGACCAGGGTGGGCATCAGCCTGTCCACCTGTTCCTTCTTCGGCGCCAGGAGATCAGATCTGGTTATGATAAAGCTCATTTCGGTCTTCTTTCCCTTGAAGAACTTGCCGGATTGCGCACGGCGGTTTTTGGTGCGTAGGGGCATCAGGTCAAGCAGCTGGTGAACCTGTGGTAGAAGCGACATGGGGAAATCGGCGGCGTCAAGGACGTGATAGACATGGTTATACTTGTAAGGCGATTCTTGGATCGTCTCACGGATGGCCTCTATGGTGGGGTGGTAGATAGGAGTCCCGGTGTGGTGGTGGATGAGGTTATGACAGCGGTCACAGAACGGCACATCAGGCGTCTCGCTGCTCTCGGCCTTGGGACGCTGTGGGAGCGCTGCGTTCGCGAGGCCAAGGTGCTCCAGTAGATCACCACGGTTCTGCAGGGCGTCTTGAAGAATCTCATCTTCGCTACTTTGGCGCTGTTCTTCCTTCAGAAGGCCCAAGTAAGCCTTGACGGCTCTCCTATCTAGGTTGAAATACCCTGGTTCGTCTGGGACGGCCGTCTGCGAGAGAGCACCACAGCCGGCACACTGCACTGGTAGTGTCCGGGCCGGATTAGGTTGGATGGAGTCCTCATCTTGCTTTGGTCGGCTTGTTAGGTGCAGCTTTCTAGCCTGGCGCAGTGGCAGAAGTCGATGCCCTGGATTGCCTATCCTTGTGGCATGGCCCGACCTATACAAGGTTTGGCATCTAGCCGCGGCGGGACAAAGGTATAATGGTAAAGTAGAGCCTAGCGAGGTGCCATGGTCAATGTTGACAAAGCCCCGCAGCAGTCGCGAACACGATATCTGCTTGGCCCCGGGTTTCATTGTGTCAAGGCATCACTGTTCGCAGCGGCGCATAGAGTTAGATGAATGAGGTCTATCCGATTCTGGACGGAGTCAGATCAAGCCTTCTAGACTTTTTTTTGAACCCCTGAGCTGCGATAAGGCCTGCCAGCCGCGAGATAAGCCTTGAGCAGGGGTCCGCTGCCGCCGCGGCAGGATCTCAATTGGCCCTGGTCGCATTCAACGACATGAAATTTCGAGATCGATGAACAGCCCGAATCTGTTGACATATGACGGCGACGACGGCGGAAGCAATCACACGGCGCTCGCCCAACACCTATCTCCTACATTGTGACTTTTGAGCCTCATCAAGGCTCAGTTCCGCTGCCCAAGATGTCGAGAATAGGGATGCGAATGAACAAGCTGAAATCTGTAAGCCTTCACCTATGCAGCGTGCTCATGCGACCGACTGGACCAACTGACGCCCCTTATAGCAGGTAAAGAGCTCCCGAACGACGATTTCACACTTTCCAGAGTCCAGCCGAATCCCCCATGATACTAATCGCCACACGAACAACAGCTTGTCAGCGTGAGGAACGGGCCCGGCGCAGCAAAACTCCCTACAAACGTGACCAAGATACACCTGGAATTCGCCCACAAGTGGAACGACGGGCACATGGGCAGCCGCAAGTTCTGGCAGGAAAACCTGCCGCGATTAAAATACCACAACCCAGAGGTGCCGATGATCGTGAACCGGACGCACGAGCAGACGGGCCCCGCGACGCTGAGCATCTACATGAGTGGCGACGCGCCACAGCAGCCGGCGCAGATAGAAGGGCCCACGGGGGCGGCGCCGAAGCGCGCCGTCGCCACGACCGACGCATGGCGCACCATCGCGAGCTCGAGCACGGGGAACGCGAGGGCGCCGCCGCCGGCGGAGGGGGAGACGGTGGTCACAATCAACATGAAGAATGTGCGGTCGACCGAGATACTGAAGCAGTTCCTGGAGAAGACGGGCGCAACCGAGGTGGAGCCGTCGCCCGAGGACCAGGAGGAGATGGCGAGGCTGCTGGAGCTGCAGGAGCGTGCTGTGTACGACAAGGAGGTGCAGAGGAGGTACCGCGAGAAGATCCTGTCCGAGAAGAGGTTACTGGAGAGGGCGAGGCAGGAGGCGGATGCGCTCAAGGCAGACAAGTGAGGGCCTCACCCGGACTTTTCGGGTTGGACGACGACGGCGAGAAGACTCGGCTGGTCCATGATACGATACGTGTCGTATGTAGTCAAAGCGCATGCCTACGCGCTCGAAACAATAATGGCTCTGTACAAAGGCGTCGCCCCAAATCTCTCCTGCATGAAGCATCATCCTTGTTCAGTGCTGTGTTCTGTATCGTCTCAACAGGTTTCCTCCATACTTGAATAGAGTGCACAAATAATAAAACATGGCCCACAACTGCTGCCTGGGGGACACCCACCGGCTAGTTGATTACTCGAGTGGTGGCCTTCCTCTCTTCTTTTTTCGTCTTCAACTTTTTGGTCCTCTTCAACTTCTTTCAGGGCGACACAGTCTTGAACTGAAACTTGGAAACGATCACTGCAGGCATGTAACGGAATGTGAGTTTGATTGTAGGCATGTTGCAGCATGCCTGTCTATCTTGCATTTTTGTGTCCTTATCCTTTGGGACAGCTAATACCCAAGAAGAGTTCGCCAAGTAATGCATTACAAGCCCTGTCCCATTATGCTCTCTGTGGACAGCCTCGTCTCCCGTGATCCAAGAAAGTCATAATGAAATAATGCTCCTTCCCATGCATACGTGCCGGGCATTACTTTAGCCCAAAGCCTTCGCTCTCGTGCACAGAATCCCACAACAGCTTCTCTAGCCTCTCCCTCGAATTATACCTCCACAGCTGTAGCGCATTGAAACATGTTCTAGCCGTTGGATATCTGCCACTATCATCACCAAGACACGAAATCCTGATGGTCAGCGACGCAGCGCCCATGGCTGGGATGCGGTCACTGCCTGTGATGAATGCCAATAGCCTTCTCTGGTCTCTTGGGTTCGCACGCTCGAACGACTCCCAGAACCACCTGAGCGTTGGTTCCGTCTGGTCCGGGTTGCTGGTTTTATTCCCCCAATTCTCATACTCCGCCGACACACGCAGCGATGTGATGTCCAACGGCTCGTCGGAGCCCCGGACCAGGAGCTCGATCTCCTCTGGTCGAAAGAGGGAGAGAGCATTGCCGCCGCAGACAGTAAAGAAACCACGCTTGAATGGCTCGAACTGGCGGGTCACGGCAGCGTCGAGAAGGTACTTGACATATAAATCGACATACTCACGGCGGTTGGAATTAGTGACGGGCCGGGTTAGGCCACCGGGGCAGAGAGGCACTCGCTCTGTGTAGCCGTACTTCTCGACATCAATGACGAAGTCGAGACAGAAAGTAGACTCAACGTCACCATCGAAATCGAGTAGTTGGCGCAGCCCCTTGGCGAGGCGTGGACGGAACTCCGCCAGGTCGTCAAGGGTATATGCCATAACCGGCCTGGGTTGGGTCGAAAGACCTGGAGCAGGCGGCGGCGCGGCTGTTAAAAGCTTGCGGAAGGCGAACGGTGGGAATGCAACATCGAGAATGGTGGAGTTGTAGATTGCAAGGCCAAAGACTACGCCCACCAGGAAGAATTGGTCTGACGTCTCGAAAGAGTTGGGGTTGAAGTAACAATACTGCGAGTCTTCGTCATATACGAACATCCCTTGCGCCACTCGTTAGCATTGCGGAGATATCTGACAGGCACAACTTTGAACATACCATGGTCTGGGTTGAAGACTTCCCTGACAAGCAGCAGGAACCACTCTTTCTTCAAGCCTCCAGCGTCGACTCCTTCTTCACCTTGGAACACGATACGCAATCCCTTCTTGATATCCTCGCCGCCGCCGCCAATGACTTCGCTTACCCCTGTCAGACTGTCCTCGACAAGACAATCGCGTCTCACGTTTAGTGTCAAGTACTGTTCGACGTTTCTCCGACTCAATATGCTATCAAAGAAGGCATCCCTCGCTTTGTTATGCATTTGTCGTTTGGCGTCGTGTTCCAAAATTTGTATCTTGGCGCCGATGGTGAGAAGGAACGGAAATTGGCAGAACGAGAACTTGCTCCTCTTGCGTTCCCAAGCCTCAAAGTCAGCGACGAGATCCGAGTCGTCCAGCAAGGTGATGTAGAAGTCGCTTGTAGGTACTATTTGGCCCCTCGCTTGAACCTGATCCCTAACGCTTGTGCTGTTCAAGACCTCGTCCTGTGAAGACGGAGTACCTGCGATGTGTCTTCGATGATGCGCGTTGTTGTTTGCGGCGAAAAGGAGACCAATGACACGAGCAGCAGCCTTGGTTTGCCAGTCGTCATGGTACACGATCTTGGGTTGCTCCTTAGGCTTCTTTGATCTGGATTGGCGCGGCTGGCCAACCGCAGCATGAAGGGTCGCTGGGGATCGTCCAGCAGCCATATTTGGAATAAGACCGGCTGTCACGTCAACCTTGACCTCGTGCTTCTTGTCGTGTTGTCGAATTAACCTGTACGCTAGGAAACCACCCGCAAAGTCCTTCAACTGGATAAAGCGAGGCTCTGGCAGCCTCGCAAACCAGGAAATGAGGTGATTGTGACAGTCAGCCGGTGTGTTAGACAGGAGGCCAAGGATGCGTTTGATGATGGGCGAGTGCTGCCCAGAGACCGGTCCTGAACCGCGCAACGGCCCAGATGTGTATGGGCCATTTGTTTGGCTATTTTGCGCATGAGGTAAGCGCCCCGTGAAATTATGAAATGAGGCGTGCAGGAGCGGGTTTGCCGCTATTATGAGCAAGAAGCGGAGATCTTCAGGGCTGCTGACTGGTCTTCCAGGTCGTTTAAGGATGTTTTCCGTGACTTTGAGGAGGGTCTTTCGTAGGTGCTCCTGCGCTTCGAGAATGTGTCCCTCGATTTGCATCAGCTCCGGGTCCGTAGGCTCATCGAACACAAAAGTCTGCGTGAGCCCGTCGTAAACATCCGCCCAACGCTCCCCTGCGTTTATGACAGTTTGGTACCAATTGTCTACCTCTGCCCAGTCGATATTAGGGTTCCTGCTTGTAACAGTCGAGTCCTCGTCGCTGCGGTATGAAGGGGTCCGGTTGGGTGCCGCTTTCTCCTTTCGGCCAGTCCACCATGAACCATTTTCGGCAAAATCCCCAACCATCAGCATTTTGGGATCAAGCTCGGCTATAGACTGCTCCTGCGATGGAACTTCCTTTGGAGGCTCAGAGGGTCGTCTCCTAGACGGCTGAGGAGCTCGACGATTGGTGTAGCGTGGATGTCGCAGCATGAAAGACGAGTTGACGCAGGTTAGTGGTGGAGAAAAGCAACTGATGAGATAGTCCTCAAGGGGCCTGAAAAGCCTTTTCCCATCCGGATCCACACATCTGGCGTTCTGATCGATTGAGAGCCTCCCGAAACCTCCCATCTCCGGTCTTGTTTCTGGGTACGAGGAGGAATAGGATCTCTGTGAAAACATCGCCGGTCGTGAGAAATTCACGTGGGCGCTTCGGTCCTCGGTATTTCCAGAAGCTGGATTCGATGGTCCAGCTTTCGGCACAGTCACCCCGTCCCTGCCAAATCCCTGCCGCCCAGCTGCTGTCGTATCGATGTTGCTGCCGGCTCCGGGCGGCCTGTACGTCTCCAGAGGACGGCTGCCGTCCCTTGAGTCCGTCGATGTGCGCTTAGCCGCCAGAGCTGCGACCAAGTAATTCTTTAGGCAGTCTCTCACCAGGTGTTTCGTGCCTTCAAGCGATATGGGCGCTAACAACGATGATTTAGATCCCCTTAAACTTTTGAACATATGATGATGCATACACTCACACTTTGAGCTGGGGGTGGCGTCCTCTGATGATCGCCTGTAGCCTACAGCATGGTTGTTCGTCTCGACCACACTGTTAATGTCGACGAGGTCGTTGATGGTCATGCAAAGGGTGCACTTGAAGACCTTGAGCCCCTTAGGCCATCTCGACATTGCACCACATGTCATGCAGTTACCCGATGCGAAGTCCTTGTCCGTAGAGGGCCTACCATTTACCTTTGACGGACCCGCAGGCTGCGTAGGCCTTCTCTGCTTGGACCCAGGCCCCAAACCCAACATCTCAGCATCTGAGTCCGAGTCTGAGTCGAAATCATCGGGGGACGGGTTCTTTTGGGCCGTCTTCCTCTTGGAGGAAAACAAAGACGGGAAGGGATGGCTCATGGAGCGGCCATGGCTTGATGGCCTTGGGTTGGGCGCGGTACGATGCTCAACAGGAAGTGTGGGTACCAAATCTGGGGGAACCTGGGCGGCATCCACGAGGTTCGGGTCGCTGGGTCGCAAGGAGCTTGCGACCGGTCTGCGCGCCGGTGGTCTAGACAGCTGCTGGCGAACATCCTCAAGCTCTGGCCGTGGAAGTGGTGGCAGTGGGGGCTCTCGCGAGGGCGGAAGCGGCAGAGGGTCGTTGAGTCGAGAGGGCCAGGGCGCCATGTTCGTATTGGTGTGTGCGAGGGGGCGGACGTGGTGAAAGGGGGTATCTTGTGAGGCTTGGCATGGCACTGGCTGGCTTTTGAGAGAGCGAGACAGCGTCGACGAGCATCTAGTCTAGAAACTCAAGCTGCCGAAGTGTGCGACGCCTGCTTGGCCGGCTTATCAAGTGCAGGTGGGTAGCAGCTTCCAATGTGTCGACAGCCACACAGAAGTCACCACAATGACGTCGCAAATGGATGGGCCTGTCACAAGGACCCGGCGTGGGTGACACGGCACTCGAGTTGAGACGCGAAGGCCCAGTACAGCACACAGTACAGTACAGCACAGCACAGCCAGCACAGCCTTTCGAAGTGGGACGGGCCGATCGGGACCTTGGTCAAGGAACAGGTTCGTGCGTATACGTGTACGTATGAGTGTGTACGAGCATGAGCAGAGCAAAACAAAATAGGTCAGGGCGTCGACGAGAGATGGTTGCGGTGCAGTGTTGGGCACAGATTATATCTCTGGTCGCTCAGGGGGTGCGTGTAACTCGAATTGCACTGCCCAGACCAAGGCTTGGGAGCTGAAGCTGCTGGAGACGAGGGCGCAGACGCCAGGTCCGACGCCCTGCAGGTGGTCCGCCTCGAGGATGACGTGCAAAGAATTGACAAAGATGCGTGTGCGTGTTTCGTGCAGGGCGATTCGCATGCCCGGGGAGGTCTGGTCTGCTTTGCTCTGGTCCGGAGACTTGAGCTGTGGTCGTCGACGTTGGGATTTGGGATGCAGGGGGACAAACGGACACCCGGCCAGACTGTCGTTTGACACTGGCAGGTGCGAGCGGAATGGTCAGTGGTACGTGGTACCTGCCTTGAAACAAAGGGTCTCGTACCGAAATGCCGAGCGGCCTTGTAGTGCAGTAACCCCCATGGCCCCCTTGTTTGACAAGCCTGCAGATCCCCATTGTGCGCTAGCCCAGCTTAGCAGTGGATCCAGATCGCCGGGTTATAAACATGTCCAGGGGCAGGGGACCTTGCTGCGGTACTACACTCCCTCCACCTTGTGACTTACTGTTAAATGAGATGGATGTGCCTGGCAGCATGTGTCTTGTGCATACATCTCGTCCACAACAAGTTCTTGCATCGAAATTGCATTATTTCTATCATGGGCGCTGACCGGATGCTGTGGAGTTTAGCAGGCATTCCCTCCTGCTGTGCGGTCCTAGCGGCTATCAACCAAGCAGGCTCGACATATAGATGCTCAATATAATGTAGCGTTTCGATGCTAGTAGCGGGTCTTTCTCACAAGCGCGATACCCTCATTATCCCACTCTAGCGTCTGTTGGCATTGCTGTCTGCCCATCCGCCCATAACCTGCCTCGAGAAGTCAACCTGGGTTAGGGCTTTTGAGGATCAAAAGTATAAGTTCCGCGGCTATGAAGTTGTTACGGTTTTTCCAACGCACCTAGGTGCATTCCTGGGCAGAGAAATCAACGAGTCCTGGGATGGTCGAGTTGAGTGGCCAAATGTCGTTGGGGATACTCTTAGTGGGCATCCAACCAAGGTTACAATTCAACATCACCTCGGAACGAATCCAGACCAGCGCCATTGGCTGGTCTTCACGTCCCGTAGCTGTTAAAGGCATGAGAAATAACCTTAGGACACTCCTTACGCCCTTGCGCGGGCTGTCACCGGCAGAGTCAAACTGCGTGAGGTGTGGGCAAATCGAGAAATGCTTCACCAAATGCCAAATATGCATGCATTCCAAATCGCTCGTCCCATTCAAATTTGGTGTTGTACTTCGACCTATCCCGAGATATGCCTTCAATGCTCCCAGCCGACAGTGAGACTGGGTATTCCAACCAAAAGCATGCTCGGCACGTTTGTGGAGACTGAAACGAAGTAATCCGTGCCAGCATCACCAAATAATTTTGACCTTCGCAAAAACACAACAAGCTGTAAGTAAGACTACACCCAAGTTTGCCTCTGCGACACCAGTTTATCCGTGGCGGGCGACAGCTGGCTCGTCCCCAAGCCGAAGCAGCCCGTCGTCCAGCGGCAGCATGCTACGCTCCGGGGATCCACCCTATGAACCAGCCGTGCCCAAAATAACGGTGCCGTATCCGAGAAAGACTTGGAGAATGTGATACCTAGGTAGCAAGCAATAAGCTGAAGGGCTTGCCTATCATGTAGTTCGCCTGTGTCATCGACCGATTGCACGAGTTTGACAGCGTTAAGGAAGTAATAGATCGAATCCCGAGATTCGCTTTCCAATCGATCAAGGAATGAGCACCAGACCCAAATAGCCATTCGCTGGCTGATGATTAGGTAGAGAAGCGGTCGTTGAGGAGTTGGCCTTCTATGAGGGATGGCCGAGGGGAAGGATAGACGGAAGCCTGGGGATTTAGCACCGTGCACAGTTTCAAGAGAGCACGGCGTTGATGAGGCCAGCTCTGCCCAAGAGATATGAGAGAAAAAGGTGTAAATAGTATTGCTGATGTTAACGCAATAGACCAAGGGATATATGGCGACTACCCAGAAAAAGCTCGCTCACTTCCGCGCACTTGTCATCTAACACAGCGACTCAATGTGTCCATCTAAAAACCGAAGACATCTTGCACAGGCTAGCCAGCAAGGAACGAAGAAAACTGGTCCTTAGCCTCGAACTCCGAATTGATGTACTTCAAGGTGTCGTTCATCCACGAGTCCTTCTCCGTCCCCTTGCCCACAAGCCTCAGCTTTGTCCCCGGCGCAACTTTCTTCCCAGACTTGAATGTGATGCCCAGGGTGCTGTCGAAGTCACCCCTCACTATGTTCAGCTGGCCCTTCTCCTCGGCGACTACCTGGCCGTCGGCGTCGACGATGTCGAACATACTAACGCCGTGATCGATCTCAAGCGGGCTAGGGTTGTAGACCTTCATGGTGTTCTTGTCGGCCGTGGTGTCGACGAGGCTGAGCTTGGGGCCCCTCATGCCCTTGATGATCAGCTTCTTCTTGTACGTCACGTTGCTCTTGAGCGGCCAGCCCATGACCTTGGCCGTGATGTGGCAGTCACCGTTGTCCAGCACCAGCACGAGCTCCTCGTCCAACATCAGCGCCTTGACGAACGCGCGGAACGACTCCTGGTTCGTGATCTTGACCTCCTGCTCCTGCACGATCACGTCCGTGCCGCCCGACTTGGTGTTCACCTCGGGCAGCTGGAGCTTGCCCCACGGCTGGTCGTTGAAAACCATGTCGACGATCATTGGCGACATTGTTGCGCCCATGGGCCCAGTGCCTGTCACGCGGTTGACGAGGGACATTGTGAGGGTGCTAGAGGTGGGCCGATTAGTAAAGTTACAGTGTCCTACCTTACGTGGTGTTCCTCCAGGTGACTCTTGAGCACCGGTGATTAGGAGCAATGGGACTTACTCTGGTGTCGCCTGGGTAATTTTGATGTGCTCAACCGTCACTACGGACCGGTTCAGGATCAAGTTCACTATGGAATCCATTTTGAACAAGAGGTAATGGCTTCTCAGGTAAAGAGTGCTATGGAAAATAAGAACGTTTAGGGATTTAGGAGAGTGTCGGCAAGTATTCAGGGATTAGTTTAAGAATTCTCACGAGGTTCTAGGGAAATGATGATTATGGTTATCGACATGCTTAGGGGGGACACAAGCTTGATCTTATATCTGGATGAAGCCGACCTGGGCGTGAAATCTTGAGACGACAGCTCGCTAGTCATTACCTCATTCTCCCAGCTCTGCCCACCTAATTGTGATGCTGAGGAAGGAGAAAGCGCATTTCACATGTGGGCGCGTGGGTGTCATCAGGGTGCAGTGCGGCTGGATGGCCAGCTTCCCAGAGGCATGTGCTCTGTGGCCAGGCCCGCTGCCTCGGTACAGATGAATCGACCTGGTCTTGGCTTGTTGGAGGAAGTGGCTGCTCGTGGGAGAGGATGGCATTGACGAAGCATTGGACGGCTGCAGGGATGTCGGGGCTGGAGAGTCGAAGCTACCCCAGCCCCGAAACGAACCTGTTGCTACTTTCCCTTTTAGGAAACCGATGCTACGAAGATCCGAATGTCTACGGGGAAACTGCCACGGCAATACTATTTGGGACGAGTCTCTACACCCATCTCCGAATTGCATCCCGGATTGGTCCCAAAGTGCTGCTGTCGGTAGACATATCTCGCAAATCCTGTCACAAAACAGCCATGAGGGCAAAATAATTAGACACCCAGAAACACCTAGGTCTGGGTAGCTTCGACACCATGGCATGGAGAACATGCGTTTTGCACCGCACATGACGCTACCAGGTACACAAGACAGAAAGTCCTAATTCAATTCCCAATATCTGCCCTTTTTTATTTTCTGGTATATCATTCCCGACCCAACCTGTCACTTTTCCATTGCCCATGTACCCATACTTCGTCAGTCATCGATGTGCCTCAAAGACACCTAGCACCCGCTCAACTCCGCAGATAGGCCCGCCCAAGCCTCTGATCAAACACCACGCCATGCCGTCTGGTCAAAGACAATAGAATATCTAGTCAAAGACAATAGCAGCCTTGATGGCGCTCTTGTTCTTGATGGAGTCAAGAGCCTCCTGGAACTGCTCGAGCTTGAAAGTTTTATTGACGATGCCTTTAGTCTTGATCTTGCCGGAGTCCAGGTACTCAATGGTAGCGGGGAACATGAACGTCTCGCTGAACGAACCAAGGATGCGAATTTCATCGCCGAAGATCTTGGCTGGTGGCCACGACACACGGGCCGAGCTGGCATAGACTCCGTACACGACGAGGGTACCGCCGCGGCGGACGTAGTTGATGGCGTCCTCGAGCAGCTTCACCGAGCCGGTGGCCTCGACGACAACGTCGAAGCCGTACGGGTTGTCCTTCTTGAGCGCGTCGAATTGGGCTGAAGGATCGGTGCGGGAAAGCTCAACATAGTGGTCGGCGGCGTCGAGGCTCTTGGCAAGATTCATCTTCAGACCGCCGGGGGCGGCAATGGTGACGGAGCAGCCGCCGTTCTGCCTCAGCAGCTGTGCAAGCATGAGGCCGGTGGGTCCGGCGCCGAACATGAGGACAGACGATCCCAGACGAGGTCGGATCTTGTCGAGGCCGTGGCATGCACACGAGGCAGGCTCGATGAGGGTTGCCTCCACGTCGGTCATGTTGTGGAACTTGAAGATCTGATGTTGAGGGTATGCGCAATACTCCGCGAAGCCGCCCGGCAGGGTTGTTCCGTGGCCTGACCACTGTGATAGAGCGTCAGTGATCAAGATACCAGGGCAATATTCTGGTAGTTCCCTCTTACGTTCTCACAGAGCAGTGGCTCGCCACGCTGGCAGTAGAAGCAGTGGCCGCAGAGCTCTGAGTTGTCCGCGGCTACGCGGTCACCAATCTGGAACTTCTTGACATTCTGCACGGTTTTCGTCGTAAGTATATGCTTAACTTCCCTGAGTTTGGGTCCTGGTAGGCACTCACCTTGCCCACGGCAGCAATGACACCGACGGTCTCGTGACCAGGGATGAGAGGGAACTTGGCGATGAACTCTCCCTCGTGGATGTGCAGATCCGTTCCGCACACACCACAAGCCTTCACCTTCACGAGAACGTCATCGTCTCGAAGCTCGGGAAGAGGAATCTCCACAATAGAGAAGTTCTCGGGCTTTGAGTACCTGGACGCAGTCTGGTCAGCATGAAACTGGGGCTGTCAAGGTTGCTATCGAAGATCGATGGCAGCTTGCATCTCCGACCGAGTCCCGAGAATCCTCAAGCTATTTATGCACTTCTTCAACCGCAAACTGTAGAAGAAAAGGGCCAACGCACTGCAAAGCCTTCATGGTCTTCGGGAGGTTCGCCATCTTGACTGCTAGACTGGAGATGAGTTTCTCTGAAGTGTGGGTAAACCCAAGAGGTGCTAACTGAGGGCTGGAGTGTGATATATATAGTTCCAGAGCGGCCGAGGCAGGATGAGAAAAGGAAGGAAGGAAGACGAAATCAACAAATTGGACGGCCTCAACACGAGAAAAATATCTACAGTCTCATTCTTGATCCAGCCCCCCAGGTCCCTCTTCCTCCTCATAGCTCCTCACAGCTTGCCCCCATGCGAGCGGGATCCCGCCTGACCGCCCATTCCCGAGCATGATGCCTCCTCCGAAGCAACAAAAAAGTGTCGATGAGACTCTGCCCAGAGCGATCGCCTCACAAGAAAGGCGGGGTTGAACTTGACAGCTGCCCCTCGCTCGAACTATCCATCGCGGTAATTTGCGGGGCCACAGGGGGCCGGATCGTCGTCACGCTGCAGCATTCCAAGCTCCAGGTGGACTGTCGCCCCACCCTGGAGGGCTGTAAGCCCGGGCGCGCCCCCAAGGCACGCCCAGGATCAGCCCTGGTCTGGATTGAGTTTCTGCATTTCACTCCCCCCCTCATGATGATCAGGCGTTCGCTCGACAGATGTTCGGGTGTTGGGGGGCGTTGTTGAGATGTACATGGTAGAGGCTGTCAGATATGTGCAGGCACTATTGACCTGGGCCGGTGAGGATTTTGAGACAAATCCGGAAATCGCCGGTCAAAGCCCGCACCGTGAGGCCCGTCCGAGGTGTCACGAACCCGGGGAGGTGGGCCGTGTGCAAGAAACATACCACCCGGATCGCTGGACAACGTGCCTGGGTACACAGATATCGTGGGTGTGTTGACTTTCTTCACGCATCCTGTAAGAAACTCACAAGTCGAGAAGTTCGTCTCTATGCTACCACAAACGTTCTCCAATTCTTGATGCAGGCCCATGCGGTCGTGGCTTGTGGGATTGCTCTGGCCTACTTGACTAGCCCGGAAGCTATACAGAGCTGAAGCTGCGAGAATTTGCCCAGAACCCACAATGGAAATGCAACATTTCAACGCAGATCTTGGCATCCTTGCCAGCGGGTCAGCTCATTCTACATGTTCGTTGTGCTTGCTCCAAGACCAGCCCGCCCGGATTACATGATGACAGCTTCGTACCCCGTAAATGTTAGTACAATATCCCCACGGGGAACTATATATCACGCCGTCAGTGCGAAGTGGTCTGATAGACTGAAGTTGAACACCTTGAGCTTTCTCTCCGGATCCAGAAAGGGTCAAGTATTGCAGTGCTCCAAAGTACAATTAGGTCAAATCTGGGCGTTGATCAACGAGGCAATGGAGCATTACTCCTCTTCTCTCAGAAACCAGTACGGCAGGTCTTCTGCTGGCAAGCGCCTCACTCTCAAAGAATCCACGGGCAGGTTGGCGAGAATTAAGTTATTCAACTTTGGAGATGACACCTGCATGTCTTCTACCCCTGTGTAGCAACTGCGCCCAACCGCCTCCGTAGGTTGTTTTACCGGATCCTGCTTGACCGTCGGCGTCCGCAGTGCGGACATTGGTTGTCCACCCGAGTTGGAATCACGAGAACTTCCAGATGAGAGGCAATTGTGTTTCTGAACGTCGTGACCTTTTGATTCGTCCGTCACAGCATATCGCACCCGAAACCCAGTCGTGGTAGATGAATCCCTTGATGCTATGTTTTCCGAGGAGATCTAACCTCCTAACTCCAAAAGCAAACAGACTGCACGTCCACCCATCTGCGGGCCGGCGTGGCATTGATTCATTTTCGGCCCTTATGTCATTGTCCATAGAGAAACACCGGGGGCCGAGCGTCCATGCAAACTCCTTTCCCGGGGAACCGGGTCGACTTAAGATGGGGGAGCGGCACCGCGGCCACGGCCGAAACCACCACGGCTAGAATTGGGTTAGTAATTTAGTCCCTGCACATCGTTCGTTCGTCGGGCTCGGGGTGTTCTCACAATTGAGGGTTGAACTCGCCGGGGGCACCACCCTCCTTGCCCTCACCAGCGTCACGTCGTCGGTATCCACCCTCACGGTCACCACGGTCGCCACCACGGCCACGGCCACCGAAGGGTCGGCGGCGCTCCTCGTCACCGAGCATGCCACGGGGAGGGGCGTGCGATCGCTGCTGCTTGATGTGGGTGGCGGGGACGATCTCGGCGGGGAGGTGGAGCCACTCGCGGAGGTAGTCGAGACCCTCGGGGGTGAGGGTGTAGTAGTCTAAAGCGAAAAGAGCCACGGTCAGCCCCATATTCTTATTGCGCCTCGTCGCGATCCCAAAACACCAACTGCTCGCTCGGTCGGGGGCACCCACAGTACTGCCAAGAGAACTGAGTCTTGACCAGGCCACGGCTGTTCAGGGACTGCATGGCCTTGATGACGTAGAGGTTCTTGACGGGGATCTCGGGGTGCTGCTCGAGGTTGAAGCTGTACAAGGCGAATGGTCAGCCCGGGTCCTGTGGTGTTCGAGGTTTCCATGTGATGATCCTTACTCCTTCGCAGCCACGAGGACTCCCTCACGGAAGAGGGCCTATGTATAAAAAAGTCAGCCATGAGTTCTTTTCCAACGCGGCTGAATTATAGTATGACAGTGGCGGTGTCTTTTCGAGTTCTCGGCATCATCAATCATCGCAAAAGTTGTCGTGGCCATGTGGACCAAGTTTTCGATATCGTTTCGTTGTTTGGAATTGCGGATCGCGGAATCGGTTTTCGGTGTTGAGGAATGGAATGTCGTCTTACCTCGTGGATCGCCTTGCGGTCGGCCTTGGGAATAAGCATGATTGCGATTTATCTGCCGACGACGTGGGTGATGTGTTTGGGTCGGAGGATCGAGACTCAAGGCGAGGTGGGCAGTCGTTGTCGCGATGGGCGGGAATGATTTCTCTGGACGGGTATGGGATGCCAGGTCCCCAGTTGTGCGGCCCTTTTCGAGCAAGTACCCACTTATTTTTTCGGCAGCGGGACGGCGCTACAAAACTCCGTACTGTTGGAAATTTGGGGAGGCAGGCATGCTTAGGCAGGTCCAGCTTGGCTCCTAACCCGATCCCTTTGGTTCTGGCTTGGTCTCCATTTATCAATCAATTCCCTTATCGCTAGTGCTCTGCGGGCAACATGATCGCCTAGTCCTCTCTACGTACTCACTTTGCGCTGTCATGCGACTGAACATTCACATCAACAACAATTTCCGCTCAACCCAGTATCAACCCTCAACACGAACAAAAGCATACTCTGCTCGATCTCATTCAAAGTCGGCCACTCTCATTACGCACACACCTGATAGTACCGAAACTCGCAAAGCGCATCATGGCTTCCAGTCATATCAATGTGCTTATCACAAGCTTCAGCGGTCTCGGCCTGCCCAAGACGCTGTGCCTGCCTCTGCCACCCTCGGCATCCGCCCATGACCTGTGGAGCGAGCTGGACGGTCGCATACCTCAGGACCTAGACGACGAAACCTTTGGCTCCCTGGTACTCACTACGAATGCGAATGTCGGCATCCCTCACCTCGCACGCCTTCCCATCTCCTCTTTCGCCACACCAGAAGATGGCCTCCTTCCCCTCCGTCTCTCACATCCCACCCTCGGCGGAAAGGGTGGCTTCGGCTCGCAACTCCGTGCTGCTGGAGGGCGCATGTCTTCGAAGCGCAAGAAGAATCGGGGTGACGAAAACGGCTCGAGCAGGAACCTCGATGGTCGGAGGCTGCGCACGGTGACAGAGGCGAAGGCGCTGGCCGAGTTCCTCGCCATTAAACCGGAGATGGAGCAGAAGGAGAAGGAGAGGCGAAGAGAGCGGTGGACGGCCATTGTCGAGGCAGCTGAGCGGCGCGAGGAGGAGATCAAGAACGGCAACAAGGGCCGGCTGGACGGCAAGTGGGTCGAGGACAAGGAGGAGGCCGGCGAGCGCACACGAGACGCTGTCCTCGCTGCCATGAAGTCAGGAAGCTACAAGGACAATCTCCTTGGGACGTCGGAAGGGTCCTCATCGGCCTCGGCTGAGGCGATGGAGGAAGATTCGGACGATGAGGAGGCAGATGCAGGAGAGGGAAGCTCTGGAGCGACGACACCAGTCTCGGAAAAGGGCAAGGGCAAGGAGCCCGCGAATTCAAAGGGCAGCTCCAAACCCAGGTCGTTCTTTGGTTTCGAGGAGGATGACGAGTTCATGAGTTCTGATGAGGAGGGTGAGGGCGTGGCTGGCAAGAAATAATTGCTACCTGCCAACAATTTGTCGCTGAATTCGGTAGCATGTTCAAGGCATTGGACGGAAAATAGCTGGCGTTCAAGAGGATTTTCATTATCACTGGCAAAGTGAGGAAGAGGGGCGTTGTTGGTTGAAATTACGAAACATTAATGGAGAGCCACTTGGGGTCCTCTTTGCGCAGCGTCTTTGTTGTTGCAAGAAAACTGAAGCTATCTTCATCCTGTACATAACCCGACAATCATAAATAACTGTCTGTGTTAACAATGGCATCTCTCTGACTCGACTTAATCCCCTAAGAACTACTGTCTACGCTGTGCTCTTGACACTGGTCTCCCACGTTTTCCAGACTCCGGCGGTTCGGGAGTACCAGCCTGGCGACCAGTAAGAAGACAAAGTATGGCAGTTAAGACATATACAATAGAGTCCGTGTTGAAGTCAGCCGGTCAACCATGGAATCACCGTATTGTCTGCTGGTGGCTGCAATCACGGCCGAAATGTTGCTCTAGTAAGCCAGCCCCGACAGCTTCGATATGCGTCCCTGTTGCAAACATTGCAATGGTCCGAGACCAAGAGAAGTGGTTCGAAAGAAACAATTTCTCGAGAAAGTGCTGCATTGCCACAGCATTAATCTTTCCACCTGCTGGCGTTTAGCCGGGTACCAGTTCGACTGCAAAGGATCGTTATATAGCAAGGGCCATGTCAAGAGGAATACACAGGGACGGCATGGGTTATTATGACGGTGACTACTTCGTAACGTAGACCAGTAACCGTCCTGCAATAGTGCATCTGAAATCTCTCATCGGGACCCGTGAAATGTGAATGAATGTTCACTCGTGAACGCCTGGTACGGTCAGAGTCGGAATGTATGCGATTTCGGCCCTATGAGCATCGTCTAGTAGAACAGCCGCAGCCGCCATTTCGAGAAATCCCCCTTGTCTATCGTGTCGTGTAATCCGCCATGTATCCAGTTCCCTTACTCCAAGCGCGCAGGGAAGTTTCCGGCCTCTTGAGAAGTGGTCAGCAGATGCCCTGACAATAATCAACGCAAAACCTGTCATACCTCTCTGCTCATCCCATCGCTGGTACCATCCACTGGGGCACAGGGATCGGTAGGCCAGCCAGAACTGACGGCAAGGAGCGAAGTCCTCACCCTTGGCGAGGATGCACTTGTGGTAGTCGACGTAGTTCTGCCAGCAGTGCTTGGTCTGGTTCATGTTGGGGAACCGGGCGTCGACACCTGTGTGAAGGAGGGATCGTGTTAGGTCATGTCTATCCAGTCCATGCCGGCATGTGACAGTCGCATCGTCGCGGCGTGCATTCGTGGGGTTCAAAGGTTATATCATACCAGCTGGTGTCCACTGTTAGCCTTGTGGGAGAAAATCATACGATGGAGGTTGACGGGAGAGGGGCGGTTGACATACCAGTGACGAACTTGAAGGGCTTGGTCTCGCGATCGCTGTCCGACATTTTGGCTTTCGTGTATGCTGCGACTGGGTGGGAAAGGGTTTGGGGTGCTCAATGGCTGTCGGAGGATGGATTGGGAGTTCTTCGTGGGCAAGTGATGGAGCTGGGCGGTTCACCGGAACTGCGTCGATGATGATTGGAATGTTGGCCGGCTCGGGTCCGTTACCTAAGCAAGGCCGCTCGGCAGGCTTGCAAATTGAGTGATTTGACTGGCCGGGTGGAGCTCCAACCCGGGGAAGAAGCAACCGGCTCTGCATCTGACGAAGTCCAACAAGCATCAAAACTGGCCCTTTGACCGAACCGATCCACGAAGCTCCAGCATCCATTCCACGGACCGTACCCATCCAATTCAATCTCCACTCAGCCTTCCGGCCAACATGTATGCCACAAGAGCCATGCGATCTGCCTTCCAGCCCACGCGCCGCTTGATGCGCCCGGTGCCCGTAAGTTACTCCTCTCCAGCCGTACATGTGGCGTGACATCAGTGGCCTAATCAGCTAACGTGATAATAGAACGAGGAGCAGGCTGGTACGTGATGACTCAAGCGCCGCGAGGCTGTCGCACCGCGTCGATAATGCCCAACTCCGCGGCCTCCCAGCCGAGGACAAGGCTAACACAACCGATCATTCACAGCTCACACCGTCTCGCAACGCCTCCGACGACTCCGCAAGATCCCCGCTGAGTTGATCCCTCTCGGTTCGTCATGATCATTGGTTGTTGAGGCAGCATTACAAAGGCTCACATATGTCCAGGTGTTGTCGTTGGCTTCGCCGTCCTCGCTGCCGGCTACTCCATCACTCGCCACTTGTTCGTCGACAAGACCATCCGCCTCAAGCGCCAGAACCGAGCCGCGGATGCCGCTGCCGAGCAGCACCACTAGAGCGTCTTTGCGATCAGGAAAATCGGCGGGGGCAAAGCATGGTTGGCCGGGCAGACTGTACATTGGCGAGATATAGAGGTGACCAACATCACCAGAACGCCCCAGTATTCCGGCTCTGAAACAGCAATATCATTTTGATGCAAAGTCCATTTTCAGTTCCCATTTCCCATGTTTCCGAACGCCTTCGCAGTGCAGTTATTGTACAGTTGGGTATCTTCATGCTGCCTTCCGCTATCCACCTAGGCCGGGCGAGGACCAGCGACGTCCAATCCCTCAAGGCCCTGCATTGGATCCTCAGCTCTCGTATCTCCAGAACCTTGGGCTTGCTCTGCTGCCAGCCTATCTTCCTCGCTGACGGCATGTTTTGCAAGCCAGCTCTCCTGTTCAAGAGGCGATGGTCAGTCTCGTAATCAGTAAGGTCAAGGTGATGGGAAGGAAAACGGACCTGCTCCCAGACTGCCTTTTTGCTCCCCAAGCCCTCGTCAGCACTCTTGGGTATTTTGGCTGCCGTGACTTTGATAACCCGCCCAAAGAACTCTGACTGATCCATGTTGTCTATTGCCTCTTTTGCGTCGTCTGCATTCTCAAACTCGACGTAGGCGAAGCCGCGATGTGGTTCTGTTGCGCTCGAGTTTGGGTTCTCGTTCTTGGGAAGGGTGACGTCTGCGATGTCGCCGAAGGGTAGAAATGCGTCATGAAGTGTCGCAACTGTGGCCAATGTCGCGAGGCCGCTGACATGGACCGTGGCCTTCCAACGCGCTGTATCCGTCATGTTGAGAGCGGTGTGCCTCGTGCAAGTCCCAGTTCCCCGCGCAAGGCTGGTTCAGGTATGTGCGAGCTGCCTAATTCTTGTTTTCTTCCCTGGCGGTCAGGACCCGTAAAAAAGTGCGACCTCCAAAGCAGCACGAGATTAGGAGGCGAGAGTTGTAGCGTCAGTGTTCAGGCGAGGTTACGAGACCGGGTGGGAAATTGAGAGCGTGAAAGCAGAGGTTATCACGAAGAAACTGCAGACGCCGCATCTAGAGTGCTAACCTAGGTACATTGCCGCGACCAGAACCTGTACGACAGCTACGTAAGACCTTGGAATGTTTAGAGGGGCACACAGTTCCGAGTGGGCCAATCGGTAGCCGCTCTGTGCCAGCCAGGCCCCCTGTGAGTGCGCCCGCCCAGCGCGATCTGGCCTAACGATTGGTATCAGTATTAGAGTGGCCTTTATTACACCCGATGCAACAACCTCCCCCAAGGACACATGCCGATGCTACAACAATAAATCTCTGGCAGACTCTCTCCTGCACCCTCCATTGGCATACCGTCAACCAGTTCCCACCATCATCTAATGCCCGCCCAGTAGTCCGGCTGCAAGATCAACAGACACCACATTGCGCCTCTGTGAAGAGGCCGCGGTCCCTCGAGCGTAGCGCCTCCTGGCCTTCTTGCCTCCTTCGACTTAATCATTCCTACAAACATGGTACGACTTAGAGAAATCCCTCGCACGGCAGCCCTGGCCTGGTCCTCCGGGCCGGCCAAACCGCTTCTCGTCACTGGCACTCGTGCCGGAGCCGTCGACGATAGCTTCTCGGACGAGGTCAAGCTTGAGCTGTGGGACCTGAACCTGGACGATCAGGCGCAGGGACTCGAGCTGCAGCCCATTGCTAGCATCGCCGCAGATTCAAAGTATGTGTTAGCCCACAGTTCATTTGCCCGCAGCAGCTGACCTGGCATTACTAGATTCCACGACCTGGCCTGGGGACCACCAGACGACACGCACCCTCGAGGCATCATCGCTGGAGGACTTGAGAATGGGTCATTGCATCTTTGGGATGCCGAGAAGCTGATTTCCGGAGCATCAGATGCCGAAATAGCACATACCTCGAAGCACAGCGGCGCGATCAAGTCCCTCCAATTCAACCCGCTGAAGCCCCAAATCATAGCTACCGCGGGCGACAAGGGCGAGCTATGGATTCACGACGTCAACGATATTGAGAACCCGCTGCGCCTGGGTAATGCTGCGGCCCGGTCGGACGATATTGAGTGTGTGGCATGGAACAGAAAAGTCTCGCATATTCTGGCGACCGGGGGCTCTGGAGGTTTCGTCACCGTGTGGGACTTGAAGACCAAGAAGGCGTCCCTGACGCTCAACAACAACCGCAAGCGAGTGAGCGCCATAGCATGGGATCCGCAGAACTCCACCAAGCTCCTGACGGCGACCCCTGACGACAGTGCGCCCGTCATTCTCCTCTGGGACCTGAGGAACTCCAATGCGCCAGAGCGGACGTTGCAGGGACACGAGCAGGGAGTGCTGTCTCTGTCGTGGTGTGAACAAGACAGCGATCTGTTGATTTCCTCTGGCAAGGACAACCGAACCGTTGTTTGGAACCCCCAGACCGGTGAGCGCTACGGAGAGTTTCCAGAAGTCACGAACTGGACCTTTTTGACTCGGTTCAACCCTCACAACCCGTCGCTGTCGGCTACAGCGTCCTTCGACGGCAAGATTGCCATTCAAACACTGCAGAACACCAATGCTTCGACCGCGCAGACTGCCGCACAAGACAATCTCGACGGCGAGGATTTCTTCACCAGCGCGCAAACACAGCCTCAGGGGTCATCGTTCTCCCTCCCCAAGGCTCCAGTGTGGATGCAGAGACCAATCGGCGCTTCGTTTGGTTTCGGCGGAAAGGTGGTCGTTTTCAGGAAGAATGCCGTTGCGAGTGGTCACCCTCGCTCATCAAAGATCTCGATCTCCCAGTTTTCCGTGGATTCCGAAGTTTCCGCCCAGGCCGAGAAGTTTGAGACCGCGGTCCAGAGCGGGGATCTCAAGCAGATCTGTCAGTCGCATTTGGAGCAGGCCAAGACCGATGATGAGAAGGCCGACTGGCTTGTCATGGACACGCTTGTTGCGGAGGATCCTCGCCAGCAAGTCATAAGCCACCTCGGCTTTTCGAAGGAGGAGCAAGTGACCAATGGCGACGAAGAGAAGGACACACTGGAGGGTGAGGAAGCAGAAGCACCCAAAGAGAACGGCATCAAGAAGGCCTCACACAAGAGGATGACGAGCATTTTTGATGGCGCGGATGGCGATGACTTCCTGTCGGGCTTGGCCGCCAACAAAGGCGCCAAGACAGAGGACCCATTCCACCTCCTTAGCGAGGGCAATACTGCCCTTGAGGATCAGGTCACCAAGGCTCTCATGCTGGGCAACTTTGCCAAAGCCGCGGACATCTGCCTGAAGGAAGACCGCATCGCAGATGCTTTCATCATCGCTAACTGTGGTGGAAAGGAGCTCGTAGATAAAGTGCAGGCAGCTTACCTCTCCAACAGGAAGGGTAGCCCCAGCTATCTTCGTCTCCTGAGCTCGGTCATTGCTGGCAACCTCTGGGATGTTGTTTACAATGCGGATCTGGCCAACTGGAAGGAGACCATGGCCACGCTGTGCACATTTGCACAGCCAAACGAGTTCCCCGATCTCTGCGAGGCGCTCGGCGACCGTATTCTCGAGTCAGGCTCGCGTAAAGACGCCTCTTTCTGCTACCTGGTTGGCTCAAAACTGGAGAAGGTTGTTTCCATCTGGATCGAAGAGCTCTCGGAGACTGAACAGGCCGAGATGAAGGAGCCTAGCGAGGACTCAACTTTCTCGGTGCACGCCAGATCTCTACAGCAGTTCATTGAGAAGGTCACGATCTTCAGACAGGTGACCAAGTTCCAGGACTCCGAGACTGGTCTCTCCTCGGACTGGAAGCTATCGGCGCTATACGACAAGTATGTCGAGTACGCAGACATTGTTGCGGCCCACGGCCTCCTGTCTGTGGCTCAGAAGTATCTCGATCTTTTGCCGGCGAGCTACTCTGCAGCAGAGGTTGCCAGGAACCGCGTCAGACTGGCAACTCAGAAGAGCGCTGCCCAGACAGCTGCTCGCCAACCAGCGACAGCGTCACGGACAGCTTCTCGGGCACAGCCTTCTCGGGCACAGCCTGTCGGCTATCAGCCGCCACAGCCTGCCGCCCCGGCTGCTGCGAACCCGTATGCTCCACCCGCAACGGTTCAGAGTCCATCTGCAAACCCGTACGCCCCGCCGGCACCAGTCCAGACGCCATCTGCGAACCCATACGCTCCGGCTTCGACGATACCCGCTGCGAATCCTTACGCACCGCCTGGAGTCGCTCCAGCGGCCAACCCGTATGCGCCGTCTCCTTCCGCGACCTTTGGTCAGCCTCAGCAAGGCTACGGGGCGTTTGGGCAGCCGCCGATAGCACCACCACCAATGGCTGGCCCCCCGAGAGCGGGGACACCGGGCTCCAACCCGCCTCTTCTCCGGGCCAAGGACGTGGGTGACTGGAACGATGTGCCGATGGTCACGAAAGTGCCGCCCCGGAAGTCCACACCGCGAACGGCTCCCATCACAGCGCCATTCCCTGGCCAGCCCGGCTCTGGGGTGCCACCACCGCCTCAAAGTCCTTATGGGGCTCCACCTCGTGCCACGCCGACACCTCCTCCTCCGCCACCAAAGGCAGGCCAAGCTGGCCCTCCCCGTGTGACCTCACCTTTGGCAGGACCGCCGCAGGCGCGACCGCCGCCCACGGCCTCGAATGCGTATGCCCCTGCACCAGGCGGAGCTGCGCCACGGACTGCGTCTCCGTACGGCGCACCCCCAGCTGGGCCGCCGCAGTCAAGTCGATACGCTCCGGCACCAGCTGCCCAGCAGTTTTCCCAGCCGCCAGCTGCATCGATGCCTCCTCCTGCTGCCGCGAGCCGGCCGCCACCAGCCAACCCCTATGCGGCGCCCCCGGCCGGCCCAGGCCAGTTCGCGCCGTCACCGTACGCCCCGGCTGCCACACCAACAGGTCAGCCGCCCGTGGCGCCGCCACCATCATCATTCGGCCCTCCGCCAACTGCTCAATCAGCCGCGACGCCGCCACCGCCAAGGTCCGCGCCTTCGCCGGCTGCTGCCCCTCCCAAGGCCAGGCACCCGGCTGGTGACCGCTCACACATCCCAGCCAGCGCCCAAAGCATGGTTGATGTCCTCAGCCGCGACATGCAAAGAGTTGCATCGAAGGCGCCGCAGAACTTTGCCCCTCAAGTGAAGGACACCCAGAAGCGGCTGAACCTGCTGTTCGACCATCTGAACAACGAGGAGCTGGTCAAGCCGGACACGATCGCACAGCTCTCCCAGCTGGCTAACGCGCTCGAGTCCAAGGACTACGGCCAGGCTCATCAAATCCAGGTGAACATTCATGAGAACAAGACGGAGGAGTGTGGTAATTGGATGGTAAGTTTACATACACGCGATCCGCATGATGACTGGGTCGGTGCGCTAACTACGTTGCAGGTCGGAATCAAGAGGCTGATCAGTATGAGCAAGGCCACTCCCTGAAGAGAGTGGGCATTGGTAATGCCTGTCTCATGAGTTTGGCAATAGTCAGGCGGAAAAAGTAGAATAGCTTAGAGAAGAATTGAAGAGACATTAGTATTTCGCCAGGTAACACTCTGTGGTGGCCGTCTTGAGAACTTACCATTGGGCATGCCGATAGAAATGCACTTGTGGCTTTAAACAGCTTGTAAAATATCTAATGTTGGATCCGCTCGTTGCGATGGACAAATACAATTCTGAATTATGAAGTTACTTGTCCGAAACGGGTCGGCGACCTACTTCAAGTACGTGGGACCAAAGCAGAGGCCAGCTCTGATAAGATAAGCCTTGTTGGCTCGGCTTCCAAAAAGCTCCAGCCAACGGTCACGTCAGTCCTTCGTCCTACGGCCCAAGCTTTGTCACTGAACACGCACACCACACAAATTGGTGGACCAGCATCATCACCTCCCCTGAACAATGACTGAAACAGCAGGACTCAGCGCTGATGAGGCTGCGGCCGCTGCGCGAGCAGCTGAGCAGGCCCGCTTGCGCAAGGAACGCCGCGAGGCGAAGATCAAGGCTGGTGGCAACGCTCGCTTGAACAGGATCACCGGGCTGGGAGGAGGTGTTCAGAGGGGTTCGTCTCTCTGCCAAAACCTTTTCAAAAGCCATTTGATCTAAGCTGACATTCCCGCCCACAGACCCAATACCAAGTAATCCCCCATCGACAGCATCTTCGCCTGCCCCTGCCGCGGCAGCCAAACCAGAGGCTGGCGAGGACCAACACCACGGCGACCCGGACGAGGTCGACATATCTGAGCACTACTACGAGCCGCAGAAGTCCAACCGGATTCCCTCCCCGTCGCCTGCCGGCAACGTGTCGGAGGATCAGCTGCGGCAGATGATGCTCGGCTTCGACCGCCCGGCCACCCCTGGCGCCAACGGCGCCGGGCCCGCGAACCCGCTCTTCGACCCGGCGGCCATGTTCGGCGGTGCGAATGGCGAGGAGGACCCCATGATGAAGATGCTGTCGCAGATGCTCGGTGGGGCCGGCGGGATGCCGCCCAACATGGGACAGGGCGGCGGCCCCGGCGGGCCCGGCAGCAACCCCTTCGCAAGTGGAAACCCCTTCGCGGGAGGCATGCAGCCGCAACAGCAACAGCAAGCCGCGGCGTTCGACCCCTACCCCGCCTTCTGGCGCCTGGTGCACTTCCTCCTCGCGGCCGGGCTGGGGCTGTACATCGCGCTGGTGGCGGGCTTCACGGGTACCAAGATCGAGAGGGAGAGGGGCGCGTTCGCCGCCAGCACCGGCCACTCTGCCGACGACGACGGGCGCAGGTACTTCTTCTGGATGTTCGCCACCGCCGAGACGATCCTGCTCACGAGCAGGCTCCTCCTGGACCAGGGCCGGGCGCCGCCCCCGGGGATCTTGTGGACTATCTTGGGCTTCATACCAGATGGCAGGATGAAGGGGCTGGTGACCACGGGGCTCAAGTACTCTCGGATTTTTACCACTCTCCGTTCGGATATACTTGTGTGTGTCTTTGTGCTTGGTGTGACTTCTTGGCTGAACTCTTGAGCTGGATGTCGCGGACCCTCGACTTAGTTAAGGACTGTTTGGCCCTCACTATCACACAAGAGACTGAACTTAATTAATACATACCTTAGCCCTCGGCAAGGATTTCCTCTTGCGCCTTCTCTTTGCTGCGCGATTGATTGACCCAAGCTTAACACGGCGAGCTCCCAACTCAGAACCGCAGCACCTCGAAGAGCTGGTGGATTTCATTTGAACTTCCTCTGCCCCAGACTGAACCTACAACAATCATGATCTCGGAACAAAAGCAGACCAAGTCGAGTTATTGCAGATCATTTGCCCACAGCTCAAGGTTCCGCGGGAAGTTGTCGTGGCTAAGGCGTAATCTCTGTAAATTTGAGTTCTCCTCAACCATGCATGATTTCAAGGAGCCTGGATCTACAGCTTTGGCACAGTTAAAAACTTCCAGGCCCAGAGAAACAGGACAGCCCATTTGCAAGACTCTTTGGCTTAGTCCAGCAACGCTCCCAATTTTGCTTCTTTGTAGAACTGCGTAATAATTCCCCGAGTGTGAGCTAGGAGGACTATTCCTGGCTTATATTCCAATTCGTAAAAGCTGACATGAAATTTTCCACACATTGCTGCTTCTGAGAATTTTCTAGTGTGCGTATTCCTATTTGATGATCTGAGTTGTAATGTCTCGTCTAGAACATCCGGCTGAGGCGCTCCTGAACTTGGCCAAATTGTTTGAGGAACTATTTCCTCTTCTAACATGCAGTATGAGGAATTCTGTTTATAGCCGCCCATCTGCTTTGATAGTGATCCCATTCCGGACAAGAAAATATCGAAGTATTGAAAACAGGTTGAGAACCTCATCAGTCTCCCAGCTTTCTACTTCTTTGGTAGGGACTAAGATGCTCTCAAAGTCTTAATCGAATCAAACACTATATACATTTCATGTCAACGCCATGCACGAAGAAATTAATTGTTCAGGCCCATTCAGCCTCTGTCATGCTGAGCAGGAGAACGGCGCTATCCGACGTCTTTGGGTAACTGATATTACCCAAAATGACCCAAATACGATCCTATTCGCAGTCTGAGAAAACTGCAATGTGCATTTAAACGGGCTTTGTGGGACAATATTTAGCCAAGACTCTTTAGAGATGGTATCGAGGCCCTGAATAGAGTGGCAAAATTCATCAAGAAACTTTTCGCGGAAGTAGATGGGACTCCTGAGTCCTAAGGGATACATCACACAATGATTCACACCGGTGAGTCCTACGAAAATGAGTGACAAGTCTCGTGATGTCGAGGGAAGGGGGTAGTTTGCGATCATGCAGTATTTGAGATCAAACTGGCTCGCATTAGATCTACTAGGTAACGGTAACCACGTGGGATCGTGACAGTGACACTTCAAAAGGTAACAATTAGCTTCTTGGAGGGATTATCTGGCGTGCTTCTGGCGTTGCACAATTACAACAGGAGGTCCCTTGCAACTTTTGGTCCCAGTGTCACACACCGCGGGGACCCTTGGCTTCACGATGGAGTGTGTAACTGGCAATGCATAGCTCCCGGTCTTACAGCAGACGTCCGTCCGTGAATCTGGTAACCACCTGCCTAGCTAGGTCATTATTCTCATGGGTAGGACAGGACGTTAAATTGCAGCGGTGGCATCAGGAATGCATGCCAATAATTATGCATTGTGAACGGAAAAGGACCATGAGGCTGTAATTGGCCTGGGTGTTCATGCCGTGCCCGGCTTCAAGTCGCACCGCAGTAAAAAAAAGCATCATCAATGCAACGGCTTTGAAAGGTGACCTGCAACTACAGGATTTGGTCCTCCCATGCAAGCGTATGTGACAGAGTGCATATACATCCTCAAACTCTGGATTCTCTTCACATAGGCCATTCATCCCGCCTTCGGAACATGTTGAATTTCCCCTTCCGGCTCTTCCGGGGTAATTCAGTGTTACCTCCATACCAGATACTCAAAGTATGAATACCTTCGGCAGGCTTGAAGTCCCGGAAGAACGGCATACGGCGCCCGAGAACCAGCGATATTAATTCCACGTGAGGTACTGTTGGACAGTAAGGGTCACTGCGCCTATATGACGCCGGACGATACTTTTGTGGACAGTCTCAAACTGACTTGGGAATTGGTGTTCACTCTACAAATGTATGCCATTTGATTAGAGTGAATGCAGGCTCAGCCAGGTCTCTCAATACTCCTCGTAAGCTACATACGAAGCTCAATAGGACATGACCAGAACAGATCTACAGCAGCCACTCCTAGT
This sequence comes from Diaporthe capsici, assembly GCA_013364905.1. Classification (NCBI taxonomy): domain Eukaryota; kingdom Fungi; phylum Ascomycota; class Sordariomycetes; order Diaporthales; family Diaporthaceae; genus Diaporthe; species Diaporthe capsici. The sequence continues at coordinate 566,974 of WNXA01000006.1, read as the reverse complement.
ATCGCTGTCAGTAGATGAGCCTCAAAACCAGCTCAATACATCCTACGTAATCACTTCAGTATTCCAATATGGCCAAGGCATGTCTTCGGAATCACGGTATCTAGTTGTGTCCTCCGCATGATCTAAGATGTCCTCAACGCCAAAATATTCGCCATGTCTGCGCATTGGCGATGTCTGCGATGCATTGCAGTCGGATGCACAATCCCTGGCCCCGCAGCCACAGCCGCAGCCATGCCTGCCGAGCGAGAGATGCTCGCCCTGACTTCATCAGGGGTACTCGTCTACGGTCTGCCGCATCGCCTCCTCCGGAGTGTTCGCGTACACCTTCCCTCCCCTCCCGTTGACGACGTGCGTGATCTCGCTCCCGCTGGTCCCGTTCAGCCAGATGGTAGTCATGCGATGCACCCTCGCCGCCCCAGGGACCTCGATCGCGTTCTCAACCTTGACCGGCGCGTCGCGGAAGTACGAGTACACGCCCAGGCCCCAGGCTTCATGACTCTTTACTGAATCCGACACCTTGTACGATGCATACCCGTTGCGCGTGCCCTGCTCCGACCTGTATGCCTCCTGTCGTGGCGGGTCGTACGGGATCTCGCTCTGATAGAAATATACGCGGCCCTGTTCCCCGTTCCACATCGTCTGGTACTCCTCGTGGTGCTCGTTGAAAAGCCCGTAGGCCGTGACGCGGTCTCCGTTAACGACCAGGCCGTTCCTGGTCGGGTTAACGTCCCAGCCGGCGCAAGTCGCCGGGCCGTGGTCGGCGCGCCACAGCCAGAGCTGGTCGCACACGACGTCGTGGCTGTTGATGACGATGCCGGCGCTGTTCCTGCCGGGTTGGACGCCGCCCGTGCGGATTGTGAGGTCGTACAGGAAGGTCGGATTGGAGGAGTGCCCGGCGGAGCTACCCGGGGGCCCTACCTCTAGGAGGGACGGTGAGTTGATAGGTCCGGCGTCGATGATCAAGCCTGCTACAGTGACGCCGTCGACATCATCCACAGAGATGGCTGATTTTCCATTAATTGGTACCAGAGATGGATAACCCAGGCCGAAGATGATTGTGTTTGGGTGAGACACCCTCAAAGCGTCGTCGAGATTGTAGACGCCTGGTGTGAACAAGATGTGCTTGCCCGAGCTGAGTGCCGCGTTGATGTTTGCCGCATCCACGCCAGCCTGGACCACGTAGAAAGCCTCAAGGGGAATTGATTCACCCTGGGTCACACCACCCGTCCATGTCGGCCCCCTGGTATCCCTCTGTAAAGCTGGTTTGAACACAGCCAGCTTATCCTGCCCGTCGACGTAGAGGTAAGGCTTCTCTCGGATAATGGGTGTCTGGTCCACCGTTGTATATGGCTCCTTGGGCCAGTTGTCCTGGCTGGGAGCATTGTCGCAGCCGACAAAGACCATATTCCACACGCCATTAGCCCAGCTGCCCCACTTGCTGTTCCTCGACAGCCACTGCTGTTGCGACCCAGGGAGGACCTGTCCGTCGACGACCGTGTCGGCCATGTAGCCCCCGCTGGCCCAGCCACCCGCACCCGTGGCAGGGTCGACCTGGAACAGCCAGAGGCCGTTGGGGCTCCTGATGTGCAGCCTCCGGAGGGGCGCGGCCTGCGACACGGCGATGGTGGTGGTCTTGTTGGTCGCGTCGGACGCCTCGATGGCTAGGTTCTCAAAGGACCTCCAGAAGTTGCACGTGGCGTTCCGGTTGGGCATCCAGTAGGCCGGGACGTTGGCTCCGCCCCGGATCAGGACATCGTCTGGGTTCCGGCCCAGCCCGCAGACCGAGGTTGTAGAAGCCGACGTCGAAGAGGACGTCGTACACGCCGGGCTTGAAGAGGAGGGCGTAGCGCTCGGGCCCGAACTCATTGGCCTCCATGCGCTTGAAGATGTCTGTCGCTTGGGCCTGCACCGCGGCCGCGGGCATGCCCTGGTCGAAGACGAAGACATTGGGACCCAGGATGGTCGCGTTGGCGTTCATTGTCGCGGTGAGCTATGCCGAGATCATGGAGACAATTCGACCGGAAGATTCCTCAGTGCCAGCTCGATGGTGCTGGTGTGATGTCATCAAACCTTCTGTGAAGTGGTGTTTAGAGAGTGATGCAAGAGAGCTCAGAGCTCCGGACTCGGGTGTCACTCATACTCATGCATCAATGGGCTGCCCCATCTTATTTACTTGGACGCTGCGCCACCTTTAGGTACAGAAACAATGCTTTGCCCGAGAACATGATGCAATTAGCTTTTAACTGCACACTCGGTATTATTTCGATCTCTGTCTCTACATGCATAAGCTACGCTGTTCGTCCATACCCCACAGTGTTTGGAGCACTTCGCAGACGAGTCCAGTCAGAGATATCTGCATAGCACTACAGTACTCGAGGTCATCGGGCGCAAATACGAAGTAAAGCCACCCCAGACAGGTGGACAACCTTCTATTTTCCTGTTCTTGTATCTCATGTTCTAGGTTCAAGAGAACAGGTCACACCGATGCATCACTAGCCTTGTCATTCTAAGCCGCGAGCACAGTCCTCAGTAGACCCCCGAGGACTCCTCTAACCCTCCTCTTGTTCTCCATCACACACGTAAACACCACCGCCGTGCTAGCGGCAAAGACGAGCGTCTCTCTCCACTGCTTGTCGGCGTCGTACTTGCGCGGCAGCATCGTCGCCACGGCTCTCGGGGCAACGAACAAGGCTAATTCCCTGCGCCTGCTGGATGGCTCAAGCAGAACGCTCCAGCCGCATAGGAAACACCCTGTCCCGATGCACATCCCACCATCGATCTTCTCCCGCGCTTTGACGTCCTTCCCCACGATATGCGGCCCAACGCGCGTCCGCGACAGGCACACACCGTAGTAGAACAGTGTGATGAACGATCCCAGGAACGCAGACGATCGCGACGCGGACAGGAAGGCGCGGACCACATCACGCCTCAGAGTCCTGAACGACCGGAGCCTCAGGAGCAGCACCGCCATCTGAAGCGGGAGGTACGTCCTCATGCTCCACAGCCAGGCCCTGCGGAACCTGCTCAGGGCGTGCAGCTCGCAAGAAGGCCCGACTCCCATGTGGACCATCTCACACTGCAGCAAGAGGAGTCAGCTATCAAAGCACCGAGGAAGAAGTTTCATCTGGATATAGGGAGGACCAGGCCACAGTATGGCTATGGCTTGTTTCAAAACCTGCAACCTGACAGAACCTCTGAGGTCCAGGCTATAGGGAGGAAATCGCTGTTCTTAAAGGGGTCAAATTGTATCCGGAAGCTGCTTACAGGGAACGGGACGCTGACGGCAGGGTCTCCCCACTGCATGGGCCAGCGGTACTCCTCACACATCTCCTGCAGGAGAGAAGCGTGCCCCGTGTCCTCGCCGTAGCGCATGATACCGTCCCTGACGCGTTGGAGGGCAATCACGAGGCGCCGGTCGACGGAGGCGGCGCTTGCGATCCACTTGTTGTAGGCGCGGGGAAGCGCGGAGGGGTTGTAGAACCAGTTCCACATGATCAAGCTTGATGAGGCGGCGAAGATTAGGGGGTCGGCCAGGCTGGACGCAAAGTGGTCGAGGGCCTTGGTTGTTGTGCTAGCAGAAGGAGAGCGGATTTTCCGACGGCGGGACCAAATCCCCCCGACCAACACATCCAGGGCGCGGGTTGCGGCGAAGAGCGTGAGATCTAGGGTGCGGCCGGCTTGGGGCCTCGGTCTCTGGTCTGGTCTGGGCGACCCGAGGGGAGTTGCAGCTGTGGCGAGCGTGGTGGTGGACGGGATGCTCTGTTTGGACTGGAGCAGTCGCAGGCTGAGCCATGCCGCGATGAATGAGGACAGCCATCTTGATAATCTAGGTGCATCTTGTTTCAGCATGGACGGACAGTATGGGAATGATCTGGCATATGCCGGCGCGTTTTTATTTCGACTCACCTGATCCGGGTTGTTTCTGCTATACCGTGCAATATGCGAGCGATTGCTTTGCGAAGGACGGGCTACCAAGTGTGTGGTCAGCAGGCGGTCAACGAGCGATTATTGACATTCCCGTCTATGCGAGGCCATACCTCCAGCAAGGTACTGCCGCCAACAAGAGCGGCACAGAAAGTAGGGAACCGTTGCCATTCAAGCCCGGCTCGCACCGTCTTGGTTAGAGACTCGAGCAGCTGAGGCTCAGGTTTGTCTTCGGCAGGGCCATCTGCAGCCTTGTGTCGCCTTCGGGCAAGCTTCAAGGCGTGATGGAGGACCAAGGCCAACAGCCTTGGGCCAACAGAGAAAGCGTAGCCAAGTAGGTATGCACGAAGGAGAGGTCTGAACAAGGGCGGGACGCCCTTGTTCCATCTTACCGACCTGGTTCTGAGCCTGGTTGAGACAGAACCATGGTGTGACGGTTGTGGTGAAGACATCGACAGAGCAAAGGCAAAGGCAAAAAAAAGTTACAGAAACCTTGAGAGGCTGTTGAGCGCGGGAGGTTCAGTGGGACGTGACATGTGATTGTGACGCGTGAGATCCCAGATTACGTGTTGCACTGTTGGGCCCCTGCGCTATCATCAGCTTCCCGAAGGTTCGGATCCGAAGAATACTGGATACAGTGAGGAGTTCCGAGGTGGTAGCAGATCTTGTGTCTTGGACGACGATGATTCACTTGAAAATCGCCCAAGACATCGATGGGTGGCAATCCATTGGGCTCGACGGAGCCTCTCGATGACCATTCGCGGGTCAAAGGTCAGTCGCACCTTCCAGCAATCTCGAGACCCGTGACGGATGTCGAAGGCATCGCAGGAGGGGACAGACATATTAGCTGTCACCTCTGGGCCTCGCAGGTAAAGCGGAGAATGAGAATGGAATGTGCCCCGAGAGACTGCACTGGGCGGATGCGTGTGCACCGTCCATCGCGTCGCCGGCGGGAAACACACCGCGCGGCAGACATCATGACCAGACCATGGCGGGAAGAAGGGTGAGGGGTATATATGAAGACGGAGTAGGATATATGTGACTGTCGATGACGGATGCTAAGACTTTGACGGGACGGGTAAACACACAACGAGGCCGAGAGGGACGTACGGTTGGCGGCAATGCGTGGGCAGTGGCCGTGGCCGTGGGCGCTATGTGGAATGATCGGACGGCCAGGCGAGGCCAAAGTCTAAGGGGTCTTGAGGTGATGCTCAAAGATGGGACTCGACAGCGTCGACGGGGTCGGTGGGCATCTGACACGGGCGAGGATCAAGGGGGACTGAGGCCGTCGTTCTCGCAACGATGCGGCCAGAAAGGGAACCAGTAGGACAAAATGCAACGTCGGGACGTTGAAACGGATGGACAAGGGGGCAGGGCGAAGCACAACATCCGGCAAGCATCGAAACATCAGCACCGCACATGCAGTCTGCAGTCTGCAGTCTGCGCTCTGCTCTCTCCAGACTCTGCAGCATGCAGTCTGCAGTCAGTCGGTGGTCTGCAGCAGATGCGGCGTTTCCCGAAGTGCCGCCTCCTCTTCGTCCTGTTCTTCCTTCCTTCCCCTGCCTCCCTGAGCGCGTGGTCCCTTGTCCCTTCTCCCCTTCTCTTCTCCCTCATATAGTTACAGCACACACGGTGTCAACATGCGCCCCAAACCTTGCCACGTTCGTCGGATTGGCCATCCATGCCATCCCAAGACCATAGTAGTTCGATGCGCCTGCTCGTCCGTAGATCTGCAAACAACCAAAGGGGGGGCCTAGGAATCCGCAAGCGCTTGGCGTGCAAGTTGCTAGCTCCCTGTCATGTTTTACTGCTGCAGTAGACCCGGCGGCGCATCAAACAACCCAGCTCCAGAGCTCATCTCGTCCCTCACCATCTCTCATGGGATTTCCCAATGCAGCCAACCATGCGGGCTCGGGAACAGCACCGGGGAGTTTGAACGGCATCGGGGACTTTGCCCTGGGCCTTGGACCTCGGGAGATGAGGGCGGAGGTGTTGCCTCTCTTCTTGTTGTGTGTTCTGGGCGCTGCTTAGCAGTGCTTAGCAGCTGCCAGGGTTGTGATGCGATGATGCGAAGCGATGCGATACACGAGGAATTTGTCAAGTTGCCGCCGAGGTGTGACTGACGGCCTGACTGACTGAGGGCCGAGATGCCCCCTGCCCCGTGCCCCGGTCGAGTCGAAGATCCAAAAGCCCATCAATGACTGAACAGGCCTGACAGGTAGACAGCAGAATGGTCAGGGTCGGGATGATCTTGGCCTTGCCTGCCCACCCATTGTCAGACATGCAGACCAGCCCGCCAGCCGGTGCACCTCCCGCTCACAGTTAGTGCCCGCGGCCAAAGGAAATGAACCAAGAGCGTGCTGTGCGGTGTGGTGCAAGCACATCGCTGTACGGTGCAGCACTAGGCCACTGACTGAGTGAGCAGCTAAACTGACTGAGGGTGCTTGACATGTGAAAGAGGACGTCATGTGGGATTGCTGCATGGCGGCAATGGGCACCTGGTTAAACGGTATAGATGCTTCTAACTGAGCCGAGACACCCCTGTCGCACCCAGGTCGCCCACCGTTTTGGTGCATACCTGGCGGCACATGACCCCGGTTCTGCCATAGTCGGGCCCCTCTGGCAGGCCCCTAGCTCCTCCCGTTCCAAGGTTTGTGTGGTGCATGCAGCTTTCGAGTCAGGCGGGGACACTTGCCCACCGGAGGCTAGGCAGTCTAGGTACCTGGGCCCTGGTCGATGTCGACTACTACCGCTCCTGCTTCTGCTTCTGGTACAGCACTGGTGTTGGTGCTGGTGCTAAAGGTGACTGCGCCTGCGCCAGTCTCATTCTCCAGTCCGGACGACTTCGATTCCCAAACCAAGTCCCTTCTTATCTCCTTCTTAGCGACGTTGTCACAGCGTTCTCAACCTTCTCTCAACGTTCTCAGGGTCCCCGTTTCTCAACGCTTGCTTCCCCCATGGAGAATGCAAGCCGGCACCCCTCGCCGTCTTGATATGCCCACTCACCCAAGCCGCACACAAAGACCAACACCGCCGCCATAACCACCGCTCCCACCGCGGAGACAGCCTGCCAGTCAGACCCTGGAACAAGCTTGCTCGAAGAGCCACAGAAAAAGCAATAGGAGCAGCCGGCGATCTTGGACAGCTACCAGCCCACGCCTGGTGTCGAGGAAGCTCGCCCGTGTCACTCGGCCGAACAAAACCCACCCGAGCTCTATTTCTACGTCGCCGCACTTTGTGCGAGTGCGACTGCACTGTGCAACACCTCCATCCTGGACGGCAGTTTCCAGTCATAGCATATACAGCGCTGCATTGTTGCAACCTAGACCAGCCTTCCATCTTGGCAGCTACACCCTCACAACCCTCCGTGAACTGTGCTGCCCGGACAAGTCGTATTTCGCACCTTCTGTCATGCCACACGCCTCAGACGCCTGACACTACCTTGCACCATCTCCAGTCATCCGGCTCAAAAGTTCTGCTCTGGGTGAGACGGTGACAGGCCAGAGTTGGAACATTTGTCCACGCACGCACACCCACAGATCCCTCCCGACTGTCCGTCAGACCACAGCTGTTGTTGGCCTGATCGAAAACGCACTCATGCTGGCCGTTCAGCGTCCCAGAATGGGTTCGTCGCAGCCGAATAACGGCAGCAGACTGCCATTTGGTTGTATGCGCCCCTCAACCCTTCGAGGTGGTTTTGTTTCAACGCACTCGTCCCGCTAACACCACGACAGACTTGTCCGAGGACCCAAACTCAGACCCGTCCATCTTCGATTTCCTTCCAGACCCGCCGCCCGATCCTGCCCCCGGCAACCCCATCCTCACCACGGCGGAAGAGAACGGTCTGGCGAACATCTTGGCTGGAATCGTCTCAAACGGCTATGGCGAACAAAACTTTGGCGAGGGAGTGACCGGGGACGAGTGGATGATGCCTCCTAGCTTGATGGGCACCGCTACGTCTTTCGGCCTCCATCCTCAAATATCCATGCAAGACCATCTTCTCAACAACGCCTTCTTTCAGACTACCACCCCTCAGACATTCGCGACGAACGATTCCCTGCTTGCGTCCGCTCCACCCGCAACAACGACATCAAATGGCTACGCCGCCGCTCCCGGTCCTTCACACTCGACCTCCTCACCCGTGACAGGCGCACCCCCAAACGCTTACGCAACGGCTGGCGCTCCTCTCACGGACGCTTCGTCCATACATCATCACCCAATTGATCAGCCACAGCCATCAGAGGACGTCCTGGCGGCAGCAAATGTCCTCCACAGCGGATCTCACGGCCGGTCGCACAGCGTTCAACACGAGACCATGTTTTCAAACGCTTCCCAAAGGACGAGTACCATGGGGCCCCCAGTTGGCCACCTGAGGCACCAGCAATGGAGCGAGTTCAAGCAAGAAGGACGGCGCATGTCACAGTCTACTCACGCAGCTGAGCAAGAAGCGGCCTTTTCCAGCTGGATCTATGGCTCCGGGGCCCAGCCGAGCCAGAGAAACGATCCACCTCGGGCTCCGATAGACTTGCAATACGGCACGGATCAGAACTTCAACAATAACAACCAGCCCTTCATACCCCCAAGCGAGAAGGACAGCTCAGAAGCAATACAAAAAGAACACATGCGGTACTTCAGTGCTATAGAACTGTCGAAGAGTGCAAATACGACGCGGCCAGCGAGTCCGAACATGAACGCCGAGGGGCTCCCTTTCAACCTCAAAACCCGCGTACCACCGCCGATCAAGATTGAGGCGAACGGTGACGGCGGGAAGAAATGGCGCAAGGGTAAGCGTGAAGAGGATGATGATGATGAGGAGCCTCAGTCCGCCGTGTCGAAAACATCGGCACGAAAACGGAAACAGAAAGGCGATCCTGCCCACTCTCCTGGTGGTGTCGCAGAGGCCGCAGGGTCCGGAAAGCGGAGGAAATCGTCTGCTGCAGCCAAGAGGGAAAACTTGACTGAGGATCAGAAACGCGAGAACCATATTAACAGCGAAAAGAAGCGAAGAAAGGTCATTCAGACCGGGTTTGAGAACCTGGCCGTCATGGTGCCTGCTATCAAGGGTGGCAACCCGAGCAAGAGCGCCATGCTGGAGGCCGCCGTCGAGTGGCTGGAGGGACTCTTGGAAGGCAACGAGCTCCTCAAGGCGGAGTTGTCCCAACTCTAGTCGTTTCGGGGTGGCCTACAGTCTTCAACAAAAAGTCGTGTTTGTAAATTGATTGCATTACTCCCGGCCAGGCGGGGTCGGCCGGTCGACGGAAGTTGCATGGGGGAAGGGAAGGCCCCGGCTTGGGGTCGAAGCACGGGATCTCGTGGGCGTATGCCTCACTTTCGTCGGTCCGTCGGTGGTCTCTCTTTGTGTGTTTTATGGCGTTTAATGGGCCTCGGGAGTACAGGAATGCTCGGAGTGGTTTCCAGATTGGGTAGGGAGTCCTTCTATTAGGTGGCAGGGATGACTATGGCTGTTTCCCTCGGTTGATATCCAAGTGTTGGTGGGTTGGCCTTGAAATGCTGGAATGGCTGGCCAGTTGAGTGGGCAGGATGGGCCAGCCGAATGTCCATAATGACAACTGGACTGTCGGAACTTCTATATCGAATCCAGCGAGGATCTTTTGATCCATGTCCATTTCTCCTCTACAATCTCTCGTGCTATGCTCTGGAGCTTGGGGTCGTCTCTCGGGTCGGGAAAACTAGCCGTCGTGATGTGATCCGGTCATCGCCACAAAGTGTTGTCAGGCTGGCGGGCAGCCCTTATTGATATGGGCTGGCTTCTATAAACAAACTCAAGATTTCTCAGCTGTACGGTTGATAGGATATCATAACATAACATCTGCCCCTCTCCACCTTACTTGCATAAGTCTTTTTTGGGGTGCGTGGCTGGAAAGGACCACGCTGTTGCGTCCAAGTAGTCAGGGACTGTATGCTTATTACACCTCTCTAAAAGAGAAGCATTGTCACTCAAAGATACGAAACATGTATATGCTGCGAGGCTCCAAAGAAATTAAAATGCTTCATTATCAATACTTCATACAATTACGCATTACTCCTCATTACTGACCATGCAACAATGAACCCATTCGTTTTGCTTTAACCCTCCTATGCCACAAACCAAAATGATCCATTGACAAGAAAACGCAAATATCCCACGACGTACGGAGAAGAAGGATAAATGAAGGCAGCGCATTTTCTCCGCTCATACCTCCGTCTCAACATCAGGCTTCCGACCGCTCAGGGACCCGACCTTGGTGATGCGACGAACTGCGAAGGTAGCCTCGTTCTTGGCAAATTGGACATTTCGCATGGGTTTCCTGTCACACTTCCAGTCAGCATCGGATAGAACTGGAGCCAAGAAAAAGAAGAAAAGGTGAGGACTCTTACCATTGCATGAGCCCCCGGTGCTGACGGTGCAGGTCCCTGCTCCGCGTGTTGTAGTCCTTCAGCGCCTTGATGGGGTTCTTGCTGCTGGAAGACTTGCTGCTATTGCTCTTGGTCGACTGAGGCGACAGCTGGCTGCCGTGCCCACTGTCGACCGACTGGCGCACACCCGTGCTGGACTGGGCGTCCCCACCACTATAGATGGAAGGGTCGGTGGTGGCATCTGCGATGCCCAGGTCGGGGTTGCTCGAGTCCTCGTCGTCGTACTCGTCCGTATCCGAGCCTTCGTCGGCACCGCCGCTCTTGCCCATCGTCTCCACGGGGTCCTTTCCGAACGCTCCGCTCCAGTCGGTGCCGTCCCTGGCGAGCCATTTCTCTTTATCCTTCTCGTCCGCCTGGGCGAGGACGTCTCGCCCCTGTGTGAGGCTGGCATCGTGCAGTTTCTGAATGCTGGGCGGCACCTCTGCGACGACAAGCTCCTTCCTCACGCCCTCGGCGTAGCACGCTTCCCAGCTCTCGATCGTCTCGCGGGAGTCGTTGTCGCTCACGAACTTGAGGTGGTCGCGATCAGTCCCGGGCTTGAATCTTCCCCGGAACCTGAGTCTGCCAATCTCCTCTATATTCAGATTGGGGACGTCCCGGTAGTTGGCCTCGGTGATGTAATTCTGGCTCAGACGTGTGCCGTTGTTGCATCTCCAGATAGGAATATCAAAGTCCTTCTCTTCGAGATCAATGAGGTCTTGCAGCCATACAGAAGCATAAGTGTCAGTGTGGCGCTTCCCAGCCGGATGAAATTCGAAAAATACAGGCGATCGGTAGCGATATCGCACAGGAAGTCGAATGTGACCTTCCACGTTGGTAGTAGTTCCATCGTTGTTTTTCCTAGGCTGTGACTCAGTAATATCCCATACGAGGTTGCCGTCTTCAGCCTTGGTGCATTTCTCGCTCTTGACAGTGGCGGAACTTCCTCCGGTGCGAAGCTTGAGCTTTGTGCGAGGGCTTCCGTCATAATTGACAGCGGTGAGAGTGTCTGAGAGGAATTCGAATGTTCCAATCTCGCCGAAACCGAGCTGCTGGGGTGGCAGCCTGAGATCGACGGAACGGAAAAGGAGCGAAATGCGGATACGTCCGAAGCCGATACCGCCGTCAAGAGGATACCATCGTGTGCTTTGACTGGAAGTCAGGAGGATGTCGGACAGTTTCAGAGGGACCACTCCAATGATCGGGTCGTGCTGCCGGTTTCGCGAATCCCGCACAGTGACAGTGATAATCGAAGCTCTCCAGTCTCGGATGAATCGCTCTGTTCCAGCTTCGAAGATTGGTTTCGATGACACCACCTTGGTGCGGGTCTTGTATGCGAGTTCATCGTTGATTAGAATCGTGCAATATGAGCTCGGTAGTTTCTTGCCTGTCTCCTCCTTGATATCTCCAGCTTCGGGCCTGGCAGGCTCGAACTCACGTCCCTTCCTCTTGCCCTGTGACCCCTTGACGTTCTCAAGCTCAAGGTTGACGATCTGGTGGACCACGACGCTGATAATCCCGCTTGGCCATAGAGGGTCAGGGGGAGTGTGGACCACAGCGTCTTCGTTTGCGGTATCCAGAGATCCAACATCCTGCTGCAGCTCCTTCTTATCCTGCAGTTCCTTCGGGAGGTTGGGATCCTTGCCGTCAGTACGGAGGGCCTTGCGGTACTGGGTCTTGCCGAAGAAGCCGACCTCCCAAGACAGCGTGCCCGGCATTGTACTTTCCGCTTTGGTGCCTCTGAGGGTTGACTTTTGGGGGAACATTTTGCCTGGGTGTTGGATGAGTTTCTGGATACTCAGCTCCACCTTCCCCACAACATCGTCCGCCGAGGACCTGTCACTGTCCCAGAGCTCCAACGAAAGCTGCTCGTCGGCCGTGATGATATCGGGGGTGACAAGAAGAGCAGCGCACTCGGAAAAGATGGGGTCGAGGTTATCCTGAATAACTCGCGTGCAGTACTGGGGCTTGCCGAACTTGGAAAAAGCAACGCAAATATAAGGGTCGGACCCGCCCCCTTCGCTACCTCTGCGATCTTGCTTTGAGAGACCAGTCGCCTTGTGGATACGGATGAAGAGAACACCAAGGGCCTGGGTCTCTTTGGTGATATCGTCGCCTGATAGCATCTTGCCGATATCAAGGGTAAGTGACTTCGGGGCAACGTACATGCCAGCCGCAGTTGCGATTGCCCAATTCACAAAATTTGAGATAAGCGGAAGGTTGAGAACGTTCGCGCCCTTCTCGATCAGAGGTATGCAGCTGGCCTCGACCTTGGGCAAACCCATAAGGGTCACGCTGAGTGTCTTGATGAACGGTGGATTAGGGGCAAGAGCCACACGGATACGGGCAGTACAGACCAGGCCATTGAGCTCCACCCAGATGGGGAACGGTACTCCAAAGAGACCTTTCAAGCCCAGATAGAAGACCAGTTGCATGCCCATGTTCTTGGCCTTTGAAGACACGTCCGCCCCGGACGGCAGTGAGTGGTAGGCGATGGTTGCCTCGAGATTGTAGAAATCACCGCCCTCTTCGTCAGCTGCTAATTCTTGGGGATCCTTCGTCTTCGCATCCTGCTTCCGGATCTCGTCTTTCAGGTCCTGTACATGGCTATCTGGGAGCGCGCGCAGGCTCAGAACTCTGAGGGGATTGCTTCCCTGGGAGATGTCGTTGACTTTAACGTTTTCAATAACACCCGGAACCGAAGCTTGCATCACATCCTCGACTACAGGAAGTCAGCTCTGAAGCACAAAGAATAGTCATCATGCATAAGAAGAACATACGCGTGTCCGCGACAGCGGCAAACATATCTGGGTTAATCAACCCCCAGATAAGACCAATGGCGGTATTCATCCACTCAACCGATTCGGGGATGAGGTTCACGACGGCGGTCTCGCCACGCTGCTGCTCGCTGGACCACTCAACATCACGGCCCTGGCGAATAAGATCCTTGACCCATAGGAAGACACCCGAGGCTACGCAGAAACCCAGTGGGATAAGCCCCCACAACGAGCCACCGAGAATCTTGCCGATAAAGGCGATGGAGAAGAAGATAGCGGCGCAGAGGACGTTTGCCCTGGCCTCGAGGGCGGCGTACATGGGCTCGTAGCTGACAGACGGGGTCGGGTGGAAGAGCACGTTGGTCTTCTCGCCGTGAATGGGCACATCGCTCGTCGTGCCTGGTTCGACGGGATCTGGAGGTGCTGTGATGTCCTGGTTGCGCCGGTACTCTTCGCCAGACTGGGTAGGTTCCGTCTTGACGGTGGTCTCCTTGCCGAGATTGGCGTTTGGTACGAAGAGCTGGGCAGGTAATGAGCGGTGGTTCTCATTCAACACGAGCTGGTATAAAGTGATACGTGACTTACGTGGGGGTCATCAACAGCCTTCACCATCTCTGGGCCAATATCGTCGATTTCGACGTCCTTGCCGGTGACTGGATCACGGACTGTCCTGCGGTTTCTTCCCTTGGGCTTTTCGGTGTGATGAGCCTTCACCTCGCCCTCGCCCGTCTTGTGCTGTTTCTGTTCAGCGTCAATCTTGGCGTCTCGCTCCCTCTTATCCTTGTCCAGGCCCTCCATGAACTGCTTAATGTTGGGAATCCTGTTGTTGCCAGAATAGTGGCCCGCAGGCGCCTTGTGTTCTTGCTGCTCCATGTTGCGTATATCTGCAACCGTGGACAACGTGAATTTTGTGAAAGAGATCTGGGAAAAGCACGTGGTTAAGAGTTACGATCTCGGCTGGACGTTGACGGCGCCCAATGTCCAAGTTGGGCCGTTCTCGAAGTGGACGAGATATCCGCGAACGTCCGCGGCGATATTATTCAGAAGGTGACCAACGAGACGGCGCGGCAACACAAGGTTGCTAGAGGTATGAGAAGAGACCCAGGAGCAAGTAGAAGTAGAGGATAGGAGAGGTTGGGAGGAGATCTGGACTCGAAGCTACTGCGCGTCGGTAGCAACTCACCAGGACGATGGAGTTCAAGAAGACGAGGAACAAGACCAAGACCGGGTGCTGTGCATGAGATTGAATTACGCCATTGGGTCATTGACTTCCATTGACTGAGATCGGCAACTAGCCGTGCTCGATTGGACTTGTTTGACCTGATTCCAAGCTGAAGAAGCTAGCCTGGTGCGACTTGACCAGCTGGACGGGCTGACGGGCTGGCCCAGCTCTCGTCGCAACGCAACAGCAGCTAGAAGGCGGCTCCTTGGTTTGGCGGGATATGACGTCTTGTCTCATTCTCCAAGCAGGCGGGAAGCAACGCCACCCACCTCATAGCACCCACTTGACCTGCCGGTGGGACATGATTCTCGTCTGTCTTTCTGCCAATTCCGCCAATTCTGTCAAAGACCCATATGCTGGTGGGATTGGCACTTGGTCTGTCAGTTTGCTGCTACTCTAGACAAAATATCCCGAAGAGGTGGATGCTCGCAGGGATCCTGACTGATTATCCGCACTCAGTAGCCTCAAAACCCCAGCAGCTCCTCAACTGCCAATGGAATTCCCTTTGGGACAAACCCCCTCCTACGGGATGACCTCACATGGGACAATCTAACGGAGGATAAGCTCACCCAAAGGAACCCTTCCAGTCTTGACGATAGTCGGTGTATGGATGAAGCCCTTTTATGGAGAGGCAGATCTGTCTGTGCCTTTCGACAGACTCATAAACCTCGCAATGCCAGCTAGGACAAGCTTGATGCTCTGACGCGCACAGTACTTTAGAAGTAACGACGTGGTAGAAGCCCAACCGGAGCTGGTGGTTCACTTGGCTACCTATGACTGAAGTACATTAAGAAGAGCTCACTTTGGGGCTGGAGAAGGGCGTTCAGGCGGAACTGGGGCCGCAGGGTGGGCAGGGCTCCACCTCCCCATCCCTGGTCTGGCTGGTCAAGTATCCGAGCGGCTGATGTCACCCCTGCCCGTCTCCCAAGCTTTGGGGTACCATGCAAATGACGATCCTCGGTACTGTACGTGTTCGGAAGACTCGTGGCAATTGCCGAACAGCTTTTTCGAATGAACACCAGAGAACGAAGCCACACCGACGACACCATCCTATCGAGCCAATTGACACACTAGCCCTTCTACTGTTCGACCTCTAGCGCTCCAATCGTCCCCTCTCACCCGCGGCCCATGTCCACGAAGTTCAGCCTCCCAGCCCTCGTCAAAGACACCCGCACCCGCACCAAGAAGTTCAGCAACAAGCGCGACGGCGAGGGTGGCCTCCTGCCAGGGGCATATGGCAGCTACGGCGTGTACAGCCCTTCATCGGCGGCGCCCAGCTTATGGAGTCCTTATGCCCGACCGCCTAGGCGCTCCAAGAAGCTCGTCCTGCTCTGGCTGATCACCTTCTTGATCATTGGATTCTTCACCTGGTATATTTCAACACGGCGAGGCGCCATGACAGAGACCTATGCCGAGGTCTTGACTGAGGCACCGCCAAAGGAGATTGTGGTGGACGAATAGAGACACCCAGGGCACAGAGGCAACAGAGACGTGTATCCGCAAAGGCTTCACCCAATCCCTGGAGCTGGCCGGGCTGCGAGAGAGGGTCAGCATAACTTGAAGGGGGCGCGGGGAGGACAACGCATTGTCAGCGGACGATATGCCCTGGAAATCACAAAGCCGCAAATGGCTAGCACATCGACATTGCAACAAGCTTGTGGCCAAATCGTGAACCGGGGCGTGCGGGAT
Organism: Diaporthe capsici; assembly: GCA_013364905.1. NCBI lineage: Eukaryota > Fungi > Ascomycota > Sordariomycetes > Diaporthales > Diaporthaceae > Diaporthe > Diaporthe capsici. Next base: position 550,966 of record WNXA01000006.1, on the reverse strand, counting down.
AGGGGCAGACGTAACATATGAGAGCAGTCACAAGATGTCAGCGACTCCACGGCAAATATCTGCATTTCTCACCGCGACTCGGGAGCTGGAAGAAGTGACGGAGTTGACTCGAGCATTACACTGCAGTCAACCTGGCCCGGGGGATTCGCCGCCCATTGCCGTTGCGCCGAAACCTACCGGTCCAGGCAGAGTAGCACTGAACGCGTACGCCGACCCGCTCGTATATAATGCGTGGCCCGGACCTTTAAAGTTACATAAGGACGCGTGTTGTATAAATTTTGCAAATCAACCCAGGAGGCCAATCAACTTTCCAGTGCTTCAACCGCGTCCCGATGCTACTATTCGGATTGTGGGCTGCATTACGAAGCAATGTTGGATTGACTTCACTCGTGCCTACGCTTTGGCTTCAGGATCAACCCGCCTTGGCACGAGATGCGATGAGCCGCTGACTACATGATAATATTTCACCATTATGGAGTCGCTGTATATAAATATAGAGGTTGAGATATCCAATCGAAGACTCAGTTCGCTCGTTCAATAGGCTTCCAGACATTCTTTACATTCATTCATTTATTCATTCGTTCATTCGTTCGTTTATTTGCCCGCGAAAGGTCTCAGCCATGTCCCTCTCTTCAGTCCGCTCCGGCATCATCTGCCTTCTTGCACTTTGTTCAATGGCTGAGTCCTCTCCAGTGACTCCGAGACAGTCCAACACCACCTGTACAACACTCAACCAGCGGAAATCCTGGTAGGATAGATTCCCATTACACTGTCATCGCACCCAGAGCACAGTCTAACACATAACGCCCACAGGACCGCACTCACAGATGCCGAGAAGAAGGCATATATTGATGCAGAACTCTGCCTGCAGTCCTCGGCGCCGAGGAGCGGCATCAAGAACGCCCAGACGCGCTGGGATGAGCTGCAGTACATCCACATAGCCCAGACGAACATGGTCCACGACGTCGGCGCCTTCCTCCCCTGGCACCGGCTGTACATGCGCGTCCATGAGCAGCTCCTGCAGTCCGAGTGCGGCTATACCGGTGCCCAGCCCTACTGGGACGAGCAGGCCGACTACGCCGCCATCGAGGCCGGATCCATCAGCCTGAACGAGTCCGTCGTCTTCGACCCGGACACGGGCTTCGGCGGGAACGGGACCGGGGCCGACTCCTGCGTCGCGGACGGCCCGTTCACGGACCTGGAGCTGCATATCAACCAGACGGGCTTCGCGACTGATTACTGCCTGAGCCGGGACCTGAAACAGAGTAGCTTCCTCAACCAGGCTAATACGTCCCTCCTCGAGGCGTGTTTCGCGAGCGCAAATTACTCGGAGGCCTGGACATGCTACAAGAAGGACCCTCACGGAGCCGGCCACTCAGGTATCGGCGGTGTTGTAAGTAAACTCCGATCTTCGCCGCGGCACGTGGGCGTAGGTGCGCAGGTATAGAATGAAGTTTTGCTGATCAAGTCCCCAATCCAGATGTTGGACGTGACGCTCAGCCCGGGCGATCCCCTCTTCTATCTTCACCACACGTTCCTGGACTACCTCTGGTGGCAGTGGCAAGCCGTGGACCTTCCAAGCCGTCTTACCGGGCGCAACGTTCCTATCGTCGACTACCTGCTTGTTGACGAGGACTACGTCTTCCCAATCTCCGTGCTCTTGGAGAACAACGGCGATCCTGGTAACGTGACGACTCTGAACCACAATCTGTGGATGGCAGGCCTGGTTCCTAATGCGACTATCGCTGAGGTAATGGACATCCGCGGTGACTTGATCTGTGCAGAGTACGTTTAGACTAGGACTTGCGACGATGTGGTCGAAGACACGACAGACTTGTAATCATCTCTTGCTACTGGCGAGGTAGAATAATAGTTAATCGGACATTGGTAGCAGTTTTGGTGCCATGGCATGCCTCACTTCCCTTAGCTCGAGCTTTCCCATGCCTAGTGCCACCATGAAAGCCATCTTTCGAACCTCTCGGCATGCCCGGGAGTCGGCTCAAGCAGATCAAGCGCGTCAGGACTCTGGTGCGGACGACTATCAGCTGAGCCCGTCTGTAGTCCCAGCCGCTGTTACCATTATCATCAGGGCTTGAAGACCTCATGGACAAAGCCGAGCCGTGGCCAAAAATTGCTTGGGTAGGCCTGTCTTTGAAGACATTGCACCGCCGAGTCTATCTCTGCCGTCCGTACAATGCTGATGTTGCTAGTCTCCATGACTTTGGCGCATACCAGCTACTTCACAAAGTTGCATTGTCCTGGGAACAAGGACAGGATGCAAGGACAATTGAGGACCAAAATTGTCACTTCAACAGTCTTCAGAGGCGGGACTCGACAAAGGACACGGACAAGCTCGAATAGCATTGTACAAGGCCCAAATCATCTTATATAAGAAGGACGATTAATTTCACTGACAGCGACTCACTTCTTCCCTCGTCACAGCCAGTGGCTTAAGATCCAGAATCTTCATCGATCCACACAACTCTTTTCAGCCCGCTCAACTTGACCATCCAACTCACGATCTAAGGTAAGCAATCAGTCAGACAGCAGAGAAGATGACCACCAGCACCAACAAGCCGGCCCCGTCGACTAAGGACGAAGTGGTTCTTGATAGGCCTCAGGGCGTCTACACCGGTGAGAACGAGGGCAAGCGCCGCAAGAGCGACGCGGCCCGCAGAACCGCCCGGGATTTTGACCTCAAGCAACAGCAGCGTGCATCGTCGCTCGCGCAAGCGTTTGATCGCGACGGCAAGGTCAAGGCGGAAGTCAAGGACTGGCAGCCGGAAACCCTGAGCGACGGCACGTACGGTAGCACCGCGATGAAGGGGCTCTGTGACGAATTCGCACAGCTCGCATCGGACATTGTCCAGGACTTCACAGGGGGTAAGTAAAGTTGGGCTCTGGGCTCTTGTCCACGGGTGGGCTTTCGATAGGAAAAATGAGATAGACCTGGTTGTCTTCCAAATTGAGTCAAAACAAGCTACAAAACGCGAATTGACAATTTAAAGAACATGTGAAATGTAAAATATGAAGGTATCACTTGATACGCGTGCCCCTGAATCTGGCAGAGCCGCCCATGGGTAGGCCGTGGGTAGGTTAGTATGCAGAGGAAGTCGGGCAGGTCTCTCACCTTAAGTAAGCTAGACTCTCGCCGTTGTCAGCACACGTAGAATGCAAATTATTCGAGGTAGGGTAGAAGCACCTTCTGGGATTCCAAATAACGTCTATGGTACTCGAGTCGTGAACAAAGCCCCTGATTGTCAACCCATGATTAAGCCAGGCGTACACCAGCCTCCTTTCGCTTCTTTGTCTGTTGGGCCGTAGCGGACGATATACCTGCCTCCCCGCTAGCATCGAAAATGCTCTTGGCAATGCGACTCTTCTCCTGCTCGATCTTGGACAGTTTCTTGTCTGTCTTCCCCTTGCCGCTGGTCTTGCCGTGGAACTGGTGCGACAGCTCCTTGAATGCCTCCTTCTGGTTGAGGTGACGGCCCTGTTCATCCACGTACTTGAGCTCGACATTGAACTTGTGCTTCTTGAGCAGGTTGGCCCTGATGTTGGACAACTTGAACTCGCGCTCTGCATTCTGCCTGCGGGCATATTCTTCTCGGTCGCGGGCATTCATGCGGTCCAGGTGACCGCTCGCTCGGTCCCGCTCGCGCTGTCGCTTGGCATCCTCGTCTATTTGCGCAACCAGTCGTGCCTGTTCCGCAAGGAATAGCTCTCTCCGGCGGAAGTGCTCGTTCTTCTCTGCGCCGGTGTTGTCCTCGTCGATGATCTTTCGCTCTTTGAGGAGCGATAATGTTGCACCCAAGCCTTGTGCGACATACTTTTCTTCATCAACACCAGTCGTCGCGAGTTCTTCCGGTGCTGCTGACAAATCTCTTTCGGCGGACTCATCCTTGATCTGCGGTGCATTTTCCATCTCCTCATCTGAAGCCTCATCATCCATTGCAGTGACGGGTTCTCTGGATTTGGACTTCTTCCTCGGCCGCGGATCTTCATCAGCTTCAGGCTTGTTGATAGCGCTCAGGAATTCGGACGTCTCATCAAGAACAAGCCCTCCATTCTCCGCTCCTTGATCGTCATTCTGATCATCCTGCGCCGCCTCTGCTCTGAGCTGTCTAGCTAGATCCTCTGGCCGAACCCGCTTTTGCTTTTTCAAAGCCTGCCTGCGCTGGATCGACAGAGACGCCTGTAGATCTTCATCATCCACGAACGTGTCGTCAATGATCTTTCGCTTCTTGGTGATCGGCGCAGAGTCAATGTCCATGTCCTCGTCATTTGCCGGCACCTGATCCCCAGGAAACAAGGCATCTTCATCGTCCCGTTGCCGTGTCGACTTCGCCTTCTTCTTCTTCTTGGGCTTCTTCACCTTGATTTCTGACGGATCCAGATAGTCGGACACTGGGGCATCTTGCATGATGTCGACGTCAAGATTCTGCAGCATCCTCTTTCGCTGGGCTGGGGCTTCCAGGATGTCGGCGAGGTCTGAGATCGTTCCCTTCCCATCCAGATTGAAAGCCTTTTTCTTTTTACCATTGATTTCTTCGTCGTATTGAGCAAGAATGCTATGGTCGCCCGTGTCGTCGATATCGTTGGGGTCGTACACTGGTCGCTTCTTCTTGAGGTTCAGCCTTTCGTTGAGCTTCTCCTGCTCACGCAGGCTCAGGTTTTCTAGCTCATCGCCCTCGTCGTCCTCACCCAGCACGGCGCTGTCCTTGAGCGTAAGGATCTGGTCATCGCCATCGAGGAGCGCCGACATGTCATGCCCGACCTTGACACCGGCAAGATCTTTGGAGGAGTAGTCGGCGGCCCTCCTCGCAGCTTCGGCGGCCGCGTCTGCCTCCTCTTGCTGCTTTCTAGACTCGGAAATCTTCTTTTGCTTCTTCTTCATGCTTTTGAGCCATGACTTTGCGTCTCCATCATCCTCGTCGTCGAGGTCGCCCAGGCCCTGGCCCTTCAGGGTGGCCAGCCTTTGGGCTCTGTCGCGCTCCTTCTTGATGGCTGCGATCTTTGCCTCACGGTCCCGCTTGGCCTTCTCGGCTTCGAGAACCTTTCTGTAGTTTTCGCCTGCAGCAGCCTCGCGGGTCTCGATGGTGCTGGCAACCTCCTCTGTGTCGTCCGTGGATGACTGTTTGGGCTGAGCTGGGGCCGCATTTGGTACCGGCAAGGGCTTGAGGCCCATGGTCTTGCGGACCTCATTCAGCTCCTGGATTGTGTTCGCATCCATCTTTGCGATGTTTCAGGGATACTGAGTGACAAGTATCAAAGAGGATGGGCCTGCAAACGGGGGCAGGTGTGATATCCTTTACAGCGCAAGACAAGGTTGGACAAGACCAGACGCCTTTACGCCTACCTAGGTAGGACGCAACTTGAAGTTCTGGGCATGGTCTGTGCATGCTTACATAATAAATTGGTTGGGTCGCTTGCAGTAGACTAACCGACTGAACGCGCTGCAGACGCGCTCCTCCGCATAGTCGAAACTGGGGTGCATTTGATGTGTGCTGGAACTCATTTCCTGGCTCTGACCTGCGGCTGCTCATCCGCGGCGGGCAGCATCTTGTATGATCTTGCAGCCCAAGATCGGTTTTTGCAACCACTTAATTCGGGACAGCCATGGGCACCAGAAAGAAAGAAACAAATCCAGACCATGATGTCAGTCTCTCAACTGACCGGCTCCAGTCCCAGACACCGGCAGCGGCCTCGGGCTACCGAGTGAGCTTGCACGTAAACAGCACAGTATCTATCCTGAGAGCATCATGTTCTTCTACACCTGGTTGAACCGTCCGCCGAGGCCGACAGATCAGATCAGCGCAGCTGGCCACAGCAATCGCCATGCCAACGTGCCAGGCGTGACCATCAACCGAGGTGAATGGAGCGAGAATAATCGCGGCACCAAGACGTCTCGAGATCATCGTCAGCCTAGACTGCTAGGTCGTGCCAACGTACTTTACAGTAGAGCGAAACCACGGCCATTGCAAGGAACCGGATCATCGTACTCCAAGCATGCCACGGTGCACACCTCTGCAGGCAACCGTTCGATCGTCGTCTCCTCACCGTCGCTAGCCGCCTCTCGACCTGGCGATGGCGCTGGGGCCCCACCCCCCACGCACATTATCGTCGTGCTTTTCTTCCTGTTCCTGGTCGTGTTGCCTGCAGGATATCTGTCACTCGAAAGACTCCCTGCTGCTCAGACGATGCCTCTGCCGCGGCACCCTACACCAGCCTCGGCCTGCGAGCTCTCGTGGGTGTCATATCGCGTTTGTTCGACCCTTTGCGACGCCGTTTGCATCTCGAATCGGCCCTTTACACGGCGCAGAATTGCATTGCTCCGGAGGCTTGCTGCCGTGGCTCTTGGTCCATGATGTGGTGTGGTCAGGGTGATGAGCGCCCCTCTGCATAAGACATGAAAGAGTCTGGAAGCGAAGTCCTTTTTGAGATCCAGCGCCTTCCGGTGTCATCGGTATGATTGCCGTCTTGGTGATAGTGCCGGGAGCCCGAGTGGATTCGGCTCTCGCCGGACGATCTTTCCCCGCGCTCTCGACGGGCTGGGCTGACATCTGCTTGGTCTTGAGAGTCTGGGGAATCGGGCCTCCAGGCACCCAGGCTCGCCAGGTTACTAGGGTAATGATGCGTGTGTCCGCCCGCGAGCAGTAGTCCATCTACGTGTGCAACCACCACACCGCTCGGCGCCGCAAAGCACAAGCCGCGAGGAACAAGTCTTGTCCTGATCGCGCCATCTGAGACCGCAGACGGATGCCACGACGGGCCGATTCCATGCTTGGTCCTGCCGTCAGACAGTCCCCAAGCCGTGACATCGCCCGTGGCTCCGGCCTGTTCTCCATGATCACCTGCCCAGGCGCCAGAGGAAAGGGGCCGGCTCGATCACACGTACCCCACAAAATAGACGTCAATGGCACAACCTAGACCCCGTAGCTTCTCTTCCTGGGCACCTGGGCCCCCATGTTTCCCGGCGACTTGACTGCCTGAGTCGCGGCGGGAGCCCAGGCAAGTCCCACAATCACATGGGAAGTTCATCTCATCTCCGCCGTTGTCTTATTAGCACCCTTGGGCCACCGTATGCCCCCCCGTCCTCTTGCTTGCCCTAGGCTAAGAATGGAAACCCCAACTCTGCCAGCGGTCGTGTAATTGGCGACACGGTGAGCTGTACCCCATCGCAGTGCTTCTTCTGGTCTTGCACCTCGATGCAGGAACTCTCGGCTGCGTCCCGGGAAAAAGCCCTGCAAACCCCCCGGCACGACATCGGTGCTTCTTTTTCGACGCTGCCGCCTCGTGACAATCTCCCATGATGCTGGTTTGTGGAAAACTGCTACCCTGGAAACGCTATGCACGTGAAGTTACTTTGTGTAATTGCTCCTTGGCTGTCAACATCGGTACCGTCAACGCCACCGAGCAGGACTCGGAACCACGCATATAAATGGCCTACGATATCCAGCCCAGTGACACGGCCAACATCACCGCCCTGTCAGTCAACAGCTCCAGCTTGGTTCAGCCCATCATGACAGGTCTCACTTCCCTCTTGCTCCTGGGCACATACGCCTTCCAGGCCGTCCTGGGCCGGCCAGATGCTGGCCTCGTCCGGAACAACGGCGAGGTCATCAAGCGCTCGGTGGACTCGTTCGTTGCAACGGAGAGTCCCATCGCTCTGAGCCGCCTGCTTTGCAATATCGGAGCAACCGGCTGCTACTCGCAAGGCGTTGCATCCGGCGCGGTCATTGCATCCCCTAGCAAAGCCAACCCGGACTACTGGTACACCTGGACGCGCGATGCAGGCCTGGTCCTGAAGGAACTCATTGACACCTTTGCCAATAATTACAATACCACCCTCCAATCCGACATCCAGAATTACATCGGTGCGCAGGCGAAGCTCCAAGGCGTGTCCAACCCGTCCGGCTCGCTGTCCAATGGTGCTGGCCTGGGAGAGCCCAAGTTCAATGTCGACCTCAGCCAATTCACAGGAGACTGGGGTACGTACACAGCATTGTAACCCTTCTCTTGCCTCGACATGTCTCACTAACAAACACCTCAGGGAGGCCACAAAGAGACGGTCCTGCTCTCAGGGCGATCGCACTCATCACTTATGCCAACTGGCTCGTCAGCAATGGCTACTCTTCAACTGCCTCAGACCTTGTCTGGCCCATCATCCGCAATGATTTGAGCTATGTGGCCCAGTACTGGAACCAGACCGGCTTTGATCTCTGGGAAGAGGTCCAAGGCAGCTCGTTCTTCACGACGGCCAGCCAGCACCGTGCACTCGTCCAGGGTGCTGCGCTTGCATCCTCGCTGGGTACCTCTTGTACAGCCTGCACCTCTGTTGCGCCACAGATTCTCTGCTTCCTCCAACGCTTCTGGTCGTCGTCCAGTGGATACATTGTTGCCAACAGTAAGTGTCCCTGAGTGCGATTACACTTCTGCATCCATCCCCTCTCTTTGTATACCATGACCTTGTGTTCAGGGGGACGTTAACACTGCAGCAGTCAACGTGAACAATGGCCGTACTGGCAAGGATGCCAATACGCTCATTTCATCGATCGCTACTTTTGATCCCGCTGTGGCTTGCGATGCTGCGACCTTCCAGCCATGCAGTGACAAGGCCTTGTAAGTGTTGTTTTTGTCTCAATGTTATCCATACCAGCTAGGTGCCCAGCTCAGCATTCCACTACATTGCTTTCAATATCTCACCGAGGCCGTCACAAACGCCCTACCTTGAACTCCCATTGAATTTATTCTCGATCAAGTTCTGCCATGATTAGTTCCGCCCAGCTTCTGAGCCGTGGACTGTCAGCGAGGAGTGGGCTAACCTGGAATCTTGCATAGGGCCAACCACAAAGCTGTGACGGACTCATTCCGTTCCGTTTACGGCATCAACTCTGGAATTCCGCAAGGCACTGCAGTCGCTGTCGGTAGATACTCCGAAGATGTCTACTACAACGGCAACCCCTGGTATTTGACCACTCTTGCTGCAGCAGAGCAGCTCTACGATGCTCTGATTGTATGGAAGTCCCAGGGGTCCATCGAAGTCACATCGACATCGCTGGCCTTCTTCAAGGATTTCGACTCTTCCGTCACTGCTGGCACATACCAATCCGGCTCTTCGACGTACACAACATTGATCGACGCCGTTACCGCGTATGCCGATGGCTACGTGAACGTCGTTGCAACCTATGCCGCACCCAATGGATCGCTTTCCGAGCAATTTGAAAAGTCAAGTGGCTCGCCTCTCTCGGCCTTCGACCTGACATGGTCTTACGCCGCGTTCCTGAGCGCGGCCGCCCGTCGGGCCGGCACCGTTCCCCCGTCTTGGGTCGGAGCCTCTGGCAATGTCGTCCCCGGGACATGCTCTACTTCGTCAGTGTCCGGTTCATACTCATCCGTACCCGCGCCCTCTTTCCCTGCTTCGCAGACCCCGCAGACCGGTTACACCTCTACCGCGACAACTACCGGGGCTGCCCCCACTTCCACGGGTTGCACCATCGCCTCTTCAGTCCTGGTCACATTCGACGAGCTCGTGACCACGACGTACGGGGAAACCATCAAGATCGTCGGCAACAACGCCGCCCTCGGCAACTGGGACACCAGCAAGGCCGTGGAGCTCAGCGCGAGCCAGTATACCTCGTCGAATCCGCTGTGGTCCGTCACCATTGAATTGGCTCCTGGCACAGTGTCCTACAAGTACATTAGGGTTTCGTCCAGCGGCACAGTCTCTTGGGAGGCCGACCCGAACCACACCCTCACGGTGGCGGCATCATGCGCCACTGCTACCACTGTCTCTGACAAATGGCAGTAGAAGGTTAGGAGATGACTACAGAAACGAGTCCTTCTCACATTGACTAGAAGAGAGGCGGGGTGTCTGGGAGGCTGCGTCTTATTCCTAAAAAGATCTAGGGCAAGCAAAGCTGTCGACTCACGTCTAGAGTATTCTCCTTGGTTCCCTTGCACCACTACACACTAGCAACAGATATAAAACAATGCCAGTAATCATGTGCATGGCGTCCTTGTATATAGGTGATTCCAAAGCATTACACCTGTATACATGCTAGGAAAGACTGCAAAGACAACCTGCTCGGTCTGTTCCATTACAATTTACAAAGAGTCTAGCCTAAAGATCTATCTAGTGACTGTCGTACGAGACACGTGCTGAGAGACATGCATAGGGCTTGGCTCACACGGCCGAAAACAGAGACTTCCGCACCTCCCTGACAAAACTCCCACACGCTCATGGTGCCTGGTCACCCTTTATGCCACCTCTCCAGCGCCGCCATAACCTCCCCCACAGCCCACTCCAGCGTCTCCTCAAAGCCGAGGTCTACGCCTCCCCCGGGCCCCGGCTGCCCACGCTGGGCGAGCACCTGCTTCTCCCTCAGCACGTCCCAGTCCAGCTCCCCGCGCTCGACGTCCCCGCCGGCGAACAGCCACCGGTGCGCGTCGACGTAGTTGGGCCAGACGACCCTGTCCACGTACCCGGGCGGGTCCTTCCAGAACCCCTCGAGCGTGACGTAGCCGTCGCGCGCCTCGCGCCGCTGCGTCGCCCTGCCGCGCGACACCTGCAGGAACAGCTTGACGTCGATCATGTCCATGACGGCCGAGAACTTGGGCGGAGAGTAGAGGAGGAACCCGTCCAGGAGGCACATGCGTGGGGCCCCGCCGCCGGAGAATATCTCGTGGCCTGGCCCGCCCGGCTGCGCCCACCGGCGCACCCTCTCCTTCTCCGCCTCAATCTTAGCATCCGAGGCGGGGCACTTTCCCACCGAGTTCTGGTCTTCCTTGGAGTCTACGAAGGGCTGCTCCGGGGGAGGCGGGTGGTGGTCTGGTAAGCGTTGGGAAGACGACAATTTGGACAGGGTGGGGGGCGACGCTGCCTGTGAAGGCGATGCGGCCACGCCATGGCTGCTGCGGCGGGCGCAGGCCAGGTCGGAGCCGTTGTTGCTTACCGGAAATGTCCCCTCGGAGCGGATGTGCGATAGTGCCCTCTCCATGTCTGGGATGTTGATGGACTCGGCGCAGTCCCAGTCCAGGAGGCCGTCTTTGTACGGCAGTCTGGGGACAGGAGGTGTCGTCAGTTCCATGCATTCTGATCGCCCCTTTCGGCTTACGATGTCTAGCTCGCTAACTCACTCGTCCTCAGGCCGATAAAAGTCATCCTCGTGCAGCACGAAGCTATTTGGGAATATGTCTCGGAGCAGCCTGGCGAGGGTCGTCTTGCCGCTCGAGGAGCAGCCGGACAGACCCACGATGATTGCTTTCTGGCCGCCCATCTTCAGGGAGGGTTCAAAAGGTTATGTCGTCTCCTCGGCCAATTGCTATTGTGTATTGTGGGGCTGGTCTGCCGGTGCGAGAAGACGAGTGAAGTCGAAATTGCCCGGGCCGTAAGACGGGAGGGGCCGCGCCGGCTCCGGAGACGCACAGATGCCCCGAACCGAGTCCACAGCCGAGCCCGGGCGGGCTGCCACGCCGGCGTCAGACTTTCCTCCTAGGAATCCGGAATAGGCTGAGCAAGCTTGATAGTCTCGGAATATTTTCGACTCTAGCACCATGTATGCCACTTTTCTACATTCGACTACATATAAATTCCTTGTTGCCCACCTGTCGCGGACGTTTCATACTAATGATTCCGTTTACGATAACTCACATGTTGGAGATATCGTAAGCAATCTCCGCCTTGATTCTGAAGAGCATGTTCGAGGTAACGTCGCACAAGTAGGGGGAGAGAGAGCTTATGGCTTATCACTGGCCTGGGCAATTGAAAAGGTTCGAGACTGTGTTAGAAGCCTTGGTCCCCAAGGCTTGCCGCCTACTAGGTAGGCTCATTGCCAGGTGATTTGCAGAAAGCCCGAGTCAATCTATGGATTGCATACAAAGCGCTGAGGTGGTCAATGGGGCACAAACACGAGTTAGAACAAGTAGGCATAAGCGATCCTCAGCATTGCTTGCACCCCTATAAATCTGCGCAGGCCGGCGTATCCGCTGGTCGAATTCATGTAGCACAATCTGTTCATGCAAGGAATTTCCACAGCCCACACGACGGACAATAGCTTGATGGGGAGCAAGGCCACTGCCGCCTCTCTACTGTAGAAATGGCTGTATAGTATCTCTGAGATTTCTAGTATCAGAATTTCTGCAGCTCTCTGCGCGTGTTGGGATCATTGATTGTGCTGGTTCGCGTCGGTCGTTAGCAGTCCCTGGGCCTGGATCTGCCATCCTGTCTTTGAGCAGGGGGCCCCTGTTGATCGCTGCAGTGACGCAAGGCTGGGAACCTGGCCAAGTCAAGCCAGAAAAAAAGGAGCACCTGAATCCGACCGGCCGAAATTCCCAATGACAAATCCCATCTTCATCGCGGCTCATTTAGATCCAACCAACCATTCCACTGCACCGTATGCAGTAGTGGTGAGATAACTGAGACTCTGCTCGTCGCCTTCAATCTCCGACCGGTTACTACAATACGAGTCCCACAATCAATTCACCTGCCCGCCTGCGTCGATTCACCACCGTCCATCATGCTCGAGGACACCACCTTCGTGGTGATATCCACGTCTGTCGTCGCACTGCTCACCGGCTTCCTGATGGGCATCTACAGCATACAGGGTTACATCCTTACCCCCGAATTCGCAAAGCAGTCGCGCGCCAACTACGACGACCCTCTCGACAGCGACGAGACCGACATCGACGAGGACGAAACACACCTGGACCACGCGCCGAACTGGGCTAACGGCAAGGAGGCAGACAAGAGGCAAGGGCTGCGCTACACCGGGAATGACAAGTCCAAGACAGACAGCAAGAAATCAAAGACAGGCCTCGTGCCGTCGGTCGAGGACACCGGGGAGGAGTGCAAGTTGATCTTGGTCGTCAGGACAGACCTGGGCATGACAAAGGGTAAGCGCGCCCACCGACTACTCACCCCCGGCCTCCCCCCCTCTCCTACCCCCTCTCCTACAACAAGAACCACATCGATGCTAATCCGAATCCCCACCTTCCCCAGGCAAGATCGCAGCGCAGTGCGGCCACGCGACCCTCGCGTGCTTCAAGTCCATCTCCAACGCGGCGCGCGCCGCCGGGCCCAGCAGCGCCGCCGCGAGGCTCCTGCAGCGCTGGGAGCGATACGGGCAGGCCAAGGTCGCCCTGCAGACCAAGAGCGCCGACGAGATGCACGAGCTGATGGCCAAGGCGCGCTCGCTGGGCATCACCGCCGAGGTCATCGCCGACGCCGGCCGCACCCAGATCGACCCGGGCAGCCTGACCGTCCTCGGCGTCGGGCCCGCGCCCAAGAGCGCCGTGGACCTGGTCACCGGTCACCTGAAGCTGCTGTAGAGCCATGGATGTGGTCTAGCTTCTGCGTGTTATGGTTTCGGGCCGGGATTCGTGCCCCGATTTGTTAGGGAACATATGCATTGCTCGGCGTTAGGGGCTGGCAAAAGAGATCGAATAGGAGCTCTGATAGACAGGTCAACATAGGATGGATCAACACAGTACATGATGGTAACACGACATAGTGATGCCCAGAATGAGTTCATAGCGTCTGAGGATATATCATCTCGGAAACCAGGCTTTTACAGCGCCAGAGCCAACTGGCAGGTATCCTAATGATTATGCGGAGCCAGAGCACCAAAATCTTGCAAGAACCAGCTTGGATTGCTACCCATCGACCTGCAGTAAGCGGGCCGCGGACAGTCAAAGACTTGGGCATCATTTTCGCGATCCTGTTCCTGCATTTACTTGTGCCACATTACGCCGCCATGCACGCTCCGCAATATGACGGATACTTTCAACTATATCTGACAAGACGGAGAAGTGTTTCCGGCCCAGAAACAGATTTTGTCCATCCGCGGCGCAAGAGACCAAGCATCGGCGGTGATGATCAGGATGTAGACTTCGGAGGCCCCCAGGGATCTCAAACTTAGGGCAAGCGCAGTGGATAAGTCCCATTATCTGCCTGCTCGGGTATCTGCTCTGCCTCTCATTTCTCCTTCCTCGCGAACCGCCCCAGCGCCGGGCCCAGGTCCTCCTTCTGCTGCTCGTGTTGGGCCTTGTTCTTGTTCTGCAGCTCCTCCCAGATCTCGTCCGCGCGCACCCTCTTCTCGTCGATGATGTTGCGCTTCCGCTGCTTGCGGATGTACTTCTTGAGCGCGCCGTTGCGCCCGCGCGCCTTGTTCCTGATCTCCTCCTCGACGTTGACGGCGGGCGCGTCGAGGTCCTTCTCGGCCTGCCGCTGCTTCTCCGACCGCAGGTCCAGGTTACCGATGAAGTTGGGGTCTAGCGCGATCATTTCAGGTGGCAGCTTGTTGAGCAGCTGCTTCACCTCGGCCTCTTGCCGTTGCTTGGCCGTCTCGTACGGGTTGACCTCGAGGGCGTCGAAGTTGGCCTCGCCAGCGCCGGGTACCAGGATCGACGAGAAGCCCTGGTCGTGACCAATACCTAGCACATCCTCGAAGGGACACCACCGTACCCGCTCCACGGCCTTGCCCTCTTTGCCCCAGGTGAGATATGGGCTTTGCACCTTTTCTTGGACAGAGCTGTGTTTGGAGAAGAGCCCCTTCCATATCGTCGTGCTCGTGCCCCAGCCCACTGCGGTTAACCCGGAATCTGATATCGCAACAGAGGATGCAGGAGTCCTTGTGAAGTAAGAGTTGACCTCCTTGAACATCCGTATGTCCCAAACTGCCATCTTCAGATCCTGCCCCGTCGAGACCATGTACCGTCCTTCTCGGTCGACTGCTAGTGAGCGCACCGGGCCTCTATGTGCGAGGAGTTTGACAAGTGCTTCTGAGGAATTCGGCGACCACAATGAGACTGTGCCGTTTTGGTGGCCGATGTGACATATCGCGTTCCATGGGTTCTGTGTGAAGGAGCAAGGGGCGCCGCCCTTGGTGTGGATCTCGGATACCAGCTGTCCGGTCGAAACGTCCTGGTATTTCAAATTGCTGGACATTCCTAGGGTGGCGAGGAGCATGTGATATGGTAGGAACTCCATGTGTGAGACCTCGACGTGTTTCTTCAGGCAGTGCAGCTCGACGCCATTCCTGTCATAGATGTAAACGTATTTCTTTTGCGCGACAGCGAAATATTGGTTGTTGTGAAGCCACCGTATGTCTGCATTAAAAACACCAAATCAGCAATCATATCACAGATGATATTGTCGCGTGTGAGCCTACCTCTGATCGTCTCTCCCAATTGAAGCTCACACCCCAGTTTCCCTTCTCGGAAGTCCATCGTCGCAATATGGCCCTTGCGACCCGCCAGAAGCAGCTCCTTGCCGTTTCTCGTATATTCACAGTGGTAAGGTCCAAGATCGTCGAGTTTCAAGTCGAAGCGCTTTTGCGCCGTCCCCACGGCCGTCTCGCTTGTGATTTCGTCCTGACGGACCCTGTACGTTCGCTCGAGTTCGTGATCTGGCTCGAGAAAGCCTGGTGCGTTTTCCAATAAGATCTCGGCATCTTTGGCTTTTGAAATGGCGTTCTGGTATTTCTCCTCCTGCTTCTTCATGTTGGTGCGCAACTTCTTGTCGCGAACACCGCGCACGTCGACGCCCTTGCCCCGGCCATAGTCCCGGTTGGCTAGTTTTTGCCGACGCCGTTTTGCTTGTTCTTCTTTTGAGAGTAGTGATGTCCTGGCACTTTGAACCGTCAAAGCGCCATTTGGCTGCGTCTTCGTCTCGTCGGCCATGGTTGGCTGTGGAATGTTTCAGTCCGCCGGTCAGCTCTCAGGATTCAAGAACATCGGTCGAGAGTTGATTCGCGGTCTAGGAACTTTTTCAGAGGGTCGTCGAGCGATAAACTGATAAGGATTGATAAACCGATAAGCAGGGATGCTGGGGGTAGTTTCCACAAGAAATTTCAAAATATGGCGGGGCAGAGTTCAACTTAGCGAGGCGCCGGCGGGCGGTACCTCCATTCGCTAGTGACAGTTGAGAGAAATCAAGGTCCCTTTCCAATCTCACTTCGCATTGCCCAAACTTCACATTTCCTAAGATCTCTAGACATCTGGACGGTATTCTACAATCTGGCGTCTTCATCTCTACCATTTAGGTTCAAGGCAGGCGGTGACGGAGGAAAGATGCCGGCCGCTGTCACGAGCCACTCGCACCGGGCGACGACCAAGGTCAACAACAAGGCCTTCAAGTCCCGGAAGGCGACTAAGGGAGCCATGCGAGATCAACTCAAAGGTACGATGAGTCACCCCGAGAAGGAACTACCCTAGGTGCAAATTGGGAGTTACGTGCCCTACACTTGCATATACAATACCATGATCCCTAGGCAGCATGATGGATACTCGAGACCAATTAGCTAACTTTGGCATTGCTGCCTCTTCTCAGGCAAAGTACCAAACGAGCGCCGAAAGACACCTCACCAGCAAGTCATGTCTAAACTCGACCGACGGAATCAGGCCAAGCAGAAGCAGGCCCAGAAGCACAAGGCCCATCAGCAGGAGACCGTTGTCTTCACCGGCAAGGACGGGGCCCCCCGAAATGTCGCTGTCATCCCTCTCTGCCCGGATGGCGACTCCACGGCTGCCGTTCGAGCCCTGAACCAGAGTCTCGATATCGACCAAGAAATACCCCTCGGCACAGCTCGCGTGCCTATCGATCGATTCAAGCAGAAGCTTCAATACGTTGCCCTGCCACGGGACCTCACAGCCTGCTCAGATGCTGCCAGAGTCGCCGATTTCGTGGTGCTTATCCTGTCCGCAGATGTCGATGTTGACGACCTTGGCGAGTTGATTCTTCGAAGCGTGGAAAGCCAAGGGTTGTCCACTCTCTTCACTGTCGTTCAGGGCCTGAACAAGACCGAGCCCGCAAAACTCAGGAACTCAGTCCTCGACTCTCTGCGGTCATACATTACACATTTCCACCCGGAACAGCACAAGATCTACAACCTCGACAATAGGCAGGAGTGCTCAAACTTGATGCGATCACTCTGCAATTCGACACCGAAGGGCATCAAGTGGCGGGATGAGCGAAGCTGGATGTTGGTGGAGGACGTCAGGTTTGCAGACTCGGAAGAGGACTCGACCATTGTCACGGGTGTTGTGAGGGGCAGAGGCTTACAGGCCGACCGACTGGTGCAAGTTGGCGACTGGGGGTCGTTCAAGATCGAGAAGATCACCGCTGCACCCCTGTCAAAGAGAGGCAAAAAGTCAGATGAGGGGATGAACGTGGACGATCAAACGGAACAACCGCTCGCGGTTCCTACCGAGGATCAAGACGACCTTGATGACTTGGCGCCAGAGGTCGCGGATTTGCGTGATGCGGATGACGACATCGAATTGGATGATGCCACGTCCGTGGCGCCGTCGACTAAGAAGGGAGTTTTGTTGGACGACCATCACTATTTCTCCGAAGATGAGGATAATGCCCAAGTCAAGCGCTTGAGGGTGCCCAAGGGAACATCAAAGTATCAGTCGGCTTGGTACCTGGAGGACAACGTATCCGACGACGGATCTGATATGACTGACATGGATGTGGACGACGAGGAAGGGTCTGAGGCTTCTGTGGCACCAGAGGACGGCATGGAAGGACTTGCCGCGGATCGTATGACTGAGGCTGGGCCATCCGAGTATCCGCAATCAGAGAAATTCGAAGAACTTGACGAGAACGATGACGCTGCACAGCTGGCGCAGTACCGAGCTAAGAAGAAGGACGAGGCTGAAGAGGATCTGGAATTCCCCGACGAGATCGAACTACACCCCAACGTTCTTGCACGCGAGCGACTGGCACGATACCGAGGACTGAAGAGCTTGCGCAGCAGCCCCTGGGAACAGGACGAGGATCGAGCTCACGAGCCTGAGGAGTGGCGTCGGCTTCTGCAAGTCCAGAACTACCAAGCCTCTCGCAACAGCGCACGTAACGAGGCCCTTGTGGGAGGTGTGCAACCTGGAACTCGGGTCCATGTTCATATCAAAGGCGTCCCTGCTGAGTCTCGAGCGACATATCATCCAGCCAAGCCTGTGACTCTGTTCTCCTTGCTGAGACACGAACAAAAGCGGACGGCGGTCAATTTCCTCATCAACTTGAGCTCGGACTATTCCAGACCGATCAAGTCTAAGGAGGAGATTATCATGCAGTGTGGCCCTCGGAGGTTCATCATCAACCCTCTATTCTCGCAGGGTGGCACTACGCCGAACGACGTGCACAAGTATTGCCGCTATCTGCACCCTGGTCAGTCGGCAGTGGCGACCTTCACGGGCCCTGTGACCTGGGGCGCCGTGCCAGCTCTCTTCTACAGGAGATCAAAGCCAGGCGAGGAGAAGGTGGAGGGCGAGCCTGACCTACCTCTGACCTTGATCGGCACGGGTACTGCCATTCCTCCGTCCACCAACCGAGTCATCGCCAAACGAGTAATCCTGACGGGTCACCCGTACCACATTCACAAGAGGATCGTGACCATCCGCTACATGTTCTTCAACAGGGAAGACGTGGAATGGTTCAAGGCCCTGCCCTTGTGGACCAAGCGAGGACGAAGTGGCCACGTCAAGGAGCCGCTCGGAACCCATGGATACTTCAAGGCAACATTCGACGCGCACATCAACCCGCAGGACACCATCGGTGTCAGCCTTTACAAGAGGGTCTGGCCTCGCAATGCGATACCATTGCAAGGCCCGCTGCTCGACCATGCAGAAGAGGCTACAGTGTCAGGCGAGGTGATGGAGGAGTAGGAGGACCTCCTACGTCAGCTGCAAATATCATGAAACGGAGTTGAGGAATAGGGCATCAAAAGTGCTTCAGAATAGGGTATCAAGTCTTTCTTTTTTTTAGATTATGATTACGATGAATACCAAGAACCAGCGGCCTAGTCAATGGCAAGCGCTTCTGATACAGGGTCCAGTATTTGGGGCCTATAATGTCTATCTACTTGAGAGCGTCCAGGCCAGGTGTTGCTGTTGGACCTCCCCGTGACTTCTGTACCTCCTCAGCACCACTTGCCCTCCATGCGCTGAGGATCAGGTTGACAATATGGTCCACACCGACGTCCTTCTTGACCTGCGCGAAAACCGTCGGCCCACCCTCCCGCATTTTCCTGGCATCCCTCTCCATGACGCCCAGGTCGGCCCCGACGGCCTCGGCGAGGTCGGTCTTGTTGACGACCAGCAGGTCGCTCTGGGTGATACCGGGCCCGCCCTTGCGCGGGATCTTGTCGCCGCCAGAGACATCGATGACGTAGATGATGTAGTCGGCCAGCTCCCTGCTGTAGTTGGCGGCGAGGTTGTCGCCGCCGCTCTCGATGAGCAGCAGGTCGGTGTTGAACTCGGCGTGCAGGTCCTCGAGGGCGGCGAGGTTGGCGCTGATGTCCTCGCGCACGGCGGCGTGCGGGCAGCCGCCCGTCTCGATGGCGCGGATGCGCTCGGCGGGGAGGGCGCGGTTGCGCGTCAGGAACTCGGCGTCCTCGCGCGTGAAGATGTCGTTTGTGACGGCCGCGATGTTGTGCCGCGACCGCAGCGCCAGGCACAGCGCCAGCATCAGCGCCGTCTTGCCCGAGCCCACGGGCCCGCCGATCCCGACCGTGAAGGCCCGCGAGGCCCACTGCCGGCCCTCGATTATGGGCATCTCGCGCCCGATGTAGGAGCCCGGACCGTCGAGGATCTCATGCGAGTGCCCGTGCTCCTGGGCGTTGAAGCCGCCGTCGTGCGAGTGCGAGTGCGGGGCGGACCCGTCGTGCGAGTGCGTTGCCATTTTGGGCGGGAGGAGCTGTGGCCACAGATCTTGTGTTCAGTCTGTGTTATAGTGATTGACGGGATCAATTGGTCGGAGGAATAGTTGGTGATACAGCAGCACTCGATCTCGAGGGGTCGAGGTGGTGGAGGGGCGATTGAGACCTGGGCGCGGGGTCACAATATGAAGGGTCCTCCAGCTTGGAGCTCTGGTGGGTCCCTTGATTGTGACACCTTGGGTGCTGTGGATTACGTAACTACCCGCTCTTATCTACGACCTCAGTCAACTTCAATCGCAACGTATTTTGATCCATCACTTGCTCACAGCCTTGTTGAAGGAGGCTGCTCAGCCGTCATTCCTCACGGTGACTGGATTTTTTACTTGAAAACCGACAAGCATGAAACAATTCATACATTCTCTGCTAACTGGGACTAGGACGGGCGCTATCGTCTTCATCAGAAGTCATTGGTCTATGAGCATCTCGTGAGAGCGCTAGGTTCAGTTGAGACTGTCGTAATGACAGAGCTCTCCATGATCTTTCAGTGGTCAAGGCGACCTGAGACGCAGCAGACACGACCTGATGTCGGTGTGATGTGCCTATCACGAGCTCAGCATCTGTTTTGTCCTATGAGCAGTCCAACCGGCCCCCCTGCTTATTGGCATTCAATGTGTGAAAGCTTTGAGGGCGAGCCTGACAAGTGTCCAGGACGGCCTGTATAGAATCTTAACCCCCTTTTTATCATATATCAGCCGTTCTTTGGCATAGTTCCGCTGCCTCGAGAATGTAATATTGTTGTTCTGACTGGAGAGAAGCCCCATACAAGCCATGCGGAGTTGATGCTACTCAAGTGGGAGGAGCAATGTCGCCGGATTTGATTTGATGAGAAGGGTCAAGCAGGCGAAATCGTTGCAGGTGTGACGGGGTGGATCTGCTGGATATGGCAGCTCTCGTGTTGTGAACAGGATTTGATTGTGGTTGGTTCTCTTGCTCGGTATGAAGATCACTGTTGGGGACGTCGACGGATGATAACTGTTGCTTGTTTGATACAGCGAGCGTGCTCAAGCTGGTGGTGGCAGCGGCTCAAGTGACCACGTCAGAGGAACAAGGACCCCTCAAGGAAAAGCTGGTGTTGGGACGCAGGGCGAAGCAGGTGTCGTCTTCTCTCACTGTGGACGGCTACCTCGCGGGGGATGGTGCATTGCCGCTGGCAGCGCTCGCAATGATTCCAGTCCTCAGATGGAAGGGACTTTATAAGCCCTGGGAAGCTGCTGCTCCCAATGGAGTTCAGGTCAACGTTCAAGCGCCCTGGCGCAGTGGTCGAGAACCGGTTAATCGTTCATTCACTGCCTGCTATGACGAGACGACGCAACTGAGGGGGCCTGGCTTCGCACCACCTGGGGTGCACCTTTTTTTTGGCCTTTTTGCTAATTGCCCATTGACTTGCTGGTCATCCCAGGCGGCCGTCCTTCACTACTCCCGTCATCGGCTGATGGACAAGGGCTCCCGCTGAAGTCTCTTGATTGAGGGAAGGTGTGGCAGGCAAGCTCTGGTCGTACCGACGCGTCACAATCACAGTCCAGCTTTCACGCATGACCTCCAGTTTTTGTTCGGTCGTGCAGGACCAGCCTTGCTCGCCAGAGGAGCTGCTCGAGTGGGACAGGGGAGCGTCTGAAGACGTGGCTGGAGACGCTGATTGGAGAACATACCGCGAGTTCTTTTCAATTGTTCAATGTTGAGGTTGGATTTCAAAGGCCAAGTCGGCTCAGAGGCAACTTATGGAGAGAGCGGCACAGGGCCGGACATAGTAGGGAAACCCGGATTTAACTCCGTCAGCAGCGCTTTGGGTCTAACCTCCATTCGTATTCTTCTCCCAACTGAGAGCTTTGAGTGGGGCGTCTTGACTCCATCGCCAGTCACCTGCATCGAGATGCTCCTTGAGCCCAGGCTCCGAATTCAAAAGAGATGGTGTATAATCGCAATATAAATATCGGCCTCATCGTGTGCAGAATGGGGCATCTCACCATCGCATTCACTTCACCGATACCTCAAGTATTAGTGCCAGACCAATATCATCCCCTGCCTCAAAGTTTCTCCAATCATTATGCCTCCTATCAAAGGGCAGTCGGTTGTCATCATAGGTGGCTCCTCTGGCATAGGTGCTGCTGCAGCTAAGCTCGCTTGTGTTGAAGGCCTCAGGGTGGCCATTGCTTCGTCCAACCAGAGCCGCGTCGACCAGGCCGTCAAGAAGATACAGGACGTAGTGCCTGATGCCCAGATCTCAGGTTTCACTGTCGACATCAGCGGGGACGACATGGAGTCACATCTGGAGAAGCTGTTCACCGATGTCACGGAGGCCAATGGAGGGCAGATCGACCATATCATTCTGACCGCTGGCATTGCCAACGTCAAACCCATTTCGGAGTTTACCACTGAGTATTTCAAAGAATCTGCTCCCCTGTACGATTCCCATCAACCCATGACAATAATGCTCCTCTTCTGTCGTTGTCGGCGCTGACGCAGGTCACCACAAGCCGCCTCGTCGCCCCGATACTCATCGCAAAGCTGGCCCCACGTTTCGTCAAGCCGCACTGGACGTCCTCCATCATCTTCACTGGCGGTCAGGTCGGCGAGAAACCTGTCAAGGGTTACGCCGTGGGTGCCGGGTGGGCTGCTTCGCTCTACGGGACCGTCCGCGCCCTCGCCCTCGAAATGGCGCCAATACGGGTTAACGCAGTCAGTCCTGGCGCAACGGCCACAGAGCTCTGGGGCCCACCGGGGGAGGGGCGTCAGAGGCTGGAGGCTGCCGTCTCTGCGGGGGCGCTGCTGGGCAAGCCCGGCCTGCCAGACGAGGTTGGCGAGGCTTATATCTATCTGATGAGGGACACTAATAACACTGGGAGCGTGATTAGCTCAAGTGGAGGCTCTTTGGTTCAGTGATATAAACATCCGATTTCAGGGTGGTCCTTTGGTATTGCTCAACTTCTACTCAGCGCCTAGTCACAATATGCAGCCTGATGATTCTAGGGGGATGTCAGCCTCAAATTGAGCCCGTCTTACATATTTAGCGTCCTACCTCAAGCAGCTAAACCTGACCTACGTCTTCTCTTTTGAGCATAGTGTGCTCGCTTACCTGCTGTGTAACATCGTTCAAGCGTAGGCAATTGGCAAGGCAGATTACAGGCGTTATATCAGCTGCAGTGCCTTCTACGGATGGCTGTATAGTATGAATTCTCTCATTCATCCGAGTCGCCCCGCCTTGGAGGCCCCGATGTGGTCTTTTCTCAGTCTATGTTTCCTGCGCTACTATCCGTGTAACAGAACAGACCTTCCGACCTCGAGCCTCCTTGGTCTCCCGTCATCGGCATTTCAAGGAAAAGAATTTACGGGAGCCTGGGACGAGAAGTCAGCATGAGTGAAGCGGTCGCAGGGCTGGCCTTAGCGGCTAGTATTCTGCAAGTGCTGGACTACGGTCGACAATTCGTCACTACGGCATGGAAACTCTACGATTCTGGAGCAGACAAGGTCGAAGGCTTAACAATTCTCCAACGTCTTTCAAATGATCTGGATTCCACACTGCAGTCTGCCAAACGGGACTCTCCGGCTATTAGTGCCGAGGTTGATAAAGAAATATCTACCCTCGCCAACGAAAGCCGTGCAGCCTCGGTCAAAATTCAGGAGTTTCTGAGTCGGGCCAGTATCACCCAGGATGCAAGACGCACCAAAAGAAAAGCCCTCCGAGCGGCTTTTGTCACCGTATTCAACCGCGACGAGATCAGATCCTTGGAAATCGAGCTAGAGGGAATCAACAGGCGGTTGACTCTTGCTCTCCTTGCGTCCCTCAGGTAATGACA
The DNA here is from genome assembly GCA_013364905.1 of Diaporthe capsici. Lineage (NCBI taxonomy): Eukaryota > Fungi > Ascomycota > Sordariomycetes > Diaporthales > Diaporthaceae > Diaporthe > Diaporthe capsici. The sequence goes on along the minus strand of WNXA01000006.1, from coordinate 527,451 downwards.
TATCCCGGATCCTATGTTCCGAGACTTTCGCTCATAAAGGCAGGAAGTATACCATGTCGTCACTTTCCGAGCAGCGAGTACTTCTGAAACAGATTGTCGAGAAAACTCACGGCAGTAAAGAGAGTCTTGAGGACCAGAAACTCGACGACTTGAACATAGGGTCCGAGGTTGTCTCATATGTTTCCCGCATGGCTGGACGGTCAGATCCATGGACGCTCACGAACTCTATCGGAGAAGAAATCCGCAGCGTCGAGCACGACAATGACCAAGTCATCCCCGACTTTGATCCTTGCAGGATGCAAATTACTGGTCATGAAAAAAGACGATTGCAAGACGAATTCCTCAAAGGGCTATACTATGACGGAATGTACGATCGTGAGACCTCGATTGCTCCTGCCCATGCAAAGACTTTCCAGTGGATATTCGAGAAAGGCACAGAGCCTCAAAGACACTGGGAAGACTTTGGTAAATGGCTAGAATCAGAGAGTCAGGTCTACTGGATCACGGGGAAAGCAGGCTCCGGGAAATCGACCTTGATGAAATTCATTTCCACGCCTCAATCGGGCCAGAGAGCTCTTACTGAGGGTGTGAAGACCGCGAATCCTCCAAGTATCTCTGAACTTCGATGCACAGAGTACTTGAAGAAATGGTCTGGAGACAAACAGTTACTGGTCGCGTCGTTCTACTTCTGGGCTGCTGGCTCTCAGATACAGACTTCAACCGAGGGTCTATTCCGGACACTTCTCCATCAAGTCCTTGCGCGGAACAAACATGTTGTCCCCAATGTTTCGCCGAGGAAATGGGAGAAACTGTTTTTCTTCGGTCGACATAGTCTGGAGTTTGACGTTTCCGAGCTGCAGATCCTTTTGTCTCGCGCCATTAGTTATCTCGGCCCCACGACGAGTATCTGTTTGTTCATAGACGGTCTGGACGAATTCAAAGGGCACCATCAAGACCTGATCACCTATTTCAAAGGTCTGATTGCTGCGCATCCGGTCAAGATCTGCTTCGCCAGTCGCCCGTGGGTTGTGTTCGAGGGCGCCTTTCAGGAACAGCCAAGTCTTATGTTGGAACACCTCACACACGATGATCGAATGACTTACGTCAAGTCCCACTTCAAGGGGGACAGCAACTTCGAGCGGATTCAGACCCTCGACCCGGTGTTTTCCTACAGTCTCTTCGACAAGATTGTCAACAACTCAGAAGGGGTGTTCCTCTGGGTTCGCCTAGTTGTAGAGTCTCTGCTCGATGGTATGCGTGAAGGTGATCGCGTGTCGGACTTACAGAAGCGACTAGACGCCATTCCTAAAGACCTAGAGGATCTTTTCCAGTGGATGCTCGACGACCTGAGTCCTAATTATATGGACCATGCCGCCCAATACTTTCAGTTGATCGCCTGCGGCCCGACACCCTTGCCGACAATACTTCTCTCTTTTGCCGACGAAGAGGACGACTATGCTGTGAGACTCCCAGTGAAGGAGATGGAACCCAATGTGTACGAGGCACGTATAGAGACAATGAGGATACGACTCAACAGCCGATGCAAGGGCCTCTTAGAGACGACCGCACCTTGGCAGCAAAGAGGAAGCATGGTTCGGGGGTGGGGAACGATCCACCCACAAACAGTCCGTTACCTACATCGCACAGTGAAGGACTTCCTTGAAAACCCGGAACGGAGGGAAAAGATCATGAAGGTGACAGACCCTTCATTCGACCCTCATGTAAGGCTTTGTTCAGGCTACTTATCCGTGTACAAATCATGCCACTACCGAGAAACCGTCGAAACGCTGGACGACGAATCACGGAAAATGGCACTGGGATGCATGATGCAAATGTCGAATGTCCCGACTACTACGGCATTAAGAATGTTCCCCATTATGGAGCAGCTCAAACTACTTATGCCAGCGTTGGCAGGATTCTCCAGCGGCGATGTGAGGGAGCTCTGGGCTCTCCGGATGAGAATGAGTGCGGATGAAGAGGCAAATTTGTCATTTGCGCTTGCTCCTACCACCCAATCCCTGCTACTCGACAGGACGATGTCGGCCGGGGACACAGTCTTTCTGTCTATTGCGACATATTGTGGAGCCTCTCCTTTCGTTCTTTACAAGATCAGGAAGGGGTTGAATGGGCCTACAAATATCTCGAGAGATAATGGAGCCAAGCCCACCACTTCTTCTCCCAAGCTGTCTAGATTACGAATTGCCCTTAGTGGCACTTTCAGGAATTACGCTCAGAGGAAACGAAGGTTCTCGTGGCTATTGTATCATACAGTAGTCGGCGGGATCTCAGAATCACATCTCATATCGTTTCCACTCGTACGGCTATTGCTGCACAAAGGAGCAAGCCCAAATTTTGAGGTGCCGATTGCACGTCTTGCGACGCCGGGGGCACCAACCCACACAAATGAATACAGCCCCTGGGTAATTGCACTAGCTATAGCCGTCAGGGTGTCCTCTGATGACCAAAAGGACCGACACGCGGCTGAAGCTTGGGGCCGTGTCATCAAATTGATGCTGTCGTTTGGTGCGTCTGTCGACAGAGCCACCGTTTCGCAGTCCCTGCACATGCTGGGTGCCGAGGACGAAGTGAGAGAAATACTTGCTGTGATTGGGGAGGACATGGTAGACAGAGTGTTGCAAGCCCTTCGGGCAGCGCAGAGGAAAAGGGCTGCCTTCAGCATTTCAGGCTACAGTCTGGCAGGTATCAGAAAAGGACTTATATAGTCAAGGTCCAGTAGCATAGAAAAATATCTCAGGTCGTTGCGGAGACATACGAGTCGCTTACAGGTGCTGTCCACCTTTGATATATTGAAGACAATAATTGCCTGATCTAAAACATGATTAGATCCTTAAATGCAAAAGCACGTGCATCATTCAATTGTAAGATCGATTCTGTTCATTAGCCGAGACAAGAGTGTATGTGTCTTGTATTTATCTAGTGGATAGATTCTTACTACTGTAAAATTGTGCAAGCCATGCCATTGATGTAGATCTTATAGAATTGATAGGAAGTGAATAGCGCTCATTGATTATTGGATATGAAAGTGCAACAGTATATGAGAAAGGCTGTTGGAGGACTCTTTACTGGATAATGTGCTTGCATTATTAGTTCCACACATTCGACTGAACCTGTTGGAATGCCCAAATCCCGTCGCTCAAGTTATCCGACGATGCCTAGATAAGATATATATCTTCTGCCTCCAATCTCAGCTCCTGAATCTCACCGTTCATCATCCCTTGAACATACGCCGCAGCCACCAGTTTGTACGTCCCATCGACCACGTTCACTTTGCGCAGGTCATGTGGTGTCACTGCACCGTTAAAAATACATACCATATCACCCTCCTGAATACCCACGTTTCCAAATCCGAACCGTCCATCGGCCGTGCCGAATAATTGCCTACCGACCTGGACTTCACCCATGTTTCTCGAGAAGGCCAGCGGCGGCGGATGTTTTCGAAGCGCGATGGTCTCCTTAAATTCTTCGGTCGAAGTGTAGTCGCCCTCACTAAACGCTGCATCGTAACTGCCATACCTTCAAGAAATGAGATTAGTCTTCTCAGATAACAACAGACAGAGGTAGAGATCCTGTCCATTCTCACCTTTCTTTCAGTTCTTCGAGTTTTGTCCTCAGCCTCGTCACCCGGACATGGAAGTCTCTGAGGGTGTATAGTGTCTCGCATGTAAAGTCTGAGTCGCCCGCAGAAAGGGCGGTCCGGTTCCCAACCAAAGTGCGCCAGTAGGTATCCAGGCTCACGGCCCCGTCATCTCCAGCCCCTTCCCCTCGAGAGCCGAACGCTTTGATGGCGACCTCCTCTTCCCATTGTCCTACTTTTGCATGCATTTTCAAATTGCCCGTATCATCGAGGTCCAAGCGCAGATCGAGTTCAGGAAACGCCGGGTAGACCACTTTCAGACGATCGAACACTCTCCCCTTCACCACGAGCACGTTCTGACTCCCTCCTCTTCTTACATTCACCACACCAGCATCAGCTGCGTAAAGGTAATCATGTGAGGTGAAACCCATTGCGTCTTTTTCATTTGCCGAGGAAGATCCAGTCTTAGCCAAGAGTGAAAGCCCGTACGGTGTGCTTGGTCCACGCTGAACCCGAAGGTCTGGACACCAACTAGGAAGCCCATCGGCCTTGTCCGGCAAGCACGCGTAGCTGAACAATTCCCATAGGAACCTGCGGCTGGGGTCTTTTATGGGAGGGCCACGGCGCTCAAATACGTAGCCCATAAATATCGTGTATAACTCGGCGAGCTGCGCTTTATTTGTCCTGTTCTTCAACCTTAGCGCTGTGATTTCATCCATATCCTCGGCAAAACCAAGAACTCCGAAGACGCGGTCTTGTGGTAAACTACAATGCTGCGACATTGTGGTCAGGTAGACGCCGTCCACAAGCTGATCGCCTTTTTGGGAGACAGAGGTCTGCGGCGCCGAGGAAAGAATAGTCGTGGAAATGGACGACGTCGGAGAAAGTTCATCGCTGATCCCTGCGAACCATCTCGGAGCCGAGACTGCCTTCCAATTTTTATAGCAATCGATCAAGCCAGCCCCACGCCGCCTCCATCCTTTGCGCTGAGCAGTTGTGGTAGCAGGCAGTTCTTGCAATGGCGAGGTTTGCAGAAGCTCCGTGTCAAGGGTATTGCTGAGGATGCCGCGGATGCCGCGGATGCTGATGAATCTGGCGGTGTTTATCAACCTCGCGTGGTCAACATTACGCTTGATGCTTTCCTCTCTCAATACTTTGACACCCGGTCCCAAATTGTTGAACATGCTCATGAGAACACCCAACATGTAACCGATCGAATTCTCGAGCAGCTAAAGATGAGTTGATAGGCCCTCGCCCAATGTTGGCAGGAGCTCAGGGCTCGTATGCTGTCGCAGTGCTCAATGCTGCGCCGCCCTGTATCATAGGGGCCAGATATATCCTGGCTGCATATGCTGCTTGAGGATCTGTTCTGAGCCTAGCTGATAATTATCTACTGGCAGTGCTTGCGTTGTGGTGCAATGCAGCAATTCAGGAAATATGACACTGAGGCGATGAGCTAATTGAGCAGATTTCTGCTGTTGATGCTGTGTTGTGTCCACCCGAAATTCTATATTTACCAAGCAGTTCCTTCAGAATGAGAGCTCATGAGGGGTGGGCCCAGATGCTAGTAGCTGGTCAAAGGTTGCAGGGCGAAGCACACCCAAAGAGCAGATCTCTTTAACACTGTCACGGCACAAGAAAGCCTATTGCGCTAAACACCCAAAAGAGGGGCGTTGTGATGCCGAGAGCATTACCATGGCTTACACATATACATACTGTAACAAACACACAATAAGTGGTATGATACACAGTGTTGTGAATTTCCTCAAAATTCTGAAATCTTGGTTTGCTGACCATCTAAGATAGACTGCACGTAGGCTCATCAACCCTGCATAAGATGTTAAGAACTTCTTAGTTGAGGAAGTGCTTCTCGGCACAAAAGTGATGAGGCTCATAAGTTACGACTTGCACTGCTATTATGCTTATCTGATGACATATGGCTGATTCACTTTAGCGCGAGGGATTAAGAATGTACAATTATACGTATTATACTTGATACACACAGAGGTCCCTGTGGCACAGGCCGCTTGACCCACAATCCTTCAAACTAAACTGCCAGGCACCACTGACTTAGACTAGGCCCTGCCAAGACACCCTCTGCAGGATTGGCTCAGCTGCCCCGAACTAGTATGGGTGAGTGCATAGACTACCTATAAATGTATTTCTTCCAGCTTCCTATAGGAACTTCCCGTGCATCTCAACTCCTGCCAATGTCCACATTTCCCTCAGCCATCAGACTGCGTGAGCTCTCCACCATCATCCGCCGTCCGTGCAGCCTGCGTCATCGGCTCATTCATAACACACTTGGTAGACCGTCACTCAGGTGCAGCAGAAGCGAAATGCCCGACGTTTCTCAGTCCACCACGGACCCGAAAGTGGCTTCGCAGGAGCCACAGAACGCCTCAGCAGCGCAAAGCCAACAAGATCAGGGCGAAGGCGGCTCGTCCGAGCAGCAGATCGAGGCTCTGTTCAGGGCCGCTCGGGAGCGCAACGCCAAGCTGACGCCTGAGGAAATCCAGAAGCAGTACCCCTGGAGTAGGTCTCTCAGTACTTCAGTTCTGCCTGCTCATTGGTTGCTCTCACATGATCACTGACGCCGGATCCTGCGCCCAGGTGCCCACCCGCCAAAATCTGTTAATTCTGACGTGGCCGCGGCGGTTTTGGAGGAGTTAGAGGCACCCGCTGAGGACAGCGACGATGCGGGCGACGGCGAGGCTACGGGGGCAGGGGCGGAGGAAGACAGCACGAAGACCAAGGGCTGATCGACTGGCTGCCTTGGGCATAAGCCAGAAGTGACAAACTACAGCTTGATTGGTCCGAGGCAACCATAAATTGGCACGAGTGGGACGTCATAATGCCACTCTAGCTAGGTACGCATGTTCTGTTTTGCATCTGAATCAAGTTGTATTCGGATTCATGCTGCGATTTTCTATCTGTCCTTGCACACGTTTCCAATGTCCCCTTGGCTTATGAAAACCTGCTCCATGTCCACGACGACCTGCCAACCGGTTTCCCTTACTTCTTCACGGGAGCCGCGACGGGAGCCGGGGCTTCAGCCCGGTGGATGACTGCCCATGCAGTCTTGGAGTCAACGGCCCTCGCCGCGCCGTATTTCTCTGTGTAGAGGGCAGGGATTAGATGGTTGGTGAAAACAGGCTTTCGGGCAGGAGTTTGAGGGTCAAGCTGGGAGAGGCAGTGTCTAGAACAGGACACAGCCAGACGAACTCCGGGCTTGTAGACGTCTCACAAGTGGCATTGTCTGCAAGAACGGGGAGCAAGAGAAGGGCATGTTTTGACAGCACTTACTCAGGAAGTTGGGGTCCGCGGGAGCCGATTTGGCCTTCTTGAACATGGCTGCGATCTTGGGGTCCATCTTGAAAGTTTTGATGCTGGAATGACTTGGTAAGGTGGTTGGTGAGTGATATGATTGGAATTGTCTGAGAATGTATAAAGGCCGATGATACTGATCTGAGTCGAGGACGGAATGAGGCTCTAGCAGCGTGACAACAATGTTTTATACTGCAGGGCTGGAGCTGGGAGCCAGACCCCCAGAGTGAGGAGCGCGAGTTGCTGGGATCTAGGATATCAGCTCTGATCCTGAAGGCCGGGCTATCTTCAGCGCAGCCGGCCTTTTACTCGGTGACACAAAGCCGTGCAACCCTCGGCCTGGGCCTGTGACGATGAACTTCTTACAGTTCCTGCATCCCTCGCACAGATCATTAGACCGGGACTATTGTTCAGTGTTTCAAGAGTCAATTGTGGATGTAGACTGTAGTGTTCTGCCTGGGGTAAAAATAACCCGGTCACTTCCGCCCGGGTGGGTCTAATGGGGCTGGAGCGTTGAATAGGCTAGAACATCAAACGGGTCTGGCTAAAGCCCTGTTCCCAGTAGCGCATCCTAGCTGCTTGCCTATCTTCCCAAATATAACATTTGATCGTGGAGTGGAGCATATGCATCTTTGCAAGTGCTGTCGCAAAAGTCCCAAGGAAGACGCTTGCTGTGGATAGGAAGCAGCGAAACTCCGCCCAGCCCCAGCAGACCTCCGCGAGGCCTATCCAAATGACACTATCGTCGTTTCGACCCCTAACTAAGGAAGTGGCCATACTTCCTCCTCATATTCTCTCCTTCCTTATGGGGCCAGGAGCAGGCCTTCAGCCTGGAAGGTCCTGTCCAGTCAAATCCCTTCTCGGCTGGCCGTGTTCATACCCTCCAAGTACAGGATCAAATGCTAAGATGGTACCCAGTCTGTTCAACCAGGCAGTGGCGAATACTCTGTCCGCGAAAAGTTATTTGCTACCATTTGGGGACTGTCAGATGGGATTCCGTTGTTTCGACTTGTCTGAGCAGGAGCTCTCAAGGTCTCGCCGTCGCAGCCTTGTACGAGATCCCTTCGGCCACACCTGCCATCCACGACCTCCTCGATAGCCATGAGTAGCTATTTTCAGCTATGGAACACATTAGTCTTCGGACTCCTGTCTGTAGATACCAATCTGTGCTTGCCTTGGCCGTACTCAGCGCAAAATCATCTGAGAGGTCGCGTATAACCACACTCTCGTTGACATCCTATAAGTATTGTCACTCACCACCGTGAACAACTGTATCTGAACTTTGGCTCTATCTAATTCATTCCATTACTTCTTCATATACATTTCCTACAATCATCTTCGCGTCTCAGACCTACTTTTCAACAACTACTAAATCTCTTCATTCAACTACTATGTCTCAAAAGATCAACCCCGTTGCCGAGGCTGATAAGGCCTGGAAGAATGCCTTCGTCAAGGGCCCCTATACGGGTTTCGTGATGCTGGACTATCTCCGGGGCAAAGCCAACCTCCAATGGACGAAGGTGCTGCAGGACGGCCCCAAAAAGTCTCTTAAGCCTGTGACGCAGGCGATGGTCGTAGCCGACAAGACGCCGGCAATGGCGAACACGTGGGCCGGAAAGACAGGCCGCTGCACCTCCTTCGCGGTCAATGTCACCTACATGCTGGAAAGGACGTACCCGGGGGTGTATGACTTCCAGATCTACGACCTCGGGAGGCATCGCGTAGCTCGCTGCCAGAAGACGGGAATCCTCATTGACTCCAGCTCAGCTAAGGGGGCCTTCGTTCTTCCCGAGGGAGAATGGGTTCGTCTTGAGGGAAGTGAGGGCAGCTGGAAGTGGATCAAGGGAAAGTCCAAGTTCGAGAGGCAGGAGGGCACCGGAGTGGTAAGTCATGGAAATTCACGTCACGTCCCATCTTATCACGTTACCCACTATCCTGGCCGGCTACCACAGTCTTGCCTGTAGCCTATCGTTTTTGTTCTCGTCTCTTCGCGCAATAGTAATAACTAGTATTACGCGAAGAGAGGAAAACAAAATCTACAAGCAAAGCTATAGATACCTCTTGAATGCAACTAATGCCATCACCAGAAATCCTCCTCGGTCATTATTGACAAGCAGACTGCTATGGCAACCTGCCTGCTTGAGCTGCCGGGTGCATCCTCTATTCCAACTCTGTTCCGGTATGTTCACGCACAGAAATGCACGCTGTGACTACACATGACTTAGTATCTAATACCTTGGAACCTCTATATAGCTCGGTTGATAGGGCTGGAAATGCCGCCTTCCACGGCATGGTGGTCTGGGTGTGGAAGTCCAAGAGGCTGGAGCTTCTTCCCACCCTTGCGAGCCGCACCCACAAGATGGTCATCCAATTCGCGCCGCAGGGCACCGACCAGACCAACGAGATGTGTATTAACAACCTGATGCAATTTGTCAAGCAGTACGGTGGGCCGTATGGGCCGGCGCAGTGGGACACCGTGGAACTTGTCAACATGGAGATGTGGTCGGCGGCCTGCGCGGCTTGGGGCAAGCCCGTTTGGAGCGAGGAGGGCAAGGCTGCTTAGCTGGACTAATCAGCGCCTATCTGGTAATAGAGCACTGTTACTATTATACAACAAATATATTCTTTGAGTTTATCTATCAAGCTGAAATAGTAAAAGTTATCTGGAATAAGAGATAGAGAGAGAGCATTTTATAATTAAGTTATTTTCTTCCCTTCCTCCTTTACATACCTCCCTTTCTTTTTTTCCTGTCTAATGACGGTGCCCATCGGCGCATGCCTCAAAAGCACGGGTTCTAAACCTGGGAGACCTCGTCTGGAACCATTGGTCGCTTAGACCCGTAGCAGGAGAGCGCCACGGCAATGACAGGAGAGATATTTCAGCCAGTACCGTGATGGCCCCAGCTCCAAGGCCGAGACAGCAAGGCTCGTGTTATATACCACCAGCAATCCACTTCCCTGCCAATAGGTGGCCGCTAGAAGACGGGTATCCCTCGCCTGTGATCACGAAACAATGTTTTCTTTCCTGGGGGGAGATGCTGGGTCGACTAGAATAGTTCTCTTCCTCGGGGTGCAATTGGACCGCCTATTCTGGGAACCATGGACAAGAGGAACCGTGGCCATGCAGCGGCTTCCGCTCCCGATCCGATGTCGATGAACAACTGTAAATTCGCCGCATGCACCATTGAATCGAAAATCTCCTGTGGGCACGATTGTGCGAGTTGTCCGGTGTAACGCAATCTCGAGTCTGAGTTCGGGATGGCAAAAGTACCGGGGGGAGCTTAACTGATGACTGTCTCTTGATCTGTTCCCGCGGCGGTAACACCACTCCGCAGTTATTGCCGGCAACACGTTTAGGACATCTCATGACGGCGTCCGTGTAGATATTGCCCTAATATTTAGTCAACTAATAGAGCTCGTCGTCCTGATGAGACGTCTGCCTCTGTTATGCTAATCGAAGCTGACAACTGCATCGCCCTGGGGGCACAGGGAAGCCATCGGCACTAATGCCACAAAAGGGTCCTGTGGCCGTTCAGGTCTATATGTCCGGAGGGCATTCCCAACATCCCGTGGCCGCGTGTATACGTTCTGATCTGACAGTAATTACCCAGCACCGACAAACTGGACGGGTCATATTATCGTAGGTTCAGCAAACCATGGCTTAACTATCTCAGGCCGTAAAGCGGACAGCTGAGAGACGCCTTAAACAATAGCCGTCAGCAGTACGATGCGAATTGTTGGGAATCACCTGCCTTGCCTCCTTAGGACCGAAAGACGTTAACAATAAGCAGAATTCCAGGTACCACCGAGAGCTGCATGTCTGAGGATGGCGAACGTAGATCTCGTATTGCCTCATCTCAGCGGAAGGAAAGCCCCAGGATCAAATCCTCGGCGGTGATCAATCCTGAGCTGCGTGGTCGCAACAATGACTACGTTGCGTGGACCGGGGACATGAAATGCCTCTATCGGTCGAGGAGTTGAGCATCATCGATTGGCATGTTGCATATACGCTGCGGGGTGTCGTCTTGGGTATTGCATGAAGTGCCCGACGCGTAGCCTTCCGCTGTCCCGAGATGGATCGTCGAGTTAGTTGATGAGCTCACGCGGTAATTGGCTGGATGCTTAAAAACCGGGCCATGGACAGTTTCCGTGACGTCTTTTCGGGAAGCCCAGGCTCTGGCATCATCCCTTTGATTCGACAGAGAGATGGCCCAGTTAAAAGAAAATAGGGGTGGTGTTGTGAGGCTGAAAAGAAGGTTACGGCATGGGCTGTCAAGGTGGTGAAGAAGCAAGTATCATGTCATGGCTGCAGGAGCACTCCGCCAGCGGGAGCCAGCAGCGTAGGGCGCGGCAAGTCGGGTCTGCAGGGCCCCACAGATTTGAACGCTGGGCATGTCAAAAGTGGCTCCGGAGGGTAAGGGATGAGGCAATCTGGTCTGACACCATGAGTTGTTACCGGCATAGGCGGAGGCTGGCCGTGGAGGCGAGCGAGGAAGTTCGATCCGGACCCCGATTTAGCACAGATGGCCGTGAAGTACGGAAATGGCATGAGCGCATGGTTCGACGTGTGTTTCCAGCACGTGTTTGGACCAGGCTGAGTTGCGTGACGGGGGAAAAGTTTTCATGGTCCGATTCGTAGGCCCAAAGCTTGGCCACAAGGACCGCAGGGGCCACAATGGGGAATTTGGGCTCTGGAAAGATGGACAAAACAGGTCGAGGCTGAAAATACCTATATTGTGGTGATACGTGTGATGCTTGTGCGGCCACTTGGCTGATTACAGCGAGAATAATGCCAACGCCGGGGACCGAAATCGCCAAGGGTAGTCTGGCCGACTCGTCACTCATCTGGTTCCTCCGGGCAGGACAAGGTGGCAACGGTCGAGCTGTCAAGGTCGATTTCTCATCTGGGGCAGCGGCGTACGGAGCTGGACAGAGACCATCAGGGTGTGAAGGGCGCGCCGGCCATGCTCATGCTGACTCCAGCGCTATTTGAGCACTATCTGAGTCAGGCATGTCGAAGCAAGCTTGTATTGGAATGCTTGGATGTTTGGATGGTGCAGCTCAATGCCCGGCCGAGACAGACTGGAGTGTCTCAGACAGACGACCGTTGCGCGGTGAGATCAAATTAGCAGCAGTCATATGGTCTGCTATGTTCTGTCATCGGTCCGCCTTTCGGGCATGGAGTGAGCAGGCCGTGATACTGTGCCTCGTACAGTAGGTATGATGGCGTGGATGAGCGATTTTCGGGACGACAGCCCGGAGTCCACGGCACATTCAAGGCACCGCCAGTCGAAGCTACGCCTTGTCCGATACAGGGGCCAAGTAAAGATGACTTGTGCGACAGCCGCCAAGCTCATGTTTTGTTTTGCCATGGGTGTTTGGATCCCATCGTGCTCGAACCTAGGTAATGCTGATCAGGTTAGCCGGGCTCCGCGACATCTCCCGCTGGCTACCGGGAAGAGGTGGAGGTTTGCAGCCGGGCAGTGGATGGATTGGAAGCTGGCTGTCCGCCAAATGGCGTGGCGTGCAGATAGCTTCGAGCAGGATCCGGAAGAGCACCAGAGACTGAGGCGGGCGGGACGGACAAGCTCGGGCCAGCAGAGGCAGGGGGAGCTCTGTGTGGATGCTTGGCCGTGGTGGGATGATTTCAGAAAGCAAGGTGGGGGCCCATGTCGTCCCAGCGTCGAGGCCCCTACGGACGTTGTTAGCAGGGACCGGCCAGGGGGGGCTTGGGAGTCAGGGAGCACAGCTGCTGCCCCTCCAACTCCCCCTCCCCCTCCATGGACCTGTACAGTGGTAGCGTATGTACAAAGTACCTGCACGGAGGAGCATCGTCACCAGATTGTTGACATCGCACCGAGCCGTCAGCTATCTCACCGTAGACGTAGGCAACCCACACCAGATAGCTGAAGAGAGATATTTTCAAGATGGTCACCTGTCTGCCCACTCGTGCAAGGGGGGCCGGCCTCCATCATCAGTCGTCAGTTGCGTGCGTGAGCCTCCTTCATCAAAAAAATTGCCCCGCCAACGCCTCGCAAGGCCCCGTCCTGAGTCGGAGCTCTCCAGAGCAGAGAGGCCCAAGAGGCCCAGACGCCGCTCGAGCTTGCGGGCGTAGGAGTGTGGTTTTGCTGGGTACCTGCCCAGATGTGAGCTGTTACGCCCAGCCAATTGCCGTCGTCCCTTTCCCCTCCTGCGACTGACGTTGAGCCTTTAAATCTCTGCCCACTCCCTCCTCCTCAACGTCCTTTTCTGTCCCTTCTCTCCTCTCTCCATTCCTCAACGAAGCATCACCAAGCAATCCTAAGATCCTACCATCTCACTGCCCAACGACAACTCCAGCCCACCCCCAAAGAACAATCAGTCAAAATGGTCGTCAAGGTTGGCATCAACGGATTTGGCCGTATCGGCCGTATCGTCTTCCGCAACGCGATCGAGCACAATGACGTCGACATCGTTGCTGTTAACGACCCCTTCATTGAGCCCACCTACGCTGTGAGTAGACCTGCGACTTGCCCCCCTCCTTAGCTCTGCCGCCACCTCCTCTATCGTGGCCGAACCGCGGTGTGTGGGGACAGTATCGAGCAAACAAGGCTGACAATGATACCCCTCGCCCCACCAGGCCTACATGCTCAAGTACGACTCCTCCCACGGAAACTTCAAGGGTGAGGTCAAGGTCAACGGCTCCGACCTGACCGTCAACGGCAAGACCGTCAAGTTCTACACCGAGCGTGACCCCGCCAACATCCCCTGGAGCGAGACCGGCGCCACCTACGTCGTCGAGTCCACCGGTGTCTTCACCACCACCGAGAAGGCCAAGGCCCACTTGAAGGGTGGTGCCAAGAAGGTCATCATCTCTGCCCCCTCCGCCGATGCCCCCATGTACGTGATGGGTGTCAACGAGGACTCCTACGACGGCAGCGCCGACGTTATCTCCAACGCCTCCTGCACCACCAACTGCCTGGCCCCCCTGGCCAAGGTCGTCAACGACAAGTTCGGCATCATTGAGGGTCTCATGACCACCGTCCACTCCTACACTGCCACCCAGAAGACCGTCGACGGTCCCTCGGCCAAGGACTGGCGTGGAGGCCGTGGCGCCGCCCAGAACATCATCCCCTCCTCTACCGGCGCCGCCAAGGCCGTCGGCAAGGTCATCCCCTCGCTCAACGGCAAGCTCACCGGCATGTCCATGCGTGTGCCCACCGCCAACGTCTCCGTTGTCGACTTGACCGTCCGTATCGAGAAGGGTGCTTCCTACGACGAGATCAAGCAGGCCATCAAGGCCGCCGCTGAGGGTCCCCTGAAGGGTAAGTTCCTCCCGCAGACACGACTTGTTGGCACCTTGGTCTGAATGGGAGTCACATTGCTAACACGGTATATTCAGGCTACCTCGCCTACACTGAGGACGACGTTGTCTCCTCTGACCTGAACGGTCACCCCGCCTCGTCCATCTTCGACGCCAAGGCCGGTATCTCCCTTAACAACAACTTCGTCAAGCTGGTCTCCTGGTACGACAACGAGTGGGGATACTCCCGCCGTGTCCTGGACCTCATCGTCCACGCCGCCAAGGTTGACGGCTCCAAGTAAATTGGCCAGGCCCTCAGCTCCATGCAAGTTGGTGTGAAAATTTAGAGTCGACCACACGCAGGATGCGGTCAGAACCGTGCAAGAAGGGAAGCCCGCACCGGACGTGCAGGGTGCTCCCGAACCGGAACCAAAAAGAGCCTGATATGATTTGGAAGCAATAAAAGTCGGTAACGTCCAACGGCTGCTGCGGTCATTGGAAGGGTGATGGAGTCGGTCCATTAGACAGTGGTAGTGGTTTAGTAGCTACGCAACTGCAGAAAATGAAAAACAAAAATTATGATCAAGTCAAAGACCCCCCCAGAGTAATGTGATGGTCACTTGTTGGCATTTGTTAATTCCGGAATGCTTTTCATTACTACGGTCTATGAGGTGCATGATGACGGGTTCTCCCTGATCCTGCTTTCCAACGCATATCGAGGCCAATGTTTGCTTCTTCTGCAACCAAACCAGGCGAGAGACTTCGCTCCCATATTGGTCCACCGGACCAGATAAGCCAGGTCTCACCGGTCTTCATCGACTCAAGTCTCCTCCTTGGGTCATTGTCCTCAAGTTGCTCGAAAAGCCGGATGTGATAAGGCGGTAGGAACGGCGTAGATGAGACAGAGCGGGCAGGGAGGCGGGCGGGCAGGGAGGCGGATGTAAGTAAATCGTATCGTATCATATCGTACAGCGAGCGGGAAGCAGGCAACCCTTCTTCCGTATGTAATCCCCGTATTCCGCATGTGTCCACGCGAGAGGTCCGTTCAAATGGAAGGAGTAGGTGTAAAGAGGCCGAATTCGCGTAAAAATGTTTCGCCCGGCCTAGAGTTTCGGCAAGTCCTCGCTTGCAAAGAGCAACCTGGGAAGGGATTGCCCGGTCTTGCAAAGGTGGTTCCTCCTTCAGCCTTCGTCGGAGACCCATACTACTAGAACGCAGCGCCGCCCACGCCTTCCCCGGCGATGGTCCTGAGAGAGTTCTCACTCAGGTCGCTCTTGAGCTCGAAACTCTTGGACTCGCGTTCGAGCTTCTCCCACATGCGGAGGCTCTTGCGAAGCTTCTCGTCCTTGGCCTTGAGCTCCTCGCGGATGCGTTCCTCCTCCTCCTTCAGGCGGCGGTGGTGAGCCTCGAGGTCCTTGGTCACACCGGTCATCAGCGGCGTTGAGGCCGGGTCGAGCTTGCCGCCAGGGACTATGTGCGGCATCGAAGAAATGAGGTTCTGCGCAAGGGTCTGACGCTGACCTCCTTGAGCAGCAGGGCCAGTCGGTGGGTTGAAGGGTTTCGAGGCGATGGAAGGAGACGGCGCGGGCGTGTCTCTGGATGAGAATGATGCGCGCGGGCCAGTGGGGACATTGCTGGGACCAGTAGGAGGGGTCGCTGGTGACGCGGCGGGCGCCGGTGCGAAGTGCGGTCGGGAGGCTGGAGTGCCCCATCCTCCTCCTCGGCCGCGAGAGCTGAAGCTGTTGCCCCTCGGGGGGCCATAGCCACGAGGACCTGAGGGGGGGACCGTTGGGCTGGGGGTATCTGCGCGCGAGGAGTACGACGGGGCCGGTGTAGATCTCAAGGCCGCAGGCGTCGCATGGGGCGTGCTGAAGTTTCTGGTGGCGCTGGGACCAGTAGGAGGGGCCCTCAGGGCTGCTGGACCACGAGGCGGCGACTTGGCGCGCTGTGGTGACTTGAGGGGCGTCTGAAAGGGCTCTGCCGCGGCTCTTGGTGTCGACGTCCGAGCAGGCACCGGGATAGAATTGGCGCCGCTCAGGCCAGCTGGGGACCGTGAAACGGGCGAACGTGGTCGAGAACGGATGTCAAGGCCGCGCGAGCCAGGGCGGGGCGACGAGATGCGCGAGCGGGAGTTTGAGCGCGATGTGATGGCGGAGGGGATGACGACCTCTCGCTCTCTGACAGGGGAGCGCTGCCTGTAATTCGAGCTTGGGCCATATCGGTCATCGCGACGATCTGGGCGATCTGGGGAACGCGATCGGGGTCGGTATGATCTGTCGCCGCGAGGTCCAGCTGGAGGAGAGCGCCGAAAAGGAGATCTGGGGCGGTCGCGGCGGTCGCGGTCAAACGGGGATCGTGACCTTCTTCTGTGAGATGGCCGCCATTGTAAGTATCTGTCGTAGTCCCGTTCGTCGTACCAGTCGTAGTACGAATCGTTGTGCCTCCTTCGCCGTGACATGGTGATTGCCGTCGGGGTTGGTGATGAGGTGGAACGAAGTGGATCGAAGGAGGGGAGGGGACAGGTGGTGGAGCTCACCTAGCGTCTCTGTTGTCAAAGTCACGGCGTGGGGACCGTGCTCTGTCTGGAAATCTATCATCCCGCCTCGGTGCAGGCGAGTAGCGTGGTGGAGACCGCCGGGGGCTCCTTCGAGGTGAAGGGCGCCTGACTGGACTCCTGGCCCGGCCGCGGCTGCTGTCCCGTCGTCGCCAGCTCTCACCACCGCCGACAGCATCACGGCCTCGGTCTGGTCCCCTGTACCGATCGGCACTTCTGGAACGACGCCGCGGGGACCTGCCTGGAACGTAACTATCGCTTGTGACAGGGGGTGGTGTTCTCGGTCGGAGGTCTCTGTCCCTATCTCTGTCTCTGTCTCTGTCTCGATCCCTGTCCCTATCTCTCAGTGGGCTCCGGCCCCTTCGCGGTGACCGGTCTCTGGTGTTGCTGCTGCCACTGTTGAAGGGCCTGTATGATTCCCCGGCCCCATATCGGACCACCTCTCCGTCATCGTATCTGGGTGCAATCGTATCAGTCTCATGACGAGTAGGCGGCGTCTCGATGTTCCGAAAGAACAGCGGGCTTGATGGCGCGAAAATAGGAGACGAGCGAGGCGGAGTTGGTGTCCCCCAGAGACGAGTGCCGGTTGGGGTGTGAGTGGGTTGAGGAGAAAAGAGGGCGAAGTCAGCCGGATCCCAAATGGGTGAGTCCGACGGCTCGTACTTCAGATTGGGGGGTATGATGTCGGCCTCCTCCTCGGCCTCCTCCTCGGCCTCGTCCCCTGACCCGAACACATTCACCTCAATCTCCGCATCTCTGTTGGCGGTTGGAGGGTCAAGGGGCGCAGCCAGCAAAGTCATCGGCATGGAGCCGTTTGTAAAAGGAGGGTGAGGCTGGGGCTGGGACTGGGGCTGAGGAGGAGAAGGGGAGGGGAGAGAAGATGAAGGGGAGAGAAGGTTGCTGATACGCGTACGCGCACGAATGCTCTCGGCGGAAGCCATTCCCACGATAGTCTTCTCGTCGAGTATGTCGTTCGTGGAAAGGCTCACTATGCCACTCGAAGAAAGAACTCGAGACTACCTCGAGTCCAGTGTGCGCGTG
Source organism: Diaporthe capsici (assembly GCA_013364905.1). Taxonomy (NCBI): domain Eukaryota; kingdom Fungi; phylum Ascomycota; class Sordariomycetes; order Diaporthales; family Diaporthaceae; genus Diaporthe; species Diaporthe capsici. Next base: position 509,652 of record WNXA01000006.1, on the reverse strand, counting down.
GATTTATATCCCACAAGGCCATTTCTCCCAATTTCTCATCGTTCGAGCCAATGCCTATTGCCCTAGGAAATATTGCATTGTTCTATCTCATCCCAACTTTGGGTGAGATGGCCCTATTGTCCGTCACGAGGCACTATAGGCAGCGAGAGCCTGAGAGCCCGCAGGCTAGGGCAGGGCCGAGGTCATGAAAATTGAAGACAATACGTTGCAAGTGGAAACCACAATAGCACTTTTACTAACCTTCTGCTTGGGGCTGGCCGGTCTCGATCCATAATGGTCCCTAGTTTTCCAGTAGTCGTCCAGGTACTCGAGATGAGTGCAACAGAGGTTCCAGTCCGGCCGGAAAACCGGTCAGGGCATGTGCGGTAGCCCCAGAAGCTATGATTTTCGAGAGGGTAGGTCTCAAGTGTGATGGAAGAGTACTGCGAGGATGGACAGGTGGGGCGTCACGATGGGTGCACTGATCTTGGGCGGTCTGGTTGAGTGATCAATCTGCGAAACTGAGCGTCGATGGTTGGTAGTCAGTCAGGCTAGCAGCCGCCTGCCCATGGAAATTTGGCCCCTGGCGGCGGGCTTATCTTATCGATAAGAATGTTTTCGATAAGCGTCTTGTTGCTCAGCATCACCAGGCGCCAAGGTTGTGCCTCGAAGCAATGCAAGCCTGCCTGCAGTGCCTATGTACAATTCTTCGTGATTCATTTCAGCCTCTGTTCACGCCCCAAGCAGCGCACAATGAATGTACGGCATTCTTGCGGGGCTGAAGAAGAGCCCAGAAGTAATTGACTGCATTTCATCCATCGCACAACCCTCCAAATTACCAAAAGGCCGGCTGAGAATCTCGTGGGCTTGTCTGCCGAAGGCCCAACGCAACGGTATCTACTAATTCGAAAGGTCCAACACGTCCTCACCACCAAGCGGGTCATCCGAGTCCGCAATCACCTCCTTCTCCCGAACCTTGCCCTTCTGTTTCTGCGCCTGCGGCTGCGGCCGCGGCAAGCTGCGTCTTACGGGCGTCAGAGGACCAGCGCCAGCCTTCTAAACCAGCTTGTTGGCCTCGTCCTCCGTGCTGTCCCCTCCGGTCCCCGGGCGTGGCAACTCGAAGCTCCGGGCTGCGATCCAATCCTGCACCTCCTTGGCATGCTCCTTCATCATGCCGTTAAGCGATCCCGCCGGGCTGTGGAGCACTGTGCCGAAGCGCTTTTTCCTGACCTTGCCCTGCAGCTTGGGGTCCGTCCAGCACGAGTGATCCTTTGATACGTACACCCTCGAGTTTTCCTTGTACCACGCTGACAGGCGTTCATCCGTGTCAGACCGGATGGGTCGCAGTGAGCCCGTGACGAAGTTGACCACGCCCGAAACTTTCATCTTGCAGTCTGTGGGTTTGTCCGTGTTAGTCGGACTTGTGGGCAAAATAAAACGTGCATGGGCTGGGCAGGTATTGCCACACTTACCTCTATTTAAGAGGAGCATCTTAACTCCAAGATACGCATAACCGACGCCCATGATGAAGACTTCATCCGCGTTCTCGTACAGCTGTATGTAATTATCCCAGAGGTAGCAGATCAGCTCCTTGATCTCGGCCTCAAGCTGTTTCTCCTCTACATCGGGTGTATAAGGCATGTTTCCCTAGAACCGTGTTAGTGCCATCCAGAATATCGACAAGGTGGGATAGTCGTACCGAAGGATTGCGAGGAACGTTGATGTCCATGATGCCAAACTTCTTCGACACTGCCCAGTCGACATACTGTGTGACACCATCGACCTACGAGCCCTTGAGGTCAGTACACGGGAGCAAGGAACTATTAAACTTCGTGGTCAATCACTTACCACCCAAGCATTCCCGGGTTCCAGTGATTTGGTCAAGGGGTCAGGCTGTGCCATAACCTCAGGCCTGGGGCAATTAGTATTCGGTTTCAGATTCCCTGGGGACGAGAACAGACTCACGGATCGTGAATGATAACCAGGATGTGTCTGGCCATGTCTATGTCCGGCGTTACCAACACCTGGTTCTCATATGTTCTGAAAAGCGCGTCCCGTTGGATATATAGCGGGCACATGCCATGATTCTGCGAGAAGTTCTGGCGCTGGTAGCCCCTGAGGACCTCGTTCAGCCTCTTGCCGTCATTGTGCACAATGTCGGGGACGCTCATGATGCTGCGGCGCATGCATTCCCAGTACGGAGCCTGGTATGCCTGGACATAAGACAAAACCTTTGCAGCCTCCTTGCTGATCTTGGGAAGGTTGATCCTTGGCGGCGGCTCGCCCATCAGGGTTCGCGCCACGGCCAGAGCAGAATTGGATATGGCGCGCAGGTTGTAGCCGCCCTCGAGGCAGACAGCCAATTTTCCGCCGGCGAGAGACATAAGCATGTGTGTCATATGGGCGTAGCATTGCGGCGTGACGAAGCACCCGCCCAGCTCGTCGCCGTCTGCGGCATCGAAGCCGGCAGAAATGATGACCAAGTCGGGATCGAACTCCTGTGCAATAGGCATGACGATTTTCTGGAACGCTGCCAAGTACTCCCCATCGCCCATGCCCTGATCGTGCCAGCCAATGTTGACATTTTTCCCTATGCCTGCATCTGCGCCGCACTTGTCCAGCCCGCCATCGGCAATGTTATCATTTTCAGGCGGTCCAGGGTAGAAGGTGCCGTTCTGGTAGACGTGTAGGGAAATGTACAGCACGTTCGGGTTGTCGTAAAAGATGTTCTGAATGCCGTTCCCGTGGTGGACATCCCAGTCGAGGATTAGTATCTTGCGGCAGATATCTGGGTACTCGATCTGGCAGCATCGTGCCGCGATGGGCACATTGTTGAACATACAGAAACCCATAGGCATGTCATACTCAGCGTGATGTCCAGGTGGGCGAATGATTGCGAAGGCGTTTTTGACGTTGCCAGCAACCACACTCTTGCATGTCTCGATGGCGCCACCGGCAGAAACGAGAGAGGCCTCAAAGGTCATACTACCGACATAAATAGACTCCCTTCCGAGGTCCATCAGCTTGGTGATTTGCCGGAGTTCCTCCGTAGACTTGTGAGACAGGGCTCGAACCCAGGAATAATGCTGCGGCAGGTGCACATTGCATATTTCTGACTCCTGGGCCTCTCGAGCTGGGATCCTCCACATGTACTTTGTGGGATTTGTTCGCAGGACCTCGACGTAGTCAGAATCGCTTCCCATGAAGATCAAGCCTGCCTTCTTGAACTTCATCATGATGGCCTCGATGCGCCCGGGGTCTTCCGGATGGTGCGGTTTGGCGCCGAAGTCAGCATTTGCATGCAATTTCATCCTGTCGTCGTAGCAACATCCTGTGGGTAGTTGTCGTCGTTCCAGACCCATGAATTCCGCATCCCTTGAGTCCAGCGGCGTATCCGATTCAGCCCCTTCATCAATGTCGTCCGACGATGTACTGTTCTGGAAGCCTGCGGAAGGATTACCAAAGTCTCCAAAGACGAAGGTGGGGTGGTCGTCTTGATTGTCGACCTCCATGGCAACGTCGTTGTCCGCTTCCTCCATCGTGGTCGTCAGGACCATTGTCCAGAGACGTGGCCCCAAACGACCACCTGCCTCCCAGCGGTTCCAGGGCGCAACAGAATTCCAATATTGATTCGGAAGTAATCTGGGAGGGGTCAGCGAGGTGCGGTCGAGAGATGCAGCAATGATGCCGTGAGACGTAACGAGACGACTTGGGGAGTGTAGTCCGTTGAGCGAGAGCGCCCTTTGTCATCGATCTCAAGTCCAATCAAGGCATGTAGGCAGGATTCCACAGATTCTGGCAAGAGACTCAATGTCCTTCCATCTATGACGGATCGAGGCGTGGTGGGTTGTGGTCTCACCGGTCTCACCGGTGAAGCACATGATCGCTTGATCTCTTCACCACGGGACGCCTGTACCCTGGGACCTTCAAATCCACGAGACAGCGTTTGCGCTTGCTTGAGGCGCTTGAAATCCCTGATACCTTCGAATCTGGTTGGAAACATAGAAAATCAGCTTACAGAGCAGCGCGGTGTCGTTTGGCGGAGGCGTCCTGCGATAGGTGTGAGGCTGCTTAAGGAAGGCACAGGGCTATCCACGGATGCAGTCGATGCGCGTCACCGACTGGCGCCTCGAGCGCGGGGCTGAAACAGATGCTGCCTTGTCCGGCGCGAATTTCAGAGGCCTCTTCCACCGTGGTAGCCCAGTGATATGCTTCAGAGGGGCGCTGCACGCCGTGGCGGTCGATGTAAGTCGGGGTGGTTGTGAGGGATAAGGATGAATTTCCCGACTTGTGACGCGGCTGGTCGCAGTCCCAAAGCCGGCCTGGCCAGCCCACGCTAGGGCCATAACACCACTCACCCAGAGTAGGACCCGGCTGCTCTGCTCACCCACGCATATGCAGTGATTTGGCTGCAGTCGATTATCTTTGCCTATAAATTAAAGAATAATTTACATGATGTTCTATGCTCACTTTCCTCATGAAAACCCGGCCGTTGCTGTCTGTGTCTGGGCCATTTGTGGCTTGGGACTGCTTGCACTGCTCTCAGCGCTCCTTAGCCGTGTCCCAAAAAAGTTGCACACCTAGGCAACAAAGAAATTCCAGACGGTATAAGAGAGTACGCATCAACAGATTACAGTGATAGACTTTTGTATCCAGAGACACTGTCTCGCCCTAATTAACTCATTCTTTCCGCGTGCCAACACGCAGGTCAGGCGAATTCAACCCCTCTATGGCTCCAACCGACCTCTGTTCATCACAACACGAATCCCGAAGTCCGCCTCCTCCTGAACAGACCAGCTAAGTGCCCTCTGGCCCTCCCGAGACCAATCTCCACGTATCTCCTCATCCCTGAAACGGAAGTCTAAGATCCCACCGCTATCGCCGTTCTTCAAGTCTTTGAAAGCCTTGAGGCAACTCACCGCCGGTTCAGCATCGTCGTCTTCATCTCGCTCGTCCTTCACAACAGAAAGCGCATGACCAAGGCTCTGTCGGTCGAGGAGGATGCTTGGGTGAGCAAGGCAAACCTCTCGAACCAATCTATCCCTAGTGTATGTAGATTTGTTGGTAGCGAAACTCAGAATCTCAGCAGGCGACAGCTTGAGAAAGGTGTCTACAATTGCGGAATTGACATTCGTGTCGAAGTCCACAAAAGTCGAGTCGCTCCAGCTGAACGCAGCCCGCACGAGGCTCAGCCTGGACGTGCCGAAGCCGATGCGCTCCGCCTCCTCTCTCGAGATGGAATAGTCCTGGTTCTGATCAGTATCTCCTCTGAGTGTGAATGAGGTAGGCCGACAACCTACCATTTCTTTCAACACTGCCTCTGTAGACGGGCATATCTCCCCTCTTACCATGCAATGAACGGTTTCCCACAGATCGTCGAGCTCGTGGAGCTCATGGTCCGACAGCAGCCGGAGCCGCTTGCATCGGATGTCTGTGGACCTTTGCTGAGGCACGAAGTTGTTGGGCCGCGGGAGATCACCGTGAAAGAATTGGGCGTAAGACATCCAGCGATACAGAGCTGCTCGGAGCCTCTTCGCCTCACAAGGATGCAGCTCTCGACAATCCGGCGCGGGCTGAAAGCGGTAACGAGGAAATATCTGCTCCCATGCTTTGACGGTCTTGAAGAGGCGGAGAAGACGCTCAAAATGCTCATTATCAAGCCCAGCAGGCGGGAGTAAGACATGGTCGTCCTCCCCTGGCTGGAGGCTCTCTCCCTCACAAACCAACTTGTTCTTGTGGTATATCCTTCGGCGCAAGCAAGGGCCGAGAGGCACATCAATGTCCTCGGGCTTGAAGGTAACGATTTGCAGGGCTTCACCGAATGGGCTCAACTCTGTCTCCAAGATGGATAAGAGAATGTGCCCTCGATTGCCATCGTAAATCTCCTTGAATCTCTTGTTTACTCGGATAAGACTCAACACACTGCGGAAGTCCATAAGCTCAATAATCTTCATAATGAGCTCCACTGGTACTCTCAGGACGCCCGGCTCGAACCGCTCTGCCTCGCGAGAGGTGGACAGCTGTGAGCCACACAGGGATTCTTCGAGAATCTCGCAGGCCATGATACCAACTTTGACCGTGAAACAGCCTTGACACTCGTTAGCATTGTCATTACACGCTCAGGGAGTGACACGTACGGTGCGCGACAACTATTCAGCGAGGGTTGTGGAACAAGGAGCAGCCAGTCCGATGATTCAAAGCGCCTCTTCTAAGAAAAGGATTCGCCAAAACAAACTTGCCTCGACCAAGAGCGAGTTGGAAACTGTACTGGATCCAAGATGCGCCCCAGTAGCCGAGGACGTGATCCCAATGGGGCTCACAGGCAAGCGACCCCGGCGTTGGGGCTATCAAGCAGGGAGGTCAAGTCTCCGGGCATCATTGCTTCACGCGATATCATCCTCGTGGGGAGCACGTAGAGATGCACGTTGAGCTTAGGACTGATGAGAATGTGATGGCAGGACCGTGTTGTTGTCCTGACCCTGGCCCGCGGCACTCGAGGTCATAACGCTGGTTGGGCTAACAGCAGGGTTCGTACCTCAGGCGGCTCTTCATTGGCCTGCATGATGACATACCTAGGTACCTAGGCAGTCCACTACCGAGTAACCACACCTCTATATCATCCCTGGAAGTCCTGCGTACCGAGTACCTAGCAGCATTGGGTCTGCACGTATTGAGCCTGTGGACCCATCCCTTTTCACATGCAGGTCGCGTGCCCCGATGAGAGGAACGACGCAGACACTTCAACGTGGATATCAATTACAAAGACGATGCTTTCAAGATTCTAGACGTTTGTAATGTCGAATGAGGTCATTGCATTTCAATAGCGACAAAGTGTCCAACGGGACCACGCTGTCCCTCTTCCGAGTTTGCACTATTGAGTCTGCTCGCCCACCGTCACATTTTTGAATGCATCTACAACTTGCCATTTGTCGGCCCGGGCAGCGCGTTGCAGGAATCACTCTATTAGGGTATAGCAAACACGCCCTTTCATTTTTCCAGATCCCAACGCCATTACCGAGATGGAACCAATCCTCCCCCCCCCCCCCCCCCTAAGAAAATACGGCTTTGGTTGACAAAGCGTCTGTCTTTTTGTTTCCCCCATCCGTCCTCAGGCCGAGCTGGCCCTTCCTGCCAATACTCTCCGTGGCCTGCTCTGCCCTGATGTTCCGCCGCCCGGCCTTCTTCCTCCTCAACTCCGAGCGCACCTGGTTAGGCGACACGAACTGCTTGTTCTCGTAGATAATGGGACCTCCGAACGAGCCTTCCTGTATGATGATCGGCGTGCAGACGAAACGAGGGCCGATTTCCACCAGCTTGATGTCGGTGTCTTTACTACGCCCGCCGAACGCCTTCTTCTTTGACGCCTTCTCCGCTTCCTCATCGTCTTCGCCGTCGGCCGTGGTACCCGTCTTTTCCACCTCATTGATCTGGTAGTTGCGCACCCAGATCTTGCCATCCGCCACCGTGAAGCCCATGACGTGGTCGATGAAGGGCTTGGACTTTCTTGCGCCCTGGGGCACGCCGAATATGTGTGTGAAAAGCTCCTTGATAACCAAAAGGTGGGGATCCTTCTCGAATGCGGCGTCGAATGACAACACCGGCCGTGAGCCCTTCAGGCAGTTTCCTGTGAAATGTAGCTCCTCCATGGTGTGCACTAATTCCTCATGTCAGCCTGCGACCCAGTCCAAACCGCCCCCATCCCCTGGTATGGCTGGCCTCACTATTCTGAACGTGCATCTTGACGGTCGGACCGTTGGGCACCTTGCTCGCCCACAGGTACAAGTCCTGGCCCTTCCGTGCCTCGAAAAAGAGGACATTGTTGCAGTTGTACAGCTCCGCCAGCTCGTTGAGCTGGTAAAGCTTGGATTTCGAGTCGAACTTGGCATCTTTCCGCGCGTGGGGCATCATGGCTGCGAGGTCATTGAGAAGATGCCGATGCCTATTGAGATCGATTCGCTTGGTCAGTCTACGTGAATATCTTGCAAAGGACGCATCTCGGACGCATTGCGGTCTCACCTGTACGTGACACCTCTCGACGAGAGAGCCAGGACTCTCTGCTTGTTCTTCCGTGGGCCATGGCTCGAGGACTCATCATCCTTGGAGCCGTTGGATTTGGAGAGGGACTTGTATACTGTCGCCATTGTCTCGGTGGGGATCAAGGCCGCTCTGGAAATACAAATCTAAGTCGAGGTGTCGATGGCAAGACCAAACACACTGCGCCGGGTCGCATTTCCTTTGGCTGCCGGCCAAAATTTCTGGCAGGTGCTTATCGATAAGCAGGGATGGCCTGGCCAGAGCCGGGACCTGGCTTTGTCGAGGTGCCCGTTCTAGCGCGGGGGGACCTCCTGTCCGGACCCACCATGGCGGGCAACTTCGATGTCGCAACTTGGCGGTGGGCTGGAGAGGTGGGCCACACACCTCAGCCAAACGGGCGTGTTTCGTGGACCTGATCGTCCCAACATTGTCGAAACCATCGGGGTGTCCGTGACCAAGGCGGAACAACGTTTGCTGGCTCTCTCCACGTGTCAGTGTTCTCACTTCGATGAGGGGGGAGGCCATCTCCGGGGTGCTTTCTGCTAGCTGGCTGCCCAGGTGGTCTAGAGCCGCCCTCGAGTCCAGCAGCAACAAAGGACACGAGCACGCGGGGCCTTGGAGGGTCGGTGCTGTCTCAATATCATTACTTGGGTTTCTCATTCAACTCGACAACCCCCAGACTACGACAGCGAACTCACAGCCCGCGTACAAGAGGCACAAAGTTACACAGAGAAAACAGCAGTTAAACGAGTAGCATGACTCCCTGATTAAAAAAATCGTCAAAAACCTCCCATTGAGAACCGCAGATCCGTAATCCCATCATCACACCATCGCAGTAATGGCTCTCTCCTCCTACCGACAAGTTCCCCATAGAATATGTGACGCCATGTATCATCAGTTCGTTTCCATGAGCTAGTTCCGTGAGGGCTCCTCCCGAATGGTGGCTTAACAGCACTTGCCGGCCTGCTTTGAGCCGTCGTCGGCTGGCTTGCTCAGAGAAATGTTGGTTCCTGCCCCGATGGTGGCCTGAGCACCGTCGCCGCTGTCAAGTGCCTTGCTCGATACGATTCGGTAGATCTCTGTGGGACACGTGGTTAGCGATCATTCAGGATTTATTCGGGCCAGGGAGAGAGGGAGGGGCGGGGTCAAGTACCGGTCAAGATGTTCTGGAATGCAAGCTCAACGTTGCTGGCGTCGAGAGCAGACGTCTCAATGAAAGACAGGTGGTTCTCGCCTGTTCAAATAATCAATACCTGAGCCTCTTTGCCTTCGTTCCTCGCACCGCATCGGGCGGCGGGTGGGGCAGACTCACTCGCAAACGCCTTGGCCTCCTCTGTCGGCACAGCCCGTAGATGCCGCAAATCGCTCTTGTTACCCACCAGCATGATGACAATGTTCGCGTCGGCGTGGTCCCGCAGCTCCTTGAGCCACCGCGTGACGTTCTCGTATGTCTGGTGCTTGCTAATATCGTAGACGAGCAGGGCGCCGACGGCACCTCGGTAGTACGCAGACGTGATGGCGCGGTACCGTTCTTGGCCGGCGGTGTCCCAGATCTGTGCCTTGATGGTCTTGGAGTCGACCTGGATGGAGCGGGTGGCGAACTCGACGCCGATGGTGGACTTGGAGTCTATGTTGAACTCATTCCGAGTGAAACGACTGAGCAGGTTGGACTTTCCGACACCAGAGTCTCCAATCAGCACAACTGCGGGAAGGCGGCGTTAGCTTGCATCGCGAGGAGAGGCCGCTGGAGCAGCGGATGCTTGGAGATGAGCGTTACCCTTGAAAAGAAACTGCAAGGGAGGTCCAAGGTCAGCACAGCGTCAGGACAGAAGAGGAGGTGCGGTGGAGGTGCAGGACTAACATCGTACTCGTCGTTGGCCATGGTTGCGACAAGCTCGGCTGACGTAGTTCAAAGGCGGAAGCGTCTCAAGCAGCAGTGTTGGGGTGATATGTCGTGGGCGATGGTTGCGCGGGCGTTGTGTCGAGTGATGCGTCAATGGTCAGGGCCGGGCAGTCTCGAAGTTATGTTTAGTTCAAGTGATGCCAGCTAGCGACGGGAAAAGGAGGTGTAGATGCAAGGCAGCGGGTTGACAGTGACAGGGACGGTTTAGGTTGGGAGAGATACCCAGCGGTCATCCACACTAAAAATTGAGCCGCAGGCTGGCTGGAAAGGGGCTCGGTACAGTCAAGCGGGGGCCTCAGTGCTGTCTTCCCCGTTCGTAGGCTGCCGGGTCTGCTGGATCTAGGGGTCTGTCCAAGGGTCCTCGCGGGTCGCAGAGCAATGAGTATGGTTGAGGATGACTGTACGTGTCGCTATCACCGACCGTTTCCCAGACAAAAGGGAGGGATTGATTGCAAGGCCATTCATTCGGAGTCAAAGCCACCAGTGCTACCTATCTGCGGTCCATCCATACCCCCCCTTGTGTGACTCGGGAAGTCGCCCAACCGCAAGCTGGAATTGTTTCACCATCGCGCTTTCAGCGGCCGGGGCAGGTACCTAGGAATTCTGGATAGCTCTACTCACCCCTCATTTTCCTTGCGATTTGAGCAGACCACACGTCGCCTCCGATGTACCCCAGCCACGGGCTGCAACGCCACACCCTGCTGTTTGATCACAGCTCCTGATGATCAACCTGCCCTTCTCGTCGGTGGTTTCTGACAAGAGCAGAGTTTTGCCTCGAGGCCCTGGTCTGACAGTTGAAACGCATCTGTGGCCCAGGCGAAGACCCCAAAGGTCGCGTGGCCATCAGCAGGGCTGCCTGCCTAGGTCACTCGAAGGAAGCTTTGACTCTATGTTTATCGCCCACCCGCGTGGCTGTGTGTGTCCGACCGAGACACCGGCCGCGATCTATTGGGGTCGATGACGGCGTCGACTTCTCTAATCATCTATCTGTACTGTTGCGCACCGTTAGGAGAGTGATCAAGACAGCGTGCAGCGTGCAGCAGGCAGTCCGTCCGTATGGAGATGACAGGACGGCTTCCAGGGTAGCTCATCCTGGTCGTGTGCTGGGTAAGGTGAGCCTCGGTTCCTCTGGGGTGCTCTAGTAGAAGTACGTCCTGGTTCGTCAAAATTATATGTGCTGCTGTAGGCTGGCCTGAAAGACTGTCCGCACGCCAATAGGAACCCCACGGGCAGTTGTATTGTTTCCTTTTTCCCCCGGTCTTCTATTTTCTGTATTTTCAGTCACACACCGTATCGCCAGGACTCGCTACCCGTTCCAGGCTTGCCTTTCGGTATTTATCTACTTACCGCTCGTAGTACCTGATACCTACGTAGATACCAAATCAAGATTAAAGGTCGCAACTGCCTTCCTCGACTGAACGTCTGAGATCCCTGCACCACCGACACCCAAATCAAGCTGCTTTTCCATGCAGATGCCACACAGCTTCTTTCTTAGCGGCAGCCCGTATACACATGTACCAGCAACTACACTTCTACTTCGCCCCAGATATCCTGATCGCGCGTGATTTCTTCATCGGCTTCTTGACATCAGGAATGCACCAGCCATCAGCAGGTTGCACGCAAGCAACCGGACGTGTTTTCTGCGGTCCCCGCCCCGCTATCAACACTGGGACCCATTCCCTCAATCGCACACAAGCTCGCTGGCATTAGGGATCAGTCTCGCCAGTGCAGCTCGACCTTCTCCTTGCCCTGGTGACTGTGATCTTGGAGCACATCAGTGTTTTTCATTCGAGATCGAGTAGAGAGCCAAATCCTCGCCCCGATTGAATTTCGAGGGCTTGGTGACTGCTCGTCGTCGTGACCCCAAGATTGTAAGTTGTCTTGCTTGGCCACGCAACTAGCCTGACACCCTGGCACTAGGAACAACTTGTGCAGCGTGAGCCTGAGTCCCCCGTCGGTGCTTTCGTCACACTGACTCTGAAGAAGTTGACTACAGACAACTGTAATCCGACCTGGATTTGACCGCATATGCCTGGTTTGGCGGGTCTTTTACGCCAAACAGACACGGAAGCATGCCTCAACGTTCCGATCCCTCCGAAATGGTGGGTGATGATTCAGACAGTATTTCACTGACATCTGTCGATGACGAGGTTTATGATCCTGACACAGAATTTGTTGTCGAGGACATTCACTGCGAGCGTGTCGACCCAGCAGATGGCATCCTAAAGTATCTTGTGGAGTGGTCCAACTTCCCACTTGATGAATGTACCTGGGAGCCCGAGTCTGAAATCTCAGAGGTCTTGAAACAGTCATGGGAAGAGAAAAAGGCTACGCAGGATCCTCGCGTGGCTGAGGAATTCGAGCAGAAATACGAAGAGGCCTTCAACAGGGTCATGAATGAGCGGCGCGAAATGCATCGACGAAGGAACGCGAAGCGGAGGAGGCTGGGTCTGGAAGAAACCAGATTCTGCTTCCGGAGACACATCTACGCAGATTCAGACGACGACACTGAAATCGTGAACGCGGAAAACAACGACTCGTACAGCGATTCTGGCCTAGCCGCTGATCCCGATTCTGATTCTGAAGAGGCGCAAGAGGATAGCACGATCGATCACAAAGCTGAGAGCGTTGTGCAAACAAGGAAACCTTCATCTCAGACCAAGACTCAGGCGTCCACTCGACCCAATAGAATCTTCACCGCCGACCCGTCAGCAACTCGAGCAAAATCAGGTGCAGGCAATGACAAGAATCTGTCGCGCCAGAGACCATCAGCCACAACCCCGACGGGCACTTCCATATTCCCGCCGAAGGCTAGATCCAGCTCGAGTGCCTCAAGCCGACAGCGCGACCAGCAACCCACTACAGGTTACCAAGGCTCTGCTCGTAGAGCCAGTACTGGAGCCACGCAAGCCAAATCTGCTCCAGTTCGCGCGGGATCATCTAGCAGTGCTTCAGCCAAGCCACCAACGAGCACTTCCACCCTCGCAAAGAAGGGTCTCACTGCTAAGAAGAGTGGGAAAGCGCCAATTGCTGCAACCAATATATTTACTGGCGGGAAGAAACGACAGCCAAGGCAGGACCTCGCAAGTGCAATGGTCGATCCCAACAAAGATCCAAAATTCTTCAAGTTGCATAGGTTTCGACGCAAGGCCGAGTTAAGGTCTAGAGATCACGACGACCAGGCACCGGATGTCAGCAAAGTGGCGGGTCAACTATTCAACATTAATCAAATCCCCCCTCCTAGGCAAACATCGGCACAGAACACCAAACAGTCTGGGGACGGCGACGCTGACGGTGACGGCATGTCTTTCGACCTGACCGACGGGGTCCGGACGGCTGGTGTTCGCCGTAGTAGCACCTCAGCCAGCGAGCCAAAGTCCGCGCTCTCGAAGAGAAGCTCATTCGACTTTGATCCTGAACGCTCCAAGAAGAGAGCCAAGACTGTCCGTTTTACTGGGGAGGACGGTGACCCTTTCGTGAGCGAACCGGTGGGTATCGAGGAGCTCCGGGCACCCCCAAGCAGAATACGTTCGCCGCCTCCCCCGCCTGGCTCCCCGTCGCCACCGCCTGAACCAAAGACGAAGGTCTCACTCGCCACATATCACTCGAGGATTGTGCAGAATGTTGAAAAGAAAATAGTTCTGGCTACCGGAAATCGATCACTCTACGTCACTTTCCACGACATTCCGAAGGACAATTCCCGCGAGACGGGCCAGCTATGGCTGCGAGAATTCTGCGGCGCAGACTGCCTTCAGTTCGGACATACAGTTCTTGCCGAGTCGATTATTGCGCAACTGAGCCAACTACGAGGCCAGGATCCTTACAATCGCCACGCGCATGACATTCTCTGTCATGGAAAAATCACGCCCGCAAGTGGTGAGAGTCTGGAGGTACTCGCTGAGCATTTGAGGGTCGGCCACTCTGGGCTTTTCTTGTCGTGCGAGAATTTCAATCTCGTGATCTACCCAACAAGATGCGACGGATTCCAGATGAGTGCTCTCGGTATAGATTCGCCAAATTCTCCTGATGTGGCTTTGAAGCACTTCGTCTTCAGGTCATCGCACAACATCTTTCGATTGATGAGACCACCCTCGGCCGTGGTTGATGAAGTGGCACAAGCTGCCGTCGGAAAGGGACAAAAGGCTGTTTTTCGCAGTCTTCTTGGAATGCGGTACAGGAAGCTCATTGCAGGGCCCCGCGAGAAGAAAGATCACCATTTCTTCCTCATGTTCCCCGATGCTGCGGTCGACTGGTACAGGTCCATCAGCTGTTGGCTGTACATATGCAACCCACATTGCAAGATTTACACAAGTTTTGATCCTGGCAGTTGGTCCGCGTTCTTGGAGAAAGCCAACAGCCAGTGTGGCGTTGTTGTGATACACGAGACAGCTGTGGATTTTGTGCGGCGGTTTCCATCCGTTGCTGAAATCCTGCAGACTGACAATAATTACAACTTCTGGCGCTTCTCCGCGACGATGGGCCTGCAGCAAGCACAGTCTTCCGAAGGGTCTGCAACGCGATTGACTCCGGATGTCTTCTCGCGGATTTTCCCCATGGGCAAGGCCATACTCGTAACCCCGAGCTTCCTTGTGTGCGAGCCCCAGAAGACATTACAGTTGTTTGAATGGTTCTTCGGAAATCAGACCATGTATTCCTCCAACAAGCTCGTGGCTGCACACGGCATCGTCGATTTCCTCCGAGATCTGGCGAGCGAGGCAAATCAACTTCAGGCAAGGTTGAAACAGCAACGATGGATGTACATGAATGAACTGGAAGCCGCTGATGAGAGAAATGCTCTTGGTCTGAGTGACCAAGATTTGATTGCGAGGGGAAAGGCTTGGACCATGGCCGAAGATTGGCTGTCTGTCAGTATGGAGAGAAATGGTGTCTTTTCCGAGGAGAACCATGTGATCTTCGCTGATAGATGCATCGATTCGAATGATGAGCAGAGCCTTGTCAACTGGTTTGGCTGGTGGTCTTTGGTAAAGGTCGACCAGTACCGCAAGTTCTACGTCCTTGGTTCCGGCCCGGCGGTCAAGCAGACGAGACAGCCTGGGGCCGAACTACTTTCGAGGGCCTGCCGATCTGTTCCTGTGCCCGTCTACGATCGATCTGTCCTCAACGACCCGAATGAAGCCTTGCGCACCGTGTTGAAGGAGGACAGTGGCCCAGCAGAAGGTGCGCCTGCCAGCGAAGACGGCAAACAGATCGTGGGGGTGCCAACTGTGTCCTTTCAGAGTCAGACATTCGCCAACAACGACCGCAACATTCAATATTTCGTGCGTGAGAAAGATGGAGGTGGCTCGGTCAGAATTTACGGATTCCCTGTGTCCTGGGCCGACTTCGACATGGCAGACCACTTTGGCGATCCTACGATGGAATTCACGACGCTCAAGCAATGGTTTTCCTGGCCTTACCCTTGGCTTGGAGACTCGCGTCAGTCCTTCAATACGTACATTGCTTTCTTCTACACAATCCAAGAAGATTGGGACCCTAGCAAGTTCCCAAGGGGACTGAAGCCGAAACGGCACCCGTGGCTTGCGATATACCGCCCGTGGGAGCCTCATGTCAAACGGGAGAAGTACAAGCACGGCAAAATGGAGCTAATCTTCTGGGATGTCCGTGCAGGAAACGAGCTTGAGGCGAATCACTCACTGCAGTTATCCGATCTGAATTGGATGCAGCGAGAAGTAGTCAAGTTCGTACAGGCGCATGGGGCAGAGAAGAACCCAGGCTCCAGGGTGGACAGGGTGTGGTTGGGTGGCTTCCGAGCTCACCAGCAGCAACTACGCTCTACGCTGCCGGCTGACATGACGGCGGAGTTCCTCGAGTCCCTATCCATATTGCAGCAACTTAAGTGGAAGTTGCCCTCTTCGGATGGCTTCATGCGGCAGAATGGGTGGCGAGAGGTTTCGTTGGTCGAGACGCCGGTAGGGCCAAGGGCGGGATTGGCCAACACAAATGCCTCTAGTCGAGACGGCACAGACGAACAAGACAGCAACGAAGGGAATGAAGACACCCGTATCGTATTCCACCCACCACGCGGTTCCTCGGTGATTGGGCCCCCGCGATCGTCCAGGTGCACCAACGACCTCTTCGAACAGGCGCGGTTGGCGAGGTTGCGCAACAGGAAAGTCACTTCCATGAGCTTCACCTTCAAGCCGACCATGGAATGGTACGCGGACCTTGTGTCCGAGGGCCGTCAGTATGAGCACATTTATGTGGACCGCTGGGAAAAGGTGTTCGACCAGCTGAGGGTTGGCCAGAAAAAGTCGAAGCAGGCGTCCCGGATGAGCTCCGTGTCTAGTAATCACAGCAGCCCCATGGACATGAGCTCCGGCTGATCTTTTCGGCAAGATCCGGGCGGTCTACGAGCTCACGATGAAGGCTCATGGGAGAAGACGTGAGGGGAGGGGGGCAATACTGGAGTGACCAGGCGTTGAGGGCTTTACGATGTGTTTCATTTGACGAGATGTGGCCGCTGAGGCAACTAGCCATGTTCTCATATTGGATGGAGGAAACTAGGAACACGTGGCTCTTGTTCCTATCGAGAGCAATTCTGTACGAGACTGTCGCGAGACTGTCGGTTCAGGACGGAGAGGTGGAAAGGAAAAGAAGAAGATAGTGAGGCCCCCCTCCGAGTAGTCATGGCATTAAAGTGGTGCGTCTGCCCACCTTTTCGTTAGATACTCATCAGGTGTACAAAGTTGCGGTTGACGGCCGACTCCAGTCTTCCTACGGCTGCAAGACAATGTGTGGACGCGGTTCATGCGTGACAGGATATGTGTGCCCAATCCACTTGTAGGCGAGACTTAAGGTGCAAGTGAAAGGGTATCATTGGGTACGGTATTTTCATCACTCATCTACAATCGTCGGCCACTTTGTGGCTTGTTACATACGGGTTGCCCTCTGATCGCCTTCCGCCGAG
This sequence comes from Diaporthe capsici, assembly GCA_013364905.1. NCBI lineage: Eukaryota > Fungi > Ascomycota > Sordariomycetes > Diaporthales > Diaporthaceae > Diaporthe > Diaporthe capsici. Next base: position 492,808 of record WNXA01000006.1, on the reverse strand, counting down.
GGTTTATCTCCCTCCTCGCCTCCTGTGCTGCGTCTCTGACAGGCAGATTTCGGCCTGCTGAGAGGACTCACGAAATGCTTCCACGAAGTGACGAACCACCAGCCTCCCAAGATCTTCAGCGCCTAATTTCCCAGCTCCTCCTGCCGCGGTGAGCTCTAGCTCACCTCGTCGGGGCCGCGAAGCTCCTCGTGCTGAGCAGGACCCCCTTGACGCTCCGGATGTTGTTCTTGACCTTCTTGATCTCGTCCTCGGGCTCATTCCGCGCCGCGCCGTACAGGTAGCCGCTGCCGACGCCGAAGGACTCGGGCGGGTACGTCAGGGCGTGCAGGTCACGGCCGAAGTCGTCCAGAGCGCTCTTGGCCTCGCCGAAGCCGTCGGCCTGCGAGGCGAGGTCGACGCTGAGGTCGCGGATGGACGTGATAAGCCGCCCCATCTTGTCGGCCTGCTGCTGCGTCGCGACCGCGGAGCTGTGCTTGGTAGACGCGGCGGTGCCGCCCGCGGTGGGGTAGGACAGGCCGCCCGGGGTCGGGGGCGGCGAGGTCTGCACGCCGACGTCCCGGTGGAAGAGCTCGGTCGGGTCGTCGTAGCTGCTGGTGTCGTCATCCGCTGCGTCTGTGTACTCGGCGGCGGCGGCGCCGTGTGTGCTCCCCGCGAGTGCCGCCCTCTTCCCTGCGGTGTGGTACGACTCAGGGATCTCGGACACAGCGTGCTCCAGCTTCTCGACGAGCTGCGACAGGTTCTTGTTTGCGTTCTCGTGGAATTCGACGCGGGCCTCGGTGAGGGAGTCCACCATGGGGCTGACGAGGTACTTTGTGGCGCCGTAGACGAAGGTGGAGAGGCCGGCGACTATGCCGAGGGAGTTGAGGAGGCCGGAGGCGGTGATCAGAGGAGGGGGCTTGGCAGGCTTGGTGAGGAACTCTGGGTAGGTGATTATCGGAGGCTGGTCTGTCTTGATGTCTGGGTTTGAGAGCGCCCTAACGCCTTCATAGGTTGGTTCGGTTCGAGGTTCTACAATGGGCGCGTGTTGTGTGCCTGTAGTAGCAGTGGTCGTTGTTGTTGTCGTGGTTGTTGCCGCTGCGCCGGCGTCTGTCTCATCCAGCAAGGTGTTGATATCAGCTTCGCCTAAGCCCTTGGACTTGAGAAATTCCACCTTCTTTTCCCTGCTTGACTCTCTGACCGATTCATCCTGCAGGAATTTTCTGGCTTGCTCCAATGTGGTGGCACCCGAGTCGCCGGTTGTGGAGGCTGCTTGCTGCCATGAGGGTATCGAGCCTCCTTCCTCCTTGTCCTGCTCTCCCATGGTCTGGCCGGGTGGCGATGCGCCTAAAATGGCCGGCAATAGGATTTGGTCAGGAAAACAATCCAAAATTGGCTACCAGCAATGGTGTATCACTTGGGGAGGGATGAAGGATAGTGATAGTAGAGGCAGCCACATGTTGGAGCTGGGAGCAGAGCAGCGAATCGAGGTCATCCGAGTCCGGCTGGGGCAGCACAATGGACCTCGGCTCGGGGCTGGCTGGGTTTGGGTTGGCCGGTGGTGGTGCGCACAGACCGTTTGGTCTGCCTCGCGCCTGCGCGCCAGCTTCTGGCCGCTGGGAAGGAAGTGAGGACCTGCCCAGGGGTGCGCATCTGGACTGGCCTGAAAACGCAGGCAGTACTGGCAGTTCAAACCTCTTCCTCTGGTCGACATTCAACAGCCACAACGCATTTCCATTCAGCTGGGCCTGGTTGCAAAGAGCATTGGAGGTCCTTGTTATCAATATATGACCGTCCGTCTCAATTCAGACTGCGCTTATCTGAGTGGCCCGCCTGCTCGACCCTCCGAAATCTCAGCCTTTGTCAAGGCCCCCGGCACTCACTCGGTAAATCGACCTCATTTATCGTTGTAGGCCCGACTCAGAAATCGCATGCCCACCGCCGGATCTGCTTGTTAAGGGATCATCTCCACAATAGGCCGACAGCCAAGAAGAAGGGCCCGACGGACCTCGACTTGTTGGTGACACAGGCCCGCTCAACGTAAAGTACCGTGCAGTGCAATCATCCGGTACAGCCAGTGGGTGCTTTTGAAAGAGAGTGTGTGAGCACGACACCAAGCAGTAAGTAGCCAGCCAGCCAGCCAGCCAGCCTTGTTGCTTGTGTTTGCCAGAGGTGGGACGCTGGCCGGGCATGAGAAAGGCAGGAATGGGAATGAATGTCTGACAAGACACAAAGCGATAGATCGATCTTTATCCGCCATTGCCCTCTCGCCCTGCGTCCCAGGTGACAAACAGGGGCTTGGCCAGCCAGCCACAATCCATCGCCCGCAGAGATCTTCGCGTCTCACTGAGTTCAGGCACAGCTGAGTATATCATATCACATCATAGACATCAGACCACACGGCACCTCACACAGCAACTGTAAGTCAAGAGGCGTTTCTTTGCCGTCATTGTGTGTGTTGGTGCTCTCGTTCCGTCATAACGTCCTTGTACAAGACCACATCACATGCCTGCTTGCGTCTCTCTCTCTCTCTCTCGCTCTCTGTCTCTCTCGGAGTGAGCCTTGTCCGCACTTGATTATTTTGGAGATCGATGCAACACGGCGGTCGGGCGCGGCGAGTACGGCACAGCGTCGTACCTGGGCTCCCATCTGCCACTCATCTCGACCGAAATTGCGGTTCCTGCTTCTCTTGTGCCAATTGACATCCAGGTGACACTGTCGCCACCAAGTGGGTCGATCATACTGCTGTTGCGGCAGGGGGCCACAATCAGTGCACAAAGCACAAGCAACCGCTTGATTGGGGACGGCTTCACCTCCCCAAAGGAGAGTAAGGCTGGACTCAAGGTTGGCGCTATCTGGCTGGGACGAGCCCGGCGAGAAGCACCGGCTGCTAGTCGCTGGCATTTGCGGGTGCGTTGCACCACATCGCATCGCTTCGCATCGCGCCGCAGTGCCGTGCAATGCAGTGTAGTGCCGTGCAATTCATTTCGGAGCGCTTGCGGTTGCGGACAAGGGGCGCGGGGGGCGTAGGAATTTGGTGTTGGCTGCTCGGGCTCCGTCACGTCTAATTGAGACGACCCGATCCAACCATCATCAACCAGGTCCTCGTCGCCGTGGCGAGTTGTCATCGTACCTCCACGTGGAAATTGGCTCGGCCGATCCTGCAAGTCATCAAGGCTCCAGCAAAATATAGAGTCTCGCAAGGCTAGTCAGCGTCAGCTGGGCGCCTCATCCACCAGTGATAATTCACCTACCCATCTCCCTGCACCATCACGGCCAGCTGCATGGGCCTTCGCCTGATCTCGACCGCCTCTGTGTTCACTCCTTCAGGGTGGTGACAGACCGCGGGGGTCGGAAGGCTTCTAGCGCGAGCGAGTGGCTGTTGGCGTGGCATCTCGGAGCCTCCCTTGATAGGGTGGGCTTGGCCTCCTTGCTATCCCACAATCCCTCCCGCAGGTTGTGTTCGGCATCTACAGTTCTGTGTCACTGCGTCTCACCTGCGTTGGGTCGCACATGACAGCAAGCACCTCGGACCGGAGCTTAATTGAACCTCAAACACAACCGGCCAGCCCGCTCGTCAATCAGCCTGGGCCCCCACTGCTTACCGATCCAATCAATCCAACGCCAACCCTTCTTTATTGCCTCCCTCTCAACGACATCTCATCATTTCTCATCAACCCATCATCCCATTTCATCAACTAGGCTTGCCACCTTGCCCCAAACCAATTGGCAGCAGCTCCTCCACATCAAGAAACACCCCTTCATTTGCTTGTTACCACCAGCGTGCCACCATCATGGCCTCCAGGCCGCGCCGTTCGGCGGCCCAGAAGGCATCCGTCGCAATCACTGACATGGCCGACAGAGACAACATGTCCTCATCTCGCTCAAGGCGGTCCGGTGACGGTCTCGCCTCTGTCTCAAGGGGATCACAGGGGGGTAAAGACCACACCTACTTGACTGTCAAGTTGCCTTCCAGCAAGCTACGCCAGGCAACGAGCAGCAAGCAAGGCTCCAGCATCTCGGTCAACAACGACTCTACTCCCAAGCGGTCTACTCGTGGCGGGAAGAAGAGCTATGTAGTCGAGTCCGAGAGCGACGAGGAGGACGACGAAGAGGAGGGCGAGGATGAGATCCAGGTCGGCGCGCCTGCTGCAGTGGCAGACGACGACGATGAGGACGAGGAAATGAACGACGTCGACGAGGATGCCGAGGGTGAGGAAATCGAGGAGGAAATGGACCTCGACGCAGAGGGCGAGGAGGACGAGGACGCAGAAGGCGAGGAAGATGTCGACATGGCCACGCCAGCCCCGGCGCCGATCATCAAGATCCAAAAGCCGAGCAAGAGGTCACCCGAGAGCAAGAAGACCAAGGACGTCACCCCCAAGAAGGCCAGCGCACAGGCCTCCGCGCTCAATGACTCGGACGATGACGAGCTCAGCGAGTTGGAGAGTGACGAGGAGCTCGAGGGAGAAGAGGACGCCGAAGGAGAGGAAGACGACGAAGATATGGACGCCGAGGGCGAAGAGATCGAGGAGGACCAAGACGCCGAGGGCGAGCCGGAGCCCAGCGCTGAGGCCGGTCAGGAGGTAGAGGAGATGGACAGTGACGATGAGAGTGCAGCACCCAACAAGACTCGCATGACGGTGCGTCAAAGGGCGCGGTTCGAGGACCTCGACGAGAGCCATTACCAAGCTCTGTCAAATGGTACGTGTTCTATCCAACATCTCGAAAGTGCTCTACTGATCACAGCCTATCTGCAGAGGTTCAAGCAAAGAAGGTCTTCACGGTAGAGGAAAAGGCCATGCGGCGGGCCGAGATGGCACGAAGGCGGCGCAATCTCAGCGAGAAGCGCAATGAGGAAGTCAAGGTATGCTGAACCGAAGCACCTGCTTCACGCAATTGCAGCAAGATCCACTGACACAATACCCGTCAATAGCAAGAAACAATCAACAAGCTCCTCAAGAAGCAAGCCAGCAAGACCAACCGCAAGGGTGGTCAGGTTCTCGCTGAGGATCTCCTGGGTGAGGGCGAGACGAGGAGGCCCAACCCCATCTTCATCCGATGGGTCAGCACCAAGGATGGCGAGCGGGTATGTGTGCCAGAGGAGATGCTGGAGGGCCCTGCCGGCCGTCTGTTTGTGAACGGCGTCCGTCCTGGAGGTGCTGGCCCTACCGGCTTGGCCGGCCCGAGAAAGATGGTCGAGGAGGTCTCGTAAGAGGGGCCAGAAGACGAGTCCCAGGAAGGCGAGGGCCGGGGGAAAGCGCCAAAGGAATGATTTGACTGTGGCTGGGAGCCTACTGCGAACGCCGTCAGCGAGGTTGCCGAGACGAGACTTTGCAATTTTCTGGTCGCATTTGCAAGTAGGGTCGCACAAAGTCATGTCATACCCAAGTCCTTTCGAAAATGGGACGCTGAGGTTCTGAGCACATAAATTAGGGCACCATTTGGGTCTGCACAGGAGACGCATGTTGCGCTACGGGTATTTTAGAAGCATAATGCGCAGAAGTCTGGGCCGCTGGACCTAGGTATGGAACTTGGTTAGGTCTCTGCCAAGCAGGTAGCAGTGCCAAAAAGTGCCCTAGCTGCCACTGCAAGCGTTTGGTAATAGCATGGGTTGATGGTAAACCCAATGGATTCTGAATTAGACAGTATCGTAAAAATAACTTGAAAGCGTGACAAGACCCCTCGCCCCACCTCCCAACAACAACCACACCTACTACCACTGCAGAAAAACTGAAGCAAGTCTCCCGGCCTGTTCGATAAATCAAGATACTCCACTCGACCAAGGTCATGGAATAATAATCCGAGCATCACAGCTGGGCATGGTATATCTGAAGGCGATATATGCTACTCAAGTATTTGCTGCTGTCTTCCACGTCTTCTGACTGTACGTCCAAGCATAAAATCAAAGACGGCCGTGAGTGCCCAACGATATTCAGCCACCCGTTATAGTCCGGCTGGACTTCAGGAATAAATATACAAAGGCCAAATTTACCTAGGTAGGCTGCGTTCATGCCAAACCTGACAAAATCTTATGAGGGCCAGGAGGTGGGAAAATACCCTATAATTAAAAAATAAAAACAAACACTTACGGCTCCTTTTTGAAGGCGCTTGACTTGACTTCTGGCGCAGATTCAGCAGCAAAGGCATGCGGCTTTAGGAGCGATTCATGATGAGTACTATCTTTAGCTATAGGAGGGCTGAACACTTGGTAGCCTTAGGGAAAAGATCCGAGTTGCTTTGAAGGGCTGAAGGGATGTTCAAGCTTGATCAGGCATCCAATGATACAAAGCGATGCTGGGCATGAACACTGTGCCCATGCCCAGGCTTATGGAGGCACCATGTGCCAGTGTGTTCTGCCAGCCCTGGGTGTAGAATCTGGTCTGCTATCGCCAATCATGTTGTCCAAGACTTTCTCTGGGGAACTAGAGTTTGTTGGCATGGCATGCGAATGTCTCTCAACCTTGTCCACCCCTTGATTGATTCAACAGCTTGGTCGTCGGAGGAGATAATATTAGAATCTTGGGAGAGCAGGAAGGGGAAAATCAACTATAGGTAGAAATCCATTTCATAAGAAATAGAGATTCAAAGTTGACAAATGCTGCTTCGGTCAAAAGATCAGCACCGGACGTGGCCCTCGCTGGATCTCGACCTGACAGCCGCCGTCAAGTCGTTGTCGGGCTGCTCATGGGACTTATCAAACCGGGACTTAGGCTCCTGGTCCCGGGAAGTGATCGCTTGACCAGCCGCTTGTATTATCCCATCATGGATGAGAGCGAGGCGCCGAAGACGGCCGCTGATCGATGCGGGAGGGATATCGTCCTCCCTGGTTCGCGTGCGAGAGACGTCATTTTCGTTGGTTAAGAGGCTGCAGGGTGCAGGTCTACCGGAATTGTCTTGACAGTCAAAGTCTGTCTCTGCCGCATATGCAGGCATGGTGGTAGTAATGGTGTTCGTGGTGGGGTGGGGCTCGCATGGGAATTACAAGTCGTTGATGGGAAAGTGACGTCGCGATGTTCCCTCTCAAGGAGGCCGCGTTATAAGACGCACTGAGTCTTGTAGGTTACCGTAGAAGATGAGCTCGAGCTATGAGGGTGGAATTACTTGTAATTAGTTATTGAAAGAATAATTCTTGGAACGTCATACACTCACTCCAGCCGGAAGAGAAAGAAAGAAAGTCAACAACCCCTGGAAGGCAACCAGTACCCATCCAGACACCTCTCACTCTATTAGACAAGGCGATTCTTCTTCCGTTACAAGATACATTCAGAGAGGCACAGCCTCAGAGAGAGAAAAGAAAAGGGGCTATAGTCCGTATCAAAGATGCCACCGCCGAGCCCGACGCTGGTGGACAAAGCCACGAGGGTGTTGCACGCCCGCCAATCGACCGTCACCGTCACCGCCCCCGCCGACACCTCGGATCAGTCGGCATCGAGCACGAACCTGAGCGGCGGGGCGATCGCGGGTATCGTGATCGGTTCGATCGCAGGGCTGCTCCTGCTGCTGTGGATATTCCGCTCGTGCTTGAACCTCGGCGGCCCGCCGCAGAACGAGAAGCGCGAGCCTGCCTGGTACGACGACGTGGGCGCCGGCAGTGGGAGGGCAAGGTCCTCGCGTGCGCACAGCCGGGGCCGGAGGGGCTCGTACTACACCCGGAAGGTGCATGCGCCGCGGCGGTCCGGGAGCAGGGAGGTCAGGACGGTGCAGCCGGTCGTGTACGCGGCCGAGCCGAGGAGGCCCAGCAGGACGCACGACAAGCACCGGAGGCGGTCGAGGAGCGAGGGAAGGGCGTACTACGTGGGCTAGGGGGATCATGCTCGGATCAATGGATAATACCGGAGAGGTTGAGAGGCGGTTCGTTGGCTGGGGGTTCCATCGAGGCGCTGCTATGTAAGTCGATCTGATGCAGGTACACGTACGTACACACTGGAATTAAGTGGCTTTCAGGAACCAGTGGGGCACAAAGTATCATTGCTCAGGGGTGTGTTGCGAGCCCAGGGGCAAACAATTCACCATGTTGCCCCTTTATGGCACACACTATTGGAGATAGCACGGACTGAACAAGCACGGTACAGATGTTCATTATTATAGAGCTGGGCTGACATGGAAACCCTACATTCTCTATACCCCCAGATAAAAATCTGTAGACGGCCGCGAGTACCCAACCGTCTTTGGCCAGCCGCTATAGTCCGGCCGGAACAAGATGGCGTCCTCACACGCGCTCCCAAGCGACGTGTTATTCAGCCACGCCGGCTCCCAGTACCACACGCCGCGGCCCAGGCCACGAGGGACCTCCCTCACCACGCTGATGACCTCGCGCATCCACTCGATCTGGCCGTCGACGTTGTAGGGGATCTCTGGCTCGGACGACTCCGGGACCGGGTTGTACTGGCCGTTGCAGATGGCAGGGTAGTCGGTCTCGGCGACGTGCACCTGCTTGCCGTACTCGCCTGCCAGCCAGCCGAGCGTGTCGCGCAGGTTGGCTAGTGTGGCGGACGTTCCGTAGAATGGATAGAAACTGACCCCAAATAAATCCCAGGCGCTCCGGGGCACGCCGTTGGCCTCGAGCGCTCCGTACCACCGCTGCTGCAGCGTCTGGTTCCACCCGTTGTCGACGTGGATCATGATCTGCGGGCGGTGGGCGTGTCCCTTCCTCCTCCCGTGTCCTCCCGCAGCGGCCGTGACCGCGTCGTCTACTCCTTCGCGCGCCGCCGTGTACAGCGTCGCGAGGTTGGTGAAGTTGGCCGCGAGGTCGGCATCGTCCGTGTCGACGTCGACGTAGCCCAGGGGCCACAGGATACCGTGGCGCACCTCGTTGCCGAGCGCGACGATGTCGAAGTGGACGCCGGCCTCGGAAAAGGCCACGAGGGTGTCGTTGACATAGGACCTCAGCGTCTCGGCCAGGGCCTCCACCCCCTGGTCGGGCGTGGGCCACGCCGCTGGAACGGGCTGCTTCTGCGGGTCTGCCCAGCTGTCGGTGAAGTGGAAGTCGAGGTAGAGCCGCTGGCCTTTTGCCTGGAAGCGCTGCGCGAGGGCAAGCGTGTACTCGAAGCCGTTGGTGCCGCCCTCCGGGTCGACCCAGAGTCGCAGCCGGACGCCGTTCATGCCGCCGTCGGCCAGGATGTCGTCGGCCGGGCGCGTGAGGTTGCCCCGGGCCGTGTCGACGTAGAAGCTATCCGAGGCCTCCATCGTCCCCAGGGACGACAGGTCGTGGCCCTTGTAGAAGAAGTCATGTGGGGACGGTGAGCTGTTGTGTCTGGGTCAGTGGTGAAAGCGGACGCCATGGCCGTGGGTGTTTGGACGCGCTCACTTTGGCTTCCTGGCGGACGCCGTCAGGGCCGCCAGCGCGGCTGCGCAAGATAATGAGAGCTTCATCCTGGCGCTCCTCGGCTTGTGAAATCGAGAGGACTGGTCAAGCCCTCGGAAGGCAACTCGGTCACATTGGCGACATCACCGCCCTTAAGTAGCCAGTCGACAGCGATGAGGTCCCGCAACCTCGGAAGCCCAGGCCGACGCCATTTCATCTCGACCGCGCCGGACGAGCGCCACCGTCCCACTCGTCATAGAAGTGGTACTATGGTAGAGCAAACTTGCCAGCGACATGGGTCGGCTCGGGACATCACGATGCGGAGAACCCACACCTCGACTGGCTTGGTGCTTGTGCGGGGACTCCGGTGAGGACTTGGATGACTTAGGAAGACCGGGGGAGGCCGACTAGTCGGTCACGATGCCTGCAGAGACCGTTTTAGCCGACCGGCCCAGCGCTCTGGGCCGGATCGCACGATTGGCGCGTTTACTCGTCCCGGGGACTTTTGGGGACTTTTATAGGCCTCTTGGGTTTGTGGAGTCTCGGCGCGATGGCCCTACTTGGGCACATGGCTGCCGACTATTTCATTACTCTGGTCCTGTGTTCTTTAATGTGGCACTTAGACTGTTTCTTGTTTCCACAAAACATGAACCAATTTCCGTCCTTACTCCCAGACGACAAATCAACTTCAACTGGGTCATGCTCAGAGCAAAGACATGCTTAATCTAGACAACGCCACCAAAACTAAGCAGAGCTGCTGAGTAGCAACATGTCGTTTATTAGCATCTTGGGACTACTCGCTGAGACACAACATTTGAACTAGGACGGACCCATGATCTAGCTAGTTGCGGCCCTCGTCCCATTCCTGACTTCGTTATCCGTAATGGTAGAAGGGCGCAAATTGTTTGCCCATCTTTCATGTGCAGGTGTCTCCGCAGCCGGAAAACCTGAACATCGGTCGTGCTTTATATGCTTGGTAATTTTGAAGGAAGAGAATCAGCTTGGGCTACTTGTCCAGCGAGTCGCAAGGGGATTTCGCTGGTCCTGGACCTCATGGGGTTCAAATATGATCAGGGCCTGTTTAACATACGCAGAGCTGTCATCGTAGGAGCACACTACTATGCTGATTTTCTCTGCACGGAAGTCACGGCTCAAGTCGTGTCCCTAAGCTCATACTATATTCTAATTCAACCTCTGCGAGTTCTTGTGGCTGATGAACCCAGACATAGTGTCCCAACGGAAAGGACAGCAATTTCGTCATGGTCGAAAGGTAAAATACAGCGCACTGGGCTCAATCATGGGGTGCATAAGCAGTGTTCATGTACGTCCTGTGGCCGAGATTCTGAGCAGCCAGGTTTTGTCTCATGAAAAGGCAGCTCAGCAGTTTTAATGGCTTTTTCGAACCAGACAAAGTTCAATTCCTTGGGCTGGTGAGCCAGTACTTTCAAGCGGCTGTTAAGAAATGAGTAGCGGGTTGTTCAAGAACGATGCGACTCACTGGAACCCCCAGATCACAGTTCTCTCCTTGGAGATGTAGTCTGTTGGTCTCCTTCCTCGGAATGGCAGTCAATTCGATACGTAGGACCATCAAGCTCGTCACGGGCAGTCGGGCTTGCGCCTGACCATCCACCCTCCCTGTATCTCTCATAAGCACACTTGCCATGTTCGTCAAATGTTCTTCGTTGAGACCAGTCAACACACATGATCCGTCGTACATTGCCTCTGATTTTCTTCGACTCCTTACGTGGCCAGGAGTAGTGCAAAGAAGCCAGAGCACATTGCAAGGAACAGCGCATTGGCCTGGGACGTCCAACTCGCACAACAATCCTGGGTGCCGTTTGTGCTGCTTCAGTAGGTGCAATCGGGCTCGAAACCCGTCAGCCGATCCTGGTGCGAGACCGGGCAGTAGGACCCATATGTAGCATACATAGCAATACTCTTGCCAAGCAGAAAAATTCATGTGGTTCGCCCAAGGCTGCAGTTCCAACCTTGTTCTGGTCCGCGGCATAAGAACGTCCATAGATTTTCCTTAGTCCTGGGCCTGTTATCCCTACCCAGATAGTCTTCGCAAGAGGGTGCTTTCAACGTGTACGCCCTTGGCCTCGTCTTCACACGCGGCGGTAGAAGGGAAATAGGCGAAGGGGCATATCTCCAAAGCCCCCAGGTCCAAAGTGAGAATATCTCGAGAGGTATCACGTGGTGCCTTTGCCCTCACGAAGTTCCATTTACGCACGGGAATAGCCCCTAAGTCGGTGACGAAAACTCAAGGCAAACGAGTGTTGCAGGGGTGGAAAGGACTGCTCATGCCTCGGTGTTAGTGCTCAATATGAAGCCCACCCAATTTAGGCTGTGCAAGTATAGCGTGAGGTCAACCTCCCATGCGTGCCCTTTCGCCCTCGACTTCAAATTTTCATCTCAACTTCCAGCACCAGCCCCCTGATTTTTGAATAGGAATGAAGCCATTGACTGTACCTTTGATTGATTTTCTTCGACTTGCCCTTCGACTGACTTGCTCGACTTTTCTCCAGACCGACCTTTCCCTCAACCTCTGCAGCAACTGCAAACCTCTTCTCATCACCCTCACTTCGTACACTTGCACAGCGACATCGTCAGAACGGCGAGATACTCGTTTTTGACCTCAATCCGAGAGCTTCAGTACTTCGACGCTCTTCCTCAACTTGTGCCACTCGTACGCTCAACCGCCAGGGCTGCAAGTCAGCTTCTGGCACTCGAAATCCTCACCACCAGAGCTTCAGCAACTTTGACGCTCCTCATCGACAACCAGTACACTTGTACAACGGATCGCCAGGACTGCAGAGGCAGCTTCTGACACCAATCAGAGAGGTAAAGACACATACCACACCCTCACACCTCACCGGCGCCGCCCAGCTTTGGAACGGCAAGTCCTCCTTCACAATTGCAGCAATTGCAGCTGGCGCACTCATTCTCCCCTTGCAAACCCACTCCCACCCCCTTTTTCCCTTGGCAATCTGTCACATCACCAGTCAGACTTCTTGTGGTGGCCCGTCTGGATCTTGCGTGCTCCCAGTGGGAAAACGACCACAAGACTTGCCTTTCAGCCGCAAATCTGGTGGGTGCCTTTCCCCTTGCAAACGCACTTCCACTTCCATCTCCTCGTTATCTACACTTTACCACTGTCTTCCACCCAATTGGCTTTTTCACGGAAGTCAATCGGATCGGACGCATTCCCAGTGGGAAACCGGTGACAAGACTTCCCATTCTTCCACACTTGTGAAGGGCATCTTTCACTACAACGACACCTTTCCACTGCCTTCTGCTCAATTGGCGCTCTCGAGACGGTCAGTCTGGGCTTTGCGCTCTCCCAGTGGGAAATTGGCGAGAAGACTCATCCCTTATCCCATCCTGATTCGCAAATTTCCCTCAGCAAAGCATTCCCCCTTGTCGAGCGGTTTGACGACGACCATTTCCACCCTGAACTCACTGAGCTCGAGAATTGGGCCGGAATACACTTTCCTCACTTTTTTGCCCTGCTCGCTATCATCATTTCACATCTGCCTCAACTTTGAAGCCACTGCCACGGCATTTCCAGAACTTGCAGCTGACCTTTTCTCTTCAGAGCAAGCATCAAGCGCGAGACGACTTGACGGCTTGTACCATACCACCACGACTCGACAAAGACTCAATTGACGACCGTGACGATACTCATACCCACCTCGATCTCCTTGCCTTGTCCTCCATCTTGAAGACCGCGGTAAGGTATCCTCCGAAACCTGTACCACCCTTCTCACGACCGTAACGACGAGACGCCACACTTCTCACCAAAAGAAAACGAAGAAAGGTACCTTCGGGCGCAAGGCTTTCTTCCACCTCGGGTTGGAAGACCATCAATCCAAATAATCCTTCCAATCAGACAAACCAACGAGTTCGACCAAGATGTCGGACCACATTTCCAAGAACAACCAGGCCAAGGCTGGCCACGCCAATACTACTGGCATCAAACTCAAGCCCGTCACTGGCGCCACCAAGCTCATTCTTGAGGGCGCCGAGGCCGCCGTTGCCAATTCCGACATGAACGACAAGGTCCCCGATACTGATCGCGAGATGGACCTGACTTTCTACGACACCAACGGTAACGTTGAGACTGCCGACCCCGACGGCGACATCAGCATGGAGGACGATACCACCATGCAGTCAGTCGATAATGACGACGACGCCTCCAGCTCCATCGATGAGCCCGTCTCGGCTGACACCAGCGTCACCTCTGCCAGCGACGGCATCATCGAGCAGTTCGACGGTGCTTCCGCCTCCATTGAGGACCTCTTCTCGTCTGAGGACGAGATGCCCAATGCCAGCGGCGGTCTGGACGAGGACAGCGTCGCTGTCGCTTCCTCTGCCCCGAAGCTGTTCAATAGAGGCGTCCGCGGACGCTCGGTTTCCCTCACCAAGGACAGCGAGAAGTCGGTCTCTGTTGAGAATCGCGCCTATTACTCCGAGGACGATGGTGAGGACTACAAGTACGAGAAGTACGCCTTCCGACAAAAGAGACTTCGCCTCAAGAATAAGGCGCAGCGCTCGAAGCAGAGCCCTTCCAAAATTCCCAAGGGCGGCAAGGGCGTCCGCATGAAGGACGGCAGCATGGTCGCATTCAATGCTGCGAACCAGCGGTGCGACGAGCAGCGCCTTTCCGGAATCCCCAAGGGTGGCAAGGGCGTCCGCATGAAGGATGGCAGAATAGTCGCCTTCAATGCTGCGAACCAGCGGTGCGACTACCAGGCCTGCGATGGAGAATCCGAGATGCCTTAGGATGGCAATGAGGACGACGCATCTGGCCAGGCAGATGGTGAGATTGAGGAGTGGGAGACCGACGACGAGCCGGAGCTGGTCTTTCCGATTGACGAAACCCTTGTCTTGGAGAGACTGGAGGAGGAATCCTCGAAACTCGTCCAAGCGACGCGCGCTTTGTACAGGTTCGCCGGTTTCGCAATGCGCATGCGCCAGTTCAAGAAGCTCAAGGAGATCAAGATGACGATTCGACAACAGCTGTCCTACATCGGAATTAGGACCTTGCGCCCTGAGGACATCGCCTGGAACTATGTCGTCCTGTACAATGAGAAGATTCGGGACCTCTGGCTTAGTTGCAACCAGAAGGACCCTTACGAGAAGGACCGTGTGATGAGGCAGATTGATGATCTCAACCACAAGCGCCAGCAGCGACTCGCAGAAGTCGACCAGGACGACTGCCGCATCAAAGTCTGGGAGTTCAAGGAAGGCTGGCTACAGCCCCAGTACCGCCAACCTCTTCCGCCTCTGGAGCCAGAGCCAGTCCAGCAGCCAGAGCCAGTCCAGCAGCCAGAGACCGTTCAGCAGCCAGAGACCGTTCAGCAGCCACAGACTGTCGAGCAGCAAGAGCTTGTCGAGCAGCAAAAGCCTGTCCAGCAGCAAGAGCTGGTGGCCACGCAAGATTCGTTCACGGACTTCGCTTCTCTCGGCTCTTTCAATGACAACAGCGACCCGAAGGGCAACTATGGCGTTCCCGAGGCGGATCTTGACCACATGGGTTCATTCAGACTGGACAACCACGAGAGCCACTTTGACACCGCATTCGAGGTCACCACTTCCAGCCAGAGTTATGAGGCTGATCTCCCTGGTCTCGATGCCTTCGTGGACAGCCTCTGGACTGCTCCGATCGACGACACTGTCAGCGCCCAGCTAGATGCCGCTGAGGTGGCGCATCTGCAGGAGCAGGAGCAGGTTTCAGCGCTGAATGAGCCACTGCCTACCCAGAGTCAATTCGAATCTGGTAAGGAGATCAACAACGAGAAGAGCTCTATCTTCAGCGATGATGACGATGACGAGGTCGACACCGCTCCGGTATCTTGCCAGGCAGTTGAGGAGCCTCAGATCCTCGAGAACGCCCCCTCTGCTCTCCCCAACACCCTGCAGGCTTCATTTGAGGAGCAAGTCATCGAGAACAATGACTGCGATTCTCTCTTCGGCGATGCTAACGAAGACTACCAGGCCGAGTCTGTCGAGATGACTGGCCAGGCTGTCCAGGAGCCCCTGATGTTTGAGAACAACATAATCGCCGACGCCCCTCCCGCCAACCCGCAGGTTTTTGAGGAGCAGCATGGAGTCGAGGGCTACGTTGATAACGATGACGATGAGTCTCTCGGCGTCGAGTTTGAGGATGTTGATTTCGAGACCGCTCTCGGTTCCAACCAGAAGACAGATGAGCCGCAATCCAGCACCAATACTGGCAGTGACATGTGCGATGCTAGGGACTTGATGAACTCTGGACCCATCGCGCAGCAGCCCGACCATGGCCCCGAGGCACAGCCCAATCCAGTCTGCGAGGCACAGCCCATACAGGAACTCGGAGCAGAACCCCAGATTACCGAGCAGCCTGCGCCGGAGGACCAAGCAGCCCCAGGTGCGGCGCCCGTCGAGCAGCTCGCCCTGGGTCCCCAAGAGGGCCAGCTATCAGCCGAACAGAGCGAGGCTAACGGCGGTGAAGGAACGGAAGCGCTTTTCCTGTCGCAAGAGTCCGTGCCTCAAGAGCTCGTGCCGCAAGAGCCATACAATCCTTCTCTGTCCCTCCCGGACTGGCGCGAAGTGCGCAAGGGGACCCAAAACATATATGCTATGCGCGAGTGGGCTCGCAATCAGCTTCGCCGTTTCTGGCCCAACGGCATACAAGTATGCTCGGATTTGCAGCTGGAACTTTTCGCCAGCGGAACCGACGACTTTAGGGAGTTAGAGCTGGAGAAGTACGAAATGTGCGTTCGAACTAACCAACATTACATTGTTGAGTTTGTGGAGGAATACCCCGAGATCCCGCCCAATAAGGTGGTCACACCCATCGATAATGGAGAGTACCTCTTCTTTTGCCTTGTTGATCAGTTTCCGGCTCAGGATGCATCGCACAACAAGTCTCCTGGCATCATTGATCTGACTGGAGACAATTCAACTTCTTCTGCCAACGCTCCTCCATTTGGCGTGCAGGAGGCCGCCCTGGCCGCCCCTGCAGAAATCTTCGCCGCCAGTGCGCCGTCGTCCGCCACAGCGGATGGAGATGCTGTTGCCAATGATTTTGCAACGCTCGAGGAGGAGATCGAGGTGACGAGAAGGGTGCCCAAGATCCCCACTCCACCGCCTGTTGACGAGACCACCTTCGCGCAAGGACCGGTGTCTGTTACCAACAACACTGAGCCAACGACGCCCGTGCAGAACGGTGCTGATGGAGATAATGGCACCTGGAGCAGTGACTGGTCTGGACAGGCCTTTTCAGATGGTGGCTCACCTCCCAAGTCGCCTTCGGACCGGGAGGTTTATATCATGGAGCATTCTGTTACCACCGACAAGTACGACCGCGAGACCAGTCCCGAGGGCCAGGCTAAGGGCAGCAAGAAAGCTCGTGGCAAAGCACGAACTGGTGCTGATCCAGGTTCGCTCAGCTCTGTGCAAAATGCACACAATACTCTCAACCAGCAATTATTCCCAAATACCCAGGCCACTAGCAACGTCCATGGACCTCCCCCGGCCGCCCCAGGCACAGTTGCAGGTCCTTCCAATGCCGCACAGCCCGTTCAGCAACAGCCAGCTTCCCAAGGCGCGACAGGAAAGCGCCATGTCGGACGCCCTCACAAGGCCGACAGCGAGTTGACCAGCCCCCGCAAACGCCAGCTCAAGAATCCCGATTCTCCTTGTGCCGAGCCCAGCGAGGGAGGCAACAAGCGCCGCAAGAAGAACGCATCGACGGCCGCGGCCACGACCGACGTGTCCCAGGGACAGCAGCAAGGCGCGTCTGAGGAGACCCGACCCGCGCAGTACTACGGGCCTTCGCCCGATCGGAGCCTGGATGCCAAGAAATGGGTCGAGGAACACACCCAGGGCGGCAAGGGCAAGAAGCGGAAGGCTCCTGCGCCCAAGGCGACTCCCCCTCCCCGCAAGGCGCGGAAGACCAAGGAGGCCACTCCCGCGGCGCCCAGGACCCTCCGGCCCATTGCCCCGGCCCCGCCGCGCATCCAAGGTGATGCCAATGGCGTGCAGATACAGCCTCGTACGAGCACCCCGATGGGCCACAATGGCGCCACAGGCCCTTCGCCCAATGTTCAGATGAATGGCAACGGTACCCAGATGCACTCGGCTGCCCCTCACGTGCAGAACGGTCGGTCTCAGCAGATGGGCCAGCAGTCCTCCCAGCAGATTCCGCAACAGCCGGGTGTCCAGCATCCCGTGGGCCAACAGAATGATTTCATCAACCATGTGCAGCAGCAGCAGCAGCCTTGCGAGGTACTGAACGAGGATGACTTGAACGAAAAAGAAGCATGGTTGGATGGGAAAAAGCTTGAGATAAAGCAACAGCGAAGCGTCTTAGCTCAGCAGAAACAACAACAGGGTCAGCAGCATCCCGATGTTTCGTCCCAGCCCATGTCCGAGCCTTCCACCCAGCAGGGCTTCCAGGAGCCACAGCAGCAGGACTCTCAGCAGGATTTCCAGCAGGCAACCCAGCAAGCACCCCAGCCACCGATGCAGCAGCCGATTCAGCTACCAACGCAGCAGCCGATTCAGCTACCAATGCAGCAGCCGATTCAGCAGACAATGCAGCAGCCGATTCAGCAGACAATGCAGCAGCGTATGCAACAGCAAATGCAGCAGCAAATGCAACAGCAAATGCAGCAGTTAATGCAGCAGACATTCCATCCGGGTTTCCAGCAATCAGTCCAGCAGGGTAATTGGCAGCCACAGAGCAGTGACATGACGGGCGGCGAACCAAACTTCCAGCAGCAGTTTCGGCAGTGGATGCGGACCGAACTCCAGCAAATGTTCGCTTCTCAGGTATCCCAGCCTCCCATGGCTATGCCAGGAATGATGTCCAACCAGGGCATGCCATCGAATGGTATTGCACCTTACCCGACGAACATGCAAGAGGGCTACCGACAGGCGTCTCCAGCTGTTGGATACCCGGCGGCCGGGCCCTTCCCTCAGAACGGATTCCCGGCGCCCATGAACTTCAACCAGGGCATCGACGGGATGAACGTTCAGGGCATGTTTGGTGGCTTCGATGGCGGCGTCGGCGGAGCTTACATGGCTCAGGAGGGCATGCCCGACTTCAGTGGTTGAGTTCCAGCACAGAGCAGGGTTAAGTCTTGAGTGGATTTGATATGGCAAATGTCATAACAGCTGCCTGAGGCTTCTGGAGCCACAGTGTTGGGTCTTTGCAGGCGATGGATGGCTTTAGGGATTTGAGTCTTGGACAAACGTTGAGGGAGTTGGCGAAGGCGTTTCTGCTTGTCTCAATTCGGAGACAAAAGGCAGGACGCGAGTTATTTGGACAAGTTCCTCTGCTTATGTCTTGATTCGGAGACAAAAAGGCTGGATCGAGGTGATGAAGGCCGACTGAACGGGATGAGGGATGGAGATCTGGCTTGATCAGTTTCAGGGTATGTTGTCTCCCTGGGGAGATCGAGACGACTGTGATGAGGCTCATGACGAGGTTTTGCACCTTGTAAAGGGCAGGAACCGGAACCATGAATCGAGTGTCATCCTGGAAACAGAAAACAGAAAACAATCACAAAAAAATGGAGTATCATTAGAACATCTGCCTCGTTCCGCTTGTGACCGTGTGATTTTGGGACTGTGATTGCTGAGGGCTGAGGTGACGCCGGTTGAAGGCTGGATGGCCCCAGGACAGCAAAAAGGTGCTGGACTAACAAATGAAGCTCGCTCATTTCGGCCATCTTCCAGACCTGATGTTTCCAGTAGTTGTTCTCCTCCAGAGATCGACAAGTCAAATTGTCCACGAGAGGCGAAGCGAAGGGGGCGTGGGCAAGAGCCATGCGGGCACTCTGGCTGATGATGGTCACCGCCGAAAACCAGCAGGGAGTGATGCCGCACAACCACGGCCCAGGAAGACAAGGAGGGTTTTAAGTCATGTATTTAATGAGAACAGACAGCATTTATAAGAAAGGCATGGTCGTGATGGCGAGCGAGTAGAGGCACGCAGGCTGTGGACAGAGAGTGGGCGGCCATATTGTCCCTTCGAGACAATACAGGTAGGTGCCTTGGATGGACGAGCTGTATATTCTGCACATGGAATGAACATCTCGCTGCTGCACGATGTATTGTCTATTGTCGGTGCTGTTGATATATCGGATGCTTGCGATGTGACGTTATTGGTGTTCTCGAAGCAGTTGTCAGCTGCCGCGTAGGTGGTCCTTCTCTGCACAGTTCGAGCCGCCGATCCGAAAAGGGATTAGACCAGGCCGTTGCTTCCAACGTGTGAGTGAGCCTCAGCAATGTTGGACTCGGGCGGGACGGAACGGAATTGGACTGAACTGAATCATGGACACCCTCAACGGTCAGAATCTTCGCACGTGCAAGGCGTCTTCTGTCTCTGCTGCACATAAGACTCTGCCCAGCCTGCCGTGCCTCTTTCCAGAGTGCTCTCAGCACCGTAGACGCTCCTTCCTGTGCTCTATCGCAAAGGCTCAGTTGCCCTCATCGCTACCAAAAGAATCTGTAGCGACCGGCAACAGCGCCAACGGCAGCGGCGGTAGCCATGGGAATCGAGACGAGAATGGATGGAGGAGAGAAGGACGGGAGGCTTGAAGATGAGGACTGTAGCCAGGCCCATCACGGAGGTATGTCCGCATTGCTCTCTCACGTCTAAGCTGTCAGGTGTTCGTCCTCGTGTTGCCTCCGGAAGTCCACCTTCACCAATGCATCCATTATTATCCATCACCCGTCAACTACCCACAAGAGAGTCTATAATAAGCTCCTCGGTGCTTGCCCGCCCGCCAGCCTGCCAACCCGCCACGGGTCTGGTCATGTCTTGGAGCTTGTCCTGTCCTGTCCTGTCCTGTCTCCCAGGGTTACACTTGGACCTGTGCGTCCTCGCACCGAGTCGCATCTCGCCCAAAGTCTCCTGCGGGGGGATGACACGAGCACTTGTACAGTACGGTACAGTGCTGTCCGTACGAGTTGTACCCGTCTTGTGTGCTTGTATGCCTCACAGCCCGGCCCAGCCCAGCCCAGCCCACTTTGTTTTTTGCCTTTGCATATTCCTAATTATGCTTCACCTTCCAAGCTTTGCATCCTGGCATCTGATCACCAAAGCCACCACCCGGGCATCCGCACTGCATAGTCCCCTGTGCCCTGGCGAAGATCCATGTTTCTCCGCACCCTCACCCTCGGGTGGTGCCGTTGTGCCTCCCTCCCTGCGTCCAACACGTCTACCTAGTCTGCCCACTAGGTCGGTAGGTCGGTCAAGTACGGGGTACATCGATACTAGATTTATAGGCAGGCGGTATACAGGCCACCTGGATTGCCTGCCAGCCAGCCTGGGTACTCTATCCTGTGTCGCGTGAGGTGAGCATGAGCTGCTAGTGTGGTTCATGTTGAGGACTGCCCCTGCCGCGTCTGCACAGAAGCCCAGACTCAGACTCAGAGTCCAGACCTCTCGTGCTTGGAGGAGATAGCACCACCTGAAGATGCTTCAGCGGGTACTCCGTTCCCATCATACCACTTTTCCCCCTTCCCTCCGCCTCCTTCCCCGGCCTGCAGCCAGGCGACCTGCATTGTCACGAGCACCCCTCGCACTCTCCTCCCCTGCCTCGCTACGTACTGTTACGCAGACACATGCTCTATGTACATAATCACACGCGCCGACACTCAGTCACTCGCACACCCACACACACCCACACATGCACACATACGGACATAATCTACAGCACACTTACCCATCACGACACTGCAATCTCCCTGCCGTCGCATCAGCTCAGACAAGAATCGCAGGCTTTGCACCACCACACCTGCAGCGGCAGAAGCAGCGGCAGAAGCTGAGCCTGCACCCGCAGCCGCTCCCCACACCCACTGCCACCGCTGTCGTTAAAACTCTGGACGGCCTGGGGCGCACAGAAACCGTCCCCGGTGCCATCCTTGCCTCCCCGCCCCCCGCACCATCCTCTATCCAGCCCGGATCTGCAGCATCGGGTGAGCATCGCCCTGCAAGGACTGCCAGGACCGCCAGGCCTGCCTCGCCTACGGCCTATAGCTCCAACCTCAACCGCAGACATTTGCCCGGGGGTCTCTCCTCCCCAACTGTCCCAGACGCCCCAGCCGGCAACCGCACCTTCGATCAGCCTCAGCCTGGGTCTCACTGTCCGCCTCACTCCCAGTCTCACTCTCAGTCCCAGACCCGGTCACATCTTCCTGCTCAGCTCCGGCCTCAAGGACCGGCTCAGGCGTCTCCCAATGCACAGGGAGACACCAAGGACAAGCACTACAACATGATCTTCACAGACTTGTATAAGTCGCCCAAGTCGCCCTTAGCCCGATTACGTCACTCGCATAACGCCCAACTCTCCGTGCTTGCTGCGGACTATGACCCCGACTTGACCAGCAAGGATAAGACCAAGCAGAAGGAAGCCGTCAAGAAGCACCTGCAGTCCAAGGTCCGCAACGACTGGTCTTTCACTTGGCCACCGGTGGAGCACGCGGGCTCCTCGCCCGCCGAGGACGAGCCAGAACAGCCGGGAGCCACCGCGGCCGCACCAGCGGTTGAGGACCTCGAAGGCTTCCTCGAGGTCGCTTCAGATGGACCTGACCCTGATGGCCAGGCAGAGGATGGCCAGGATACTGACAGGGACTCGGCCGAGGACACAGATTCCGACACAGATTCTGTCTACAGCACCACAATAGAAGACCCCATCCACTGGCGACCGAGGCTGGAGTGGGCGTCGGAGCTCTCTGAAGACGAGTTGCCCCATAGCTCTTCGTCACCTTTCAAGTTTGATACCCCGGATTCAATCGGCCAGGCCGTTAATGCGTCCAACATCGCCGGCAAAACCCGCAGGCGCAGAGAGATTCGGAAGGAGGCAGCATGGAATGATGGCCTTGCATGCTTCGAGGCCAGGAGGAACGCATGGACCCAGGCGAAGGTGGCTCGAGCCCGCCCGAAGCCGCCGTCTCCAGTGTCGCCGTCCTCGCCTAGGAAAGGCCTTTTCTGGCGGACGCATACCCACTCGTCGTCCAATGCCGGCCAGACAGCCGCTTCGCCGGCCTCAGTGACTTCGCCCCTGACGCCAGTCACGACGACAAACTCACACCCAGACACCGCCCAGGCACATCCTGGCAGCGGAGGCAGCGGCAACTCCACGCCCAACGACAACCTGTCACCAAAAACATCGCGCAGCGACCACCTCCACAATGAGCCATTGCAAACCGAGCAATTGCCTGTCGAGACGCTGCTCCCAATCGCCCCGCCCCTCCTGCCGCCCGCGAACCCGATGCGCGCCAGCATAACCCCGGCCCTGTACGCCTCGATCTACGAAAAGGTTGTGGTGCACAGCCTGCAGCCATCCTGTCCCATAAATCTAGGAGACATGGTGCGTGCATGCGTGGCAGGGTGGAAGCGCGACGGTGAGTGGCCACCCAGGGTTATGGGCCCCGAGCCCGCCGCCCTGGTCGCAGTCAAGAGAAGGAAGTCAGCAACGACCGCGACAGCCGTGCCGCCCAGCCCGGCCGGGTTTGCTGCCATCAATAGTTCTGGCGCGTCCGCGCGGAAGCTGAGCTTCTCCTTACTAGGCGGGCATGGGCATGGCGGCGAGAAGGGGAGGAGGGAGAGTCTGGCCGAGGAAGGGAGCGCCGGGTCGGCAACAGGCAAGGCCCTCAGGAGGAGCCTTCAGAAGGTCCTGGGGATTGGGCATGGACAGCATCCTAATCAGCCTGTCGATGGCAGCGCCATTGTCCAGGAGCACTAACGGTGCCACTCAATAATGATGAAACGATTCGTATTCAAAACATGTTCCCAATGTGCCAGTGCCGCGAGGAAACCAGAAAACCCTCCTACCGCTTCGTCGCTCATCGATGGGGTTCCGTGATGTGAGACAATGCGAGATCGAGATTGTCTCTCCTTAGTTGATTGACAGCTTGCACGTGCAGCTGCACACCATCAGCTCGGGGTTTCAGGCCAAGAATCGTAGAGAGTGCCATCCCTCCTCTGCCCCAAAAGGCGTGAGTTGAATATGTACAGTAGACTGGAGACTAAACCGCTGGCATGTCGGTCGCCCACCGACTGGCACTGGTCGACCCCCATGGGATGGAGATCTCGGGTGTGCTTGGCGATGGGCTACTTAGTCTAGGCCAATAGCCGTGGATGCAATTCGTGGGTGTAGCAAACCTCTTTCTTCCTGAATGCGCACCAAGCCGTAGTGCCAGGGCCTGAACGAATTTGGGACGTTGGGATGACTACGTGCATAGGCACGGCTGCAGCTCGAGGTGCACATGAGTCGATATTTGGGTCTTGCGATTACACGAGATGCCCTCATGACTGACTTCCAAGGCGGGCTTGAAAACATAGACTGCATGTGCAGTCCACTGAACGGTACATACATACATTCATGCCTACATGCCTGTGTGGGATATCCAGCCAGTCGCAGCGGTCTGTGCAGGAGGGCGTGGGGGATTACGGTTCTCTCCTTGGCGGGATCATCCAGCTAGCGGTGACGCCACTAGGCCAAGGCCCACCCAGTCAGTTCCTAGACCGAGTCGCAGTGAGGCAATCAGACTGCCGGCGCGCCCACACTTGTCCCATTGACGATGGCCCTGTAGTTGGACTAATTAATCGCCCGATTTTGTACATATTGTCAGGCCGTTGCTCTTTCTACCCTCCCTATCCCGTCCAATGTGCGGCCAATACATGTAGCTTCAGCCACCATTCCACCCTCCGATTCAGCCCGGGAACATCCCTCCTCCTCTGCCCAAGCAACGAGAACCACCAACACCGATCATATCAGGCCGCTTGCGCATGCTCCGGCAGCAGCAGCAGCGATAGGGGACCAATCCGCAGCAACGGCCTTGCCTGCGGCCTTGATAGGTACCTCGACAGGAGGGGGGAGTACACCAACACAACCAACTGCCACACAGGAGCAGTACGAGCTTTCCGACTACTCACACATCCGGGCGCGCCAGGAGCTCCAGGAGAAAGAGGCGAGGCGAGCTACAAAGTACACCGCAAAGCTTGCTGAGCTCGACGAGGCATTCGAGATGAAGTAGGCTCCCTGAGCGGCTCCTTGTGAGGCCTTTGCCTGGAATAAAGGGGCCAGCCGGACGAACGGATAAAAAAGACCACCAGACTGACATTCGTGTTGTAGATTCGCTCATTCTATCCAGTTCAATGCTGTCCCGGACTGGACCAGCCACTACATCGCATACAGCAACCTCAAGAAGCTGTGCGTTCTCCTTCTCAACTCTGCCCTTTCGACAAAATCGCCATGCCAGACCCCACTGACTCGTACACACGTCATACAGGATCTACCAGCTCGAGAAGACCGTTCACCAGTCTAGCGCACATAATGGTGACGCCGAATCGAGACCTCTGATACCGTCAGAGGACCCGGACGCCGTGTTCAAGCGCGCTCTGGACGTCGAGCTCGAGAAGATCAGCTCCTTCTACCAGCTCAAGGAGGGGGAGCTCTTCGACGACGTGAACGCCCTCCTGCGCGACATCGGGGACTTCGAGTCGGAGGAGGACGAGGAGGACAATGGCAGGCCCGTGACGCGGAGCAATGGCGGGCCAAGCCGGCAGATGGATCGAGCCCGGCAGGGCCGCCGCGGGAGTGCGCACAGCCAGCACTCCACCGAAGATGGCGCCGAGGACAGTGACGACGACGAGGACGGCGACGAGACCACGGCGCTCACGGCGCCCACCTCTAGGAAACGCCGCGTGAGCTTGCTCGGCGGGCGGCGGAGGTCGTTGGCCGGACCTGCGACGGACATGACGGCGTCCACGGAATTGACCAAGTCGAGGCGGCTGAGCCTAGGCTACGACGACTACGAGCAAGCTGTCGTCTATTCGGGCGGAATCATGCTGAAGAAGCGCATCATCTCCCTCTACGTGCAGCTGTGCGAGCTCAAGAGCTACGTCCAGCTGAACAAGACGGGCTTTAGAAAGGTGCTCAAGAAGTTTGACAAGATCCTCGACCGCAACTACAGGCCTGTGTACATGGACAAGTACGTCGAGCCGGCGTACCCTTTCCAGCACGCCACGATGAGGGGCCTCGAGGAGACCATCTCCAAGATGGAAAAGGCCTATACGGATATCGTCACGAATGGTGACTACGAGGCCGCCAAGAAGGACCTGCGGTCGCACCTTAGGGAGCACGTCGTGTGGGAGCGGAATACGGTGTGGAGAGATCTCATCGGCATAGAAAGGCGGGCCGAGGCGGCCAGTCTGGGCCAGACTCTGCTGGGCACGGGCGGAAAGCCGCTGAAGACGCGACTGCAGGGAGACGATGAGCAATTTCCTGATACCAAGGAGATCTCGACGCCCATCGGCAGGTTCACGTGTCCGGTATGGCTATTCAGCTCGGGCATGTTCTTCCTGCTTTCTGCCCTGGTCGTCTTCTTCGTCCTGCTGTTCATCCCGATCATGTCCAAACCCGAGCAGCAGAATTGCCTGGCCATGTTGGTCTTTGTCAGTATACTTTGGGCCACAGAGGTATGTTGTATCTCCCGCCCTTGGGCAGAGACCATGATCACAGACAGCTGACTCAAGCTCGCAGGCGATACCCCTATTTGTCACGTCCTTGACCATACCGTTCCTCTGCGTCGTCCTCAATGTGGTCGTGTCAGAGGGTCGGCCGAAAGAGAGGCTCAATTCCAAGGAGGCCACGGCATACATCTTCGCCGCAATGTGGACTCCGGTCATCATGCTGCTGATAGGCGGCTTCACGCTTGCCGCTGCCCTGTCCAAATGCAAGATCGACAAGCGCATCGCGACGTTTGTACTCAGCAAGGCGGGTACGAAGCCGAGCACGGTCATCCTCGCGAACATGTTAGTCGCTGCATTCGCTAGCATGCTGGTCAGCAACGTTGCAGCTCCTGTTCTGTGCATCTCTATCATCGAGGTTTGTCTCACGTTCCTCCCTCTGAAGACTTATATGCCATTCAGAGAACTGACGGGAACACCACCCAGCCCATGCTACGGAATCTTCCCTCCGACTCCAATATGTGCAAGGCCCTGCTCATGGGCATTGCCCTTGCATCCAACATCGGCGGCATGCTCAGCCCTATCGCCTCCCCACAGAACGTCGTCGCCATGGGGATCATGGTGCCGGAGCCGGGGTGGGGCCAGTGGTTCTTCATCGTCATCCCCGTCGGCATCATCTCGATTGTGCTCATCTGGATCTTGCTGCTGGTGACCTTCCACCCCGGCCGAGGGACCACAATCGTGCCAATCCGCGAGCACAAGGAACAGTTCACAGGTGTCCAGTGGTTTGTGACCATCGTTACGGTCGCCACTATAGCGTTGTGGTGTGCGAGTCACCAGCTCGAGGGGGTCTTTGGCGATATGGGCGTCATTGCGATCATACCTATTGTGTTATTCTTCGGAGTCGGGATCCTGACAAAGGAGGACTTCAACAACTTCCCCTGGACCATCATCATCCTCGCCGCCGGTGGCCTGTCCCTTGGCAAAGCGGTCAAGTCGTCTGGCCTGCTTGACACAGTCGCAATAGCTATCTCACACCGCGTCGACGGCATGAGTTTGTACGGTGTGCTGGTCGTGTTTTCGTGCCTCATCCTGGTCATCGCCACATTTATTTCGCACACCGTGGCAGCGTTGATCATCCTGCCTCTGGTGTATGACGTGGGCGCGAGCATGGAGGAGCCGCATCCCAACCTACTGGTTATGGCTGGTGTGCTAATGTGCTCTGCGGCGATGGCTCTGCCGACGAGCGGGTTCCCCAATATGAGTGAGTGCCTCCCTAATCGATCTTTTTGTTACGTGGATCGTCCGCTGATCAAACACCTCCTATTTAGCTGCCATCATGAAAGAGGACGCCACGGGCCAGAGATATCTCCAGGTGAAGCACTTCATCAGCAGGGGCGTGCCGAGCAGTCTCATCACGCTTGTCGTGGTAGTGACGCTTGGCTACGGGGCGATGAGAGTCAGTGGCATGTGAGCTTGCTTACTTGTGCAGGGCCTTCGCGTAGACTTTTTCGTACGGTTTTACGAACGCGGCATTTCTAGTTTGTGGTGGTGCTCTGAGATGAATGGCATAGAGACGGCGCATGGACTGAGTTTTGAATATCAGATTGTTGGTTGCATATATCAACAGCGATGTAGCGTTTGGAGTGGATATTATTGCAAGTATAGAATGCGAACATGCTCTGAAGAGTATTCCCGGAGGTGGTTCAAATATTGTAGAATGTGTTGAGGACAACAGCTCCAAGATGAAAGTGACCACTCTCAACTGTTTTGGTTGTTCTAGAGGGCGGCCAATCGGCAAGACCCGCTCGATGCAGGTAGACTAAATACTCCGTCGGCCCCCCATGCGATGCGGTCATATGCGCGAACCGGAGCTCTCTTTCACTGCCTGCAGGGGTCACGAAGCTCCACGAACAGCTGTACATACAGCCCTTGCGACTCAACCCAGCAATATCGTGTCCAGTTGGCAACAGTGTCGACATATCTGCTGGCCCCAACCAGTCCGACTCAGCTTTAAAGCCCTGATGTTCCCATAGCGTCCCCAAGTCCCTGCTGCACGGCCAGCGGCGCACCCGTCGCAGCCATGCTCTCCGCATTTACAGCTCGGTCCATCATCGAGCTCAAGCAGAGGGACAAGTCCAAGATAGAGACGATACTTGCTTATGGTATTTGTGCACCCCTGCCCTAAGCCGTGCGTGACTCCCTTTCCTCACATTCTACTCTAGGCGACCGCGTCCTCGTCGGCCTCAACACCGGCAGTCTACGTGTCTACAGACTCAACGACCTCGAACCTCCATCACAACTACAAGCCCAACCCACGAACGGGTCGTCCGCTTCCCAGACCGATGCTGCTCCCCATGGATTCGATGCCGCGTCCCAGCAGGCGCCGGCCCCCAGCAAGCCCGCCGCGAAGAAGCCTACAGACCTTCTCCGCGAGGTCGAGAAGTTCTCCAACCGCGCGATCGAGCAGCTCGCGATCATCAAGGAGGCCAACACGCTGGTTTCGCTGTCCAACTACGCCATATCGCTGCATGACTTGCAGTCCTACGAGCCCGTCGACGGGTGCGCCCCGCTGCCCCGCACCAAGAACGCGTCATGCTTCGCCGTCACGAGCAACATCGTGCGGGACTCGGAGACGGGCATCCCGGAGATCATCAGCCGTATGGCCGTGGCCGTGAAGAGGAGGCTGCTCCTGTGGCGCTGGCACGAGAGCGAGCTGGCGCCCGACGTCGGCGAGGTGGTGCTCGCCGAGGCGATCCGGACGGTGACGTGGGCCAGCGCCACCAAGGTGGTCTGCGGCATGAACTCGGGCTACGTCCTCGTGGACGTGGTGTCGCACGAGGTCGAGGACGTGGTCGCGCCGGGCGCCATCGCCGGCGGGCAGGGCAACCGCTTCGGGGCCATGAGCAGCGCGGGCATGGGCTATATGGGCCTCGGCGGCTACGTGCCGAGGCCGCTCGCCACCAAGCTCGCCGACGGCCAGATGCTGCTGGCCAAGGACATCAACACGCTGTTCATCACCGACGAGGGCAAGCCTCTGCCAAACAAGCGGCAGATCCCCTGGCAGAGCGCCCCCGAGAGCGTCGGGTATAGCTACCCCTACATCCTGGCCCTGCAGCCGCCGGCCAAGGGCACCTTGGAGGTGCGCAACCCCGACACGCTGAGCCTCCTGCAGAATATCAGCCTCCCCGGGGCCGCCAGCCTGCATTTCCCCCCGCCGACGGTGAGCCTCGCGCACGCAGGCAAGGGGTTCCATATCAGCAGCGAAAGGGCGGTGTGGAAGATGGACGCGACGGACTACGACAGCCAGATCGAGGAGCTCGTGAGCTCAGAGAAGTACGACGAGGCGATCAGTGTGCTGGGCATGCTTGAAGATGCGCTGCTCAAGGACAAAACCCAGACGATGAGAGAGGTCAAAATGCAGAAGGCCGAGGTGCTGTTCCGGCAGAAGAAGTACCGCGAGTCCATGGACCTATTCAATGAGGATGCGGTGCACGCACCTCCCGAGAGAGTACTGCGACTCTTCCCAAAGTCAATTGCCGGAGAACTATCCGCACACAGTGAGGACAAGGATACGGACAGCGAGTCGGAGCCCGACGAGACCAATGAGAAGTCGTCTGAGCCACACGATGGCGAGCATACCCGTAAGGACACTGATGCGGCTTCCTCGGCTGCGGAGGAGACACTGTCTCCAGCAACGATGGGGGCAGGCTTTGCCAGAATGCTACTAGGGCATCGTAGCAAACCCAAGGACCCAGATACGGCGTCGCTAGACTCGTCTGCGAAGCGAGGAGTGGACAATGACGACGCAGTGAGCGTCAAGAGTAAGTCATCTAAAGCAGGTGACGACAGCAATACGCTAGAAGGCAAGGACCTGAAGGAAGCCGTTCTCGAGCTCCGGGGCTTTCTCGCCGGGACGCGCGCACGTCTCCAGCGCGTGCTGGACCCCGTCAGCGGCAAGCTCAAGACCAAGAAGTCACAGTCTGACTCGAGCGAGGAAGCCCTCAAGAGCCTCATCAGCACCACTGGCGGCAGGGACGAGTCGGACGACGTGCTGGAGCAGCAGCTCCAGGGGACATTCAAGATTGTCGACACGTGCCTATTCCGCGCGTACATGTTCTCTGCGCCGACGCTGGCTAGCTCACTGTTCCGCATCCCCAATTTCTGCGACCCGGACGTGGTCAACGAGAAGCTGGTGGAGCACGACCGGTACAACGAGCTTGTGGACTTCTTCTACGGCAAGCGGCTGCACCGACAGGCGCTGGAGCTGCTCAAGCGGTTCGGCGAGGGCGAGGAGCCTGACGAGCGCGCGCCGTCGCTGCACGGCCCGGCCAGGACGGTCGGCTACCTACAGAATCTGCCGCCCGAGATGATCGACCTGATCCTCGAATTTAGCGAATGGGCGCTGCGGCGCGCGCCCGACCTGGCCATGGAGATCTTCCTGGGCGACACCGAGAACGCCGAGACTCTGCCGCGCGAGAGGGTCGTGCGCTTCCTGGACGCCATAGATACGCGCCTCGAGGTCACATACCTGGAGCACATCATCAACGAGCTGAACGACCTCACGCCCGAGTACCATGAGCGCCTTGTCGATCTTCTGGTGAAGCAACTCAAGGGCGCCGACCCGCGGGACGGGCGGGACGCGGAGTGGGAGAAGGACATGAACAGGCTGCTTGGGTTCCTCAAGGAGTCGAGGCAGTACAGCCTGACCAGGGCTTTTACTTTACTCAAGGGTGATGGTGAGTTCCGCGCGAGCACCTTGCATGCACTGTCGGCCGCAGATTCTGACTAGTATCCTCGTACAGATCCGGCTTTCTATGAAGCCCAGGCTATTGTCCTTAGCAACATGGGCGAGGACAGACAGGCGCTCATGATATACGTCTTCAAATTGCAGGACTATCACAAAGCAGAAGAGTATGTTCAGCCGTTGCCTCGCTTATTTTCATTTGCACGTCTGACACTGGCGATCTAGATACTGCAATCGCGTCCACTTATCCAAAGAGACAACGACACCAAGGCCGCCGTCCTCCGGCGCAACAGGCCCCGCGGGCGCATTCAAAGCACAGAAGCCTTCCCCAGTGTACGAGGATAAGAATGAGGACTCAGGCCCATCCATCTACCAGACCCTGTTGTCACTGTACCTCAACCCCCCGCCGCCGCACAAGCCGAACCTCCCGCCCGCGCTCAGCCTGCTGTCCAAGCATGGCTCTAGGCTTCCCGCGGCGTCGACGCTGTCGCTGATCCCGGACATGCTGCCGGTGTCGGACCTGGAGTCATACTTCCAGGGCCGGATCCGCTCGGCCAACTCGGCCGTCAACGCGAGCCGGATCATCGCGGGGCTGCGGCAGACGGAGCTGGTGGCCAGCCAGGCGCTGCTGCTCCTGGGTGACGGGGTGCCGGGCGGGCAGGGCGGGCGTAACCGCAGGGTGATCATCAGCGACGAGAGGGTGTGCGGCGTGTGCCACAAGCGCCTGGGCGGCAGTGTCGTCGCCGCGCTGCCCGACAACTCCGTGGTGCACTACGGGTGTCTGAACCGGAGCCAGAGGGCCTTCTCGTCGGCAGCCACGGGCGTGGGGTCCGGCGAGGGCATGGGCATGAGCGAGAGCGTGCGTAAGGCGTCGACCTGGTCTAACGCGCCCGTGAGCACGACGACGGGGCCGTGGAAGACCGGGAGGAGCGGGGGAGGTTGGGGAACTAGTCCGCGGGCAGGATTTGACGGCTGATGGACGGTCGGACGGAAGGTATGTATGGCATGTAGTATCCGGTGGCGCATAGCATGGTCGAGGAGCATTATAGCAATACCCATCGTGCTTCTTTTCTTTCCTTCCATCCTCTTCGGTATGCGCAGCATTGATGCTTCAGTCCTCTTGCACCTCCTCCTCGCCGTAGTTCTGCTCCTCCTTCGCATCGTCGACCGCAGGCTTGCCGTTCTTGCCGGCCTCCTTGGCCTTGTCCTCCTCCATTCGCTGGGTAAGCTCCTTGTTGACCTGGTCCTGCATGGTTGCCACGGCCCTGCGCAGGTCACTCAGGTACTTGGTCTTGTCTGGGACGGTCGGGTTCACGGTGCCAGATGGGGGTGCTTGCAGCTCGTGGGTGGTGGTGAAGGGGGCGTTGGTGGGGGATGAATAGGTCCCGGTAAGGGACATCTTCTGGCTGTTGCCGGCCATGGTAGGTCGTCGAAGGGAGAAATAGATAGAGAGGAATACAGCTGTCGCGTTGGCCACACGGTTGTCCGTCTGAGCGTTGCAGCTTGTTGTGCGTGACAAGGTCAAGGGAACAAGATAGTAATGAAGGCAATAACAAACCTTGCGAAGATCGTCAGTGGGCGCCTGGGGAGGTACCTTGGGGAATGTTTTCCACGAAGCTTTCCTAGGCTGAATAGTGGGGTATTGTTGAGAGCAGCAGCGCCAGAGCAGGGGTCCCGGTGTGAACACCAAGGAATGGGGGATGCGGTCATCGGCGGGATCCCTTGCCTCTGCCTCGACAAGGGGTTAAATGGGCGAGGATCGTTGATGGATTTCGCGGGTGGTCGCAGCCCCAAGGCCACACGGACGGGTTGCCCGCCTCCTACTAAGACTCCAACCACCGCATCTAAACGAGCCTAGACAAGACGACTAAGAACAGAGCCGCACCACTTCACAAGTCGCACGAGTCTCTTCTTCTTTCTTCCTCTCTCTGATCAGCCCGGAGAGCGATCATCAAACGGGCCCATCGGTCGATCTGCACCCGCCGGCATCCTGCGCCCAATGCACCGAGGCATAAATCAAGACGTCGAGTCGAGACGCTGGTGATCTGGGACGAACGGCGCGCCCGACGCCTGGCATCTGATACCCGACACCTCGCCTGCCTGCCCACCGGCCAAGATGTAACAGCTCTCTCGCATGTACTGGTCCCGAACGCCGTCCCGCGAGAACAAAACAAAATGCAGCCAGCACGACCCCAGCTGGGGGGTGGCAGGGCCCCTGGGAGCTTTGCGCCCCTGCCTCGAAACGAGCCGAGCCAGGGCAACAACACATTCAACAGCAACCCAAACGCCAACGCAACCAGCAACAACTCCAGTGTCAACAACAATAATAACAGGACTCAAGGCGACTCGCAATCCTTCTACTCCTCGGGCGTTAATGCTGCTGCCGCCGCCGCCGCCGCCGCTTCTGCAGACCTGCCACCACCTCAGCGGCCGCGAGTGCGACGGGTCGAATCATCCTCGAGCGAAGACTCCATCTCCATACATATCGCGAAAGCACGCAGTCCTACGTCACAGTACAACCCACAGTTCCCACAACAGGCACCATCGCCTGCGCCTGGCTCGTCCACCCCCTCCTACACACAGTTCACGACCGCCCACTCCAATTCCAGCGCCGCCAGCCTGCAAAACTTCTCTCGCCCGACCCCATCGCCCCTCGCCAACGCCGCCGCTGCCGCCGTCGCAGCGAGGTCAGTGGCCGGTAGCCATGACCCACAACTCCGCAACGCTTCGCCTCTGACCTTGCCTCCATCCACCGCGAGTAACAACGGCATGAGCAGACCTCTAGGCCATTCGCGCAAGCACTCGCAGAACGCCGGTGTCTTCGAGCCGTCCTTGCCGTCTATCTCCACATCGAATCTATCCTCCTACGGCGCTATGTCTCAACAATCACCCAGCCAGCGCGACCTCCCTGCGAGCCACATCGCCGCACAGGCCGCCGTCCTGAGCCACCAGCAGTCGCAGCAGATGCTGCAACACTCGAGACAGCGCTCGCAGACAGTGCCTACGCCAAGCGATCACTACGAAGCCCCACAGCCGACGGGCAAGAGAGGTAGCGGTCAGCTGAACCCCCCGGTGCTGAGCCTGACCGAGGCGAGCGCGCCGAGGGAAACAGGATTTGGCAGCCAGGGATATCACAACGGCCTACTTGGGAGCAACGCTGCCACCACGGCCGCCAACGTTGTCTTCCCCCGGTCTGGACAGACATCACCGATATCGAGCCAACTACCACCCCAGCCTCCGCCGCCGCCGCCGCCCCTGCCGGAGAAAAAGCCAGAGAAGTCGTCCAAGGTGAAACTGTTCTCTCGGCCCGGCAAGATCGGCACCAAGGGGGAGTCGAAGGACAAGCCGCTGCCCAGTCCGAGCAAGATCGGGTCCGCCCTTTCTGCCTTGCAGAGGGCCAACTTCAGCACTACCAGTCTGGACTCTACGGGCCAGTCTTTCTACAACATGGCGAATGCCTCTTCGGCGACGATACGACCCACCGATCCGCCCGCTGAGAAAGAGGCGAAGGAGAAGAAACACCACTTTTTGTCCAGGCAAAGGATCAAGCCCAAGGACAAAGATGACTACCACCTGCAGCTGTCGTCTGCAGCGAGCAACTCGCGACCAACAGACCCAAGCGCCCCGAGCAGTATCTACAATTTCAATGTACCATCCAGCCCCGGCCCGAACTCGAGCGCTTTCAACTCGGGCACATTCAAGAATATCAGTGGTCTTGACCTACGACATGGTGGGCGAGCATTGAGACACGGCCGCAAGGAGGAAAAGGCCGAGGTAAATGAATCCGTCAGCAATCCGAACGAATGGGCCGGGCCGGGAAGCTTGGGGTCCATGAACGCACACCCTATGTACCAAGAGCCGATTGACTCGGCCAAGTATGGCCTTAACAGCATGTCAATGGACGATGCCTGGCCGTATCTCAGAGCAAAACTCCTCGTTATCTTCGAGGCTGAAGAGCTCAAGTTGCCAATCGAGGACTTCAACCGCGTCGTGATATTGCACCTCCAGTACTGCATACAACGGCGGTCTCCAAATATGGTCTTGGAAGACCTTCGGGGCCTGCTGCAGACCGGGTTCCTCAGCCTCGACCGAAATCTTCTCAAGGGCGCTGAAGACCGCATGATACCCGCCTTGGTAGACGCCTGGATGGCCGTCTTCACACACATCACGCCTTACCTACAGGCGGTATTCCTGCCTCTGGACCAGGAATTCGCCGGCAACGGCACCCTCATGACGCCGGACCAGGCCCGCGACTTCTGGGGCGGCGTGATCGCCAGCTCGCCGGCAGCCGACGGCAACATCAACGTTGCACCTGCGTCGGCGGTACTCGACATACGCACCCTAGTGCTCACGAGCTTCCGGGACGTGGTGATCCTGCCGCGATACGAGAAACTTAAGACCATGTTCTCGCGGCTGTCGCTCGAGTTCCTGCCGGGCATGGCGCTCGCGAGCCCAATGCAGGCCGACACCTTCATGTCCACCTCCCCTGGCGCGGAGTCGGCGCCGGGGCTCCCATTCGTGCCGCAGCAGAGACCGGGCACGGCCATGTCGCTGGACCCCTCGACGGCTAGCTACAACTCGACGTCGACGACACTGCTGGGCGACCTGGCCGCAGGCGGGCGCAGCCGGGGTCTATCTAACGTCTCGTTCGCGTCGAGCGGGGCGCACAGCAACGGCGGGTCGGACTCGCTGAACATGTCTTCGGCGCACTCGCTGCGGCCTCCGAAGCTGACGCCCGGGAACAGCAGCCTCAGCCTGGGCGGGGGCGCAGGGCCAGGGCCAGGGTCCTCGTCGACTTCGCTGCTCGGGCTGTCGCTCCGCGAGCAGAACGTCGAGGACAGCAAGCAGGTCACCGAGATGGTCGGGCGGATGCTGCAGTGCATGAGCGTGCTGGCGGGGACGGGCCAGGGCGAGGACGATGGCACGAAGTCGGTGCAGGAGCTGAGCCGGCTGCTGAAGCTCAACTGGCTCGGCAGGGGCCGCACGGGGAGGAACAGGAGGGGCATCGTCGGCGGGCGGGTCGCGAGAGGCAACAGCAACCGCGAGGAGATCAGCGTTGCTTAGGAGACCAAGGACTGATTATGACTCTCTGCCTGTTGCGAGATTCGCGCGGGCCATGCCCGTTGTATGATTACATTTGGAGTTGGCTACGTTGGGTGTGCTTTCATGGGTTTTACGAAGAACAAAAAGAGAGGGCAGGACGGAATCTGTCTTTGCTGCAAGGCGCACTGGAATACACACTTGGGGACATACCCTTCGGTCGGAAGGCTGCTTTAGGTTGGGGGAAAGACACAATGTGATTGTTTGATCAAGAAGTATTTATTCATGTCGGCATAGCTATGTAAAAATGATTCAAGTCAAGCGATGGCTGGGCTGGACAAAGTGTTTCAATCTCCATGCACCGCCGCATCCCTTCACAATGGCAAGAGCTGCCTACCACAGTCCAGCGGCCTAGTGAAACCTGGAAAACTGTGAACCCGGTCAGCATGTGTGTTGACAATGATAACGGTTTCAACGAAGAAGAGCTTTTGCTGATCAATCAGACATCCAAGGAAGAATGACCTCTCATCTGTTCACCTATAGGCTTGAATGGGAACTCGAGTGGAAACTGCGAACGTTGATGGAAATTTCATCATGCGATCAGGGAAGAGGGGGGGGGAGCGGTAAAAAAAGACGAAGTAGTACGAACCTTGGCATGTGGTAGGTCGTGTCAGACGCTGGTGAGGTTAGCATTTCAGCATGTCGAGGTATAGCAAGTGCCGAGTATTCCTGTTGTTTGTGAGGTCAGCAAATGGGCCATCACAAAGTCGCGTCGTTAAACGCTCGTGCTGAGTGGTCATGTGCAACAAAACAAGGGATCCTTCATAGATTCAGACAGAAAATACTGGCAAGTAACAGGTATCGTCAATGCAGCTTGCGAAGGCGCACGCGAGGGAACCCGAACAGACTAGATTTCTTCATGGTCGATTCAGTTGGGAAAAGAAGACGTTTGCTTAAAGTTGTCATCAAATGAAGGTTTGGGGGAGGTGCTTGTCGTTGTCTTTGGGTGCTCGGTGTGGTTGAGAAGACATGAAAAGGGCGAGAGCCTACCTGTAGTGCTGACAGTCCCGGCCCTCGAGTAGCAAACCAGGCGCGTCGGGGTCGAAAAGCATGCTGATGCTCGCCCGCTGTGCGCGTGCTGGATGCTGTCAAGAGGCGGGACGTCGCGTCGTGTTGAGACGAACGCAGGAAGAGGAAGGTTGGTGGTTGGTGGTTGGCGAGAAGGTGAACAGAGGTGGTGAAGGTTTGCTGCGATGAGGCTGAAATTTTTATAGCATTCGGCGGTCGGGTGGGACCTTTATGGAAGTTGAGGGAAAATCTTAGCTAGTGTCTAGCGCTGCGAGATTGTCATACCCACCTGCTGATCTCGGCCTGTATTGGCTGGGCCGGAACCCTGTCGGGCCGGGTCGCAAAGTTATGGCTGTCAGGACGGGGTCAGAGTCTTTTCAAGTCTTGCCCAGGAAAGAGGGCAAGACTAGATGTTTTAGTTGCATCCACTGCGGTAGGTGCATATCAGGAGACGGCGGCACTAGCGTGGCCTGGTCAGGAGCCCAAACGGATCCCGTCATGTCCAGGGTACCCGGGCGGTCTGGTCCGGGCCATCTAGGAGCTGTCGAGGAGAACTAGACTGGATGAGAATTGCCGCGGTCAGCAGTAAGCTAACTCAGCATCTGTTCGGGCGGGATAAGGCTCCCAACCGTGCTGCGGCTACTGATAGGTAGCCAGGTGCATTATGAGGTGAGGCAGATTGCCTGGTTCAGTAGACAGGCAGACTGTCAAAAAAGTCGGCGGCGACTCGACTCGACGGGACGGGGGCAAAGGGGCGTTGGCTATTTCAACAATCTGACTGTCAGAGGGCCGGCATCACGCGCCCGTGCCCTGCCCTGCGGGGAGTCCCGTGCTCTATGAGTGGACAGCTCAGGGACTTCTGAGACGGCATACGGAGAGGTCTGGCCCCCTTTTCCTGCATAATAAACTCTGCCAGCCCTCTATCTGCATCTTTATCATCGCGATATGCGACGGTTGAAGGTCATGTTGTTGCTGTCGCTGCTTGCTTGCTGCCGGGACTTGGTCAGAAAAGTCGGGATTCCGGATCGGAAGACCTTTTTATTAATTGGGATCAGAGTCTGATGCTTTTCTCTCTGCCCGCTGTCCTCGGTCGGGGGTGTTCTGGTCTTCTGCTCTCTGTGTGCTGATTATATTTTTAGCTATCCAAAGACAAGGACCTGTCGTGGTATTTGCTTCCTTCCCCTTCTCTTTTCGCAGGGCTATGAGGAAAGTCTGCAGAAGAGCTGAGCAACAGTCTGACCGGTCCACTCACCCTCCTGCTGTCAGCCACCCAGCCAGAACAGCAAACCCCCCGCCCCGCTAGCCACATATTCGATTGGGCAATCGTCGGCCATCCGCGCATCGGCTTTGGGCTTGGCCTTCCCCATCCCATCGCCTTTTTTGGAGCACCCACGTTGTGCAGCTGCACCGCATCTCCCTCTACCTTGCCATAGAGGGTCCCCCCCCCAATCTTGTCCCCGTCCCTCCTTGCTCTGCCCGTGGTCCCCTGGCAGCTCTGCTGTCTCCAGTCCCAGTCCCCGTCCAGTCCAGTCCCGGCCCAGTCCAGTCCCAGACACGTCGATCCGCTGCACCAGCCTCGACCGTCGACATCCTGCACCTGAACCTGCACTGCACCTTGGAAATCCCACCACCCCCCCGACTGCTGCCACCTCTGCTGCCCACCGCCGCCCACCCACTCTCCCACTTCACGACCGGCTTCAAAACAGCCTTGCTCTGTCGTGCTGTCGTGTCGCTCGGCCACCGCTGCTCCTCGTCCCCACTTGCTGTACCGGCCTGGGCAATTGCAAATCACACACGCACACTTTGGGTGCAGCACGGCACGCCCTATTGCTCCCCAGACATCAATCAACCTGGTCCCAACGTCCGTCAGCCACCCGCCGTCCGTTTGATTCCCGCCGTGTGCCTTAATCATCCGTCCTTCCTTGTTCGGTTTGGACCCAGCCCTGCCAACCCGCATCCCGTCCTCGTTCGATATAATCCACGGCGATCACTCGCTCCTCGCGCCGCCGTCCTCTGCTTCGCGATTG
Organism: Diaporthe capsici; assembly: GCA_013364905.1. Lineage (NCBI taxonomy): Eukaryota > Fungi > Ascomycota > Sordariomycetes > Diaporthales > Diaporthaceae > Diaporthe > Diaporthe capsici. Next base: position 454,169 of record WNXA01000006.1, on the reverse strand, counting down.
TGCCGACGATCCTCCGCGACCGCCTCCAGAGTCCCCGTCGCATCGACGCGACCCGCCGCACGCCCCCGACTGTCCGCCATTGGTGTTGGTGTTGGTGACTGCGCCCGCTGCGAAAAAAGTCGGCCCCGGTCCATCAATCGCCCGCCCTCTGCCCCCTTCCCTCTTGCAAGAGCCAGCGCATGCGACTCTGAGAGCACAGGATAGGCACGACGTCCATAGCCACGCCGCGGAGGGTCGAAGATGATGGCAAGCATGCAGGTGCCGCAGAACTTCCCACATCCTGGTGGCATGCAGCACCCCGGTGTCCCTCCCGGCCATCATATGGCTCCAGGCATGGCTCACAACCCCAGCCAGCCCGGCTCCCAGCCCGGAATTCCACACCACCTCGCTCACCAGATGGCCGTCTCCGGCGCTGGCGGTCAGGTAAACCCAGCCCTCATGGGCGCCGGAATGCCCCCCGGTGCAAACGCCCACGCCATGCAGCATTTAAACCCCAACGTCCAGCACATGTTCCCCCAGCAGCCCGTGACCCAGATGAACTGTGAGTGGCCTTGTGCGCGACGAGCCTCGCCTCCCCCCCCCCTCCTTCCTCCCGCCCTCAGATTGCGTCTGGGCTGACCTCAATTGCCTCAGATGCAGCCGCACAACAGCACATGCAACAACAGCGCCTCCAGGCACTGCAACAGCAGCAGAGACAGATGATGGCGCAGCAGATGTACGGTAACATGCCAGGAGGTATGCAGATGATGGGCAACATGCAGATCAATCCCGCGCAGATGGCACAGTTCCAAGCGATGCAGCAGAGGCAGATGGCAGCTCGTCAGCAGCAGGCGCCAAACCCACAACAACAGGTAAGCTTTCACCCCCATCGACAGCACTCGGTCGCCACTCTCTACACGTCGCAGGCGATCTGACCTCGGCATACACAGGCCCTCCTGGCGGCGCAGCAGCAGCAGCTGATACAGGCACAACACCATCAACAACAGCAGGCGGCAAATCAGCAGATGGCTCAGGGGCAACACCCGAATCAGCCCGGCCAGATGAACACTCAGCAGATCAATCTCGCCCAACTCCAGGCAATGCACCAAGCCCAGCAGGCTCAGCAGCAGCAGGCTCAGCAGCAGCAGCAGCAACAACAGCAGCAGCAACAGCAGCAGCAACAGGCTCAGCAGCAGCAGCAGCAGCAGCAACAAGCCCAGCAGCAGCAGCAGCAACAGCAACAAGCCCAGCAGCAGCAGCAACAGCAGCAGCAGCAACAACAACAACAACAAGCCCAGCAGCAGGCCTCTCACCAAACTCCTCCCCAACAGCAGCCACAACAGCCGCAAGCCCAGCCTGGGCCACCTCAGCCAACACCTCAGCAGCAGATGGGACAGGGCGGACCTGCGCAAGCTAACGGCCCTCAGCCGAACCAGGGCCAGCCACAAGGTCCGAACCAGGCCCAGCCGAGCCAGCAGCAGCCTTCGCAGCCTCCGCAGCCAGCTCAGCAGCCGCCCCAGGCGCAAGCTCAACCAAACCAGCCACAGGCTGCACAGCTGGTCGCTGCGCAACACCAGGCTAGTATGATGGCTCAGGCGCAGAAGCGCGAGGGTATGAAAGGGCACTGTTTGCTTCGGCTTATGAACTTCCAGGAGCATCTGAGTGGCTACTCATCCGTAAGTCCTGGGGTGTTGTGATTCACTAGTTTCGGCATGGAGGCTAACTCTTCAGTTACAGCAAGCAAAAGATAAAGACATTGCACACTGGCAAGAATTTGTGCATCGTTTCTTTTCTCCTAGGGGTATATACCGGACCAATGTCCGCAATAAAGCGGACACGGAGGCTTCAGGCGACAAGCAGGTAGAGATGAACTTCCCGGCGATCCCGCACTACTTCCAGGCCAGCGGCGCGTCCAAGATAGAATTGCAGCTCGGTCAGGGGACGACAGACAAGCCATTGCCGGGTGACTGCCATTTCATCGAGAACAGCAACGCCAGTGTCACAATGTGGTTCGAGACATCACACGTAGGTCTTCTCTGGCTCTCCATCCTTGAATCGCTTACTTAACATCTCTTTAATCAGGTGGTACACATTGGCAACCTCCGTCTCCAGTTTGACGCCGAGTCGAAGATCGATCTGTTCGAGTTTGTGTCAACAGATCATGATGAGTATGTCTCGAGGACCGTGGTCGTTGATGGCGCGAAGCCCAACCACCAGTGGATCAAGGAGTGGCGCACGGTCAACTCGGAAAACTCACAAGCGTCCCCTGAAATGAGCAAGAAGAGCAAGCCCCGACCGAAGAAAAGCCCTCAGAATCCGCCCCCAGACCTCGACATCCCCCATTCCGCCGTCAAGCATGGTGTAGGGATCACGGAGCAGCAATATCAATTCCTAGAGGTACTGAATCCAACATCTACTTTGTAGCTTGGATCGACACTAACGTAGGGGCCGACAGATTGTCGAGGTCATGGGCACGATGAACCCCCTATTCCAAGCTGCCCATCAGCATCCGACCATGAGCGCCTACCAGGTCTTGGACGATTATGTTTCAAACCAGATCCCCCAGCCTGGTGCACCGGCCATGAACGGTCAGGTCATGCCAAACGGTCCGCGGACCCCAAGTTTCGGCCAGTTCCCAATGGGCGCGAGCCCTCATGCCGCGCATCTCCAGCTGCCAGGCTCACCGCATGTTGGCAGCCCGGCAGCGGGTGCAATGCAGGCACCCGCCATGGCAATGCAACACAGCCAGCAGGGGAGCAGCTCGAACGCTAGCGCCACTACGTCACCAGCCGGTCAGAAGAGGAGACGCCCTTCTGGTGTAAAGGTTGAGGAAGACGCCTCCGGAAATGCGCCCACGCCATCAGCTGCCGGTGGCGTTCCGCAGGTCAACGGGGTTGCCGGCAACAAGACCAAGCCTCCGACGCCCAGGATGCAGAAGAGGATGAAAGGTAACCCAGCATAGAACGAACTGCTGGCAAGCCCATTGCAAGCGGCTCGAGACGGGAGGCGGGACGCAGTGTAGAATGGGCGAAGCGGCGTCGTAACAGGCTTCGGGGACCTTGGGTTCTTGGGCATCCTCTTCGGCCGGCGTTTGAATACTTACCAAGCATGGCGGCGGCATATCCAATATCATGACCGGCGTTCGGCATCACCACGTCTTTTATTTAATCAGCCGTTTCCCCCGCCAGGACCCGATTCGAAGCCTAGTGGGGCACAACACAGCCGAGGACTCACGCGTTGGCCTCGTCAATCGGAATATCGGCTCAAGATTTGAGGCAGCCTCAAAAGATGACTTATCTGATAACCATGGTGGCGCCCCACGAACTGCCTTCAGCCTCGACGCAACGACGCAGAGCTTACTACGGAGTTAGCGAGGGCAGTTGCGGACCTCGAAGGCTGCAAAACTTCCTGCTCTGCCCCGAATCGGTCGGCAGAACGTTTATGCAACCCATCAAAAGGCACCAGCAGGCCTTCAGCGCAATATATCACGATAACAGCAACGTTGCTGTCAACCCTTGGAGAACGACACAAAACACAAGGGCGCCAATGCAACACGAATGATAATGAGAACCCAGTGCTCTCCAACCGAGAGAGCCTTGGTACGCTGCTACTTGTACGATAATCCCTGGGGAGGTTTACTGCTTTTGTGGCGTTCATTGGCGACATACAACCCCAATTACTTGTTCGCGCTGCATAATCATCAACGGGAGAAAATAATCTTTTTTCTATTTTTGGACAGTTGGTCATGTTTTCGGACTGGGGACGACGCGAGGCTGAGATGTGCAGCAGGGCGGTTGGCCAAAGGTCCCCCGAAGAAAAGCAAATCACGGTCGCTGGTGTTAACGGGAATTCTGGGTATCTTAATGGGTATCGTGGGGTTATTTTATTGTTTTCATACGTGGTTGATCTCTACTTGTTCAGGGCTCGGCGTCGGTGTGGGCTTTTGGTAGCAATGATGTCTTCAGTAGTAGCCGCTTGGACGAGGTTCGTTCTGATCAGAGCCATGGAAAGAAAGTCAATCATACCCAAATTCAACATAACAAGCTTCTTCGTCTTCTCTGCTTCGTCTGTGGCTGTCTCAGCCAGACAATCGCCAAGTAAGGGTGAGCGAGTCCATCCGCTTCACTTTAAGCCCGGAACGCCGGAGCAGAGTGTTCCCAAGCGCTGCCCCTGAGACTCCATGCGATATTTCTGTACATTATCAAGCCCCTCAGGTAAGCTTGGCAATACCGAGACCTGTCGAGGGGAACACACAGCTTGCTCAAGCGATGCCCCGGTACGATTGAGCTGCGCTGTCTGCTACTGTTTTACACAATGGATGTCTTCTGTTTTGCAAAAGCCATAATTACAACTCGGGTGCAAGCATAAAGGAAATCCGCATGAGTCGACTTTGGAGTACTAGGACGGATGGAATCCTCATCCGAATAGTAGTCGGACCCTTGTTATCTGTTGTCCGCATCTGCCATGTCCATCAAAAGGTAGTCAACTTCGCAGAATAATCCGAATGGGCGAGAAGTGAGCTTGCATGGGAGGCGAATAATGTCGAAATTCAAGTCAGTATTCTTGAAATTTTGGGCAGGAAACATGGGAGTGCAACATTATATCCGACGGCAGGATATGGTATACCATGGCCTCTGTAAGAGTGGCACAACTATCTCTAGCCGTGGACTTGCTAATTTCTTGTGCTGATTACAATTATATCTGTGACGGCAGGGTATTTCCAATACCTAATTCCTTTCACCGCATGATGAACACGTGGCCACAGCATGCCCAAATGGGAGACAGCTCCTGTATCAAAGATGCTGACCAGATGCTCGAGAGCAACTGTGTGATGTTTACAACTACAGACCAGTCGCTTCGCAGTCTCGAGAAGACACAGTCGTAGGCATGCTTTCATGGCCTCTGCCTCTCCGGTGGTGAATACTGATGCCGGAGATTTGTCCTTCCCACAGCGATAGTAATATGGTTTGGTTCACCCCCGACTGTTTAAATGGATTTCCATGTGACCCCAAATTGCCTTGGCCAATATCACAGTCGCACCACAGACCTTGAAAGGTGCCGGGTCAGCATATGGCGTGTGAACAAACGTATCTTCATGCTGTGAAGAGTAGACCGGCATCTGCTAGGTGGATGAGATTGATGCGGACACTCTCACCTGCCTAAACATGTTCCCTGAGCTCTTTAAAATGTCGAACAAAGTGAGCGAGAAAATGATGGGTTTCTGGGACTCGTAACATCAATTACATACATAATAAGACTCGATGTTTGTGCAGTGCTTCGATTTGCACACAAACTATGTTGAGTGGAAGGGAAAACTCGGGGCCTTGGCGACGTTTCCCTGGGGCGCGGATGGGATCTTGAAAAATAAAGGCCATGATTCCTATTTGTCTTGTTCATAGCTTCTCACAAATAACCCAGCTTTCCCCACATAGTAATACGTGAGTAGTTATCCTTCGAACTGCGCCCATGCACCTCAGCCTTTTCCTCATGAAGTTAGGTGCCGTTGCTTTTATTAGGAGACGCTACAAAAGATATGCGAACATCCTTTTGAGCCCTAGCTGAACATAACTGTGCCGAGTCCCTTGGAGAGCTCTCGAGATCAACATGAAGCTTCTCTAAAATATAACAGGCTTTGCCCCATGACAGCTTGTACTATGTGTGAACAGCACCGGGCAGCTGAATACCAGAGCACCTGAAATCAACCGAACAGCCAATATTTCTTATTGCCATCACCGGAGTCAAACCATAGCCGGCATTTCATGGCCTACCCGTCGCTGTCTCATACAAGCATTTGCCAGCAACATCAGAAATAGTATGTGATCATGCTGAAATTGAGTGTATGCTGGCTCTCTGGAGCACAGTGCTGGCTTACCATAAAATGGTGTAGTTGATAAATCTCGAGTCGTAACTAAACCAGCATGCAGATGAGCTCGGTGGGTGGAATAGAAGATATAACAATACCAGATGAGACTCGTCATTATCAACTGATAGTATAACTTCGAACTTGACCTTTCTTACAGAGCCTGATATGCAAGGCATTTACTCCACGCGGTGACTGCGTAGATACCTGAAGGGGTACACCATCCCTCCGTATATCGGTGAGATTCCCAAGTCATTTTCTCGAAATCGTGATTTCCCTGTTCTTCAGGAAGGCTTCCCACAACACGACACGGTATACTGTGTGCACCAAAACCCGTAATCTATATGAAATGGCAGGTGTAGCCTCGTAGCAACATCACCCGTTGTGCAGCCCTTGTGGAGCGGTTGAGCCCCAGTTGTTGCGTGAACAAAGAAATCACGCACACTGCCTCGGGGTACATCACAAGGCTACACGCTGCAGAGTTCGTTGTGCTCCTCAAACAGTCCACCTGACATGAGACCGATTGACGCAGCACAAGGCAAATAAAGGGCTTCTTGGGACGGGAGAAATCCGAGGTTCATGGCACGTCGCCGGCCTTTGAATCATCATTTTGAGAACGGGTACGTAGCAGGAATAATCGTCAAATCCAGCGTGCGCACTTGGTACCAACACACCTAAGCACCAAAGATTTCTTGATGTGAGTTGAACTGTGCGGCAGTAGAAGCAGAATAGCTCAGCAACTGCAAAGCAAGCGAGACTTTGATTCTAGAGCGTCATGAGGGAGAACAACAAAAAAGCAAAACAATGTCGTCAAAGCGATCAAATTCGGAAAAATACCAGTTAAGTAGTGAGACCGGGAGAGCGGGACCGTACGCGGTTAACAATCAGAGGGGGCACAGAACACATGTCCATCGCCTCTGCCGGCCGTCCAAACCCTCCCCCTTGGGAATCTCGGACTTCCACGAGCTCCTCAGCTGCCAGATAATATCACTCAGCGTAAATCCATCCAGTCCCTTACTGATCGATCCCAACCCGAAACGCCCCAGAGTCGCCTGAAAAGTCATGTCAAGGTATCATTCTGCCGAGATGCAGGTGCGAGGCTGCTCCAGCAGAATCAGATCGACTCGAAGCATCCGAAGGTGTTCTCGCCTGAATACGTGATGTATAGGAACCTGTATTTGGAGGCATGCCTTGTCAGCTCGGTCCGTGACGGCGCAAAAGGGGGGGTTTAAGAAAGGGGGGGGGGCGCGTACCCATCTTCGTCCTTGTGCTCTTCGTAGATAGAGGACATGAGCGCGGCTGTTGGTGGGAGGACCTCGTCGACAAAGATGAAGATTGCCTTGTCGGGGGACAGCTTGATGCGCTTGCGGATGACGTAGACGAACTGGCCGACTGTCAAGTCTGCTGGCACCAGATACTTCTTCTTGTCGATGGTAGCAATGTCACTCTTCTCGACCTTTTCGCAGATAACCTGGAGGAACAAGCATGTCAGCTGTTGCTCGGTGGGAAGCGAAGGCGGGGACAGGCAGCAGTGGCGGCGGCGGCGGCGAGTATCTCGGGGGTTGCCCAAGGCGGTTGGTGGCCGGAGTGAGGATGTTGTGGGAAGTACTTACTGGGATACGGTCAAGATACTTCTGGCGAATACGCTCGGCCTCAGCCTTGCGCTTCTCGAAGGGGTGCTCGTCCTTGAACTTGGATCGCATTTTGGTGGTGGTGGGTGAGGTTGTCGCGCGGATGCGGTGTGATGGTGCTGGTTGTAGTGAGTGCGTCTGTCTGTCTGTCCGGTGTCCGGGGTCAGCACTTTTGAAGCGATCTGGAGTGCAGGCAGGAAGTATGACGAGGGCTTACGGTCAAGGAGAAGGCTGCGATGGCGTTGATGATGGAAGAATAAAGGTGTAAGTTCTAGGATGAGTTGCGTGAATACGTTGGCGGGCTGGCGCCTGTGACCAAGGCGCCCCAGGTTGCCGGAATGGATGAATGGTCAGCCAGCTAAGGCGTGACGGAAGAGGCGGGGCTGGGATCAATGACTAAAGGGATGGGCAGTCCTCACTATCTAGACGGAAGCTTGAGTCCTAGTGCTACTGTTAGTGGCTTCGGGCTTGCACGCTGCAGCTTGTACCTCGCAGCTCTGGGGAAGGCGGTGTCCCTTATCAGTTGACCGAAGAGACGGAGGCACCTGCAGCCTGGGGTGGACATGGGGGCCCCTCAAGGGGACCAAGGGGCAAGAATGCCTGCCTCCTGCCTCCTTCCCCATCCCACGTGAACACGGTCATTCGGGAGACCTGACCGGAAGCAGGGTGCCACCTGGAACGCTTTTGTTCTCATGGGGTCGTTCCATTAGTATGCCTAGGTATACTACCCAGGTATCGAACTGTGCTTGTTCTGCCCCGCGGCTCCCTCCAACCACGGCCACCGACCGAGGGGAAGAGCAAAGAAGGCAAACAATGCCCACGCAGATCTCGGATGACGACATGTCCCTTTCTCCCCCTTATCGGCCGTCCCAGTCTCTTATCAGAATCTGGCTGAAGCCTGATGCTTGTTTCTTTGCGGCATGTCTGCATGTCTGCATGTATGTAGAGCAGCAGCTAGTCTGGATAGGTAGATCTATCTACTGGGTATATCTGTAGTCTTGTTCGGGGATCGCGAGCCCCTCTACCTCTTACTTATGTCCACCTCATCCTTGGCTGATGAGTCCCGGCCCCTGATGACTGATGACCCGTGAGCCGGATCAAGCCGGCCTCGCTCGAGTCTGCTGTCGAGGAGAAAAGTCACCCCACAGAATACGGCGCATCTCCCCGGAACCAGGCGGGTTGACGGGGATGGAGCCGTACCTCGTTCTGCCCTGGGCGGTTACTCCAATGCACCTCGGGTTCGCCCATCCCTCGAACCATGATCATCGCTGGCGGGTTGCTCGCAGAGGCCGCGAACCAGCCAATCACGACTGACTCGGAGCTACAGGGTGAGCTGAGCTCATGCGGCGGCGTAGCACCACATCTGCCCATCGCAAATAAGCCCCGGCCAACATCTGATTTAACCACGCCGGCCATTCTTCCTAGCCCGCCCTAGACCTGTCGTTCTCGACAAAAAACTTCCAGCTACTCCGCCAGTGGCCTCACAATCGTCGCTGCCGTGCTGACCGGGCCCCATCCACCAGATCCTCTCGATATCTGGCCTCAGCAGTATAACTGCCCCTTCCAGCCGCAATGGCCGCGAGAAGTAGGGCCCTCCGCGCGACAGCGGAGGGCTTCTTCACTTCCAGAGTCACCTGTGCCAAACGCATATCCCCGAGCTTCTTCACGGCCACGACACGCAGAGCTTCTTCCGACTCGTTGGCTGCCCAATTGACCAGCCCGGCCTCTTCCAGGTACTCGTACTGGGCAGCATTCTCAGGCGTGGCCCTCGTCTCCACGGCCCTCATCACAGCAGTACGGACTCCCCCATGAATTGATCCAGCACCTGCGACGTTGAGGAACACCGGCTCACTATCTCGCGGATGCAGCTTGCCAGGGAACCCACACAGCTCGACACCATGTCCCTCCCTGAGCGCGATGCCCTCGCCAAGCGCGAATCCGGCGTGACAGACCAGTCGCCCATGCGCCTTCGCATGGAGAAGTTTATCAAGGAACAACAGCAGGAGATCATCAAGGGCCTGGGCGAGGTCGACGGCTGCAGGTTCCAGCAGGACGAATGGCAGCGCAAGGAGGGCGGCGGCGGCATCACATGCATCCTTCAGGACGGCAATGTCTTCGAGAAGGCCGGCGTCGGCGTCTCGGTCGTCTACGGCGCCCTCCCTAAGGGTGCTATCGAGAAGATGCGCGCAAACCACAAGAACATCGGCGGTGACGGCGAGATACCGGAGAAGCTGGAGTTCTTCGCCGCAGGGCTGAGCCTGGTTGTCCACCCTCGCAACCCCATGGCCCCGACAGTGCACCTGAACTACCGATACTTCGAGACGGCGAACCCTGATGGGAGCTCGAGTTCGTGGTGGTTCGGCGGTGGCGCGGATCTGACGCCGTCTTACCTGTTCGATGAGGACGCCATTCACTTCCACAAGACGCTCAAGGACGTGTGCGACAAGCACAACAAGGACTACTGGCCCAGGTTCAAGAAGTGGTGCGATGAGTACTTCTACAACAAGCACCGCGGCGAGTCCCGCGGCGTGGGCGGCATCTTCTTCGACGACCTGGACGAGACGGTGGCGGACAAGGAGAACCTGTTTGCCTTCATCCAGGACGGGCTGCAGAGCTTCCTGCCGGGGTACATCCCCATCATCACCAGGCGCAAGGACATGCCCTTCACTGAGCAGGAGAAGGAGTGGCAGCAGATCCGCAGGGGCAAGTACGTCGAGTTCAACCTGGTGCACGACCGTGGAACTGCCTTCGGTCTGAACACACCCGGCGCGAGGGTCGAGAGTATCCTCATGAGTCTGCCACTTACGGCCAGCTGGAAATATATGTACGCGCCTCCAGGGCCCCGAGAGGAGAGGCTGACACAGATCTTGAAGGAGCCCAAGGAATGGGTATGAGGACATACAGGGGCGAGATGTCTCATAGATTCTGTGCTGTCCTGCAAAAGCAAAAGCAAAAGATAGACAAGAAAATATTGATGACCATACAAATCCATTTATTGTGCTGTATTTCTTGAAGGGCGGCTCAGAGATGCGATGTACAGCAGAGTCGAGATTGGCTGTCTGCCCTGGCGAATTATTAAGGCGTAGACCCAACTAAGAACTTCGCAACCTCGACGACCAGACATGTGAATGAGTGGTTCAACCTTCAAAACCCATTACTGCTCCATGACCAGAACACATGTTCACACCATGCCGTAACCTACAAGGATATAAGCCAGGTCACAGCAGTGATCCCAAATGGCCCGCAAACCCACCCGAGCAGCAACATGTCCTCATCGCCACCTGCCCTTCCCACACCAAGGCAGCTCCTCACCTCGATTTTGAACCAGATCTCCCAGATACCAGAGCCCACGGCGCCAGGCCCAGGAGATGCACCGGCGCAGAACAGCAGCATAGTGACCAGGACCGACTCGTTCCCCGAGCGCGCGCGTGAGCCGCCGACGAACCCCCTCAGGCTGATAGACACCAGGCACCGGCCGCTCTTCACCACGCTGCACGTGCTCTTCCCTTCCCTCCTGCTGCCGGCGCTGGACCTGTTGGACAGGGGGCTCGTTGCGCGCCTGGTGAGCCCGGGGGAGGCTGCCACATCCGTTCCCGCCGAAGGAACTCACCTCGCGCACCAGGAGGAGGGGTCCCACGGGACTCAGCAGGAGGACAGCGGGGGCTCGCAGGTGCGAGATTCTACGGCGGCAGCAGCACCACCACCACTGCAACCATCAGTGTACCTAGTCCGCTCAGCACAGAAGCCGACGCGGCGACCCTACGGCGTCGGCGGCGACGCACCAGGGACGACAGCCGCACCCGCCACCACCACCAGCAGTAGCCAGAGGACCTACGTCGTGCACACCACGGCGTGGAACTGCACGTGCGCGGCCTTCGCGTTCTCGGCGTTTCCGTCCCTCGCGGGCGCGCCCACCCTCCTGGGCCAGGGACAGAGTGGGCCGGAGGACCCTATGTCTGCGATCACCATCATGGATGACGGCGACGACGCAGAGGAGGGCAAGGAAGGAGAGGGGAGGGGGCCGTGGCAGTTCGGCGGGGTCAGCTTCGACGGCTGCACGGGCGAGGGCGGCGTGCCGCCGTGCTGCAAGCATCTGCTGGCGTGTGTCGTCGCCGAGCGCTGGGGGTGTGGCCTCGGGAGGTACGTGGTCCGGAGGGAGGTGGAGAGGGATGAGATGGCGGGTGTGTTTGCAGATATCTGATCTACAGCACGAACTGAGTGCTGTAGGGTTGGATGACGGTGTCTTCGACACAGATGGGCGTGGGAAGGATACTTGGCTAAGAGCAACTTGCATTTACACACCAGAGGGTATCATGGGTATTCAGGCAAGGCGTATGTTCACACGGAATGGGGAGTTTGAGGTCTTTGGCTTGCTGTTTTGCTCATGGCATATGATTCTGGCCGGGCGCTCCGTCGGTTTCTTGTCATGAACCTCACGGGCCGTCCCAAAATATTAACAAATCCGTGCTCCCACAGCCGCGGATCAGTCACTTTTCTATGTCGTCCTGAACTCGTACAATGCGTCATGATCCCTTGCGCGCCGGCCCTATTCCCCTTTCCGTTTTCTGGTGCTCTATTTCTTCTTGTCCTTTGGACTGTCATCTTTCTTCTCCGAACCCTCCTTGCTGACCTCTCCGTTCACACCGTTCGGCGCCTTGTCCCCATTCACCTTCTTGTCGCCATCCTTCTCCTTCTCCTCACCCTCTTTCTTGGCCGCGTCTTTCTCCTCCTGCTGCTGACGGTTCTGGATCTTGTTCTCGATCAGATCATGGAACGCGGTGATGGCCCGGATCAGGGAGCTCAAGTAGATGGCCATGAGCTGGTCGTTGGTCTTGACGTTCAGCGCATAGCTCAGCTCGCTCTCGCCCTTGCCCTTTGTGGGCGTCGACAGGTTCGGCAGCAGGTTGAAGACGTCCTGCAGGTTGCCCAATATGACGTGGTTCACCGGCAGCTTGCCATCGAGGACTTTCTTCAGGTACACCTGGATATTCTGCAGCCGCAGGTGGAGGCCTTGGAGGGACTGAAGTTGGTTGGTCACACGCGTAGACAGGGTACCAGCTGCGACGTCACGGATGTCACGGAGCAGATGCTCAACGCCTATCTCTTCCGCCTCCTCGGCCTCGATGATGGATGCTGTGTTGACGAACGTCTTGGATGCTGTTGTGCCGTCCTACAATTCATGTCCCGTCAGCACCACGCAAGCAAGCACAGTATGGGGTCGCAGGTCAACAACGTACATCCTTGATCTCGTCCACCGCGAAGTAGGCGTCTGTGGGCACGCCAGCCTCCTTCGGTTGTACGTCGATGATGACCAGGAGTGGGTTTGGGGTGTAGCGCTTGAACAGCTCGTTGATCTTGAGGTCGGATGCTCGCAGCTTGGGGCCCGAGTGGTACCAGCCTATTAACCTCTCGCGCGCATTGACCTTCTTGAACATCTCGTTCATGGACTCGATATAGTTGTGATCTAGGAACCAGACGGATGGGTCCTTCTCGTCCTCCTCGAAGGGGACTGTGGGAAAGTAGTGTCAGATCGCAAATGCTCCAGCACCGTGTCGCCCGGCCATCGGAACTAACCTGCGAAGCTGTTTGATACTCGCACCACCTTGCCATCGTTCTGTCCTAGTAATACACCGACGACTCGCTTGTTCTTGGATGATGTGGATGCGCCACGGTTGTAGTGATCGACGACTGACAGCAGTACGAGAGGGGCGACGCTGACTTTCCTCTCCTCCACCAGCGACAAGGTCTCTGTCGTTGTGGAAGGCATCGTGAGGGTATCGAGTGGTTGATGATGCGGCTGGGAAAGGGAGACGGGAGGTTCAAAGCTGGTGGATCGTTTGGTGTTGGTGTTGAGCAGCTGCGTAATGGCGGCTGCCTTTCGCTTGCCGTCAAGCTACCAAACGAGCAGGGGCAGCAAGCACGAGCCAAGCTTCCTGGGGGGCAGGCATCTGGCTGGATGCGCAACCCCCCCCCCCCCGTCCCTCCTCATTTTGGTCCGAACCCTTTGATCGGAAGCCAAGCACCCAAGCTAGGAGAGCAGAGGGTTGCGGGAATAGAGCAGGCATCATTAGCCCAGTTTCGTTATTGAATCCGGCTATAGACTTCAGCCAATAAATAATATTATCATGTTCTATCAGGAGTCAATGGCAAAATATGGCAGTTCAAAGTCAGAATTTGTGCTGTTAGCACACGTAAATCGGAGAATATGAAGCTTGAGGGTATCTTGCAGGACGCGGAGGCCACGGATGGACATTGTACACGGAGACATGGGACACCAGATTGACGTGGGCGGAGAAGGAAGAAGCAACCTCGAAGCGGTGTTCACCGGCTGGACTTGCTCAAGACAAATATCCAATCCGTCATGTGCTCTGCATTACCTTGGAGGTACTTCAGAACTCCCGGGATATCACACACCCGTAGTATGACGACCTCCTATCATCACACGACCGGAGAGAACTACCGGGACAGGTGTCGCCTCGACAAGCGGAGTCTACTGCCACAAGATGATGCGACAGGCACAGCTCCGCTCAAGGTATCGGTTGAGACCAGCTAAGTTGCCGACGAAGTCTACAAACAGGGCTGCTTGCTCAACCTTGACAGTTGCGTCACCAGCTCCTCAGCCTCAGTGCCTATTTCGACCTCGCGCCTTTCGTCTCTGCAAGGTCCCATACCCGCGATCCCGTAGTGGACTCCCGGGGGTCATGCGGATATGCCAGATTGCTGACCTCGCGGAGCGAGTATGCGCCGAGCCTCTCCGGTGCCCGTGTACCTCGAGATGCAACTGCGTGCTGCGTATCTACATTAGATACAGCGCGCACAGGTATGGACAGACAATGTTCAAGTATCGAGGTATCGGGGTACCTACCCATGGCTCTCTCTTTCGGGGCCTGGGGCAGATAGACCACAGTACGACGCTCACAGCTGCCGTCACTTTGGTCCCAGCTAGGTTCGGTGGAGTGGATCGAAATCGCCGGGCAAGAGGCTCAAAGAGTTAGCCGACGCCCACCTATTTCCCAGATTTTAGTGTCTTGGACTGGCCCCAATTGGCCGATAACCCCGGGTCACCACCCCCCAACAGCTTGGAAATAACCCCCTGTCCCTGGGCTACTCGTACACGCCTGGGCAGCTCCGAACGGCCTGGATTGCGAACGTCGCTCGTCGTAACTTAAAAGCGAACCGCGGCTCTTTTGGCCAACTCTCACCCTCCTGCGAGCAGCGAGCAGTTTTTGATCCTGTCCAGACCGAGATCTGCCCAGCAGCAGCGCAGCCCTCTTCTCCACTCTCAGCCTCGTCGCTACTTTCTCCCCCGACTCTCTGTACCACCAGCAGGCCTGCTGCCCTCCGCCGTCGCATTCAATTGCCTCGGTTGCTCCCACCGCCCCGTCTCTTTCGGTTTCCCTCCTCAAGGTCAACGGTCTATCCACCATGGGCATCATCGAGGATGAAGTCAAGGGCCTCCACGCCAAGCTCGAGGGGCTCGAGTCGCGCATAAAGTCCCTCGAATCGAGACAATTCGGTGGCCCCCTCACCACCGAGCAGGTCCGCATGATCCTGATCGGTCCTCCTGGCGCTGGTTAGTTGTCGCCCGCGGGTGAAAGAGAGGACAGAGTGGGACTCGCAGGGCATCGCGTTGCTGACGGAGTTCTGATAATTGTAGGAAAGGGCACGCAAGCCCCCAAGATCAAGGAGAAGTTCAACTGCTGTCATCTGGTACGCCAATTGGGCTTCCCATAGCGCCGTAGCGCCCGGTCGGGCCGGGGCATGTTGTGCGAGATGGAAACGAGAGATGCTAACGGTGTCTGACCCGTACTAGGCAACCGGTGATATGCTGCGGTCCCAAGTCGCCAAGAAGACTCCTCTCGGTCGGGAGGCCAAGAAGATTATGGACGCAGGTGGCCTCGTCAGTGATGACATTGTCATCGGCATGATCAAGGCCGAGCTGGATAACAACCAGGAGTGCAAGGGAGGGTGAGGGCTCCGTCAAACTGCCCCGGCTACTGTGGCCGGCCACCAGAGCAAGCCGTTTGTGCTAACGCGTCCTTTCTCCCCGGCCAGATTCATCCTCGACGGCTTCCCGCGCACCGTGCCCCAGGCCGAGGGCCTCGACTCCATGCTGAAGGAGCGCAACCAGAAGCTGCAGCACGCTGTGGAGCTGCAGATCGACGACGCCCTGCTGGTGGCGCGCATCACGGGCCGGCTGGTGCACCCGGCCTCGGGCCGGAGCTACCACCTGACCTTCAACCCGCCCAAGGTCCCCATGACCGACGACATCACCGGCGAGCCCCTGATCCAGCGCTCCGACGACAACGCCGATGCCCTCAAGAAGCGTCTTGCTACCTACCACCAGCAGACCACTCCTGTCGTGGGCTACTACCAGAAGACGGGCATCTGGAAGGCCATCGACGCCAGCCAAGAGCCCGGCCAGGTCTGGAAGAGCCTGCTGGCCGTCTTCGACGGCGACAAGGACAAGGCCAAGAGCAGCGGCGCTGGCATCCTGAGCAGGATCGCTGGTCGTTAGGGGAGCTGTCTCGCGCGCGCGCGGCCACTCAAATAACACCCTGACGTCCAGCCCACCTCAAACCGGCCAGTGGATCTTCATCTTGAACCAGACAGAGAGAAAAGATACCACCACAATGTAGAAACGGGACGAGATCTCGAAAAAATTGAAAATGATGAAAAAGCGAGGTGCAGGCAAATACATCCCCATCGTCTTGCACCGCGAAGATTCTGTGAGCGCAAGAGACCACGGGGTGGGATATGCTACTCGAAACGTGCTATGTATATCAAGACGGGCGGCCCTGAGACCTCGGGTTCACGCCCTGTACGCTATTATGAAGGGGAAAGTTTCACCTAATACGATATAGAGCTCCTGGTGATCTATCCGCAACAAGACTCTCCTGTTGGCCATTGCCAAATTGACGGTGATTTCAGTCAGCATGGCACCCTAGCCGTGACGAAGTAAGGTTGTGGAGCCCGGTTCATGGCCAGGTACACCTAGAGATTGTGAGAACCGAGAAAACCCCCATTCTCTATTCTACGCACTCAATGCCACCCATGTAACTGTAAACAGCAGGGGTATTATACATAAAAGCGGAACATATATGCCATCCCTTTCTTCAAGCATGCAAGTCAAGGCTCTCTCTCCTATCTTTCCCCTCTCTGCTCTATAATTCAACCACACCCACGACGCGTGTTCAAAATGTCGTCGTCGGCGTGCTGCCCGCCCTTGTCTGTCTGGGCGGCTCCAGGTCCTTCTCTTCTTCTCGTCCCCACCAAGATACTCTTGAGTATGATCTCCCCCACCTTCCACATCACCCAGCTGTTATCCAGAGAGCGCCACGCTATGGAGTATAACAAAAGAAAAGCTCCGCCGAATATGCCACGGCCGCCACTGCCACTGCCCTCGCCGCTTCTACCACTTCTACCGCTTTGACTGCCAGCAGTGGTTGTATGATGATCTTGAGCCGTCGATGTCGTGACTATAATACGCAAGGAAAAAAGCCGGAAGGAAAAAGGAGTTAGAGAAGAGAAGAGGGACGTGCCGCTCGCGCTCCTGCACGGGCGGAGCCGCGGCGGCGGCGGCTGCGCGCTGGATTTCGTGCGCAGGCACACCTTGTGGTAATCACCCAGGATAGTCCACACCAATGCCGCGAGCAAGGCCCAGACGTCGCCCGCGTGCGAGGCCGCGAGGCGCGCCCCGAGCCCTCCCGCCAGGATTCCCTACAGGCCTGGAAGCTGCTACCTTCGGGGCGTGGCTGTGTTTGGGACAAGTCAGCAACAATGCACACACAAGCATACACATACACAGGTAAAGGGTCAACAAGTGCAGGAGAAGGGGTCCTCCTTACCGTTCACCATCTGCCTCTGCTTGTTCAGCCAGCTTTTTGGCTGGTCCTTCCTCTGCAGGACGACGTGGTTGCTCTGTAGCCGGCTCGTGAGGTCGTACCATGCCGTGGAGATCATGGCGTTCTCGCGCTGGAGATTCTTGATGATCTGTTCGTGGGCGGCCTGCGGGAAAAGGTCCTGTGTCAGCCAGCAGAGCGCACACCAGGGATCATCTCTCCCGAGGGGAAGCCACGGAGTATTGACATGTTGTAGTTGGGTATCAATATCGACACCGGATCCCTCCACTGCGGATATAAGAATGAGAATGACCAGCCCGAGAGTTCGCGTTGACAGTTACAAGATAATTTTCACAGATACAAGACTTGGAACGCATTTTGTGGGAACGTTTTATGAAACAAATACGTTAAATTAATAAAGTAGGAAAAAGCAAAACATACCTTCTGCGCCGCCAACGCCGAGCCCGACTCCAGAGCCTTGAGCTGCTTTTGAAGCTCGAATCGCTCCTGGTCCGCTTTCTCGAGTTGCTGTGATAATGGGCACATGTTAGCCTATAACCACCTATAAAATGAAATCTACTACTTGGACTTCTTGAAGCGAG
Source organism: Diaporthe capsici (assembly GCA_013364905.1). Lineage (NCBI taxonomy): Eukaryota > Fungi > Ascomycota > Sordariomycetes > Diaporthales > Diaporthaceae > Diaporthe > Diaporthe capsici. The sequence goes on along the minus strand of WNXA01000006.1, from coordinate 436,255 downwards.
AGAGCCAGCCGCCGCTCTTCTTCCTCTTCTGGGTCCTCTGCCAGGCCAGGTCCTCTGGCGGAGGCGTCACACGTCGTAGCAGCTGAGGATCAGACGCGCTCTGATTGCTGCTAGAGTCATGAGACCGCCTGGTCGCCACTGGTGGAGGAACTGCTGGCACCGGCGCCTGCACAGCACCTGGCTTGTCATCCTCAGCCCGGTCATGCATTGGGAAGGGTTGGCCACTTGGCTCGCCTTCCACAATGGACCCAAGAGTTGGAGTCATGGGTAAACGTGCCGATGGCAATGTGGTCGAAGATTCCCAAGAGTTCCTCCCGGGACCTGGGTCGGTCCGGACAGAAGTCACGGTAGCTAATGGGTCGAACGGCTTGGGAGGTTTCAAAAGACTTGCCTCTTTCTGGAGCTTGACGCGATCCCTGAGTTTCTCGGTCTTGGACTTGTAGTCCTTGACCCTGTCGTCCAGGTCGGCCTGGCTGACACCCTCGGGCGCCACGTTGGCGGGCGGGCCTTCCAGGTCCCTTTCCTTGGAGAGCTTCTCCTTGGCAACGAGGGCGTCGAGAAGCTGCGACTTGTGCAGGTTGTTCTCGATCTCGAGGAGGTTGTACTTTTCGCGCATGGTCTCGAGTTCGGACCTGAGAGACGCTGCAGTTAGCTGGTCAGACTGCTTGAGCCTCTCGAGGGCATCGAGACGGTCGGAGCCGACCGCATCCACTGTGGAATCATCGTCAACGTCAGCTTTCTGCTCCCCAAGATCGTAATGAGGATTCTCGATCAACGCACGGTCGGTCTTCATAGAGAGGTTCTCGCGGTCCTTGTCCTTGGCTTGCTCTTCAAGCTTGCGGATTCGCACTTTAAGCTCGTTGACCTCTCTGGCGGCTTGGGCCAGTTGTTCTCGCATGCTGTTGTACGCCACATGCCTGTTGTAGTCAGATGTAAGCGTGCCGAGCGGACCAAACTTCAGAGCCTCATCGATGCCATTGACTAACCCTTCGCCGCTCATGTTTGCAATGAGGGCATCGATCTGCTCCTGAGCAACTCCATGCTTCTCGAGGATCGATGTATATTTGGACGTCGCGATATCACGTTCGGCCTTCGCGCGATCCAGCTCTCGCCGGAGGTCATCGACCTGTGAGCCAGCGGCCGCACCATGCTTGAGAACTTCGATCTCGGCCTCGAGTAACTTGACCTTTGAGAAGTCATTCGTCGTCTGCTGAAGCTCACGCTCGAGGTTGCTGCTCTCCCCAGTCTGAGACGCAGGCGAGGGGGCCCTCGGTACCTCTCCGGCCCCGGCAAGTTGCTCCTTCAGGTCCTCCATATACTTCTCTATCACGGCGTTCTGAAGCCTAAGCTGTTCGTACTCGGTTCTGACCTCCTCATACAACAGCTTGTACTGTTCTTTCTGGTCACGCTCGGCGTTGATGTCTTGCTCGATCGTGGTCATGGTGGCAATCGTTTCCCTCTCGCTCGTTTGCAGGCGATCGCGTTCGAACTGGGCTCTCTTGAGCTGTTCCTCCAGAGTCTTCCGGGAGTCCAGCTCGAACTTGAGGCCTGCGATCTCTTTCTCAAATTTCCGGTTGTCGGCAAGCTTCTGCTTGTAACGGTCAGCGGCATTGGCTTTTTTCTCCAGCTCCTGCGTTTGATGGCGCAGCTCGTCATATTTGTCCTTGTACTCCTGGCCCTCCTCGCTGCTCGCCCTGTATCGTTCGAGGTCAACCTCCAGGCGCTGTTGCGTCCGTTTGAAGTTTTCGAGATCCTCCTCCTGAGATGCAATGAGCGCACTCTGTTCCTCAATCTTGCCCTGAAGCACCTGGACCCTCTGCGACTCGTCGGCGCCATGGAGCTTGCGGAGGTCCTCCAGCTCGGTCTCGACCTCGGCGAGCTTGGCCTTGATCTCAACGTGGTTCTCTTGGAGGTAGTTGTGGCGGGAGTTAAGGTCGGCATATTTTTTTGTTGCGAGATCCAGCTCATGCACCTTCTGCTCCAAATTGGATTCAAGTTTGGCAATCTGCTCCTCGTGTTCCAGGTCGGCATCCCGATCGCCCGCCGCCTCCTCCTCCTTGGCCTTGGCGGCTAGCTCCTTCATTTGCTTCTGCTTCTGCTCCAGTATTCGCCGTATCTCGTTCTGTTCTACAGCATCCAAGTCGGTCTGCACCTTCGTGATGGCTCTCGCTTGTATGGTTTTGTTCGGGCCCATGGCAGCAGTAGCGAGGAGGACGGCAGCGAGCTTGATTGCAATTGTGGTTAGTTTCTCCTCACACTTGTCGGGCTTCATGTCCCGGTGTTCCTGCTTGGGGGAAGATACCTGAGCGAGACCGTCGGCGTCCGGTTTCTCTGCGACTGCGCGGAAGTCGGCGACCTGGGCCAGAGGCAGACAGTCGGGGGCTTCGCGACGCATGTACTTGAAGAGGCCCTTGTAGACAGATTGCAGGTTGCGCTTCTGGGTGAGCCACTTGGAGCTGCCTATGTTCTCGTCGAGTTCAGATGTGTCGTATGTGGGGTCGAGGCCGTGGAGCACCTGGCCCAGCACGAAGCCGTCGGCGAGGTCGTCAATGGACTGGGCGGACTGCCCCTCGTCTGCGAAGGCGTTGACCCATTTTAGCAGCGCGCCCTGCGCGGCTGGACCGAGCGGCATGTTTGCAGTGTTCCCTGCACCGGGGTGGGAACGTTTGTATCGAGTACTAGATGTTGTTCAGGTTCGTGCAGCTGAAGCGTGGAGGGTGGGTTGCCAGGTGGGCAGGCGCGATGTGTCGGTGAGGATGAGGTGGCAGCCACAGGAAATACGTCCTCTCAAGAGACAGGCGGGATAATACCGTAGAGAGAAGGGGGAAAGAAAAACAAAAAAAGATAGGTCGAGGGTGAGCTCGTGGTGTGTGAAACGGTCGGCTTGTTGGAATTGTGAACCGAAGGAGTGTTATTTGGAAGGGTGAGTGGACGGCTTCATCAAAAATTAAACGAGGTAACGAGTATATATGGAGTGGGTTCGTCAAAGCCCCTTTCTCAGGCGGATGGAATTGGCCTTGTGCCGTCCGAGTCGCTTTCACGGGGCCTTTTGCTACTATTATAATCAATCACCTTGTTGCGCGTAGTTGTCTTGTAGCTGGCTCTCGGGCCGGGTCTTGATTGTGAGGTAGTCCTGGGGAGAAGAGCGAGGCTTGTTCATTGTCTGCCCTCAGAAGGCCATTGTGTCCCTGTCTGTCTGGCTGGTCTGTGTCTGTCTGTAGGTCGGGCGGTCTGATTGTCACGCATGGCATGCTCGCATCAAGGGCGGGAGATTGACGGTAACGCCGGGCAGATCAGATCGGGCGGTCCATGGAGGAATTGTGGGAACACAACGTGCGAGACAAGATCCGATGAGGCAGGAGCACGAGGATGAGCAGGAGCAGAGAAGCTTTGACTCTTTGACTGTGTGACTCTGGAGCTCGAGCTCGAGCTCGACCCCTTCCGTTCCCCCTCTGCATGCAGTCCGCCAATCTGCCAGCCAGTGCCAGGGTGTCTCGCGCCTATCAGTGTCGAGGCTCGTCCGCGATGCGTTGTATTCTTGGATTGGCCTAGTGCCCGGCATTGAGCGGACGCGGCGCGCTGCAGAGCGCTGCAGGCGGCAGCATGTCAAGGTGGCTTGTCTGACGCCAACGTTTGAGGTTTTGGCAGGGGTCTCGAGGCCCGGGAACTGGGGACAACCAAGACTTTTGAGGGTCACTCGGGAAACTCTCGAAGGCTCACCTCGGCATTGGGGGCCCGGGCTGCCTGGCTTGCGAATCGCACCTGCCTGTCTGTCTCCCAGCGCTACGCAATCTTGCAATCTCGACCTGCCCGGCTGGGTGAAACTCTAAATCGTGCTCGCTCATGCCCCTCACCGAGAGCCTGCTGGCATTGGTAGTCGGCCGTGATGGGGCTCCCTGTGGTTACTACTCTAGACTAGCGGTAGAACATGCTGCGTTCCAACCAGTTAGTTGCCCCTGCACGCACAGCCAAAAGGGACGCAGTTGGCAGTGTAGTAGTCTGCGCCATGTGGTTTGTTTCTCACTACCTGCACGCAAATCCTCCTGCATGAACAGCGTTGCCGATCGCTTGTTACACCGCACCCCTCTGCAGGCGAGTCACCGTCCAGCACAGGGACCTCGCCAGGCTTGGCTGGATCGTCTAGATCGTACGCGGGATCCGTATTCGTCTGGCGCTCCCCTGTCGGGAACAACGCCTTGTAGTCTAACTCACTGAACATTGCCATTTGCTACTGCATCTGCAGCAGCCTACTTCCCCGGTACAGTGCTATTTTGCAGTGTTCCCTTGTTCGATGACCCGTCCTCCCGTCGGCCCATAATGAGGTCTCATGAATGAAGTGCCGCTCGATGAATGTCCCCGTGCGAGCCGCCCCATTGGTCCTGCAGGCTCGCTTTGACACTGATTGTTCAGACTCAGAGCAGCGGAGATGAATTGCCCCAGTGGCCCCGGGGGCCTCACCGCTTTGGCGCGGTAAGTGGAGGAGGCGACTCTCCCTCGGTCGACAAGTGGGTGCAGTGACAGATGACACCCCCGAGCCATACGGGGAGACAGGCAGGGGAATCACGGACCAAGGCAGTCAAGAATATCTGCCCAGCTACGCTGGGCATTGGCAAGCGTAGGTAACCGGAGAGTGGCGGAATGGGCAAACATCATCTATACTTATAGTATCTTTCCTTGGTACATAGGCCTTTAAACCATAGTTGAGGAATTGTAAACCCGCATTACCTAGACACAGATAATCGCTGGCACATAAGGCTGCCCCTGTGACGTCTACAAAGTTAATTTCGGCAGCCTCGCCGGCGGCATTCACCTGCTACAAATCGCTCAGCAGCCTTGTCGTAGCGGCAACAACAGCCATCAACATCCAGCACTGTCGTCCACCTCATACAGTCCCTTAGACACACGCTATGGGACAGACAGCCCAGGCTGCACACATAATTAGCCGGCTCCCAAGCCACGCGGTTAGAAACGGTGCCACAAGTGTAATCACGCTGACTATGCTCCTAAGCCTCACGACAGAGCAAGTAGGAAAAATGCTGTAGAATTTATAGCCTGTCTGTTTTAAAACAAAAGTCGTCCTCCGGGACAAAAAAAAAAGGAATTATCCCGAGGCCCTGGCCAACAGAGGATCATCAACTTGTTGTACCAAAGACCTCTTCCCATTCCTGCAGGATCTATTGCTCCTCCCAACGCCAGTCATTCTCGGAGCATCGTGGAGAAGCGTCGCCAAGTGTGGGCTTAGCTGGGTGCCTCGACGCCGGATCCAGCCCCGCATGCCATCGGCCCGCTCAAGAGTGCTGCTTGTCAATCGAGACGACCTTGTCCTCCTCGACGATTGCGCCGGTGTCCTGGGCCCAGACTTGTAGACTCTCGTAAACCTTCTCCCCGGCGGTCGCGGCGAAGGCCCTATAGCACGGCGGGCGTTTGTCAGCATATTTGGCACTTTGGACGGTCCTGGGAAAGGGGAAGGGGCAGCCCAGCGCCATCCGGCTTACTTGATTATGGTGTATTCGTGGGTGATGACACCCTTTGCATCTGCGATCTGCTTCTTTGCGGCCGCGACCACGTTGTCGGCGGTGTCTTCGGGGAACGAGATGATGAAGGACTTCTGAGCCTCAACGGCGAAGGCACCGCTGATGGCGGACAGGGCCAGGAGGAGGTATGCGATCAGCTTCATGGTTGCGGTGTTGCGGTGGTGCAAGTGGGTTTGATGTGTGTGAACGGCCGGAGGTTGAGAGGTTCGGTGACGTCGGTCGTGGTGGACTAGTGATGGAACACAGTCGTTGTCGCAAGGGGCGAAGAGGGGCGGTCGGTCCTGTTGATCTTATAGTGCTCGTTGACTCAGATGTCAGGGAACTTCGTGTTGTTGCGTTGGAGGTACTGCTAGTGCTTTGCTTGAGACCTCTATGTGATGATGGTGTTTGCCTAGAGTCAAATAGTTGGGATGGGGTAGGTTGTCCGTCTCTTTAAACGCAGACCGGAGTTGGGTTGACTTGGGGTTTACTTGGGTTGAGTTGCCGGGGAGGGAACCCCGTCCCGTGCCCAGGCTAGCTCATAAAGGCTTGGCTGCAAACCGTTCGACATGGCGTGCCGCTTGTTCTACCGAGATGTCACCCCACGTCCCTGGCTTGACTAACAGTATCACCGTGAAATGATGATTTTGCATACCCCTCAGCACCACAAGTGATCTCGAGTGACGGAGTGTATCACGCCGAATGGGCGCTTTCGCCTGCACTCTGCCGCACGAGTGATCTAGAGGTGTCGGTAGGATTTTCGAAAGCCGAACATACCCGTCACCTCCAAGGACCTGGTCCGCTCCCACTACTGACCGAGTGCCACTTACGGACAGTGGTAGTGCTTGGCCGTGCAGACTATCTTGCGGCATCGCCATTGGAGAGTTTTAGGTATGCTGGTCGCAAGGCAGAGCTGCAAAAGAAGACGAATACGAGTGTGTTCTAACCAAACTCTTTGAAGTCGGTCTTGGTGTCTCACCACAATCCGCGGAAACGGTGGTCGAAGAGGCAATCACACTCCTTAGCGTCTCTTAATTTCTTGTTGTTCAATAGTCTATGCGCTCATGGTTCGTTGTTGAACAATGTGGGCAGAGACAAGTTGTGTCCAATGGACTGGTTGAGCGGGCTCAGGGCAACGCAAGGGGTTTGTGAGAATGCCATTCCGTACAATGGCGTTCTGCAGCATAGCAATGAGGTGCTCAAGTAGCCCGAGATAGCAGGTGGTGCAGATGGATCTGCCCCGGAACGAGATGTCTAGTGAGACCAGTGGTAGAGTCAACTATCATTCCCGACCGTCATGTGGTGGCGCCTTCGCAATGCAAGACCAGACCGGGACGCCATGCTTCCTAGTGAGAAAAACAACAAAACACATGCGAGATGCTCAAGGCACAGCACTCGAAGGCACACTCTCCGTCTCTCCCCATACGTCCTTGCTCTCCTGCTCGACCGCGCGCATTGCCGTGGCCACATCCTCAAGTTTTGCAACAACATCCAGCACTCCCTGGTTGACCCGTTGAAAGTAACGGTCATTGGCCTCTCGTCGTTTCCGTGCAAACTTGATGTCGATCTCTGTCTCCTCCTCAAGCTTCTGACCCAGCCGCTCAGCGCCGAGGCCTGCACTGCCTGGTCTCACACTGGCCGTTCCGGCACTCCGTGCAGCACCATCTATGCCGGCGCCTGCACCGCCAACAGTAGTCCCCTCCGTCTTGGACTCGGCGCCTGCACCGCCTTTCTCTGATGCAGTCCCAGGCCCGATGGACGTCTCGATAGCCTCATCTGCTTCACTGCGCGCCCAGGCCTGAGCGAGCGCGATCTGCGCACCCCGCAGCTCCCCAAGCTTCCGGTCATGCTCTGGCCCAAACACTCGCGTCCCACCGCTGGCGGAGAGTTCCACCTCCTCCAGGGTGGCTTGCATCTCTGCCCATAGCGCATCCGTCCTATCGGTCGCCCGGGTAGACTCCCTTCGCGTGGTTTGTATAGGTGGCAAATTCAACCCGCCGGCTCCGAGCGCGCCTGACCCGGAGCCCCCGGCTGGCCGGCGGGTGCTGGGAGCGGCCGGACCCGCATTCCTGTTTGCGCGGGATTCCATTGGCTTTGACAGTGTTGAGAGGGCTGCAGCTAGGGGGTCATGAGAGAGCGTGGACGAGCTCCGCGGATGAGCTTGCGAGGTAGGCGGTAGTCCAGTGATGGCGGGCCCGGGGCCAGCAACAGTACTTGGTAAGGAGACATGAGAAGCAGCCGGGGAGGGATGCAGGAACAGAGATGGTGGCGGGTCTCTCTGGGGCTTTGTCTGGGTGTGCCGTGGTTGAGACATGGTTTCTCGTCTTACTCATCCATTCAACTTATATCCGTAGTAGGTCTGGACTCCCTTGGACACGCGCATATGCAGCGTGCAGCGTCTCCCACAGCCCGCGCTGGGCGAGGTGCTGAGTCCCGAGGCTGCCTGTCTGGTGGGCTGATTACGTACCAACAGCCACCTTCCCAAGGCGGAAGAAAGCCGACCGAGAGAACGGCAGACAGTATTTGATAGCAAATAGGTGGGACTCGTGAGATCAGTTCGGTAGTGTTTCGTGGTGAGAGTAGACCAATATGGTCTTCGTGCGTATGAGAACGGAATGAGCTTGCTCGACAGTCTTGTCAAGACATGCCCGCTCCTGTTCTAGACAAAAGACAGCTGGACTGGACGAGTGAATGAGTAGACTGACTGAGTGCTGGTCCAGCTGCCAATGGCAAATGTCAAATGTCCATCCAATACCAAGACCCATGAGCAGGGATCCATCAAGTGGGCCGGCCACTCACTCGCTCGCTTGCGTATCAGGGGCCCGTGGCAATTGGCTCCAAGTTCACTAGGGGGGTAGTGCATTTCTGGCCCGACTCGGAAGGCAGGAATTTCCTGCTCCGTGCCTCAAAAAATAGTCCGAGCGCCCGCTCCTTCCCCGAATCGAATGTACAGGGAGCCCGCACACTTTTCGAAGTTTTCCTGGCAGGAGCAGCCCGATCTGGAGTCTTCCCACGACAACCACCTAACCCCCCCCACATAACCCAAGTTCAAGCGATCAAGTCATAATCGGTGAGTAGAGGCTACATGTCCGTTTTGACCGTCTTCTCAAACAATCCCGCAATCCCCTGATCGACTGCGAACCGACCGACAAACGCCCGTCTCCGCGAACCAAGAACCGCCTTCAAATCAATCCACCGATCCACCCGGTGACGCACGACAGCACATATCAAATTCAGGTCTACGGGGACGAACGTACGTGGCTGACATTTTGTCGCGTCTCTACAGCTATTCAAGATGGGAAAAGGCAAGCCTAGAGGTCTCAACGCCGCGCGCAAGCTGCGCAACAACCGCCGCGAGCAGCGATGGGCCGATCTGTCCTACAAGAAGCGTGCGCTCGGAACCGCCTTCAAGTCTTCGCCCTTCGGTGGCTCCTCCCACGCTAAGGGAATCGTCCTCGAGAAGGTCGGTGTCGAGGCCAAGCAGCCCAACTCCGCCATCCGAAAGTGTGTGCGTGTGCAGTTGATCAAGAACGGAAAGAAGGTCACCGCTTTCGGTACGAATAACCCTTTTCTCCTCTCCATCCGGTGGTTGTCTCTTCTACCGAGCAACGGAGCGCCCAGAGAGACGGGCAGACGTAATTACACGGATGTGATGAGCTGACACGTGATGACTATGCAGTCCCCAACGACGGTTGCCTGAACTTCGTGGACGAGAACGACGAGGTCCTCCTGGCTGGTTTCGGTCGTAAGGGCAAGGCCAAGGGTGATATCCCCGGTGTGCGATTCAAGGTCGTCAAGGTTTCCGGTGTCGGTCTGCTCGCTCTGTGGAAGGAGAAGAAGGAGAAGCCCCGTTCTTAAGCAGTGTGCATGGACGGAAAATGGAATAGGGATGCTTTCGGTTCTGGCGTCATCTGTGCTTGCTCTCATCGGCATCTTATCAGGCAAAATGGGGGGTTCTGATATTCACACGGTAGACATGGTCGACGAATGAAAAGATCATCACGCCACGACGAAAAAAACAAGACAAAAGGATACCCGTCTCTCCGCTTTGCGAAGCATTCGATTGTGAAAAGGGGATGGCCAGAGAGGATTGTCAGATTGGGACCTGCAATAATGAGGCTAGTTCAAACAGGCTGTGTGTTGGTACATGGCATCTACGGCTTGCCTTGGGTTTCCTCATCTTCAGAGATGTACCTGAGAGTATAGTCCACAGCCAGTCCAGCACTGACGGCTCCACCAGTAATCCAGCACCCATTTACAAACCACCACCAGCAGTCCTTGACGTCTTTGAGATTGACCTTCTTGATCATGTATCCCAGCGTGAGGGCGGCACCACCGCAGCTGCCCACGAAGAATGCCGGGCCAGCGCCGGCAGCAATCCCTGAAGCAGCCAGGAGGCCGATCTGCACGGCACCGAGTCCCACGAGAAACCGTTTCGACTGGTCGTGTGCAAGAGCGACGCTCTTGATGCCCGCCTTGGCATCGTCCTTGACATCCATGTGCGCATAAATGCCGTCATACAAAACCGTCCAAGCTACGTTCGAACAGTAGAGAAGAGCAGCAGCCGTCAGCGCCGGCGTGTTCGAGAGGAGATCGACGCCGAGCGCCGGGAACCCCACGAACGCGCCCCATGAGAAGGTGAGTCCCAGGACGAACTGCGGGTAGTACGTCACCCTCTTGGCCAGGGGGTACAAGGCCACCAGGAGCAGGCTCGGCGTAGCGTAGAAGAAGCACTCAAGCGGGAACTGGAGCAGGATGGCCAGCCCCGCGAGGAGCTGTGCGCCCGTGAACACCAGCCCCTGGAACGGCGTGAGGGCGCCCCGAGCGATGGGTCGGAGTCGTGTGCGGGTGACGTGAGGGTCAAGGTTGCGGTCCCAGAGGTCGTTGATCGTACACCCTGCGCCGCGCATGATGAGCGCGCCGGCAAAGAACAGCGCTGTAGTCCCGATCACGGACCCCGGTGATGCCATGGGCGTTGCCAGAGGGGCGGCCATGAGAGTTGAGAAGAGGCACGGGAAGAAGAGGTAGTAGGTGCCGGCGGGCTTGTCGAGCCTTATGAGCTCTGCGTAGGGGACCCATGATGACGGCAGGAGTGCGAGGAGGCCGGTCTTGGGTGGCTCATAGACTGCGGGAGCTGGTGGTGGTGATGGGTTTTGCCCGGGCACAACGGGCGCTGCTCCCACGGGAGCAGCAGATTTCTGAACATCGTTGGATGTGAATGCTCTGGGCCATTGGGCTCTGATTGACCAGCTGTCGGTTCCATGGAGTACTTGAGGCTTACTCCGGACTGGCCATGCTTGGTTATGATGCAGAAATCTGCGAGGGATGATACAAGGAGCAACAAGGCGAGATGACGCTGTTCTTAGTCGGCCAGCTCGGACTGTGTTCATGGCGATTGAAACGACGCCCTTTTCATAGGACCTGAAGTTTATATTAGCGTTCTAGTGTCATTTGGTTTTGCTTCGCGTGTTTGCATCAAGCGTAGCCCAGGCGGCGTAGCCCAAGCGGGTTCATGTGTGATTTCCTCTGCTTCACGGGGATATACCGCGCAAGTCACCGGTAGACAAAGAGGTATAGGAGAGTGATCCCAAGAAACCCTGACTTCCGGCAAGACAGGTAGGTGTGAAAAATGCAGCTGGCTAGGTCTTGCAAGCCAGGTCCAGCGATCAGTCCTGCTGACCATGCGTAGAAGGAAGGGAACGGGGCGGCAGAGCAGTAAGAGTTGTGTATGGAGGGATTACCTACTTCAACATGAACGCACAGTGCTGCCGCTTTCATACGGTAATGGGAACACAACCTGGCCGTCTCCTCGAGAAGTCATGCCCTAGTCTGGTGAAGGGCGCTGGACTTAGCCACGGATAAGACCACTAATACAAAATCAATGCCTTTTCAGCCTTGTCGCTGGCTGCCAAAAGTTAAAGTGGGGCCATTGATTTGGAGCACGGTGATTGGCTGGTTTGCTGGAAGCTTCACCCCAGATTTCCCGTCGGCTGGTCTTGTCACGTCCAGAGTACAAAGTACAAAGACGCCCTCTCTGCCTTCCCCTCTACGCCCACTGCTCATCTGCATCGACTACCATTGTCGCATCTGCTTGCAGTCACGCCAACCTATTCGTGCAAGCAAACTACTCATGTTTTCTGAGTCACTTCCCTGAAATTACGAAGGGCGCGCCGAACATGCGCTGAATGGTCCTTCCACGCCAATCGCGTCGCGCAGTCGCATCGCCCTCCGGCCCCTCCCCGATCGTGAACCTCGGCCAGCGTCCCCCTCTTTGAAGCCGCGCCTGCGCGCCCGGCCAACCTGCTTCAAGATGCCTAGCATAGCAACACACCCTCAGGCGAAGTTCGACCCAATTCCGCCAGATCTCGACCTACATGGCTTGGTCGACCGGACCCCGAACTTTGAATGGGTCCAGCGCATCCCCGCTTCTAAGATCAGGAAGATCGAATTCGAGAAGCTTGTGTGGTATCAGGTGATCAAGCAAGGGAAGCCTCTCGTCATCGAAGGTTGGAATAGCAAGCTCCCGAAGTCTCTGTTCAGTTCGCAATGGCTCGAGGCGAATTACGACAAGAAGCGTGAGTCTTGCCTGCTCCTGCCACACGTCGCTCGGTAGCTAACACCTGCCCAGAGGAGGATGTGCGCGACATCAATGCACAATCTAACATCCCGATGACAATGGGCCACTACCTGCGGTCGATGCGCCAGCTGACCGATCAGTGGACCCCGAACAACTTCCAAGACGAGCGAAGGCAACGACTCTATTTGAAGGATATCGATTGTCCACCAGAGTGGCATGATCATCTACGCAAGGTCATGCCGCCGGGACTGTTTTATTTCAACGAGAATGTCGAGGACCACGGCCTCAGAGACGATGACCTTTTCATGGAAGAGCATACGGCCGCTCCAGCAGGAGACCTCATGAGCAGCCTTCCCCCAGAAATGCGGGCGCAAAACCTGATGTGCTATATCGGTCACGAAGGAACATACACACCAGCACATCGTGAAATGTGTGGTTCCCTTGGCCAGAATATCATGGTCGAAGCTTCGGGCAATGAAAACGGAGAAAAAGAGGGCAGCTCGATCTGGTTCATGACCGAAACCAAGGACCGGCAGATCGCTCGAGAATACTTCTTGTCAATGTTAGGCCACGACGTTGAAATTGAGAAGCACTTTGCCCAGATTAATGCTTGGAAGAAGGCAACGTTCCCGGTCTATATTGTCGAGCAGAGACCTGGCGACTTCATTCTCATTCCGCCTCTCGCGCCGCATCAAGTGTGGAATCGTGGTACCAGAACCATGAAAGTGGCATGGAACCGCACAACCGTCGACACGCTTGACTATGCCCTGCACGAAGCGCTGCCCCGAGCAAGACTCGTCTGCCGAGACGAGCAGTACAAGAATAAAGCCATCGTCTATTTTACGCTGCAAAAGTACTATCAGCAGCTGCAAGATGCAGCAGAGTCTCAGATGTCGCTTCTCTTGGGTGATGAAGTTGGCAGGGACTCTGTGAGGCTTACGCAACTGAAGAAGGATTTCAAGAAACTCCTTCAGCTTTTCACAGCAATCTTGGTGGACGAGATGTTCGCCTCAAAGGAGAAGAACGTGGAGATGATCCCCTTCGACTCCTGTGTCATCTGCTCTTACTGCCGATCCAACATCTTCAACAAGTTTCTGACATGCAAGCATTGTGTTAGAGACCTCATTGATGGTGACCAGGATACATACGACGTCTGCATGGAATGTTACGCCATGGGCCGATCCTGCCTCTGCGTGTCAGGGCTTTCATGGTGTGAACAATGGGATTGGTCTGAGCTAGTTGAGAACTATGAGGCGTGGCGGACCATGGTCATCTTCAACGATAATTACGTCGATATGAACGTGTCACCGCTGCCTCTCGAGGTTGCCAGAATGAAGATTGGCAGAAAAGCTTTGGCTCAGGTCTGCCAGGAACAACTACGGCGGCGACCTTTCAACGACATCTCAAAACCTGACAAAGAGCCTGATCCTGAGCCGTCGGATCCTGAAGTCAACGAAGAAGGACGACCTAAGAAACCTAAGAGAAAGAAAAAGAAGGGCGACACATACACGTGCCACACCTGTTGCCACAAAGATTACACCTACCGGCTGGCCTTCTGCACCACACCAGGCTGTAATCAGGCATATTGTTTTGGCGTGCTCTATCGAGCCTTCGATATGATGCCACAGGATGTACTACAAGAAGAGCGCTGGCAATGTCCGCGATGTCGATTGATTTGCAATTGCGGGGGATGTCGGAGGACGGGCATTACGAACCCGTACGAGCCGAAGAATACGTACATTGGTCACGACACCCGTGCTGTTGCAGACGACCGCAGCCAAGAGTCGTTGGTCGATTTCCGCGTGCACAACTTGAACTGGCTCAATGCCGCGGGCGATGGGAGTCGCAACCACAATAGCAAACGGATCCAGCGACTTCGTCAGGAAGCCGAAGCAGACAAGGCCAAGGATAACGCCGACGCCGCAGGTGACCTTGCGGACAACGATGCAGCTCCTGACCAGGATGGCTTGGCGCAGCAGCCTGGCCTAGCTGGACCTGGAAATCAGGGAGGGGTGGCAGAGGCCAATGGAGCTCTAGCTCATGAGTCTGATGCGAACAGCCTTCAGCAGCAAGCATCTAATGGTGCTGCCAATGGCACGGATCTGTCCATGCTTCCTGATGCCCAGGCTTCTCTGTTCCCCGAGAGCGAAGCCTACCCAGACCCTTCGACGCTCGGTGCAGAACGAAGATTGGGAATGGGCTACTATGAGCAGGACGACACACCTAACAAGATTCTCTTCAACCCGTACCAGGAGCCGACTGAAAGAGATGACCTCGTCAGCGATTTCGAGGAATCTGAGTGGGTCAAGAAGTCGCTGCGCGCGGCCAAGCGACGAGCTCGCCATGAGGATGAAGACCCAGATTTCGTCGTCGGCAGGTCACATAAGAGGAAGAAAACCAAACCCGATGCAGAGCTTTCGCGGGACAGCACACAAAACCTCGATCCGGCACTTCTCGGCAACGACACGGTCATGCATGATGCTGCTCCGGAGGGTATCGAGCGTCAGGAAGCGCCCGTTGACACAGATGATCCTTTTGCTGAGCAGGACGAGCAAGATGAGGGACCCATAGATCGTGGCCGACCATTCGATCCGAATGTACCTGCACTGCGGCACTCGAGGCCCAAAGTCTCGTATGCAGATACGGGGGATGTTGACGAGTTCAACGAAGTTGTGCCGGCAAAACCCAGAAGTCATATGTCCAAGACTACGCCAGCGCCGAACGAAGCGAGCAGAGACCCTATCGATCTCGCTGCGCAAGCCATGCGTGCCATTACTGGTGTTCCACCAACAGATCTTGCATCGGCTCTCATCCGCAAGAGAGGACCAGGCAGGCCTCGGCGATCTGACACAGGCCCTGCTCGCTCTTCGCCCCAGGCGACTGCTAAGCCCACCACGCCACAAACGGGACCCCCAAAGCGCCGTGGCCGCCCACCAAGATCATCCTTAGCCGCCAATTCCCTGGATCCAGATAATGAGCCAGAGACCCCAACAGATTCAGCTATCGATGACTTCGAGCAACAACTCGCTAAAGAATTGGGAGACGAGGAGGCACTTGGAGACTCACCGAAGCCACCTGTGTCTGCTCCAAGGCGAAGGGGCCGGCCTCCAAAGAAGGCTGTTCAGGGGTCTGAGAAGCCAGACCGCACAAGAGCAACGCGTTCCGGGGGATCACCTACGGCTGATCCTGGACCTCCCTCCGAGAAGTTCATGTCGATGGCTGAGCGTATGGCGCTCAGAGGCAAGAAAGTCAAGATCGGAAAGAGGAGAAGTGGCCGAGGGTTGCCAGTAGCTGCTGCGCCCACGGATGGTGGTGTTCAGGCAGCTCCTTCTACGGACGACGCTCCCGCCCCGGCAGAGGAAGCCTCAGGCAATGATGGCATGCCCGGCCCGGTAGTGGAAGCTCCGAATAGTGATGACGCGCCTAGCCCGGCAGAGGAAGGTCCGGACAACCGTGAAGCACCCGCGCCAGAAGAAGAAGCTCAAGATAACGATGGTCCATTCGCACCAACAGAGGTAACCCAAGGAATTATCGACAAACCCTCTTCTGCAGAAGCCTCAGAAAATGACAATGTGTCAATGGAGGATGCGGAATCTGACGGAGGAGCGGAACAGTACATGTCGTCAGGACCAGGAAGTGTTGCACCCGAGTCAAAGGAGGCCAGCGTCGCGCCTCGGTCGAGGCTTCAGAGTTCGTTAGCCCCTCTGTCAAGAGGGTCCAGCCGTACGCCAGCCATCGAGAGGTTAGAGCCTTCGCCTCCACCACTTCCGGCCAAGGCAGCTGGCCCAACTGTCGTGCGGCTTGGTGATTCGGAGGATGAGGAGACGGGAGGGCCAACAGTTGTGAGACTGGGCGACTCAGATGATGACGGATACAGCTACTACAGCGACGATGGCGCCGATGGACCCGGCTCTGTCTCTGTCTCCGGTTCTGGTTCTGTTGCTGGTTCCGGGTCTGACGATGATGACGATGATGACGACATTCCAGCAGAACCATCGGCTCGAGTAGACCCAGGCCCCAGTGGGCGAATGGCCATTAGAGGCGGAATCAGAGGCCGTGGACGGGGCCGTGGACGTGGTCGGGGCCGAGGTAGGGGCGGAATATGAATGTGTTTTTGACCGACCGCTGCAGTGCTACGGTCTCAAAGGTGAGGGCCAGCAGTACGACAGTTATTTGTTTGATACCCCTTTTAGCGTGAACCCGGTGAGCGGGAAGCGCATTGCAGCAGTGATCAGGCTGTCAGGTCACATCATGAGGGCTCAAGGTAGCCACGATGACACATGATAGAGTCAATTCAAAAAAACATTATCAATCCTCTCTCCCCCTTCTGTCAATGCTTTCCGCGCGGCGCTCCATGCGTGATTAACCCCGCCTATGCTCAACCCTTACTCTCCGTTGCTTGTGGATCACAAAGATGCCATACTCGGTGAACGCCTGATTCGCAAATTCAAGTAGTCATTCCTGTCCTCTCAACTTGATTGAGCTCATGCGTTAGCATTCGCTGGCCCATTCCGCGGTTGGATCTCCCACTCGCCCTCCCAGCATCCCTCAGACCCAGGTTGCACTTCCCCGTGACTTGTCGGTTGAGTCGGTCGTGGGAGTGGGGCAATGGGAACTAAGATCAGGAAAGAATGACTGTAGTTGTCCGGTTTTCTTTTTTTTGGTGGGAAAAGTGACAAGTCGAAGAAAATAGTGGGTGGGTGTGTGTCCTTGGTTCGGATCCTTACATGGGGTCTGTACCGCTGGTGCCGCTCTTCGACTTGTCCTCGGCGTGCGTCTTGGTCCGCTCCTGCAGCTTGGAGATGTCCTCATCTGGGGTGCGGTCGGCCTTGACGGCCTCCTCGCCGTCAGAGGCGAGCTCCGGCTTCCAGTGGCCCTTGCCTGTCTTCTGCTTGGAGAGCGAGTCTTGCTTGTGCTTCTCGTAGTCTTTGACGTCTGTTCCCAGGGAGAATGTGTTAGCGCGCGATTACTCCTGGGGGAGGGGGGGCGTCGGGGGAGGAGAGGGCTGACCACCTGAGGACTCCTTTATACGGTTGACTGATGAAACAGCGAAGCTCCGTCGGAGCATGGGCGTGGAGGGAGCTGTTGGTCGCAGGGCGACGGCTGGGCGGAGGAATCTGGATGCCATGGTAGCTGTGGTGGTGAGATGCGTTGCGGGTGGTGGAGGAGCTCTCTTGGGTCCGTGTGTGAGATGGGAGGGGAAGTCTGGAGGAGTCAATTGATCAATTGGAAGGAGCGTTGTTTTGTGTGACGAATGAAAGATATTTTCATGAGCAAGAAGAGACAGTTGATCATTAACTACTCGGTCTCGGACCTGGACAATGACCTCGGGCAAGGGGGCCAAGGGAAGATGCCCATGATGTCATGATTGCGGGAGAGCTTCGAGACAGGGTTGCAGCTGACAATCCGGGCTATGTTAGTGGATGGCAGGTGGGCAACGACAGACCTCGTCATTAGGTAGCCTGGACACTTGGAATCATATCCTGCCAGCCTGCCGAGGTATTTAAAAATCCTCATTTTACTGCCCGCTGCTGTGAGCGCTGTGCTCAGCTCAGCGTTGTTGGTGTTCTTGAGCTGCCGAGCTCTCGGGTAAAGTTTCCATTACCCCTGGATCCTGGCCGTGCAAAGAGCCGCAAAGTATATTTCAACTACACCATTTACTTCCCCAGTCCCGTCACTCACGGCTCAAACCGGGCACCAATGGTCCAAAATGTTTCTTCTTCACTCATCGTATGTGAGTCCATCGCCAAATTATGTCACTATTACGAAGCGAACTCTCCGAGGTCGACTGGGATTTTGACTGGGATGTCAGCTGTCCGTCATATGAGCATAGGCTGCGACATTACCTAGGTAGGTAGTCCGGCTTATAGCTTGTCCATTGTCAAGTTGATATTCTTCCGGCCGGGTGTCCTCTTGATAGGGCCATGTGCCTGTACGTATCCTTCTTCCCTCAAACTCCTGGTCAGTCTGCTCCTTTCCCGACAAATCTAGGACGGTGCTCAGTAGAGCAAGAATCATAAGTGGCACCAAAACGACCTAAATGAATTCCTACTCCTATCACCACCAAACCCAGAAAAGAGATTCCCAGTCCACTGCCTCACCACAGCTTCCTTGCCTCCAGCAGATTTGTCCTCGAAGATTCCAAGCTGTAGGTGCAATCACCATGAGTTTTCAGAAGAGCCAGCACTACCATCGTCATCAAACTGCGTGAGAAACTTCATCTCGTATCCGACGATGTTGCCAAAGCCCTGCCTCCAGGCCCCCAGCGTCTTCAGGAGCAAGACCTCCTTCAATAGGGGGCCCCGGAGCTCGCTCGGTACGGAATTAATCACCTCCTCCACCTGAGACTCCGTGGCGGGTTTGCTCGGGCGGGCCGAATACCGGAGGTCCCTGCCAGGCTCGACCAAGAGATATTCGGACCGCAAGCTTGTGGAGTACGCCAGGGAT
The DNA here is from genome assembly GCA_013364905.1 of Diaporthe capsici. Taxonomy (NCBI): domain Eukaryota; kingdom Fungi; phylum Ascomycota; class Sordariomycetes; order Diaporthales; family Diaporthaceae; genus Diaporthe; species Diaporthe capsici. The sequence goes on along the minus strand of WNXA01000006.1, from coordinate 417,718 downwards.
CGTACCACGAGTCTGTACAGGTGAGACTCGGGCGGGATCAACCTGATGAAGGTCTCGAGGGAGAGCTTGTCGGAGCCGAGGGTGAACCAGAGGTCGCTGTCCCTGGCGAATTTCTCGTAGAGAACGGAGACAATGGCGTCTTGAAGGCTGAGGATGAGGAATTTGTAGGCAAAGGCGTACAGTTCGAGGAGGGCGACCGTGTCAGACTTGGGGGGCAGGGCGAAGTGTGTAGCGTAGGTGTAAGCGGCATAGAGCCACACCATGAATGCCTGGAAGGTCTTCGGCTGCTCCTCGGAGAGACCAGCGGAGAAGGCGCCGTCACCAACAATGGCGGTCAAGACGTTCTGGTGGACGTCAAATCCCTCCTGGTCTGGTCCCACGCTGATGGTAACCACAGCACCGAAGCGGGCATTGCTTAGAACAAAGTTTAGTATGTTTTCAAGCACATCTTCAGAAACAGGCAGATACTGAAGAGAACTGGACTTACTCGTTGTGAGACATGGTCTGTTCCGTCTCGTGTCTTTCGTCTGGTATGCTTTCTCTGGTATGTTTTCTCTGGGGCGTACCGTCCGGTGTTTGGGACGATTGGTGAACAGCTTCGTGGTCCTAGGTAGCTAGGAAGTGTTAGCCTGGCCTTGCTCTGAAAGGCTTCCCTTCTGTGGTTGGTAAGGCCGTGTTGTCAAGAACTAACCCGAACGCGTCGACAGAGAAATTCGCTGATGACCTGTGATGATTTGGAGGAAGAGGTCTGAAAGTACCAGGACAGGCTTTGCTTTAAGTACTAAAAGAGATGGGAAATTTCTGCAGTTACTCTGATGGAGCCTGAGTCACTCTGCGTGCAAGACCATACTATTTAACAATCAATACCACAATGGAAAAGATGGGACCGCTCAAGACTCCATTATAAGCAGATTACAAACCGCGATAGTTTGTAGTCAAGGTCGCGATATATCCTGATGCTGATGAATGCAAAATTGGTCACTGGCCTAGAAAGGGTTTGTAATAGCAAACACCATATGAACAGACCTACTGGTATTGAACATTGTACATATGCTTGTAATCAAGAAGAGGATGAGTTTGTTTGCGGCTCTCGAAGACGTCGAGGTTCATGAGGACTGATAAATACACACCTTGAATCAAAAATAGCACCTCTTTATTGCCGAATACATCAATTCAAGGATAAAACTATTGAAATCTTCAATATGGACCAGGTCACAAACCGCGATAGCCATTGTCGCCAGGTTGAATCTCATGAATAGTGGATCATTGCTCTCATTTGTCTTTTCGTTTCCAAAGAACAACTATCAAAGCCGACTGCCTTTTCGAATACTTCCAGGCTAACCAAGCAATCGCTCAACTTCCTTGGGATAGCTGCCCATGGCGATGCCAACCCACCTCAAGAAAAGCCTTACACCACCTCCGTATTGGCTGTGGCCGCTTCACCAGTGCGAGAACCATCTGCAATGGCAATCAGAGAGCGGGGTGTGGCAGGTGGAAGTCGGAGTCAGTTCCGACGCATGCCTCGAAGCCCGTCCAGGCCAACCGGGCGCGGGACTTCATGCGGAAGTACTCCTTGAGAATGTCGCGCAGGAGAGCGGCGGGCACAGCGTCCAAGATCTTGCTCATGTCAACCTCCTCTGAATCTCCCTTCCCATAGGCATCCAAGATCTGTCTGCGGTTTGCCTGATTCTTGGCCAGATCATGGAGGCGAGACATCTGTGGCATCCGTGGGAAGATATCGGAAGCTTTTCAGGGGAGAGGAACGATTCGGTTTCCATCTGTGAACGGCACGCTGACCTTTTGCTGCGAGGTGGCTGCAGGGAACATGCGGTAGGCCAAGGCGTGAGTGATGAGGGTGTACAGGCGAGCGCCGGTGCTGACGAGGCAAACCAGGTACTCCAGTAGGTCAGTGTCTGAGCCCAAAGTGGCCCAGATCTCGCGGTCATCGAAAAGTCGAGCATCGATGGTGGAAATGATCGAGTCCTGCACAGCCTGTATGTCGTATGTCTGGGCGAATACATAGAGCTTCACGAGGTCGAAGAATGACGCTAAACGGGGGCCTGTGAGGCAATCGAGCTTGGGAAAGAAACGTGTGGCAAGGTAGGCCCAATCGACGAATAGGCTGAAAATACTGGGCTCAGGGCCGGCTTGTTATCTGTTAGCTGGCTGATGCAGTCCTAAGCAACGGGGTTGTCTGGAATGTCGTTCGACGTACGGAGCGTGATGGAATCAGTGTCGGTCGCCTTGGCGAAAGCATCACGGAGGAAGGCACTGAAGCGACAAATGATCAGCTGGTGGACCAGGAACTTGACCTTCCCTGGTCCCACGAAAATGGTGGCCAGTGGAGGACCAAAGAATGAGTTGCTACTTTGCGGTCAGTTCTGCTTCAACAGAGTTTACCGGGCTGACGGATGTACGGAGCGATGGCGATGGGTAGGGCTCAAGCAGTCCGTTTGATACGAGTGCCCAGGTGTGGTGATTCAGGGTGGGTGTCGCGTGTGGGATAGGAGGGACAGGCTTACTACCTCCTCTCAGGCTTGGTCACCTCGTAGCTGGTCAGATCAGGCTTGTTCACATCTGGCTCCATCTGGATCTGGATGGACATGACACAGCCAGGGCTAATGGAGTGGCTGGAAATATCTCCAGCAGAAATGCCAGTAATCTCTGAGGCCTGGACAACAGTATCTTGAATGACAGTCATGTCGAAGGAGTTTTGATCTTCAGTAGGTATGCAAAGGGAGTGCTGCGGTTGTGAAGTACTGGACAGCAGGATTTTTCTGCTGCCGGGGTAGGCACAAGATGATCTGAACTAAATGGAGGGGAATTAAAGACCTGATGACTGTGAATAGGCAGGAAAACAGATAATGTTTGCAATATAAGGTCAGATATCAGACGACCTATTGTCAGAGCAGGGAAGCATCATTCACTTTGGAAACCATGATGGAGATTCCCAGGGCACGCTCAGAAAGAGCAATCTAGGGGTTGTCGAGCCATTATGTTGATACTCACACTGACAGACATACTTTTCAAAAGACATTCCCAGAAGACAAGATGCTTTTGATAGACTGTGTTCAAAAATGAAGCCCAGACACAGGGTTACATGATATTTGTATATTCAGCTATGACTGGAAGCACAAGGTGTGCCTTACAAGTCAATAAGTTGAAAGCTGGAGGCGAGACAGGCCTGAAACCCCCGAAATTGACTTGGATTCTCCTATCTGAACTTAAAAAAGGTCCAAGTGCTTAATATGAACCTCTTCACCTTCCTAATGCCTCCTGATTGTACTGCCAATCCGCTCATTGGTGCATCGTCTCACAGTCCTCTATCAGGCGACCCAAAAAGATTTGGCCACAACATACGCCCTCCCTGATGTGCACTTCGAACACATTGAATACATGTCTCCCATCCTCCATGTCCAGTCGTGCAGAAAAGGCGAGGGTTGCACACTTAGTCTGCACTGTCCAAGAGATAGTCGTCAACTTTTTCATGTGCAACTGTGCCTTTCCCGCGGGCGGCCGAGCATGAACATCCAGGCAGCTCCAGGATTTTCTTGAAGGCGAGTCGAACGAGCTGGTCCGGGATGTTGTCCATGAGCTCTTCGGTATTCCTTGTTGGTGCTTGAATCAAGTTGTTCACCAGGTAGTCGACCAGGAACTGGTGCATTTTTGATCCCCGAGGCACTCTGTCCACCAGGCGGTCAAGTGAGCTTTTACTGCTCAAGAGCTCACAGTGACTCCAGTCCCTTGAGTGAGGTCTCTTAAAAAGGGCTCTCATGACTGCATTCTGTAGCTTCGTGATCTTGTATTGGTGAGCAAGGACATAAATTTTGACGAGATTGTTGGACGTGACACCCTCCAGGGGGTCTTGAATCTGCAACTCCCCTTCCTGTGAGGCGTGAGCCCATTCGACAAGGAGCTTGAATGTATCGAGCTCCTCATCTAAGAGGATCAGACATGGGATTTTGCCACCACTACCACTCGGCATGGAAGAAAGTTGCAACGAAAGATCGCCAGTGACTGTAAAGAGCTTGATGGGAAAGTAGATGCTGAAATAGCATCTTGAAATGTAGGCTTTGATGCTGCCAGACTCATCCACAATTCTTTTTTCAAAAGTCAGTCTTGTATTTGATTGCTAAGCGCTGTATTTACACATACACACACAGGGAGAGAAATTGTGTGTGTTCATGTGTAAAGGCAGTGTGAGAGAAAGGGAATTCGGGGCAACATACGAGTCATGGCCTCCGGGTGCCCAATGAGAGGTCATTTTTCTTATTATTGATAGTGGTGTCTGGTGTGCGTCTGCAAATTCTCAGGCAATATCCGTGTTAAACCTATCAGTCCAGTTGTTGTATCTTGGAGAGCAGTTGTCCCGAGTGACCCCAGTCGGTACCCGTGCGTCGAATGCTCTTGATGAAGAGGCTCTACCGGGTTGTTTGTCGAGACACACTGACAAATAGTCACTGATAGGCTCTGGCAAAGTCTGGTGTACTGAAGTAATAGATAGACTCAAGAAAGCAGTCGTTATGATCTGATGGAGGAGAAGGTGTGAAGGGAGGAGGAATTTGAGGTATTGAGCAAGGGCCGGTGGCCAACAGGCAGATTTATAGAAGGCTTGGGCGCGGAAATGAGGAAGACTGACTGGTCAGGACTGGTGACGGGGAAAGCTTGGCTCACAGCATGTTCTAATGAGACGGACATAAACTTATGGTATCAGAGCAGCAGCCAGTGAGTCATCCGTAACAGCAAGACGATGACTACGACAAGCTGCCGTCAAACGAGAAGCTTGAAAATAAGACTTCTCGTCGTGTTGATACTGATCTCCACTTGGAATTATGTAAAATTCATGATACCCTGCATTCTGATTACACATGCATGTTCTGGATGGTTCGAAAGATCCTCAAAGAATGACAGTGAATAATGATACGGACTTATGCATAAATAATAAAACCAGAGATTCGCACCTGTAAAAACAGAGGGTACACCGGTATATCAACTCACACCATAGCTATAGCCAATCAAAGCACATCACCCAGGCCTTATTTGCTCACCCACACCTAATACCTACATTACTAAGTTGAATTAGGTGTATAGAGTAGGTGTATGAGTTGGGAGTATGGATATTGGGTGTGGGTGTGGGTGTTGGGTGAGATGATAATGTACCAGTGCCCCCTCTGTTTTTGCAGGTGTGAATCTCCGTATCTAAATAATCCAGCCACACTTCCTTGAACAAAACCCGGATAATCAACACCTGCCAACGCTGTGCCCTAACGCTATGCCTTGTGAGGCGTACTGCCCGCAATATTTGCCTTGCTTTCCCCATTGCTCCTGTGACTACGTGTTCTTTCGAATGTCCTTGTTGATATCTTCATGGCCTGCAGTAGCCTGGATCTAGGGCAGTCGCCCCAGAGGCGCGGTCGCTCACTAGTCCTCATCTCCGTTGGAGCCTACCTCAATAACATCGCAGTGCCGAGCTTTGCTATGGATGTGGAATGAGCACACGGCGCGCACCGGTGGTGAACCGGTGGTCAGGTCACAGCGTCAGACCGTCTTGATGAGATCTTATCCAATTTTCCCATTCTCTTTCAGAACGTCGCCCCAAAAGCTGCGATGCTGGGCACTTCTCACTCCCCAGTTCGGTTTCGTAGAGGAACTCAAGGAATACAAATACTTTATGCTTGGGGCTCTCCAAGTAGTAAACGGGCCACATAAGAGCGGTATTGCAGATGCTGGTAATGGAATGTGAATCTATCAAAACTCAACGTAGGATACAAGTAGGATGAATACGTGCAGTTGAAGTAAGACAGTCATCCTGGGGTCAGACCGACCGAGATGTCCTGGTGTGGATGAATGACCCTAAACAGGCAGAGGAGGTTGATCTAGGAGCTTGATCGATCCTAAAACGCCGAAAACTGACCAACACCAGCCCGGGGCCCATCGAATGGCTCTTCCTTGTCGCCAGATAGGGCATGGATTCAATAAAAGCTTAGAAGCGGGTCAAGGTGAGAGCCTGGCGCACATGTTGCTTCTGTCGTGGCGATGGAAAGTGCATTCGTGGGCTGGTGTCTTCGCGGAGGCGTTACCGCCCGCGATCCAGTTGTAGGAGGCAATCTCGCTAACGATGTCGTAGCCCAGGTCTGGCGTCTCGTTCATGATCTCCCTCCACTCGGGCGTCACGGGGTTGTGCTGCTTTCCCTTAAATAGGCTCATTGTGAGGCGTTCCTTCAACAGCCTCCTCATACCACAGCCGGGCATGGTGTGCTCATAGACGTATTGCACTGGGGAAATCAAGCATGTAAGCGTTTTGTCCAGTCACTATGAAGGGCACCGTGATGGGGAGCGAAATATGAAATTTCGGCACGGATCTGCGTACCGTCCTTGATATCAGGTCTTCGCATGCCAACACTGTAGAATGCGTGTGCCATATCCACGCAAGCGTTCTCCAGCTCCTCCACCAATACCTTGGAAGCGAGGACGTAGAGCCGGAGGTAGTCCTGGATGCATGCCGTCGAGGAGCCTGCCGTGAAGTCCTTGCCTAACATAACATTGGCCGCTAAGGTCGAATTGGAGACGGCCGTGGGCGTAAGGGTGCGGATGTACAGCCACCGGATGAAAAGCTCGAAGGAGTGGGGGTCGTCCTCGGGCATGGCGAGCCTGTCCTCGAGGGACTCCTTGAATCCCGAGTTGAACGCTGACCTGAAGAAGTCCGAGATGCCACTCAAGAGGTTCTCGTGCAGTCGCCACTGGACCTCGCTCGGACCCACGAGTACTGTCACCACCCGCTCGGAGAATAACCTACGGTTGATGATGCATCAGTTTCAAGGCTGCTAGAAATGACGCCCTCGGAAGGCTGGGCAGTCTGCGTGACCGGTGGTGGGTCGTCGTTCACAGGTAGTGAGTGACTCCATCACGTCGCCCAGCCGTGACGGAGGAGTTTAAGAGTGAGAGGTGCGCCACCTACCTGTCGACCGGAGGCTCTGACGGCTCCACAGACTTGGACTTGTCCCGGCGCTTCCCTGAATTCCTAGGTGTCTTTGCGCCGTCCTCAACGCCCTTCTGGCCGCCAACATCGGGCGAGGAAGCAATACCACCCATCGCGTCCGCCAGCGACCGGGTCACAGCGGCTGGCTCGGCAGAAGATGATGGTTCTGGGGAGACTTGAACGGTGCTGCTGGGGCCGGCAGCATCGTCCGACTCTGGAGGCTTGCTGATCATCCCTGTGTATTGCGACGTGGCCGCGGGTCAGCCATGGTTGCCAGGGTTTCGAGAAGGGAACGGCGGTGGTGAGACGGAGCGCAGTGTCATCGGCCCAGCGTCCCAGCGTCCCAGCACTGCGGTGTGTGGGGAAGGGGCAACACAGAACAGCAGGCAGAAGCGCAAAGCCATGGGGAGGAAAGAGCATATGGTACTTCGCTTGTGTGGTGGCCCTGGTTGGTTTTCAAGACTGCGTGCATCGTCAAGTTGCTTCAGGCTGTCACGGCTTGAGGTCATGTTTCGACGAATAAATATCTGCCTCTATCCGTGTGAGAGGTTGAGAAGAACAAGTGCAGTGGGCTTGGGCACCAGATCGCCCAGTCGTCGGCATAATCCGACCGCCTGGCACAGAGCTCCCCTAGAGGGTTTCTTTTGCATGTGTATACCCTTAGTACGCATTTGACTAGGGAGCAGTTCGAATCCCATGATGCCCGTCTATTTTCAACTGTCGTTGTCAACCTCCATCACAGGCCGCGGCAAGTCATGGACAGTATTTCCACCAGGGCCACACCACCCCCGTCCATCATACACAACCGTACAGGCTCAGCAGACGTACGCATCCATTCGCACTGGCACAGAAGACACAAATCAAGGCGCAAGATTGTCAGAAAGGCTTTGGTATTGCCCATTTTGATGTTGCTGAAGACAGAATATCTTTTGAGCACACGCGCTGCGCTCCACATCCGGGTATAAGACCCCTTTGAACACCCCCAAACGCTCCAGCCAAACCAGATGCATCAATCAGTATTGCCCCCCTTAAGACGTTAAGCCAGGATTTCCACAGCGCACGCATACACCGTGCATGCAACCCCATTCAGAAACCCTGAAGATAGCGACCGAGGAGAAACTCGACAGAAATAAGCCGGCAGATTATGGGGTGAAAGCGCTGCCCGAGGTACATGAAGTTAAAAAGAGATATACGACCCAAAATAATGTGTCAACCAACTCCGCTGTCCGTTTGCCGTCCCCCCCAGTAGCCCAGCGTTGCATATAAGACTCGCATCGCAATAACACGTAAATCCACATTGTCTTTGCCAGCCGCCTGATCCCCTCCAGGTCTTTGTTTCCGTAAGCCCAAAAAGCATCAAAAACCCCGACTGTGTGCAAAGAACTCCGCTGCTTGAGATTTGCCGCAACCCCGCTCAATGATTTCGTTCTATGTGTCGAAAAGATCTTTTGTCTTTGGACAGCTCAAGAGACCCAAGATGAACCCTTTTTATCATGCGAAGTCGCCGCTTCTCGTGTAAAAGTGGAGAGAACCCCGTCAAAACTCCGTCGTTAAACACCGATGCAGATGATTATGTCGTCGAGTATGCAGGTCCGGGAAAAAACTGAACGCCCATTCGAAAATCAAAACAGCCCCCATCTTCGGAAGTCGAAGCACCGAACCGCTCAAGTTGTAATACAAGCAGCAAAAGAACCGACAAATTGGTATCGATAAGTTTTCGTGTGGCGCCGCGAGGAGAGTCAACTCCTACCTCGGGTCTGAGGTGCATATGTCGAAAAAGTGTCTTTATACAATGGGATGCGGGCGTGGGCCCAAAAGTCGGTTTGTCGAAAGGCCAGTCGACCAGAATGCGCGCTTAGCCTCCCCATGAGTGAAATCAAGATCAATTGCCTGCTTGTTGAAAGTCGGTGCCCGCCAAGATGAACCAGCTGTCTGAAAGAGGAATGTGCGGCGAACCCGGCATCCTCGATCACATCAATGACGACGGCCGGAACGACGTCACCCCGCCTCTGGTGAGAAGCGGAGCGACGTCATTTACCAGCGGGAGCGAAGGCTCTGCTGCATCCGGACCGATGGCGAGACCGACGAGGGCGGCGAGGGCATTGTCAGGCCCTGGCCGTTGGCAGGATTGATGATGGGGATGGCATTGCGGGCCCTGGTGGCCGATGGCTGGTGTAGTTTAGGGTGAGAGTGGTGAGCCTGGAATGAGGGCGGGAGGAATGCGGGAGAGGACGAGTTCAGTGTGTAAGAGGCAGCAACTTGTTGGGGCTGTTGCGTTGGTGATCCCGTGGGGGAGTTGCTGGCCAGGGATGATCGTTCGGAGCCACTGTAAGCCAACTGCGAGTCCCGATTGTCAGTATACCATCGTGGCATGGTCTACCCGTCCATGGTAGGGCGGATCCTAGGCCAGATCGAGGATACTCACATCACTCTCGGTGACGAGGCCGGGGCAGAACTCCAGATCGTCCTCAAGGTCGAAGGAACGGCCGAGCTCGTACTTGGAGCGAAAGCTCGACACAGACTGCGACTCAGACAGCTCCTTCATACTTCGGACACCCCGGAACTGCTTGTGCTGCGAGTTCTGGGAGACGGAGAGCCTCGGGCCCCGGCGATTCCGGCCACCATGGTGGTTGTGCGAGACAGCCGAGGCTGTGGATGGTGTGGGATGTTGCTGGTGGGTGTTGAAGTGGTAGTACGAAGCCATGGTTGCTGAATTCTCGAAACTGCGTGTCGATGGGGTCGCTCAGATGCGGTGGGTTTTGCGTTGGGGGCTTGTGGCTCAGATATGTTTGCGAAGGCGGTCCGTTGGTGTTGCACGCCAATGATTTGCGGGATTAAGGTCAGGTTTCAGCGACAAAGTGTAAAAATCAGCCGATCGTTCTTTTTTGGAAACGGTACAGTCAGATCCGGGTCGAGTGCGTATGTTGGTGATTTCGGTTTTTTTTATTATGATGCTGTCTGTCACTTTGGATAACCTTTTGATTCGGAGTCGGAGACGGTTCAAAGATAACGGTTGTTGGTAGGTGTGGTGTGTTTGATGTATGTGGGATGGGGAAAGTGGCCAGGTAAGGTAGGTAGGGTTCGGAGTGGTTGGGCAGAGATTGGAGGTGGCAGGTGGTGGTAGAAGTAAGGGAAGAAGAGAGGCGGAATGAGGAGGGAACGGAGCGGGTGTTTGTTGGACGAGGGCGGGCGGGCGAGGGACTGGCCCTGTCGACGGGGGGATTGGGGGGTGGTCCAGGTGTCCAGGGTGGGAGAGGGCCCTGATGATTGGCGAGGGGGGCAGGGGGGTGTCAGGGTGGTGCATGCGACTTGCAACTTGGCTTGAACGGACTAGACGGAACGCACCTTGGGGGGCGAGGCAGGAGAGACAAAAACGCACTGTGGCACTGTGTGCGGGCCCCGGCTCCTGCACGGTGAGCCGACCTACCAGCCTACCTGGCCTACCCAGCACTCAGATCCCCTGGTGGGCAGGCACGCAGGCAGGGCAGGCTGGGCCCGGCAGCCGGCGTGCACAATAAACCGACCGGGACCCCGTATCCCACCAAAACCCTTCACATTACAACCCAAATCGCTCAACAATCAAATCATATGTGCACGGTTTTAATTATATTCAAATGTTCAGAATCAGCGTCTGATTCTAATGATGTGAAAATATTAGATGGGTTTGAAGGTTGTGGTGGATGAGTAAATGGAAGTACCAACAGGTACGTTTTCTGGTACTGAGGTACGGTCGGTTTATTGTGCACGCCGGCTGCCCGGCTGGTGTGTCCAAGGAGATTGGAGCCCATGATTCTACAGCCACCCTCAATTCCTGCAGGTGGTTCCTGGCCCTCCTCCACCCTCAGTCACCCCAGCACATGACGATGACGGCTGTTGCTCACTCTCCCTCGGGACTCAGAGTCAGAGGCTGGAGATCCGCACGAATGCTTCTCCATCAAAACATAACGTGGCATGGCACGGCATAATTCATGTCTGCGATGCGATGCGATGCGATGCGATGCTGCTGCCACCATCCTCCTCGCCCGAGAACCAAAGCAAACACTGTGCCGTCCCACACCCACAATACCGCTTTCAGCCCTCGAGCCCGAAATGGCAAGCCGCTCGAGAGGAATGAGAAGAAAGGAGGAGTCGGCCTAGCAGTGGCAACGGCCAATCAGCAGGGGGTTGCCGCCGCTGATCTCCATCTTGGACGCGGAAAGTGAAGTGTCGTGAGTGTCTGAGGTGTCCAACCACAGCCCCACCCCTCCTCAGGATCTAGCGTTGACCTGACCACCCTTCGGCTCCTGTCATTGGGCTCTGGGCTCTCCATCGTTCCAAGGCTGTGCTCCAAAACGGTCAAGCGCCCTTCCATAATGCTGTCACCGTCCGCGTTGCTCCCCATCGGCACTGTGCCCATCCTGCCCACCGTCACCTCACCGTCCGACATGATCCGAGGCCACCCAGCACCGTCACGGATCATCTTCGTCGAGGCCACTTCCTGACGACAGTAATAACATGCATGTTCATCTATTCACGATTCCGAAACCGACCCAGACAGACACACACGAAGACGGAGTACAGCCCGCAGGTTGCATGCCCCGGACATGGCCGGCCAGGGAACACCAGCCCTCTTGCTCCGTCGCGGCGGTCGACGGGGCCACACCACACGGCGCACAGGAAAGCCGTTGAGGGGGGAGGTAGCAGGGAGGGAGAGAGAGCCGCCCCGACCGTTGGGACACACCCCCCACACCCCATCCCCGAGGTCAGAGAGTTAACCTGGCCGACCACAATCTTGGGCTACCGTATTCCCGTTTCGATGTGCATGCCTTCATACCAGCTCCAAGATGGCGCATTTCTCTCTCTCTCTCTCTCTCTCTCTCTGTGCCCGACATGGGCACGTCCACGTATCTGGTAGACTCCTTCAATCTACACCACACTCCCCACAAACACACGAGGCGCTTCATCCAAGCCTCAAACGAACCCCTCGTCATTGTCACCCTCGGCAGACAAGACCCTCGAGAGTCGCTGAAACCTGCAGCCGGGTCAATGCCCCTTCGCGGCCCTGGGCGATCCGGGTCTGAAGCACCACCTGCCTCTCGGGCTGGGACTCCCTGGCCCGCCAAGCCCCTCCAACTTCGCCACCCTCCCACCAAGCGGCAGAGCGCAGGAGTGGTCGGCCTGCAGGCGGCGGCGGCACTCTGTGCCAGTGTGCATGAGCATGGACGAGCCATGGCCATTTAGCGACACGGACCCGCCGGCGGCTTGTCAACCCCAAGGCCCTGTGGCGAACCAGGTCCGCGACCCTGATCTGGTTGGCTGCCGCCGTTCACACTCGCAGCGTTCCCTGATCGAGGCGGGGACCGAGGGCTGATGCCCTGTCCCGTGTGACCTGCTCTCCCACGTCGCTGCGTTCCAGTCCAAAACGTGGCGGCTGGAGTTGGCTGCTACGAGCCACAGTGTCGAGCGCTCTCGGTTGTCCACACTCACTTCGCACGGCCTTTCCGTAATCAAAAGCGGAGCGGACATTCTCATATTCGGGCTCTCGGGCGGTGCCAGCAGTGTACTGTATGGGGAGATCTCCTGCCGATGATTTGCCTGCTGCCAGCATCAACAGAGCCCTCGCCACTGGCCTGTCGGTGGTAGGCTCTGACGTATTGCAGACTGCTGCCCATGTCGGCATGCCTTTCGATCCTGCCCTATCACCACGGTGCTACTGCATACTGGTCCCGGGGTCGTCAAATCATGCTTGCCCGATCCTCTCCCCACGACAATTCAACTGCTGACTGTTGCATGAAACCCACGCCATCCAGTGATTGGGTTAAATTGACTGCATGGCCCACATTGGGCGTCTGTGACCTGGGGACGAGCTTGACAGGGCACAGAGGCCACAATCGTGCGCGCCCCGTCTGTGCATGGAAAGATGATCCCGATCATCTTTGGGTTGGGGATTCACAGAAGGGTGAACCGCTCGACGGTGGCCGCGAATGGGCCCAGGCCCGCCAGGGGTGGCAGAGGAGATGCCCGGCCGTGTTTAGCATGGAAATCTCTTCGAAGATGGAAGCTTTCCTCAGACAAGCGCCTTAACTGATTAGGCTTAACAGTAGCATTTGGCCAAGATGGTTGCTGACTGCTTTATGCTTAGCATGGTCACCCCACCCATCACATCCAGGTCAAGCTCACCACCATCTCATGCCCCCAATGGACGGTGGGGTGACGATGACGGAGCAAACAGGTTAACGGAGCCTCTATCCTCGTCCAACTTGGCATGCCACGAGACTCACCTTTCGAGCATCTCTTGCTTTCACTAGCGATCAAACCATCCTCGCGTCGTGGTCCTCGAAGGCAGCTGCAGATGGACCCTTAAGCGAGTCATCTCCAAGTCGAGGTTTCACTCTGCACAGCGCTCCAAAGCAGGTAGAATAAGGGGTTGGATTGGTCAATGGGTAGAACGTCTACGGTGCGGGGGTTTAAAGTGTTTCTATTTTAACCCTGGCCACAACGTCCCCTGCCCCAGGATCCTGTCTGTCCTTGCTCGGACTACGCTGTTGACAGCCTCAACCCAGCCCAGTCATTACAGTATCTAACACATCCGGGCAGTTAAATGGTCTCAATCCACTCCAGCACCACAACAGTCACGCGCCAGAAAGAGCAGGCAGCATAGACAGCTCAGCGAACTCCTCCTTGCCGAGAGTTGAAGGCTTCACTGTAGGGTCTGCTGGCCATCATACAGCACCGTCTTCTTCGCTGGTTACATGGGAGCAACGGCCGAGAAGGTTTCCTTGAACCCTGCCACACCGCCGTTTGGAGAAACGGGTGCCCGAGGCAAGGGGAAGCCACCCACACCCACCACCTGCCACACAGCCCATCCCACAACCCCACGGGCCGTGCTCATTTGAGATGCGGACGCTGGCAACCCACAAGGCGGTAGCTGCGGCAAGCTCTGCCCCTTTTGGTCCTCCTGCAGAAAGGCTGTAACACCTGGAGGGTGCGGCCTTGCTACTCGCTCGAAAATCGAGGATCTGGCTACCACCGCGCGGCAGCGGATGTGCGTCGGAAACCTTGAACCATGAAATTGCAACCAACCTGCAGCCACCTGCAGATACTAGCAACAAGTTGCTGCGCCTTCGTCATGCGAGATGGCAGTCTCGACCTCTGTAGACGGAGGTTTCCCGCAACCATTCCGGAGTATCAAATGGTCAAGTGTGCTCATCCGCCAACCTTGCCCGGGCTGTGGCACTTCTAGTGTGGGTGAGGCACGGCATTACTGGGCGGGAGCTATGGCAGTCGACGGCGGAAGCCTTCGCCATGCCGAACCTTGAATGCACGTCTCCTACTCCCTCCCGATTGTAAGATCTTTTTATGTTTCATGTCTCTCGTGTGGTGTGCTCAGCATGTGTCAGATTGAGAAAATGGCTAGTTCGTGTCAGCCCAGGTACCTCTAACCATTTGAAGCCAGGCACGTCGGGCCCGCCATCTCCGCCTTTCCGCCGTCCCGTCCCGAGATCTTACCGACGACACGGCGGCTGAGCCGAAATCATTCTGCCCTCAGCATAATCACCGAGTCGCCCTGTGACCCTCCAAAACTATCTCGTCGCGACCATCGAAGAACATGGCCTTGTTAGACTGGACAGTAGGGTCCTCGAACCATCCCTCCAGAAGCCTATATACGGTTGGGGCGCCGGCTCGGCGGCATATACACTTTCTGCGGAGGAGACTTGTGTGTGCCTATCCCGTAGCACAAGCTTACGGACAAGGATCATACGTATATTTACTGCTTGGGATACTTTCTAACATGTATTGGACCTTCGGGTGTCATCACCCCAGACTGGAAATGTGCCGCAATTCAATCACTGATCAAAACCTCGAGCATGTACCTGCACTGGTCGGTTTTTCGCAGATTACCCGGAAGTCAGCGGGTTTAGTTGCCAGAAACCCACTCTTGGTAAAACCCCAGCCGATGTGGGTTGGAAGATCGCTGTTATAAGAAAAGAATTGCGTTGTTGCCTGCCATGCTTGGACACTTGGAGGCGGAGGTATTGTCTAAAGTACTTCTTGATCTAATGAGATAGAAAGTACAGCCATCGCAAATTATCAAATCGCGCCGCCCGCCCGTCCGTCCCCCGAGCCTTTTTGGCAGATTAGGACAAACTAGGACATGGGCAGCGTATTGCCTGTTACATGGCTTTCAGACTCCTACACTTTACCGGCTTCGTTGATTTTTTAACAAGCGGTAACATTAAGGGTTCCTCGAAGTGTTCGGGAGCTGGCAATGAGTTGTCTGAACTACCCAGGCCCTACCTTTGCCGCCTCTGTTGTTCAACCACCTATACCTACCACCACCTCTCACGCTTAGTACTCTGACTACCGAACCACCTTTCACGTGTGGTGAGTCTTTCAAACCACATATATCTCTGGTCGTGAGACGGAACACGGTATATTTCGTGGTTTCGTCATGGTCCTTAGTGGAAGGCTCGTCGGGGGCAGTTGATTGACACAAAACACCACATCATTTTGATATTCATGATTTTCTCCGAACGAGGAGCCTCACACGTCTATGTGGAAGGCCGTGGTTAGTCGTATGGACTGGTTTCTCCGGCCGTGACAGAGTGTCACCAGAACCGTTACCGAGACAAGAGTCACCGAGGCAGAGCCACCAAAAGACACCGGAGGCTGAACGCTTCGGAGTGACCAGGTGTTTGCATAATGTGGTACAGCAATTTTTTGTCCTGATATTTAATATCGAAGAACTCGATGGTCGTAACGTTTTTCCCACTTTGGTGGTCTGCGAAAGTCAGCAATACCAGGAGATTCTCACGTCAGTCTCAGGCGTCATTCATACATTTCAGGGTAGACCCAACCGATTGTCAGCCTTTCAGTCACTCCTATCAGTGGTGATATCCCTAGAGCACGACTTTCTCATCATGAACCATGAAGATGTTCTCTTCGTCTGCTGTGCAACGACGTCGGGCGTGATACTTCTCCGCAGCCTTCCAAGGGTTGACTCTCGGAAGGTTGCGGCTCCAGGGGTTAGGGTTTGACGGAAGTTCTCATGATGTCACCCGTTCAATGTACGAAAGAGCACGTTGGTTCTGGGGCTGTCCAACATAGAGGAAAGAGGTGGGAATTGAATTGGCTGTTCACCTTTTCCAAGAACGCCCAGGCACGCGAGGGATTGAAGCAAATCCAGTTTTTCGCCTCACATTCGATTGACTAATCCGCCATGGCGCTCATCGAGAACTGGTATCCTCCCTCCAAGGAGAACTACGACCTGGTCCTGTTCATCTGGCAGTTCTTCCCATTGGTAAACACTGACCCCCCAATCTCCCCTTCCCCGGCATTTCGACTCAGCTAACAAGTTCCAGGGCGCGTCACTGCAATGGGCCATCTCGTGGTACGGCATGGGTAAGACGTCGACCAGCAGCGCGCTCAACCTGCCGGGACGCATCGCCTGGATGACCATGGAGTGCCCGGGCTTCATGACCCTGCTGTACATCATGAACACGCTCCCCGCGCAGCACGGCATCACGGACCTGCCATGGCAGAACAAGGTCCTCGCGGCCCTCTTCGTCATGCACTACATCTACCGCGCCGTCATCTTCCCCTGGATCCAGCCCTCGATGTCACCCATCCACCCGCTGGTCTGGGCCTTCGCCGTCGTCTTCCAGCTCCTCAACGCCACCTGCATCGGCGGCTGGCTGGCCGCCTACGGGCCCGTCACCAAGGCGGGCTGGGATGCACAGCTCGCGCCCTTCTCCACGCTACAGTTCGTCGTGGGCATCGCCATCTTCTACGTCGGCCTGTCGGCCAACTACTTCCACGACGACGAGCTGCGCGAGATCCGCCGCCGCGAGCAGCGTCGCCAGGAGCGCCTTGCCAGGGAGCAGGGCGTCGCGGTGGGCAGCGTCGACAAGCACTACAGCATCCCGCAGGCCGGCCTGTTCAAGATCATGCTGTTCCCCCACTACTTCGTCGAGTGGGTCGAGTGGACGGGCTTCTACATCGCCTGCGGCCTCAGCTGCGTGCCTGCCCGCATGTTCGTCATCAACGAGATCTCGGCTATGCTTCCGCGGGCGGTCAATGGGAAGAAGTGGTACGTTGAGAAGTTCGGGGAGGAGAAGATCCGGGACAAGTGGGCTGTGATTCCCGGGGTTTGGTGAGCGTGAGACGACAGTGCTTTCAACAGGGAAACACCAAGTAGTGCCAATGCTGTGTATCACTCTTCGAGACAACTTTTCGAACCATGACGGCTATAATCCCCTCTGTGTAGAGAGGATCTCGAGGCTTCGCGGCTACCTAGGATCCCATGGTCCTGTCGACTCGATCACCATAAGCGGGGAGATGTGCTCCCGGCATATTATCAGCGTGGTTTCTGATTCAATGCTGTGTGACGTGCACCACGATTCAGCCTGTCTCTGATTCCAATTTTTGTCTTACATTATGTCAAACGGTATGGCGCCGCAGTAATAATCTTGTCCAAATATGCTTCACAGAAGAATTTCATCTGCCGGATCGGTACTTATATAGACTAAAATAGACCAGAGGAAAGAAAACACCATACATGGAGGTTCGACATGGCGCCTGGATCTGTGCTCGGAACTATATGATTCGGAAAGCCCATCGTCGGTACATCAAACCGGCGAATGGGCATGGGCATCACAGCCACTACTTCGACATTTATACCTCTGCCAAATGGTGGTGAGCATGGACTGGAAACCCCTCCTGGAACTTTGAGCTAGACGTTTTGTTCTGCCCATCGCACATATCCAAAGAGCAGTCTTACTCACCGCACTTAACACAAGGTTCCACAATCGAGGTTCCACAGCCAACTGGCTTGAGGGATCACCGGATCAGCAATTTTTTGGAGGATCCAATATGCTCATCGACCTGACAATCTCCTTTGTGAAGCAAGACCGCTTCCAGAGCTTCCGCTTGTGCACGTGGAGAGGCCTGATGAGACATGGGATCTTCCCTCTTCGCCATATGACGACGCCACATCTTGCTGTACGCCGGGCTAAGCAGCCCCGCGCATCGTCGAACGTGCACTTCCTAGACTCCACAGTGTGAAAACAAAGTCTGGCGCGAAGCCCACTTCTTGGTAAGATGGCTTCGTCATGCTTTCACACCGCCTAATTCGATAAGAGGCAACACTCGAGCGGTTGGGGGATCACACGGCCGAGCTCAGACCCGTCAGGAGCACGATGCTTTCCCGCACACCACACCTAGATGAGCAGTGCGGCTTGCGCGATACAGGTTGGTAACCCAGACTCAGATAGGTTCGGGGCGGTCCTTTTGTGCCCGCATGACCAGCTCGGAGGTGTGGCTGAAGTGACACGACACGACTTTTAGGTGGCACCGCTCGGGAATCGTCGCGCATTGAATGAATGTGCAATCAGCTGAGCTACAGGTGGACTTCACTCGCACATGTCGCTTCTAAGAATTCAGCAGCATTTCTAAGACGAGCAGGGCAACGTGTGCTCTGCTCCTGCGTGGCTAGACTGCAGCAGCTGGAGCTTCGAACGTTGCGCATGTCACACGTGCAGTTCTACCGTATATAGTGGACATCAAGCAGCACGTATATGCGAATGAATCTTATAAACGCAAACAGTAGTGAGATTTGCATACATGAACAGTTCTTTGCCTACTTGTCCGGTGAACAGGCGACGTCCCTCCAACGCTAGGCTGTGGATTGGACCAAGGGACATAGTGACGGGGTAGCGTAGGCTTAGCAGTGAAAATATTACATATCTCATTCTCAATGTCTTGGAATTCCTCCTGAACCTTCCAAGTGGCATGAATATCCCATCTTGGCACATCGTTAGCTGAGTCCACGCGTGATCGTCCCAGCTGTGCTACAATCTGAGTTTGGCGGGATATAACTCAAGCTGCATGCGGGAATCCCAGGGACTTCAAAATACACAGGAGGTCTCAGATATGTTTGTTCAAAATTCGTCTTCAGGCGTGAAATCTTTGTTACAGACGGCGGCAGAGGGTTAAATGGGTCAGCGAACTTCTATATCAAATCGAAAGCAAATATGGTCCAAATTTCTAGTAGAATGATATGGAGTTATCGCTATCACTTTGCCAAATTCGTCTGAATCTCAATATATATACGCTGCAATCAAGTCGACTCTTTTTGATGATTCCGCTGTTGAGAGACAAGGCTCAGGGACGGTCTTAAGTGGATATGTAAGCTCTAGCTTTGAGCCCAATCATCGACTCTAACAACGACGGAAGGACTTCAAGTGTGCAGGTGTACTTGCGCAGCTTTCACAACTCCCGTTCGAACAACTAGAGTAGACATCAATGAGCAGAACTTGGCATCATGGATCTGGTCGAAGTTTTGGAACCGCTTTGGATCTAACGCGTCTTGACTTGGCGTACACCTGGGCTTATTTGAGGCTGAAGTGTCTTATTTTTGCGAACATTAATTATGTAAGCTCACATATATAAATCTAATTAACGAAAAAACCCTGTTGGATCTAAACTATCAAAAGCAAGCCCTTTCCTACGTATATATAAACACCTGTCCCTCATGTTTGCTTTCGGCGCAAGTATTTCTGCAGTCAACCTTGTCCTGTCGATATGTACTCGTCGATTTAAATATACATGCCCATGCTGGATGCTATAGAGAATGAAGAAGCCTTGTTGTGAAACTAATAAGAGTTCGCCGCAAGATTTGGACTGTTCGTGTTGACTTCAGCCTTGCTGAAATAAGATTTACTGGCCCATGTTCGAACAGTTTTGCGTTTCCTGTGGAGAACGGATATTCGCACCCGTCAAAACGGATGGTACACCCAGCACCCATACACCCAATACCTAATTATTTTATACAAGTACTAGGTGTGTATGTGTTAGGTGTATAATTATTAGGTATATGGATATTAGGTATATGGGTGTATGGGTGTATGAGTTTTGGGTGCGATACTATGTGTGGTGTGTAAAATATGGCTGGTGATATGTGCGGTTGTATCCTCCTTTTTTACGGGTGCGAATATCCGTTTTCTTCCTTTGTATTTGTTCGAAGACCAGCATGGTAAAACTAGACCTTGACAAATATTGTTGTTATGCCCAGATGTGAGCTTGTGTGATCTAATTACATATGAAGAAGCTCATCCTCAATTGCAATAGAAGTATTATATAAAAGATACGAGCCGTTGTAGGTTCAGGTTTAAGGCCCAACGTCACAGCACGCATGAAAGCATACCAGTTTCATGAAACACTTTCATACTGGAAAGAACCAGGCTTGAGGCATTGGAGCTATTTGAAGCTACGGGGAAAGTAAAAGTACTCAATAGAGCACGTCGATAACCATGGCGGCGATGGCGAGTGTCTTCAAAACCCAGTCTAGTCGACGTGTCCTTGGCCTGGTATCATTCAAAGTGACATGACTTGGCTCGCAAAAGGCTTTCCTGGAGTTTTTCATGTCCCGAGTCCGAGTATCAGGTATTGCAGCTATTTCCCGTACAGCGCTTCCTAATACAAAACCTGAGATTGAACAGGCTAGGACAGCGACAGCTACTCTCACCATCCAATCACAGTAGAGAGAGAAGTCCCAATACTGGTGTGAACGTCACTGCCCTCAAGATGGTTCTATGACAACTCTCTGCATCTTACAATCGAGCAAAGCCAATCAGCCCGTGCCCGCCGGACAGAACCCCTAACTCTCAATAATAGAAACACAGGGCAAATCAAGGGGCCCTAATTAGGACCGTCCGGTCATCGCCAAGGCCAAAAGTTTCCCACCCCCTCTGGCCCCTTAGGCACCGAGCCCCCTTGGGCCGACACCACCAGGGCCGCCTTAGTACGCTATGTCATCCGATCGCTAGGTGACGGATTGCAACGCCAGCGTCCGCGCCAACGGCCGCGTGGCTCGGTCTCCCGCCCATGTCCCGCCCCCATGCCTGATTCAGGCCTGTTCTCCTGAAGATCTCTCCCTCTGCACAGCGGCGGGCGTTGGCCTGCGCCAGCGGACAGCCGCTAATGCAGTCTACTGTACAATGTGCGCTGGAAACAGTTCGTCGTAGTTAGTGCAGCACTCTGCCTACAGTGGTCACATCGGGCGCTGCATTCAAGTGGATTTGTGGCATTTCTTCATTTTTAGCCTGGAGTAGTCTATTTGGACGTCGTGTGCTTGCCCAAGCCTGCCGTTGGCTCAACCCAAAATTCGAGGAGCAGATTGTGGAATCATCATCGTCGTAATATCATCGCCATGGAGATCTTCTCTATGAACGCCTCGTGTGTGTGTTCGTGTGGTATTGCATATCGCAGTAAAGCATGAAACCTGAAAGCCTAGGCACTAGGGCCATACTGCCCGCGAGCTAGGCATCATCTCGCCACCCCGAAATTATCTTCGTGAACCCATTCATGCAAATGACGGTCTTGAATATTAGTTTTTTAAGTTGCTTTGTGGGTATGAGGCTGCCAGGAAATAATGGTGCTGAAGTCGATCACGGCGTCTTCATGCTCGACAAGCTGGTCTTCTGCCTCGCGATCTTGATCTCAGCCGCCTTCTCCGGGTTCTTGGTGGGATCGTTGAGCGGGTCGCCATCTGCGCCAGGGTTGACCATCTAAAAGGGCATCTTCGTCAGCACCACAGATATCGCATCGTGATTGGAGGGTGGATTATCCTTACCTCATACTCAAGCGCCTTGATGAAACGGTAGAACAACCACGCGATCAGCGCTCCGAGGAATGGGCCAAGCCAGTAGATCCAATGCTCAGGGTCGAAAGTGGCCGTGACCACACATGGGCCAAAACTGCGCGCAGGGTTCAGAGAGCCACCGGTAAACTGCACTCCAACCATCTCGGCAATGAAGAGAGCCAGGCCGATGCCGATGGGTGCCATGAAAGTCGCCCTGTGCTTCTCTGCCGCAAGCATGTAGATGGTGAAGACCAACTCGGCCGTGAGGAGCGCCTCGATGAAGATGCCTTGTGCGATGTTGGCCCCACCACCCAAGGTGGTTCGGACGTTGAAGTTCTCGGGGAACAGGAATCGCACGAGAACTGAGGCCATGATGCCGCCGAGTATCTGTGAGATGAACAGAGCAATGGCGCGGAAGACCGAGATGGCACGGATGAGCATCAGAGCGAGCGTCACGGCCGGGTTGAACAGGCCACCGCTGATGCGGAAGAATATCTAAAGCAGTGTCAGGATTTTGAACGAGTCGTCAAGGCCGAAAGGTGACTACTTACCCAGACGTTTACCATGAGAGAGAAGCCGAAGGATAGCGCAATGTACAGCAGCACGTTGACATTGAAACCGGTCGACCCACCGGTCGTTGTGTTGGAGTCTGACGAGTTGTTTGAGCCGTTGGCATTCGATGCAATATTGGCGACCTCGGTGCCAGCGAAGGCGAAGAAGAGGAACATGGTCGTGCCGACAAACTCTCCCAGGCTGGCAACAAAGTGGTTCTTGAAGTCCGAGTTCATCCACTGCAGCCAAGGGAGACGAAGCACCTCGGCCTTCTGCTCCTTCGTGAGGGCGTTCCACTGGATCCGCGGGCTATCGTCAGTGGAGAACGTCTGGCGGTTGTTATATCCCCCTGGGTAGCCCGGGCCGTATCCTTGCTCCTCGTCGAAGGTGTAGAACCGCTTTGGGGGCTGCATGGGCGAGAAAGGGTCATGGTAAGATCTTGACTCCTCCACCCACTGCTTTGTGCCGGGGCTCTGCTGGTTGTTGAGGAAGGCTCTTGGCGGCTTCCCACGGTTCACGTATCGGCGGTCTTGGTAATCTGGATGTCGGATCTCCTCCCTCCAGGCCCGGTCAGAGCCGTAGTGAGGGTCGCTCTCATACATCTCGTCCTGAAAGCGAGGGCGGTTGGACCTCGAGGACATCATGCGTGGCATGTCTTGACCATAAGTCTGAGGATCTGAATCGTAGCTCTTGGGTTGGCCTCTTCGAATGCGTGTTCGAGAAGCCCGAGACGAGAGCTGACGAGGGACCGGTGGCACGGGAGGAGTGGAGTCATCTGAAAGCTCATCCTGTTCCTCCACGGCGGTGTTGGGCGATAAGCTGTCTTCAAGGCGGTCTTCGTCGACATGCTTCTCTGTTGTCTCCATTACATCGTTCTGGCGGTCTTCTGAAGACTGCTGCCCGTGCATATGAGCCGCATCATCGTATGCAACCCCAATGGGGATGGAGTGTTCGTTTGCCATGACTGGTCCTGCTGAGGGTGGGCTCACCCGCAGAGAGAAGGCGAGTGAATAGCAAGGTATTGGC
Source organism: Diaporthe capsici (assembly GCA_013364905.1). NCBI lineage: Eukaryota > Fungi > Ascomycota > Sordariomycetes > Diaporthales > Diaporthaceae > Diaporthe > Diaporthe capsici. The sequence goes on along the minus strand of WNXA01000006.1, from coordinate 394,541 downwards.
AAAGGCCTGTCGCCTGAGCTGGAGAAATGGGAATGAATTACTGGCGAGGGCTCTGGCGGTTGATGAAACTGTGCAGTTGGGAGAGGGCTTCTACTGATCTTCGAGAAAGAGAATAAGGGTTACACGCATACATATATCCCGGGGGTGTGCTTCTGCTTCTGGTTGTCGTTCCGTATCGAAAACTCCGGCCGAGCCAAACAACTACTTCCTGGCTTCCTGGTTTCTTGGATGGTCACCCACCGCTGCCATCGAGGGTGAACCTGACTAGGTTGCTGCATCGTACAGCACGTCGATGATGGCACCCAGCCGCTGAGAGACAAGGAGGGGCCCTTGAGGCGGTCCGGTGGGAGGGCACAAGGGTCGGCCCAGGCAGATGGCCTGGGCTGATGCATTCCAAGAGGGGCGGCCGATTGACAGCACGAGGAGGCGGAGGAGGAGTCGCGCAAACTCAATCGACGGCATGATCCAGGTTCCGCCGCCGTACGGTGTGTCTGAGGCATATTGCGAGGGTCAGTCGGATGGCAGTCGGGAAGGGCCTGCGGGACCGGTGAGCGTGACGTCAAGTCCCAAGAGATATTCAGGGTTCGTGGGGAGAGTATGATGGCGTGAAACTAGACATCCAGGAGTTGGTTTTCATGCAATCCCAAAATGGCTGGTGTTGGTTGTGTTCTAATAATCCGAATTTTATGCACCCCAAACCAGGGTCACCGTTGCTTCCCGTTGTCATACTCCCGGCACACCCTCGCAGCCTCGAGACCGGACGAGGGCGAAGACACTGGCCTTCCTCACAATCTCACGGACAAGGTATGGAAAGAACGGCAACGAAGAATTCGAAGCCGTTTCCGAATGAACCTTTGAATAGAATTCAAATCAGATGAAAACAAGCCTCTGCCACGAAGCCCGTGCCGTGTGCACTTGATCACAGGCGCTTAGAGACACCTCGTGTCAGCACACATCTCTATTTGCCCCACGAAATGTTGTCTTCTTGGCCTTGGACAGCATCAGAGTTCCGTTAGCTGGCAGCACTCGATGCAGATCCAGGCACACTGGCATGTGGATTCGCTGTTTGGCGAGTAGAGACTCAGCTGTGTCTTGGCCTCGGACTGTCATAATTCACCGTTGAGGTTTTCTCCCACGGCACATGAGCGGCCAGGAGGCTGGGAGTTGCCCACTTCAGCAAACTCGTGCTGCATGGCCGGACCGTGGGCATCTCTCTCAGTCTGACACTGTCTGACCGGCACCGGCCTCCCTCTTTTGGTAAACCAGAGGTATCTTTCCCTGAGGTGACTGAGTCTCCAGAAATACCCGCCTGCCCTAAACCCAATCCCATCCAGATGTGGATTCCTCTTGACAGAGGTTACGAGGGTCCAGCCTCGGAGGATGTCTCAGGCCAAATTCAGCCGCGTGAGGCGCTTCGCGAAAAGCACATTAACACCGGCGATATGCGATACCCACTCCGTCGCGGCTACGCATCGCATGATGTGGAGAGACGGCCAGCCACTGCACCATCTCCACACAGGCCTGCCCCAGCTTGAGCGATCCTTGGCTCAGCAGAACAGCCAGATCCAGAGCGCATTGTCCAGCCTCTGCACCCGCCCTTGACTCGTTGGCATGGCCGGTGAGGAGGTGACATCTTCGGTGTACATCCGCCCATGAACCCTTCGCGAACGCTGCGACATCAACTCGGGAGCGGCGGGGCAGTTCATGAACTAGAGGAGGGGTTCGTCCTGGACTCACCGCCACCTCATCGAAATCAGTGCAACGTGAACATCGAAAGGCATCCTGTCCTGATGCTTGCCAGCCGTTGGGCCGTAATGCAGACAAGCGGATGTCTACCAATGATTTGAACGAGTCGGTGTCCATTCTGTGCAGATCAATGTCCGATCGGGAGACCAGAATCCTGAACGTCTGGCAGAGGAAAAGCCAGCCCCCAAAGCCATGGGCTATCACGTCTTCCATACGATCTGTCGTTGATGATACCGGCATCGGCAGCACTGAAAATTCCCGGCCGTCATGGGCTGGCTCAAAATTTTCCGAGAAGATCGCACTCTTAGCGAGAGCTCGACCTCCTCCACGAGGAAGCCAACATCGAAGCCTCAACCTTGGCCAGCTCCCTACTCAGATAGTGGTGGCTGGACGACGTATGACGCACACGCAGACTGATCCAGCTATGTTCCTTTGTCAGCTTGGCCTGAAATATTCTGTCGCCAACTCACAGGCCGCGCACTGAATGAGGTGTGCCCACGAGGAAGCGGCTGAATGCTGGCTGGGCTGTCCGGACGATGTCATCGCCCGCCTCGAGGGCCAGAATAAGCCTCGACCAACGTTTCGGTAATTTGCTTAGGATGGTACCAGCCGCGCAGGGCTGGCACTTTAAGTTTGCTCGTCGCTTGGCTGTCGGAACAGTCTGGCTCTCGACCTTGTCGGCAGTTGCCACATGTCTTTCCTAGCCACTGCCCCGTTCCTTCGCGAACGAAGGCCACCCAGACCACGCTTGTGGCCACCAACGAGTGGTATGACGCCGTCAGAAGCTGTTTGCACAGCTTCTAGCGCCATCTAGACTGACGAGGCAGACGAGACCTCGTGTCGACACGGAAGCCGGCTGGGCTAGAACAGCGCCAGGCCGAAGACGACAACGCATGAACGACCGCGAGATGGCTCGCAATCTGACAGCGGCAGTGCGTCCTGGGCTCGCACGCTGCGGATAGTAGATCGGATGAGGGTGGGTTTGTTGCTTGCTGCACTGACGCCCAAAAGACATGCACGCTCATGAGTCGATTAGATGGGCCCGAGGATCCCGTGAGCTTGTCGCTGATGTACATTCGCAGGCCCCGGAGGTTTCTGTTGCAGCAGACGTCTGGAGGTGTCTTATGACGATCATTATACTTGGCGGCTGGCGCTTAGTTCCTCCATCGAGCTGGGCCGGTGGCGATCTGCGCCGCTCCACGCCCGGTGCGACGTTATGTGCCGAGCCACTGAGGCGGCACTGCGAGTCCTTGCAGTGCAGGCCAGTGCTGCGAGCGATACAACAGCATTACAGGCACATGTTGATCGGTACGACAGCGCTTGCGCAGTAGTCAGGAGAGCGTTGTGTTTCCGGAGCAGGATGGCGTTCGTCCGGTCACACTGCATAGCGACCTAGTGTCGGTGACAGAGCAACGGGTGAACGGTCGAGTCGAAGGTGTAACGTACGGATCTGGACTGAGCAATCTTCAGATGTCGCTGCAACGGCGCCAGCCCTCAGTCCTCGATAGATGGAGCACGAGCAGGCAGGGCGGGAGTGACGAGGCCCCTCAGCACCTCAATCAAGATCCAGCCGGGCTGGGCCAGGCCAGGCCAGGCGGCTGGGTTGGGGTTTGGGACCCCGATGACGTGGGGGAGACAGGCTGATGCGGTGCGCAAGGAGGGGTGGTTGAGTTGAGACAGAGTTTAGGGGACCCTCGTCCCCGCGCGACACAAGAACCAAGAAAACCTTCGCTTTGGTCGGGATCCACCCCCCACGACCCCTGTCCACCTCCCCGCGGCGCAGTCTTCAGCCTCATCTGGACCTCGTGCCTTCGCGCTCTGAGGGCTCTCATTGGACCACATCGCAAGCAACCTGCCACCCTTCAAATATTATCTTACGACTCAGATCTACGCAGTACATGTACGCATCTCCGTATCTCGTCAAAACCACTCATCCACACGGCTGAGCGCTGCCAGCCTTGGAACACATCGTCTCTCACGAAATAAGGTTCAGTCTAGCCCAGGCCAGAGGCTGACATGTGCACTACTCTCTACCCAGAGATCCGAGCATGACCAGAGGGTTCAACCCTTGGAGTCGCTTGCATTCGCTCGCATCATCCTAGCAAGAATTCCCGAGTCGATCGAGTAAAGATGCTCTACATCGAGGCCCACAAACCGGCACAACACTCGCCCGAGAACGCTGGTCTTCAGATGAGGGGCATTGATCAGTCATATGACTCAAGCACTTCACACAACAACATTGTAGACATGCTTGCTTGTGTTGCAGCCCAAAGGGACAGTGTACATACTGAACCAAGCCGGACACACCGCTCTCGGCTGAGTGTGCTCGCCCGGGGTCTCGGCCGGGCACCCTAGGGACCAGCGAGGGTCCTGAAGCATGATAAATGAAGTTGTTTGCTGAAACAAAATTTCAGGGGGACTTCATGTGATGGAATAGATAGAAATCGTGTGATACAGCTGAACCTCAAATGAATAATGCACCTTGGCTATGAATGGCAATACTCCAGCCAGGAGTGTATTGGACGGTCATTTATCCTTCACGGAGACGGGGATTTGAGTGGTAACTATAAGAGACAGAAGAGATCAGGCCGCAAGCTATATTAAACCACAGTTGTGAGGTTTCCTGTGCCAAGTGATTGGGCACGCAAGCAGTTCAGACTCTGCAACTGGAAGAACAATTAGTACACGCCTGAGACATGCAGTCGATACTAACACGTAATGTTAGATTACGATTTCGTCACTCCCTATTCTTGAGCTTGTACATTCATTAATCAAAAGTCGTTGTTCCAAGAAGACGAACATGTAAATTAGCCACAACGGTCGCGAAACACACCATGCATGTAAAGCAAGAAACTTGTGTTCAACAGAATCCTGGCGGTGAGATGATCACCAGTTGCTACCGAGTGATGGTGGCCGAACATATTAAGGAGCAGAATGAATGTTTGGGATTTGACGTTTATGTCTTACATGGCAGGGAACGAACCAGGTCGCCCAGCTGTGTGTATAGCGGCTGTTCTGTCCATTATGCCGCTCATAACTCGGCTCGGTCGTGCAGACAGTACTGCTGTGACCCATTGTCTCCCCTTCTGTACTTGCAAGTATCGGTATGGTCCAGCTAGAGCGTCACCAACAACGGTTCTTATTTCAGATTTGCAGCAAAGGGTTTGACGGCAGAGAAAAATGTGTTACTTGTACCCTTGGTAATTGACTAAGGAATGTAGGTGAAGGATGATAATGTAAAGCACTGCAGGATCTCCCTGGTTAGGCAGGACACAAGAGAAGGAGTTGGTAAGGCCGACTATGGCCATGCAGACTTTGTTTGCCTGAAGTTGTACCTCGTCTCGCCCATGAAAATCACAATGAAGCAGAACCTTCACCAAATATCACAAAGTAAAGCTATAGGTGGCCCTGATATGAGGTTGAATTAAATCTACTAGAAGAGAACGCCACAGCCGAATAGCATTGCTATTTAAAGAAGATGCTTTGCATGATCCCGAAATGACCGTTTCTATACCCTGTATAACTGAGAAACTTCCGAAAAAACGAGGGACTAGCGAGTAAGAGCAGCATTGACCAAACGCCGATGAGTAGGTGGAGCTGCCTGCAGTCGCCTTGCCACTAGTGATCACTTCAATATGGGTGCCACGAATGAAGGCCCGAACCCAGTCGTGCCTTTTGTGAGTTTCTTGAAATCCAATGTAGCCTCTGGTTTTTCGCTCAGCGCGCCCGTCTTGGTGTCACGTTTGAGAAAGGCTATAGCGGCGGGACCCTTCTGCTGGTTCCCGACGATCAAGTACTCGCCCTCCGGGTCCAGGCATATGCTGTTCGGGTTGACACCTCCGGAGGGCACAATACGTTCTGCTGTGATGTCGGTGAGGTCGCCCGGCGCGGTGCTCTCATCGTCATCGGGGGCAGGCAACCGGAAGTGGGCGATGGTGTCCGTATCGTTGTCCTTGCTTACGAACGTGTTGGTCACATATAGGTCCGCGCTCCTGTCGCTGTTGGTCTGGAGCAGCAGGTCCGCGACCGACCGCTTGTCGCCGTTGGTATCGACGGACGTCTGGAGCCTCTGCAGGAGCTTAAAGGTGCCTTTAGAGAGGTCCACCTCGAACGAAAGGAGCTCCTTGGTGGACTGGCACAGCGCGAAGTAGCGGGTCGGGTTCTGCCCGTCCGCGGCATAGAATGCGCCGCGGCGAGGCCCACAGCTCTCCTGTATGGCGATCGTGCCGAGGGGCTTGATGTCGTTGTCATCGATAGCGCTTAGGATGATGAGCGAGTTCGCTGTCCTGTCACTGACGACGTATATTTTACCGGAGGGATCAGGAACCACTTGGGTCATGTAACTCTCGGTGCTGTTGTCGTCTGAGGAAAACGAGCCGAGCAACTCGAGGCTGCCATTTGATGCGGAAGAGTCCCAGATGTCGACTCCCACACTGGTTGAAGCCAGCAGTCGGGTGGAGTTCTTGTTGTACGTCATGTGGCCTACGCCGACCGATCCTTGGTAGTAGTGGCCGCTCACCGTCAAGTTATTTGACTGCTTGTTGTAAGTAGTGTCGATCATGGCCCCAGAGTTAGCATCGCTGATCAGGAAGCCGGCGTTGCTTGGTACAAGCCACGTTGGATTCAAGGTCAGATCTCCCTTCTCAAATTTAGAGTCGAGACTGATAACACCACCATCGCGTCGTGCGGTGTAAACATAGTCCTGACCAGAGAGTAGGAACTTGGTAGTTTTCGCTGCCTCGCCGTTTTCTTGAGCAGGCACAGGCTTGGCCGAAGCGAACAGACCGAACGCCGCAACCAAAGCAAATAATTGAAGCATATTATTTCGTCAGGTTATGGTGGTTGGCGACTGCAAGATAGATGTTAGAAACGAGTGTTGGTAATGAGTGTGAGCAATGAAGGCAAATAAAGAATGTAAGTAACGACGGCAAGTAGTGAACGTGAAAAAGAAATGCATCAAGGAATGTAATCTGCTCTTGCTCTCTACTTGAAATCTAACGAGCACGCCGCGGAAAGATGCCCGAATGGGAGCTACGACTGTTATATCGAAGCACGGAATACCTCAGAGACCTAGACGGGCAGCAGAATCGGGAGAACCAACAAAGATAGTCAGTCCATTGAGAGCTCGATTAGTGGTTTCGATACGGAAACTGCCTCAATGCAAGAACTCCAACTTCGCAAATATCGCCGTCCTATGGTCAAAGGCGCCACGAGGAACGTAGCGGATCTAAGGTCCTTTGCAATCACGGCAGTCTCAACACGGCTGCTGTCACCCCCATTTCGCCAGTGTCTAGGCTTTGTGTGGCCGCCTGAGAAGCAACAGCAAGAACCACTCCCCCTTCAGGCAAGCTTGCCCTATTGTGTACCAGAGTTAGCGACTTGGTCGACGAATTTGGCACCTGCAAGGGTATAAAGAAGCATTTCTTAGGAAATGGGTGGGGAACCGGTTCGAGCGGCCCGGCTGAAACGGCTCGAGAGACAAGCTACAAGCTTGTCATTGACGACGTACCGGAACGAATGGATGGCCAGCACTCAAGCCGCCATCGACAGCCCAAGCCTGTCCGTTCACGTAGCTGCTCTCGTCGGATCCTAGAAACAGTGCCACTCGCGCAACCTCATCGGCGGCACTCCCTCTCTTCAGCGGGTTCAGTTGGCCAATCTTCCTCTCCGTACCCCTTGCCCTGGCTGACTCGTACATTGGGGCTGTCATTCCGGTCTCGACAACTCCGGGGCATATGGCGTTGACTCTGATATTAGAGCCGGCAAGTTCTGTCAGAGCGAGTTAGCCAAAATCAAAAGCGCCTCTTCTCAAGCGCGTGCACGACATAGACTCACGGTACGCCATCGTTGTTGCCATGTTGATTACCCCCGACTTTGAAGCCGAGTAGGGCGTCGGGCCCGCGTTAGAACGGATGCCAGCAACAGAAGCCGTCATGATGATGCTGCCACCCGAGGCCTTCTTCTCGGGGGAGGTCTTGACCATCGCGCGAGCGGCGTGCTTGGCCGCAAGGAAGGGCCCAAGTGTGTTCACTCTGAGCACGTTCATGAAGTCTTCTTTCGTTGTGTCCGAGAATAGGATAGGGTCGCCAACGATACCTGCGTTCGCAAACATCACATCCAGCCTTCCGTAACGACTGAGCGCATTGTCCACGACCTCCTTGACAGCCTCCTCGTCTGCGGCATCGAACTTCCGCGTGTGGACTTCCACGGCAGGGTAAAGTGACTTGATCTGTCTCTCATGGTATCCGAGGTACTTGTCATCAAAGTCACAGATGTAGACTGCCTTTGCGCCGTTCTGGGCAAACTGATGAGCCGTAGCCCTTCCTATTCCCAGGGGCGAGTTTACGCCTGGGGGTTCGGGTCCGACGTCAGTGAAATGATGGCGTCCTTCAGAGACACTGCGGCCATTGTCGCAGTCGGGGATTGCCAATATATGAGTGAATTACCTGTGATAATTACCACCTTCCCCTGGGCTCGGGGACCGTTGGATACTGGACCGACTTGCTTGATTGGGGGCACGTCTTCGAAGGTCTCATCTTCGACGACTGCCGGGGCGACCTGCTTGCCCATGGCGTGGAGCCGCTGCTTTGCTTTCTCGGCCATTTCGACGCTTGTTCTTAATGAAAACGTGTTCCTAACGAAATGGGGCGCAGAAATGTATTTAGAAGTGATAATCAAAGGGCGGCAATGGATTGATTTATGAAGATGGTAGATCTCACGGCAAACAGGAGGTGGATTGAGGAGATCCCCGGGTCTCCAACTCCCTATGTCAACCAAAGTTGGAGATCTGAGCCGAGGCACAAAATCCTCGGATGCGACTCCAAGCATCGCCTCTCCCTCTACTTCCACCATGTCGCGCCCAAAACCAAAACCACCCAACCCCATCTCTGCGGCAGTGTGCGAATGGTTCGCTGGCCACTCTAATGAATTGTCTGCACTAGGGGCAAGTGTAGACTCTCTAGTGGCAGAGGCACCGAAAAGATGGGTCACGTATGAGCCGATGGTCTTGCTCCCCAGCGGCAGCTTTACCTCGCCAGCATGGATCAAGGTTCTCTCAACAGTCTCTTTGGATTGCAGCAATGATTTATGGGAAACCACATTGCGCAGAATCGGAGACAAGACACGAGAGAAGGTCACGCGCCTTGCCGCGAACGATGGCATCCCTCTGACCGTGGGCACGACAACAGCTGCAGAAGGGATTGCACGCAGCAGCCAAGAGGAGCAGCAACAACAGCATGAAAACATCTTGAGGAGCCCGATCGGCCTGCGCATCCTGCACGGCGATTTTGGCCCGTCCGAGACAACGGAGCGGACCGTCACTAGCGATGACTTCGACCGGGCCCTCTGGGCGCGCACAAAGCAAAACAGTATTCACCAGACCTGGGCCCCGCGGTGGACCATGTTTTCCAGGGGCAACGTCAAAGAAAAGGCCCGGCTACTGGCCTTTCACGACGCGCCGAACCCTCCGAGCGAGCAAGTTTTGCAACCACTGGCGCACAGGATACAGCCGCGGACTGCGCTTAGCAAGTCATGGGCGGTGGACCTCTACGCGGGGATCGGCTACTTCGTCTTCTCGTACGCCAAGCTCGGCATGAGGGTCCTGTGCTGGGAGCTCAACCCGTGGAGCGTCGAGGGCCTGCGCAGGGGCGCGCATGCCAACGGGTGGCCCGTCAAGATCATCCAGGGCCCGGACCTGGCGCGGCCGACGCGCGAGCTGGTGTCCGAGGAGGACAAAATCGTCGTCTTCCTGGAGGACAACCAGGAAGCCGCCAGGAGGGCGCAGGAGCTGCGGTCTCACGGCCTCGACCTGCCTGTGAGACACGTCAACTGCGGGCTGCTGCCCAGGAGCGACGACAGCTGGGAGGCCGCGCGGGCGATCCTGGGCCGCGCGGAGGATGGCTGGCTGCATCTGCACGAGAACGTCGGGGTCAACGACATTGAGTGTCGCACGAATGAGATCCAGGAACTTTTTGATGGGTGGGACGTGCGCGACGGGCGAAACAGAGCCGCGAAGGTCGAGAATGTTGAATTAGTGAAGACATTCGCGCCAGATGTGTGGCACTGCGTCTTCGATGTCTACAATTACAACGCATAGATCTATTAACACACCACGATGAACCTCCTCATCGTAAACCAGGCGTGTACGTCGTCCCGGTGTAGCCCCCTTGTAATCCCCATGGTCCATCATGTCGTATCCGTCGTGTTGGCCAAGGCTGCAATCAGCTCGATCTCCTGAACTTGTTGGGAATGTTCTCTTCAACAATCTGCCGGTGCTTGAGCTCCTCGATCCTGTCCTGCTCGTCCTCCATCTCCTCGTGCTTTTTGAAGTGCTCAATGTCCTCGGGGTGCGTTAGGTCCTCCAGCTTGGTGTTCTCGTCGTGATAGAGCTCCCAGTGGTGGATCTCGTATTCATATTCGTCATCGCCGTGGTGCCCAGGCCCGGTACCAAAGTCCGGAAGCGTGCTGCCCTCGATCATGAAGATCTCAAACTCATCCTTACTAACGACGCCGTCCTTGTTGTTATCGGCCAGTCGCAGCACCTCGCGGACGATTTCCTTCTTGCGATCCTCGGTGACCTGTTTGTTTGACTCGTCAAAGAGACCGTATGTCCTCAAAATCTCCTCGGGCTCCCACTGCCCATCGCTGTTGTAGTCGTGCAGGACGAAGAAGGAGCCCGCGTCGAAGTCGTCGGCGTGGTGTTCCTCTGCGGGAATTGAAGGATCAGACATTGCCAATTGCTGTCGAGGTGTTCCTATCTACGCAGGAGAAAGACACAACATACCGGCCATGTGCTTCGTCATCCAGCTCGCATTCTCGTCAACAATGGGCTTCTGACCGTGATCGCCGTGGTCGCCATGCGCGAGGCATGCTTTGCTCAGAGCAAGCGCGAAAACAATGGTCGCGAGCATGATGGCGGCAGGTTGGGTGATGAGGAGAGAGTCAAGAATGTCAGGCAGATTGACAAGTGCGCTGTTTTAAGGAAGGCCGGGAGCAGCAGCTGGGAGACGGATGTCGTCAATCGCCATGTTTCCCCGGATCGCACAGCATCCCAGAAGTGTCAGCATCCCTGTTGATACGAACAGGGCGACCCGCCTGCCCCGGCAGTCACTGAGTGGCTTCCCCTTTGAGCTAGCCCCGGGGCATTTGCCGTGGAATTCAACCTTTTCCAGCAACGGACTACGCAAGTTGACTTTTGCAGGGAACAAAGTGACGATGCCGATAACCAAGACATTCCTACCTCGGTATGTGCAGGCGGCTACCGAGGAGCGGACTATAAAGTGGACCATGGCCCAAGACCGGATTTCCTTAAGGGACGGGCCTAGTCCGCGCTGCTCGGACAGTTGTGGATTGAAGGCTCAAAGCAACGGCCGACGTAGAGTTGCAAGCGCCGTCTGGCCATCTCCCGCTGGCTGTGCAGCATTCCTAGGTATCTAGGTACCTAAGCACGTACCTGCCTAGGTACCTAGGTAGGTAAAAATATATTTGACCAGTGCCCGAGCGATTGGGATCGGCTAATGACCCCGATGTTTTCTTGAACACTGTTGCGAGAGCCGGACAAAGGGCGGGCACATTTGCTAGCCGTCTTTGTACCGCTTCGAGAGCCTAGTTAAACTCGAGGGTGGCGGCGCAAGGCTCTAACAGACTTGGGTAGTACAGATGGTCATACTGAGAGAAGGCAAGTAGAAGCTGAAGTGCGGTCTTTGCCTTCCTGCATGACAGATGAAGCAATACTGTAGCAGATACTGTATACGTTCTAGGTCGCTGGATATGTTCTGCTGGTCAAATAATGGTCCTCGCCGAGCAAGAGTACAGATGGAGCATTAGAGCGGAAGCGCTCGTCGAGTGTTATCTCATCAGCACTAAACCACATGCCTCACTTCGGACCTGCCGCCACCTAACTTGTGCTGACAGGCAGCTGGGTTCCTGAGATAGACCCCTGGCAGATCCCTGGGCCTCAGGTCGCCGCACACGTGCTCTCGTGCCGCAACCAAGGCACCCCTGACCCGCGTCTTCCCCAGATTTGCCAGTAAAGTTGGAGCTGCCGACGCGACGGCTTATTTCCACACAAGCTCAACTCGACCTTCCGAAACCACCACCCATTTCATCACCACCGACAACGCATGACATCCTACCAGATAGATCACTTCGCTTCGCTTCGTATCTTGATCAATGACATCCACCCTACAAGTCAGCCTTGCACAAAGATGAGTCGACAAATAGAGCAGGCTCTACTCTCGCTCCTGCCCACCCAGAACTCAAATCTACCCCCACCCCTCATCGAGCTCGCGGGCTCTCTCCTTGCCCAGTCTCGCCTGCGCGCGAGCACGCTGAAGGCCGAGGAAGACGTCGCGCGACTGTATGCGTGCTGCCATCTTGCGTGCGACAGGTAGGGCTATCTATGTCAAGCTGGTCTCCCCCCTGGCCCACCTGCTGAACGCCCTCATAGACTCAAGATCACCCTTAACCTCCCGCCTATTGAGCCAAGACCACCCATCCCACCACGCATCTACAAGCGTCTTTACACACATCTAGACAAGATCCTCCCTGCCACCTCGCTCTCTGGCCGTGGCAAAGCAAATGGCCTCGGCACGCCAAGATCAAAGGGTCTCAGCTCGCCCGCGTCTCGCCCTGTGCCGTCCAGGGGCACGCCGGGCAAGGAGTTTTCTCTGGCGGCATTTCGCACGCCTGCAAAGGCAGGAACGCCGACCAAGTTGGGCTCGCAGAACACGGCAAGAAAGCTGGACCCCTCGTTCCCGCCGTGGCTACGTCCCACGGTCCGCCATCTGTGCAGCACTCTCCACGAAAGCGGCGGTCCGGATCTAGCACCTACAATCATCTTTGGTCTCGAGTCCATCATCGCACCACATCGTCGAAGAACAGATGACGAGTGGGTCAATGGACACCTGACCGCATTGTCGGCTGCCATCTACTGGTATGTGTCTGAATCGGCTCAACTGGCCCCCGGTGAAGACATGACTACGGATGCTTCACGCTCAAGCCTCAATGCCAAGCGGAAACATATTCTAGGGGGTCTCAAAAGCGCCAGGCAGGAGGTCAAGCCTCCCACGACACGAGGGAAGAGGAGTCTCGCTGCCACTGAAGAAGAGGAGGCCGTCTTCTGGGAGGGATGGCAAGAAGGCCTCAAAGCGGCTGACATCAGCGAAGCCCTCACAGTAGTTGCGGACCGTGGCTGGCTCGACAGTGATTGGTTTCGGAGCATTGATCTCATCCGGGACGCAGAACAGGATGCAGAAGACGTGGACCCGAGCGCCCACCAAGAAGAGTTGACATCCACGGCCGCGGCCGTGCAGATTCGGAAAGCGGACACGATGCTGCAGGACAGGTTCGACTATCTGACCGAGCGAAGGAGGGCCGAGTATAGGCACTGGAAGGCGGGAATCCTGAGACGGGTTGAAGCACTGGAACGTGCTCAGGGCAGAGAGGCTACAGGAGGCGTCGGCTCGTGAGACCGATTGCCGTGGGCGGGGTCGCTGCAACCGCCAGCCAACTATTCTTTTCGGCACTTCTTGGTCGACGATCAGATGCCATTCCCGGCTCACATGCGTTGCCAAGCATTACCTCGCAGTCGCAGCACCGTACGGACAACGATGCACCCCTTGCCCTTGCGCATCAGCTACTGCAATGCGGCAGCAATGCGATTATCGATAGTCCCGCTGAGTCGGAGCTTTGGACCTTTCAGGAGCCCCGGGCGACGAGTGGGCAGCATAAGCGATTCGATACTGTCTTGTCGCAGTATCTGACATATCACTATGCGACTCGAGACTCGCCCTATATTACTACTCTGCACACGTGCCGAGAGCGCATACGGTACTAACTAGCCTTGTGCCAAGGCCAAGGCCCTGCTTAGTGAATCGTGGTATTCTTTCTAACTGCCTGACAGACATAGCCACCTTCGTGGATCTGTGTATACTTCCAGACATTTTTCGGGATAGCATGGCGGAAGATCAATGATACGAGACGATGACTTGACTAGCACACAATGCAACGAGATGATTGCCAATGAGCAGAATACTTGTTCTCTATAATACGGCGGAACATTCTCGTCTGGCCCGTGTCCGAGGTTGCTCAACATTAGGGCTGACACGTCAAAGCACGAGCACTCCGCACTTCGTCCGGATTGCTTGCTCAAGGACTTCTTCAGCCAAAGCGCTCTAAGAGCCCGGCAGGTCAAAGTCTCTCAATCAGTCGGTGTGGGTGGCCACTCCTAGCTTGCTTTTTTATCGCCTGATTCCGGGCCAAGACGGCTCGGACCTCCATGGCCCAACGTGCTGAAATCTTGAGCAGGACCTCATGACGTTTCTGGGCGATGATCCTACGGAGCAGCTATTGTATCGAAGTCCAATTGAGATCAGATACGTTGTTTGCTTGTCTTGAGATTTACGGACTTGCACTCTGAATCATGGCGCATTGCGAGGCAGTCACCCTGATGTGCTAGCAGGGCGAAGACGAGAGCGCTTACCCTCCAGGCTCCTGGGACGGCCCACGGCCCGGCGAGCAGGGTATCGCACTGCTTCGATACTCGTGATTACGCTCTACTGAGCGGATGAGCGGCCAGGAGCATTGCTGGCGTGCCACTTCCCGAGCCCTCGCAGTCGGGCTTCTGGAAGCTCGGGGACGTCAGTCATTCAGCAGCGTTGGTACCCATGTCGAAGTCCAACATCGTCGCGGACTTGTGTTGAAGAACGGCTTTCATGTGTCTCAGCCATGTATGATGCAGAGTTCATACAGCCACTGCAGTCTTTCCTCTGATCAGACCAGGGCCCATACCACGGTTGTGGGTTCTCACGTGCCGCCCTCGTGGGCGCACTGGATCGATGGCATGGAAGGCCAAGACAGAGGGTTGGGCAGGCAAAGGGCTCAGACATGGTGGACTCGAAAGGAACCTGCATCAAAGAGTAACACGAGGAACGGCAGAGACTTGTGCGTCACGACAGTGCCATGATGGGACAGCGTCTTTGGCAGTCTCACAATCGTCTGTGGTTCGTCGCGTACCTGAGCTGGCTATTGGCCGCAGATGTTGCCATTCGCGCCGCAGTCTGGTCTTGTACCTCCTTGTAACCTTTCTGCGAGACTGTGCAGCAGAGGCGGACAGGGGATGGTGAGGAACTGACCCCAGACGAGTAACCCGGGCAGGACTGAGCACCAGGCTTCGGGCTTCTGATTGGTGTCGGGGAGTTCACCTGTGATGTCCAAACAGCTGAGTTGCCCTACCTGCGTTCTTTTCATTTATTCCTACGAGCTGCGTGCATTCCCAGTCATCGCATGGCGGCCCCTGGCGATCCTGACCGAGCTTCAGCCGCATCGCTCTGGGCCTCCATGCTTCTGCCCAACATGATTCGTCAAAAACCATCCAATACCATTACACCCGCTGGCACACAGCAGCTCTGGGCAGCAGCCGACACTTGCTATCAGGTAATCCTGCATCCCTTTGCATACTGCGCTCCTGAGAGGGGTAGGTGATATCCTGATTTGCCTTGGAGTCCGACAAGTCCTTCAGAGATGGGGCGAGTGCTCCCTTGTGCTGCTGTTTCAGTTGCCGGCTCTGACAGCATCACGCCTCAAACACCCGGACGGTGTTGAGGTCGACAAAATCGACCACCGCAGCACGATGCACGCGCCAAGCCCTCGCCCATCAACAATTCGGGGTCTGGTCAAGAAGCTTCGGGCTGTTGTAAGCCTGTAGTTCGGTCTGCTTTTGCTGATCTGCCAACGCGCATGAGCTGAACGGGCTTAGGAAAAGGAAAGGCGCTTGTCGGTTAGCTGCATCTTTGTCCAGGGAACGCAGTGCACCCGCAGCCATCTTCCATACGAGCAGGCATTCTCGTCCAGCGGCGGGAGACGGCAGGCTCGTGTAACCTTCATGTATCTGGCCTGCGGTGGGGCGCACCTTGCAGCCCATAGTCCGCTCCGCACCCCACCCCCAACAGCATGCCGCACTCTGCCATGCCATGATAAGTCCCCGGGGGTGTGGTGCCTGGCTGTCGCTGTGGAATCCACCTCCAGCCCCAGATTATCTCAGTGGTCGGCCCCGTGGCTCCCCCAGACCCATGCTCAAGTGACACGGCTGTGGACCTCGATGGATGAACACTGATCACGAAGCGGGAGCAGAGAGTAGCCTCGCCCCCTGGCTCTGGTGGTTGTGATATATAGCTGTGACTTGGGCTTTTGTCGTGCGTGCATGGATGGAACGATAGATCTTCGGGTCTCTATATACGACCTATCGCTTCCTTGTTTGGCATAAGCTCTGCTTGACTCCGTCTTGAACTGCTTCCATCCTCTCCCACACACTCTCTACCCCGGGGCCGATGCTTGGCTATTTACCTGCCGCCTTGCCCCCCACGCTCGCTTGCTGTGCTTTTGCTTCTTCTGTTTCTCGCATTTGAGCAGTATCGACATCGTCGGTCAAGAGGCTTGACATGCTGTGGGCTCTGCATGCATGAATGTCCAGGAATGGAACTTCTTTCTCTTTCCCCCTTCCTCACGGTCGTCACACCCTACCCAGTTCACTGCCTCCACCTTCCAGGACTGCTATCCGCGGCGAGACTGGTACAAGGCTCAAGATGACGGACGCCATTGGGGACATGGTTCTGGACCGGCGAGACGACTGCGCCTGCCCCTTCGACGCACCGGGAGAGGCTCCTCCCATGACGGATCCTAAGAGCGCGTGTTTCGAGGGCTGCCTGCAAGCGTTTCTGATGCGCAAATATGGCCAGGGTGACATCAACCAGGCTGTGTGCCAGAACATATCAGACAGCGGAGGGGGAGGGGCTGCATTCTATCCCCTGTACTATCTGGACCACAAATGGTGCGGCCTGCAGTGGAATGATCCGGCTGCTCTTGACCAGGACCGTAAGTTCAAACGCAGGATGCTCTCATCGAGCGCGCAAGAGTCATGATAGTTGACTGAATGCCAGCCGGCGTGGACAAGATCATAAATTCTTGCAACGGGTCTGTCAGATGTTCCTCCTCTATTACCGCCCAGCCGGGAACTGACAGCTTGATTAGGCTTGGATTTCCCCATTTTGTTGATCCTGGGGTGCCTCCTGATTCATATCAATGCAGCACGTGTTCCTCCTCCACTCCCAAGCAGGCGAATCCTCCCCAGAGTCCTGGGTTCACTGCACTTTCCGCAAGCTCGACGCCGCGGTCTGTGGAGACGGCAACCACCAGCGAACTATTGACTACTCCGACGTCTGCAACCTCATTAACCCCGTCCGGAGTTGAAACCACTGGGGCCGCCTTGACGCGCACAGCAACTCCCTACACGGACAGCTTCCTACCCACGTCTGCAGCCACGACGCCTGCCGTCACACCAAGCCGCGCCCTTCCTACCGAGGCCATAGTTGCCATAGCCGTGTGCACGACGCTGGCCCTTGTCAGCGCGGTGATCCTGTTGATTTGCGTCCTTCGCCGAAGGAAAAAGCAGCTGGGAGAGCATGATGGTGACATAAGAAGCCGCATAAGTAGGATTGTGCAAGGCTTCGCTGCGCCAGCAGACTCTCCACAGCGTCTGATCTCGCCTTCGCAATCATATTGTACCGACCCACCGCCTCTTACCCCCCCTCTACCCCTGCGCGACAGGAAGCTTCTTCCCTCGCTTCTGGGGCCAATTTCCCGCCCTGCGTCAATCGTCTTCGGGCCACCGTTTGAGAGGCATCACAGTAATAACAGTCAGAGCAGCTGTTACAGCAGTCACGGGCGGGATGACAAAGACTCATTCCCATCTTCTCCGATATGCAGCCCGACGTACAACAGACTTGAACCGCGGCAGGAGAAGATGCCCCAAACCGCGCCGTCACTCGTCAACTCCGCGGCGTCGCTGACTTCGGAGCCCTCTTCGCCCCCATACACGCGGCTCAAGTCACCTCCACCAGTGAGCTTCACATTCCCAACGTCCAGCCAGGACAGCACCATCTATCCGGTCTCTCCGTACCCAAAAGGAGGCGTGTCTTCTCTACGGAACGAGATCACGTCGACGACGTCCACCAGCAGCAGCAACTACAACACGCACGAGAGGCACCCAAACAGCACCGATACAGCAACAATTTCCGTGCTAGACGCGGCGGACAACCCCTCGATATCTGCCAGCCCGTCCGCGCCGACCCCGCCATCGTCACCGATCCGGCCAAGACGGCCGCACGAGAGGCCCCTCGAGATCCCGGACCTTGTCAGCCCGCTCAGCATACCGAGGTCGCCTTCACCCGGCCCTCCGCCGAGCAAGGCCCTGCCACCTCCGCCACTGTCGCTCCGCCCGAACCCTGCGAGCATGGGGATCGGAATCGCCACGACCACGGGCCGACATAACCACCGACATAACCGTTATAATCAAGACACTGCGGCTGCCGACGGGGCGCGGGCCGCAAGCCGGGACAGCTGGGGGAGCTGGGAGGACCTCACGCCAGCGTCATTGATTGGCAGAGCGATATCACCGCCAGCGGGGCGGACCGTCTATCCTTACCCTGACAGCTAATTTGATTGAATCGAAAGATGAAAGTATTTGGGGGACTGAGGCCTAGCGGCCTCGGCATGATGTTTGAAAAAGTGCACCGAGGAGCCAGGAGTAAAAAGGACCGGGGGAAGAGGGAAAAGTGTAATGTATTTCGGCGAGAGAGGAGTCACCCCCACCACGTATACCATACCCGTTGCATGTCTTTTGCACTCTGTGTATTCTAGTCGATTAACTGTTCCATGATCTCACTGTCTCTCACTCTAGGAGGCTGCGGAGATTGTGGGGACATGCCAATGCTTAATGATGTCTTGCTATGTGGTCGGGTTTCCATGAGTACGAGATAATAAGCAGGGAACGGACGATACCAGTACGGACTCGATCAGCACTATTTCCAAATGCTACTGCATCAACTGAGAAATGACCATTGGCCTTTTCGTGACATAGACTGACTGCCCACTTCGATGTGCCCGTGGCCAGATGACACAATCAAGGAGGCGAGGGTGCTTGTCGAGTATTCCCATCAGGCGCACATAGCACAGTGGGGAGCTGGTGTAGCTTGAACAGCTATAAATTGTGACATCTGGGCATCGCAATGTCTCTCAAAGACGAGTAGGAGCTTGTGGTGAGAGTTTGTCTTCTTTTTTCCCTTTTCATTTCTGATATTCAGAATTTTGTTCGTTTGTTTTTCTTGCTCGATTCATCAATGCCATAAGACAGATGCTTTTCTAGATACGCTCTGAAAGGGTACCACGATGCGACTTGACCCCGTGGGCTTATCAACGCTGCGGACTCCATTCGAGTCCCTTCGTAACCATCACCCATCGGTACGAATTATACACACTCGCTTAATCCATCCGCCTCTCAGATGGAATAGAGTTCCCATCCCCTTCATGCCTCAACCGCCCGACCGCTACACCGAAGCAGGGGGTGCAGGAGGCGGTGGCTCGGAGCCGCCCTGCTGCTCGCCTCCGCCGATCGGCGGTAGGGCTTCGAGGGGATTTGATGCTATCGGAACCGTCATTGGCCCATCCCTCGGCATTTTCATGCGATCAGTCAGCGATTCGCCCTTGATCACCTTCAACACCTCCCCTTTGTCCAGAGTCTCGTAGTCGACGAGGGCCTCCGCCAACCGATCAAGCTCCTTCCGTTTTGCGACCAGCATCTCTCGCGTGCGACCATACGAATCGTTCAGCATCTTCTGCACTTCTCTCTCGACCTGTTCCCTGGTTGCCGGGCTCAGGTTGTTGTACCTGGACCCGAAATCCATCGGAGCTAGACCTCCACCGCCCATTCCGAAGTATGCAACCATTTGGAATGCGAGGTCGGTGGCGTTGTTGAGATCCTAAGGACAGTTTAGTGAAGCTGAACCACAGCTGAAGTTGGAAGAGAGACTCACTGAGCTGACACCTGAGGTCACGAGGTCGCTGCCGTAGACAATCTCCTCGGCCACCTTGCCGCCCATGGCGCAGTCAATCCTGGCATGGTAGTCTGATGTGGTCCAAGAGTGCTTGTCCATTTCGGGGAGGAAGGCAGTGTGACCAAGACTTCCGCCACGTGGGAGAATTGTGACTTTGTACAGCGCAATCGGCTGGGCCGCAGTGTACAAGGCTGCGAGGGCATGACCAGCCTCGTGGTAAGCCGTCATAAGCTTCTCCTTCTCACTAATGACCATGCTCTTCTTCTCAGCCCCCATGACGACCTTGTCCTTGGCCCAGATGAGGTCCTTCATCGAGATGAACTGCGACTTGTTCTTGCTGGCATGAATAGCAGCAGAGTTGACAATGTTCTCGAGCTCGGCGCCGGATAGCCCTGAAGTGCCTTGGGCCAGCTCTTGCAAGTTGATCTTCTCCGCCAACTTGACCTTCTTGGCGTGGTGTTGCAAGATGGCGAGTCGCCCTCGGACGTCAGGCAAGTCGACTGAGACATGACGGTCGAACCGGCCGGGACGAGTCAGGGCCTTGTCGAGAAGCTTCGGGAAGTTTGTTGCCGCGATGATGATAATCTGACTGCTCTGATCAAAACCGTCCAGCTCGGTCAGAAGCTGGTTGAGGGTTTGCTTCACATAAGTGCTATCTCTTGTGTTCCTCTTCCCTCCGATAGCGTCCAGCTCGTCAATGAAGATGATTGCTGGGGACTTGGACCTGGCGGCATTGAACAGGTCACGGACCCTCTTTGCGCCGACGCCAACATAGACCTCGTCGAACTCACTGCCAGACATGTAGAAGAAGGGGACGCCGGCTTCACCGGCGACAGCCCGTGCCAGGAGGGTTTTGCCGGTACCAGGAGGGCCAACCAGGAGAACACCTTTTGGCAGCTTGCCGCCCAGGGTCGAGAACTTATCGGGGTTCTTGAGAAACTCCACGATTTCTTGGAGCTCCTCCTTGGCCTCATCGCACCCGTGGACGTCAGCAAACCTGGCCTTCTGGCTCTCGGCCTTGACCTCAGCATCAGCCCTGGCAGTGCCGGTTCGTTTGAAGGAGTTGAAGCTCTCAACGATCATGGTAACGACAACCAGACTGAAGTAGCAAACGAAACCGAAGATCATGAAGAACCTGACCCATTTGAAGATAGTGGAACCAAGCGATTCGTCCACCACGACATGAATGGGCCCTTGTTTGGCACCAGAACCTTGAGTAGATACCGCGATATTGCCACCCTTTGCACTTGCTGCGACAGCTTGGCCGATTGCTTGAAGCTGAGACTGGTTAAGTCCGCTGGCCTGGCCATCGACAGCACCGACATCAGCGATCTTATTGCCGTTGATCATGGACAGCGCCTTGGCATAGACGTCCTCGACCGCTTGGTTCCTCGCGTATCTGCCGGACTGATACCTTTCGACGATTATCCCGGGCATGTTTGCCTTGAGAAGAACCTGGTAGAAAGCGTTTTGGGCGGTAGGACTGGTAGGATTCCGGTTGGCAGCAGCTTCGAGGTTGGCCAGCATGTTGCGAGAAATGCCTCCGTTGCTGAAGCTCCGGCCCTGTAAGAGCCCGACGTACGGGGGAAGACCAATAGCACGACCAAGAATAACCGACGAAGTCATACGCGATGAGACCAACCAATGGGTGGCAAAACCCTGCAGAGGAGACGTTGTGTGTGAAACCGTTGCGCCACGCTGCGCCGCGCGCACAGTCGATGTCGAGAAGAGTCTCATAATAGGGATAGTAGAATTCTGTGCTCCCATTCGGAAGGAATTCTGTCGAAGCAGTGGGTTGGCTGCGGCAGCCAGTGCAGACGACGGCATGGTAGAGATGATGGATCGGATATCGCAGGACGTGGGCTGGTGGCTCGGCAGAGTAGACTTGTCGGGTTGGAAGCCGTTGCGGAGAAAGCCAGGAAGACTCGAGATGCGATCCTGCAGCTCGGATTAGTGAGTCGTCTCCAGGCAGATGTCATTGTAGGATTCGGCATACGGTAGTGGATGATGGCGGGGAGGACACCGGGTCAGTGTTGCGGGCAGAAGTCGATGGCGTCGTGCGCCTTGTCACAGATGTGGCCGTCCGTGGCATGGCCAGGGCTTTGGCGACCGAGGGCCAGATCTCAGCTGTTGCTGCTGCCATGTTCTGTTAAGGTGCAGCATCTGTCAGCACGCGGGCATGTCTTCGGGGGTGGGTTTGCCCGGCGAGGGTCGACTCACGGGCAGCAGAGCAGTTTGAAAGGCCATGACGCCCTTCGGGAGCGCAGACTGCGCAATGAAGATGAAAGTGTTAATCAATACCGGATGCTTGTGGATGAAGCGAGCGAATCCATATGTGTTGGCTGGCAGGTGAATGGCTGGACGCCCGATACAAAGTAAGGTGATGTGTCGGCAGAGAAAATGGCAGATGGCGGTTGGCGGTTGCGACGGCGGCGACAGCGGCGGCGGCGAGCGGGCTGATTCATTCGAGCAGATGGATGAGGTCAGCTTAAGGTTGCCTACGGTTCGCAGGGGTCCACTACAGCCCGGCCGCTACGTCGCCGAGGTGGTGGTGGTGGCGGCGACAGGGGCAGGAACCGCCTGCCTGCCTATCTACAACGTACACAATAAATAAACTACCGACAGATCTACCTAGAAACAACCACCTAGGTTCAATAGGGGCCGGAACACAGCCGAGTTACTGACAATGACATTGCAGAAGAAATTCTGGGAAATTCCATCATGAGCTCATCGACTGAGTGGAGGGTTTGTACTCGGCATCCAAGCACCTGATTCTTCCCTGATAGAAGCAGCGCCTGTGGAACTTACCGGGTTAGGCGATCTGAGGAGGGTTGAACCCTTGAGTACCAACCCATCAACTCTCGTGTGTGTCTCGACATCATCACTTTTCCTGGAGGACCTATACATGAAGCCATTCGCCAAATTGGACGTTTTTATGGAACTTTGAGGAGCCTGAAGGTCTTCACCTCACTCTTGTTACTTGAGACTCATGTGGCATCCTCCTGCCCGGCATCTTCTGGGAGGATGACTGCATCCCATTACGACACATGTCTGGTGCCGATTTACACCATGGCCAGCGGTCATGCCAATATTCGCGCCTTGCACTGGATTTATTTTATACAGCGTTCGTGACAAGAGATTGGTCTGATAATCTCCCCCTTTCAAGCAGCTCATCAGCCCCCCAGGATGCCTGAGCGGATTGCCAATCATTTTGTGCTGGTTTTCTTAGGTGCAGGACTCAGTTGTGGCATCGCCATCGAGTTCGCAACACTCTCAAGGGCATATGTTTACCAGAAAGCCTCGGTAGATATACGCGCGTTTCTTTTGGAACTACAGTATCCCCCCCCCCCCCGACATTGCAATTGTGATTCCTCGAGGCAGCTGTTCCCAGCACGACAATAGTTGTCCTCGGGCTTGGAGTCTTGTTGAGGCCGGCATGAGCCCTTTCTCAAGGGGGCACACGATCAAGTCTTTCAATATTTTTCTTCCGATTTGGGGAATGGGTGTTGCTTTCGTGGTGTTCTCCTCTAAAACGGTACAGTTTTCTCCATGCACGCCTTATCAGCCTCTTCCACAAGCACCCTGCGCAGGACGGAATCAGACACACGCCTGCTCCATCGATGGAACTCTTCTCTGGACACACCCGTCACTCGTGTGTAATCGGCATGTAAACAAGAGACTCTTTTTCTCATCCCCTAATTCACTTCATCAACGAAGAGCTCAGAAGAGCCAGGCCCGTTTTCACGAGTTTGGGACTCGATGGTCTCAACTTAAGTTCGCGGGGGCCTGTGGAGTTAGCCACCGAAAGGGCCAGACTGTGGGCAAAGATGATCGAGGACACTCGTATGCATTCTAAGCAAGCGAGCGAGCCTGTTAGAATATACGCGGCACATTCCCAACGGCCAACGTCGAATGTACAAGGGAATCACTCGAGGGAATTCAGCTTGAATTCTATCGAGGTGCCGCATCTGGAAGAACAGGCCTGCCCATTAGTCCAAAGCGTCTTGAAAACTATCCCTTCTCGATACCAAGATCCACCAAAGTCCATATACATGTCCGAAGAGTATTTGGTACCTTGTCGTTGGATACTCTCTGATCAACGTCCCGGCAGGCCACGTGGGTTGAGGCTGCCTCGGTATCAATCGTCACCTCCCACCGGTTTTGGAAAAGGCTGACCTCAAATGCCGCGCAAACTGCCGCCCTCTACTTAGGTTTTCCTTGTTCCGGGTCGGTAGGGTCGGGCCGCTTGTTGTTCATAGGCCGGGGTGGCTGTTCAGGACGTGGTCGACGACCCTGTTCGCGTGCGACTCATTCCAGGCCCCGAGTCCTAGGCGGCCGCTGCGGCCTTGGCTGAACCCGCGGCCACATCGACACCGCGGCGCCGGACCGGTATTGCTTGCGGATGGTGAGACCCTCCCGTCCTGTCTCAGAAGTCGAACCTTGGTGGCCGCGCGGACCAGACGCGTCGTGTGAGTCAGCAACTTTCGCGGCCCCTTCACCCTTCGGTAATTAAGGGTGATCACTGGCGATCATGGCGATCAGCCAGCGCAGGTCGCTCAGTCAGTCAGGGCCCCGCCCCGACGAGTCGCCGGATCCGGGGCGCCATCACCAAGTCACTCCATTCCACAGCGGAGGACCCTGGACCGGTGCCAAATGGAAGTCCAAGTCATGAGCCATGGAATTTAATAACCGAACCTACATGGAACATTCTTTCCATCCCGCTGCCCCTTGTCTCAGATCGGCCCCCTCCAAAAAAAGAAAAATACCGCCCCCCGGACCCGGAAACGGGCAGCCCCATTTCACAGTGCACGGTAAAGTGCTCTTCCCACTCACAGCTCATCACCGCCTTCCCTGACCCAGCAGCCTGAGAACCCGACCCTGACGAGCGTCGGCTCGGTTCGGTTCGACCCGAACAGCTCCGACAGGAATGACGCGCAGTGCTCGGTGTGGTATGAGTTGGCGATGACGGCGTCGAACACGCGCCGGCCCTCGAATAACGTCCAGAACTGCTTCCGCCACAGCATCGCGCAGTGGTTGATGTGGTCCCGGATCGACGTGTAGTAGTGATCCCGCTCTCCCATCGCGTCGGGCCGCAGGGGTTCGGTCAGGTTCACGCTGTGCAGGCATCATTGGTTAGCAACGCTTCTCCTCTCATCTGACATGTACCATCTTTGGCCGCGGCGGCAGGACATGCGGGAAACCCACTCGGAAAAGGCAGTCCAGCTTGCGTCGTCTTGGTACTCGTCGATCCATTCCTGGTCCAGGCACTGAGCCGGCACCCATGCGTTCAGCAGCGTGTCGTAGGTGCATCCCTTGTCTCGCGCCTCCTCCGTCGAGTTGCCGCATGAGATGTACTTGGCGCCAGACGTGATGTTGTGAAAGCGAGCCATGTCCTCCCCAGTGATGACGCTGCTGCTCTGGCTCGGCATCTGGGCGGCTGCTGTGTCGTCGTCGGCGGGGCTGGACATCTGGGAGGAGGAGGCCGTGTTCGGGGTGGGGATGAACATCCAGATAATCAGCACCCAGAGGAGTGATGTCGCGAGGCATATGACAAAATCACGGAGGAGCCTGCGAGTGCCGGAGGCCTTGACGAGACCCTCACGAGGCGGCGGGAGGTTGCCGTTCCCTTCAGCGGCGCCTCCTTGCCCGGCCGGGTCGTCCGAGAACGCCAGGAAGGGCTGGGTCTCAACTTCTGATTTCATGATCTGGATGGAATCTTCACATAGCTTATCTTTGTTGTTAGAGACGAGTCTCAATGAGGGAACGTAGAGATCGATACGGCGCCCGCCACCTTTTATTCAATCAATTCGTGTCCCAGGTGCGTGGCGGCTCACACTTGGCAGCCGTTTCACGATGGGCTGCGCTGCCCATCGAAGCCGTTTCGAAACCATCCGAATTTGGTCGTCTCACACGCAGCTTGTGTGTGCACAGCCCTGGAGTCGACCGCTGGGTTGTTACACGCGTGATGCTCGAGAGGCTGATTGAATGGTGAGAGGATTCTGCGAGGGCTTGTGCTGAGCCCAGCCACCTGATGATTCCTATATCCATGCACTGAGGCCCCTCATAGCAGCTAATCATAACCTGGGAAATGTGAAGCGTATCTGTCATGAAATCTTTACTTACGAGGAGTTGATGGTTGTAATATCCTCGCAACTGGTTGGTACCACTTGACTGCAAAGGAAAATGGATACACCCACGCCCTGTGCATAGTTTCGTGCCTATAGCCAGAGATGCCAATTGTATTAATCATGAGGTCTGCCTAGTAGTAGAATCGCGCCATGCATGGAGTGACCTCCAGAGAAGAGCTACATTTCAATGGTCAATATTCATAGTCGCCTGACAATTTCGGCTTGTTTCCTCAAGAAGAGCAGACTCAATGGTCAATCACTACAATCACCACAATCAAGCACATGGACGCATATTGACTGATTGAAGTTCTCTTGGATTTTCTGCTTCCATAACCATGACCGTAACTTGTTGTCCAACCTTAATGTAACCCAGCTCGATTTTGACACCGTCTGCCATGGCCAGTTTTCATGACTCTCAGGCCAGACACCATATGATTCACACACTCATTAGAAAATACTCCCGAAGACCCATACCGCAGGTATCAAGCAAAACCCCAAGCAAATATAGTACAGCCAAACAATGACACAGACAGAGAGAGAGAGAGAGAGGGATAGAGAGAGACAGGAAAGAGAAATAAAAGGATAGTACATCTGTAACAATAGACTGGGCTAGTCAGTCCGAGACTGCCAACCTGATTATGACGGCCACGTGAACACCACAAGTGCGCTTTTCCTCTCCACTCGTGAACGCCTCTTCGATGAGTTCTTTTTTGTTCTTCCAAACAAGACAGCCGACCCCGCCCCCCTCCTGCTGCGCCCCACCAATCCGTGGATCTCTGCCCCGAGATCTGTGCAGTTGTTTTGACGCCTTTGACAGATGACAAATGTTTGCTGAAATACAGAAAACAGCGCGACCGCCCCGAGTGTCGCCCAGGTGAAAGTGCATGGAAAGAATGCAGAGTTACAAGAAAATAAAATGTCGTAAGTCGTCAGCAGGTTTGGCTGTGATTAGGACCAGGCTCGACGCGCCGTGGGGTATTAGTGAGGGTGTATCGGCGGATGAGAGCCACACTACAGCTGTGTGTGCGCTGGTCAGCGTGCGCTTTGCGCACGGGTCGGGGAGTTTCTGAAGTGCCACTTTGCCTTTACCCTCCGTTTTCCTTTGGCCGGTGGCTCTATCGGGGAAGGATGTTGCTCAGATGGTCGCTTCTAACCCATTTGTGCGATTCTGTCAGAAGGCATGCCCATGCCCAATCCAGACGGGTCCTCAAATTTGACATCAGAAATGCCCCATCCATAGGACGCAGGCACATGCCCAGCACTGACGGGGTCCTGGTAGGCAGGGAGTCCGGCGGCGTACATGGCCTGTGAATTGTCCGGCGCCGAAGCAGCAAGCTGCTGGTGGTACACGCCTTGAGCTCCCGGGGACTGCGGGTGTTGCTGTTGAGAGTGTTGGTTGTGCATAGGAATTGTCATCATCGGCTGGTTCGGCATCATCGCCTGTGTCGTGGCTGAATGCTGGAACTGTCCCATGGCGGCATGCTGGTGCTCGGCACCCTGGAGGGCGTGCGTCGCGGCTTGCGTGGAGTGAAGGGCGTAGTTATTAAAGCCGTTGTCACCGACGGGACTCCGCACAGATGCCGAAGAGAATGTGCTCGGGCTGCTATTCAACGAGGCGGTCAGGCCAGGTTCTGTGTAAGGATTGCTGTGTTGTCGTGGTACGCTTTGGAACTGGCTGGCGTTCATGGTTGCGACGGCTGGGTTGTGTGCTTCCACGAAGTACTGTTGGGGCATGGGGGCATTCGACATGCGGCGCATCATAGCATGCTCCGAGTGCATGTTGTTGGGATACTCGGGTCCGTTGGAAGAGAGGCTGTGACGATGTTCGTATGGAGGTTGCATGTATTGGCCCGGCATTGGTCGCTGCATTCCCATTCCGTTGTGCATCATCATCTGTCCGTGTGGTTGTTGACCCCAGATGTTGGCGTGATGCGCCCTAGGCGTCGACGGCGAGTCGTCTCCTCCGGATTCGCTAGTAGCATCGTCGACGAGAGCACCTGGCTGATGGGATCGGCGTTGGTGCTTGACCATGGTCGTCTTCCTACAGAACCTGCTCTGAGTCAGAGCGCGTCACTTGTTTGATGGTAAAGCATAACTCACGTCTTTACACAGCCATGGTGACCGCACATGTACGGCCTCTTCCCTGAGTGAATCCGGCGGTGCCGGGCCAAACTAGAAGACTGGTATAGGCCATCAGTAGATGTTTCCTCACACTATCATGAACCTTGGACGTACATCTGAAAACCGCTTTCCACATCCACTATACTGGCAGGCATGTGGCTTTTCTCCCGTGTGCGTGCGTATGTGGACGGTCAGAGCACTGCGCTGGATAAAGGCCTTCCCACAACCGTGTTGGGTACAGGCGTAAGGCCGCTCGTTCGTGTGTATCCTGAAATGCCTCTGCAGGTCCGATTTTCTGTTGAAGCTCTATGGTTGTAATCAGTGAGCTATTCTTATGAATCAGTATTCCCCGGGTAACTTACCTTGCCACAGGCCTCCCAAGTACATTGGAAGGGGCGAGGTGCTTGTTCAGTATCCATGACCTCGATGAGTTCCATAGCAGAGAGAGATTAAAAGATAATATCGGGTTGGGGGGTTTTCAAAATAGGATGGTATCTGTACCAGCCAGGTGTTAGCGCTAGGATAGTCTCATGTCGCGCAGAGCGTGATTCCAGATCAAAAGCAGTGGTAGGTCACGAGTCCACGTTTATAGAGACAGCGAGTTGCGTGCTTGCCTCGGGGCTGTACGCCGGAATACAGACTCGGCCAGCTATTTTCAGGGAAGCTGGAAGACAGGGTTGGTGCAAATGTGGATGTGATAGGTGTGAATTGTGGTGCCCATGCATGGGGGAAGACGAGGAAGTTACTTGCCGTCTAAAAGTGTGCCAGGCACAACGATGAGTGAAATGGAGGAGGCGGAAGTGAGTCACGGGAGAGGTGTGGAAGTCCTCGGGTTAGGTGGACTGAGTGGCGATCGTGAGGGTGAGGAGAGTTGAATGCCGTCCCGGTGAGATGCGGTCGGCGATGAGTTGCGGAAAGAAATCCGGGCCTGAAGTGGGACGAGGGACGATCGCAGGTTACCGGCCCTTGCACCAGACCATAAAACGAATCCGGCCCTTGCGTGGATGTGAGTGGTGGCCGCCGCAACGGTCGTGAAGGCTGGTGCTGCAAGGTTGCTTTTTCTTTTCTCTTCGCAACAGTCTCAGGGTTGGCGTTGCTTCTTCTTGGTATCTCAACCAATACCAGTGAGACAAGCGTGGACGAGTAGGCAAGACTGAGATGCGGCTTGCCGTATTCGAGGGTGACGTGTGTGCCTCGATTGAGAAGGACCTTGCTGCTCACAATATCCAAGCGGCGCGGAGGTTCCCAGGTATGATGAGGATTCCTCGAGGCAAAGAGACAGACCAGGTAAAAGGCGGTGCTTCTGATGTTTATATGTGAGCACAGGGTCTCATGAGGGATGGGGGAGGAGGGCGGGATGTGGGCACAGGTGTGTGAAGATCATGAGAGGGGACTGGAGAAAAGTGATGGGACCCGGAGGGGAGGTCGTTGATATTCATACCTTTGGACGAGGGGAGGGTGGGTTGAGGTCGAGGCGAGGGGGACGAGGTAGTGACAGGGTCTCAAGGGTGAGGGCACAGGTAGAGGTGGAGGAGAAGCAAGAATAATATATACCAATTGAAGTCGTGCAACGTCTGTTCCTCTGCTCCCCCTGACTAAAGACGTTGGCGGTCGTTTCGTTTCTTTTAAGTCCCCCCCCCCTGGGTGGTAAGGTGGATTGCAGTAGGCGTGTGTGGGTGAGGTGGAGAGAGTGCTCGAGCGTTCGAATGCTGGTGACAAGCACCAGGTCCACACTTGCAGCGCGGGAGTGAACGTCGTGTTCCAGGGACGGCTCCACGATAACTAGGGACGATGTGGCGCTCACTCGGTTCCAGGTGATGGGTTGAAGAAAGGCGGTTGCGTGCACGAACTCTTTCGCACAGACTGAGAGGTCCTGACTCCCGATATTACTCTCTCTCGTCTGGCCCGGCAAGGAGCCTTCGGCAATGGGGATACGGGTCCTCGGGACGGGGATAGCCAGGCTTTGGGGGCTGTGATTGCTGCAGCAAGAGCGCCGAGCAGAAAGTGTGCGACGACAAGACACGACAGCAGAGTTGTCAAGAGAGGTGGGGCTTGCCTGGTGAAATATGGGAAGACGAAGGTGAGCGAGGATGGGTGAGGGTCCAGGCCGGGGCGTGCTGTATAAGATGCTCGGTTGCAGAGGCAGCAGAGAAAGAAGCCTAGTGGCAGACCAGATATGATCTTCGCAGGAGTAGTATGATATCTAGCCCGCGAGGTCGGTCGAGGGCGACGGCCTAGCTATGTACTGCGTAGCAAAGTAGTTTGTTCAACGGACGCCGCTTTGCGAGTCGAGCGAGCCGGCAAGGCAAAGGCCAGTAGGCATGGCAAGGAAAGGGCATGTTGGACCACGCACTTTCCCTGCGAGCGAGGAACAGGGTCTGGTCCACCTAGGTGTGTACATTACATTACATTACATTACATTACAGCAAGCGGGCGGCATGGGAGCGCGCAGTGGCCAGGAGCAGGAGCAGGAGCAGGAGAAGGTGCGGCAGCGGCAGCGGCAGCGGCAGCAGCAGCCCCAGGCACTGAATTGAATTGTAGTACAGTACTCAATTGAGTAGAGAGATAGCAAGCACAACCAAAAGCAGGAGTAACTTGGTGAGTATGCTGCAGCAGTGACAGCACGGTACACTGCGGCAGCGGCAGCAGGTAGTCTAGGCGCAGGTCGAGCCTGGGGA
This sequence comes from Diaporthe capsici, assembly GCA_013364905.1. Lineage (NCBI taxonomy): Eukaryota > Fungi > Ascomycota > Sordariomycetes > Diaporthales > Diaporthaceae > Diaporthe > Diaporthe capsici. The sequence continues at coordinate 363,980 of WNXA01000006.1, read as the reverse complement.
GAGCGAAGTGATGAGAGTTGAGGACGGCACGGTACGGGAGGAAAGGTACCTGGATACCTGCAGGGCAGTACGTACCACTGCCGTGGTGGCCGACCTCAGGTATTGCAATACACCCTTGCAAGAAAGCTAACAGAAACCTTGTGATTCAAACAAAATATTCGAGGGGAACAGGGAAGGGGCCACCCGGGAGTGCAGCCGGTACCTTGCCGTAGCATGTACGTGTCAAGGTACCTAGGTACAGCGCTACAGCCAGAGCGGACCCGAACGACTCATGAGCTTACTGCATGGGGGTTATCACAGCCGCATGCCGTCCAGCACTACTTCCACTCCGGGCCTAGCCCCACCGCCAATCTGCCTTTGCTCAAGCTTCGCCTAGCTCTTTCCGGGTCGGGCTCTCGGAACGACCCCCTTCACATGCTTGTACCATGCACCCCTCGCCTCCTGCTTGATCATTCTTTGCTGCGCTGCGCTGCGCTGCTCTGTTGCGCTGCTTGTTGTCGCCCTGGCCGCATCCGAATGCTGCTATTTACTAGCCTGTCCACTATAGACCACTACCATCTGGTACTACGGGCGTTTTTGGTTCGCGCCAGGAGAGACAGTAACTGCGGGCGATATGCGGTTTGTGGTGGTGGTTGCGGCAGATGGGCTGCCATCATCACAACATGGCCCATGGGCCCTTGCCCGGTCTCGAGATCGAATCGAGATAGCTGCCAGACCACCGCATCCGCATCCGCATGCGCGCACACAACATTGCCTAGTGCGGATACGTGAACGTCCTGCGCGACGGCCCTGTACGACGGGCCCTGTGGCCTTGTGGCCCTGTGGCCTGTGGCCTGTGGCCTGTGGGACTAATCGCATGCCATGTCTGGTACGCACAGTAGCACCCGGGGAAAGCCTCTGGGACAATCCTGCTTGCCTCATCGAGGCAAGCTCAGCCACATCCGGGGACGAGACGAGACTGAGAACGACTGCCACTCTCCGGCCTGCAGTCAGTCCCGGTCCAGTCTGCAGCAACAGCAAGACTTGGGCCGGCCAGTGGGCGTGTGGGACTCGACTCGTCCGGGAGGGTACCTGGGCCGCAGGTATCGAGCTGGGCCGTCGAGATGGCGAGAACTGACAGATCAAGGAGCTTGCAGGGGCGCTCCACCCCCCGTCTTGGGATCTTCCTTGCTCTGCAGATGGCGAGTGATTGCCCACCCATGCCCCTGGACGGTTCATCTCCACGAGTGGCTCCGGACCGCCAATGGCTCTTGTCTGCTTCGAAACTCTAACGAAACCTCCCAGTATCACCGGAGAGGCGTCGCTCTGCTCGACACACTGTGGCAATCAATTCAACCTTTTTTGCTGCAATACATACGTCTCGCAATCATGTCTGGGGTGAGTTCGCTCGTCATACGTGAATGCCACTTACTCGCCGTCGTGCTGTCAACGGGCGCCGGGCCCGTCGATGACGGCATCTATTAAACCTCGAACCTTGAGCAGCCTCTGCATTCTATTCTGCGGGCGGTCATGTGCGCATGCCCTGCGGTTGAAAGCTTTTCTCTCCCCAAAGTCATGTCGGATGCCTGTACCCATCCCATGCATGCATGCATTTCTGCTCCTGCCTGTGCCCCATCCGGCCTCGAGAGGACGCGAAGGCGGGGAACGAGCCGTTGGGACAAAATGTCAAGAGCGCATGTATGGCGGTGGAAATTGGTGGAGGCGCCCCATATGTGATAGCACTTGACGCCTGATTCATCCCATCGGACATAGGCCAGCCCGTGGCTCGCATCAGCGGTCGGTTTCCAGTCAGTTGCAATAATAGCAGGCCGGCAGCACGTCGTCATGGCCTATAGCGGACCCTGGTATGGCCCAGGATGGAAGCTCAAGCAAGCTGCACACGACAGAGTAAGAGGTCGCCCATGGGAGCGGGGCACCTGCCCTCAGGAACTCCTCCTGCCACCCCTCCACACCAACCCTAAAACCGGCGGGCAGCACGGGGTGGATGTGACACAGGTGACGATGCGACCAAGTCCACAGAGGGGGGTTCTTGCCCTGGTATGTGATGAGTTTGACAGCTATGTGCAGTGCGGTGCAGCGCAGCGCAGCGCAGCGCATCGACTGTGCTGTGCTGTGCTGTGCTAGTACTATAGCGAGTGCACTAGCCACATGGGCACGGAGAAAGACGCGCAAATGTAGATAATGTCGCAGGTGTCACATGGCGGCTTGGGATGGGGGTGGTGCTGCAGCCGATACAACCAGATTGTGCAATGCACAGAGAGCCCGCTCGTTGCGGGTCCAGAAACCCGTAATCCGGCAAGGAGCATACGAGAGCGACAGCCCTCCACCCTCCCCGGGCCGGCAAGGGTGGCTCACTGTGACCGAGTGACCGAGTGAGTAAGTGACTGCTCCTGCGGAATGGCAGCAGAATGCGGCTTTCCTGCTCTCGACAAATTTGACACCACCACCACGACCAAAGTGGAGCCCCCCAACCCAACGCAACCAGACCCCCACCAGGGACCCCAGAGGTGCCGTAGCTAGTGCCAAGCTGCTGAGTCGTTTGAGCTGGACTGTCCCGGGTGCGGGCTGCTCGAGGCAGGCCAACTCGTCGCTACAGTGCTACATCGTAGTGCAGAAAAGAGAGCCCGAGTGGCGCCAGAAATGCTCCGATGCAGGTTCGTCCCTCAAGTACCTGCAGCTGCCAGGTGCGTCCAAAGTCTATTCGAGGCAAGCTTGCCCACAAGGTTCAGGCCGATGCGGAACCGGAACCTTAGTGTACCACCGTCAGGTTATACAGGCAAAGGGCCTGACGGACGGCACGCAGCTGATCCTGCGAATCCCCGATTTGCTGCTTAACCTTAAGCTACCCGCGATTCAGACTCCAGGCCCGGCTCAGGCCAGGCAGGCCCGGCTCTGCCATCGTCGGGCTAGTGAGCCAGGCATCGTCTAAACTTCATCGATCGATTTGGTACTTTCGCCATCGTCGCCCGCTTCAGAGTGTCCGCGTTTGGCCTCGAACCTCTAGTTCAGCCGAACATTGCCGAGCCGTGAAGCATGATGGCATGATGGCGTGGAGATGGATTGATGGATAGAGTAAAGGGCAGCTTGTGATCGGATGCTTTTCTGATCAGCCCTCTTTCTTGGATCTTTTCTTTTCGATTGATGGCGTTGCCCGCAGCCACTGTGACTGTGATAGTGGCCCGTTTCTTCATGCTCCTCAGCACTCGTCCGAGAGGCTAGCCACATGACTCTCCTTCCCTCTCTGCTGGGCAGAGTGATCCCTACCTGGAGCTAGCTTGAAAGCTCGTGGGGTGTTTGTCTTGCCTTGCAGTGAGATATTCCGAACGGTTCACGGTTCAGGCTGCATTGATATCATGCAAGCACGAGGGCTGCCAGTTTGGTGCCGGAGTATCGCTATCGTCAAGCACCAGGAAGGTGACAGATACCAGGCTAGGCGTCGCAGGAGACCCCGGATCCCGGATCCCAGCCTCGCTGCTCGCAGCCAGCTGGGCCCGCTGTGCTCCAGACTCGCATGTGGACGCTTGAGGGGGGGGGGGTCACAGCTAGCCCCAGCCTGGGCTGCCTGGCTGCCCTGTCTGCCTGTGTGCACTAGCATGCAGCCTCGACGCTACCGCGACAGGATATCAAATCACAGCGTGACCCCTCATGCCCGGAAACAAGCCCGTCGATACCCCAGCACAAGCCATCGCTGCCTTGCGACGGTTGTCGGCAAAGTCTTCGCCTCACACAACATGCTGGTCGTACGTGGTATGCGTCAGGCGTCTTCCAACTCAATTAGATGAGGGGGGGGGACGCCGTCATATCTTGGTTTGGAGGACTATCTCGACTGCCGGCCACGAGGGTGCCAAGGTAGCCACTTGAGACGACAACCCCGCGAACAAGAACTCAAGCCTATGCACGTTGCTATACCCTCCATCAGCCAGAGCTTGCTGAGCACGTCGACGGCTGGCGTTACATCATTAGCACCAAAAACCTGGTCGAGCACACGCCAGCCACCGAGCCGTGCAGGGAGGGCATGATGTCGTAGTACCGTAGCGCAGCGGTATTTGGGCCCCAGAATTCCGCATTGCATCTGAAACGAAACGAAGAGGGGAGCATCGGGGTAGGAGAAGACCAACGTTCCCGCGGCTGCGTTCCGAAAGTATGAGCTGACTCGGAAAGCCAATCGAGGATATCAATCAGGGTCTTCGAGCCGAATGGTGGCCTCCGAAAGCCTATCTCACCTTCTGCAGTCGCCTCTGAAGGTGGCATGCGTCATTGGAGCCAATTGAGGACCAAGTCTGTCGGGAGCAAGCCCACCCGACGGCGATACTCTATTGAGAGTCATTTGCCGCTTCGCCGTCAAACGCTGGCAGTCAGAGGCTATCACGGCCAACTTCTTCTTAATTAGCCTTCAGTATGATTCTGAACAGAGTCAGTTGTCTCGATGCAACTGAGGGCTTAGTGTCTGATTTCCCGGCAGGCATAGCTGGACGTCCACCATCGTGGGCGACAGCTGGACATCGCCAGAATGTCAAGCTCAGCCGCGCGTCCGAGGCTCCAATTGCCTGTGTACTTGGTACCCACCAGTTCGTCAGGCCGAGCACCTCGCCACACCTCCTCGTCCACACCGAACTTAATTCGTATTGCGCGTGTCAGTACCACAGACATCAAGCTTAACTGACGTGATGCGCACGTCCGTGGGGTTTTTGCTTCAGTCCCAGGATCCAGAGGCGTGTGAGTGAGTGGCTTCTTCCGCGCGGCTGTTGCCATTTATTGACACGCAGAGGCACTCCACCCACCGATATTATTTCCCCGCCCGCCGACTACTGTCCGTCCCAAAGTAGAAACTCTCCGGCCGTGTGATTGTCCTCGAACAGCAGGTGCTGCTTTGTCTCGTGGAGGTTTGACAGGCTGACAGCTGTCAAGACGTGCCAGCCTTGACGTGCCTTGACGCTTGCCTCGTCTTCTCGCTTCAACACATAGTGTGCTGTACTGATTGTACTGTTCTAGCCCCACTCGCCGGCGTCAGGATGGCATCCCGCGCGCGGTGAACGCTGGGGCTGCCTGCCCCGTGACCATCCTCAAAACGCAATCGAGAAATCTCGAAGGCTATTATTGATGGGCCGCCAGGGATGGCCGTGATGGACCGCGTAATTTTATGTTTCGCAACGCGGAGATCAACATGAGCCGACGTCTTTCTGGTACCGCCGTTAATGTCGGAGCTGCCATTAAGACAAATCTTGATATCATAAGACGCCTGCTATAGCCTCCGTTAGAAAGCAACTCTTGACGGTTCAGGTACGTTGGCCCGCAACGTTGGCCCTGCCAGCCAATGTTGGGTCGACCCTCTCTCTTTTGTGTGACATTGAGAGGAAATATTCGGCGCACCTAATCCCACTTGCTGACTCTTGCCTGCGACGGAGACTCGGGGGAGGGTGACTTCTGGATCCCAATACTCCGCACAGTTGCAAAAACGGTGGCCTCCTGCATCCTGCGGGACCAGGCACATGTGCCTTGCATTTTGTCCGACGCGACGCCTTACCTTGAACGGCTAGGCCATCTGCAGCCGGCACTCGAGACAGCCCATCTCCGGGTTCCCACACCTTACTTACGCACTTGTTGCGCAGTTTTGATTGTCCGCGGAGTTTTACTGCCAGAAGTCGACGAATCCCTACGACGAAGCCACGAGTAGTCGTCATCGCCTCTCAGGGGTAGACGGACTCTTCTCCTGACACTGATTAATCGCTCTCGCACGAGTTGTTGATCATTAGTTGCGCCGGAGGTTGGGGGAGGCGACTGGTGCAGGATTGCCCTTGGAAAATGTAGTGTCAGGGGGCCGTGATCCGCGATCCCAAGCCCGGTTTCTGTCAAAATGGTATAATCCCTGCGTATATCCATCCGGGACGCTGGCGTCCTCGTCCCGAAGCTTGACTAACGTTCTCAATGGCTGAGCTGAAGAAGGCTACAGGGAATCTCCTTACTGACAGCTGCCAAGAGGAAGCGAGAGGGAAATCTGTTGCTGCCATCATCAACACCTGAGTGCTGGCCCCACTGATGCACCAGCCAGCCTCCCGTTCCCCTGAAAGCCACTTCTCTATTGCGAAGCATTCCTTCGTCTTGAGCTGAAGCATAAGCATAAGCTGTAATCCGCTTGTCGATAGCGTGCTGCCTGACTTCGAATAGGCCGGCCCAAACGATGCCGATCGTGATACTTCGACGGCACTGTCACCCTCAGGTAGAGCATTTCGTACGGGCAAGGCCGCCCACAATGACCAGATCCGTCCAGCGTCGGCACGGAACTCATCAAGTCACTGGCTAGGTGGCTCTTGATGGAGCTGGACCGGATGGGCTGAAACTCACGCAGTGCTATGTAGAGGGCCGTCTTACGAGTTCCCCTTTCCCATTTGTGGCGATCGCAAATGACATTAATTTCATTCTCGAGAGAGATCGTGGGGACGATTGCCTCTTTTCGGCCGACGTCCTCGTGTACATTCACCTGTTCCCAGTCATCCGGCTAGGGTCGACTATGACCCACGGCCGAAACCATGGGAGCACCGCGAAAAGTGGATGGCGGGCAGGGAGTCGAGTTTCTAAGAAGTGGGTACTGGCATCATGCTGAATTGACTGCGACAGGGGGCCTGGGGCTTGCAGTAGCGGTGCGTTGATCTTGAATTTCGATAAACTCTGCCCGTTTTGGTCCTTGGGAGGCGGCGAGAAGACGGGAAAGAAGGGATACTGCGCCTCGGCTCTATGTTCACTCGGGAGCCGCAAGAGATTCGAGTCGTTATCGCTGTGCGTCTAGACAACGATTGCAGGCTGCCAACCAATTTCGAATCAATTTCGCTCCAATTCAATGGGCGTCGCCAGGCACTGAGGGTTCAGTTCGAGTGCCGGATGACAGCGGCCGCTCCATCTGGTCAGCCGCCGGGCGCACGGTGAAAGCCTGCTGTTGACGCACAAAGCTGGCCAACGTGGGGTACCCACACCGAGGCCGTCGGTCGTCTTCGAAATGCGTCCCACTTCATCGTTGATAACAAGCCCTCGCGATAGCACTGATACAGAGTGTTGTGGTAGCAATGTGACGGGTTGGCAAGGTTCCGCGTCGTCTCGAGGCGATACAATTTGTGACCATGTCGGCTGCACCATCCCAGGCCAATGTCACCCCAGTCACGAGATCCAGTCGCAGCAGTGGCGTCCACTGTGGGTAACAATTTTGCTGATGGCTCTAGAAACCTGCTGGGTGCTGTGATACGCACCCGGTAGGCTGAAGAAGGTCCTGGTTCAGAGGAGTCCACTTGTCTCGCTTAGATGTCAGAGTCAGTGCACATATGGGGCGGTTTGTGATGAGTAGTCTAACAGTAGTGGTGGCGTAGGATCAGCGGCGGTGAGCTGGTGGTGCTTGCCCTGGGGATGTCTTCCAGGGACGCAGCAAGTTCGCAATATCGGCGGCTTGCTCGGCTGAGGCAGCCTTCACTCAGCACAGCGGTGCTCGATTTAGGGCGTTCAGCCGGGGCAGATGTGGCGCTTGTCAAGTCGAATCCGGGCCTGGGAGAGTGTGTCAGCAATCAATGTGATGCAGCCAGGGCAGGCTCCAGATGTGTGGTAGCGAGGTTCGGAGTTCAGAGGCCAGGCAAGGGTCTCGACGCCATCCAATACGACTCTGTGCAGTGCATCCTTGGGTACCGTCCACGTGTGTGTCGAGAGCCGGACTGACACTAATGTTAGCATGGCATTCAAGTCCAGCCCCCCGCGTCCTTACCGAGTGCGGCAAGGTGATTTTTGAATGTGGCAGAACGTGAAGGATAGCGAATATGGATGCCTAGAGGCAGCGAGAATGAGGCGACTCGATAGTTGTCGTCGCCGTCGTGGTCGACAGTGCAGAGAGCGGCGCAGTGGCTTGACACAGACTGTGCCCGATGCTTGGAATGTGAGAAATGACAGAGCCTAACAAATGCCCACAGGCAGTTGATCTCCGCGATCTGCCTGCTGCCCAGTTATTAGAGTTTGGAGGAGGAACGGCCGATCCCGAGAAAAAGCAAGTTGATGCCAGGTGCCTTCTGAGTTTGGCCAGCTGCCATTTGCCCAGGAGGCCAGGAGCCAGGAGCCAGGAGCCAGGAGCTAGGACGGTCAGGCCTGGGCGTGGTCCACACACAGGTCCCCGAGCTGGCAGTCGCAGCCGTGCCCCACCTCTGGGCTCTCTCTCTCTGAGAGACCTCTACCTGGGGCATCTTGCGACTGCAACTCGTGTCTGGGCCTTGAGGCTTCACACGATCCGTAATGCGGCCTAATGCATGAGCGAAGTTACGCTTGGGCTGAGTGTGTCTGTCACAGCATCACCCAAACCATCGTCGACAACACGAACCACCTGCCCACCTGCCCACCAGCCGTCACGTCGCCTTGCCTCGAGCCTGAAGCAAGAATAACAGAGCGACCACGATGCATTCTTTTTATACGCAAAACGCAAACACTGTCCCGCACACCACACCACGCACATCACACCACACCACTCTCCGTACACACGTATGATAGTATTATAATATACGACCATGCACCACATATCACAATATGGTCTGCGCCAATCCCGGACGCCAATGCCTAAGCCAGCAACAGCCATCCAATCGGCGCCCGCCGGCAAGCCTGACCCACCCACCCCACTCGCTAGAGCAGCCGGTCCTGGGGCAGTTTGGGAGCTCAGCGAACAGCCCTGGGTCTGGCTGACGATCATACGGGCCTCCTACTAACTTCTTATAATACTAGCAGCAGGCGAGACGTGCACCCGAGCATGCCGCCTCCCAGCAGTGTGCTGCACAGAGCAAGCCTCTCCTTGGCCGCGTTTCGTTTCGTCTCCTCCAACCCACCCGGCCGGCCGAAAGCGCGGCACCATCGACCATGACAATTCCAGACGAGTTCATCACATCTCCAGCCCTCTGACTGTGCACGGATGCGTTGCCTGTCCAGCCCAGCCTTGCTGTGTGTGTGTGTGTGTGTGTGTGTGTGTGTGTTCATGTGTATTGTACCTGCGGCTGATGCATACACTACTGTACGCCTCATCCACACGGACAAGCACCAACGTGAACGCTTCTTCCAGTGGCGGCAGGCTTGTTGAGGCTAGTCAGGCACATTGCATTGCATTGCATCCAACGTCTCGCGGCTGCGGCGGCCGTCCAGCGCTCTGCCCAGCGCCCACCGCTGCTGGATGCAACCACATGTGCTGCGGATGCAACATCGCTGAAGCACGTGCGCCGACCAAAACATAACATGGCGACGCCACGAGTCGAAACAAGTCACTCGCTGTCAAGTTCGGAACGCTGGGGCGGGGAAGATGCTTCTAGTTCGGCACCTCACTGCATCTCGAGGCTGCCAGTCACCTTCCCTTCCTCCCCTGGTAGCACTACAAGAACATGGCCCACGAGTCACGATCGCCCCTTCGTCAGCCTAAGCAGTCTCGCGCAAATTGTCAAGCATCCGATTGACGACGTCCGAGACAGCGCTGTGCGACGATCGCTGCAGGGCTGGAGTGCCACTGCACGTGGGACCTATATCTGTTCGGCCGGAACAGCGCGGGAGGTTCAGCAATGCTCTGACGGTACTGGCTTGCTGCCCGCGATGTGGCTCCCAGCCAATCATATACTGCAGCATCTCCACCCAAGTGAAACGACGTCGAAACGGGGATTGATGGCTGTCGGTCTCTGATGTGCCTGGCTGTTGCTACCAAAGTGGTTTGCAGTGGCTGGTTTTCCCACGCAGACCTCCATTTTCCACCAAATTGGGTGCGTTCGGGCCCTAGCCAAACGACTCGTTTTGTGCCGCTCATAATCGTAAGAATGTTCGCGGTCCTAGAACAGCCAGGGCACCCAATCGATATGGTGCTGCTTGGACCGTGTTTCCGAATATCTCACCAGTCTGTCCGTATACGAGCCGGGCCCGCGCAAGATCGGGCCATTTGGCGTGAGCGGGCCATGTTCCCGTCACGCGGCCAACAATGCGGTCGACTAGACCCCTATTCTAGGAGCTCTGCACACACAGACCATGAGTTCGCAAGCCAACCCGTGGCTTGCCCTTGCAGTAGTGAGGTTGCACACTGACAACTTGGTAGGCTAAAATTGCAAAACACGACAAACAGGAGCCCAGATGCTTACAGACTACAGCATGCTGATCACCATCCTTAGTTGGCACCTTGTGCCATGTGCGAACGACATTTGTCGCCACCTCTTTTTGGTCCGATGCAACTTCGCTGCGTGCGGATGACGGCTCCCGCTTGTCCGTCGAATCGCATTTTCAAACCGCACGGAGGATTTCTCTAGCGCCCGTACCAAACCATCACTCGCCGAAGCACTCGCTCGCTGGTCGAGGTGCGCGTCTAGGAACACTCCTGGACTCCCACGTTGCCATCCGCATGTCGGCTGAGAGAAGACCTTCGCGAATCATGGTTCAGGCTTGTAGATTTATTGTCCGGCGTCACGTTTCGCGGTACAAGACCACGCGGTGTTACCTCTTGAAACAATTCCCATTGCAATCGACCGATAATGAGATCACTTGAATACACAACGCTACTGGAACACGGGTCCAGACACATCTTCCCGTACCTGTGTCCGCTGGGGAAAAGTCGACTACTGCAGCCGTTGACCAGTCACATCTTCAGCTTCAGACGTAGATATATCCCTGGTCGATACCATCGAGTCACCAGGGACCCAGGCAAAAACCCTTGCCTTCGGCCTGATATACTATCTTGGGTGAAAACCGCGGAGTTACGCCGGCTGGCAAAAGTCATCAACTTGGCTGTCAGCCTCGCAGCTGTTGCGTTTTCTCTAGGAAATCCAAGGAGAACACCAACGACGAACAATCTGCGAGTGATCTGCAGTGCATGGGTTCGCACAATGCTGTCGTTTTACGGGCTGCGTTGCGAAGCAAGCGCACACTACAATCCCCGTGGCTTGGTGCGTGTCACAGTACAATCGAGAAGCCGCATGGCTCATCGGTTTTGCAGAAGATATCCGTCAGCCACGATTCTGGATATCGATAAATCTAGCCGGGCAAGCTGGCAAGCTATTCAATTCGACGCCATTCGCTGTTTTTCTTTGCATGAAGCAGTGTGTGCAATGTAAGGTGGTGGGGCCCACTGCCCGATACTTTTGCAGCTCTTGGCAACGGGCCGAGTACCACAGACCTTTGGCAAACGGATGGTTGGAACGCCGCCGCCGGTCGCATTCTATACAGCAAATCTCATCATAGCGATTAGCCCGTCCTGGCCTACCAACAGGAACGGACCATGGTTGAACGCTTAATGTTCGTACATGATTTCCGGTGAAATTGTTGTCATACTGCCATTTGGAACTGGCACACTAGCTCGAGGCAGCAAATCAGACGTCGCAGGTATTTGCGTGAGGCTCGCAGATGCAGATTCCCGCGAATCCTACAGGCCGACAGCGGAACGCATCATCTCTGCGACTTGTGTCGCGATAGCGCAGCCTCGATTGATTGTGCGAGATCTGTGTAATCCATCAGGGTGTTGGCGGTCCCACATGGCACTTGGGCTGACAGGTTCCACAGCAGACGGGTATGCGCTGTGAGACTGTACCAAACGCCCCATATGGACCGTTGGCTGAGGCTGAGATGTGGTGGTACCTTGGTCAGCGCTTTTGGTAACCCTTGACAACCACTTCACCATGCGGGCTACCTTGGCCTGTTGCGAGTGTCACCGGAACAGGGCACCCGGAATGGTCCAGACCCTCCTTCCTGCATTCGCGAGTCCCGCTCGCAGTGAGGCCTGCTGATGATTCTACCAGGTATCATCGCCATCAAGGTAGACGGAATATACCATGAAGACATCAGAATCGACTGTCAAATTGGTCTTAATAAGGGCTGACTGTAGATGTCCCAGTCGAAGAGCGGGTCAATTCTCGATCCTGGAGTGGGAACAGTGACAAGGACATCCTGGCTGGACCCAGACGTCGCCTTCATTTCAGCAGAGAAAAAAAAATTCGACTTCTCGGTATGCTTCCCGCTGTTGTTGCGGGTTGGCGCTTCCCCGATCAACCCATCTGATATTTTGCTTCACCACCTCCGATCCTCGGCTCTCACGACTCGACTGCATGAGAAACATTCTCGGGCCGGCTGCCAGAGAACCCGCGCCCACTGTTGGATGCGATTACGTGTGGATCCCGTCGTGGATCTCATGGAAGGAGTCTGCCGTCTGCAGCCTGCTGTGCGAAGATGGGGTGCAGGCGGGGCTCGATGCAGGTTCAATCTGTCAGAGACTTCGAAGGATCATGCAGGCGAGCATCATGAACGATCTGGTTCCTGGATTTAGATTTCCAGAGGATTTTTGTGTGGATTCCCTACATTACTTTGCAGCTGTTTCCACACACCGCTGGATTTGTCTTCGCTGCCTCTAGCTATCTCGAGACGGGGGCTCCGTCGCAGCAAGTGCTGTGAAGATGTTGGCAGCAATCCGCAGATGAGATCCCTCCCACACATTCATCTGACAGCCGGTCCTCGAGAGGTCGGCGCGCGCGGCGCGCGCCTGTCCATAGCGACTCTCCGGCGAACTTTTGGGATTGGCGGCAATGGCATAAGCGGGTTGTGCGCTCAGACGCTGGGTCAGTTAACCAGCAACGTCCCTGAATTTTGCTTCAACGTTCAGCCGCGCACGGCCTGCAGACGCTCCAGACGCTCTGAAGCGAATGGACCTTCTAACCTTCGCCGGCCCTGCACTGCGGGTCTTGAATGCTAGCATTTCTCTTGCAACAGCACAGATCTCTACACACGAGAGGAGTCCACTGCTGGGGGGTTTCGCTCGATCGACGAGCGCACTGTTTCGCAACCTCAGGGGCGCAGTGGCGGAAGGGCACCCAGGGAATCAATCTCGCTTGCTCGTGAGCATGGAGATATTTCCCTGAATACAGACAGCCTGGCCTCGTTCCCCGGCTACGTCCTTTGCCGAGACGCTGAGGCATCTCATCATCGGAGCAGGACAGCCTGAGTCTCTACGCGTCCCCACGCTGTTCGCCTGATCTTGATCACTCTGATCTTCACTTCGCCTTGCTGGCATTGCTCGCACGGGCGTGGGAAACTATGCTGGAAATCCTCTTCAGTTGACGACTGGATGGGCCGTCAGACCGTCCAGTGCCGGTCCAGCGCGCGGCTTTGCTTCAAGAGCTAGGCGTGCGAGAAGCTGACTGGACCGGTCACATCACAGGGGCTAGGCATCACCCATTTCGCAATACGATGACCCAGCAAAAGTGCGGCTTGTGGCGTCGGACGGAGAATCCGCGCTGAGTCCCAGTGGCTCGGCCGATGGTGTCGAAGGCACACTACGAGGACTACTCGCATCGAGGCAAGGCGAATATGTACGCTCGGATGGTGGGGCTGAAGGGACGATGCTCCTTGGCGGAGCGCGGCACCCCCACGACCCCGTGGCAGCAAGTGATCAGTCAACTGGTTGGCTGAGATATGCTACTATGGGTTTGTGGGCAAGGCAAGACAGCGCTCATCTGCGTCCTCTCTTGCATGGACATCGGAGATTCTTGCAGATCTTCATTCGCGTTGAGGATGTCTACATAAACCTCTCCAAGGCTGCACATGATGCGCTTCGACCTGGGAAACCCCTCGCCGCCTGGGCTTGGTTGGCTTAGCCCAGGTGCGTTTGGACCAGCAAATGTGACGGAGCTCGCCTGACAGGCCTGGATGGTATCCCAAGGGGCAGAGCCAGGGGCATCAGGGACGATCTCGGTGACAGCTGCAGGTGGGTGGCTGTCATTCTCTTGATGCAACAGTGACAGGGAAGGTTAGGAAGATTGACGACGGCAAGCCAGAGCATGTCGTCGACCCATTCCCAGCCCATCACCTCATCACCTCTCAGCTGGCCTACTAGTCGTCTTGCCAATCTCGGGCATTGCTTTCGGGTTCTGGCCTGATGATCCTCCTGATGGAGGCATGGCAAATGAGATGGGCAAAGTTGTCATGCAGTCAACAGCATCCAGGCGACGGCATGGATGACTTGCGGCATACAGAGATGCTGGACCCCTTGAGCATCGGTCGCCCAAGCTAGGGCAACTAGCCTCAGCTAGCGTCCTCACTCTTGGTTGAGGCACCAGCGCGAGAGAGTAAGAAGGGTATCAAAACACGAAAGGCGTTCAAACGTCCGCCGAAACACACGGAAGGTAGACCCGACACTCAATCCGGTCTTCCCAAGTTTATTGAGCTCAGGTGCTGTTGCGACGGACATCCGACCTCCTGCGTCTGCTAAGCCGGAAGATTTTCTGTGCTAGGGTCCATTTCGGCAGCGTGGCATGTTCAACGCCTGTCAATCAGGGCGCCGTCGTTTTAGAGTACAGCAGGTATCAGGCAGGCGGACCTAGGACTGGGTGTTGAGACATGTGTAGTCCATTACAAAGATTTAGGATCGACAACGACGACTTCACCATATCCAAGCAAGCCAGTAATTCTACGGATGCTAACAATAGCAATGGCAACGGCTTGATGAGCTGGCCCCTGGAGCTGAGGTGCGACCGAGACGGGTTCCCCCTTTGGGAAATCATCAAACACCAGCCTGTCTAACTGACCAAGAAAATTAAACTTTGATGGCGCATGTGCTCCATGCCTACCAGATGTGGTCAGAGATATGTAATTGTTTAACTGCATGTATTCGTTACGAGCAACGGCCCATGGGCGGAGGATCAATTTCCCTGCTCTGTCTGTCCCCATATGTTCCCGGAGCCCTCAGATCCGTTGGCAGCCCGTCATATTTCCCAATCCGTCACATCTCCCAACGCGACACATCGAGTTGAGAGCCCCATCTCCCCATTCTCCCCCTTCCCACCCAGGCGAGAGGTTCGCGAATCTGCATGAACCAACAGTTTCATAAATAGGAAGCGGAAATACCGACACGGCGGTAGGCGGGTTTTCTCTGGAGCAGCTGTCAACGGGTCTCCCGGAGATGGGCCTGTCACCAGCCCTCCAAAATCCCCGCGCAGTGCCGCGGCAAACGTACTGTGCGAACATATCATATACGCCAGCCGTCCAACGCGGTAGCGAGCGCGAAGGGGAGAGGGGTCAGTGGCTGTGCCAATATGCTCAGCAGGGCAGAGAGGGCCGTCGGGTAGGTGAAGAGCCCCGTGAGTACCGCGCCTCACGGAGCCGGCGGGAGCATGTTGGCATGTCCGGCACCTACGAGGTGTGCTGATAATGTGGAAACCCCGGGGGCGAGTATGATTGACGTCTGCTTTGGGACTGGCGATGGAGCTCTTGCCCTCTGCGCCACGCGGCCATTACTTGTGATACGCGTATACGCATGGGCAGACAGTGAGGGCCGGTCGCATCATCATCTCCGCAAGGTTTACTGCACATCACGCCCGAGGGAGGGGCGGCGGCGGCGGCGGCGGCGGCGCCTGGCAGGGGCAGCCAGGGTGACGAGGCTGGAGCAACTCTTTTTTTTTTCTTTTCCCAGACAAATATTGCTCGAGAATCTCCCTACACGAAGGCGGTCGGCCTTGGCGGAGACCAAATCGTCAGTGACAACGGCATCAAGTCTCTCTGTGAGCAAGGCCCTGTCCGACGAGGTCCATCGACAGCGCGGACGAGATGTTGTTTTCTGGCGCGACGTATCCACCGCCGAGCCGGGACCCTGGATATTGGGGCGGGCCACCCATGCTATTTTGGGCGGTGAGAAGCTCCTGTGGGGGGAGGCTGGGTTGGGAGGTGTTTCGCCCGAAATTAGCCAGAGTACGGGGCAGAAGCTGTGTCTCCCTGGGCCTGTCTGCCTGCCTCTTGCCCCTGCCTGCCTGCCAGCTTCGCATCCGCATCGACGGCCTGTGGGGTCCCTCAAGAGGGTCCTCAAGAGGGTCCTCAAGAGGGCCTGGCATCGGAGAATAGTCGCGTCTGGTCGAGGTGGATGAGCTGTCGAATCGGGGGAGCTCATTTCCAAGATTGAAGGATGACTTGCCTCTTTCAGGTGAGCCTCCTGCGCGCTCCTGGTTTATTAGTGGCGCATCTGTCAACAACGCGGCTCTCACGCCATTTTGGTGCCCTTCGGCTGAGAAGACAGTTGGGACCAGGGGTGTGCCCCCTCCGTGCCCCTCCCCGACTGGCGATCCCGGCGACGCTCCCGTTCTGTCACCCCCCGCATGATCTGCACGTGTCCGGATTGCCTTCCGGTGGTAATGGCTGGCACATTTGATCGCGGGCCTGGTTTTGCTTTTTCCCCCCCTTCGGCTTTTCTGTCAGAAAGCTTGATGAGCGCCTGTCCGCTGGCCCGCTGCCATCATAGGCCCTCGCCTATAGCGCCAAATGCCCTCCCTGCCATACCGCATCGTACCATGCGATACTCTATCCCATGCCGTGGCGTGCAGGTGCGAGGATTGCGGCTTGTCTTGTGGGCAGTAGTCCGTCGCGGCCTCTCGCTTGCATGGTCTCCCTCGCCATCGCCTCTCGGCTCGAGCTGAGTAGGAGGATCGGCCCACGACTCGAGATGTCCTGGCTGATCTCGGCTCACCGCAGATAAAAGCGTCCCGACTTCAGATATCCCGTTTGGGCACTTGACACGGACAGCCTCCGGCAACCACGCCCAAGGAAGGACTTGGACAAAAGCTGCCTTCGGCAAACCTGCAACTCCCCTGCTTTCCCCCCTTGCCATAACGCCACCACATGCTGTTGTCTACTGTACTACAGTACAAGATGTCCTCACACGGCTTTTGTCGAGGCCCCACAGCTTCGAGAAGCATCCGAAGAAGCTTCAGATGGGCGTGGAGACGTCTGAGTGGCCCCTTATCCCTTCGTCATCATCCTCGTCGGTCCACCTGCACTGCTACGTTATGACGGACAGATGACAGAGTTGACTCTTTCTCCCATCGAGATTAACTAACGAAGTTAAAGAAATGGGGTTGGCCAGCAAAAGGGGCAGGACCTGGACGCCGCTGGGGCCATCACAGAAGCTGTAGGCGAGGCTGCAAGTGTTGTGATGCCCTTGGCGTGATGGATACATCGCGAGAGCACCCCGAGACTTGGGAGAGATGCTCCCATTGACGCGATGTTTTGTTTTGGCGCGCTGCACCCGAGCGCTCAGTCGCGCTGAATTGTAAGTCCCCGACTCGCTGTCCCCCATCTATATTGAGTTTCGGGTCTGGCGAGCCCGGAGCTTCGAGTGAGCCCCCGCCCGCGCCCGCGCACCGGGCTCGCGTTGACTTGACAAGACTGGCAACGGGGAAATACATGATATAGTGCGACAAAAAGCTTGAACGGCTAGCGACAAATTTGGCAGCGACTGCAGCTCACAAAACTCTAATCGCTCGAGGCGAGATAGCCGCAGCCGCTTGATAACAAACAGCGCCCTAATGCAGCATGTGACGCCGAGCTGCTGCGAGTCCAAACCTTGAAAGGCGGGTTCGCTGCGCCGTCGCCATCCGTGCTGCTGCATGCAGGTGAGCATCAGGGCGCTCGCGCTGCTTGCCCCGGATCCTCACAGCGCCCCCAGTCGACGCCCGGGGGGGCCAGATAGAGTCGCAGAGGGCAGGGCTAGCGGCTCGGACGGCCGGGGTTGGGAGAGAACACGGTCTCGACGGGATGCTAATCCGGGGGTGCGTAGAGATCTCGACGCTGGACGCATGCCAATCAGGCAGTCAGGGCATCATCCCATCCCTCGCCTGCAGCAGTGCTGAGCGTGCAGACCTAGCATGGGCAGACAGACCAGATGGGCGTCTCTCGTGCTGCCGGCCCACTTTCCCAGTGCCGCAGCGTGCCACTGCGTGCGACATAAGTACATGCGGACAGCCAAGTGGCTCCGGGGAAGGCGATCCGCATGCCAGGGCGAGCAGGGCTATGCACAATCTGCGGCGATCTCACGCGAGTTAAACAGCTCCTGCATGCGGCTGCTGCAGGTTGGAAACAGATCATGGGCGAGCCTCAGGTAGAACGATGGCCGTAGTGCCCGCTGCTACTGCGGGGCGGCGAACATGCTCTTGCTACTACAGTAGTGCTGGCTGCTTTGCCTTGCTGACTCGGCTCGACTGGACTCGGCTCGACTGGACTCGACTCGAATCGACTCGAATCGACTCGACTCGGCCGACGACGGATGTCTAGTCCAAGTCAGCAGGGAAGGGGGAGGGCAACGGACAGAGGACAGAGGAGGGGCGTGGTACTCGTGGCTCATGTACTACGGTACAGTACCTTGGGCCATTGTTTGGGTTCATGTCACTCGCATGAAGCGGCGGGCTGCATGCGAGGTCGGTAACTGGTTGGCCACAGATGGGCGAGGATGCACCGCGATGCGATGCGATGCGATGCGAATCTTAGGGTTTCTGCGCGCCAGGTGCGGCAGGGAACATGATGCCATGATGCTCGCCAGGGGACTTAGCCGTCGATCCTCGCGGGCGTCACTAGGTGCTCCCTGTGCCCACGGGCGCGACCAGCAGGGCGATACAACGCCAGCCTCAAGCCTCGTCGCCCGTTTCCCATCAGCGCCCATCACTGGACAGCAGCGACGCCGGTCCAGGCCCGGCTTGACACATAATCAGCCTATTCTTTCACCTGTGCGGGCCATCTGATGGGATTGAGATGCCTGTGCCCTGCGAGGGCCAGGAAGAGGTGGGACATGTCGTCGGGGAACACCCCTGGGCGAGCCTTCTCTCACTCCTTTGACGAGGCGAGTGTATGTGTGTCTGGAACGCACGCCATCATGATCCATTGAATTCCAGCGTGAGGGCTTGAACCATGCTATTGCTGATCCGGCGACGGGCCCTGACCAGAAGCGGGCTGCTCCAGGCCCGCAGCTACGGCTAGCCTTGCCTCGCCTCGCCTCACCACACCACGCCACACTACCATTACCACTATCACTACCACTACCACTACCACTACCACCACCACTACATCGCAGCCCACACGGCTGGTCCATTTCCCCGGGTCCAGCCACCATTGCAGATTACCGCGGGACGACTCTCACAGAAACCTGGCTCGTTGGGGGATCGCCGCCGGGCCGGCATCTACTTATCAAACTACCGAAGTTGGCGTTGGTCTTATTTGACTCGTCATCTCCAGGCTCTCGGCCGCCATGCGGTCTTCGAGCCCTGGGATGCAGGTCGCGTCTTCCCCGTGTGTCCATCAGCAGCCGTACCCTCGTTTCACCACACGGGGAGGGTTCCCAGCGTCGGCATTGCTTCGTGTTGCAACGGGAAGCTTGACGAGAGATATCCCTCTGCCGAGAGGAGGCAACATCACGCAGTGAGCCCGGCACGGGCGCGTTTGTCGCATGCCTGAGGGAGGGGCGAAAACTCGGAGAAAATCAGCACGATAGACTTTTTATGACAACATGACTAAGTAAAAGGCCCCCCTGGGTGGTGGCCAGTCAGGACGACACCGGAAGCCTGCTGCCTACGGTATGCGGGAACGAGTGATGCGGGCTTTGACGGGCTTGGTTTGTGGCGGCGACGCCTTCGCCAGACGTCGATACCGTTTTGGATAAAGCCATACATGACTTGGCTGTTTACGGGATAGAGTTGTTGATGAACCATCACGAGTCGTCAATGATTCAATGATGCCAAGGCAATGTGAGTTCGTCCTGTGGCTGCGTCCAAAATCGCGCAATACGCCCTTATCTCGAAACCAGCAACCTGCCGGTGTGTTATTCCCGTCACCTCTCCATTCTCCACACTCCCAGACAATGAATCTTGTCCCTAGTGCGTGTGGTGCAGGAGATGGTAGCGTTGGCGTGGGGAACTACACTACGTAGTGGAGGTGTTCGTGTCAGCGTCTGGACTAGAGCGGCATATGTTAAAACTTCCGGTCTCTCTGCAGCGCACAGACGGGCCCCCTTGGGCCGTGGGAAACAAACAAAGAGGTCTAACGCGGTTCCGTTTCTGGCATCGTAGCTCGTGCAGACCAGTATGGGTTATCCAAGCACGAGAGGCTGAACTAAAAGAGGCGGGGCGCGGCAGTCCGCTCTCGGGGCATGCGCGTCCCGTTGATGGTCAGGGGGGCGTGATAGGGGCGTGATGGATTGATGGTGGATGATGAGCTTGCGGTTCGGCACATCATATCACAGCCTGGTGATCAACGTGGCCCAGCCAGACACGGCATGGTCTCGACGGCGTCAGGGGTCGTCTCACGAATCCTCTTCGGGGTCCTTGACAGCTGTTCATCAGATGGGCCACGGTCGTTGGATCTGCGGGTCAGTGCTCGTGTCATTTCAAATTCACGAGTGAACATGGTGACTGCGGCCACGCCAGCTGGCACTAGAGGCGGTCTCAAGTCTTCGCTTGCGGCTAGAGCCTGGTGGGATACGGGATGCCACTTTCCTTGAGCATTCGGATGGATTCGAATGCATGCTGGAGGGACTTTTGGCGAAGTGGATGTAATCAAGCCCGAGCCGACATGTGTCATCGACGCCGGCGATGTTGGTTAGGACATGTTCGTATCTTGAGACGTGAAGTGTGCGCAGAAGACAGAATCAAGAATGGGCCTTGAAAGTGACTCGGGACGAGGTTGAAACTTCTCCACAGCGCCGTGGACTTTACTCCACGTACGTGCTTAACAAATCGCATCGAAAAAATCCAATTGTCCATTCAGATGGCTGTTTCGATATTGATACGTGCCTGAGAATCTTGTTGAGACGCTGGCGGAGACGTAGAACTAATCGCCTTTGGATCATTTTACTCGCAATCACTTACAGTTCGGGGATCTCTAGCAGAACCAGTCTTCCATGCCCAGGTGAACTTGTACAACGATATCCGAAGTATTCTTCGTTGCCTTGAAGTGCGTAATGTGAAGCTCTTGTGAGGGCAGTTGCTGTTTGATTCGCGAATCACCTCTTGATTTGCGGCCAGGCGAATTCTTTTTCCCGACTTGGTCCGGATTCAGAGTAGAAAGTCCCACTTGGAACATGGTGTCAGAGCCGTTCGGCGCATCTCACGAGCGTTCTTGAATCGCAAACCAATATTGGGCCTGCTACGATCGTAGAAGTTGATGACTTTAGCCTGACCACTCGTGTGGTGAGCATTCCTCTCGGGACAGTCCTGACAACATGGCCCCCAACGATACCAAGGAGCATTACCGAAGGAGCTGCTTGCCGTCACACAGGCTCACATGAGCTGAATGGCACGTGGCTGGTACCTGGATTCTTCGGGTCTCAGTGAGACCATTATCGTGGACCAAGACATCACGTGTTGTTAGTCCCGTATAGGTCCGGTGCTGTTGTTGTTCATGCAGGCACCCGACGGCCACCTTCTGGGCGACCAGGCCAAAAGTTCCGAACAGACGGTCGACACACCCTACTCTGTTGGCGAAGATGAGTCTGGCAATCCGCCGGAGATTTGACTGGGTTGAAAGGGTGTGTTTCATCATACGAAGATGATGCGCGATGCACATGACTGAAGTTCCAACACGCAGCAAGAGAAATGATCGATCCAACACGACCGGCTAAGTCGTAGGCATCGGCATACTCGCCTCGACTCCTTCTCGACCGCAGCAGGTGAGGTATCACATTTGGACCGGAAGGGCCCGCTGCAGCGACAACGTATATATCCCTTCAGGCCGTGATGGTGGCCTCAAATCGTCGTATACTATGCACCACCTCCGGAAACTTTAGCCGTACCGCAATCCTATACGCGAATGACAGGCCCGAAAAGGAAGTGCTGATACGAGCCGCGGGTGGCAAGGCCGACTCGCCCTGCATAGCTGGCAAATCCCGCTACAAGCATGCAGCGCGGCGGCACGTTGGAGGGAGGCGAGCTGGTGGGAACAGCGTCCTCTCGCTGCCCGCGCCGTGAGTCTGGTGACGAAGCCGGTGAACAAAGATGGCAGCCCAGCCCGCCTCGTCCGGCTCACCCGCCTCGCCTGCGTCACTTAGCAAGAACCGTGGAGCCGTTGAGGTCGTCCACCGGCGATTGGTGCTCGGTAATCTGGGATCTGGCGCTTGTTCGATCCAGACCATCATCGGTATGGTAGCGGGCGTATGCTTCCGACCGGGCAAGACTTGCTCCTCTCCCTCCCACTGCTGCAATACAGACAGACCTGCAGGTCGCAAAGATCCCGGGAAGAAGGGTCGGGCAGAAAACCGGTTGGACGCGCGGGAACCCGGTGTGGCAGCTAACGCGGGAGCAGGGCGATCGGGATACGAAGGCGAGCAGGGCAAGGTGCAGACGAAAATGACGAGTTGAGGCAAAAGACGCCAGAGAAGCCTGACGGATGAGGATATGATAATTGATGAGTTGCGGTTCCCCCTTACATGGCGGGCTCTTATGGGGAGAGTGCAGCCGGAGAAGCAAAGCCCTGATTGTGTAACCTGCCATAATTAGCTGAGATTGTGATGCACTGCAGGCGGTTTCGTCTTTCATAACGGTGATTGATCTGCTGCGCTTGCAACGAGACACGCAGACACGCAGCCACCATCGAACCTCTTGCAGCTCACAAGACATCCAGGGTGACATCCTACGAGGCGGTCTGCAAGGCCAGCATCCCACAACCGGTTCAGGGCGCCTGCATCCGGTAGCGCGATCCATACACATCTCTCGGAAAGAAGCATGGCTCGGTGAGTTTGGTTCTTGGTGACGTCCACACCATTGCCTGCGGGAGAGGACATCTGACAGGTGAGAAGCGACGAAAGCTGCGTATTCACACTCATTGCCAGGCTCCAGACGAAACCGTGTGCAGCGGGAATGATCCTCCTGCTGGGGCCATGCTCCTATACTGTGACCGCTGGCATGAGATGCAAGGGCAGAATCGTGCAGGAGTAGCGCCAGGCTCACCTGCAACAGTCCCAATAAACTGACAGGTCGGAATTGAAGGTTGTACTTGTCTTTGCTTTTCACCCCCGATGGCTCCTCGGTCGCCCGTCTTCGGCCGTCGCATATGAGCTGTCAGAATTAGAAATCGGGGGGAGAGACTTGATGGGAGGTAACAGCTTCGTACCGATACTTCGGTAGTCCTGTGAGAAATCCCACATGTATTTGGCACTCTCTTGGATTGCAAAACGAGATGGAATAAAAAAGAGTACGTCGCGGATTATGCGCAAACCCGATCAGTCGTTGCAAACATGAGCCCCCGCTCCCGACTGAATGGGTCTGCATAGGTCCCGGTCCCAGAATAGCCACACGGTGGCCCCTTCATTTGCGGTGAACTGCGAAATGATCGGTCCCGAGGTCCTCGCCTGTGACACGTCGGTGCCGCTCAAAGGACAGGACCGTGCCGCTCCTGGCAGCTTCGCGACTGGCCGACCGTAGACTCGGCAGACGCAAGCTGCTGAAGTCACCAATGTCCTCGTGGGTGGTTGGTCACAATATCCAACAAGTTGGCGAAGGATATACCTGGCTTGGAAGGTACCATGATTCCAAATCAACTCTGCATGTCGTAGACAGTCATCCTGCAATGTTGGAAGAGGTTGACTGCCCGTAGACGGAGCGAAGCTGCCCTCCCGTATTAACCACTTGGTAGGTGAGCTGAATGAAATCGATTCCTGCCACAAGGTGTGGCTACTGTGAATCTTCAGAATCAACCTCGGCGAGACGAAAAGAAATGCGTACAGTCCTGTACCTCCAAGGGCGTCGCGGGCGGGCCAGCGACGCGCAGCGAGGGTCTTGGTTCGTATAGGTTCGAGCTGTGGTGACGAACTTGCGCTTCACTGCCACAAGAGGCTCACGACAGGATTGAGTGCATCCAACTTCGCTTGACCAGGCACTCCTCCGGCACTCGGTATGCGTCTGAGCTTTCCGAAGCCACGTCTTTGTGGGAGTACTGCTGGTTGCGTTTGTGGTCCATTAATGCACGGAGGACTCCGCCTGAACAGCACGCCAGCCGGAAAGGCTGGCTCGAAGTCATGACAGCCAGGCGGAGGCACTAATAGCCTGGCGACGGCCAACAGCTTGCCATATGTAATCAAGAACAGGCGTGAAACATGCTAGAAAGGCGCTTTCGTCCTTGCCACCTGCGACTGTGGTCTGTACAGACACGGGAGCAGCGTACTTTGCTGGGACAGGCTTCGTCAGACAACTGTCGTGGCCAGCCGCAACATCTCATTTCTGTAAACGTCTGGTGAGTTGTTAGTGATGTCTCTTGGGATTGAATTGCTAAATTTCTTATCTGAGGGCGTGATCGGGGGGAGGTTGAACCGCACCTTGGAGCGCTGCCTTGCTTAACACCCTAGAAGATGGCGAGAAGGGGCGGGCGACGTTTGATGACATGAGCCGTCTTGTCTCTGAATACTTGATTGATAATGTGTATGCCTGATCAGCGCCAGTGGAACCTGCGTGGAAATCGTGGAATTAAGCCAGATACTTAAGACCGAGAACCGATTTGGTCAAGTGGCCACGTCGCGCAGAACCCGACCTCGAGTCTTATTTTGAAAGCATTCAAGCAGCCATCGATGAAAGAGTTCCATCGAACCGAACATCATGCGATGCGCCCTGCCGTGCTTGCGTGATGCGCGGGAGAAATGGGCCAAGGTGTTTGATGTTATCGCCGAAGACACCATGACAGAGCCGCGATTCAGGATGGAGGTTAGAGCAGCTCCGATGGAACACCGCTAGACTTTTGCCGGTGCTCTAGTGGCGAGCCTGTTAGCCCGTTGCCGGCAACAGGCTCAGGCCCATGGAAACTATGGCAAACGCCGATGGCAGGAAGGAACGCCCGCTGTTATTGCCGATGACGTGACGTCTTTGTTGATGGCGGGGCTTGCTGCGGTGATGGCTGCACTTTGTGAGCTCGGTCTGTATAATTGCGAGACCAGAGGGTTGTTGGGCGTCATCTATCTATAAAGGTACACCAAGTCACTTCTCCAGACCAGCGTACCTCAAAGATCAACACAACACCTGTAGACAATTAGCATCTGGCTTCCGAAATATCACACCAAGTAGATCCAGACCACTCCATCCAAATCATCAAAATGACCAAAGTCCTTCTCACCGGTGCGTCTGAGAAACCTCACAGCAGCCTGGTTGATCAGTCGAGTTAACAAATCCCCACAGGTGGCTCTGGCTTCATCGCGGCTCACGTCCTTGAGCAGCTTCTGGAGCGTGGCCACAATGTCGTGACCACTGTGCGTTCTGAGGACAAGGCGGCCAAGATCCACGCCGCCCACTCCAGCCTGGGCAAGGACCGTCTGGAGACGGCCATCGTGCCCGACATCGCGAAGCCCGACGCTTTTGATGAGGTCGTCAAGACTCCGGGCATCGAGGTCGTCCTCCACACGGCGTCACCGTTCCATTTCAACATCACAGACCCGCAAAAGGATCTCATCGACCCCGCTGTCATCGGCACAACTGGTATCCTCAAGGCCATTGCTAAATCGGCCCCAGGCGTTAAGCGTGTGGTCATCACCTCGTCCTTTGCTGCCATCCTCGACGCATCCAAGATAAATGACCCCAACACGACCTTCACCGAGAAGTCTTGGAACCCCGTGACCATCAAGGAAATCCACAACGACAACGCGACCGCCTATCGCGCCTCCAAGAAGCTTGCTGAGAAGGCCGCCTGGGACTTTGTTGCCGACAAGTCCAACAACGCAAAGTTCGACCTCGTCACGGTCAATCCCCCAATGGTCTTCGGCCCCGTGGTGCACCACCTCGCAAGCCTTGATACTATCAACACTTCTAACGAGCGCATCGTGGCCCTCGCGCAGGGCAAGTGGAAGCAGGCTGGCGCCGTCCCCGCCACGGGCGTGTCCAACTGGGTCGACGTGCGCGATGTGGCCAGGGCCCACATTCTGGCTTTCGAGAAGCCTGAGATCGGCGGCCACAGGCTCTTCACGACGGCGGGCTCCTACTCCAACAGAGGTATCCTGGACGCAGCGAGGAAGAACTTCCCCGAGCTCAAGGACAAGTTGCCGGCGGAGGACGTCCAGGGTGGAGAGCCCGCTCCTGCGGACAAGACCTACAAGTTCGACAACTCGGAGACCACCAAGCTGTTGGGCTTCGAGTGGATCCAGATCGAGACGACTGTCGTTGACACTATCAAGAGTTTGAAGTCCTTCTTGTGAAGGGGGGTTTTAGGACCGGGGTCAAATGATGGCTTGGGTGACTGCGGGCAGGTGGCCACGGCTCATACTTTCACCACACTATCGTAGACATGGCTCAATGAAGCCGACACATAGACAGACTTGAACATGATTCTTCACTCGCTGACACCGGTCATGTATCGGGACTTGACAACAACAAGCTGGGTTCGCCAAATTGAACGGTACCCGATCACAACTACGATCTTCACAGAGCCTGCCAGTACGAACTCAAATATCAAAGTATCTTTCGTTCCGTGTATTCATTCCCCCGAGCTCGGGCGGACCTGAGTCGAGTTCCAACTGCTGACTACTCCCATATTCACACAAACACAGGGGCCACACCTCCACAGCCCAAGATGGCCCGAAATAACCTGTCAAAAAATCAGTGGTACAGAAGTCATACTGATATCCTCATTCATTTAATCTTGTTGCGAGCCCTGCCCTCTTCCGGTGGAGGGGGTATCAATCAAATGCAGCCCATTCATCACAAAATCTTCCGCCCTATTTATACAACAGGGCCAAGCATTGTATCCCAAACGCCTTCCGCAATGTTTCTCCATGGTCCGTGGTCCGACCCATCTAGTATCTACAACACAGCCGTCAAAGTAGGGCGTGATCATGTGTGGCGCCCCGTGCGCCGCGAAACCATGCCCGATGACAAGAGGCTCTCGGAGAAGATCACAGGAAGTAGTCGCTTGGGCCCCTACGGCCAGCAGGTACATGCCGTTGGTCATCGGGCACGGCGGAGAAGATACTGAACTTGGTATCCAGGTTTGTGTCGACTGTCATAATGGAAGCCACATTGCCACATCTGTAGCAGTAGTTGGGCGCAGACCAGACTGTAACAACGGACTTCTCAGGGAAGTGGTACTGACAGATATTGTTAGCTTTGTGAACAGCCCAAGTTTGATGGAACGGGGCGGAGACTAACCTTGTAGCCTTCGTTCACCAGCTGGTGGGCTCGTGCAATGGTCTTCAGGCCGTTGACGTGGTTGAACTCGGTGGCAACCTTATCGCCGAACAACCAGCCAGCGCCACGGGGACTCACAGCCCATGTATCGATGTCTTCGGGGTCGCTCCACACCAAGTCGCAGAATGCACCCTCGTGAGGAATCTCCTGGGCTCGGGCGACGACCCTGATCTGATCAATAGTCCGGATCTCAGGGCTGAGGCCACCGTGCACACACAGAACGGTCCCATCCACAATGGCGGCCAGGACAAGGAAGTCGAATACTTGGCAGCATGCCTTCCAAACAGATGCATTGCCATACTTTGTTTGACATTCCTCGTAGAACCCGTAAACCTGGGTAATCTGTCGGGACTCGTGGTTCCCTCGGACGAGCACGATTCGGTCAGGATACCTGAGGCTGGTCAGTCACGCTGCGGGAAGCCATTCAGCGCCGTGCCCCGACTTACTTTGCCTTGAGACACATCAATAACGTGAAGGTCTCGAGACTGAAATACCCACGGTCGACAAAATCGCCCAAAAACACAAATCGAGTATCGGCTGACTGCGAAGGACCAGTAGCGGCAGCACCGCTACCGGAACCCGAACTATCGGGCCTGGCAACGCTCTCGGAAGATGTGTTGGCCTCCTCATCAACGACGTCCCCACCTGCCTCGCCACCTTCGTCTCCAGATGCCTTGGACTGCTTTATCTTCTTCCTCAGTTTCGGGTTTGTGATCTCTGTTGGCGGCTCGATATCTTCCGAGGTTATCACCGTCGTGGCCGTCTGTGGGGCTTGTACATTGGTCTCGCCAGGCATTCCGCCGGCGACTCGGAAGAGCTCCAGGAGATCGTAGAATTGGCCGTGTATGTCTCCACAGATTGTGACGGGCGTCACGACTGGTTGTATATTGGATTCTGGCAGGTCTGGTCAGCGCAATCCCTCGTGCACTAGGCAGAGTGACGAACCCTCCATGAGGACCTCCTTCACCATCTCGCACAGCTGCTTCATGACAGACTCGGGAAGATAATGACATTGTTTTGCCTCCTCCAGCCATTCGTCCAGCCCAGCACCAGGCGTCAGGTTCGCCGGTCCAGGTTTGGGAACATTAGCCATGGCGGGTAGCCTGTCTTCTGCAGCGCGGCTGGCAGTTTCGAGGAGTCTGAAATGGGTATGGAATCGACGAGGGCGCAAGCACAGGAAGCCGGATCGACTCGAGCCAAGGCACCGAGGTCGGGCGGGACACGTGAGAAGGGTCTGTGTAAGATGCCGTCAGTGTCATGTCCTGGGCCATCGCCATCTTTGCCTTATCCAGGACCTACGCAGAGACCTGATCACAGCTTCTGGGCAGCTGAAACTTAGCTGTGCTCTCGATGATGCTTGAAGAACAGTAGCTTGACGGAGTCTGGGGCCAAGGCGTTGAGATGGATGCTAGATAGGTCAGGTACAGTGCTACACAGCAATAGCATGGGCCTGGGGTCTTGATGCCAAAGCAGTCGGCACTAGGGGTTCTTCCCCTTCCGCAGCAATGCTCGGTTACGTTACCACGGGGGTTTTGAAGGGGGGGGGGGTTGACTGCTGGTCCGTGAGCCTACCTCCTCACTGAGCTCATGGGCGCAGGGGTTTGTCAGAGTGGATCCTGCAGATCGGGAGGACATGTGCTGAAGTGGGATGGCATTTGCAGACCGCAGCACCCCCACAATGGACAGGGAGCTCTATCTACACAGCGCGGATTGACCGTGTGGACTATCACCCATGGCCGCAAATTCCCCGGCAGACGCTCAAACGACATAGTGCAGCTTAGCATCTACAAGCTTCCAGACCAATAATTTTCGGGGATGAGGATCCATCAGCTTTTCCCAGGTCGACTTGTTTCCTGCATCAAACATACCTGGCCGGCGGTTACATGTCAACAAAGTCAGCGACAACAGCCGACGACCTTGCCGAATTATACTTCTCTCCCCGTCGATCACAAACGCCTCTCTGAGCGCCGTTTTCTTCACATCACAGATCTAGCGCGTACAACCTCACCATGGCCACGCCCGAGGGAAAATCCGGCCCTAAGCAAGCTGGTGTCCTACCAATCCGTCCTGCTCAGACGCAGGGGCCGGCCGATTCGTCCAGGTCTGCCAAGTCGAAGGCTGCAGCACAGGATGGCATCAAAGCCAAGGTTAGGAGGCTGCCGCCTGGTCTGACCGAGCACGAGTTTCTCACAGCCCTTGGCGACTCGTGGAAGCCGGGCAATGGAAAGGTTGGCTGGTTCTCATACCACTGCGGGCATACACCCAAGAGGTACGTTGACCATGAGCATGCGTGGAGACTTAGCAGCTGACAGCACGGTGTTGGTGCAGCGCCTCCAAGGACTCCACGCCCGCATTCGCCTTCCTCCAAGTCAAAGAAGAGGACCTCGAAGC
Source organism: Diaporthe capsici (assembly GCA_013364905.1). Taxonomy (NCBI): domain Eukaryota; kingdom Fungi; phylum Ascomycota; class Sordariomycetes; order Diaporthales; family Diaporthaceae; genus Diaporthe; species Diaporthe capsici. The sequence goes on along the minus strand of WNXA01000006.1, from coordinate 334,662 downwards.
ACTCGATCAGGCTGTCCAGAACGCTACTTGGGAGGACGCAAAGGGCACCTTCAACAGCCCTTCTCTCGTCGGCCCGCCTTACGTGGAGCGCTCCATCTACAAGAAGATGCCACTTGCTAAGCCCAAGAAAGACCCCAAGGAGGGAACTATCGACCAAGATGAGGACTACAAGGCGTTCTTGGCCAGCCTGGCAGAGGATCCGACCATGAAGCCAGACGAGACCGCAGCCGACGCCGAGGACCCTACAAAAGCTGAGGCGGATGCTAAGATCACCATCGCCCCTCTGGCCCAGTTCATCAAGGAGAATCGTGAGAAGAAGGCGAACAAGGCCAAGGAAGCCGCGGCTGCTAGAAGCAGCAAGCATTCACGGCAAGAGTCGCAAGGCGCTAAGGGCAAAGGCTCATCAACAGCACCGGATGATTCTAGGAAGAAGTCCAAGGAAAAAGCCACTGAGAAACCCAAGGAGACAGTGCGCATTCTTAAGAAGCAGGCCGCTACGGAGGCTGCCGCTGAGGCTGCTAAAGCCGTTGCCAAGGACATCAAGGCGGGCAGCTCCTCCTCCGACGCCGCCAGCAGTCGTCGTGCTGGTATCCAGGGTGTTGCCAACATTCTTAAGCGTGATCTCGGCCTGTCTAACGGTTCCGCTGCTAGAAAAGCGCGTCAGGAGGTGGCAAAGCAGGAGGCTGCTAAGAAAGGCGACGCTGACCCGAAGGCTAAGGAGTCCAAAGGCAAGGACAGTGGGTCCAAGACTGCAGCAACAGAGCCCACACAAGCAACCGACCGGCCTCCAACGCCCACAGCACCGAAAGCACAGGCGGAGAAGTCGAGGCCAGGGCGAAGCAGAAGGGGTAAGGAGTCGAAGTCGGCCGACTCTAAGACCGGAGGGCCTGCAGAAGCTCCAGCCGCGGCACCCAAGGCCCCTGTCATATTACAGAAGAAGAAGGAAGACAGTGCTGGAGCATCCGCGGCTAAGGAATCGCCAAATACTGCCAAGCCTGGCTCTAAACAAGGCTCCTCCTCGGCAGCACCGACACCTCCGACTGGTCCGAAGGCAGCAGCCGCAAAGGGCAGCCAGTCTGGAGGCTCCCAGAAGAAGGGCAGCAACCCAGCGCCAGCAGCTGCTTCTACACGTGCGTTTCTTAAGCATGCCAATCCATCTCAGGGAGTGACCGAGGCCCTGTTGAAGGAAGCCATGCAGACCTTTGGTAGCATCAGCTTCGTCGAGATTGACCGTCGTAAGGGCTTTGCATACGTGGATTTCTCAGATCACGCTGGACTGGTCAAGGCGATGGCAGCCAGTCCCGTCCCTGTTGCTCAGGCAACCGTACAAGTCCTCGAGCGCAAGGACCAAGGTTCTAAGAAGGCTGCCAGTACACCTAGCAACCAGGCTCAGTCCGGTGCTGCCAATAGCAGCAGCAACACAGCAGCCCCAGCCGCAGGCCCTGCTAACCCCCCGACTGCTCCATCATCTAATGCGGATAAGAGCGGCAGTGGAACGGCTGGCGAGCAGCAGCAACCTAAGCGCAGCCGGCGACGCGGTCGCGGAAGAGGAGGAAATGGAGGCGGGGGAGGATCCGGTGGTGGTGGTAACGGCGAGGGGAAGACGGAGACCGTCGCTGGGTCCTCTGCACCGGTAACCGCGGATGCTGGAGGGCCCGGCGCTGGCTGAACAACTGCGGCTTTCACGATTCGATTATTCAGCGCGTGTTTATTCCACCCGCCGCGCCTGACCGCCGGTCTGCAAGGAGCCAGACAACATTTTCCGACTGATGGGACATGTGAGCTGGATCAATCCGAGACCAGTCGGGGAACTAGCGGGCATGTTTCATGCACTCAGCAGACTTATCATACGCCGCCGGTGTCTACGGCATCGCCGTATGGTATTCGACCGCACGGAACAGAACTTACGATCATTGAAGCGGTCACTTGTTGAAAGGACGCGTCGAAAGGGGAAGGAATGGACAGTCGGCATTCTGGCCATCAGCGGCCCCCCTTCAGGTGGCAGAGAGGACGATCTCCAGCGTGGGTGCGTTTCAATCAAACAATCCCACGCCGCGCAGATGCTCAGCTGCCCGAGCTGTCCACAGAGTTTAGGTAACCGGCGTGTTGACGCTACCAAGAAGGACAATCATTGATGCGCGCATGCGCGACGCCCTCCGCACCTCGGGACGACGCCGATCTCTTGTGCCCATTGTTGTGCTCGCCTTCCAAAGATGACATGCATAGCCGAAACCTCGGGCGAGGGTGACATGCTGTACCACACTCCCTGCCAGGCTGCCCCGTCCCTTCCACCCTCCATCTTCCACCCTCTAACCATTCCGACAGAGCCTGGCAGCATGATCAGACACATCCACGTACTTCGTGTGACGGGTCCATTGACGTCACCTTGCCTCGAAGCAGGGCTGAAGTGGGAACGGATGCCTCGATGGGGGGAAGTTGGGGCGCCCGTCAGTCGCCCGGCTACAGCGGATAGGCAGAGGTGTGTGTTGTTTGTTCGTCAAAGATCCCGAGTCCAGATCACTGCGTTAACACTGTGATGGCCTGCCCTTTTGGTCGTCGGTCAGAATCAGTTTGAATTGAATCCTGCTTCTCTAGCTATCTCCGTTCTCTTTCCAAAACTTCTCTCTCTCTCTCTCTCTCTTTTTCTTCGTCTTCATTCGTGTCAATCGTTACGCTTCATCCAACAGGGGGTATATACTCGGCAGTGAAGCCATGCTTTCCCTTTCTCGAAACCCAAGCCCCAGAATGGGGGCCATCTGTCTATCTTGAAAGGGCTGGTGTGTGGTGTCTATCCTAGGAAATGAAATGCAAGAAAAGAAGAAGAGGTGGTATCACATTTCCCAGAGAGCCCCGTCCCGCCCCGTCCTGTCCCAGATAGCCAGCCTTATATCTCCAGACATTCCACTTGCCCGTCCAACCATCCATCCACATGTTCATCCATCCAAGAACTCCGTAAAAGACAAAGCCCCCGGGTAGTAGCCACCGAGAGCCATAAGAAATCCTTCTCAATTTGACCAAGCCGTGAGACGTAAGACGTAAAAACAAAATGAAACATGCATCATGTGCCAGTGCTCCCGGCCGTCAGGACCTGCATGGCTGACTGCCAGCTTGCCCAGGACCGGGGGTCCAACAGGTGACGCGTGTGGGAATGTCAGCTGTGTATGCGTGCGTGTGTGTGTGTGTGTGCGTTTCTGTGCCCGGGTGTGGTGTGGTGTGAAGAGGAGGGGCAGTCTTTAGCAGATCATCGCCCTGTGTGGGAAAATCAAGGCCTGCCTCGCAGGGCAGTCTGTTGCCCACTGTGCGCTAATTGTCCAAGAAATGAGCACTGAATCTGTGTGCGTACCGCAGGCTACCTGCTCAAACACACAAGGTCCTGATAGGGAACTCCAACAATGAGAGCCCCGGCCAGGTCGGGGATTATCAAGATCGTATTTTTGGAGGTTTGATATGTAGTAAGCCGTGCCCTTTTTGATATGTGTGTCGTGTTGCTTTCGTGGTAGGACGGCCAATTTCAATAGAGTGATGACGGCTTTCATAGTTTGCATAGTGAATCCCGGTTGCCGCCCGCAGCGACGAGTGGTGGTGAGGTTCGGGTGACGAAGAGATGTTGACTGCGACATGGCCGACCACTCGTATCCTTAGCACCTTGTCTAGTTTTCAGCTGAGAGGTGAAGGGGGGTGAGCAAGGTGGCGCTCCAGCTGAAGGATCACGAAGGATCCACGCTGCTCGGTGAGCTTCGGGGCTCCCTCCCTGGAGAGAGCAAGGAAACATCGCTGCGTAGGTGTCGTTGTGTTGCGATTATAGAGGGTGAGGGTAATAGTTGCCATTCTCGTAGGCGGTCGGAGACATAACCCCGTCGTACTTGTAAAAGACAGTGGGCCGCTCCATGCCGGCACTGCGAGGCGTCGAGGAGTAGGCCGGGTCCTGGTAATGAGACATTGCTGGCTGGCCAGTCTTGGACATGGCAATAGGCCCGTCGAAACGGCGTCCGGGGCTGACAACGCTCGGCGATGCCGGTATCGTGACGGTGGGCCGTGCAGCAGGGGGCCCAAGGGGCTCAACATATGGCCTGTCGGAGTAGGAGGCATGGCTCATGCGGCGACTGCTTCTGGGGGCCTTGGAACTTGACCGCCTTGTGGAGCTGCCATCGCTCGAGGTTTCGCTGCGTTCGAAGCGGCCCTTGAGGCGGTCTTTCTGCTGGTCGACATCCGACTCCTTGGACCGCTTGCTCTCGCTCCGGTGCAGCTTGCCGCTCTTGGGAGATGGCGTTGTGGCAGGCTGGGTCTCGTGGTCCCGGAGCTTCTTGTGGAGCCTGTCGTTGTTGCTTCGAAGGTCCTCATTCTCGTCCTGCAGTTGTGCGAGACGGGCCTCCAGACTTTTGTTGGCCTCCCTGAGCTTCTTCCTCTCGCGTTGAAGCTCCTTCTTCTCATCCTCGAGGTTGTCGCATCGACTGGTCACGGCTTGCACATTGGCGTCTGACTGTTTGAGCTTCTTGGTGAGTTGTCTTTCGACATCCACCGCTTTCGCCTTCCACTCGTCAACCTGATTCACGGTCGCTTCCAGAGCCTGCTTCAGAGCCTGCTGCTCGTACAGTGGGTCTGTGTAATGATCAGGATATGCTGTCCCGGAGTAGTTTGAGCTCGTGGTCGACGAACCAGCGCCTGAATCACTCCTTGAGGTCGAGGAACGGGAGGACCCACTGCGGGAGGTGGTGTCCTCACCGAACCTGACGGTCTTGCGCGAACTGTCGCTCGGCATGGTGCCGGGGCGAGGCCGGATTGTTTAATATGGGCTGGCCGTCCGCTTGTCCCAGGGCTGGCGACCTGGGCGAGGAGAAGATGCAGGAACACCAAAGGGATTCAGCACGTGTCCCACGTTGATTTGGCCAAAGTACCGGAGAAAAATGCAGGAGTGCCCAATCTAGGAGGAATCGAGAGAAAGCGAGGCGAGGAGAGTATTTAAATCGGGCGAATTGGGCAGTGCCAGAGCTCAGGTTAGACAAGGCTGTGGGTAATACGCCGTCTTAGTGGGAGCATTAGGCTGCAAGGAAGGTGGTTGAAAACCAGGGGTAGTCAGAGCCCAACCGGGGCTAGATGGGGGTGTGGATGGACGGGTGCGATGGGTATATAAGAAGGAGGGCCGAAACCACCGAGTCTCCCTTGTAAGGAAATGGATTTCGGAAGGTTCTCGAGACAATCTCAAACAGGCCCAGCAATGGACAATAAAGTGAGAAGGGTAGAAGGCCCGAGAACAAGAAAAACGCCTTGCCACGGAGGAGAAGTGCATTTATTTCCCAATGGAGGGAGGCACACGAGAAGGGGGGGGGGAGGCCAGAGGCACGGTCAGAAATTCAATGAGCCTCACGGTTGCCCACCTGCGCATCAGCCCAGGTACCCTCCGGAGCCAGCCATGACTGCCTGCTGCCTCGGGGGCTCAAGTGCCACAGGAGTGCGAACTAGCACATTGACGACACCATGCGGACAGGGGTCCCGCGAAGTGGATTAAAGAAACTGGGTGACTCGAAGGCTGCCTTACAGCACAGCGCAGCAAGGCAGAGACGGATCGGGGCAAAGATGGTGTGCGTGTGATACCGCTACCGCGATGCTGGGTGGGTGAAGTGCCAACGGGCGGTGGCTTGTCCCTTGCACTTGCATCCTGCACTAGCTCTTAGGCTCTCTCACCTTGCCAATGCTGCATACACTGGGGCTGAGCTTAGTATACCTAGCCTAGCTATGTAACCACTAAGCAGTACTCCGTGTGAGGTGTTAGAATCAGTGGCATTTAGACCTTCATATTGCCCACGGTAGGATCAAATGACCTCGCAATGTTTGTCCTACTCGGCCTTTCGACCCAGTCCATTCTCAGGACAGGAGACTCACAGCAGACTCCATCCACGATATGGAGGAGCCGTCTTCGCAGGGACCCCATCCCCTGTCTTCCGTGGCCTAATTGGCTAAGGCGTCCGACTGTTAATCGGGAGATTCCTGGTTCGATCCCAGGCGGAAGAGTCTTTTATTTTTAAAGCTTAATAAATTTAAATAATTATTTTATAATTAAATAAAAATATAATTTTTTAAATAAATAAGTATATTATAAATTTATAATAAATAAATGAAAAATTTATATAAGAATATTTAAATATTATAAAAATTAATTTATAATTTATAATTTTATAAAAAGTTTAATATTAAAAAAGATTATTTTAAAATAATTAATCTTTAGCTAATCTAGCAAAAGAAACTCCTTCAGGTGGGCTCGAACCACCAACCTCCTGATTAACAGTCAGACGCGCTAGCCAATTGCGCCATGAAGGACTATTGAAATATAATGAATTTAATATTTCCAAGTCGTGAATGAGAATGAATTTGTAACCCTTGCTTGTAATTCTCACCCTGAAGTGAGTGCCGTAAGGTATTGTTGATATAACTGCGGGGACCGCGGAAGATAGCCTGTTCTCCAAATTCTAGAGTTATAATTTACTAAGCAATTAATATTGAGGTGCCTGCTCCTTAGGGAGGATTCTGAAGCTTTAGATAGAAAGCTGCTCCTAGTTTGCATTTACTGATAGGGCTGTGAGCCTGAAGCTCGTCTAGCTAGGTACCTAGGTAGTATAGGTTTGGCATGGGGACTGGCACCATGGTCTGCAATAGATATTATATAAATTGCAAGCTTTTGTTGACTTGGGTTTCTCGAAACTTGCCCTCTTGTCCCCTGTTCCTTTGGCCTCTTATGATGTAGTGCGAATGGCCGTCCAACGGGATGCCACAGGACAATGTGGTTCGCCCCGATGGTTCGCCTTGATGCATAATCGCGTGTCATCTACTGGCATAAAAATGTGAAGTGTGGGTGTGGGTTGGTACGGTACATTGTCACTGTCACAGTACCGTAGCTGCTGCCATTAGCCGTAGACGTGCGTCTGGAGCCTGCTTGGCCTCTCCGCCGCGTTGCTACTGGCATTGCTACTGGGCGACGCCGAGCGCTCGTCGAGCAGCTGAGCAGGTGACTCACGGTTGCTGCGAAAACCATCCCCCCTCCCCCCTTCCATCCGTGTGGTATGACTCCTGTAGATCTGCATTGTCTTGTCTGGCCTTCATTGTCCCGGGAGGTACATTGCAGGATTCCCGAGCTGGCACCAACGATCGGTCGCACAGACTGGCCGGCGAGGATCGTTCGGGAGACAGAGAAACGGAACGAAACGAAACGAAACAATTCACAATATGTTCACGACAAAACACGATTTACACCAGACCAGGCCAGGCCAGACCTGTCGAAACGCCGCTGATGACATGTGCATGACAGGAACTTCCGGATGGAAGAGAGGGTTGGGTGAGTGAGGTTGCAGGGTAAAGGCAATGTGTAAAAACTCCCACTGCAGCCCTCACCCCCCTTCAAACTTGAATGCACACTGCGCACTGCACACTGCCCCATTGACAGGGGGGCCCCTGCCTGCTCACCTTGCGACTTATTCGGCAAGTGGGTCTCTGGGGGGATCCTGGGGAACTAGTCTAAGTGGGTGCGTGCCTACTTAGACTCTGTGTTGACTGCTGCTGGACTTCTTCAGGACACCGACCATCATACGATAGTCCTCCTCCCCTCGGCCGCGGCAGCAGCATGGAGGAGGTTTGAGCAGTGCTCGGGATTTCCTAATGCAGACGGCATGCATCCTATAATCCGCCGTCGACGCGGCACAGCAGCGCTCCGTAGCTCTGCCTGTATTGTGTAAGCTGTCGTGACAGCCTCGTGAGGATTTAAGCACGCATTGTAACCAGGGTCTCACCCTGCGGTGATGCCTGGCTGATCAGAAACAGGGCACGGAAGGGCCCGAAAACCCAGATCGCCGGCCCAACTCGGACTGACACACAGACGTGCGGCCACCATTGTTGACGGTACGGTACCACCCCTCTCAAATCCACGACAGGATTAACGCATGTTCGAAAATGACCTGTCAGCGCCCGCATCGAACATGGATCGCTCCGTCACCCCCCTTCTCCATGTTACCGTCCGCCACGAACTGGGTCGTGACAGGCGCGAGGCTGCAGCAGACGACGGCATTCCGCAGCGGAAGGGCGGAGCACAGGCTGTCTGGTTGCCATCATGTTGTACCACACTGCGCCGTGTACTGCGGTATTCCGTTCACAGGAGAAGTTATCCTCTCCTCCTCCCTGCCCTGCCCTCCACGGGTGGATCGTGAATTTCAGATCAAGGCCCCTGCGAAACAACATCAAGTACACTAACATATATGCATAAGACATGTAAGTCTCTTTTTTTTCTCTTTTTCGGCAAGACTCGAGGACCCAAGACACTCCTGCCTGCTTCCTGTGGGGAAGGGTTACCCGCCACCTGCACCAGCTGGGTTTCGATTATTTCGATCCGCGACGGGGATGTGGGAGGAGGGGATCCTCGCTTCTCGCTCGCATCCACCGTCAGACCTGGGGCGCGCACGACCACGGTCCCACCCTCACATGCTCTAACAAGGCAACTCTTCCTCCGGGAGAGAGCACCGATGCTTAACCTGCCAGGGAGACGTGGACGTGCGTCCACACAGCCGCCAACGTCGTCCGGACAGCCCGCGATCTGAACGATCGATCCATGCGGTGACACGCCCGGCATGGCCTACACCTTCCCAATTCCGGCCCACCAAGTCTCGAAGAGAAAAGAAAGACCGGCCCCGGCAGCAAGCAGACCGCAACAGCTGACCAATCTTGGAAAGTCCCCCTCGAGCCCAATGAAGCCACGCCCACGGGCCCAGCTCCTGATTAGAAATAGCACCGCTTAGAAGAATTGAGGCTGAGAAGGTGGTCTGTCTGGTCCAACCTACGAAGACGTCACGGAGCCTGCAACTTTCAAACAATGCAGTGACTCGCCCCTGCGCGTCCCACCTCGCTCCTCGGACACGTTCGCACTCCAGCGCAACTCCTCCAACCATGTCCCAGTCCCTCATGCAGGACTGGACGCCTTTTAACCCTCTATCCTCTCTTTCTCTGTGCCCCTCTCCCTCCCTTGTATTCCTTCCCAGGCACACCCGTTCGTCTCAGCTGCAGTTCGGAGGACACTTGGAGGGGCAGCTCTTGGCAGCGAATTGCAAGGTTCCTCTTCGCGCCCGCGACGTGGCAACCCCGAGCTTCCCATCCCAAGTCCTAGATAGCACCCGCGCTCCGATCCGTGGCGTTTCTGCCTGGCGGCCGAACCGGGGGGTGGGATGGGACTTTTGTGTGTTTGCGTGTAACTCACTTCCTAATCGTCATTACTGGGCCATGTTTCTGTCCGGCCCTGCGTATACTCGCCAGCAAATATGAAGATCCTGGGAACCGGTCTAGATAGTACTGTATGCCCTGGAGATCTCGTTGGTGTCAGCGGTTGCTGCTCAACGGAGCAGGATATGCGTGGCGTTGGCCACACACGTTGTGCGACATATGTGAATTGGCGCACCTGGATATTCCCAGTTCGCTTGTATGGCTACGACCGCTAGAGAAAAGCAACAAAAAAGAAAGGAAGGAAAAGCAAACCCGAAATCCTGAACAAAGCACCCTATTGAATCTGAGCTTATAACCGCATTTTTATAGCTCTCCCCTCTCCCTGTCAGCCTTGCCCAGACGCCCACTCATTCTCGTCCGGGCGCCCGTCCGATCGTCCTGACCGAGTGCACGGCTGGCCTCGCGCAGCATTTTACAACCATTTCGAGGCCAGGATGAGATTTAGAACTTAGCCACCTAATTATTATCGGAATTGTAGCCACTATGGATATTTCTGGTCGGGTGAGTTGCTTTTCCATGGGGCACCCCAAGCCCTCGGGCCGCAGTAGCGCGTGAGCGGCTCATCTGACGGCTGCAACGCCCACCCGGGGGCTGCTCACGGGGCCTCAGGCCTTATCACGCCTGAATCAGCTTGCGATAGTCCTAGCTGTCACGATCACACAGCACTTTGGGGGAGCAGGAGGGCAAAGTGGCGACTTGTGTCCGGGCAAACTCGTTCAATCTGAATGTTTGTCTGAATCCAGGGCCTAACGCCCGACTGCTATGCTATGTAGAATCCCCCCCCCCCCACCTTCGGATGACTTCCATTCTCGGTTCGAGGGTAACGCAGAGTTGGGACGGAGGGGGTACGTGATCCAAGGTGTCGTGTGGCAATGGTGTTATCTTCAAAGAAAGAGAACAAAGCAAATTGCTATGTGTCCTGACAAGCACTGGTGTCCCAAAAGCCGTCGATGTGTACGCCAGCTCACAAAGGAAAGGGGCGAATGATGGCAGTTCATTTGGTGTTGACTGGAAGCTGACGCAGTCAGTAATCTGATGGGAAGCTGTCTCGAGTTTGACTGAAGATGTAGACTCACCCCGGAATTCATGGAAAGGAAATCATTTCAAGCGAGCAGCCTCGTGTAGGAAATCCTGGCCATGTCAATCTGCATCAGATCCAAGTGTACTCCCTGCAGGCATGCATCAGTGCTGCGAGTATCAACCTTCCGCAAAGCCGATGACGGTCTCACCGCAATCCATGCTGACGTAGGATAGCCTTGAATCGGTCGACATCCCGCATGGCCTTCCTTTCGTTCCGCGCTCGTAGTTCGCATGCCTCCTCGAGGCGTCTGTTCCGGTCGGTAGCCACAGCAAGATCGTTTTGGAGCCCATCAACTGTGTAGCTCAAGTTGTCGTATCGTCGCCTCCAGGCACTGATCTCCTCCATGAGCTTTCTCGCGCGATCGCCGACGCCGTCGCGAATATCTCGTTCCAAGCCGCGTACACGAGCCAACAGCGAGTCATTCTCATTCACAAGCTTTGTGTTCTTGTTCCGTAGCCTCCTCATCGCATCTTCGCTGGAGCTACTGGCCCGGTGGTGATGGTGGTCGAAACTCCTCCTCAGCTCGTGGTTCTCGTGCTCAAGGTTGCGAACTGTGGTCTCTAGAGAGGGCATACGGGCCTGTAACCTCCGCAGGTCATCGTGGCAGGTCCTCCAGTTGGCCTTGAGAGCATGGTTCTCACGGCGGAGAGCCTCGTTTTCCCTGCTCAGTTCGTTCTCCCGAGCCAAGAGGAGGTTGTACTCCTCCCGCGTAACGTCGAGAAAGTCGACCCGACGGCCGCGGGAGGACTGAGTGCTCGCATCGTGGGGGTTAGAGTGAGATCGCCTCAACTTGACGAAGCGCTGGTGTCCAGATGGGGAAGTCTCGACCCAGTAGTCTCTAGCCATATGACAGTCGATGTCTTTCCTTGTCTTTTGTGTTTGTTGCCTCAGTCCTAACGGTGTCTGTTGGTAGCGTGGTTGGACGGTGCAGAGTGGATAGCTGGCTGTGTTGTCAAGTTTGCGCCGAGGCCGGCAAGACGAGGGCGATTTGAGAACAACTTGTTCTACCAGACTGATGTGTTTTAGAGTGAGAACAGGTCGTCAAGATGATAGTGTTGGTTGAGCGGAAGAGCCAAGGTGAAAGGCACGGTGGATCTTCAGGACGGTTGTAGCTAGACCAGGGCAGGGAGCAATGGACCTTTTACAATGGAGGTGGAGTATGGGCTAAGAATGCAAGTAATAGTTGCATATATGTTTGGCAGTTTGGGAGGGGCGAATGGCAGAAGAAAGGAGCAGCAGACCAGGGGTTCCAACGGGGACGGCTCGCTTTTTAGCATCTTGCTCGGTCATGACGGCAGTTCCCAGGCATCCTCATAGGGCGGGGTGGCAGGCGAGGGCTCCCACAAACCACCACCTCGAGGGACTGTGATATAATAAGGGAAAGGGTGTGGCAGCATGAGGCTGATGTGTTTGGTGGTGGCAGGCTCGAGGTGCCGGGCACACACACCACGAGGGTCTATCAGCCACGGCCTAGTAGTCATCTCGACGGGTGAGCAACAAGGGTGCTCGTGAGGCCAGCTCTCCTTGAGCCCCCCTTGAGGGCTGGAGACTGCGTGGGAACAAAGCGGGTGGTAACTGTGTGTGATGTACAGACGGGTTTGCTGGTTGGGTCGAACATAGCCAACCCAGCCCAGCCCGTCTACGGTTCCCCAGGACGTTGGGCCTCAGCTTCGAGGCCGATCTGATCTCGAGGTGCGTGCAGCGGGAGGGTGCCAGCTAGCTAGCGAGCAAACAAGCCCTCGAGCCGAAGGTATCGGACGCCTCGAGGCCGAGTCTTGGGGAGTGTATTGTGGGCGGCATGGCCGCAAGTGTAGATAGTCAAGGATGACCCAGCCCCCAGATGGTCCCTTTGTTTGCAGGCCTGACTGTTGGGCCCATGGGCCCATGTGCCCCAAACACCACAAGGATGAGGTCATGAGAAACGAGGCCCCGCCGACCGGAACTGGAGACGAGGTACCTGATGATTTAGCCATGTTTCCCTCTTGCGAAAGGAGCGTGGACAAAGGAGACAGCCTCGAGGAGACGGCAGATATAATGAGCAAATACAGTCATCATGTTGATATGGGGTAGGACAGGGTCTCACGCCCCCAGCATGCGGCGACACTTGATGATGGCTTTTCTTTGTGTGTGTGTGTGTCCGTACGTGTGTATGTGTGTGTGGTGGTTGATGACGGTATTGGCGGGCCCGCGTGTAGCCAGTCCATCAGGAACAGTGTCACACCTGGTGCGAGGACGTGGGCCACGAGCTTCACAGACAGGCGCTGAAACCAATGGCGACGAGACTGAGCCGCGACTGTGTGGGACGCGGGTGGTGAGCGACGCTTGACGGGCCAGTCGGCAGAGAGAGAGAAGTGTAAGTGAGAGAGAAAGCTCGGAGGCCTGCAGGTCCCGCGCTTCTTAGCCTCAGATGCGCCTGCAGCCAAGTGGGTGGTGGGTGTGTTGACCCCCTGATCAGGTAGCGCCAGTGCAGGGAACAGCTGAACAGTGCACCTGCCGCCCGCCATGTTGGATCGGGGCTGGGGGGCCTGTGTCCCTGTGTCCCTTTTCCCGCGTGGTGAATCTCGCAGTACAATGGCCACACCTGCAGGCCCCAACCCCTTCCTTCCCTTCCCAGCGGGAATGACGCCCAGCACGACGTGCATTGCATCCTTCTGCGGCTGAATATAAGCCAAAGCCTCATCCACAACACCCCGAAGGATCTATGGCGGTTTGCCTCTGACTCTTTTGATCAGCCCGTTGAGGCCTCGAGACCCGGCTTCGAGGTAGATCTCCAAACCACAAAGGTCCGGGGAAGTGTGTGGAAACTGCGAGCGCGCACCTCGAATTCTAGGCTTGGTGGCATTGCTTCAATCATTCTGACGCGGGGTGCTATTAGTCTCATTATTGAGATGGCCCCAATACTCAATATTTACACTTTCTCTTAATGCTTCTGCCTGGTTAGAAAGCCCCTTGTCCAGGCAAAGGATCGTTGACCTCCGGGCATGGACTGTCAAACACACTCGGGTCAGTGAACCGCGGTTCCGCGCTGCCGTTGAGAGCCAGCTGTACCAGCGTGTCGCCCGTTGGATCATACACAGGCCATCCATAGTCCAGCAGACCTCGGGCTGGGTCCCTCGCAAACGAAGCCCAGGCGCCCATCATGTAAGCCGACACCGCGTCCTCCCGCTCCGAGTTCTCCACCAGCGAAACATCCCGCCCCGTCCCAAAGACCATCTCAACATCAGATCCATGATACGCGCCGCTGCCCCTAGGCCCCAGCCCAGCCGTGGAATTGTACAGTCTAAGATTGTCCCACTCGCCGTGGTATCTGTACCTCCAGGTTGGGACAAGTTGCTCCGTGCGGTATCGCGCCTGCGCGCCCGTGGGGCACGTGAAGGCGCGCTGGTTGTAGAGATCCCACTGCGACTCGGATAAATTCAACTTCGCTGCATAGGCGGACAGTTTGTACCACCCCGATTCGAAATTGGTGTTGCCCAGGAGATACGGGATGCGTGCGAACGACCCGTTGCGTGCCCTGGCCTCGTAATCGGAGAACACGAGCTCATCGTCAACGGTCGGATGAAAGGTAGCTTGGGCGAGAGCTAACGAGGGTAACGCAGGTACCTTGGCCGACGCCGCCAAGATTGCAGAGGCATTTGCTTGCCGGACGCAACGCACAACCGCATCGGCCTCGTCACCTGCGCCACCGCACCCGATTGTCTGGGAGACGTTGAAGAAGATGGACTGAGCATACTCCTCCGTGTTAGGGTTGAAGCTGAGTGCCGTTCCGGACTGGGATATCAAGCCTGCGACTATAGGGTCGTCCTTCCACGCGAAGGCCGAATAGTCTACAGCCGCACCTCCTGCACTCTGCCCGAATATTGTTATCCGAGAAGGGTCACCGCCAAAGCTGGCAATGTTATCCCGCACCCACTCCACCACAGAACGATGGTCTCGAAGAGCTGCGTTCTGTGCCAGTCCCGGTGCACCTGAGAAGCCAAATATTCCCAGACGGTAGTTTGGCGTTACGACAACAACATCCTCGGCCGCCGATAAATACTGGCCATTGTAGAACGGACTGTGCGGACCAGGTATTTGGAAGCCTGCAGGTGGTATTTAGCACGTGTAGTAGCAGTCTAGGTGAGTCGTGAGATAGCAAAACGCTTACGTCCACCGTGGAACCAGATGAGCACAGGCTTCTTGGCCGAATTGTTTGGTGTCTTGGTCCAGATGTTCAATTTGAGACAGTCCTCGCTTGAAGGGTTGCCCGTCTGCGCAGCAAACATGTTCCACACCCGGAAGCCTGAGGGCTCCGAGAAGTTTGGGAACGGGCTGACCGGCGGCTTGTTGGAAAGGCAGTCCGCGGCCCAGTCCGAAGCATTGTGAACAGTGCCGGCTGGTGCGTTGTACCGCCTTGGTGGAGCAAATCGGAGATCCTCCACAGGCGGCTCTGCGTAGCGGATGCCCAGGAATTCTGTCACTTCTGACCGATTTGGCGCAGCATGGCCGATGATGAGTCCGCTTGTGGTGTTTGCCGTTGGTGACGTCGAATGAAGGGCCCCGAGTGCCGTAGCGGGGCCGAGCAGGAGTACCGCTGCGATGCTCAACGTCCTCGCCATGGCGGACTGAATCATCGAGGGAGTTGTCAACAGCTTCGTGCTCGAAAATTGTCAGAGTGCAGACGCAAAGAAGGGCAGGTGAACAGAACTATCTATCTCCTACAGTCGCAATTTTATCGCGACCCTGGCCACAAGGATCCATGGAAATTATTTACCGGCGTGGCCTGCCGAGCACACATTGGAAGGATTTAGCACTTCTTAGCTAGCGCGCTGGAGGACCAGGGGCGGTCCACTCAAGTAGGACAGACTCCTCAAGAGAAGTTGAGTTGGAGACTGTGTTGTGGCAACTCGCAAGCAACTTGCAAAATTCTTGATCGCTGGCTATTATAGCTGTGTATTATGTCTGGGAACTGTTCTGCATTTTCCGGCCCCAATGCCTTTTGTAGGTCCATGATTGAATTTTGTAATTTCAAGGTACCCCCTTCGTAACAGAGCAGTTATGTGTCCACAAACGTGAGATTCTTGAAGTACAATTTGAATTAACACAGATCGATGTGGGTATCTTTCTTGAACCTGCGTGTTCGGCTTAAATGAAGCCATTATCTGTCCAGCTACTTCCATCCCACCAGACTTCCTTGATCCTTCCCCCCACAACAAAATAGCACTTGTTCATGTCATTCGAGACCTCCAGCGGCTTGACCCCATAGCCGTCCCATGTGGCTGCGGCTGTTAGGCACGACAATCCACCTGCGTCGGCTCCCTCGAAGACAGAATCCGTTGCCGTGTCGTGCCATCCAGACGAATCCCCTGCCCATGTGTATGTTACGTCGCCACTGGGGACATCCTGTAGTAGAATCATGGTGTTCAAGTCGCTCGTGCCCGCAGACCGCGCCGTCGTGAAGCCAGCAATATTGCTCTCCTCGCCGACCGTTCCGAATGGCAGCGCGGGCTCGCTGTCCGTGTCGTACTCGGCAGTAAAGTCGGGTGATCTTTCGAACACGGCTATCTGCCCGTCCGTCTCCCTCCTGAAGAACAGCCTCAACTCATTGCCCGAGTGGCTCTTTGTCCGTGGCACAGCCAACAGCGGCGTGCCTGAGGCGGGTGAGATGGGCAGCGCCTTGAGGTCCGTGTAGTTCCCATTTAGGGTCGTCTCAGACACGGAGCCGTCACCTTCCTGGAGGTAAAAGCTAGGAGCGAAGCCGGCGAGTGCGCTCTTGCTCGTGGCAGAGAAGTCTGCGTCGTCTAGCTTGGTACCGGTGCCTTCGGAGGGCCAGCCGGGTCTCCTGTGTTCTGGAATCAGCAGTTGGTTGAAAAATGTGGTGTCGATACCATGAAAACAAGTCCCGGACCCATCCATGCCGATATCGCGCTGTAGCTCTTGGATGAACAAAACAACTGATAGACATACCAAGCCACTCCCTTTAACGTCCCAGAAGTATCCTGATACACAAGCTGCGGTTGCGGCTCAGGTGGTGCGCCAGTGCTCCTGGCCCACAGCAGCGTTGTCGCCGCGAGCGCCGTGCCGCCGACGGCGCCGTGCGCGAGAGACAGCATCGTAGGCCCCGCCCAGGCCCCATACATGGTGTCGTATACGACGTACTTCAGGGTGTCATCACTGCCCTGGAAGTACAGCCAGATAACGTGCTCGTCGCCGTATCGCCACCCGGTGGCCGCGAGAGCGGTGCCGTTCCGGACAACGCTGGCCGACGTCAACGTGCCGTTGGCAGTACACGTGCTGGCAGATCCAGGAGAGGATGAAGACGTTCCCGAGTCCGTGTCTGCGCTCGTAGACCCGACATCGCCTTCGGTGTCTGCGGAGGTGCCACTGAGGCGGTTCTCCGTGACCTGCCACCCCACGATTCCCCCGATCACCCCCGACACGATCGCTATCAGTATGGCGCTCCCGATCAGCATGAGCCTTGTCTTCCCATTCCCTGTGTTCGGAGCATCTTTAAAGCCAGGAGTCCAGACCGGGGCACTGTGTCGCGTGTCGTGCTGCTGACCTGAACTTGTGTACTGCTCTTTTTGCGGGCCTGAATCTGCCAGCCGACAAGGCGCTGATTCTAGATTGGACTCCGGTACCACCTCCGGGTCGTTGGAATAGGTCTGTTGCTGATGACGATCCATCATTGTGGTTCCATAGCTGGCGCCCAAGCAGGCAGCTGTCACCTCACAGGTCAGACGCTGCGTCTGTTTTTCGTCCTCTTACTATTCGTTCTCATGAATCTCACTCCCGTGGGTAGCCCGGAATGCCACTATATCATATGATGTCTGAGGCAAATCGGTTGTGAAATCCACCTTGGGGAATTCGAGGTGGGAGCCTAGGCGCCCCTGGAAGGGTGAAGGGGAACGGGCTCAGCCTTCTTTTTAAGAGAACTAGGGAAACGGGAATAAGGTCTATTTGGTTTTAGTTTCATCTCATTCCCACTTCTGCCTTTCAGTCACGAACTCCGTATTGACACTCGTGGTCCACTAACTGTGGGTTCTCTAATTTGGGGGCAGGACTTTTGATAGGCCATGGGTAAGTCTCACCTGCATAGCGAGCCGTCTCTTGCAGGCCATTTTCAGTCTGAGTGAAATTGTATGTATGCTGGCCAAGCCACTATTTTGGAAGGATTGAGGTCGCACAGCCTTGGTTTGATTCACCCTAGGCCGCCTGAGGCCATGCTCACTGGGCAGAAAGCTAGCAATCACCTAACTTACGGCTTAGCTGGGAAGCTTGACGTAATCTGATGCTAATATCTCGAGAAAGATCTCAACATATTTGAATGTGAATTCTACTCCCCCGTGTACCTTTGCTCCCTCCTTCCCTCTGTCTTTCGGAAACCGATTTGCAATTTCTAAAATGTAAACCGAAGAGGCGCCTAATTGTATGCCCAGGCTGTGTCCAATTCAGATAAGTATCTTACACTAGGCTTTGTTTGATCTGTATTCGAGGGGAAGGAGATACCCATGATAGGGGCTAAAGCTATTGCATCTTCACAATCGTAGGAGTCTAGATTCTCGTACAGACGGTTCATCTAATATCTAGGGACTTTGGAGATTTGATGCACTAGTAGTTGCCTGCCACACACATGTTCAAGCACTTTCCATGTGCTTAGAACTGGTGGTGCAACCATGTAAGCGCAGTTGTAAGTTGCTAGGTATAGATTCTTCACACTCAATTCATCAATGTGATATTATCTTGTATGAGTATCGCTTCTGATGGATGCACATGTCTTTGAAATCTGGATGTATTGCTTTTGTAATTACCAGACTATAAATCAAATATATAGGGTCAACAGAAATCTCAAGTTGCTGTTTCTCAAGATTTATAGCTGAATTCTTAAATAATGAAACTCTGATGCGAGACGAGTTGATAGCAATCTGTGCTCTCGACACTGCTAAAGATTTTGCCATATGAGCATGTACCACAAGAAGATGTCAGCAAGTAATCCTAAGTTAAGCTGCGGAAGAGGGGGCGACACAACAACAAAGAGAGGTTGCTAGGAGTATTTCGTAAGGGCTGCCAGATTTTCCGCGTATGGACATGCTCTGGACGGGATGATTGAAAGAGAACGCAATTCACGTTTGGCGAAGACTAACTGCTGACATGTGCCGACCTGATTAAGTTTCCCAACACAGGCTGCTCCTGGTGATGGATGGAAAAAGAAGAGACAACGAAACCCGTCCATCTGACAAAGCGTTCCCTACACAAAGGTGCTCCTCCCAAGGTATTTCACACAGACACCCTAACCAGGGCCAAGCTCGAGTAGATTCTCAAGGAGTTTGGGTCTTTTCGCAGGCTGCACTATACCCACAAGCGCCCAGGAACTTCACGCCGAAGGCGGAAGTTGAGATCTACAGCCGTGGGCATTTCCCGACTCAGCAGGGACGCCAGGCACTTGAGCCACTAAAACATGAAAAGTACTTGAGGGAGATTAGAGTGATTTTTAGGGATGGTATTATGGATTAAGCCTATTTGCTCACTAATGATACATATCATATACAGAGGCCTAGAACCTCAACTGCTCAATCATTTCAGATGAGGTGATAAACTCACACCGCTCCCTCAACCTCTGCCACGCCAGCGCCGGCGACGCGCCGGGCCCATCAACAGCGAAGAGGCCCTCATCCGGCCCGCCAGCAACGAAGATGTACGTCTGACCGGGCTCCTCGAACGCGGGGCCGAAACCCTGAAACGTCTCGCGACCCTCCACGCTGGGCCTTCCCGTGCTCACGAAGGAGGACCACGACCTCGAGCCCCGGCGGAGCAGGGCGTGGTCGGACTCGCCCGGCGAAAATGGATAGCCGTGCACGTCATAGTGCGAAAGGTTTCCAAAGACGTAGCCCAGCTCGGAGGTGTGCACGACGCCCATCCCCGGGTAGCCCACGTACCCCAAGATCGGGTCCAGGAGCGATTGGTTCCAGGCGTAGTGGTAGACCTGGCTGCCACCGGCGGCTATTTTTGCTCCGTACCACAGCGGTGGGCATGTCATGAGGATGTCGCGGAAGATCCTGGCTGCGCGGTAGAACTCGGCCGAGAGGTCCGCCGCGGCGTTGGCCTGGAAGTCGGACACTGGGTATAGCGAGAGCAGCGTGTCCACGTTCGCGGGCGTCAAGCCGGGCGTGTAGGAGAGGAAGAAGTCACGCGTGTCGTTGGTCGTCTTGATGCTCGGTTCGGTCAAGTATGAGACGTCGTCCTCTGTCCAGCCTATCATGGTCGTCACGTTGGCGAACCTGCCCTCTCTTATGAGCTCGGACGGGGCGGCGGGGAGGAAGTCGCCGTCGACGGCTGGGAGCCAAATGTCACCAATGTTATGGGCTGTGTCCCCGATATATGTGGCTAATGAGGCGTCCATGAGGGTTTCTTTGTCGAAGCTCCTCAGGCAAGTCACGGTCTGTTCCGAGTCCAGGCCTGTGGTGTTGCAGCCAAGGTAGTCCACAAGAAGCTGCATGGCTTCGGTCGTGAAGTTCCCGGTAATGCCAGGCTCGAGAGTCTGGCTTTCGCAGATGGCCTGTTGGAATGCCACTGGCTTGCTGCCCCCGTATGCCATGAGCTGCATTCCCACGGCCAATCCTGATAATCTTTTGGTCAGCGCTTTGGTCGGTATTCGATATCAACTCTGTGTGTGTGCCCAACATACCTCCGGTTGATTGTCCAGCGATGGTGATCTTGTCGGGGTCGCCCCCGAAGTGCTCTATGTTATCCCGCACCCACTCGATCGCAAGTCTCTGGTCCCTCAGCCCAGCATTCTCTGAGCCCTCCGACTCGAGCGCCGCAGACCGTGCAAAGCCAAAGACACCTAGGCGGTAGTTCAAAGCCACGTGGACGATGGGCAGTTCATTCTCGACAGACTCCAGGATCAAGCCGTCGGGCGCCACCGTAATCTCGCTGTTCTGCCCCGACCAGAAGCTCCCGCCGTGGATCCAGACCATGACAGGTAGCTTGTCCCCGGATAGAGCCCCTTTCGGTCTCGCTATGTTCAGATTCAGGCAGTCTTCCGAGGTGTCCGTGACGTTACCGAGAACAAGCGGTGCGCCGAGCTCATCACCAAGCGGCTGGGGGCAGGAAGGCCCATATGACTGTGCGACGACCTCGCTGCCTGGTTGGGGGGTGTACGGCCTCGGGGGCTTGAATCGATGCTCACCACCTGTGTCCTGTCCATAAGGGATGTTCAAGAATGCCTCAATTCCATTGCGGTCGAGACCCCTGTAAGTGACATTATTTGCTGTATCCACGGCCGTAGGTCCTGCAGCCGCAAGGATACTATTCACCAACAGTTGAAGCCCGCAGTGCAACAATAACCCCTTCATCTCGAATGTCTTCTATGAGACTCCTCGCAAAGGCAAGACAGAGGAACGGGAAGCGGGATACCGAAGACAATTATCAATGGAAAAATGTATACATAAAAAAATGAAAGTTTTCGGAGAAAATGTTTGATCCGTGATCCCGGTGAGCAGACGGGGGAGCGGGTAAACGTCGGGAGGGTCCCGTAGATCCCAATCAAGGGGCTGGCCGCGACGCGAAGCTATCGTCATACCCAATAGGGCGGACAGTCCCGCTTGAGTCAAGGGTCCACTACGTTTTACTTGATACACATATGGTTGTGTCGCTGGTCAGAAAAATTGCGAGTCAAATAATAGGCTACCCAGTGCGCGCAAGCTGTCCGCCACGAGTGGTCGACTTATACATACGATGTGTGCGTAGTTGCAGGACGCGCGTTTTCCCCAGTCGTCTGGAATCCGCGATGGGGATGGCCGATCTCTCCGCTGTTAGTCTGCTTAAAATGTGTGTAGCAACCAATTCAAGGTCCATGCATCCTACTAGACTGGAAACCGTTCCGGGCGCTCTCGCCGAAATGAGCGCACGTACGCCGAGGAGCATTGTTCGGTCTCTGGTCGCGTCAAACTGGCTAAGTGAGCCACCACGCTCCATACATGATCGCTAACGCCGCGCAAGTGCTTGTTTTGGGTTTTCGCTTTTGCTCTTTTTTTGTTCTCCGCGTCGGAGAATTGGTGAATCAGATCTAACCTGCCAACTCCGGACATCAAGGTGCAGTTGTTTCCTTACCCATGCCGCAGGCATGCCACCCCTCCTGAACGCCAAAGATGATCATAATACGATTGACACTTGCGTCCCGAAGCCCTCGTCGAGGGATACGCCTCAAATGTGCTTCGCCTTGCTCAATCGTGGGGGAAAAGTGCGCTGATGGATTCACCGTGGTGCACTCGCCGGATGGCTTCAGCGAAGACATGGGAGACGTCTAGCACCTCAAGCTTGGGGCAAGCAGCCTTGTGACCATGCTGCGGGACGGAGTTGGTGACAATGATCTTGTCGATGGATGATGCATTGATGCGCTCGATAGCATCACCACTGAGAATGCCATGCGTGACGAGCGCGTAGACGGTGGTGGCACCGTCCTTCTTGAGAAGCTTCGCAGCCCTCGTGATGGTGTTTGCCGTGTCGGCCAAATCGTCGACCAGAATACAGGGCCGATTTGTGACATCACCGACGAGCATCATGGTGGCATTCTGACGGTCCGAGATCCTGGTTGGGCGACGCTCCTGCAACAACTTGTCAGTATCAGCCAAGGATGGACACACATATATTCAAGGGGCCTACCTTGTGAATCAGGGCGAAGCTCAGGCCCAGGCGATCAGCTATGGCGGTCGCACGCTTTGCGCCTCCGGCATCCGGGCTGACGATGACTGCGTCTCGGTACCCGGGGATGTTTCGTTCAATATACCGTTGCAGCAACGGCTTGCCGTAGAGATTATCCACGGGAATGTCAAAGAATCCTTGGTACCTTTGGACGATTTCAGCGTCAGCACCGCCCGCCCGCCGAGATCGGAAGAGCTAGCAGGCCATGGCCGTTTCTGGCATAAAACCTCATAGCGGCCCGCACTGGCGGAGTTCAAGGCACGAGACACTCGTCCGGCACCAGAGTCGAGTCACGGCGCAACGCAACGCAACGCAACGGAAAGGAATATGTGTGTGAGTGAGGGAATATACTAACTGAGGATCATGCAAATCCATCGTGATGATCTGGGGAAAACAGAAGTTAGTGTTAGATACTAACCCCAAGAGAAGAAGAAAAGAGCGGAAAGGCTTTTCCATGGGAGCCCGGGAGATGGGCTGTTTAAAACCAACACTCGTCTGGTTCTTGGGTCGCGCGAGGTGTATCAGCTCTTGTCAGGAGGCACATACATGATCCGCGCCCGCACAAGTCAACAGATCCGCCACTAGTGTCCCGGCCTGAGCGACCCATTGCTTGTAGCCCGGCTTCGCCTGGAAGGCATTGATCATCTGGGGGTTCTCGTAGTCGTGGGTCGTGTAGTTGCCCGTCACCGAGGAGACAGACTCGGCGTGGTTTCGTCCCTTGGCAGCATCCGCACCGAACTGTGAGGCGTCGCCGTTGGTCCGGCCATTACCGTTGCCATTGGCGAGAGCCGCCTTGGCCATCATCTTGGTGATGTCGATGCCGCTGCTGAGGGTGTCGCTCCTGGGCAAGCCGGGGCCCGGAGTGGCAGGGACGCTCTCGAAGGTGTACCTGCCCGAGGTGTCGCTGGGTGCCTTGTTAAGGGGTGCGCCGGACTTGTTGTAGGGCAGATCAGGTTGTCGCGAGTAGGGGAAGAGTGGCAGCACGGCAGTGACCCTCTTGGCAGAGCCAGTCTTGCAGGCAGAGACCACTATGGAGCGTCGTCAGTAGACCGGCCAGAGTAGGAGCAAGCTCGAGGGAAGTGGGTCTGACTGATGCAGGTTTCTATGAAGTGGTCGTTGACCTTGTCGGCAGGATCCTGGGTGCCGGCTGTCTGGATAATGTAGACGTCCTTGCCACGGACAGTCTCCTTGATCTCGCATCTGCTCTCGCCGACCTCGAACTTGGAAAGGGTGCGGTCGCAGTGAGGGACGCCGAGGAAGTTGCAGATATTGTTGACGAGCTCCGGGTGGGAGTTGCCCCCGAGGATTACAAGATTGCGGACCATCTTTGCTCTGTGATTGTGGCGATACTAGGTAAGATTTAGAGGGCGACAGCGACGAGCGCAAATACCGTGCTGGATGAGCCTGGACGGGTGTCGCCAGGGTTTCCAGGAGAGCGCACAGGCGAGTGCAGGACGAAGGTTCGAGATCAAGATCGTGGGCCGCCGACGTCACAAAAGTTGCCGAGGATATGCGCGGATGAGAAAAAGAGAGGGTTGGAGGGGCGGAGGCGGAACGAGACAACACCAGAGGCAAGTCTTCTATGCGCAGAAGAAGTAAGAGGCCGGCAGCAGGTTGTCTCAGGGAGTATTGTCACAGAGGAATCATCGTGTCAAAGTCGGATCGCAGCATGAATGAGGAGCGAGGACTGAGGCATGAGAGAGCTGGCGGGCCAACTCTGCGACGGGCGGCAGGGCGAAGAGAAAAAAATTGGATGCAGCACATTCGCCTTGACCTTGACCCTGACCCCAGACCCTTCTGCAAGCCGTTGCTGCGGGACACCGCTTTTGTCCACCAAGGTACCCATATGGCCCGGGTACAGGCTGCTGCATACTGCATTTGCAGCGCGTCTGGGTACTGAGTGGCAAGAGGCTCTCCAGCAGGACCCCGCCTGTATTTTAGCGCGCTTCAGCACGAGGCACGGGTGGGGTCGGGCACTGGCTCGCCTATCATTGGCCTCCCATTGCAACATCTGGGGGGGCATTGCGATTGCGAGGCGCGGGGTACTCGGTACATGGCTGTGCCGCCCGGAAAACGGAGGGTTCACGATCTAGCATTGCGGGTTTGTCTGGCAGGCTGTTTCATTCTGGAGCACAAACAAGGCGACCTTCCATCTTGGCTGAGTCTAATTGAGTGCATGGGCGTGTGTGGAAGAGGCCTCTCGCTGATTCTGCGGGAGGCAGGTCAGCAAATACATGTAGATACTTGTAGGGCTGAGAGGGCGTTGGAGTAAAAAACTCTGGCTCCGTGCTACGCCATTTGAGCCACCCCGAGGGGAGGACCAAAAAAAAAAAAGGGAATTGGCTGTCACAGGCACGAACTGCAGCCCGCCAGGAACCATTCCACACGTCGCACCGCATCATTGCCCTGACTGGTGACTCAATACCGCTATTCGGGTAGCCTCATCAAATCCCCCTCTCCAAACTCCAATTGGGCCACCTGCAGCACGAATCATTCGCCTCGGGCAGAAAGATCGAGATCCTCAAAACTAAATCTCACCCACACCCACATCCGCGTAGACACAGACAGAAACGGGTACAGACACGAACACAACCAGAGATAGTGAACACAGGCATCATGAAGGTCCTCGAGTCGCAGAGCGCCATACTGACCAACTTCGAGGTCTACCAGCACCTTTTGAACGAGCAGCAAAAGGCCAAGCTGCCTGACAGGAAGAGGCAGGTTCCCAGAAACCTGCAAAACGTCATCAAGGAGGTACGTCCCGACGCCACAGCCCGGTGTTGAACTGAAAAGCCTAGAGAGGCCACCCAGAAGCTTACTCTCAAGCAGGTCATTGACCAGCTACGGACGCAGCCGGATCCCCTCAGCCAGCGGCCCATCACATATGATGCCACCAGCATTGGCCGCCTGGTCGAGAGGCTGCGCGACTTTGACCTGACCAAGGGTGAGACCATCATGATTATCAACCTGCGCCCCGACAACCCGGCCGTCCTGGCTGCCTGTGTCGAGGACGCCGAGTCGCGCTTTGACGAGGAAAAGCAGCAGGAGATTATCGCCATCATCGAGGAGGTCCTAGGGCCTCTCCCGGTCAAGGAGGCTGCTGAGGCCTGATCCTGATCCTGACTATGGTCGATGATTTTTGCAGCAATATAATATTACCAACAGGCACACACATTATCTCACCAGACCACAAAACCTGAACCTCGACAAGCCTGCTCACAGAGTGGATGAGGCACCGGGGCCAAGGGCACCTGCAACGGCAACAGGATCACATCAAACGACAGCCCCCGTCGCTCTGGCCACCCCCACGGCTCGTCGTCTTGACAGCCATTTGACAGATCTCCTCAAAGGCCAGCTGGAGAAGCTCCCCCGTCACCGCGGAGCATTCCATGTACTTGTCGGCCCTGATCTCTGCGGCAATTCGATATGCCTCCTGCGGATAGATTATGCCGTTGGGATCATCTTCGGACCTCAGGTCCCGCTTCAGCCCGAGCACGGCCAGGGGCAGCGTGCTTTCAGACAGGAACGTCGAGCGGACTTCTTTGATCCACTGTTGACAGGAGTGCGGTTAGCAGGACGGAATAGGAGTGAGAGGCGCGGAGGTGGAAGAAAACGGTGGCCACGCACGACTCGCTGGAGGTCGATGAGACTCAGGCGTTGACTTATATCGTAGCAGATGAGGACGAGATCTGGCCGGAGAAGCCGCCAATTCTCGGGACTCGACGTATCATAGAACTCTAATCGATACTGCTGCCTCCCAAATGAAGTTTCAAACAAAAAGGGTTGATTCATGTCCTTGAGCAGAGTTATCGGCCTGGTGCCTACGAGGTTGCTGTGCCCCTGGCTGATTCGTCTGCTTGAGGTCAGCCGCATGCCCAACACACGTGTACAGGGGAGGAGTAGCAGGCCGAACGCAACACGCACGATAGAAACGTCGTCTTCCCTACTGCCTCATCTCCCAGTAGCAATATTGATATCGTCTGCGGATCCATAGAGTCAGTCAACGCACGAGTGCTTACAACACTCGGGGCTCATAAGAACAGTGTCCGAACCCATGACGCCTGGTGAGGTTGTGATTATAATGCCTCTATCGGAGCCGCCATCGGCACTTATCGATAAGGATTCTCACTCTAAATTTCATGGCTCACACCTCGCCCAGGCGCTGGCCGTCGCATAGGCAGGCTCCGTTTATGTGAGTTGTTGACGGCAAACGTATGAAGTCGCTCAGGACTCTCATTCACGGCTCACGATGGAATGAAGCCAGAGTCATTATACCCTCCGTCCTGAAAGCCCCAGCGCCCGTCCTGAGGCCAATTTCAAAGCGAGCCCTCATCAGACTCTTGTCATACAGAACAACGACAATGACTGACTACAGCAAATGGACCAAAGACGATCTCGTGGGCCGCATCAAGCAGCTCGAGAATGAGATAAAGTCTCAGAACGGCGGCCTGCTGCCCACAGCCCCAGCAAAGCACCAGGACCCGGACGCAGTCTCCCTGCCCGGCGAGCCTGCCAAGAAGAAGGCGAAGAAGAAGGGCAAGGGAATCGATCCGGCCAAGTACTCGAAGCGCTTCGTGGCCCTCAAGCTCGCTTACCTGGGCAAGAACTACAATGGCTTCGAGTATCAGCCGACGGGGGCCATGTCCACCATCGAAGAAGAGCTGTGGAAGGCACTCGTCAAGGCGTGCCTGATCTTCCCGGACCCGGAGCGGCCCAACGAGGTCGACTGGAACTGCTGCGAGTACTCCAAGTGTGGCAGAACGGACCGCGGCGTGAGCGCGTTCGGCCAGGTCGTCGCGCTGCGGGTGAGGAGCAACAAGCCCGTCAAGGGGGCAAGGAGGAAGCCCCAGTCTGCGGCAGATGGTCAAGCCAGTGCGGACGACATTCAAATGGGCGGGACGCCGGCTGCCGAAGAGGCTAGGTTGGAGACGGAGGAGGCGAAGGAAGAGCAGGATGATGAGGACGATGAGGCGCCGCTGCCGGTCGAGCAGGAGATCCAGTACTGCCGCGTGCTGAACCGCATCCTGCCGCCGGACATCAAGGTCTACGCGTGGTGCCCAAACCCTCCCCCGGACTTCTCAGCACGGTTCAGCTGCCGGGAGAGGCAGTACCGCTACTTCTTCACGCAGCCCGCCTTCGCACCACTGCCAAGCTTCCTCGAGGGGCTCAATGACAGCAACAACACCAGCAACAGCACCAGCAACAGGAAAAGCAATGGCCAGGAGGCGCCATCCTCCTCGGGCAGGCCAAAGGACGGCTGGCTCGACATCGACGCCATGCGCAAGGCGGCCAGGATGTTCGAGGGCGTGAACGACTTCCGCAACTTCTGCAAGGTCGACCCCTCGAAGCAGATCACCAACTTTGTGCGGCGCATCTTCGAGGCGGACATCGTCGAGGTGGACGGCGTCAACACGGCGGTGCCGTACCTGGACAACCCGCAGTTCCGCGACGCCACCGCGGAGCCCGGCGTGACGCACCCCAAGGTGTACTACTTCCACGTGCGCGGGTCGGCCTTCCTGTGGCACCAGATCCGCTGCATGGTGGCGGTGCTGTTCCTGGTGGGCCAGGGGCTGGAGGACCCCGGGGTGGTGGCTGAGCTGCTGGACCCGGAGCGGCACCCGCGGCGGCCCAACTACGTGCTGGCCGACGACAGGCCGCTGGTGCTGTGGGACTGCGTGTTCGGGCGGGAGAACGCCGACGGGGCGGCCGACGGGGTCGACTGGGTCTACGTCGGGGCCGACAATCCGCTGAACCTGCACGGCTCTTGGGGCGTGGCCAACGACCTGTGGGAGCACTGGCGCGAGAAGAAGATGGACGAGATCCTGTCCAACAGGCTCCTTGACTGGGTTGGCCAGAAGACGGGCGTGGACCGCGTGCCCGAGGCCGGGAGCCAGGCTCTCCGAAAGGCCACGACGAGCGTGAGGGGCAGTACGAGGGTCTACGAGGGGGCCAACGGACCCCGATTCGTGGGCATGTACGTTCCTCTGCTGAAGAAGGATAAGCTGCACAGTCCGGACGACCTGAATGATAAGTGGGCGCAGCGCAAGGGATTCAAGAACGCCGAGGAGATGAGAGGTGTGGGTAACTGGAGGGATGCGATCAAGGAGATGAAGAGCAGCGCCGAAGAGGACGCGGCCAACGAGTAATAAGATTAGATGATGAAGCCATGGCATCCGTGGCTAATGTCTAGGTTCCAACGCAGATATCTGTAAATGCATACCACTCTGCTAGCACATATCCTTCCACCAATGTAAGGACTCAATTTCACTCCCTGCCCCGGTCAATCCGCCGCCCTCCCATGCTGCCCTTTCTCATCCCACCTCCTGCTCACGGGGACCGCCCCGTCGGGCTCCCACAGGCAGCCCCGGACGCCCCTCCAGACGGCCTCGACGACCCTGCGGCCGGGGAGCAGGCGCGGGAAGACGACAACAACATCCTCCTCGCCCTCGACGACGACGACGAGGTAGTAGCGCACGGCGAGCCCCCGGAACGCCTCGTTGATGAGCACGTCGCGGATCTTCTCGGTGGGGATGAAGCGCGTGCCCGCCCGCCAGCCGGCCAGGTAGCTGCCGCCCACCGAGCTCGTCTGCACCCCGAGCCCCCGCAGCACCAGCAGCGACTCGGTCGTGTGCACGCGCAGCGTCGTCGCGTAGGCCACGGCCGCGCACAGCGCCACGGCCGCGTAGGATGGCAGCCCCTCGGCCACGCGGTGCGCCGCCCGCCCCGCGGCTGAGAGGTGCGCCGTCCGCGCCAGGTACGGCAGCCACTCGGTCGTGTAGAGCGTGGTCGGGGCCGGGTTCGCGGGGCTGTTGTCGCGCGGGTCGGCTACGGTGGGGGCTGTTGCGGCTGTCGTTGTGATTGTGATATCGTTGTGGCGGTGGTCATGGAGGAGGGGCGTTGTGCTTGTCGCGGTGGGGGTGGCGGTCGCGATGCTCGTGGGGTGGTCCGGGTTGTGGGTTTGGTGGTAGTAGGGCGAGAGGGTCCATGTCGAGTACAGGACCAGCAGGACGGAGAGGCCGAGGAGGACGCGGATGATGAAGACGAGGCCCAGCAGGATGCGCAGCGAAAAGGTGGGCGGCGGGCAGGTGGTGACGGTGAACTCGGCGGTTGTTGGGGACGGTCGGCGGACGTGAAGGTGCGGCGCGGTGGTGAGCATCGTGGGCCGGGTCGCGGCGCGCCACGGACTTGGGGCGGCGGGTGGGGAGGAAGCTGTCGCGAGCTTGGCTTCGCCCGGGCCTGCAGTGGCTGTTTGCAGATCCGTAGGTTCTTCTCTCGAGGACGTGGTTCAGAGCCAATTGCCCATCCTGACGACCCCTGGCAGATCGACAGGAGCAGGGAGGCAATGGCGCTTCATTTGAGAGGTACAGAAGGAGCAGACGTGGTGAGAAGCGCGCGAGCTCGAGGCCGCGTCAGAATCGATGTAGGGGTCGGCAGGTTACATGGGGGCCCCCTTGGAGGTGGAAGCAGGCGGGACATACTGTTACAATCAGTTACAACAGCAAGGGCTGCCCACCTCGAAAGCCATCGCAGCAGATAACGGCCTACCTAGGTACAGGGTTGTTGTTGGCTTATGATTTAATTTATATTATGTTTTGAAACCATAGCCCACTATCAATCCTTTTACTTTGGATCTCAATTTGGTGGTAGCTTCCAAATGCGATGTCAAAGAAATGCTGTCGGAGCCAGGAGGTGCAGCCCGAATTCCAGTGTGGCATGCCATAAGGCTAAAATTTGGCAGGGATATCAGCTGTAATGGCCCATTCGGGACGAAGGCTCACAATATTCTCACCCCACTATTCCATTTCCATCAGAACCCCAAGACGATGCCCAGCGCGAGCGTGGCAGCGGTCACCCACTCGCTTGGGTAGCCAGCGATGCTGCGTGTGGCCCGAAGCCGCGAAGACGATACCTCAGGGAGGCTTCACTCTGCAGGGGCGTCTTCACTGCTGCGCGGCGTGCTGGATCACATTGTCTTGGGTTTGGGGTAGAGAGGAGAGATGGCGGTGTCAACTCCTTTTTTTTTCCCTCTCTTTCTTTCTTCCTTTCCTTTCCTTTTCTTTCCCCCATGGTTGTCAGCCGTCATTTTCGTTCCCATCTCATTCTACCAGTTGATAACACTGCGCCTGTGTTCCCCTGAGGCTCCCTCCTTCTGAGCATAATGCTGTTGCTGGCCCTCACCCAAGCTTTGCAGAGGTCCCGTGTTCGAGTGGTCATTGCACTAATAACTTTTGTCGCCCATTTAGCCACCTGCACCTATTATATCATGCCAATTCATTCTTCTGAAGAGTTACTACTGTATGAGAAACGATCGGTATATTTTGCCTGCTTGAAACTAAACTTGGTTATTACTTGAGGCTAGCCCTCTTGTCCCTCTTCCAGGGACTCTCCTTTCTTGCCCAAGGAACCATCAAAGTAATTCGAAATGCGAATGTTCATAATGATATAGAAATAAATTGAACAAGAATGCCGTGAGGCAGCATTGTATTACACCCGAGTGCTGACTTCGTTTTTTTTTTTTTTCGTTTTGTTTCGCCAGTTTTCAATTCCCTGGGTGAGTTGGGCTTTTTTCCTCTGTGGTGTTCAATGTTGCCATCATTGCTCTGTCTCTCATCTTTTCCCCGTGGTCGCTGGCCCATGCGGCCGTCCCCTTGTGTCATCAATCATTCTTGCAGAAGGCGGAAAGAAAAATAACAGTACAATAGAGTTAGCCTGGTTCCATCTCTTTTCCCTTCCTAGCCCCCTTCCCTTTCCTCCTTGGCAGCCACCGTTCATCACGTCGTAAAGAGACCTTGCAGTCGAGGGAGAGATAATGATGTTTATGACAATGGTCGTTGTTGTTGAGGGGACAAACAAGACTTGTAAATTTTGAGGAAAATGCCATGGTGGTACGGAAATAGGTATTGTAGAGATTGGTGAGAAATGTACAAATTGTTGCCCTTGTTGGTTGGTATATCGCAGGTGAAAGACAAAACGGAGAACAGAAAAACAGGAAGCCTGAACGGAACCATCAAAACAGATAGCTGGTGGTTGTCCCCGATTCCTGGTGTCCAACATCTTCGGGAACACTCGCTCAAAACGGGTCCCGTCATTGACGTGTGAAAGTTTTGGTATCAAATGCGTGAAGAAGTGAAATGTCAAAAGGACGCCAGCCGCCATGCAGGATCGAAACGAACAGGATAACATGATGAGTGGTTTAAAAGCAATGCTGGAAATCAGGAAGGCAAAGTAACATGGAAAGGAGAATGAAGTAATGAAATGGGATCAAGCAATGCGCGATAAAATGTGGTTGGCATGGTAATTTCTCCGAGGCTCAGATCATCTTCTGGCTCAGGTCGAACTCCTCCCTCATCGTCCTCCCGTCGATGGGCGACTTGAGCTCACGGTTGTGGAAGCTGACTGGCGGACCCTTCGGCATGGTGATGCTCTCATACGGCGCGGGGGCTCCACCCTCGATCGGGGACTTGGTCCGGCTGACGACGCTCGAGTTGTTGCGGCTCCGGCTACCGCTCCTCATCCTCTCCGTGGCACGCGAGATGCGCCCCGCGATGCTGTTGTCCACGCTGCTGCGGCCGCGGTGGTGGCCGCGAGGGGGGTTGGGCGGAGCAATCACGGGGACGGTGGTCTCGGATAGGGGCTGAACGCTCTGACCGTGCTCAGGCTGGGACGGGTCGTCGTTGTCCATGACGATTTCGATCGTGCCCGGCGCGCCGTAGACGACGGGCGGCTTGCCGCCGTGCGCGAAGGGGAGTGGAGCGGGCGGTGGCGGCGGCGGCGTGGCCAGGTGCTGCAGCTCTCTCAAGACCGGGGGCGGCGGCGGCGGCGGCGGGATCTGGTCAGCGTTCGAGATGCGCCGAGAGTGGCTGGAAATGCCGACTTGGTTGTCGTCCATGACTCCGTCGATGGTGCGGATGTACTTGGACGATGAGTGCGCGTCGGGTGTGCTTAATTTCCTGAGGGACTGGCCCCTGGCGAGCCTGCTGTGGCCCGAGTTGCTGTCCCCTCGGAGGGCCTGAGGCGCAACCGGCTCCTCGGGCGGCGCAGACATGCACCGCTGGATGCCCGGTCGGGAAGGGGGCTGGTAGACAGTCGAAGGGAGCAAGGTAAGGAGGCCTTGGCCTTCAGCAGCCTGTGGCGAGCTGGTCTCCTTCTGAGGGGAATTCTGTCGCGACTTGGGCGACTCAGCCTGCGCGAAAGTCGTGGGAATGGGCGGGACTGGCTCGTCAGGGCTGATGTCCTTCTGGCCCTCCATGACCAGTCTCATGGCCTTGGGAGTAGCCGGGAGGCCGATGAAAGGCCGGGTTGGCTGCTGGGCGTACATGGTCCGCTTGTCGGGCTCCGCGGTGCGGCTACGAGGCGGCAGCTCCTTGGGCTGGACAAAGGTAGTGCTGGGGAGCTCGAAAGCAGTCGGCGCACGCTGGATGCTCATGCCTGGGAATGACGGGGAGAGCTCGTCCGGGTGAGGAATCGGAGGGGCCAACGGGCGCTTGGCGAGCGACTTGCGGCGCTCCTCAAGCTCGCGCGCTGCGGCCTCCTTCTTGAGCTGGCGCTCGTCCTTGATGGCTTTCAGGTCTCCACGGCCGGGAACTGCGAACTCGACACGTGGGGTACGAGACCTGGTTTCCTGCGACTCCCTGGGCTTGGAGCTCTCGCGCGTCATCGCAAGGCCGGGGGAAGGTTCGCGGGACTTGCTGCCGCCGCGAGACAGCGTCTTCTTGTTGCGGAACTTGGCCTGGTCCTCTTTAGCCCTCCTGTAATCCTCTTCGTCTTCGGAGCCTTGGTAGTGCTGAACACCCGCCGACATGGGGAGAGGCGACGACGGGGATCGTGCTCCTGAGCCTTGTCGGTCATTGCTGCGGCCGCGAGGGATCTCGAGGGGCGCGGGCCGCATGTTATCACGGCTCGAGCCCCGACGAGGACGGCTCTGGGAGGTGGCCCGGACAGTGCTCGCCTTGCGGACAGTCGCCGGCTCTTCAGTTTCTTGGCTACGATCGTCATATCTGGTGGATATAAAATTAGGAGTACTCAGATTGAGCAGATCCTCCGGTGACATTGGGACCGGGGAGGTTGGAGATCTCTTGCCAGCTCTGGGCGTGTAACCCCGAGAGGCAGTACGTCCTCGGTCACCAGACCGCTCACGGGAGCCGCCCTTGCGCGTGGCGCTGCTATCACGGGTCTTGTTGCGTCCCTCCCGGCTACCGCCCCGGGACTTCGTCTTGGCGGCCTCAAGGCTGCTGATGTAGTCGTCCAGGCTCTTACCACCTTGGTGGCCGCGGTGGCCCCTGGCAACGCTCGAGGTTGCGGAGGCAGAGGTGGTGGAGCTGGTAACAGACGGCGGGGCACGGCGTCTGGTCGGCCAGTGGAAGCGAGTCGACGACGTGACCGACTGCTCGGGCGAGGTGACATCACTGCCCATGGCGTTGTCCATGGATTGGAGCTGCAGTTCGAGTCCGGTGGGCATGCGCTCGCGGGGTCCGTTACGGCTCCTTCGGCCACTCTGCATGAGCATCGCCAGGGAATCGGGCGAAGGAGACGGCGGTGGGGCCTCCTTCCTACGGTGCGAGTTCTTCATCATCATAGGACTGGCTGTGGCTGCTCTCTCCAGCGACATGCCCACGGCAGCATATCCGTCGTCCATGGAGCTCTTGGCGTTGTGGCCGGGTCGGGCAGGAGAGTCAATTGGCGGGGTGAGGGCATCGATCCCGGCGGGAGGCTGTGCGCTGGACTTCTTTGCAGTGTTGCGCAGATTGGCATCGCTTGGCATCTCTCCGATGGAAGGGAGCCTCCCTCGGCTGAAGTTGCTGGTCTGCGAGCGCGCTGTCGTCGGCGTGTTGAATGCGCTGCGGCTAGAGGGCCTGAGGAAGGCAGTCGTCATGTCTTCGGCCCTGGGCGAGATGGCCGACTCAGCGATAGGCGTGACGCCAGCTGCGATCGGTGTCTGGCCGCCATCGTTGGATGCGAAGAACTTGGACTTCGAGCTCTGGTCCCCAAAGGAAGTGATGAGTTTGAGCGCAGATGTCTTGGCAATGCTTCGTTGAGGCCCGCGGTTCAGACCAGGCGGTGACAGGGGAGGGCTAAGAACCTCAGGGATACCGGGATTCACGGCTGTGTTGATGCTCTGGAATGTGATCTGCTGTGCCGAGGGTGAGGTCCATGGCTCATCTGACTCCTTGCCAGAGCAGGCAAAACTGTTCATCGAGTGTTAGTACAAGCCATCCAAGTTCGCAATCCGGATAACTCACCATCGAATGGCCAGTTGCTGGTGCCCATGCTGGACAGCCCATTCTCCCCACTTCTTTACGATCTGCGCCTGCCGCTCCCACACTGACGGGAAGAAGAGACAGGTCAGGATCAAAGCCTCCAGGAACTTCTTGTGCGAGATGTACACCTCGATCGCATCGGTCTGGTCACCCATTCCAATCATGATCGTCACTGCCGAGTGGATATCGCCGTTCTCGAGGAGTCGTTGAACATACGCCAGACCCAGCTTGTGCTGTGCTGCCGTGCCACCTATGCCACTCAACGCCAGAAGCATCCAGTCCGAAGATGTCATGTTCTCAGCGTTGGCCGCCATGACGTCTGGGTCGATGTCGCCCAGCCATTTTGCGAGCAAGATTCTGCTGGGTGTCCCCTGTGGGTGGCGGCTCATCTCGTCGCGAACTAGATCTTCCGCCTCCTTCGTCCACCCGAAGATTGTGCACAGCATCTGCCGTCGGAGATCGTCGTTTGTCAAGCGGCTGCTGTCGACCATCGGCGCCCGCTTGTACGGGACATCACTGAGACGGGTTCTGGTATATTTGAACAGATCCACGACCCTGGAATCTTCGGGACTTCGCGGGATCTCATGTCGCAGGCGAGACGGCCTGTGTCGAGACCGGCTTGTTGACGATCCCATGGAGACAGAGCTCAGGCTGCTCGTGGAAAATGACGAGCTTTCACGTTTGGGCTTTTCTTGCGGGAAGGTCGAAGATCGAATGGAGGAGCCAGCGGAGATGTAGGTATTGTCTGTCATTCCGCGGGATCGGAGTGACGACTGATACCGTCCAGGAGTTCTTGAGCTGGTGGATGAGACGTCAGAAACACCACTCCGGCTTGATGCTGGGCTTGCTGTGCGATACTGGTCCTCGTCCGACGACACCTGGTGATTCCCAGCCCTGGCAATCCTGGCCATTGGCGGCGCGAGGTCTTCATCACTCTCGGAAATATCTGCGCTGATTTGTATGGAGCCCATTTCTGAGTCGGACGCAGTGCTTGCTCCTTTTTCTTGCTCCTCGATTGACACCGGCGGAGAAGGAGGAAGCAAGTTGGCAGGGTGCTGAACGTTTGCCACCATCACCGCGGGAGCATTGAGATCAAATTGCTGCACGGTATTATTGGCGGCGATGGTGAACAAGCTGGCTCCCGGGCCGTAGACCGCCAGTCCCTTGGTGTGCTCCAAAGTAGGGATCTTGTCAAATGTTACATGCTTGGTCCGCACATCCCAAGACAGGGTTTCGCTTCGAGTTCAGCCAAGTCAGCATAAGACCCAATGGAAAGCAAGACCGTTATTTTGACTTACGATTCACTGTGTTGGATGATTCTTCCGTTTTTGGACCATCCCATCCAGTTGGGACCGGCCAGGGCATTCTCCGACTTCTTGAGTATGCGCACGACCTTTGCTGGGTCTGCGCTGTTGTAGGCTTTAGATACACTCCAAACCCTCAGATCGCCGTCGTTTGTCTGGACAGCCAGCATATCCGACTTTTGCCGCGAGGAAGAGGCATGCCAGCTGAGTGAAATGATGGGAGACGGCGCTCTTGACGTGGTCAGATTGTGCAAAATCGTGAATCTCGGCTGAAGCGTCGCAATCAGCAGCGAGCCATTTTGATATCTGTTTCGCAGTCAGCACGGATGTTCTACACAGGAATACACACGGGTCAGAACCGACCCTATCGCAAAAGTTCGGCAGTCGGCTGAAGGTGCCAGCGCTGTCACTGCTATCTGATCAATGGTCCGGGCCGAAATGTGCTCTGATGTCGTTGGCTCGAAAAGGATAATATTCCCTTGCGTGTTGCCTGTTGCTTTTTGTTAACCAGACTCAAGGGGCCACAAAAGACATGTTTCAGGGCCTGCACTCACCGAACGCAACATTGCCATTCCTCATCCAGGCGGCAACGGTCAGGTGCTCATACGAGGCGAATCGTGCAACTTCTTCACCAGACATTATGTCCCACACTATCGCCGTCTGGCCTGCATCGTAACTGACCACTAGCCTACCGGCTCCCATCTCACTCTGGTTGTCGACGGCTAGAATCTGCACCTCGTCATCATGGCGGGAGAACCTTCTTTCTATGGTCAGGGTGTCATGGTGGCAGCACACTACCGAGTTACCCTGGGCATAGAGGAACATGGAGGCAGTGGCGGCAGTCGGGTCGAAATATCGGAGTATTGCGGTTGGCGACATCTTGAAGTCGTCCATTGCCGTCCCTTTAGTCCTCGAAGACAGGGGAGTCGAGGTCGAGCGGCCCCTCGACGGCCTGGCTGAAGTGGCCATGCCAGACATGATATGCTTCGTTCGCGGCCTTTGTGTAGCGGAGGGTTAGTCGGGATGCTGCATCAATCAGGAAATATGTGCCACCCTCGGGGTAAGTTTGCGCTGATCCCGAGATTCTCGAAGAACTCACGAAAACCTGGGCGCACAAAAGATGTCTCACATACCAGCGGTAGGGTGAGAAGCCCTCCGAGAAAGCGTCGCAACGAACTAAAGTCGGGCGGTGAGGCTACACAGTTCGACCTGGGATCATCACATGGAACACCCAGCTGCCCGTTCCCGGACGAGTCCGTCCTCCACGTTCGTTGTCTCAGATATGCCGAAAGCCCAA
The DNA here is from genome assembly GCA_013364905.1 of Diaporthe capsici. Lineage (NCBI taxonomy): Eukaryota > Fungi > Ascomycota > Sordariomycetes > Diaporthales > Diaporthaceae > Diaporthe > Diaporthe capsici. The sequence goes on along the minus strand of WNXA01000006.1, from coordinate 297,786 downwards.
CCCAGTCTGCTGTATGCGGTGAGGACCTCGGTAGGAAAAGGGCGGCTGCCGTGCCTGGGGATACTTGTGTTGCGTGGGCAGCGCGTGCGCTTTCCTTTTTTTTTTCCCTGCCCTTTTTCTTCTTTTTCCCTTTCCCCTCCTTGCGGCTCGATGCCGATCACGGGATGGAATCAATGATGGAGAGGAACGAGGAACAGAGGAAATTAAGTGACAAAGTGTGAAGGGGTTGTGAGGTAATGCCAGGTGCGTCAAGCCTCAGGTCGCACGGCTTAGATGGTGGACGTCCGTTAGGCGCAGGCGATATGTATGTGAGCGGCAATAAGACTGTGGCAATAGGTTACCCGCCTCGTGGGCGGAGCGGCAGGATTCAGGGTGTGCCGGGATATCTGGAGGGCCGGGCGCTTGTTCTTCGCAACGGTGCTATTATTCTGCTCTCGCCGATGAGGAGGACTGGTCCCATCAGAGAAAAGAGCAGAATTCTTGGAATGCACGGGGTTGCAGAAAGTGCAAGAAGCATGCGGAGGGAGAGAGAAAACGCATCAAGAACGGCGCGAGGTGTGGGATGGGGGTGTGGGATGGCAATAAGTCGAGAGTTCAGCGCCTAGAGCGACAAGGCCTGGCCTGTCAATGGACGATCCGGGAAGGCATATAAAATTAGAGCCGTGGTGGCCCATGAGAGAACTAGCGTATAGAGAAGCGATTGTGAATCTGGAGCGGGTACGGACCGGCTCATCTGAGGGTCTAGCTCTGCATGTCGACGGAGAACCCAGGCATGCTACAAGGATAGCGACGAACCTATGAGGGCGCTGCGGACGGCAAGGGCACCAAGGTCAGGAAGTCATGGCTCGCCGAAAGCCAGGTGTGGAAGCATCAAAGAGGGAAAAGCCGGTGACCGTGGGCATGGGAGACGCAGTAGCTCTCATCCTGGTTGGCCGGGTGTATAGGGTACATGAGAGTGTGCCATAATTAGCCTCCACTTGTGCGGTATCCTCGCTGTCGATTCCAGCCTATTGCTGTCACCTGGGCTGCAGGGCACATGAGATGATCGACCCCACGGCCAATTGGGCAGGAAGGCCGTCTGCCCAAAGCCACGATACAACTTGAGTCGTGAGCCAGTTGCTTGCCTGCTCCCGCGAGCTGGCGCGGTCCGTCTGGAGGCCTGATGGGACATGTCTGGAGGCGGGCGAAGGACGGACGATGGCCGCAGGCGCCGTGCAGAGAAATGTCCTTGGTGCGCATGGCATCTTTTGCGGGCCCCCCTCCTCATGTCCAAGAAGGATAGGCACGGCACGGCAGGGCAGGCAGGTACTAAAAGGCAGGCAGTCCATGTGCATGCTTGGTTGATAGTCGCGTCGTACAGTGTGTCTGGGCCGACCGTACCTGACATGGATTGCTCCAATGTCAAGCTCCCCCAGACACCGCTTCAAGCCAGCCATCCAGCCATCCAGCCACACAGCCATGACGGGTGTCACAGATGCTTAGATGGGCCACGGCGAAGGGGCAAGAGGAACTGGGGGATTAGCAGGGGGGGAAGCCAGGACAGGTATCCACTGTACCGTGCTTGCGCCGTCATGGCAGGGCACGGCTGGTACTGTATCATAGTACATGAACCATGTATGTAGGCTGGATATCATATCATGAGAGATGGGGTTGCAGGCCGCCTCACTTTGTCCATGTTTGCCGGCCTGCTGGCAGTGACGAAGCGACGGCGGACTCTTTTGTTTTTAGCACGCTAGGTCTCATCAACAGGCCTCGCCTCGTGTGGTCCCGGGCACGTTGTCCGCCGTGGGCACGTTGCTCGCCTCGCAGGGACGGACGGACGGGCAGAGAGACAGAGACAGAGACAGAGACGAGGTGAGCGAGTGAGTGTACCGAGTACATGACAGAGAGTGCGGGGAGGGGGCCTTGGTGGCATGTTGGCATGCTGGGGCCATGTACTGTCCATGCCCATGCTCATGCCCGCATGTACAGGCGGCCAGACGTGCAGACGTGCAGGCGGTACAGCGAACGAACGACTGTCTGGATGCAACCAGATGATGGCCGTGGAGGGCCCAGAAAGGGTTGAAGTCGAGCAGAGCGCTCTCAGTGGCCGGGAATTAAGCGCCGACTGGCGTTCCGGCCCCGCTGGTGAGCATCTTGTTTGCAGGGAGGTGGGGACGGGATGCCAATCACCGTGCAAGGCCGCCTTTCTCATCACCTCGACCGGGGTCCTGCAGCGCCTGCACCCGCAGGGATGTCCTGGCTCCCTCATCTCCCTCGGCCTACCTTCCCTCAAACCCTGCCCGCCGCCCTGCCCTATCAATCAACAAGGCCGTTGTTTCCATCGTTGATTGATCCGTTCACTCATTCACAATCAACTCATCAATCAATCGCCCATTCAGCATTGTCTGCCACGACTCGGCCGCTCGCTCCTTCCATTGCTCCTCCCCGGTCGTCCCCGGCTCCTTCCCAGCCCTTGCTCACCCCCTCCGTTCCTTGCCGAACCTCGGAGCTGACTGATTGATCGACATCGAACCTCGAGCTGGCACAATGCCAATGCCATCGCCTGCGTCCACGCCGTGCCATATCAGGTGGTTCAGCGCCACCAGAGGTCCCTGCTGGGATCCAGGCCTCGTGACCATCATCGAGCTCCCGCGCGGCACGATGTTGACCGTTCGTTGATCATCGCCATTGTCATTGTCATCGTCATCGTCATTTATGCCGGGGCTGCGGCTGCGCCTGCGCCTGCGGCTGCTGCTCTGCTTCAGCTTCATCATTCAACCCTTGGACCCCAGTTCAGGTATCACTGGCCGGTTGCCGGCACAAATGACCAACAACCCATAATAACTGCCACTCGATCTTCTGTGTGTAGACATGGCCATGATACCTGCCTCTTGTCCATCGGGCGGTCATGTCTCGCCCCGTCCACTGACCGGCATACACTGCTCCTGACACCGCAGCCAGCTGCACAACCACTCGTGCATCTCTCACAAACCTTTTACCACCATATCCAATGGCCACAGGGTATATTGCACTCCGTGGGTGTCTGCTCCTCCCGCACGGCTTCTACAGCGAACAAACACGGCAGACACTGCCACAGATGCCCACGAGCTCTGCCTGCATGTCTCGCCGTCCATCTTCAGCTCCGGGTTCAGCTCCAGCTCCAGCTCCAGCTCTTTCGCTCCCCGGTGTCATAGAACCACCGCTCGCCTGCCCGGTACCGCGGTTGCCACGGTGTCTCTGCATTTGACTGCATATCACCGCATTCAACTGCATTCAGGAATCTTGACAAAGCCACAAAGTGGCCAGGGCCAGTCATGACACCTCCAGCCTATGGGATAGCTTCGCTGGCGGCCCTAGGCACACAGACACCCTTTTGTCAGCTTGATTTAGATTGAGACGCCCACTTCGCCCTGCCATGCAACCACACAACACAACACCATTGCCGTTTTCGACGAGGGACAGGCGCAGGCCCCCAGAGGGTGTCCGCCCAAACTGGGACCCTGTGCCTGGTGTGATAAAACAGCCGAGCTGTTTCTGTTTATGCACCGACTGGACCGATAGACAGCCACCTGGAGCTAATAACATTGCAGCTCCTCGCCGGTTCCATCAAATCACCCCTGGCTCCATCTTCCGGTGCCCACGCCGGCGCCGGCTGCTCAACGGTTGGCCGCTAGCTCCCGGCACCGACTCGAGCTCCATGGCTGTCTCGCTGCTGCCATTCGTTCTCGTCGTGGACTCTCCAGGGCGCTACCATCTCGGGGCAGCAATCCGAACATTACGGACTGCGCCGTCCCCTGGGCCTCACCTCTACCAATTGACTTTCCACGGCCCGCTTCTAGCTCACAATCTCATGCAATGTTTCTCAAGACACGTTAGTGCCTGTGCCCCTGCACGGTATCTATGTCCCGGCTCAGCATCCTGGTCGACAGACCGATGCTGAGCAAAGCACGCCTCTGCCCTCCATCTCGCTACGCCGTGTGTGCAGGCGTGCATGGAGAACTACGCCCGCATGGGCCCTGGAGCCACGGCAAGCTGATGGGGTGGGAATACTCTATTTTCCTCTCGTACCTTGAACACACTTATGCATTGCTACCTTGTTCGGCTTGCCCTGCAGGACTCGGGGCCGCTAGGACGGTACCCCGCGGCCACCAGTTGATGTTATTTCTGGTCTATAACTTCCACACTCTCTGCTCCCCCAGGTTGCGCAGCTTCTCTGTTGGGATGCCACACACCCCAAAGCCGTTAAACAGCCATCCCGTTGTCATGTCAAAGACAGCGCCCAGGCCATTGACCCAAGCCTGGGGTACTGGCTCGCTGTCCCACGTTCAGTGTGTGGCTCATTGACATGCCTTGCGGTTCTCATTCTGGGTTCCGCAACCTGTTGCCCTCTCCCACAAGCCCTGAACAGACCAAGTTGGTGGTAACACAGCTTACAGTGCTTACATGGTCAATTGGTCGGTCAGTAAACTGTCAGGACAAGCACGTTTGGACTAGACTTCTTTTGGGTGCACATAAAGTGGCACGACGTGCCACAGCATAAAGCATCGTCACTCTACCTACACCAACCCCACGTATCACCAGCGCGTCCTATTGCGTGCTCAGATCAGCTTCTTCCCGTTGGAGAGAGCCGGTCTTTTTCCTCTAAGCCTCGTTTTCTGCACTTGTGCCTTGTGTGCCTTGCAGCTCGTATGCTGTTCGACAGATTCTAGAAATACCAAGCCTAGTCTGAGCACGGCTGAAGCTAATCGTATTACGTAGCTTCTCATGTGTTTCAGAAAGAAACTATGACCAGATGCATCGCTTGTCTGCAACATTCAGCTTTTGGACCATGGTAGACACCTCTCGAGCACCTCAAAAATGGCTCACAAGAAGCTCGGAGACTAGGTGCTATGATGTCCACGCTCAGGCCAGCGATCACTAGCACCAGATGTCCCGCGGGCAATCCCAGGAACACTCTCCTCCTTGCGCCACCCACACACGATATCGTCCATCCGTTCTCGATAACTATATCTCGCCTCGGTCTTCGGGAAGGACCTGGCGGGACCGAGAACCTGCAGGCTACGTGCATTCGCCCTCCATCCTCTGAGGAGTTTAACCTTGTCTCCTACCATTGACGCGCGGGGTGTGCGGCACGGAGCCATGTCGTACAGCAAGTTGAACAGGGGCCCGGCCATTGATGATGGGACATGCCGTCCCAGAAAAGCAATGATTTCTGCAGGCCGCTGCTGCTCTGACTTGGTAGAGAATTCTGCGCAGTGAGCTGGCAATTCGATGGCGTCAGACATTCATCTTTTTGAATTTTTCTTTTGGAAACGTGGCATTCGGCCATGTGCCCGCCGTGCCCGCGACACAATTGGCGATTTCAGGAATCCCCGATCATCCCAAGACTTTCTACCATCGCATTGGGTGGCCGGCAACGTTCACTCGCAGGGTAGTAAAAGCTTCCCGAGGTGCATCGACGCCTGGCCGGCCGGGGGAGTCCCGTCGAGGGGACCAAGGAGCTCACCTTCCGGGATAGGAGCTCTTCTGCACCCGTCTGGTCGAGCCTGTTGCCAGGATGGGAGCTCGTCGTCAAATCTCGCCAATGCCCACCCTATCCCCTGCCAACCACAATGCAGAAGCTGACGGCATGTGCCATCCTGCAGACACTTGAATGTCCTGAGGTCCGGAAGGGAAAGATTGTGACTGACTACTAACGTGATCATTTCTCAGAATCAGCCATCACGACTGCTTTCGTAGGCAGGACTGGCGGGCAGGCATAGGTGCCTTTGACGTCTGGGTTGCCGGGCGTGGGTGGCTGCGGAGATTGCCGCGTCACAATCTGCAGGATATCTGGTCCCGAGAGTCCTCCATTGACAATTGGATCTCCCATGTGATGACTGTCCAGGACAGCACGCCACAATCTGACACTCTCGGACCTACCTCAACCCATCACCCCGCACATCTTGCAGCTTTCGAGGCTCGTCAAGTGCAAGTGGCTGATGGGCGTCCCGCCCCAGTCTCAAAGGTCTGGACCCAACTCGTCAATTGGATTTTCCCCCCTCGAGTCCACGAATAGAAAATGGGTGTGTCTTGCTCGTGGGTTGGTTGCATGAGGCATGAATATGCATGCTGGTGGTGTCTGCATGCGACCGGCAAGCGACTTTTGGGGATTGCTAGGCTAGAGAACCGGCTACGAAGACTGATGGCTCTGCCGTTGTTGCATCAGACGCAGCCCTCCCGACTGCGACGTTGGGGGATTTCCGCATTCCGCGCCTCCTCGATTATATCAAGTTCCATTAAGAACTCCCCAGATCTCACGGGCGCCAGGACAGAAAGAGACTGCGAGATTGCCTAGACCAACAAGCCAGGCAGGACACCACTAGACATTTTTGCACACCATCACGCTCGATCTTCAACTGTACCGTAGCAAATCCACGCGGTCGATGTAGATACGGCGCACAATGGGCTCATGAATTTATGACCCTCCATCATCTCAAGTGGCTGTCCGGCCTAGATTACCTCCCACACGTTCCCGACGTCCTGGCGTCGGACTTGCACACGGAAGAACAAATAGGATGGTCGGATTCAAGGCGAGTGTCTTGATTGGGTTTGGTTTTTCTTTCTTCAGAGTCATGCAACAGGAGCATCACTCTTAGTTCGGAATCGGCCACATTGTCTTGTCTAGGAGTTCGAGGCTATTTTCTTGTGGTGGTTGAACATGTGCCTGCAGCTCTCCTGTGGTTCCCCAGGGGGCGTGAACCGTGTGGTTGGACAACAGCTACCTAATCACTGTGCATGCCGGACGCCCCTAGTTTCAGTGCTCGCTTCAAGTCAACACCGATTCATGCTGCCACGCTCCAAATCCCAAATACCAGAATTCGCCTCGGCGTCTAAATCTTCAAGCTTCCATGATTCTCGAGTGCTACTTGATAATGGATACAATGGACGTCCATGCGGTGAGCGATACTTTGAATCAAACGATTCACATCTGGCACTGGATTTGCACCAAGATTCAGATTTGAGCATGGTCTGCTACAGGGTACAAATGAACTTTCGAGTTTCACGGTCTCCTTCGCTCATCTTTCCAGCCAAACGGGTGCGTTGCTCCAAAGATTCATATCAATTTCTTCCGGCTCCTCCGACCCATATCTCACGTGAGAACTGCCCTGTTTCAATATTGGGCAAATGTTTCTGAATTTTCTTGTTTTCCCTCGAACAGGTGTAAAATTTTGGCTGCTAGATTGTTGTGGTCGAGGCTAGAGAAGCTTTCTTGCGTGGAGATGTGCAGCAGACAACAGAAACTGACAACCAGTCAGCCCCCCAGTAACAATTTTGAAGGAGGGTGGAAAACCTAAGAAGAAAATAATTTAATGACTGTCGAAATATGGATTTCCCTGTAGTATGCGAGGTCGCACCACTGCTGAAGCAAGCTCTCCTCGTCAAGAAAGTGACGTACAATTGCGGTATATCGAGGCACAGCAAGGCACCGAGAAGTTCAGATCCGTTATTTGTTTCTGCAGAGTATGTAACTTTCTCGCAGGTATGTGTCGGAAGCATGGTTTCCGTTTTCTAAGCGACCGTCAATGCTTGAGTCGGCAACCTAGCACTGTAGTCAACTCGACACACCTACGCAAGTATTCGAGTACTCAGGTAGAGACGTGATGGCATTGATAATTGTGATAATTCTTGATCCTCTATTGTAGGATGTGTCTAATATCTGGTGTGTTATTTTATTACCAATGGATACCGAGGGTGAAAAGACGTTTCGTCTTCGAGTAATTGTGTCTCCAAGCCCGTTGACAGACAATAGGCAACTCACAGGTACTCGTTGACCAATTGGCATCGCATCATTCCAAACCCAACATTAAGATGACTCCCAATTCCGCTCTTATTTATCACTTTCTCATTGTAATGCAAGAAAGCCAGTTAGTAATGGCTTATCCCCATTCAGCTTGACAGTCCAACAGTGACCAAGCGGTGGATGGTTCTGTACATGTCATGTACTTCTGTGGCAAATGTCAAAGATATATCAACTTGAGCCACAGATGGGCTGGCCAAGCTGTCGATTCTGATGATCAGGGCCATAGTGGAAGTGAAGAGTACGGAACATCAACTCACACATGCTAAGCTTCTCTGTCTGTAAAGGACGATGCCTACCTAGGTAGACAATATTCGTACAGATGATGGTTGTTTCTAGAGTCGTCCTTTGGGCAACTTGCAAAATACTTTGCTGATCAAATTAAAACGTTCAGAGCACGAAGTACATGTACGCTTCAGCTGTACTCAGCGAACCTGCGTAGGCGTTCCCGAGCAGATCATCATGCTGAAAACATGGGCCGAATCAGCATTTTTCGATATATGTGATGCCCAGTGAGCTGTTTTGTACAGGCTCTTCTAAATTTCAGGTGAATCTGAGCACCCTGGATTATTAGCAGAGAGAATTCAGGATGAAGGAGTGACTAAAAGCGCAATAGCCTACCGAGAGACACTGGAGGAGATATCACTGATGAGCTAGCTAGCTACACGACACATGCCAACCGTGCTGCAAAGTTAATTTGCGATAGTAAAGACCGCCTCAGCGGATGCCGACGAAATCTCTACGAAGAGAATATATTATTATAGTAATGAGGAAGATTAAAGAAAGGAAGGTGAAGAAGAAGAATATGCTTTTTGGGAACAAGTTCGACAGGGTAATACAGGTAAGTTAGTGATATCAAAAACTGACACGAAGGGCAAACTTGTCAAATTTGAGGTGAAAGCGATAGCCCTCTGAAGCCGCGGGTACAACAGCTTCAAGACGGCTGATCTCGATCAGGTTCCTGAGGTGATTAAAGGTGAATGTTTATATGTATTGAGCTTGCATAAGAGTGAACTCCAATATGTATCACATGCTAGTATTATATATATACTTGCTCGTACATCCTATTACGTATCTCCCCGTTCTGCAATGATGTTTGAACCGGCGCTCAACGGTATGAAGCCTTGACCAACTCAAGCAGACATGATTCCTGGTAGTGGCCGGGACGATTGACATAGACATTTGGGGAGAGCCTGGTACATTGTATTCGAATCCCAAAGTCGCACATAACACTGCCTATTTTGAGTCCGTTTGTGTTAGAATCTCTTGGTGTTACCACAGTCTATATTACTCTTACTAGTTCTTTGAAACAAGATCAACGTTGTCGTTATCAAATTCAATCCACATTCAATATCCCGGTGATAATGACCCCACCGCTGAGCTGCTTGGACCAGTGTCTTTGGTCCAATTCTAGGGCAAGCGGGCCATTAAAGGAGGGATCTAAGCAATGCCCAACGGAAAAGGAGGACCTGCAACCAGGAAGGAACAGGCAATGGGCCGTTCCGCAAGCCAGGCGCTCTCTTCCCGCTGCTCATGAACTTGAGAAACTGATACTGGCGAGGCTTTGTTACAGCTTAGCGGCGGTCAGGGTCATAGACGAAACGTTTCCTGCCTCCGAGCTCTTGGTAAAGACAAAATCGTGACAAACGGCGGTTCGGCCTCGACACTTTCTACAGCCCCCTGCCTGCGCCAGCAATGTAATACCCAGGGGCCGAGCCGAAGCGGACCCCAAGGCCGGAAAAGGTCGTCTCTGACATCGGGCACAATCACGACGGCACTCGAACCAACGCTGGGTACGACGTGAGCGAGGATCACTGCCTGATCGGAAGCAAGGCGGGTAGCTGCGCTTATGCCCTCTGCCCGTTGGCGGACCCCGTGGAGGCCTGTGACAGCCCCCATCACATTACGAGCCTGGTGATTTTCGCCCCTCAGCCCCGGCATTGAACTTGGCCTGAAGGGCGAAAACGACAGACGAATGAGCCAACAGGCATTTTGGGCCCGGCCATTGCCCAAGACCCTGGCCAGGGGTGACATCTGCAGGCTTGGCATTTGACATACCTAGGGTACGAGCGGCTTTCCCGACCCATGCGGCACGCTGGGCCAGGACGTTGAACAGGGCCTGAAGCGGCAGAGTGACTAGCAGGCATGTTTGACGGCTCGCCATTGATTGTGATGACAGAGGGTGGCGCCGGGGACCAAGGATAGTTGGGACGAAGGATGAACAAGCACACCCTAATCAGCGGAAGCCCTGGTCGGAAAGGATGCCGTTAGCGCTCAGGACGAGGAATTCGGCGCCAAAATGTGACTTACGATGTGACTTACGCGGGAAGTGCCCTCCTTAATCATGCCATCGAATTCAGTAGTATCTAATTACTTTAATCGACCGATGAGAAATAATAATCGGGAAGTAAGGGCAGCGGTGTTTGTAGGCTCTATCTAGCCTTCAAGGACCATGATCTCCAATCCAGACCCCCAGAAGCCCGGATCTCCGCCTCGTTATGTCGTCTGGGTTCCATATATGGAACATATCCTCGAGAAGGTCGGAAAATTGAGTGTATGTCAATGGGTCTCCCGCGCAGCCTCTGTCTGAAGCATGTGGACAGTCATCGGATTCCATGTCGCCGTCGGGTCCGGAATATGATCTTTGTCTCGCTCACCCAGGCCCAACTGGAAGTGTGAGGATCGTTTCCAGTGCCATCAGGGCTCCAGGCGTTGTGATCTTGGTCAGGCTTTCGTTGAAGCGGACGGCTGTTCATACGTCTCAGAGCCTCACTATAATACACGCAAAATAAGCCCGTCTTCTGGACGGTAAGGGACTCGGAGTGCTCAGACTCACACCCACCGAGGTCGGTCAGACCAACAAATGGTTCAAGCTCAGTCGAGACGCATTCCAGAAGGCCTACGGTGTGTACTAGAAAGGAATGCGCCTAGAGGTCGACATTGCAGTCAAGCGGTCGTAATGATTCTCACTCGTCGAGGTTCTGCCGCGACTTCTCAATGGAGCCAATTTTGCAGTCCTAGATGGGGGTTGCTGACCAGCATGTTTGCAGTATGGAGATCACCATGAACAATTTGTTGGTATGGAGGAACCATAGTTAGCACTTCTCTCAGGACCTTCTTAGAAAGTTACCAAGTGAAGCATTGATAGAGTTGATCGTCCCGAGGTTAACCAACTTAACACACTGGTGAGCGACAGGTAATGGCTGAAAGGTCCAGCCCCAGTGGCTCAAAAGCCAGACAATTGTGTCGACCGTTAGGCCCTTGAAGCTGGAGCTGCTCCCGTAGGTCAACGAAATAATGGGAGGTGTCTGAATATACCGCCACCTTGGCCAACTCGTTGTACATATGCAACCCCCTTTCGAGGGTAGCCGGGTTGAGCCTCATGAAGGTAACCTTTGTTGCCACCAAGTCGTTAGAGCTGACAAGTTAGAACGTTAGCCAGCGAGTTGATGGCTTATGAGGGGCCAGGAAGATTTCAACTAAAACACGGTCAAGAGTAAGCCACACGGTAGAGAAAGGGTCATATCCGATTTACGGATCACGCGGAATCGGCCGTTCGAAAAGGTGTCATTGAGTTGGACAGAGTGATAGCCTCCCAGACGATATTGCTCTCCCTATTCACGTCCAGTAGCATTTTCATGGAAGCAGCAGCCGACGTAGCCGTCGACAGATTCTTCAGGCTGCGGCGATGGGACCTGGATTGAGGCTCCACCCCTACGCGTCTCAACCTCTACTTCATACTTTATCAAACAGTGATGGCATCTTGTATGCGCAAGACTTGATTTAATGTGCCTGTCAGAGCAGTCGGTCTTCCTCGACCTGGGGAAACTGACTACGAAGTAGAAAAAAAGCAACAGTTAGCTGCAAACGCAATGTCCTTATTACCAGAAGTCCCCCTATGGATGACATGTGGCGTGCTCGTGTGACTGGAGATCCGCAGCCGAAGCCCGCAGCATGTTCAACACCACCGCCTCCGACAAATCATACCCTGCCAGAAGAGTACACCACACAAGAGTTGATGTTCAGCCTAGTTTGATGAATAAGATATCCGGGCTCAGCTTTCTCAACAAGCCTTTGACGAGGGTGCTGCCGGTCCCGAGGAGCTGGAGTAGAATTACCGCGCCAACAACCTCTTGCTCCAGGCCAGGCCCATTGTAACACATACAGTTGATACAACGAATCATGAAGCAATGGCGCAGCCGGGCGGGGTTATAAGCTGCGAGGACAAGGGGTGGAGGGAGCCGTTGATGGATGGCGCACGTCTCACAGACTGTGGCTCACAGGAAACGCTAATGCACTGCAGCACTACCTGCATCTCTGAAGGTGTCAAGGCACTCTAATGAGAGTATTTTGGATGATTGAGTGGATCTAACGGTGTCCCTACACACTCTCATGGAGTTCAAGGCCGTCAAAATGCAATTGGGGGGGGGGGGGGTAATACCGCACATATTCTTGATATAGGGAGCCAAAAGCGCCCTCGAGGGGAGATGATACTCGTCGACTGCTGCTGAGAGCCAGAAGTGTCTACTATGAGCCTCGAAATTGCTAAGTATGGGTTGCCTCGAATCTCTACTGGTCATCTGCATGCAGGTGAGTAATATACACTCGTCTATAGAGGGCATACCTGAGGCGAGGTGCATGCTGGCCGTACCGTACCCCAGGCATTGCAGTAACCGAGAGCCTTCCAATGCCCTGTTCAAGGCCGGAAGCCTAGGCAACCTTTTTCTTATTTCAGGCTCATGCTACTTCGCATCCAATTTGGCCTGTCAAGGGCACCAAAGTTCAGCTTACAACTTGTCACTTCTGACCACAGGAGCTGGTTCCTGTCCTGAAGAGTGAGCCTCCTCTACTGTATCAAGTTGATCTTCTGAGTGATTTGTGCATTTCAAGTCACACTTTGATGCTACCGGGGAACGTTATTTCGTGCCTTATGCCACCGAACGACGAGCAAGTCAGCAATTGTACAATACGTCAAGCCAGACTTGTCGAGTTCGGGCTTATTGAGTATGAGTACATCGGGCGGTATTCCCCCTTTTTGCCATGAGCCTTTGCAAGACCCACGAAGCCACATCAGGCTGCTTGAGGTCCTCATCGACGACACCCAAGCCATTGACGGCATCGACGTCCACTGCCAACTCACCACCCAACGTTTCACCCCCCGAAAGAAATCACGATCGTTCTTCAACAATGAGACTGAGGAGGGCACCCCCTTGTACCATGCGATTTTCTACGTCTGGGGCAGCCAGGAGGACACGGTGACCATCCTGGTTAACGATAAGCAAATGGAGGTTGGGCGAAACTGCGAATACGCACTCAAGCAATCGGCCTGGTATGGCGCCGCTCACTACGTCTGGTGCGACGCTATCTGTATAGACCAGACAAATGATGATGAGAAAGGCCACCAGGTCTACTTGATGGGGGACATCTATCGGAATGCTCAGGGTGTCTTGGCATGCGTCGGACCACATGCGCATGGCAGCCAGGTCCTACTTCAAGCGCTCCGCACGAATGCGAGTACCATGGACAGGATCGCCGCGTCGGCTACCGACGACCGGTGCGAGTACAGCCGAAGTTTGTGGTCAATCTTCACGTCGCGGCCGACGGGCACATCTCCAAAGTGGTCCAACATTGCCCGACGGTGGGCGTGGCAGGAAGACGCCAACATGGACGCCTTGGTTCCAGCTATGAAGGAATTCCTCGATCGAGATTACTTTTCTCGTACGTGGGTCTACCAGGAGATCGTCCTCGGAAGGCACATCATCTTGTGCTGTGGCTGCACAAGGACTCCGCTTTATTCGCTGTACGGAATGTTCCTGACAATGGAATACCTCGGGCACCTGAGTGTCAAGGACACCGAGAAGGCCTGGCCGCTGCTCCGCGCCGGGGCATTTTCATGGTCGAGGAGTGAGAAGAGCCTGGAAACGCTCATGGGTGACGTCCTAGCTCTGGATTGTGCTGATCCCAGGGACAAGGTCTATTCTGTCCTTTCCATGGTACATTGGCGCCGGCGCAGCGAGGAGCCGATCTATCCAGATTACACGCTAGACACACTCTCTCTGGCCAGCAAGGTGCTTCCCAGAATACTGCGGCAAGGTGGGAAATCCCGTCTTGATCTTGCTTGGGAGAAACTGCATATGCTTTCCGACAACCTGCGTCTGTGCAACCGGGCCAGCGGCCTCGACGATGCGATGTCCCGGCGTCGTTTTTGTCCTCAGCTTATGGACAGAGATTGGCCCTACTTTGGACTTACAGCGCTTCAGCTCTGTATTCAAACCGACTTGCGCTTCGCTGGGTTTCAGTTGGACAGAAAGGTTGGAGATTGGAGCTTTAGAAACGCCCTCTTGAAGTACAGCTCGTTTAATATTTTCCAATTCCCGGACATCGAGGCCGAATACTTTGAGGCAGATCTTGTGATCCTTTTGCCGGAGGTTGTCAGTCCAGGAGACTGGTGTTTGCTCCCTTACTGTGATTCTACAGATGACCTTATTCCTCTGATCCTCGTCGTACGGCACATGACTGGCAAATATCACAAAATCGTGGGAAAGGCGTTGGGACTAGGACAGGACGTGCTGTGGCAATTCACAACCAGGCAGCATGACTTTTTGGTGAGCTTCGGCAGCGAGGACCTCTTGGTTCTCTTTAATCAGGGCGATTTCTCTTTAAACGACTTCTTGGACAAGTCCGGATCAAGTGTTAACAAATTGGTACTGGAGGAGATGATAGACCATCTGCGGACAGGAGTGTGCGGTAGACCAGACTCATCAATCACATGGAGATCAAAATAGAGAAAACACAATCTCTCAAAGCAGAACTGTCCGATCTTAAACTCCTATCGCAAGACATCCGTGCAAAATCCTTTCTTTTCTCCCTTTTCTTTTTTGGGAGGGGGGGGGGCCCAAATTCCAAGGCACATATGGAGCAGTCGTGTTCACGGTAGTTTGATAGAGAGGATGGATTGTCTCTAGCTTTGAGCAGGGGCCTCGTCATCTGGGTGAAGCGCCGGGGCCCCGAGGGGGGGGGGCAATGCAGTTGAAGCCTGCCGAGCAGGTATCAGAGTCCTTTGCTTCACAACGTGTAATGAGCGGCCCCAAAGCGCATGTATGCATGAGTACACCTCGCTGTAGGGTATACCTGTGGACATTCCATATATGGCGACCCCCATCAAATACACTTCAACACCCGTAGCAACTCTCGCGCGGGAAATTCAATGATGCACGCCTTGCCTGTGCGCGCCGTTGATGACCGTGAATCGACTTACACAAGGACCCCCAGGAGCGCCAACACCGTGTCGGTGCGGATGCCCGTTAGCGCTCGGGTGGAGAGGCACCGGCGGGGAAAAGGCTGCGAGTACTTGGGAGCTGCCCTAGTGGGAACATGGCCCGGATTATTCCCTAGTTTGGTAACATATCACAGGTGGAACTCGAAATGAGACTTTTAAATCCAAGCTTGTGTGAGCGAGTGTGGGTGAGTGTGTGTGTAATCAATATGATTTGGAAAGAATCGCTATCAAGGCTCGCGTGCACTCGAGGTGACGGGCGGGGGGTATCTACCGAAATGCTAAAACTACCTAAACAAGATGCCAGGATGGATGCAGAGAAGGACCAACGCCGAAGGTGACGGAACAGTTGTCTGTGTGTCCGTCTCCTCTGTGTGCGCCTTCAGACATGAACTCCTAGCTATGTGTAAAAAAGATGAGAAGAAATGAGACAGAAAAATCGCTCGCTTGATAAACCAAAACCATGATGATGCAAATATCCCCTCGAGTGTCCCAGTGATGAGGTGACAGATCCTAAACTCCATGTGTGTGATGTGTTCTGTGTCTCCCTGTCCCTAACCGTCATTGCATATCCGAGCAAAAGTGGAAGAAAAAAAAGGTGAAATCCCAAAGTACGATCCGACTCTCTCCTAGCCGACACGGCTGTGTTGAAATTAGTTCGGCTAGGCGGTTGCAAGAAGGTGGCATCCTTGATGTGCTTGCGAATTGTTGTCGCGGCGGTGGTTGGCTTTGCTTGATTGCTTGGTTGGTGGTGTAAAGCCGCCGCCTAGCCGATGAGCGAGAGCGAGTGTGGATGAAATGACCGAGCCAGCCCGAGGCCAGCCCAGGCTGGTGCGGGTAACACAGCCGACCCCAAAGCCTCGGAAGCTTAAGCTTGGGGGTGGTTTGATTGAAAGCAGGAAAGAAATCCCGATGGAAATCCGGCTGAAATGTGTAACCGTGTGGGGGAAGGGGAGGGCTCCTCCGCACCTCCGCAAGTCGCAGCCCGTTCCATCCCGATGGCTGCTCTTGGTCGCGCCGCGGCGCACACCGCCGCGTGCCAGCCCGGTTTGCCGAAAGGGTCGACAAGGGAGAGAAGTGAAATAGGCGAGGGCCAGATCCGGGTAACCCCAAATTGGCACAGATCGACGCCAGGTCGCACCCGGTGAGTGTGTCTCGGCAGGCTGCGCGTGGTTCGTGGGGAACCAAGTCAAGTGTGTCGTCCTCCAGGCCAAAGCAGATGACCCAGTGGCTGATGACCTTTGCACGACACCACAACCAAGAACCGCGTGTGCGTCTTGTGTGGTGCCTTGGTCTTTGTCATCATCGCTGCTGCCTCCGCCAGAGGTGCATCGGAAAGTAAAAGGTGTAACGTCCAAAGAATAAAAAAATAGAATAGCGGTTGAATGAGAGCCCAAAAGATTAGGCAGATGCACCGCGGAATGGGGGCTTTCTGCTCCGTGGGGTGCCAGCGGAGTGTCGGGTTGGGCCAAATAGAATTTAGAACGTGAGGATGTTGGGGGGTGTCACTGAAGGATGGACCCGATAGATGAGTAAGACTGCGATGACTGTCAGCAAGCAAGCTCCCATATCATCCGGAGTCATCTCTGGCGGCGATAGGGGATGCGAGTGCGGATTTGTGATCGGGTAAGATGGTGGGAGGCAATCTGCAGGCAAAAGGACCCTCGGGATCAAGGTGGTAGTTGTGCAACACTCGGCCCAGTACGGTGGGAAGTGAGTGCGAGGGGTGCAGGACGTGGGTGAGGGTGAGAATGACAAATTTGGGAATGTGAGTAAGCTTATACGTACGCTGTACGAGTGCATCCATCGCCACGGGAGGGAGGCTGTCAGCAAGGCAGCCCGCCTCTCGAATCGATGACTCCCTTACTCGACGGCCTCAGCGATGGGCGTCATGGCCGAGAGCTTGGATCGGGGGCTCGAGGCCTTCTTGGAGCTCGACTTGCGCTGCTTGTGGGCCTTCGCGGCCTGTCGCCTTTGCTCCTTCTCGGCCATGACGGAGCGCATGAGTTCCTGTTGGCGGAGGGCCTGTTCGCGCCTCATCTCCTCGAGCTCAGCGCCGCCCATGTGGCGGACTGGGGCGAGGCGTGGTGATGGGGTGCCGGATCCGTAGCTGGAGACGGAGTGCGTGTCCTCGTCGGCGAAGACGGGCTCTGAAAGGAAGAGCAGGTCCTCGTCCGAGATGTAGGATGTTGCGCGTGGCTGGTCGTTGCAGTGCTCGCCCAGCGAAACGCGCCGTGGCCAGCTTGGGAATGCGCAGGACTCGTCGAGGTATGAGTTGTGATAGCCACTCCGGCGCGATGGGATCTCCATGGCCGACGTGGAGCTGTATGACCCGTAGGACATTTTGGGTGTGTTTTGTGTGAGTGAGGAGCGTGCTTTGACGCGAGATTTTGTGAGTAGGGCCGGTTCCGTTGACCAGCGAGGTGTCAAGGGCAGTGATGGCCTTGATATACCCCCTTGGGAAACCAGAGTTGGTTGCGGCGCGGTGGTGGTGTTGGCTGCGCGTGTAAGTGGGTGCAGCCGGTGTGCCTGTTTTTGGCGGCTTTGTTGATGTAAGTGAGCCGGGCTGGGGTGGCGCCTGTTGGTGTGGGCGTTTGGGTGTTGGGACGCTGTCACAACCGGTGAACAATGGTGTGCGTGGTATTTGCGGGTGGATGAGAAGACAAGTCGACGACGGCAGGCCGTGCAAAGGATGTTCGTGATGTTCTTGAATTGTTATATCCACCATCCGGAGACCGAGAGTCAAGACCGCGGAGGGAGCCCCAGGATGATATATGAATCATCCACATGCTGGCTGCGCGTGTCCGAGGGAAGGCCACACAGGCGGGCAGGGCAGGGCAGAAGATGACAAGACAGGGGCAGGGATGCGGCAGCCTTGGAGGGACAAAGTACACGAGGTACGTACACGGCCTGTGTACAAACATTCCCACGGGTCCGGCGGGTTTCGGGGGATGGGTTGGGATGGAATGGACGGATATGGGGGGAATGAATGTACCAAGTAGACCCCTTGTTTTCCGAGGTCTCAGAGGGTCTCATTCCCAGCCCGACAGTGCGGTGCGGTACGGCAGGGGTACATTTGTGCACATGTGCCATGACTCCCCCACGCTGCCGGGGCAGGTATCTACCTGCTGCTGTACCTGCCGTATTCTCCTCGCTGGGCCGCGCTGTGGCAGTAGCAAGGTGGCAGAGGCTGAGAAGGGGGGTCGGACGGCAGAAGCAAACAGCAGTCCAGGTCGCTATTTTGCGAGATTGTCACCCACCCATGCCTGCACTGCAGAAAGGCGGTCGGGAGGCGCAACGGTCTGTCAGGACTGTCATGTCTCTGCCTGCAGCGAGTCTGACCGCCTCTGGCCAGCCTGCCAGCGCCTGCCCGACCGAGACCACCACCAGAGATGGAGGGTGGTTGGACTTCCACACAGGTCGCAGGGGGTCTGCAGAGTCGAAAAAAGAACACCGCCCGGCAAGCTGCCGGTAAACCTTCTTCTGCTTCGCTCCCTCGCCCGTTCCCCCTTCTCCTTCCCTACTGTGCTTCGTGCCGCATGCCGCCAGGGCACACAGGCTTCCTCTTCCGGCGGCAATTCGTCCATGCCAGCCCTACCATTGGCCTGGAACCTCGCCAATCGCTCCCCGAACGTAGATCCCTCACACACTCGCTCCCGCAGAGGCCCTTCCCCGGCTGCCGGCTCTCACTTACCGTCGTCCCTTATTGCATCGCATCGCGTCCAGGCGTGCAGGCGTGCCAGGGGCGCGCCATCTCACCGCTCGAAACGTTTCCTTTTCTCCTTGGGGCATCCAGCTCCGCCGCCAGCAGGCCTGTTCCGGGGCATCAGATGCAAACAGCCGGGCTCGAGCAGACAAAGCTGAAACAAACACGCCCATCCGCCCGCTCGACTGGTCCCTCTCGACACATCACCACTCATCTCGTTTTTTCTTTGGTTGTGACTGTGATTGCATGGTGCTTTTGACTTTGCGGTTGGTCGTGTTGGTGTTTGCTTCTCCCCGGCGACGAAAAGGGGGAGGAGGGTATGATCTGCCGCCGTCTGTTGGCTGCGAACAACAAAATCCCATTCAGCTCGGGCCTAAATTAGGAAATAGGCTCGTGAAGGATTCCGAGTAAGAATAGGGCAGGACATGACAGGACACGACAGGACACGACAGGACGGGACAGGACGGGATAGGATGCGCAGGTCAAACGCCGACCCCAACTCCCAAGGCCCAAACAAAGCAGCAAGCCAACTGCAGCCCGTCTGGTTGGGTGCAGACCGAACGGCAGCGAGCAAATCGCAACTAGTTCGGCATCTCGAGTCCACACGTCTACAATCTAGACCTACTGCCTAGAGTGACACGAAACTTTGTCTCGAGGCTTGCGGTACTCGTCCTACTCGTCCACGTCCTGATGGCTCATGCTTGCCCTCCGCCCTAGGCATTCGTGACACGATGCCGTCGGTACCTTGCCTTTCATTGCCCTGGTTGGACATGCCCGGCGACACGCACACGAATGGGCAGTCAGGATGTCATCATCCCGTCGCCAACTTAGTCGTGTCCCTCCTAGGCTTCTCCGTCCAAGCGGCCTCGGCTGGGAGGCTGCACAGGATAGCCTCGGAAGGGCTGTTTTTTTCTTTCTTGTTTTCCCTCGCCCACTAGGCGGGCCCATGGCCACTTCAAATGTACTTGTCACTGTATCTGCTGTAAACTGCTGCGTACGCGGGCCTGTAAGAGAGTTGCCAGCCCGGCAGGTCGTATACCCTTGCCCAAAACGTGGGACAGATGCTGTGCTCGGTCAGGTACATTAGAGCTTAAGTTGATTGATTACGCCTGCCCGCAAAACCCTGCTCAGCCCGCCGACTTTCTCCACGGTTTCGCCGCGCCGTCATCGTTTTCTCCTCCTACCCCCTCCCTAAACTCCACCGCCCCCCCAGAGTCAAACCGGTTTCCTGGGGAAGAAAAGTGCGGAGGCGGATCAGTGATCACCCATATCGCGCGCTGTGCGACCCTTCGGATCAGCCATGGTGATGGTAGCAACTGACTCAGACTTCCCATGATAACTTCACCGACAATATGCGTGTGCGACGGAACTTGTGAAGAGGCGGGCATGGCAAGTTCTATGCTGTGCCATGCCATGCCATGCCATGCCATGCCATGCCAGTAATCAGATCGATCAAGAGCTCGTCTGCTTGGTAAAGGGGCCGTCATGTCATATCCCGCCCGTCAATCTCGACTCGTCCCGCCCGCCCGGCCGTCTGGCAATAGGTCGCGTCGCGTTCCATCGCATCACATCGCCGTCAGCTTTGTAATTTCGCATCTTATTCCTCAGCACATCAGCCTCCGTGCGACGCTTTGGGGGAGGCCATCCTCACTCTCACATAGACTCAACTCTGACATCAGCCGGGGTCAAGCTCAGAGCCTCCGGGCTCGACTCGGCCTGACAGATTGACAGGCGGTTGCACGACTCCAGACGCTCCGCAGGCTTCCGAAGGCCTAAGTGCTCATCATCGTGGCGGGGAAACTGAGTCGGGGCAAAGTCGAGATGAATCTTGTGTTCGGTTCGCATAGCATCGTCATACCGCACCTGGGCATATTGCTCTCCCCCGCGAACTCTGCAACATCTGTGCCCACCCGTCCCATTTTTGCGGCATTCCCAAGATTCGATTGCCAGCGGGCTGGGTGTACTTGATATGCCGAGACCCCAGAGGGTCCTTTGGTCGTATTTTCACAGACCACCTGGTACGAGCCTCCAAGCAGGCCAGGCAGGGTACTTGTGGGCGCCCTGCCCATCTCATGTAGACAAATTTACTCCGGCCCGGGGCGGCTCAGGCAGGGCTGGGCTGGGTAGGGCAGGCAGGCAGGAAGGCATTGAAGAGGCAGGCACAGGCGCACAGGGCGGTCAACCAACACACATTCTGGCCGCAGTCTAGGGGCAGTCGAGGCCCAACGATAAGCGAGCCAGGGAGGAGGGAGGCAAAGGGCCCCGTTGGCCTCGGCCGGCCGATTCTGGCCAAAACAGGCTGACTTGGCTTCCCTGCATGGCCGCCAACGATCTATTCATGCGCCTGAATAGGGCTGGACTTGTGTGCCCCAGCGAGGGGCATCTCAAACTTGTCGACTGCATTGTCCAGGCGACACCTGCCCAAAGGACACGACAAAGGAAAAAGGGCGGTGATGATGATGAGCTAGCTAGCTGGCTACGTGCACGCTGCGCTGGCAATCCAGACCTGTGTCTTTCCCCACGCGCCGTCGCCCGCACTTTAGTTCCCTGATGGATGATGGGATGAGTTGTCTTGCGGCGTGGATGGAGTATTTGTGGAAGTTTGGGCCTCCTGGCTGGGAGGCCTGGCGATGTTTCCCACGGCCACGGCCACACAGCACGGGTACCCGCGACGGGGCCATGTCTCGACTTGATCTGAGCAATTCCGGGTAGCGGCGGAGTATTCCCGGAGAAAGGGGACTTTGGATGACAGGTTTCTTGCCGTCTCCCCATGAATAATACTCCCGACGCTTGCCTCAGTTTCACTCGGCCGAGCGCATGGATGGCATTCGAGAACAGAGAGGGGAGGGGCGCCGCTTGAGTCGTCACGAATAAAACGCGGGAGGCTAGAAAACGCGAAGCTTGGGATGTCAGGGTTCTTCCGCTGTGGTATTTTGGCGGTAGACCCTCTGCACGGATCCGACCCGCCGCCGGCCATGGCCGGAGGGATCGACGTTGCCAATCGCCAACGCTCAAGCCAGGAGGTGACCACAGTCGCCAATCCCCCGCAGATCGAACCCGGATGAGTCCAGATGGACCCAGATGCTGACTTCGTCGGGCTGGGGTTGTTCTATGGGGTGAGACACCCGCGATCTACACAGTACATGCCGCCGACGAGGGCCTGGATTCACAGGCAGTGCGCTCTAGAACTTCGGCCCGCGAGGCAGTCTCATACAATCTTCGATCTTCTTTCTCTCGGTCGTAGATTTCCCGAGCCACAATACGCTGCTGGTAACAATCTGAGACCCCAGAGGCACCGAGTCCCGTCAAGGAAAAATACATATACGAATTTTGCATGGTCGGGATATTGGCCTCATTCGGAAAAGTACATCATTGCTGCAAGAAAGCAAACTCTTCAGCTTTGAACTGACTCCTGCCAACGTAGATCCCGCCCAGCAAGGACCCTTGGTGCAGCAAGCAATCACGACGGAACAATAACTGCAAAACAGGAGGCAGACCACCCGGCGACGTCATCAAAGTATACGGATCCGGAGGCGGGGGCAGGGGTTCACAAGCAGTTTGCCATGGCTCGCGGCAAACACAAGGCGTCGCTGAATGAATCAGTCATGAACCCGCCTCTGTTTCAATCCCTCTCCGCGGGTTGGGGGCTATGGGTGTGCTCTCCAATCCGTGGCCGGCAACGACTCAGGAATGGGGCGACCCATAGACGCCGACGAATCTCCACAAGCGAACTTACATACACTATGACGGCAGGCCATGGACGAGCACGCTGCTGGTGTCGACAGAATTGGAATTTACACCCGAGATCTTGAAAGCTTGAGCCTTTTCCTTTCTTTTTTCCCCCCTTGTCGAGTTTTCCCTTTTGACTGGCGTGTCGTGCTCGAGCCCAAGCTCGAGCCTCTTTTTTCGAATTTGCCTCTCTGATGTCAGTCCGAACCTTGTGGCACCGATCGGGTAAGGGCCTGCATCGTGAACATGCTTCTAGAAGGACGCCCGGAAACACCCCAAGGCTCGTGCGATGCTGCTGCTGCTGCTGCATGCCTTCGAGGCATGCAACGTTGTTTGACCGCCTGCAGGGACACGCGATGCCTTCAAAATCTCACTTCCGACCAGCCAGCATGAATCTGTTGGCTGGCAGGCACCCCCTTGGTGTACCGCTGAATTCCTCGGTCATGGTCCGGGAGAGACTTCACCTTCCCCTCGGTGACTTCGAGATTTTGCCCTCTGGAGTCTGCACATCCTTTTAATCCCGCTGTCAACTTCCACCTTGGGGTCTGTCTGAAGACACGCGTGGGGGTGGAGACCTCGACGGATACCATGGCAGATCCTCAGCCGATACACTGATAGATCCTACGGGATAATGGATACGGGTGCCCGCCCCCAAAAACGCCTCGGCGCCAACACCGGGAAATCTGGAAAACCACATCGCGTCAAATTTTCGTCCCGCCGCGCCATAGTGTTCTGTACACCCTTGGAAGCAACGGCTGCGGTGGGGATTCCGGACAAAATCCTCCCCCTCTCATCCCACCAAGAGATTGGATCTCGGGTAGTTGCTGATGCACGCGGATGGAGATCATGTACTGTTTCAACCGTCTTCCCATCCACATCGCCCTCTTGTTTCAGAGCGACGACGACCGGGTGACTGCGACATGTATGATAGGAGCTTTCCGCCCTATCCCGTTTCGTGGAGGCTGGCAAGCGCATATTTCACATGCCAGGAGCTACCCGTACTCGTGGGGCGGTGAGCAAGTGTGTACTTGTACAGTAGTAAGTAGCCCAGCTGCTACGTAGTACCGCACACGCCTGTTGTAGGTTGGTTGGCTCAGCAAGTAGGCACTGGGCCTTCGGCCATCCTCCGTGGACCGGAGCCTGGGATATCCGGCCGTGTAGTGTATGTCGTGGCCCCCACCCAACTCATCCCGCTCAATCCAGGCTGCCGGGCAGGTAGGTGGCTGACTCTGCCGTGGCGCGGGGCCTGCGTGGCTGAGGTTGTGTGGTCCACCTGACTGACCCCCACGGCCTACCCTCGAGGCCATCTCGAGGTCTTGCCTTGTGACTCAAGCGGCCTCTCTTAACGTTGGGCCTTGATAGCTGAGGTGCCGACCTAGATCAAGGCCACGGGAGACAAGTGTCTCAGTAAATTCAGGCTTTTGGCGAGCAAGGCTGCATCACATGCCGGATCGTTTCCCCTGCCCAAAGCCTAGGGGAAAGTATGTCGTCTACCAGAGACCAATATGTTGGCAAATAATGCAATCCACGTATCGAGATTCTGGGAATCCGATCAGACCGATCCAAGACCACGTCTACGTGACTCAACAATTCGGTGTTAGGCACACTCCGCCAATGCAAAGTTGCTTGGGCTATGCAGTGTGTGGTGGTGATTCGTGGAAATATCACTTGGCCCGGAGTCTGCCTCTGGGAGGCGCTGGTTTAGGAAGACGCGTCACTTTCGAATGCAGGACTTGTACGCTCCTCGAGCCTGAATCATAGGTGTCTGTCTCTGCCGCGGAAAAATCATCCGGTGCAAGCCAGCCATGTCCAGCCGACTTGCAGGGCAGCCAGTTGATGTGCTGGTACGGCAACTGGTTGTTTACTTTTGATTCGAGGCGTTTCTGGCAAGTTGGCGTGGTCAGTCTTGAAGTCAAGGCAAGAAGGCCTGAAGCCTCGCATGCAGAAAGCCAAGAGAGACTCTCACAAGTTCATGACCGACATGAGCGCAAAGCTGGTGGACGACGACGTCATCTCCTCCTGAGGAGGCCTGGGAGCGGTGGTGGAATGGGGTGGCCGGGAGTTCACACAGAGTTAGCCTTGTCAGTATTGCGCTCGCGGAGGACTGCTGCCGAGCCCACAAGAAAAAGGAATCGTGATGCTTCATTCTGGGACTTATACTCTCCCAGGCGCCTCGCGCGATGGGATTTCCAGTTTCTGATGTTGGTGAGGGCGACTTTCAATCATGGCCATGCCACAGGGACTGCGTCGGACAGCACACGCTGCACCGACCATGCAAGTGTAAGGTGACGGTGGGGCAGGGCCTACTGCGCTCACATGTGTGAAAGAGTGACTACCCTCCGTGGACTCGGAGTGAAGTGTGATATATGTGGAGCTGCCGCACGAAGGGCCTGAGTCTGAGCGACCAGGCTTGTTTGTGAGGTCTAAGGAGTCACCTCGTCCTGGGAAAGGGGGTGATGGACATCGAAACCTTCGACGTCTGAGGCTCCACCCCCGCCAGGGTATCAAATGCCACAACTTTCACTCGCTGAAGAGAGCGTATCCCTTGGGAAGCGCATGACCGAGGATGGCTTCATACCTCAATACGTCAGCAAGAAATGGTATATAGGTGAGCACCAGGTTGGCCCTCATCAGATGCCAATTGGTAACCACCCTTGGACTACGAGTGGGAAGAGGGATAGTCGAAGCGCCGTATCCTCCTAAACCAGTCTATCCCTCCCATGTTGACAGATTGCCAGTTGGCGGAACAATCATGTTCTCGGCACTGTTATGGAGGCAGTTGTGGTCCACTGAGGGCATTTTGAATGGGCAGGCTGTAGGCTGGCAACCGGGTTGTGATTTTCGTCTCTGGCAGAACTTCTCATGTTGCCGTCTCTCTGACATCCGCCAGTGGCGGAGGCTGTCTCGTGATCTCGCAAGCCTGGTGTCGTTGGAATGGCTTCTTGTGACCATCTGCAATTGCTAGATGTCATACTTGCATACTTGATCCTCAAGGAGACTTGGTGCGCGCACATATGTTGTGATGGTGTCCACGCCGTGAAACAGGGACCTCAACGGCAGTTGTGCCTGTGCTAATTCCGCAGTTTTACTATGTCTCCCAGTGATGAGAGCCACGACCATACCTATAGATGATTCGAAATGAACAAATGAAGTCTTGAAAAGCACAGGCTCCTCCCGACTACGCCGCCGGTCACGTAAACTCTGGCAGTCGAACCGATCCAAAGCGTTTTGGTTTATATGGCAGACCAGAAACCGTGACCCAAACTCCGTACTCCGTGCAGATGATCTCGTCGAACCATGAATTCTCCTTCTCGCCCCACACCGGAGGCAGCGCCTCACACTATCTAGCTCCTCAGGGCCTCCAGCCTGTTCCTCATCTGGTCCATGGTAGCCTCCATGTCCTCCTCGTCGTCCTCCTCGACCGCCGTCGCGGGCTGGGCGGGTTCCTCGATCTTCTGCGGCGGTGCGCTGGGGAGCTGGCCCGTCTTCTCCATCTTCCCCTTGAGGATCTCGCCCAGTACCTTGTCGACCTCGCCCTCGGCCTCCTCATCCTCGCCCAGCAGGGCGTCGTCCTCGGGCAGGGTCTCCTCGACCATCTCCTCGATCACGCCGGCCTTCATCAGCTCGACGCTCAGATCCCGCATGGTCCCCGCCAGCTCGGGCAGCTTTATGAGGGTGTTTACGTCCTTCATGATTCCGACCGACGCCCGGATGGAGCCCTCGATCTTGCGCACGGCAAAGGCTTCGTTGACCTGCATCTGCACCGAGTTGAGCTGGGCCTTGGAGGTGACCAGGCGGGCGGACGACTTGCGGGCACGGATGAGCTCGCGCGCAAAGTCGCGCGCGTCCTTCTCGGCCTGTTTCCTGCGCGAGGGGTCCTTCTGGGCGCGCTTGTCGGCCTGCACGATGAGGTTCTTGGCCTTGGTCTCGAGCTGCTTGGCTTGGGTGATGTCGCGGTCGAGCTTGCGCATGTTCTG
Source organism: Diaporthe capsici (assembly GCA_013364905.1). Lineage (NCBI taxonomy): Eukaryota > Fungi > Ascomycota > Sordariomycetes > Diaporthales > Diaporthaceae > Diaporthe > Diaporthe capsici. The sequence continues at coordinate 271,276 of WNXA01000006.1, read as the reverse complement.
GCGGAGGAGCATGTTACATTTTCGTACCTGAGATAGCGGCCCAGGTCAGCAAACACGATGTGGGAAGGAAGGCGAGGCAGCAGGGGCTCGACATGTTGCGGCTGCGGCCTTGGCCTTGGTTGGGCTGACGGGGCTGGACTGACTTGTGCCGAGGGATCTGGCTTAGCGAAGAGGCCTCGTAACGTCTCCATGTCTGGAGACGGGTCTGGATCAGGATCTGGAGCTGCCCTGAAGAGCGCAGGGGCGTGTTGCGGCAGCGATGGTCTGGGAATGGCGATTGTCACGTTTGGGATAACGGTGCAGCCGCGCGTAGACTAGATGGGGGTTGACGCAGGAGAGTTGACGTAGTGCTGGTGGGTCAATTGGCCGGCATGGCAATTACGTGAGCAACAGGGCTATGGTGCGCGACAGGTCGTCGCCCAGTGTGTCGGACGGTTTGGGTTGCGGCTCTGTTAGCGCCCGTCTCCTGGCAGGGCTGGCAGGCTAGGACAAACTTGTCATGTCTATCTTCACCAAACCTTGGAAGGCTAGATATATCTATATGATGATGATGATAATAATTTATATCCCGCAGACATTTTGAAGTTCTAAATGCTATACTGTGTAGTCCAAAGTTTATAAATTTAATAAAACAATAGGAACACATCATGGTTATAACTTGAATTTAGGTGTGTAATAACCAACCTTGAGTCCTGTGTGTTGTAATGCCTATGATACGGTCTGCGTTGCCGCTTTGTGTAGAAAAAAAAATGCTCCTGCCACTCAGTTGCCATGCTACTCCTGCAGCACCTCACCAAAATCCTGCTTTTTCCTGCAGGTCATACAGCTTCCAATGTGTTTCTCCGCAATTTTTTCAGCAATGCGTGTAAATTGTGTAGCCCCGTGGGCTGGCTGGTGTAGCTATAGCACTGAAAGGCAGGTGAGGCAGACTGGACGGCACGCTCCAAAGTAAGCACTAGACATTTCAAGTTCCTGCAGAGTGGGGTGAATATCTCGCTCCTTTTCACCTGGACACTTTGCCTCCACACTCTGCGTTTGGAGAATCGCTCGACCTTTATTCACTCCGTCCTGTTCTCTTGCCCACATGGATCCTTTGTCGGCGTTTGGTCTTGCTGCCTCTGTGGTGCAGTTCGTCACCTTTACTGGACAATTACTGAGGAAGAGTTTTGAAATACACGACTCTGTTTCTGGCCTGCCACATGCCCTCGACATCCAGGAGGTCTACCAGGAACTTACTACACTCAGCTCGTCGCTACAGAATTTCAGCGACGTGGATCATGGTGTCAGCAAAATCAACCGAGAAATACGAAAAGACATTGACAGTGTTAGGATGCTAGCCAGCACCTGCAGATCCGACTGTGGGACGTTGTTGGATGTCGTAGGCAAGCTTAGGGTCAAAGATGGACGGGGTCGCCGGATCAAGAGCCTCAAGGCTGCATTCACAGCTCTTCGAAAGGATGGCGAGATCAAGCATCTGGAGAAGAGACTGGCCGAGACAGAGAGGCAGATCACACTCTGCCTCTGCCATATATCCAGGTAACCAAATTCTAAAAATGTCAGACTCTTTCGTATCCAAACATCCCACTGACCGCTTTGGCAAGCTATTCCCATATTCGTCACACGCAGGCTTTGGAAAATCTACAGCAGAATGCTGCTGTTCTCGCTCTTGACCAAAATGCCAGGTTCAATTCGCTTGCGTCTTCCTTGGAACACATCAAATCCATCATCACCACACAATTCCAACCGCATTCAACTAGGAGCCCAGAGCTTCCTCCATTGAGGGACATTGAAGACGTCCGAGACCTCATGACTAAGCTAGCACTTTCAGAACGGGATATGACCAGGGAACAAGAAATATTAAGGAGTCTGTCCTACGAACACCATTTGGACAGGTACCAGTCTATCACCCTGGCACACGCGAAGACATTCTCTTGGGTATTTCATCCAGCGAACACGTCAAGCGAGGGTAAGCGGCTAGTTCAGTGGTTGCGAAAAGGCCAGGATGTTTTCTGGATCACTGGTAAGCCTGGATCTGGAAGGTCAACTATGATGAAGTTCCTTTGCGACGATCCTCAGACAATCACGGCCTTGCAAGAATGGGCCTACGACAAAAAGTTGGCAATCGTCAGCCACTATTTCTGGTTGTCCGGATCATCGATGCAGAAGTCACAAGAGGGACTTTTCCGTTCCTTGTTGCATGGTATCTTTCAACGATGCCCAGAAGTCATCCAGAAAGTCTGCCCTGCGAGATGGGCAGCTGTCGGTCGGGACACTGACATTGAGAGCCAAGAGCGTCACTGGACCCTGGACGAACTCTTGACTGCCATCTCGTCTATCTCTAGCCTCTCAAAGCTTGCGACAAGATTCTGTATCTTTGTCGACGGCCTTGACGAGTACGCCGGCGATCATGTGGAGATGTGCAACACCATACAGGAGCTGGGCACAAGATCTCGAGACATAAAGCTCTGTGTGTCCAGTAGACCGTGGAACGACTTTGAAAACGCATTTGGTGGAGGCCAAGAACTTCTCCAGATGCATCAGCTCACAAGGGATGATATCTACGAATATGCACATGCGAGGCTTTCTGAGCACTGGGCTTGGACAAGTATTGCAGCCAACACCTGCCTCGCCGATTCCTTGATCAACCTGATTCTGCAACATGCAGAAGGGGTTTTCATCTGGGTCGTTCTTGTTACCAAGGAGATTCGAGAAAGCATGAGCAATTATGATAGCCTAGAGGACCTTTTTCGAAGGGTTGAAGGCTTCCCCTCGGATCTAGGCGAATTCTTCCAGCACATACTTGAATCAGTTGACCCCTTCTACCACGCGAAAATGTCAACAGCACTTCAACTCACTCTAACAGCCACGCAACCTCTACAACTACCCATCTACGATTTTCACGAGCGATTACTCATAGATCCAAAATACGCTTTGACCTTACCAATACTTCAACCGAGCGAGGAGGTTGCCGAAGAGCGCTGCAAGATAATTGAAAAACGTCTAAGAGGGTGGTGCAAGGGCCTTCTTGAAGTGCAAAAGCACAATGGGCTAGATGTGCATTTTCTGCATCGCACGGTCCGTGACTTCCTGCAAACTCCAACCATGGCGGCATACCTGAAGGCGAAGGCACCTGTCGACTTTTCTGCCAACATGGCTATCATGAAAGCCTACACAGCTTGGATAAAATCGCGCACATTCTACGACAAGCCAGAAATTGTGCAGTATGTCAATGTTTATGAACAGAGCGAGTACGAGGCTCCTTTCACCTGGATGGTCACGCGTTTCTTGTCAGCTGCCTCTGGAATTGAGGACATGCAGGAACATATCTCCTCCCAAATACAGATCGAGGCGTTTAAGCACATCGACGAATTTGAAAATTCTGTGATCGAACTCGAGGAAGAAGGTCAGATGACATTCGAGCCATGCGAAGACGAGCATGCCGAGGACAACGAGTATGCAGCTGGTATGTTCCATGCACAGCTTCTTGTGCATAAAATGGCACTGTATTTGAATTACAAAATCACGAATCAGCCGGGCTATCTCACACTCTATGAGATAATCCGTTACATTGAGGCCTGTACGGAAACTCGGTGCCTAGAGTCGTGTGATGATGGGCTTCGCAATGTCATAGAATGTGTTCTGAAGGCCGGGGAAGATCCAAACAAAAAAGCAGATCCGGACAATCCGTCTTCGAGCCCTTTTGCGAAACTCATGCTCTGCGTGAAGGAGCACATCGGAGGGATTTGTTGGGGACAGCAAATTATTCGGATGCGTCTGATGTCGCTTTTCCTGGAGTTTGGTGCCGACCCGAAGGTAACCCTCAATGCCAAAGGATGGAACCCATGCCGTCTCATGATTGCAATACCACTCAAAGCACAGAGAAGTGCATACGATGGAGACACGTACCTCCTAGAACTGGACTCCCTACTTGACCATGGGGCAGACTCGGAAGTGAAGATGCAACGGCAAGACAGAGAAATCCCTGATACACCCATCTCAGCCCGCGAGTGGTTCTTCGAGGAACTCCAACAGCCTTTTGACCAGAATCTCAACAACGAAGTTATTGTTCAAGTTGCTTTGAGACTTTTGCGGAGGGTTGAAAATGAGGCGGAGGCAGAAGCCGCTCGGCAGGTTCTCGAAAGTGCCTGGCCACAAGACACTTATGAGCATATCAAGAGTGCCGTGGCCAGAAGCAAGAGGAAGAGAGATCAAGAGCGACAGCCGCTTGACAGGAGGTCGAAGAGGTGCACCAGGAGATAAAGAACGCCATTTCCCATAAATACTGAGCTGAGGGCACACCGAGAGTTGTCCGCAGTGCTGACCCTGCCAGCCGAAAAAGTCGGCGCGCGGCAGTTCCTACTGTATTGCTGTAGGAATAGCGCGCGCACAGAGATTCAATAGAAATGTGGATGATCGCTCAGCGAAAGTCGGGCTCCTCGTTGGTTGAATGTGCCGCCGCCACTTGGTGGGTTTGAGAATCTTCCTTCTGTCCGAGATCTGTAAGACGTGTGTGGGTGTTGGAGTGGTGTGGATTTCTGAACAACACCACCTTTGGTTGCCATCCTCACCGATTTCCTTGGGAATAACGGTAGTCGTATGAAGCTGACCCGGCTACGCGACGGAGCGCGAGCCAGTCGACCGAGGCTCTGATTATGGCGACTGAGGGAGCTATGGAGAATTGTTTTGTCTTGTGCCCCAACGACTAGGTCTCGGGTACATAAGCCCCAACTGCATGGTCATCGTATTCTCGCGTTGACAGTAGCCCTCAAAGTGTCATTGGCGGAGCCGCTGAAGCCGGTGTTCATAGGTAATCCTTCACCAGCCGCTGCTCGAGTTTGGCACACGGAGGCTCAAATATGTCGATCCAGGGCATTCGGCGGACATTTGACATGATTTCATGCCATGAGGCCGACCTCTGCTCTTTCATGTCGCTAGCTATCATCCTCATCGAGCTTGCGTGGTCTTGGTCACTGGGTTCACTGATGCTGCAGAGAACGAGGAGCCAAAGGCGGACGGTTTGTAGATCGGGACTGCTGTTCCAGACATGTACCGTATCGAAATTTCTCGATAGCATCTTGAGCAACGTTGAGATACGTGCTTTAGCAGTCCCGGGATAAGAGCAACACCTTCGCTTCACCCGTATGATCCAAATAATGGCCCCAAGCCGAAGCGCCTCCGAAAGAACGTCACAACGCGTCGTCGGCTCCGATGATCTTGTTGATTGCTGATCGAGCAAGTGGTGAGTGACCGGATTCATCAGCAAACCCATTTGCTCTTCATCATCCCAGATGGCATCACCCTTGGTCGCCAGCTCGACCCGGAGCAGTGTAGCGAGCGCATTAAGGTCACCTATACAGGACATCATGCTCGTGAATCGCGCATCTTGCGTGTTCTCATCATTGATGACGCTGATAAGTGGATCTGGCAGCATCTCTAAGCCCGGGCGATAGAAAACGCTGGCGCTGGTCATGTTTTTGGACAGCGGAAACAGTGGCTTTGTGTCGTGCAGCAATGCGGCCGTAATGTCCACCCTGAGTGACGTTTTAGTATTTATACAAAAGGGTCCATTCAACAAACACAACATTCGTGTTACTGAGCCATACCATGAAATCATGAGCATCAGGTCCTGGTTGGCCTGCAAGGTAGAAATGCCACCTCTTGCCGCAATCACTATCCACATGCCCTTGACATGGATCATCGCTTGGTCGAAATCCAGGCTGGTAAACTGACTCAACTTCAGCCGCATGCTCAAGAAACTGCTCGCCATAATTGGAGGCTTACATTGTAGCATACCAGTGCCAACACCGCGTTGATGACACTCTCAGACGTCGCGCTGCTCGCATTGGAGCTGGCAAGCCTGGACTCGACGCACTGAATAGTTTCGAGAGAGCGCTCCAATGCCAGGGACCGGAGCTCTCTGGCTGATCTTCGGTATAACGGGATAAGGACATCAGGTGAGGTGAAAATCTGTTGGTAGTGCTGAAGGAAGGCGGATTTTCTGAAGGCGAAGGGGAACCAGAAGGTGTTCGTCGAGCAAGCTGTGTCCTAAGATTTAGCAAGGGGTGAATAATCGAGCCGACAAAAGACTTGGGTAACTTCACTGGAGCCCATTGCATTCTTTCCCGCGACCATGATCAGAGTAAATCCATACGCCGAGAAGGAATCCTCTCCCCATTCCCTCTCAAAGGTAGATAGTGTATATAAAATAGGCGACATGGCGTATGGTGCAGTGTATGTTGCAGCAGCGTCTGGTGCAACCAGATCCTTCGTAGGGGCTTCTGATTGGTCATCATCTCGACTCATCGAATCTTCACCTGTGCCAGTGCTCGGATCCGTCTTTGAAAATTCTGCCAGGGGCCATACTAAGGTGACGAATTGGCGGTCCTTCGATGGCTTTCTTCGGGACTTGCCAATGTCGACCATGAGATGGCGACGGATCCTGGAGTCGAGCGACTTGCTGCGGGTGCGACGTGAAGCAGGATTGCCATCACTAGCAGGCAAGAAGAGGAGGCGTCTCTTCTTTGGGCGTTCCTCCATCATCAGCTGTTGTCAAATACGACTGAACGAGAGATAGAGAACAAGATCAATTTCGAGTCAAGGGCGTTCTGAATGCGCCGGAAGTCCGTTGCTAGCAAAGGACATGTGAGAAATTAGCTCCGAAAACGATTTATAATGCCATTCTCGATGAAACCAAATGTGCTAGAGTAGATTCCTTGGCAAAGGTTTCCCTTCCCCACTTACTACCCATAACCAACTAGATTATTTACTCAGGTTATAGACTTTATACTTGGTAAATTATTCTGATGATTAGTTGATTTTAGGTGATAGTAAGGCAACCTCTGTCAAGGGACTCCCTCTGGCACACTTGTTTTCAACCGACAGCAGCTATTCAGCCAACAGGAATCGGTGAGCTTGCCCCCAGCCGGACATCTTAGATATGTGATTTCAAATCAACAGCACGGGCAGATGATTGATAATCATACCAACATGATCCGACCGTGACTCGTCAGTAGCCACCATCGCGGCACTACTGTCTCTCGATCCTTGCCATTTTTGATATACCATTGACCCTTTTCGGCGACTGGACGAACGACAGCCACACACGTTCCGTGTAGGGAACCAACCAGGTGCAAACAGAGTCCGATATGCCTAGGCTGCTTTGGTGGCACCGTGATCCTGTTGAAGCAACGTCAAACCCGAGAGACTTGCGATCGCTTCGCTGTCTCGGCGCAGGGCAAGGTGGATCGTGACCTACGTATGGTCGCACGGTCACTCAGCTTGAGAGCTCGACAGGATCATGGGGGAAGGGAGTGCGTATAAATATGAAGCAAGAACCGCCCGTGAATGAGAAGGGTCAAGACATGAAAACCAGATTCATCACGACTTGCGACCTCATTATTGGCCTTTTTCTACATAGCCTAGTCGCTACACAGTTTTGGTTTTATCCACTTCATTGCGCCAACGGCCTACTCACCTTCGCCCACCATGAGCACAGAGGAGATGATTACTCTCTACTGTGAAGGCACTCCCAACCCACTCAAGATATCCATCGCGCTAGAGGAACTGGGCTTGAAGTACAACGTATGAATCCCATGTACAATCGCTCCAGATACCGGGTGAAACAAGACAGATAGAGATCTTGGAAACCCTGACGCGGTCCGTTTCTAGGTACGCGCAATCAAGCTCTTTGAACACGAGCAGAAAGAGCAATTTTATCTCAACATTAATCCGAATGGAAAAGTTCCGGCCATCGTCGACACGGACGAGAGTGGCCACGACCTCAAGATCTGGGAAAGTGGCGCCATCTTGCAGTATCTCGTGGACCGGTACGACAAGGACCACAAGATCTCGTATCCTCACGGCAGCAAAGAGTACTGGCAGATGACAAGCTGGGTAAATTTCACTATTTTCCTGTCCTTAAATGTTGAAGTGAGGGCAATTTCTTACCGGGGACATTCACAAGCTCTTTTGGCAGGTGAGCGGCCTCGGTCCCATGCAAGGCCAGGCAAACCACTTTAAGAGTAAGTTTCTGGGTATGCTATGATTGCATCGCTGGCCCGTGGCGATGGAAAGGAAAGGCGTCACTGACTTGAGATAAACACAGTGTCTGCTTTCGGCGACTATCCATACGCCTTAAACCGCTACGTCAACGAAACGCGCCGTCTCTACCGTACTATGGACAAGGCCCTTGCCGACAATCCATCCGGATACCTCGTTGGTGATCATCTTAGCATCGCCGACATTGCTATTTGGCCGTGGACCACCGCGTACAGTAAATATGAGAAACATTCCACTCAATGATGTCTATACGCGAGACACTAATTGATAACGCGTTCTAGAGTACAGTGGCCTATCCCAGATCGACGAGTTCCCTCATGTCAGGGACTGGATGTACAGGCTCCTCGTGCGTCCTGGGTTTGAGAAGGGCCGCCACGTGCCGAGTCCTCATATCTACCTCCAGCTCAACGAGCTACCGGACGAGGAACTGAAGAAGCTGGGGAGGGAGAGATCGCGTTGGATTCAGGAGGCTATGAAGCGCGATGCTGAATGACCACGTGGCCGTCTGCTGTACGGCTCAGCCTTGACCGGAAGCCTGGCATAGCCCCCTACCATTCAGAATTCCTTACAACGCGTGCGCTTCCTAGTATCAGTCGTGGTGTTTCCAGCACAGAAGCTCAATCCAATCCAGGTTGTCCATCATGTTCAGGCGCGGCGGACTTTCCTGGAGATGAAATATTCCCGTACATCGTGTTGGACAATGATCTTGGTGATAATAGCTGATTGTGCAGATTTGAGACACGCAGGCTCACTTGATTGAAGAGTAAACAAACGTGTCCTTATCCGCGATTGCCAGCACGACGTTTATCGCGGCCGAGCTGTGTTAACGGCTTTCGTTGTCTGCGCCACGCACCAGTGCGCCGCTCTACCAGGACCTTGTCAGGATGGTCGTTTGAGGGGAGGAGGCCTGCCTGGGTCCAGTCCCTTTTAATAAGCTATAAATTAGGTGTAAAGGTGTTGGGTGTATAAGTATTGGGTGTATAGGTGTTGGGTGTGGGTGTGTGAATTAGGCCTGGATGAGATGCAGTTTAATTCTGTTTTCATTTATAGAAGGACATAGAACCACCATGGACCTCTCTCTACCTATCACACTTAAGTATCTCTTGAAATGTGGAATGCATCAGCAGCAGCCAGATGGCAATACACCTGGGCATGTATGAAAGCATCAAACGTAGGAAAGTAGGGTAGATTGAAACTTGCTTCCTGAAGCTTTGTGTCTCGTCAACACCATCGTTCTCAGTTTGACAGCATACCTACAGCAACAAGAAAATGCTTACAGGTGTTGGTGATTCATGGGCTCCCACTATGTGGCTCCTGGACGAGTCGGAGTGGTATGTGATCCAGCCTTACGCACCTACCAAGGCACAGAGTCTGAGATCTTTCATAGCCTGTGGCCTACCAGCCCTGTGGGACAGCCCTATGTATAAAAAAATCGGGAGACGATGATTCAATCTGCGACGGGGCGGCAGCCGGATGCCTATGACCTGCGTAGCGGTGTGGGGTTTAGAGGGCGCTGGGGTCAGGGTCCTGCCGCGCGAGAATGTGTAGCTCCAGGGGGCCGGATCTCCGTGGTTCTGAGAAATTCCATGAGCTTGAGCTGATTGTGTCACTGGGTGTGCGCACCCCAGCCTCACACCCAAGCTGCCTTTCCTTGTTCCTCAAAGCTCCTAGTTCTGAAAGCAAACATTTTCTCGACATCACCACATTTTGGCTCTGAAATATCTTCAGGCAGTCAATCCAGCCCAACAATCCTGCACTCTTCCATTTACTTGCATCTCTATCAACAGCCCGTTTGCCCAATTCGATCTGTTTGGATCTGGGCCATACCCCGCGTTTGCCTCATCAGAGCTCCCCTCCCCCCATCAGCCTAACGACATCAGTCCCCACCCACCCGTCAAAATCCTGGACAAACTGAACGACAAGCCAGACGACAAACGCCGGGCCACTCCTGCAGCTCCCGCAAAACTTCCCCCAAGTTACTCTTCCTGATACCTAATCCCACATACTCACTTTGCGACACTCGCTGTAATTACACAACAAAATTCACAATGGCCACCACCGCAACTCCCGAGGGTAAGTCCAGCCCTCGTCCATCTCGTCTGCCACCAGCTGCCGTAGCACTTCCAGCCCCCTTGCTCCGCCGCCTCGTGGCCAGGCAGCACTCCCACTCTGCGCAACAACCTGCGTCGCCGCCTGCTCTGTTGCATGACCCGCCCGGATCTTGCCTTGCTGACACGCGCTCGCGCCCAATCTTGCAGTTCTCTGGGCACAACGCTCTTCCAGCACCGATGCCGAGAAGAACTTCGTCTACCTGACCATCACCGTCCCCGACGTGCCCAAGGAGAGCTTCAAGCTCGACCTCAAGCCCTCCGGTCTGACCTTCACCGGCCACTCCGATACCCTCAAGAAGACCTACCACCTGGAGCTCGAGTTTTACGCCGAGATCGACGAGAAGGCCACCAAGGTCAACCACACGGGCAAGAATGTCGAGCTGAAGCTGCAGAAGAAGGAGCTCAACGAGGCCTACTGGCCCCGCCTGCTCAAGGAGGCCAAGAAGGTCCACTTCCTCCGAACCGACTTCGACAAGTGGGTCGACGAGGACGAGCAGAATGAGGCCGCCGAGGAGGATATGTCGCAGTTCGGCGGTGGCATGGGTAAGCAAACCCCGGTGTTGGCACCGACCCCTCCGTTTGTTTGATGTCCGTACGGCTAACACCTCATCTCACTCACAGGAGGCATGCCTGGCATGGGTGGTAAGTCAAAGATGTGCACCCGTATACCTGATCGATTTGATCCGCTCACCACTTCGCCGTCGTCATACGCGATTGACTCATTGCATTAAAGAACATAAAGCTGACTAAATCTCTAGGCGCTGGCGGCGACTTTGGCGGCATCGACTTCTCCAAGCTCGGCGGCGGTGCCGGACTGGGCGGCGAGGACGAGGAGGAAGAGGAAGACGACGAGGACGACGACGACATGCCCGCTCTGGAGGGCGAGGAGGGCGACAAGGCCGAGGCGAAGACCGAGGCAAAGCCCGCTGAGGCGTCCAAGCCCGCTGCCTGATTCGTCACTCAAGCAAGCACCATCAATCCGGCATCGGCTGCCAGCCATGACGGGGCGTCGTGAGGAGGTAATGGGTTCTCGCATATGAAGAGTACGCACGGGATGTCTGCGGAATTATTTCGAGTCGGGACTGCCGGAGTTGGTCAGAGAGGAATATGGCGGTTGTCAAAAACTCCTGCAAAACTTGGCGGGTTGAAACTTCCATCACCCGGTACGACACAATACAGATGAAGATGAGCCTTACGAATCCCAGATGATGATGGCCAGACTGGTTTGGCCTCGTGTTCCTCCCCGTTCCTCTCCGTCTCGTGCCTTCTCCCTTTTGATTCCCGGTGCATCAATTCACTGGCGTTGCTGTGTCATATGCGCCCATCGCTTGCAACGGCCATTCTGAGCCAGCTATGCCTTTCCAAGCCCGAGACCTTGTCGGGTCTATTGCCTTGGAAAACATTACTGTCTCAAGGCCCTCCGAGAGCTTCTCTTGCACCTCAATTCCCTAAGCGAGAAGTAAGATTGATAGTCGCAAACACGCAGCGCATTTTTGAATGGTTACAACACTAACCAAATTGATCTCTGGTGTGTTCGTCGGTTATCGATCGCACTATTTGTCCTAATTTAAAAATAGCCTGCCTTTTTGAGATGGTGTACGACTGACGTTGGGTTCTTACGACGTAAGCGTCGGAGTTGGTGTGGGCAGTCAGTGAGCCTGACAAGAGGCAGAAAAAGAGGCACAGTCACGGTTGCCTGCCTATCTTGGGCGCCTCATGGACTGTTGGTGCCATTAGGGCCAACAAGGAAGGAAGGATAGGATTTTCTTGTCACTGGTCAAGACCATCGCCAATTCTGTTTTCGGAAAAGAAAAGGTCACAAGCACCTCCACGTATTACAATGATAAATGGCTCCCTTCATGCCCATCTCTACCTTCTTCATACGCGGCACTCTGCACCTCTCACCCAGCCCTTTGAGCTAATGATAGTAGCAACAGCAACAACGAAGTTACGACTTACTTCAAACGGAGAAACTCTGTCACCCCATGTTCGCCGCGTGGAGCAACAAATTTGCGACGAAGAATCTTGTCAGTCACCTTGGGAGCAAGAGGTACACCGGCTATAACCGCGCTTCTTTTTGCACTGGCCAAGGTAAGCAGAACAAAACTCGCTTCAGGCGTTTGACTAGATTGCTGGCCGCCACAACATTCTTATGGGTGGAGTGCTGTATTTGGAATCTTGGTTTCAGGGAGATGCTGTTTTCTTCTCTTTTTCATGGTGTACATTACCACTTGTCACTCGGAAACTCCACATGTGCTTCGTTTCATTGTAGGCGGTCTGAGGCAGCAGCAGTATTGGGCGCGAGTTTGACCACGCACTGCTGAGATTGTCGGTGATGTACATAACGCCAGGCCGGGTGCACACCACCCCTCCCAAGGCGAGATTTGTTTTTGCTCGACCACCAACTCATTCCCTTATGGCCCACCAGAGCCGGCGCACTTGGCAAGGGGCCGGTCTATGAATTCAAGAGGGGTCCCTCGCTACTCAGCAGCAAGAGACTTATTACTGCCTCACTCGCACGACCTGTACGAATCCATAATAACGCATGCGAGATAGGCAAGACCGGTAACAAAGTCATGAGCAGCGGCGGCGAGTGTCTCTCTGCCTGGCCTAGGGCAGAGCGGTGGTGCGATCCGATCACGCCTGGCAGCAGCAACGAGGCAGCATTACAGCCAGAGAGCATCACCGCCAAGCATGCCAACAATGGCGGAGCAATGGGAGCAAGGGTACGAAGAGGCTACAGCGCAGCCGAGGCAGCCCAGGACGCCCGCAACGGCGCCTGGCTCACTGCCTGGCCCGCCGGCGAATATTGGGATGTGTCATCTGTGTCCGTGTCTACGCTGTGAACAACAAGACGACAGGGAACGGGTGGGCAGGGCCTGGCATTGACACCAAGGAAGAAGGGCGACTTTCAATGCCCGGCGGCACGTTGCGTGGACAAACCCTTGGAGGCAGGGTGGCAACGGTGATATCAGCGGCGCGGATTGATGGGTGATGGCGCCCGTCACATCTTATCAACCCCACGTCCATTTGTAGTCGATAGAACAGCGCGCGTGGGGGGCCCTGGGAATAAACGCGAGACCGCAAGGATCGCAAAGGCACATAGAATATTGACGTAAGACAGGTTGCGCAGTACCGTGAAGAATGACCAGTGTCGCGTTATTAACAGACTCTATGAAGGCGACAAAAGTTGTCGGTGATTGTCGATAATCGCAAAGAAGCCAACCAGTCGCGGCTTAAGTATCGAAACGTCCTGGCACGGTGAAAGAGTCCAATCTGGTCGCCGTTGTGATGCCCAACTCCATCCGGTCCGTATCGACGATCCTTTAGCTATGAAAAGCCCAAGAACAATCCGTGCCCTCAAAGTCGCAAGAGGAGCAAAATTCCATTCTCGATCATGTCCGCTGAGGCCGCCCCACCAATAAGGTCTTTTCCGGTCGGCATGGAATTACCAAAGTCCTCCTGTTGGTATTGCGGCCAAGTCACGGCCACGCGCTCGTCCGTCCCTCCGTTCGTCTGCTTGTTTACAGAACCTCGTCCTCCATGGCAGCATCGCCGCCGTTGGTGGCAGCCGTGCCAGCGGCATCGCCGCCGCTCTTGGCACCGTCGAAGTAGTCCGCCATCTCGGCATCCAGCTCATCAGCCGTCTTCTTGGTGGGTCGGGCGCTCTTCGCGCGACCACCGCGACCGCGCTTGCCGGCGGCACCACCTCTGCCACCAGCAGCAGGCTTCGCACCCTTTCCGGACGCCTTGTCCGCAGCGGCAGACTTAGGCGTGGCCTTGGGCTGGCTCACACGCTGGCTCAGGGTGGGAGGCGTAGGAACCAATTCACCGGTAACGACGACCTCGACCTGGATGCTACATTAGCTGGAGTGTATGAAACATTGCACCAGACCTTTGACTCACCCGGATGGGACGGTTGTCGATGAGGAGACCGTTCAGCTTCTGGTAAGCCTTGCTGGCGCCATCAGAGTGATGGAACACAACGTTGGCGATACCACGGCTGCTTCCTCCAGGTCCGTACACAAGCTCGGCCTTCTTGACTCCTGTGACAGCTGACTGGAAGTACTCCTGAACAAGGAAAGAAGAAGCGTCAGCAAAATAATGCGATAAAATTTCGAGTGCGCCGAGCGATATCCCGTCGTCCATGATCCTAAAGTGCACCGCCGATATTTGTTTTCTGGCGCATCCAAAACACTGGGCCAGACGAGCAAAGCAGTGAGCATTGGTGGTGGGAAGCCTCGTGACCGTCGACCATACCCGCAGCTGGCGGGCAGAGGGGGAATCGCATTGTGCTGGAAAGGCGAGAGCCTCTATCACCAAGGCATCTCGCCATGCAGGCACAATGAGCTGTGGGAATCGAGGTTTCATCCTCAACTTCACAGGGCTCCCACCTGAAGTTCCTAGCTTGGCCTGCTCAAGCACTCGCGTCCAGAACCACAATGGGAAGATGATTCTGTCTGCCACAGGATACGGTCTGCCCAAAAGCTCGAGATCGAAAGGAAGATCGACTCTTGGAGTCGGAAGAAAAGGTCGCCCTTGCCAAAAGCGACGCATGTGCTCGCAAATGCTCACTGCTTTGCTCGAGGGAAAGCGTTGTCCTCTTTGCCATCCTGTTCACCTGCCACAGATGAAAGCAACGGGATAGGCACGGGAGGCCCTGACACTTCAGCCCACGTTTTTTATCGCCACAGACTTAAGCTCGCGTTGGATGCTTGCCAGGCACTCCAAGCATGCTGTCATGTTGTGCGAAACGAGGTGCTCGACTTCTCTACACAGACCCCGCAGCATGAAAAGCAACTTGCTGGGCTGGAAGGAAGGAGGCTCAGTGTGCAGGCTGGGCCAGCAAAAGCGGAGGTATGGATAGGAGGTATAGCCGCCTCTCGTCCGATGTGCGGCGTGATCATGTCGGTATATTACGCGATGGATAGAATGTCGACAGAAGTCCCCGAAGGCTGCAATGGCCTCATCGGTAACATACCTTGATTTGGCTCTCGGACACGTCCTTGGGCTGTGAGAAGGCATTAGCGATGGGCTTATTTGGGGCTGCGAGAGGAGAGGTCCTTACCAAGTTGCTCACTATGATCTTGCTCTCTCCAGTGAGCCTGGGAGCCTTGCCGGATGTAGGCTTGGCGGCAGCGCCGCGTGCAGGCTTGGTGTTCTTCTTGACACCGCCTACGGGAGCAGGGGCAGCGGGACGAGCGGTCTTGCGGGTGGAGCGGCGGCCACCGGCAGGAGTGCGCTTGGTGGAGAGGATCTCATCGAGAGACTGGTCGAGCTTGCCAGACATGTTGTTGGTGGTATTGATGAAAGAGTCGGAGACAAGTTGATTCAGTCGAAAGAATGTGGCAGGTTTGGAATCGCGCGAAATTGTGCGTGAAGCGTAACGATAGTTCAGCGACGCAGAACGTGGGAAGCTGTCGCGCGTCGAGGTTGTTGGGTGGCTGATGCTTTGCGCAGGCTGCAATGCGACCAAGTGGCAGAAGGGCTGAAGGTTTGACGAGGACGGTCCCTTGTCGTGTTGCGTATCAAATCAAACGGCCGGACAGAATAGAAATGGCAGAAGTTACGAATGTGTTTTGGAAGTCTGTCGAATGTGGTGGCAGACTTGGGAGATGGCAGAACGGGTCTCTGTTGTGTTGACGTGAGAGTGGATGAAAAGGCTGGGAGGGAGGTCCGGTTGAAGAGGGTTGGCGAAGGGGCGAGGGAAACCGGCTGGCCTTTTTGTTGCCTGCTGCATTCAGGGCGCGACCCGGCGACGGGACAAGCTTGCAGAGGTCCAGGGCGACCTGGTCAGAGGCCGCTTGCAGGGATGACAGGCTTAGTGGCGCAGTGAATCGAGGAATTCCAGTGAAGGGGCTCGACCCGAACCCTGGCGGCCCCGGGGCTGCTGCCCCTTTCCGGCTTATCCAGCCAACCAAGAGTTTACGAGCTGGAGCTGGAGCTTATTGAATGAAGTGCACGATGTACAAAGACCCAAGTTACCGTGTCAGTGCCGAACCTGGGACGCGCTGTGGCTCTTCCGTCATATTCAAGTGCTGGACAATTCGCTTAACACGGGAATGTGACAACCAGCGGTTCTATTTCACTCAGGCATGTACGACTATTGATCATCAGTAGGACGGACAGCGTATACCTGAGGACAGACCAATGTCCGTCACATATGTATCCCACATGTAACCACTCATACACTGAGGCTCAGGTATCCTGAAGATTGCTGCATTCGTGTCCCGAAATTTGATGTATTTTGTGGCCGCAATGCACTCCAAATTGTGCAGTGTCTAGTATCATTGCTGACCAACCAGTCTTCCTCCTTGCCAGTCGTAAGTGCGAGTTGCGCTTGAATAGACAAGACCACCGGTCCTCTCGAGGACCCCGCGCGTCGTGAATGTCCGCCACTTTGCCTCAGCATCTAGGTGTTGTCTGCTGCTATTCCCTTGATTGATTCCAATGGCACAATGTCGATAATCGTGGCCGTCCTCTATCCACAACACCAACCATCACTTCAGTGCCGCACCCTGCTTTCCAGCACGTTGTGTGGGTGCCTTCTCATCATTCTTTGCATTGACCTCAATGTAGTGGTATCCGACAATCAGAACCATGGCAGCAGAGCCAAGGAACAGGGCGAGTCTGTACAGATCGTCGTCGGAGATCATTATGGCGATTTGTTCTGGTCGAGCACGGGCTTGCGACGGAGACTTGGGAGGCTGCGGCTCTGGAGTTGACAGGCTGGTTAATTGTCAGAATGCTGCGAGTCGCTCGAAAAAGTAACAAGTCTGCTTACTCACTTGGACGGTGTTTCAATGATTCTCTCGGGTGCAGTTGACTCTTGGTGCTGAAAAGGAATGGAAGGTGGAGGACAGCTCTTGCGACGACAAGGCCACTTCACATCTGTTGGAGTTGCCGGGCTGGGATGTAGTACCTCGATGGAGACTACCTGGTCAGGTACGAAGATACGTACATGCAGCTTACACTCGGCCGGGCAGCCCTTACCTAATCATCGCGGCAGGCGGGTCCGCAGCGTCACTGTTCAAGCGCCAGACTCAGTTGGACCACATCCCGCTTTTTTATTCACTGCCTTGTCGGCTTACAACTTCAAAGTGCCCCCTCCAACCTTCCACCCCCACGACGCTTTTCCGCTGGGCTCTAGGCACATACTATCCCAGCACCCCCCCCCCTTCCCAGAACTCGAGCACCTGCGAGCGAAATCCAATTTTGGAATCTTGCCCCTTCACAGCCAAGATGCCTCCGAAAAAGACCGACAAAGGCCCCAGCAAGAAGCTGGACGCCAAGAAAGCCGTCGATGACAAGACCTTTGGCATGAAGAACAAGAAGGGTGGCGCGGCCCAGAGGCAGATCTCGCAGCTGCAGTCACAGATGAAGGCCGGAGGCAATGCCGAGCAAAAGAAGAAAGAGGCCGAGAGGGCACAGCGCGAGAAGGAAAAGAAGGCTGCAGAGGAGGCCAAGAGGGAAGCCGACCTGCTGCTCAACAAGCCCGCCCAGATCCAGAAGGTGCCCTTCGGTGTCGATCCAAAGACCGTCCTCTGTATCTTCTATAAGAAGGGCAACTGTGAGAAGGGGAAGAAGTGCAAGTTCTCCCACGATATGGAGCTAGACCGGAAGACGGAGAAGAAGAGTCTGTACACAGACACGCGCGCAGACGAGGAGGAGAAGAAGAAGGCCGAAACCTCGGCCGACTGGGACGAAGACAAGCTGCGCTCCGTCGTCCTGTCCAAGAAGGGCAACCAGCGGACGACTACCGACAAGGTCTGCAAGTACTTCATCCAGGCCATCGAGGATGGCAAGTACGGGTGGTTCTGGATCTGTCCCAATGGTGGCGACAAGTGCATGTACAAGCATGCTCTTCCTCCAGGGTAAGTCCTGCCTCAGAACCCCAGGTCCGAAAGAACTCAGCTAACATCAAACACAGCTTCATACTCAAGACCAAGGAGCAGAGGGCAGCGGAGAAGGCACTGATGGACAAGTCGCCGCTCAAGACCCTGACGCTGGAGGAGTTCCTCGAATCGGAGAGGCACAAGCTGGTCGGCACACTCACCCCCGTCACCCCGGAGACGTTCGCCGAATGGAAAAAGAAGCGAATGGATAAGAAGGCCGCGGAGGAGCAAGCTCGAAAGGCCAAGGAAGCCACAGGAAGGACGCTCTTTGAGAGCGGGAACTGGCGCGGGGAAAGCGACGATGACGCCTCGGATGACGAGGATAGCGATGTCTGGAATCTGCAAAAGATGCGTGAGGAGACTGAGCGTATACGGCAGAGGAAGGAGGACGAGCGGTTGGCGAAGGAATACGGTATTCCTTACCTCAACGGAGAGCCAGTGTCCGGCGATACTACTACGGAAGAGGCTACTCAGGCTGCCCAGCCCCCGGAGGCCATGACGGCGCCGGAGGCCCCAGAAGCCTCGAAGGACACGGAAGCCACCGCTGCCACCTGAACAGGGCATTGGATGCTCCGTTACCAAAGATATCACTGCAAGATACACAGGCTAACCCGACTCTGCCGGCAATCGCGTCGCACCTCTCGACAAGTTTAGGTGCACACCAAGATAGCCGTGCGTGAGTATGGCCGCACTTCGCTGGCCGAGTGTATACTCCGCCCCCTCATATTCTCGGCCTACGCACGGGTCATGAGGGATCGAGTATATCATGAGGCTAGTTGCTGCGAGCAAGGGACTGCACCAGGGATTGCAAATAGGCCCAGGCTTTTTTTTTTAACCAGTCATGAGATATTCTTTTGCTGGTTACACTGAGAGAATCTCTCGTCTCGCTCCCCGTTCGCTCAAGTGAATTGGCCGCTTTTGTCCGTCCGATCCTGAGGGGGAACCTCAGCCCCTTAAAACTTCTCCACATACGGCCTCAAGTCTAACTCCTGAGTGAAGGCCGACCGATGCTGCGTGTGCAAGTGCCAGTAATCCTCCGCAATCTAACACAAACCATTAGCAAAACGAGTCTCCGTTTTCATCACCTTTCGCGGCGCAGAGATTCCCACTTACCGAATCAGGCGAGATGAGCCCGTCGGGGGCGCCGTTGTTGAACTTGTGCTTGTACTCGGCCAAGCGGGGGATGTCGATGCCGCCGTCGATGACGGCGTGCGCGACGTGGACGCCGCGGGGGCCAAACTCCCTGGCCAGCGACTGCGTGATGGCCCTCGCGGCGAACTTGCCCGCGGCAAAGTTGGCGAACTTTGCGCTGCCCCTGATGGAGGCCGTTGCGCCCGTGACGATCAGGGACGGCGGGTGCGGGGACGAGTCGACCGACTCGAGGAGCAAGGGGAGGGTGTTCTGGGCGAAGTGGAAAAGGCCATGGCTGTGCGCGGCATCGTGTCATATTGTCAGATGGGTGTTATCCTGTGAGGGGTTGAGGTCTCGCAAAGGAAAGGTGGTCGCTCACGCGTTGCCCTTGAGGCTGCTTTCCAGGTCCTCGAGCTTGAACTCCAGGAATGGCTTGATTCCGAAGCCTGCCGACACGTTGTAAATGGCGGCTGCCAGCTTCAGGTCAGGCAGCTCCTTCTTGATAGTGTCGAACGCCGACTTCACGGACTCGGCATCTGTCGCATCGGTTGGGATACCGATTGCCCGGCCTCCGCTGCCATTGATCTCGGTCACAAGGTCCTTGAAGCTCTCCTCCCTCCGGGCGAGCAGGACCACCGGGTAGGCCTTCGCGAACCGCTTTGCGACCTTTTGTCCCTTGTCAGCGGTACTGTCTTGGTGGGATTGGGACAGCCACATAGCCATTGGGAAACTCACTGCACCGCCTGTTCCAGCACCTACACCAGCCACGACGGCGAAGAAGGACTTCGAAAGTGATGCCATGACTGCAAATCAGGGATGTTGTGATATAGAGCTGGGCGACCAAAGCAGTTCAAGATGCTCCCAGTAGAAGCACCTGTGTCATATGAATTCTTATCGGCTGGAGCCTTGAGATTTGCAAGCAACAAGAGAGGAAGCTCGTCCTGTATTTATAAAGCAGTTCAAGTGCTCAATGCCTAAGGGCGTTGACGCAATCACTTTAGGTGCCCAGGCATGCTGTGAGGTGCGAACCCCGCCAAATGTCGCCGACTCGATTAATAATTGGCGGCAAACTTTCCCCGAGGCGCAGGACAGCATCTTCCATGACCGTGACCAGGAGATCACTAAACATCGCCAGCAACAGTCGCATGTAAGTCTACGAGGGATGTACGCGTACCAGTCGCCCAACCCGCCCCGACAGTCGTGGGGTTACTTAAGCACAGCATGAATCCACCAGGGCGAGAGGCCGAGAGCGGGTTGATGACAAATTGAAGACGACATTTCGGTTGCAAACCAAATGGACCCTCAGTTTACCGCTGTGTTAATTGAGAAACGTCAATAACATACATTCGCTGCTGTCTACGTGCCTAACGACCCTCTGTCTCATGAGCAAGCTTTCGCACAAGGCTCGCTGTGATACCAGCCAGTGATGCTCGAGGAACCAACATCTGACCCACGCGCATTAAAACATATTGTGCGCTTGATTCATCCCTTCCGATACCGCGACGCCCATGGCGTTTTCATCAGCTCCCCGTTCCAGTGAATATTCAGACCGGGGTCCAACATCCTCCTCAACATCAGTGGTCTCGCCAGACTCGGGAAAAACATGCTGGCGCCTTTCAAAAGCCGGGCCTGGCTGCTCTCCGAAGGCTGGATTTGACTGCCATATGATGCGGCCTGGCTGCTCCGGCACATGTCCATTCTGATGCTGTTCCAAATGCTGCTGTTGCCTTGAAACTAACCGGGGCCGGTACTTCTTCCAGAGAACATAACAAATTACAATTAGGCATGCGAACCCGCAGGGGACACCGATGGCAATCTTCCCTTGTAAGTCGAGTCCGTCCCACTCCCCTTCTGGAGTCGACGGCCGCTCCTGTGCATCGGTAGTTTTTGTCGTGGAGGTCGCAGCCGCTGTGGGTGTTACAACATTCCACACACGGGTCGCCTCGACGAATGGAGCGCGATCGGTCTGGCCTATGTACGCAGTAGAGACGATGGCGGATCCTCTGCTGATTTGGTATCCTGGTGCTGCGGCTGACAAGACTGCGGTCGCTGGGCCACCCATGGCCTGTCTTCGTTGTAGCCGTGCTCGAAGGGGGTCGTAATCGCAAGGCTCAGAAGTACCGGGCTCGTCGAAACAACAGTCATCGCTGCCGGGGGCAACTTCTTTGTGGTCGGTGTCTTCATAACCGGCAGCTGCAGGTGGAGATGGCATGTGCGAAGGTCCAGGCTCCAGTCCAGGTTTGGACAAGGTTATGGTGACGCTGAGGGTGGTGGACGGTGTGGCTGGAGGTCCAGGCTCCACGCCAGGTTTCGATAAGGTTATCGTGACGCTGAGGGTGGTGGTAGGACTGACTGGAGAACGGTTCACATCGGCCATTGACGCGGTCTTGCTGTGCGGTGTATTTGTATGCTGGGTGGGCAAGGCTGACGGGCCGCAGAACCAACCATCAGCAGGTGCATCAGTAGGCCTCAGCCCAGAATCCGGGCCCTCAACGTGGCGAAAGGACAGCGGCGATTCGAAATGTGCCCTGTTGCAGTAACTGTGAGCCTCAGTTGTGCACTTGAGCGTCATTGGGTCATTGGAACAAATGCCCGTGCAGTCCTCAAAGGCATCAACACAGGCAGTAGGCTGGATGGTGCAGTCCCCTCTGGACGGTTCGCAGCAGACGATAGAGGGCTGTGGAGCCGGAGTAATCATCGGCACCATAGTGGCATCCACAGCGGCTCTAGCTGCCGTTAATGAAGTCGGATAGTAAATGGCGCACGTTTTTGAACTATCGAAACACCCGAAAGGGGCCTTTTGAATACCATTGAGGTATCCGCAAGCGTCATCTGGAGCCTCGAGGATGATGGAACGACTGGCCATGGCCACCGAAATGAGCGCGAAAGGTGGGTGTGATATGATGAATTGTACTCAAACTTGTTGTCTGGCCGGTGATTCTGAGCGAACGAGCGTGAAGGTGATGTCGATGATGTCGATGATGTTGGTCGTAAGTGGATGAATGTTTGATGGTGGCAAGCGAACGAGAGTTGAGCCGATTGATGATGATGATGGAACTTAGAAAGTAAATAAATCTGGAACACAAATGGGGGCCTTTTCTGGGGGGTTTGGTCGTCGTTCTGGGCGAGGAAGTAACGACTTGGGCTGTCCATATCTGTGACATATTGACAGAGGAAGGAGGATAGGAGGTTTGCGGCTACTAAAAATGATTCTGATCACGAGGGAGCGGCGGACCCTCAAGCTGAGAGACTCCAACACGCTTAGGTCCCGGCGCTTCGTCTGGGGAGAGAAGCGGTACAGAGAACTTCGAAAGGGTATGTCCGCACGATGTCATCACCACAATCCAAACCCTTGACGTCGCATCATGTAGTCAAAGTAGAGGAAGTGAAGCAGGCTGAGCGCCGCGGAGAGGGCGGTAATGGCAATGCCGAGTAGAAATAGCCACGCCACAGCAGCCCAGGATTCCTCTTCAATGCGTGGGTTTCTGGGTGGCACAGGATCGTGATTCTCGGCTGATTTGTTGTAGTCGACTGAATTAAGGTCTTTGCAATTTGTCTTGGCTATCCCTTGGGGATAGTCATGGACAGGTGGCATGGTTGCAAGTGATGGAACGGTAGAGCTCTGACGCCTGTGGCGCGTTGGTGGTTGGTCGTCCATGTTTTGGTTTAGGTGGGGATGGTTTTCTAATAAGCGTTCGAAAATGTGGGATCTTAGAAAGTCGAATCATGTCAAAGAGCCAGGTATGTGTCTACAAACTACGACAGCAATACATGCCTGCGTTTTGCAGCGTAGTTTCCGACAATGGCGCCGGCGTAGATGGTTTTCGACTATTGTGTTTAGTCCCCGCCATGTGGAGACCTTAGTCTTCGTCCAGGTTCAAACCATACCTTCCAAGTCGTCCTAGTATACTTAAATGCTGACCTTGGTCAGGTCAGGCCTCGAAATAAATCCAGGCGGGTCCAGCTCAAGTTGCAACAAACTGTCACCGGGCGCGCTTCAAGTGTCTATCGTCGGGCGGGAACTTCCCCTGTCTGCGATGGGCCAGCGCTGCGCGCATTGTGCTGAGCCTGTCAAGAGCCGGAAATACATTGAGCGTGGCATGACCTGGTTGAAAATTTATGGCAGCCTGGCAACACGGACGTTTCAAATGCTCTCCTACCTCATTACTAACTGTATACCGATGAGATGTATGATCATGAGTATAATATAAAAACAATGTAAGAACGTCTCATAAAAGCCACGCCTCTCGATAAGAAAGGAGAATATTGTGTATATCAACTTGCGGAGCATGAGTATCTGCATGACTCTGTCGAAAAGTCTTGAAGAGGACTTTAGTATAAGGGTAGCCAGCAGATTACAAGTGACGAAATTTCGAGATTTCCCCAACTTCTCTTGAATTGCGGTCTCTCCGAGGACACACGGTTCCCTGAATTATGTACCTGGTCGGGATTGTCTGCCAGGAATATAAAGAAAGACAGGCACAGGGCGCTCCGTTGGTCGATACTATCCACATTTGAAAGAGAAGAATCGACCAACCAACATCTCCCATCATAGCACCGATGAAATTGACTATATCAGATGTATATCGGGCCTAATGCACTCCTCCTACACACACACACACACCCGCCGCTGCTCTAGTTGTCTACTGCTTCGTATGTACCAGCTCTCCAACCGTTCAAATGTTCTGGACTTCATTATGGGAGTGTGACGGTTGGGTGCCATCTTTTAAGGCTGAGAATGGAGGGAATGCAGATAGCCACGCAACTATCACAGCACTTGAGGAGAAATACTTGCGTCTTCTTGCCATTAATTCGTGATTTTGGCTGAGTTCTAGCAATTGTATGTTCTACCTGGGTTCTGCCCTGACGACTTAAGTATATGCCTAGCGTGAACCCATATGCTTGTGTGCCAGGACTAACTTGCCAACACAGCCAAAAGCCATCAACAAGGCGCGATGTCTTTAGCCACCCGTGAAGTATGCTCGTTGATATTCCGACCACGAGCCTATCTGGCTGTGTTCAGGAGGGCTGGGAAAGGGTGAGTTCCAAGGTTGGGGTTAGAGTCGCGGACCAAGTGCAGATCAACATGATCCGATAACGGGTAGCATCTTAAGCGCTGCCCTGACAACAAGTTCGTGAAAGATCATACCACCTGGCAGGCTGAGATCACGGACCAAATGGGCCATAGCAGGTCGAGTCCATCGGTTGTGCCTAGGTAGCGAGAGGTGGAATTGAGACGTGCCTAGGAACCTTCTCCCTACCTGGGTACCTAGGTAGTGTACAGCACTGTAAAGTAGCAGCAGGCCGCCCATTACCCACCCTCCTTCCCAACAGGGAAAGAGCCTGACTCGGCCCGGCCTCCCACAAGCCCGCAATGCCCATTGACGGTCGTCCTGCATGCACCTCAAAGCCGTCTCGCGACTCTCTCATCATGGCCTTTGGCATGCGATCCAAACTTGCGGTACGGCATCCCGGATCGCCAGGAGAAACCCAGCGGCTTATTCGCCCGTCCGCATATTGCCAGCTCATCATCAAACCTTTTCCATCCTTCCCCCCCATCCCTCTTTTTCCCGCGTTCATGCTGAGAAATCCACCGAACTCCACGCAAGTGACGTAACCCCCTTGCACTTATTTTTGGGAAATCACCCAGCCCGCTGCTTTGTTGCTGTGGCTCATGTCATGTCCAGTACCACACGGCGGACCACCTTCGCCTAGCGTTGCCTGTTCTTCCATGGTCCCTGCGCGGTCCTGCATTACATTCGCTGGTCCGCCCGCCCTGCAGCCCTCGCAGGGCTGAGCCCCAATCTCAGGAGACCCGAAAACCGTACGTGCGAATCATCAAACCGCATGCCTCCCCGATGATGCCGAGCCCAGGGGTGCGCAGGCGACGGGCGACCGGACTTGGTGATGTCTGCGCGAGGCACTCACAGTAATTACTCGCGCTGCTTCGTTACCATTGCATCGAGCTTAAATCCGCTCCGCCGAGCCATCTCATACGGTTGCGAGGGAGCAATCTGACTGCGATTCGCGCTCGTAATGCACAATTACCGGTCTGCCGTGGCTGAGCATGCGATTTCCGTCAAGCCGTCTATCTTGGGTATCTAATTGTGTGACAACCTGTGAACAAATAGAATATACTCCGCAATTTCTCCCGATTACGAGCTCCGTCACTGAGCCGCATCTCGTGTGGACGTCTCCCCGGCACGGGGTATGACCACCCACTCGAATCTGTCACTGCTCGGTCTCGCTCCACCCTAGCCGGAAAGAGGCTCTTCATTCGACGAGTCCTCAATCTCATCCTCATCCTCGCTTGGAGCGTTAGCGTCCCGCTGCATAAGGATGTGCTTGAGCCGTCGTCGGTTCTCCCGCGACGTCAGGAAGTCTTGGATCTCCTGGTCCTTCACCCACGGTGTCACCTGTTTGCCGTCCGGGCCGAGCAGGTAAGCCGGCAGCTTTTCCGAGGTCTCATCCGCCTTGGTTATGGGCCGTTCATTCCGCTGTCCGTCCCCGATGTGCCAGACAAATGGAAGGAGATGCTCCTCGTCCACGTGGTCTCGGAACTCGAACTCCTGCGCGAACACCTGGGTCCTGTCGTTGCAGTTCGCCCACCGGCACAGCAGCGGCCCCATCTGCCCGTGGACGACGTGGATGTGTTTCCGCAGCCTCGCGAGGTTTTGCAGCTCCGCCTTGCAGCCGGGCCACTCGCACAGGAACGGCACGTACCTAGGCGCCGCCTGCCTCTCGTAGACCTCCCGCGGCGTCGGCGACGGCTGGCGCGGCGGCCGGCCCCTGCGCTTCTGCCCTGTACTCCTGGGCCCGGGCCCAGCAGAGCGCCGCGCGGTAGGCAGGCCAGTCTTGTAGGAGGGCATGCCGGGGCGCCAGCCCTTGGGCCTACCTCGTCCGCGCCTGGCCGTTGTGGGTGGGGCGGGCGTCACCGAGGCGGGCGCGTTTGCTGATGTGGGTACCTGAGCAGGTGGAAGTGCGCCCTGTCTCGTGAGGTCTGACGTGACCAGCTCATCCTCGAGGTCAGCCTCGCCAAAGTAGAACCCTCCGTGAGGTGATGACTTGTGTGGAGAGATATCAAGGACCACCTCTATCCGAGCTTGACCTGGCGTCTGACCTTGTGTCGTTGCGGGGCCAGGTACCGGCTGTGGTCTTGACTGCCGTGACGGCGAGGGAGGCTGAGGTGGGTGCCGCGCCGCAAGGGCAGGAGTCTGCAACGCAGTGTGGGCGTCATGGCCAACGCGCCTGGGGCTCTGCGAGGTGCGCAGCTGGGGTGGCCGTTGAAAGTCTGCAATATCGGATGTGATACGTGGTAACTCTGGCGAAGGGGTAGTTGGCCGTTGCGGGACGGGTGAGGCTGGACCGTTGTTTCGCCAGCCGTCTCTTGACTGGGGCTCTCCTTGAAGGGCATTGGACAACATATCACTTGGATCCCAACTCCTGCTGCCGCTTTGATGTGCATTAAATTCCCAGAGAGACGAAGAAAATCCCGCTGGCGGGGTCTGGACGAGAGAGGCAAATAGTATGAGATGTTGTCGTCGAGAGATGTGTAGATCAGGGTTCGGTGTTGATCTCGAGACGCGCGTGAGGGTTATTTGTGGTGGCGTGGGGGGGTTGTAAGCGACGGCTTCTTGAGCAGGCAATAGACCAGAGGCATGCCGAGGCAGCAGTACACCCGTCTGGGTACCTCAATGTCTGGGCTTCATGAATCCTGGTCTGATATTGACGCCAGAAAAGGACAGAGCCCTCCAGCAAGAACAGCACTGATGGATGGGAAGGTATGCCGGTCGAATCAATGATGAGCACGCTAGTAGCAGTAGTACCGAGGTACATATGTGTGTTGTGTCGACATACAAATACCTGGGTACCTTTATCCTCTACCCAGTAATGGGAAGGCACGCATGTACATGCAGGAGCCAGTCTGACAGGCACGGACAAAATACAACGGGCAAGAAAGAACACTCAGACTCTTTGCGCTGAACAGTGGAAGGGACGGTGGAATACAAGGGGTGTGCCTGGTGGGGAAGAACGGTTACGCAGCAGGTCGACGCAAACCTTGGAAAGCGGGGGAGACGAATGCTTAAGATATTGCGATGCTCTCTAGGGGGTGGCTCAACCTCAGATGTTGGTGTTGTGACACAGTAGGTACAACAAACGTCAGGCCTCTTTGTCTGTATTCTAGGAGTGCAGATGTCTGCCAGACCCAGCGCCAGTGCTTGACCCAGGTGTTTGGTCAGCTGTCAATTGCAATGCAAGACTCGCTTGGAAAATACCTAGGTAATGTGCAAACCTTGGGAGTGCCCTGAAGTGCCATGATGGGCCCGGCATTCCTCCTCACCCACGTTTCCCGCACTTCTCGCAAGGGCTTGGCCAATTGGATCCCGCTCGGCGTCACTGATGCTGGGGGCAACCAGTTAAACCCGCGAAATCCCTGATTTGCTGAATGTTGATTGCTAATAATTGCCCAGTGCACTGTACAAGGCTCAATACGTCCTTACCCAGGTACGGGGCAAGGTACTGTACAGCACATACTTACATAGCAAGCAACATGGTGCAGTACACATAACATAACATAACGCACCCATCCATCCATCCATCCCATCATCCCAACTTCCCATCCGTCCCCTCCCTCCGTACTTCACCCCATCACATCGCCAACAAACCCCATCTCTGCCCTCGCCCCTCTGCGCTCAATCTCGGAGAAGGGGCTCAAGTCGGCTGAAGCCAACTGGACGGGCCTTATAGACGCTACCGTACGCAGCACATTTCGGGCTAACGACGTGGCGTTTCCTTTCTCCAGGGTCTCAGCCAGGGAGATTGACTGGATCTTCCAAGGATCTTGGGAGCCCTGCCGCGCCTTCGTACCGTCCTGTCCGGCTGTCTGTCCGCACTATCTCAGCCTGTCTGCCTGTCAGTGTCACTTTGCTGCGTGCTCCCTTTCCCCTCTCCTCTCTCAGCCCACCAGCCGCGGTTGCATTGGCAGTGGCATCCACTTGTGTCGCCCGTCTGCCCTCCCGCCGGGCTGTTCTGTTGGACGAGACGAGACGAGCCCCGGACCTGACTGGCCTGACTGGCAAACTGACCTGACTTGACCAGCCAGCGGGAGCCCCACCCCACTCCCAACTTGGCCTCCCCGCCTGTCGCCTGTCGCCTGTCGCCTACCGCACCCGACCGCAGTAGGCCCTCCTGGCCCTCTCCCTCCAAATTCTCCGCCTGATTGTGCTGCCGCTGGGGTCTGCTCGACTTGGCCTAGGCTCATCCGCCCCCCCGTCCGCGTCCCTGTCCCTGTCACCCGGCCGTCTCCCTTCTGCTAGTCTAATCAACGCTCTCGCCCGCCGCCGCCGCCTGCGCCTTTGGGGTCCTGGTTCTTGGTCCTTGGTTCCTGCTCCTCGGTCACCTCAGCAATGCCTCGCCAGTTCACCATCACCACAAACAGCCGCTCCCTCTCTGCACGATGGCATCGCCCTCAACCTCATGATCCTGAAGACCTCACCATGCCCTCCACCAAATCAACCAATGGCAATAGCCATTTCCCACAGAAGCTCAAGAACTTCTTCAGGATCAGCAGCTTGAACGGCGACAAGGCCCAGCTCGCCCCCGGCGACCACTCAAACAGCCCCTTCAAGTCCGACAGCAAGTCCTCCTTCCGCCAGTCAAAGTTCTTCACCACCGTCGGCCGCCTGAGGAGCACCACCACCACTAGCGAAGGCCATCCTCTCGACGAGGCCCTCAGTCCCACCGCACACGCCAATCCCTACTTTGCTCACCAGGGCCCGCCCGCCCTCCGCCACCACAACGAGGGCTCCGTGCCCCCGAGCCCCCCTGACACCCCGGAACTCAAGATCGATGGCCCCAACGGCAGCCCTGCAGAGCAGCCCACTGCTGCCACAAAGGAGGAACTCGCGAGGAAGCTGAGGAGGGTCGCCAGCGCCCCCAATGCCCAGGGCCTTTTCTCCAACGGCAAGGGCAGCAACGAGCGCCCTGCCACCGCAGAGCTTGGCAAGGAGCCGCTGATCGTCAACAAGAGCGCGAGCACGCTGGGGCTGGTGGAAACAAAACATGGCAGTGACGACCTCTCCCTGGCCGTGCCCGACCCTGACGGCCTTGGGTCCCTGCCTCCGCCAGGCCGGACACCCCTCGCCTTCAGGAGAACATACAGCTCCAACTCCATCAAGGTCCGCAATGTCGAGGTCGGCCCCCAGAGTTTTGACAAGATCAAGTTGATTGGCAAGGGCGATGTCGGGAAGGTCTATCTCGTCAAGGAGAAGAAGAGCAGTCGGCTGTATGCCATGAAAGGTATGTATCGCGTACCCCTTAACCTCCTCTCTCGTCGGCTGACAAATCTCCCGCAGTGTTGAGCAAGAAGGAGATGATCAAGCGCAACAAGATCAAGAGAGCCCTTGCAGAGCAGGAGATTCTCGCGACCAGCAACCACCCCTTCATCGTCACACTGTACCACTCCTTCCAGTCCGAGGACTACCTGTACCTGTGTATGGAGTACTGCAGTGGCGGCGAATTTTTCCGCGCTCTGCAGACCAGGCCTGGTAAATGCATACCCGAGGACGATGCACGCTTCTATGCTGCTGAGGTCACTGCCGCCTTAGAGTACCTTCACCTCATGGGCTTCATTTACCGGGATCTGAAGCCCGAGAGTAAGTCGGATGCCGGACTCTCGCAAATTATGCACCCGCTAACATGAGCCGCCAGATATTCTGCTCCACCAATCTGGACACATCATGCTGTCGGACTTCGATCTGTCGAAGCAGTCTGACCCTGGTGGAAAGCCCACCATGATCGTGGGCAAGAATGGGGCGAGCACGACGTCATTACCGACCATCGACACCAGGTCCTGCATCGCCAATTTCAGGACCAACTCCTTTGTGGGGACGGAGGAATATATTGCGCCAGAGGTAATCAAGGGGAGCGGCCACACCAGCGCCGTTGACTGGTGGACACTGGGCATCCTAATCTACGAGATGTTGTACGGCACGACCCCCTTCAAGGGTAAGAACCGAAACGCGACATTTGCAAACATTCTCAGGGAAGACATTCCGTTCCCGGACCACGCTGGAGCGCCCCAAATATCAAAGTGAGTACCCAAGACCACACAAACTCGATGGCTTCTGCTAACGGACTCGTAGTCTGTGCAAATCTCTCATACGCAAGCTGCTTATCAAGGACGAGAATCGCCGACTGGGTGCCCGTGCAGGCGCTTCGGACATCAAGGTACATCCCTTCTTCAGGACGACTCAATGGGCTTTGATCCGACACATGAAGCCACCAATCGTACCAAATCAGGGGCGTGCCCTCGACACCATCAACTTCCGCAACGTCAAGGAGAGCGAGAGTGTGGACATCAGCGGGTCTAGGCCTATGCAGGGCGTGCCTCTCGACAGCGGCCTCGCAACGCCCGGTGGTGAGGCTGCCGATCCTTTTGAGGAATTCAACAGCGTAACCCTCCATCACGACGGCGACGACCACAACTCTGACAACGGATACGACTCGTCACCTCATTGAGGCTGAGCCACTGGATTGTGGTATGAGACAATTGGACGATCAGCGGCTTCGCGATTACACCTACGCCCTCCTTGTCGAGTGCAAGAGGCTCGGTGTGAGCAGCACTTTCCGATTCGGATGTCGACATTGTCTGGCTGCAGAACTGCTGATGCCATGGCTCGCTGGCCCATCTGATCCGACGTCGACTCTCTAATTGCGCCTCTCCATACAGTCTGCACCAGTGATCTTGAAAAGAGGGGAGAAGTGTATATGACTTTACTGTACAAATGATACAGAAGAGGGCAGGCCCTGTGGCATTTCATGGGTTGTCCTGGTCTTCTTTTTTTCCAACTTCCCTTACCAACACTCATTCAAAGGACCACGGAGGATGACGTGAATGCAAGAGGGAAGTAGCATCATGGCGTCTTGCGGGTAAGGCGTTCTGGACCAAAGACAGGGCAAAATGGTATCTAGCAATTTCTTGTTTTGTTGCTTTCAATCGATTTCTTTGGCGCGACGAGTGCCCGTGCGGTGAATCGATGGCCATGTCATATCTGGCCATGTGGGTGGCTTCGGGCGGACTGGGCCCTTGGCTGCCTAGGGTAAACACCAACAGCAAGCAGAGGCAGACCTGCGAAAGGAGGCCACGAGGTGTGAATCTGAAGTGGCCGCTATACGGAGATATTTTCAGGAGTTGGCGTGGGGTGGTTGTCTCTGGGTGTGTCTGGAGTTGTTACTACTACTCGTGAGCTGGAGAGGAAGAGAGCGCAAAGAACGAAAGACAATTTCAGCTCATCTTGCAATTCTGCTGTTCCTTGGAGTGACTACGAGTGTACACTGCTCCGTCTCGATACGTGTATACATACACAGATGGATTCAAGTGTGTTGCAATGTCTCGGTGCATCTGGGCGATCTCGTGCGCAGCTGATCCGTCAGCCGCGCCTTGGTCCCCACCCACCCTTTCCACCGCCCATCACGAGGGGCTAAAACAGCGATTTAGCCCCTACTGCAGCCTACCGTTACTTTAGTCATCGGTTTACACCATGACATTGCATGTCTAGCCTCTGTGTTAGCCAGAGCTCTTGGAACTCGTCCAGAAGACGTCGGAGATCACGCGAGATAGATATTAGAGGAAGGTGCCGGTGAGATGCTCGCGTAGGTTCTATGTTCCCTTCCTGTCTTCTCTTGCCACTTGACGCCGTGTTGCTCTTCCGCCCCTTCCTGTTTCCGCCTATGAATGAGACGGGGATATAAATACTCAAGCAGCAAGTGTGCTTGAGCAATTGAATTCGGTCCCCATATCCTTGCGACCGCGCAAATCCTCTACGAGCCAGAATGGGTGGCTAGTTATCAGCAATGTCACCGACACCTTCACGGCCGAGCATCCCCTCCGACCCGCGGAGCACGAGGTCTACCGTCCCCCCAACCCGAGAACACGGAGATCCGAAGCAGTCAGGAGCAGCCGAACCCTCGGAGGTAAAGCCGGGGCCGCCGACACCGCCGTGCTATGTCGTTACGGCCCGAGGCGGCGACACGGGCTGCGAGCGGAGGCCCGTCTCGACAGCCGGCGAACTCCAAGCTCAGATATTTAAACTCGTCAACCAAGGGACTCAAGCGACCGCCGTGGCCTCGGATGTGTTCACCGCCGCCAGTGACAAGCACGCCAGGGGCGTGGAGGGTGCGGCAAGACCACTCATCACTATCCACGGCCTCCCAACCGCATTTGTGCCTGTCCTTCTCGACAGCCCCTTGGACATTGACCCGGCCTTTGTCGAAGCCCACGCGGCGGGAAGAAGCTACCGGCCCATGGGTGTCCGCCGGAGACGAGGGCCCAGGACAGCCAGGTATGCGCACTGGGGGTACCCGGAGTTGGTGACTGGGTACTGGCAGGTCATGGCTATGGCCCCGAACAAGTCCTGCCAGGGCTTGGAGCAGAACTCGGTCGGCCCAGAAAATCCTCGGGTTGTTGTCGATCTTGCGCGCCAGCCAGTGGTGCGACCTGTGTCTGATGCTGGCAAGGGGCTGGCCGCTGTGTTTTGTCGGGCGAGTCTCTGGGTAAGCCAGGACGTGGATGTCTTGTTCTTGGACAAGCCTCGCTGGGGAGAAACGGGTCCCTTGAGGAAGGCTCGCAGGGCAGTTGGATTCACGGGAATCAATGCGCCGATGAACCAGGAGAGCCGACCCAGATACGGTGGGACCAGAGGAGACAATGTGGCAGTCGCACAGTGGAACGGAGAGGAGATTCCTAGTCTGGAGAGCGTGTTACAAGACAGTCTCGCGACTACATATAAAGATAGCGGGGTACTTCAGGTCTTGGAAGAGACAGCGTATGAGCAGTGGCTCGAGCTGTTCGAGGTCCTCACGCCCAGGCGGAGGGTGGTCAAACCAGAGCGAACATCATTGGAGTGGAAGATCATGCGAGCCCTAGAGCGGAATTTCGACATGTCAAAGAGCATCGCGCGGTCCCAGAATGGCAGTGGAACCAAGGAAGGTTTTGCTGTAGGCCCGGACGACTGGGGAGCTCTCATGCAAAGACTTCGAACTCGCGTGGAGATCTACGCAGCCACTTGCCCCGGGTTCCCACACAAGAAGCCAGAGAAAACAGCCAACGGGACCTTGTATCACCAGGAAAGGTTGTCCTACGTCCCAAGACACCGACCAGAGCCAGACAGCTCATCCCCCCAGGGGTCCGACTCGGACAACCAGCGCGCCCTCGACCGCGTCACGTACCTGGGCGGGATCCTGCTCCCCTTCTCCATCGTCTCGGGCGTGCTGTCCATGAACGAGGGCTTCGAGCCGGGGCAGCCTCTGTTCTGGGTCTTCTGGGTGGCCACCATCCCCCTGACTCTCTTCACAGTGCTGGTCATCTATGCGGATAAGCTTAGGCAGGTAGAGGTCTGGTCTGAGGTGCGTGACCCCAGCGGCAGTGACTCGGAGGGTGACCGAGGGTCCACGAAATCAGGAGGCGAGGGTAAGGTGCAAGAGACCGAGAAAGGGAGACGAAAACCGACGCCAGAGTTTGGCATCTTCAAATACAGCAGGCCCCAGCAGCCCGACGCCGTCACCTACAGCGCCGGGGGCGACGTCGTCATCGATCTCGGCACTCCGACTGCTGAGACTCAGCAAACACCAACAGCCGAATCACCCGGGCCGTACGGGGCAGATCCGCCGACAGACAGCGACGAGGACCAGGAGCAACAA
Organism: Diaporthe capsici; assembly: GCA_013364905.1. Lineage (NCBI taxonomy): Eukaryota > Fungi > Ascomycota > Sordariomycetes > Diaporthales > Diaporthaceae > Diaporthe > Diaporthe capsici. The sequence continues at coordinate 237,381 of WNXA01000006.1, read as the reverse complement.
GGGACTTCAAGTGACGAGGACACGGCTGAGCAAGTAGTCCTTCCGATATCCGCCGCTGGTTACCACCCAGGCTGGAAGAAGAAGCAGCTGGGCTGGAAAGGGGCGGCGATGTGTATGCTGAAGATGAGGAAGCCGCTGCGGGTCTTGGATGGGATGCCTGTTGCTGCGCGGGAAGGGCAGCGTGATGACTAGCCGCGGACGAGGACCATACGAACTACCTACCTAGGTACCGAGTGAGGGTTCATAGTTGCATTACTTGGTATGGCGCCTGGCTCGAGGCCTTCATTGTGTTTCGAGAGGTGTTCTGTGACATCTTGTTGCTCTTCGCCTCCTTGAGCCGACGTATCCCTGTTACAAAGCACGCTCAATAATCCTGGCTTCCCCGCCGGTGACCTTGAGTGTACCACGTGGATTTATTGTTTGCGGCCTCAATAAATAAAGGGTATATTTGCAGATGTGCCATGGGAACATAATATATCTGATCATTCAGCCACGTCGTGCCCACCTCCACCCGTGTGCTTGACATTTCCTAGAAACATAACACGCTCGATGCCGGAAAGTAAGAAGTCTGTGTATCTGAGGGTCAATAATCAATCAACCGCAGCCTCTTGCCCACATCCCGCCTCCTGGCCTGCACAGCAGCCCGTTCGGAAGCCTTGGTCTCGCCCCCGTCGACCTCGCCACGCGCCTTGAGAGCCTGAAGGAGCATGCCGGCATCAAAGAAACCATCTAATGGATACGGAGAACGTCAGCATTAACAATTTGCCGCGAGCCAGTAGTGGTGGCGTTGGTGGGCACTTACATCCCCCTAGCTCGTCATCCTCGCTGAGCGTGACGCTCTCGTCGGTTGGGCTCTGCGTGCCGGCGACGCTGCCCAGTCTCTGGCTGCGGATGGTCTCGGCGGTCGGGCCCGTGATGAGGCGGCCCCTGCTCTTGAGCCTGTTAAAGGTGGGCTTGCGGTGATGATGGGTGGAGCGGTCGATCTCCCGGGCGCGGGTCTGCTTTGGCGCCGAATGGTGACGGCTTGTGATGCGAAGGATGCGGCGGATCTCAAGTAGGTAGCTCTCGAGCGTGTCGATGAAGCGCTTGGTCTGTCGGTGCTTGCTGCTGACGCAAATGGCGATGCCGTCGTCCTTGATGATGTACCCGATGCCGAAGCCGTCGCCACTGACGGGGCCGAACCCGAACTGCCGCAGCGACGGGTTGCCGCAGTTGGACGTCGACATGATGGTGTTGTTGAGCTTGTCCCAGCCCGAGTCCGCGAAGATGAGCGGCAGCTGCTGCTGCGATGCCCCACGGGAGTTGGTGCTGTCGCCCCGCGCCCGCGTCACCATGTTCTGCGTCGTGTGCTCGCTGTCGCCCGACGCGGCCGAGCCCCTGGTGGGGCTAGAGACCCCGGGCTCGGGGCTGCTTGCGCCGTCGACGGGAGAGGTGTACCCGCTGCTGCCCGTGCTCCCGCTTACCGCCGTCTCGTCCATGAGGCGCTGCCAGAGGCAGAAGAGCGCATACAGGTGCCTATCGCAGCCCTGGCCCTTGGCACACTCCTTGGTGCTGCTCACATGGGTCTGGCACGCCCTCTTGAGTGCCTCCACCTTCTGCTCCGCCGGGTTGTCTGCCCAGAATGTCTGCACGAAGTTGACAGACTCATCCGAGACGGTTCGGACTGCTTCCGTTCGGCCGTGCAAGAACATCTTGGTCATGGCTGGCTCGTAGGTGCACTCGATCCGGCCGTACAGGCCATAGTAAGCGGCCTGGAAGGCCATTTGAATGAAGGCGTCGGGCGAGAAGCCCATTGACGTTATGAAGTTCTTGCCGTATCCTTGGAAGTCAAGACACTGGAACTCGTTCTGCTCGATGAGGTCGGCGAGCCGCGTTTCCGCAAAGCGCACGGCAATCTTGAGCTCGGGGATCATATCCCACTCCAGCTTGTGTGGCGTCGTGTTCACGTCTCCGAAGCTGTCAGGGTCACGCTTGGAAGGATCAGGGCTTGTTGATGCCCAGAGGGTGGGCGCCTGTCCATTAATCGTTCTGGCGAACCGTAAGATCGTGTCGGTGTACACATCACTGGCGAACCTGAGGACGGTGTGCCCGTCGACGCCAGTGTGCTCGAAATTGATGCCGGCGCTGCCGTTCTTGCAGACAATAATTTGAAGCTTGTCGTACCAGCGGTTCGTGCAGGTGCCGATCTGCACGCCCTTCTCGATCTCGCTCGTTCCACAGAGCATGTTCTGGCAAAGAGCTGACGCCGTGGCAGGCTCTGTATAGTCGAGACAGACGATGAACAGGGCCGAGTCGACTATCCCGAGACAGTCGGCGTTGTTCGAGCCTTCTTCTCTGGTCAAGACGTCCCGGAGCCCGGACCACACCTTCCTGTTCTCCGTGCTGAGCACACCCAACGCCCCCTTTGCAGCATCCTGGATCGGCATCTGGGCTGCGTCGTCGATGATTGTCTGCAGATTAATCGACACATCCTTCTCAGTCATGATGAGATCCGAGTTGTCGTCGAGAACGTCGAACCAGTAAAACTGACCATGACACATGACGACAAGGTGCTTGGACTCGGGATCCTGTTCAATCTGGCAGCCAGCCTCGGTGGGAACCCTTGCTGTGCCAAAGAGCCTCGAGTATTGGTACATATCCATGGCGGTCCCCTTGATGGAGTCTGGCGGCAGCTCCTCCTTGCGGACAGCCCGCACAAACTCCAGGGCTGACACCACCAGCGAGGCCGCGCGGGTGACCTGGTTGTTTCGTGCCGGAGTCGGGTCATCTTCCAGTAAGAAGAAGGGGTTCAAATTGAGCACGACTGGGTTGTCGTAGTTCAGGTACGAGTCGTACCCTGTGATTGTCAGTGACGGCAACGCCTCCCAAGGACTAGAGAGAAGTCTTACAGAACTGCTCGATGTAGCTTGTCCGTCCTTCGGCATACCTCTTCAGCTTCTCCTGCAGCTCAGGGCCTTCATTGTTTAGGAATTCCTGGACGGCCTGCTTCGTATCGGAGTGTTCGCGAGGTGACTGCAGGGGCTTGAGAGCAGCCAGGTACTTGTCGCAGGTGCCGGCCAGCTCAGGGATCGGCAACTTTGGCAGCTTATCCTGTTGGGCAAAAGTGACGCCCGGGTAGGACCTGTTCTCATTTACACCCATCCTATTGGGGACTTGCTTCGGCTGCGGGATCCCGTTGGGTACGTGCCCGTTTATAGGAACCGAGCGAGGAGCCGGGGTGCCAGGAGCAGACGAGAGAGTCTCTCCAATAGACTTGGGCAAGGTGAAAATACGGACTTGGGTAGGCATCTTGGTCAGCCTGGAGCGTACTCAGAGGTAGAGAGGAGAGACGGAGGTGCTGATGTTCAGGCCTCTCAAGGCCGTACGGAAGAAGTAGTGGCAGTCGTGAAGGTAGTAGGCTGGCATTCCCACTCGAGATGTGACAGCACTTGTGGGTTATAGAGGATGGGTAGGTATGTAGGAAGAGTCAGGAGAGACGAAGCCTCGTGTCATGGAGGGGCGTGGTCCATATAACCTGCTGGCTCACACGGGTAGCAGCAGGTTCCTGAGGGTAGGAGAGGGCAGGCGGGATAAGTGAGCGCGAGCAGAGGTGCCCACTGGGCCCCTCGCGGGTAGGTGAGGCGTGTCCCATGGCGTTGACATGTGGGATCGAGCAACAAGCAGGTACACGGACTTGGCTGGGGGATCAGGTGGACGGCCAAGTAGCATGGAACCATGCGGGTGGGCAGGGAGGGTGGTATATCGAGACCCGCGGGGGCGCAGATGAGGCATGAAACGGTTCCGCAGGGCCGAATGAATTCAATATGCACGGGAATTTGCCGAGAGCCCGGGATAGAGGGTGTAAGAATTGTCATACTGCACTGCACATACCTTGGTGCGGCGGTCGGCTCTTGTTCAGCAAGCGGCTTGGGAGGTTGTTATTCCGACAGACTGCCAAGGGCGAGGTCTAGCAACGCTTCTGTATCGTGAAGGTGGAACTTTATTCTTCTGGACGAGGTCCTATGACGGGACAGGGTGAGCCGGGGATATAATAAGGCTTGGGAGGACAGGCGTGTCAGCGGCAGATGGGCAAAGCTGGGGAGGCTAGAGTAGACAGGTCTGGAGAGGGGCACAGCCAGAGCAAGCAGCAGCAACACGCATGGGTTCACCTCAGCCAAGCTCCTCCAGCCATAGATGTCATATCTAACAGCTTAAGTAGATAGACGAGGCATCAGCACTGCACGGCATTCCAGATGGTGCTGGGCAGGGACGAGGCCTTTTTTCTTTTTTCTTCAAGAGGTTGCTTGTTCGCCACGCCGCCCATCAGCCAGACCTGCGAGCCCTTGGTCAGGCCGTTCCTCAAGCGCAGCCCCGAGTCGCTGATACCCGAAAGTCCGCGGTTACCAAGTGCTGTATACCAGCCGGTTCCACAACCAAGAGACAGGCAGTGAGGACGAAAGAGGAAGAGGGTCGCGCTTATCTGGATGTGGGCCTGGGGCCTGGGGCTTGGGATCTTGTGCCTGTTGTGCCTGGGGTCTGTGTTCGGATGACGCTGATGTGCAGACCAGCAACCAGCCGACTGGAGCAGCAGCTGTCACAGTCCAGAACTGGAAGGACGACAGGGGGGGTGGACGGAAGGACGGTAAGACAGCAGGAACAGGGTAGGAGAGGGCAGGAGCAACGTACCCAGGTTACCCAGTCTACCTAGGTGCCTCGGTGTCTACACGGTAGACGGTGTTCCTAGGCGTGCTAGGTCAGGTAGCCAGTACGGGCCAGTCTACCCCACGGGGCGCTGCGGTTTGGCGGCTTGGGCCTGACGCACTGGTGCAGTGGTGCGGTGTTGCGGTGGGAATCTTCGGACCAGGGGAAGCGCTGTGGTTGGTGACCCGGCGCAAAGGCACGAGATGCCTGCGTCGGTCCAGCAGATCCCAGTCCGGTTCGCCCTCGGGTCGTAGTAGGCAGGTAGTCTAGCGTAGTCCTGCCGTGGACTGTAGATTGTGGCCGTGTGCTTCCCTCAGACAACGTGCAGTGTTCCCACCAATGGGCTGGACTGGATCCGTGCTATATAGGCGCCCCAGGGCGATGGCACAGCTAGAAGCTCTTGGTTCCTTCTTCTCTCAGTGCAGGAGAGGGTGGTAACCGTAATTTTCTTCTGCTGCTGCCACTGCTGCTGCTATAGTGGCACACAGCAGAGAGATGATGCAGATGGTCGGTCTCATGAGACAACCAAGGCAACGTTTCCCGGAAACAAAGAGTGCAAGTGGGGCTGGCCCAATCCTCCCGGGCTCGCATATGACCAGCAGGTGGGCGGGTGCCTCCTGCTCCAATAAGTCAAGACTGCCTGCCCATCTGCTGCTGGACTTGAGCATGTGACAGTGACAGGTCCCCCGTCCATCGATCGCGTTCTTGGGTCGTCGGCGAATAATTAACTGCCTACCCTGAGCATAAGCGACAGCGGCCCACCGGCCGAACGGAAACTCTGTCTCGATCCGCCCCCACGTCTATGCTTGTCTGCATGCCCATCGCCCGTCTCCCGACTGGACTGCTCGGAAATCCCTCTACTCTCAAATCACAGTATGTAAATCCAAATACCCTGCCAATGAGCCAAGTCGCGAAGTCGCGAAGTCGCGACTCTACCAGAATAGAGAGCTCCACTCCAAAGGAAAGCTCTGGAACCGTCTTTACCTCCAACCACGGCACTCCGGCCACTCTGAGGACTTGCCAGGGGCGGCGGGGAAGAGTGACGAGGCCAAGCACGACTGAGCACCAAGCACAGGTAGAGTGGATTGAAGAGTGAAGAGCTGTGGCTTCTATGCACGGCTTTTGACTCCCCCGTGCATCCTCGCCAACACCCCCGGAAGTTCCCCGCCCTCTCCGTGCACTCGGCCCCACATCCGGCTCCGGGCATCCGGAAAATACGTGGCCCACAGCCGTCGACGCCCGATCGAGTGCTCCAAACTCTTTGCCATTGACAGGGTTCTCCACCAGCACCAAGTTTCAGAGTCGGCTATGCAGGCGGTCTGTCGCTTCGTGATCGCAAGCTGGGTTGGAATACCGCTTTCAACGTGCATAGTAGACAGGAGCTTTACGTCGTTGACGATTCTCCAAAACACACTTGTTTCTACATGATCGGTTCCACAGCAGCCAGTACGACCTTGTATGGCTCTATCGAACCGTAGTGCCCAGACTTTGCTTCTCAACAACTGCTTTGGAAGTGGCGTCGGCACCGAGTAACAAGGATGAGACAAGACTGCGAGCCGCGTAATGCGCTGTTCAGCTGCACGGCCTTGGAAGCAAGTATTGCAATAGGTTTATATGGACATGTCGGACACAGCATTCAACTTCGTCATGGTTGGGCCCATGGAATAGCTCTGCGGTTCTACATGTGCGTGACCAGGCCTGAAAGTTTATTTATGGCCGGGGGTTTCAATCTATTACCCTGACGATGTGCTCCACATGAGATGGGGACGGGTCAGTGTTAAGATTGCAATGTCAATTGCTTACCCACTGAGAGACAGTCGGAGCCTGATTCTCTCGCGGAACCTCAGGGCCTGCCCTTTCTGTAGAACAATGCCTACTTGCAAAGCAATCGGTCATCTGAAGCATTCGTGGGAGCACAGCGCACACTTCCACGCGCAAGACTTACCTCCACGCGATTTATGTCGCGGCTTATAGATAGGCTTGGGTGGGAAATAGCCCACCTTAAGCATCAGCTTAGCATCGGCTTGTTATTCGACCTTGAAAAAAAGTGTCTACGAGGCCGAAAAGTACCCAACAACCGCAGAGAAATCCGAACGACTTAATTCAATGCAATCCGCATCTCCTGCTTGAGTGACCTTAATCCTGGTTTCGACGACGCGTCCCCGCAGGTTTCTCCTCAGCTTGGAGTGTGACAGAATCCTACTCGCCGCCTTGTCTCGAGGATTATCGTTTCACGTGCAGAATTGTGGCTTTCACTGTCCCCTCTATCTTTATGCAGCCTCCAATCGGCGTGGCCACTCTCGATACCGCCAATGGTTTGTTTGACCACATCATGGACGTAACGCAGCATATTGCGGTAGTGCTCGAGGGCGCGAACCTTCAACCGGTATGAGTCCGCGTATATAACACACCAAGATCTTTGCAGAGCCTCGTTGCTCACTTCTTCTCTCTGCTTCCATCAACTTGTCCACCACGCGACCCCGCCGAAGTGTTGCATTTCTTATCTCATCTATACCCAATACAAACCAGCTGCTTCAGCATTCCTGTGGCACACAAGATGTCTGATGGTAAACACTTCACAATGTTCCCCTTGTGGGAAGAAATGAACTTCACGAAAGATTGCAACGCATACGGCAATTGGTACTCAAATTTTTTAGATCCAAATTCATGGAACAAAAGCCGTTATCTGGATGGAGATATCTCGCTTATAATCGAATATTTCGACAAAAGTCTTCCACAAAACTGGACGCTGCCGGCCGGGGAGAATTGGACGGTCGCAGAATATGCAGGCAAAGTATTGGAGTGGTATGGGTGGAACCTTTGGGAAAATTTCTAGCAAGTTCTTTTATCATATTGTAGTCTCCACGTTCCATTGCTGGGGTCTAACACCTGACGTGCTCGCAGCGGGGAGTACGGCACCAACGACGTGTTCACCAAATATTTGATTGAAGATCCGATGAGATCGGGATGCTATCACGAATACTGCAAAGCTTTAGGCTGGACAGGTGACATGGACTTGGTTGGAATCGGAGTGTATCTCTCCGTCCCATCTCTTTAGGTCCTCACGCCTCGGCCTTTTGTTCTGATACAAAAGCAGGTGTTCACGTCTTATTATGTGGAAGCCATCCTTGTCACCATCTTCCTATTTGCCTTTTCGGTGTGGCATTTGCGACAATACGTCGAGTCACAAAAAGACTCTCGATCTAGCCTGCTCTCAGGCACCCAGTACCACCATGAACTCCCGACACGAGCCTCGCGCCTGGGTTTCCGTGCTATCGGAGCTTTCCGTGGCTCTCTCAATGAATTCTTAGGGGCATCCATGCTCTTCAGCATTGCCATGCTGGTAGCCGCCCTCTACATGTCAGGTGAAGGAACAGCACAGCGGAGGTCGCCGCTGGCCGACACAGAGGTGCCCGGAGATAGCGTGTTGTACGATATGATGCTCTCCATGCTGGCGGCCACTTTCTCCATCTTTCCCGTGACGATCCTGTACGCGATGCAGAGGCGCGACAGCGACTGCTCGTTCAAGAAGAGAGAATACCAGGCCTGGGTCTGTAGGGCGGTGCTGGCACTGATATGGATGCTCGGTGCGGCCGAAGTCTACGCGTCGCTTTACGGGAATTTTGACTACGACCACAGAGACCACTACGACAGTGTTGACTACATGCTGAATTGCGACTGGAGAGGTTCTGTTCACTACTGGGACGGGAGTAAGTCTTTTCCATGTCCAGCAGGTCGATTATTCTAGAGATCACTAGCAAGCCCTCTCGGCATATTCTCGTGCGCAAATTCCGCTTACGCAACTGCATTTAGTGATGGCCGCACGGTGCCTCATTATCGCGGGTCCCTTGATATGGCTCATACTGACAGTCTTCGTACTCACTGGCTTCCGTATACCCGGCATCCTTCACAAGCCGTGGATGATCCGTTGGCGGTCTTTCTGGCGCCTCGGGATCGCCTGGTTCAACTTGCTCGCCATGTGGGGAATACTGGGATTTTTCACCTGGGTGAGACACAAGATCGATATGACAGTTGGCCATCTGAATGAGGCAAACAAGTAAGGGCACTGAACCCCAGCCTCAGCTTGGACAGGTTCTGACCCTGAATGACTTCAAAGCTGGAAATTCGGGCAGGTTCTTGCTCTGGCCACCTGGGCACCTGTCCTCTTCCAATTCATCTACACCTTCATATCTAATACTGAAAGAATTTTTGATCTCATATGACTAAAACCTTGGAAGTCTTGAGAATTTTGCCTGTTCAATGGCCGCCCAAAATGGGAATAGAACCAGTGCGATAAGATCTGATTAAATCGTGCTAGCTGGAACGCGGGTCTTTGATATCAAGAATCAAGTTGGTCGTCAAATGAGTTCTGCTGATTTTCGGGCATCAAACACAACAGAAGGCTCTTTTGAGGGCAATACAGTGGAGAGTTTCACAGTAACCCCGCCATCTCAGATTGAGTAATGCACGTAATGTGGTAGCGCCTAGCTAAAGGTGTGAGACAGCCTTGGTGCTTGTCAATCGGGGTACGGCTAACACGAACAGCTAGAGCGCAGCACGCTGGCGGGCAGGGGATCGCAGATCCATAGGTTCTAGCTGAACGGCAAATATGAATGGGTGGCAATGGTTAATACAATGCCGTACTGTACCTCGTGGAAATGGTTTACCCTGGGCCGTCGATAGCATTGGTACTCGGAATGCGAGGAATGCGACCAAACACATGGCAAGCCGCTAGGAAAGTTTGCTCCGCATCCACTCTAGTGTCTTAGCCGTAAAAGTGAAAGTTTGTCCTCTGCTGATATTTGCATCAGTCCTCTCACTCAGGCAGGGCGGGGAAGAGCGTAGAAACAGCTATAGATTACGTCAAGGATGGCTTCAAAAGACAAGGTTGATGTCTTCGTAGTCTCATCCAGGAAGCCATAATTATTTATTCAGGATAACCTCAGCACGTAACATAATTGTCGACTTACAACATTAGCCGGTTCAAGTAGCCCGGATAGGCAGTTTAAGTGGGGACGGGATCTGCATGGTTGCATCGCGCCCGGCTCCCGAAAGGGGTGACGTCTCCATCAAGGTTTCGCGGTCTCCCAGCGCCACCCCCGGATCCCAGATCCCAGATATTCAGCCACAGTTCCCTGTTCATCGCTCGTTCCACTCCCAAACACCGTCTTTACTCCCACGCGAATTCCTCCCTCACCAACCCGCCCGTTCCTGTCCTTATCATGTCAGTGTCACTGCGCGGCTGCAGAGCCAGAGAGAAGGAACCAGACAAGTCATTCTGGCTCGAGTTCCAGGTCTGCAGCGACGGCCACCACGACCAACAGGGCCCCCGGCCTGCTGCCGCGGCCGCGGCCGCCCCAGCCACATTCACATGCTTCGGCGACCTGCCCGTGGAGCTGCGGCTCAAGATCTGGGAGCACCTCCTGCAGCCGCGCGTCGTGATCGCGGCCTGCCTGGACGAGGAAAACGCCGCCGACAAGCGGGCACAGCTGGCCCGCCGGCCCTGCCTGCCCGCCACGCCGGTGCTGCTCCGCGTGTGCCACGAGGCCCGCGCCGTCGCCCTGCGGCGCTACGAGCGGGCCTTTGCGTGGCGCGTGCCGGCGATGCTGGCGCGGCCCCGCTCGGCCCCGGCGCGTGTGTGGTTCGACTTCTCGCGCGACACGCTGCTGCTGCTGGGCGAGCTGGAGCCCTACGACAGCAGCAACATCAACGCGCCCATGGTCTACTTCCTCGACCGGGCCGACGCCCGCCGCGTCAGGCACGTCGCCTGCGCCTTCGAGGAGCTGCGCTTCGGAGAGGTCGAGAGCGAGCAGATCTTTGGCTGCCTTTTCCACGTGCTCGACTCCTTCACCGGCGCCGGGCGGCTGCTCATCACCAGCACCGACGACGACCTGCGGAGGCATACCATGATCGGGTGCCTGCCAAGCTCTACCGACAATGTCGTGCAGAAGATCTGGTGGGCATGGATCAACGGCACGAGTATTGTTACCAGCAGGATGAGAGACCGGCAGATTCTAATGGTGAGGGAGGACGGTCTTGCGGATTTCGTTGCCGAGCATATCTAAAGGGGTTCGGCGTTGCATCGAGTGGTCGGTCTGGGTTTCACTTTGCTATCTGGGGCATACATAGATGGGAGCATCTAATGGCGTGCATATACTTGTTTTCTTTTTAGTCGTATTTGCCACAACAGCGCTTAATGGATACTGAGGATGTGAGGGGATAGGGATATCAAGTTTAGTCTATTTCCTTCACGAGGTTGGTACAGTGTTGATGGGTATGAGTGGCGTGAGAAAAGGAGTATCAATCATACAGGAAGAAAGGTTCCAAGGGCGCGACCCCTGGACGCGCGACCATCCAAGCATCGCTTCTGTCATCTGCGCCGTTGCGAACGCTGCTCATGATGTATCTCAAAGGCAGGACACCCCTCCCTGCCCCTCATACCTCCAAGGAGCCAGTCAGTCAGGCCGACAAATTTTGCCCCGATGCCCCGGTCCCAGTCCCCTCCAGACTGGACGTGCTCGATCGTATGACTTAGCACCCTGCCCTCGCTGTCAAATTCGAAGATGAACAGGCCCCAGAACTCCTTAACCGCCTGCTCGCCGCCCAGCCGTAGCATGTCGCGGAAGGGCAGCCTCCACCCGATCCCCTTGCCCGTCGTCCTCCATCTCACCACCAGCTTCTCGCTGACGGCGCCCTGCCGTGTCCCTGGCTGCTTCACCATGCGCTCTGACATTATCTCGAGCTCGACGTCGCCGATGATGGGCAGGCGGTTCCACGCCACGGGTGCCGTCCACAAGGCGGCGATGTAGGCCACGCGGCCGGACACGGTGGGGAGGTGTGGGTGGGTTGAGGGGAAGAGGTGCAGGGAGATGTTGGGCGCGAGAATCTCGTGTGGGAGGGGAGACTGGAGGAGTGTCGGGAGTCGTTCTTGGAGGATGCGCAGAGCTGGGGAGGCTTGGGTCAGCATCTCCAGGTTGGTAGGTTTCCGTCGCATAGGACTGGGGCGGTTCTGGGCTCACTTTTGCCTAACTTTGCCTTGCGATCATCCGGGGGTTTGTTGGGTCCTTGGCCCAGAGGTGGCGTGGTGTTTGCATAGGGAAAGGTCGGGTTGAACCATACTTCTGGGAGGTTCCGAGTGTTGGCTTCTTGGAGTGTGGTAAGAGACTTTGAGGTGCTGGAGGGGGGTGCTGGAGCTGGTGCCGATGCTGCTTGCGCCGCGGCGGGGAGGAAGCCTGCAAGAAAGGACCTCGACCGGCGGGCGGCGGCCCTTGTCACGACATTTTTGGGATGGGCTGAGGCGGTCCTCGAGAGGCGGGGAGCGGACATTTGGTATTATTGCTACTACATGAATAGGGACAGCGGCCTGGTAGTAGCAGAGGTGTGGCGGTCCCGGTGGCCTGGCTGCCGCTGGGGGTGCTGTGATGGTGCAGAGCTCAGAGATTTTGCTGCGTAGGAGGTGGAAGCTCTTGGTGGGCTTGGAGGAAATTCGGACGATGATGCAGATGGAACTTCTGGTTGGATGCTATAGAGGTGCAGCTCGGGGGAGGCGTGCACCCACCCATGCGCTGTCTAAGCGAGCTCCAAAGCCCAACGGGGCGGATACTACAACCCTCCCTCTGCAAATCCGGCCACTCTGACAGGCCCCGAAACGGGACATGGGCACCCTGGGGCGCCCCGCATCTCCACTACTTGATTGAAGGAGATCCCCAGGTTCTTGGTAAGGAAACATGGGCCATGTCAATCCTCAACCGCCTTGTAGGGTCGGCTGCTGGTATGGTCTTCAGAAGACCTGGAAGCTAACCACATGAGCATCAATGATAAATCAACAGTACCATGAGCCGGTGCCGCCAGGCCGTGACAAAGTCTCCGCGAACCAGAATGAGCTTCATCGAGACTGGGCCAAGTGAAGTGAGACAGACTATAGAGATTGAGCTGCAGGATGCCTAAGTTTCAGGCCCGAGGACTCAAACATGGAGACGGAATTGTCCAGCATATATTGCAGACTCAATGGACAGCGCAGGAATCGCCCGAAATGGTCACGGCATGGATGCGGCTAATGACTGGCACCTTACTCACGTTCAGTCTGTCTTCCACTAAGCTAATTACCTAGTCACTTTTCTCTTCATCCGTGCTTGTCTCCTGTGGATGTGGCGTGATAATTATCGTCAAAAATTGGTCCGGCTGATGGAGACAGACACATTGCCAGTAGCTGCCCTGCAGAATGTTGATTGCTAGCTGTCCAACGCTGGCTATGGCTCGGCAGGATCGCATTCCAGCCAAGCCATTCACGTGAACCGCTCGCAAAGCCCGAGGCAGGCCGGCCCCCACGTGGAGTGGCAATAGCAGTCAAGTGTCCAGTTGTCAAAGAGTCCCAGGGTTGGCGTGAGTGAGACACGCGGGATCATCAGCTGTACCCCTTGACTCAGCTTGAGGTATGATGCGGCAGGCGGGCCTCCTTTTGTCCTGTTTGCGTGCCTCTGCGAGCGCCGTACGGTCCCAGGCAGCATATTTCACAGATAGTTATCACGCAGGAAGAAGACTTTACCGTACAAAGAGTCATCCCACGGAAGGCTATCCAATGTATCAAGGGCAGGCTTTCCGTGACGGAACCGTCGGGCTTTACCCTGCAAGGTTGTCGTCACCACCCGGGCATTTAGATGTGTTGTGTGAGCAGCAAGGTGGAAGTACCACAGTAGAGCAACAAGCAACAAGTTGAGTGCGTGCATGGGGATTTGGACGAAGCCACGACCACGATATTGTCGGAAATGTGACACAGTTGCCGAACAGGATGTATGAAAGACTGGCTTTTATGCGTTACCGATACACTCACTCTCTCACTCTCTCACTCGCTTAGATTTGTACTTCTTCCTGTCCTTACTGAACTGGACTGGCTGCAGCGATCGGTATGGGTACCTAGGTACGTAGCCTTGCATCATCACGTGGAAAAGCGGGAATATGGCCCGTGCCCAGGCGTGTCCCGGTCTAGAGCAGCCTCCAAACAGTCAGTCAGTCAACCGACCTGCGGTTCCTGATGCAGCCTGTCCTGTCTGCCACCCTGCCCGTCGTCCTCCTCCATCAATCCATCAACCTTCCGCCATCCCCTTATCGCTGCCGTCCTCACTCCTCCATACCTGCCTCCGTGCATACTACAGAACCCACATTTTCCCAGCGCTCCGCAACACAGTCACCATGAATCCCGAGTGGTAGGCCCTCCTGCCGACAACCCCCCGTCCTGGCGTCCTCCTGTGCTGACCGACTCCCAGAGCCTCTCCACCCCGCCGTCGTCCTGCAACCTCAACAGGAATCACAGGGGACCGACTTGACTATCATGAACGAATTTATTGACATGAACCAGATACGACTACCTCTTCAAGCTGCTCCTCATCGGAGACTCCGGTGTCGGAAAGTCCTGCTTGCTCCTGCGATTCGCCGACGACACTTACACCGAGTCCTATATTTCCACAATCGGTGTCGACTTCGTACGCTCTGGTCATCACCGCACCCGAGGCTCACCCCGCTGACGCTTTGGCAGAAAATCCGAACGATCGAGCTCGATGGCAAGACGGTAAAGCTGCAGATTGTGAGCCAGCCCAAGTCCATCCCCAACGACCGCCACGGCCGAGAGCCCAGGAGACAGCAGCTAACAAGGACTCACCGCCACACAGTGGGACACCGCAGGGCAAGAGCGTTTCCGAACCATCACCTCCTCCTACTACCGAGGTGCCCACGGCATCTGCGTCGTCTACGATGTCACCGACATGGATTCGTTCAACAATGTGAAGCAATGGCTACAGGAGATCGACAGATACGCCACTGAGGGCGTCAACAAGCTCCTCGTCGGAAACAAGAGCGATATGGCGGACAAGAAGGTCGTGGACTACACAGTTGCCAAGGTGCGATTCCACCGTCCAGCCCCGACCGCTGCTGTGATGAACACACATCATCACATGCTGGCGCTGCTATCTAATCGAGACCGCCCTGAGACCCACTTTACTAACTACAAAATAGGAGTTCGCCGACAGCCTGGGCATCCCCTTCCTCGAGACCTCGGCCAAGAACGCCAGCAACGTCGAGCAGGCTTTCCTGACCATGGCTCGGCAAATCAAGGAGCGCATGGGAACCACAGCCACCAACAACACCAAGCCAAACGTCCAGGTCGGCCCCGGCCACGGCGTGTCGCCCGGCTCCAGCAACAGCTGCTGCTAAGCGTCGGCGCCTCCCGTCTCGACAACTTTGTATAAGTACCGCGACCATCGCCAAAGCTTTTTTTGGGAGTCCAAACACTCACGACCGTCACGAGATGTGGGATATACGCGAGACGTGCAGGGTAGTCAGGAGTGCTGGTTGGCGGTCATTTTGGGATCCGGATTGCGACTTTGCCCCGTTTCGTGGTTTTCCCGCTGCTGTTTCTGCGCATAGATTGAAGTGATGGCTGGCAACTGGGGTTCTCTTCTACCGCCCGGGACCCCTGTGCACGTAGCACAAGGCTTCGTGATGAACGGGGAACCAGGTAGCTCCTAAGACGTACTGCTATGTCATGTCATCCTTGGACGGGTTGGTGCATGGAAGAGGAGGTCCGTTCCGAGTGGCGAATCATCACACATAATACATACACCACAGCTGGAGTTCTTTTTGTCGTTTTGTCTGTTGTGACTTTTTTCTTTCTCTTTAATGCGTTGTTCTACCTGTTTCTAGGAGTGCTTTTACGACTTGGTCTTCGAGGATAGGATCATAGCAACGTTCAATGCGATTGGGCATTCCCAGAGAACTTTCGAAGAAAGCCTGCATGGCATCCGCATACTCAAGGGTCTGGGAAAAGGCCCGGGTATCCTCCTATGGAGCTCTTCAGAAAAGGGGGCAGGAGGCTCCGTACAGCGCGTGCTCCGCCGAAGTCAAAAGGTTGGTCCGACTGAACTGTTTGTCGTCGGTCCTTGTAGTTAGTTGCTGAATGGACGAGACTGTGCGCAGCTGGGCCGGCCCAGAAGTCACTACCCACACTGCTCGGGAGATCAACATGCAGTCACACGTGAACTCGCTCTCGTGGCTCCAAGTCGGTCTGGGCGCGGAGCCATGCGGCCTGCATGTGCGTGGGCCCTCGACCTTCAAGAAAGCATATTGTAGACCGACAGTCGGATGGAGAGGGGGAATGCGGTGCGTTGACTGGAGCAAAATGTATTTTCCAATATCAAGGGAGCAGGTGAGGAGTAGACAGTTGGTATCTTGATATCGGGTGACGGCTTGGACCGGGACCGTTACGGAATCAACAACGCACGGTCACACTACTGACGAGGCAGGGGATAAACAAGTAGAGCACCAGGATAAATAATTATCATTGCCAAGGCGCCGACAGAGCCTCCCGGTCCTCCTCCAGCTCGCGGCTCATGTGGCAGGGGACCAATCCAGTCCACTCCAGTCCAATCCATCTCTGTTCCTTAACACAGATGCTACCTTGCTACCAGTACTAGTAGTACTGCCACTAATACTACTACTATCACACAATACAATTACTAGTTAGATTGCTTTTCCCCTGTTGCAGGCGCAATACGAAGCAGTCAGACGGCCAAAAGAGGGCGACGGTACCGTCTTCTCGTGGGCCCGCCTGCATCATCGTGCACCCTCGCCTGTGTCCAGCGCCGCGGTCATTAGGTACAGTATTTGCGCAGCCAGTTGCAAATAGCCCCAAAACCACCATCTCAGGTTATCCAGATCTGTCCTTCCGGTGCGTTTGGTGCAATATGCATGCGTAGGCAGAGCATCCCAAAAAAACATGCCTTCCGTCCAGTTCATATATGCAAGACGGGAGCAGACCTGACGTCAGCACCTAAAACCCAAAAACCAGTACTCCAAGAGTATTAAGATATCCAAGTGTCTCGAGAGAAACATTTTGTCCCATCGATTGCACATAGACAGCCTTCTGCTGCCTCGCAGGCGTTTTTCCCAGGCACGTCACCTTCATATGGGGCAAGTCACTCCATGCTGGATGAGTAGTCGGCACTGGTGCTTGCCTCGAAGGGCATTAGGCCAGTCGCTTTCTCTTTCGGTCGTCGTCTCCTCGAAGGTCGTCCCCGTCATCATTGTTCAAAATATGGGCCATGCTTCCGCGCCGAGTTGGTGGAGCTGAGCTGTCTTGAAAAATACTCCTTCGGCTCTGTGTCGCCGAACCCCACTCCCAGTTCCTCAGCTTCTCAAACCCGTCACCGTTCGGGAAATTGGGTTGTGGCGGCGGTGGGCTCGATGGTCGAGAGTGGGACTGATGAGTTGCTGGGAAGGGATATTGTGAGAACGATTCACGGCGTTCATCAGGTGGGCCAAGGTGACTAGGTGAAGACGGGAGATGGCTGGAGGGTGGCCCCGAGGAGAAAGGGGGCGGCTGGGGCTGCCACCCGTGAGCGCGTATATCTGCTGAGGTATGTCGCCGAGCGAGACTGCCCGGATGCTCTACAGCGGCGAGTGGGTGAGGCGCCGCAGGAGGGGGCGGAGGGGCTTGTGGACGTAGGGCAGACGGCGATTGCGCCGGCGGGGTGGAAACCTGGTTCATGGTGCCGCCGCCAATGGAGCCATACGGGCGACGTGTGGAAATAGAAAGATTGGAGGGGACTGACGGCCGGTAGTCGTACGGCGCACGACTTTGGCCTGGTGGAGCGAGACTCGACCTTCGCTGATCGTCCTGTGGCAACTGCCGGGGCGAGACCGGGGCGTTCTCCACACTGCCGAGGTATGCACGGCTGGTCGAGTATGGTGCTTCGTGAGGATCTTCCAGACCACGGATGATCTCAACTTGACGCTGAATGTCTCCGCGTAATGCAAGGGCTTCAACAATGTCAGCTGCGTCTCCAAAGACTCGACAGCGGTTGTGGAAGCTTACCGTCTCTGTGGATGGGGTTTTCGGGTGACACCAAGTTCATCAGAATCCGCGACTGTTCTTGATTAAAGGACAAGAGTCGGTTGACAGAGTCAAGGAGTGCCTGGTGTTTAACCTGCATGTAATGCGCGTTTGACTCGGAACGGTCAAGCCTTGCATAAAGGTCCTGAACACTGCGCTCGATTCCAAAGAGCCTTGGGTCACCGCCAGCGTCTTGTATGGGCTGCATTGGCTCGGCGGGCGTCCCAGGCTGTGATGGCGGTGCCTTTTGGGTGACGAGGGCGTGGCGCGAAGCGCGCCGCTTGATCTCTCGCAGTCCGACCAAGTCGCCCCTCTTGAAACTGTTGTTCCCATGCTTGAACTCCCACAAGGGATGCTCGGGGCTGCCGTTGTGGAACACATCGCTCACTGGTGTCCAATCAATTAGCTGTGATAGCGGCCCTCCTGTCAAGAGCCAACCTACCCTTGTGAAAGCCATACATATTCAGCTGGCGGACGAACGACGAGATGTTGGTGTGTTTGAAGTATTGCCTAGGGAGCTTCACGTCAGTGGGCGTGGGCCCCGAGAAGCTGAGCATCAAAGGTACACATACGCAAGAACCTTGGAAAATTCCGAGGTCGGCGACATGACAAAACTCTCTTCAGTGCCTGACCAAGATATGAGATGCGAGATGTTGCTGTCCTCGAGCATACTGTAAATCAGTCAGCATTGGTATTCGTAGGCGCCGGAAGGCAGGCAGAGGGTGGCGCACTTATATAGCTTATGTATAAAAGCTGTCTGAACGATCTTGGGGCCGTGGACTGCTGCCGCGGCCGCTGTCGGCGCAGGCATTGTCATGGAGCTGCTTGCCCCTTGACCTTCTGAGCGGACGGGAGTACCATTGGTGTCTCGGTCCCTCTCCCGGTCGGGGCTCTTGGTGGCAGAGGCAGGCGCGGATGAGTTGGTAGGAGTTGTGATGTCCATGGGCTCGCTATCCGGGGCCGACATCTGGATGGTTGGCGTAAGAATAGGAACGGTTCGCGGGGCCATTGGGTCGTCTTTGCCATGCCCGTCCCCCAGTAGCGATCTATGCGGGCTATCCATCACCTGTGCCATCTGCGGGTAGAAAGGCAAGGCCGTCAGCATTTGGTCCAGAGCGGCGGGCGGGGAGCGGGAGGGTGGGCGGTGATCGGCAGAGCGAAAGTGGACCGGAGGAGCCAACGAGGCAGCCCGGGGGTTCTCCTGGACCACGAGACCCGGGCCTTGGAAGCTGGGAGAGGGAGGTGGGCTCTGCAAGGGACGAGGCTTAAACACACCGCATAGCTTCTCATATGGGGCTCTGAAGGTTAGGTGTTGGTTCAGGTCAAGGCCCGTTGAAGCGGCCCCTCTTTGTCTGCCAGAAAGACGTGCTTGCTGCCGCCTCCCGAATAAACTGGGAGCTTGATCCCGGGACCCGTTTGAAGCAGCGGATTGCCCAATGGGGAAATGCTGGGCTGGGCTGTGCCTCACAGGTATGCGCCGGTAGGTGTTGCGTGTGTATGTGTGCGATATATGTGGTCTATGGCTGGCGTGGGTGGGCAAGTTGCGGCCGACTGTCGAGCACACACGGGTGCGATCGGTCAATGCACCCCGGTCACAGGCTGAATGGGGTGGGCACTGCAGGGCTGGTGGGTATCATGCCTTTCGAGCTTGGGCGTCGCAGCCTTCGCGGCCTTCGCAGCAGTCGCCGCAGCAGTGTCGGAGGGCGCGCGAGGTTGTAGTTGTAGCAAGAGGAGGCCAGGCTCGGCCTTGGCCCCACGGGCGCGTGTGCAGGTGGCAGAGTGCAGCGGGAAAGCGATAGTATCTGGAGGGCGGGATGGCAGCCCAACCAGGCGTCGCGATAGAGGATGGAACTGGTAGTCGCAGGTCGAGGGCGACTTCGAGGGCGGAGGACGAGAGGTCGGAAGTCGGAAGAGGGCTCTGACTATGGCTCCTGCTCTGGTGGACTTAGTGCCTTCGTGTCGTCGAGTGCGTGGCAGGCAATTGGAGGGCGAGCTTGAGATTAGGTCGTCGAAAAGGAGCTGGACAATTTAGAGCAGGCCCGCTCGAGGTTATTAGGGGGGGCCCAAGGAAGCAAGCCCAAGGATGGTGGAGGGGGGGTAGGCACGTACCACATGGGCACATGCAGGAGAGGAGCACGGGGAGGAGCACTGGGCCAAGTCCAGAGTCGGCTCCCCACCCCGGCTGGGTTCAATGGTGGTTAAAAGCCCCGAGCAGAACTCTGAAGAGGCTGCTAGTGCTATATCTAGCATGCACGAGTGCCCACCTGTGGAGCTTGGGGCAGGAGGGGAGGAGTGTACCTGGCCTGCCTCACCGCTTCATGACACGACGCTCACAGGTAACTAACTGGCTGGCGGGCTGGCGGGCTGACGGGCTGACAGAGCTGTAGCGGTACTAGTACAAGCACGAGCAGGCCGGATACCCTCACTACACTCAAAATTGCGCAAGAATGCTGTTGTCAGCCGAGTATGCACTTGCCAACAGCATGTAGACAGACTATATATGTGGTCGACTACCCAAGTTAGATACTCTGTAGGTACTCGGATCTGTAGTGTAGACTGCACACAGCGTGCAGGTGCCGCGCCGGTCTTTTCGTCTTCACCCACGCGCGTTTCCAATCCCAACCCGCGTTTTGCCTGATGAGGTGAGAAACAGCGGTGCTCTGGGCTGGGCTCCATTCCTGACCCGACGTTGAGCCTTCCATCCACCCACCAACCCACCCTTCCATTCAATCCATCCACCCAGCCCAGGCCAGCCAACCATCCAACCGTCCACCCAAGCAAGTATCCAACCCGTGGGGACGGAGCGGCAGGGCACGACAGGGCAGGGCAGGGCAGGGCAGGGGTTGCAGCTGATCGTCAAACCCACCTGCATCCCCCCAATCGAACGTCTGGAAACTCGGGGTCTGGCCTTCCAGAAGCCGTGCAGGGACAAAGAAGCAGAGCGCCAGAGCGCCAGAACACCAGCTACCACCCACCCCATCCACCCACACAGACACTCTGACACGGACGGTACTCAGTCTGCCTCTGCATCCGCATCTGCATCTGCATCTGTCTCGTGCAGCACGAGGAGGAGGAGGATGAGGAGGGCGACGGATCCCTCACCATGATTTCCCAACGCAAGCAAGTGGGCCAGATGGATTAGATGGACCAGATGGACCAGACGGACCAGACGAACCACCCACGGTACAACCACGCCACGAGATGCGATTTGAGCGATCTCGCTGCTCTTCATGCACTTGCTGCCTCGCAACCGTGTCAAACACCCACCTCCAACCTCGCCGCGACGGGATGATCTCGAGGGGACTCTGCCCGTCGGACTGCTGGCACGGCGTGGTCTCGTCTGTTGAGTTCTGAGGATTGAGGATCGGCCGGCCAGCCTCCCGCGCACCGTTGCTTGTTACCACAGACTACGGTACCCGATAAACTACTACGCGGTCGCACATGCCGCTTGACGCACCTTGGGCCTGGCAACTTCAGATTGTCCACCACCGGACGCACCCCAAGATACGATTCGCCATCAGCTGCGCCTCGCTTCAGCTGCGACTCTGTGTCAAAATGACTTGCAGGAAACACGGGTGGAAGCATCAACGTCACTATCGGCCCGCCAACATCACCCTCAAATGGCAAAGCACCGAAGGATGCGGTAGGTGTCACGAGCCGGTCGGCCCCCCATGTGTTACCGTCGCCTTCGCAATGCCTCAATTGCCTGTACAAGACATCCATCCACCTAGCTACATCATCTCATCTTGCGAGTAAGGGACGACCAGCCATCCAGGACGGCTAAGCGTACATCCACATCTCACCTGCGGGTCTGGGAAGCCCGGGCCAAAAACCAGCCCTGATGAACGCACCGGGGCAGGCCGCACGGGCAAAGCTCGACCACTGCCAGGTGGCAATTGGACAGCTTCTCCGCCCGGGAACTAACCCGCCCGAACGAATCCAACACGCCCAAGATCTGACATTCCCGGACAAGCCTGACCAGCCAGAGCTCCCAGTCCGAATCAGGAAGCTTGGTGTTTCTGCTGGCCTGAACGAGAACTAG
This sequence comes from Diaporthe capsici, assembly GCA_013364905.1. Lineage (NCBI taxonomy): Eukaryota > Fungi > Ascomycota > Sordariomycetes > Diaporthales > Diaporthaceae > Diaporthe > Diaporthe capsici. The sequence continues at coordinate 215,776 of WNXA01000006.1, read as the reverse complement.
CCTGCCTGTTGCTGTTCTGTATCCAGACCAGCCATGAAACCATGACCCCCCTGGTTGTCTCCCGTTTCTCAACGTCCAACCAACAACTTGGGGCACAGGCAGGCCACGCCAACCTTCACTCGGCCGACGGTGTATTATATTGAACGAGCGGCATTCTGGCAAATCTTGCATGTTTAAACTTTGGCGCCCGTACGATGTCGTGCAGCCCTGGTGGCCCCGGCCCAGCTGGCTCTGACCAGCATGGGATGATGGATCAAGCTTCCCGGGCCCTCAGACAGAAATTTTCCCAACGGCAGCAGTAGTCACAGTACCCAGGTGGCAGCAGCAGCAGCGGCGGCGGCGCCGCCAACGCTGCGCTTCTTGAGCTTCTTGCGTCGAGTCCGACGACGCTGGCGCTGTGGCTGGGGTTCATTTCACCCTTCTGCATGTGCGACGCCGAGGTTTCGGGATGATCGTCTCCCTGACACACCGTTGAAAAGGCAGAAGCGAGGCAGCTCTCGGTGATATTCCACTAAAAGTTTCATATGTCATTGTCGAAACCTGGCATCTTGTCTCCCACGGGTTCGACCCGCCTCCGGGGGCTATCCTGGCGGCGATACTTCACCGTGTGTCACCTGAACCTGCACGCAAGAGTCCCCATCCTGGCTGCAGTTCTTCGCATTCCCGAAACTCCCAATCTACTTCCTTTGATTGAACGTGACCGCTCTTTTCCACCGCGTTGTCATCAGCAAGGAGAAGTTGAAGGACGCGGCACCAGCATCGGCGCGCGAGACCGACGCGAGTGGTCGGTCGGTCGGGGGATCGAATCCAACCCGGTATCCGCGCTGCACACGCCTATGCGTAACATCATGCCAACAGGGCTGTCCTGAAGGCTCACAGACTGTGCGTTTCCATGTCGTTGGCCGTCGATTGGGCGGAGCCTCAAACGCGCGAAAATAACCATGGGCAGCATGACCCAATACCACGGTAGATTCTCCCACCCTATAACGCGTTCGGTATCTTCCGCCCGTCGGGTGCGCCTCAATCGGCCGTCCAGAAGGTTTCCAAGTACAACGTTCCGTGACGAACTTGTTTCTGTTCTGTTCCTTGTGGGCGGGCGATCGCTCGTCCTGGTATGGCGCGCTGGGGTGGCTGATGATATGCACGACGATCGCCTTCCTTTTGCTTCTTCTTCTTCCGCCGCTAGATGCCGCACAATAACCCAGTCGTCCTCTGGTCCTCAGGCCCTCCCACTAATTCAGCCTCGCTCCCCCGGCCGTCCTCCGCGATCGTCAGGGGCTAGAACGACGCCAAAGGCGCCGGACCCCTTCCCCCGCTCCCTTTAATCATGCCCGGCGACCCTTCCACGGTTTCTGGCAGCTGTCATAGCGCGCAAGATCGCCAGCAGATGGCCCATCTGGTTTCACGGTTAAAATGCACGATGCCTCCTGCATGCTCGTCTGTCAGGCCGGGACCCCTACCCGGCCGAGCCCATTCCAAATCCTGGCAAGATCAAACTACAAATACGATCTGCTGGCTGGAGTGCCGTCAGCGGTGGGCCACGAATTAGGTTTGATGGTGAGGTGTAGGCTCCCAGCTACGACACCTTGGTGGGAGCTTCGACTGTGTCCATCGCGAGAGCCGTCTGTCGTGACGAGTTTCATCGCGGTCATTGCCCATTGTGGCCTGTTCTCGCTTCAGTAGACGCGCACTAAGAATCCGTGTGGCAGAAGCATGGGCACGCCCGACTGTTTCCCTAGCTGCCCGGTTACTTAGGTTCGTGCGGTCCAAAAGCTAGACCAGACTTGGTGGTCATGCACGCATAAACAGTAGTGTCGTAGAGAGGCGCCACAGAAATCGTGCGTACGCCACGGTGGAGTATATGTATGTCATCGAGTAGAAGAAACAATGCGCAAACCCGCCCTCCGGTCATTATTCCAGTGCCAGCAATGCGATAGTCCAGATTTGTCACCCAGTTACGCCTACGAGTCCTCAAAGTCCATCCCATTAGCCCTCTTGTCGCCGAGCTCCCTGATCTTCTCGCCCAGGATCGTCCTCCCGTACCTCTCGGCCACCTTGCCCGCGGCCTCGACCATCCTGCCCGTTCGGTCCCGCATGAGCTCCACCATCTCCAGCGCGCGCATGCCGCGCTCCTCGCCCTCGCGGCACTCGATCGCCAGCAGTTGCAGCAGCGCCTTGTCGATCTCGATCTCGAGCCGGGCCAGCGCCGTACGCTGCGTGTGGCTGCCCGACGTCGACTCAACCAGATCCTGCACCTGCGCAGCCTGGATCCCGCGCAGCATGAACTGCTGTTCGAGCTTGCGGGACTCGGAAGACTCCTCCTCCTCGTCCGCCTTGAACGCGTCCTCGTCCTCCTCATCCATGTCCTCGTCACCGTCGCCGGGCCTGGTCCTGGTCTTGGGCGGTGCCGAGGTGAGCGGTACGGAGAAGTCGAACTCGGAGAGGAGGGGCCGCGGGAAATAAGGGTACTGGTCCCCGCCCTTGAGGATGATGCAGTGGAACTTGTTGTCCGCCACCGCGATGGGAAAGTAGCTCTCGTTCTTGCGGCCCGAGGCCAGGCGGGCTAGGAGCTTGGTGTCCAGCAGAGGGATCCATGATGCTCGTGACGGCTGGCGCCAGTGCAGGAGCGTCAGGAGTGTGCCTGTAGAGTCGTAGATGCATGGGTCCTTTGAATCTTGTCAGCTTGTCCGTGCACTTTGGCGGCTGGCCGTGACATGGCAACTTACCCCATTGTCAGAGAAGAAGACGCTCTTGACGGTGGCGCCCTCTGGTAGAGCAACCGTGTCTTCATTCTGACAGATTTCATCGCGTTTGACATTCTCGATCGAGTATAGGAGCCTTGTTCTACCATCGGCACCACAAGGCCCGTTGCCTATGGTCAGAACATAGTCCCGCCAGCTGGCGCACGTCACCATCGGAGTGCTCTTCGGCCGGTAGACTCGGTACGGAATCCCGAACAAGGTGTAGACTCGCACGTAATTTGCCGACGTCGTCACTGTTATGAAGGAATCGCCCAAGGACATGGCCAGCACGGACTCCCCCTTGGGAAGCTCTGTCCTCCAGTCATTACGCTGTGTCCATGTTTCATGCGGCCGATAGAAGATCGACGCTGGTGCATCGTCTTTTGGAGGGCATGCAAAAAGGGTTCCGTGCTCGCTTAGGCAGGCCTTGTCGTAGAGGAAGGTGTCTGTGAAATGGAAATCGCGGTGAAACTCATGGTCATAGAACTCCACGGTCACTGTGTGGTGCGTGTCCTGGTCGACAGTCCAGACGAACCCGATCAGGTTCAGACAGAGGTACTTCCGGTTCCCACGCCAGGGAGTTGCGCCTGGTTGGAACGGCTCGTGAAACCGCGGCTGGAGGACATTGGCTCGCTTGTTTGGATAATCACCGAAGATGTCATCATCTTCAGCCGGTCTCTTGCGGCCAAGAGTGTATCCAGCGCCGTCGTCATCAATGACGAAGTTGTCGTCGTCTTCTCCAAAACCGTCATCAAGCAAAGAGTCCAGATCGTCCGTCAGTTCTGTCCGAGCTGCCTCCGGGCGGGTCTTCTGGCCGTTCACTTGCGGTCGTCGACCGTTGGCTGCTGTTTCGTTCAGAGGGTCGTGAATGAATGGTGCTGGCTGCCTTGACAATTTCAGAAGAATGGAGAATTGGCTTGAGATGAAATCAGGGCAGATGTAGACCTCGCCGTCGGTGGTGGTCAAGGATAGCAAGTTATTTGTTGGATGCCACGCAATGTCGATGACATTCGGATACTCGTATCTCCCGATGACTGTCTGGTCCTTTGTCTGCCAAATGAGGACTTTCTTGTCCTTGGCTGCTGTTGCGAGCATGGCTCCGTTTGGTGACCAGGCGATGGCAGTAATGTCGCCTTCGTGCCCGTTCCTGAAGGATCGCTGGTTCTCCCAGTCGTTTTTGGAGACGACCTGGATGTCTCGAATTGGCGTCGGAACTGCAAATGCCCTCCCATCCGGGTGCCAGGCGACAGAGGACGACGCGTCCTCGTTTGTCTCCAACGACCCAATCGCCCCGTCAACCTTCCTTATAAGTTCGGGTTCTTCTGCCGTCATTGAGTAGACATAGACAACGCCGTCGGTACATGAGAGAGTGAGAATGCTGCCCTTTGGGTCAAAGGAAACGTGCTTGGTCGGCTTCCCATGCTCCTTCAGGTGGAATATCCTGGAGTTGTCGGCCGTTCCCACGACCTTGACGGTGAGCTCGTCGCTGGCCACAGCACACAGCATCCCGTCCGGAGAGAGTGCAACATCGCGCACAGGGAGCGTGCAGCGCGTCAGGAACCGCTCGAACGTGTTGGTCTCCAAGGAATACAGGCTCACAGTGCCGTCCTCGGAGCCGACTATGAAGAAGTCATCATTGGCCGCGACGCTGACATTTTGCTCCTGGCACTCGTCGATGTTGGTCGGCTCTCCGTCAAAGCCAGTCTTGTATATGCGGATTGTGTTGTTGGATCCGACGGTGACCAACTTCGATCCGTCTGGCGTGTATGCACATCGAGTTGTGCCTTGTGTATGAGCCGGCCGAGGTCGAACACGTTGCGCAGCCGAAGCCATGATCAGAGAGCTTTTCAATCAGTGAAGACCTGCGCTGTTGTTGAACGGCGGCGACGTGGTCAAAGATGGGTATTCGAAACATTTGAAGTCCATGGGCCTGAACGCGCCTCGAGGGAGCGAGACGCGACGTGGGGCCCCAATTAAGGTCGTGCTGACAGGGGTGCCATGCTCTACTGCAGGGGTCTGCTTGCTGCCCATGTCCTCCTCATCGTGCGGTACAGCATCCACAAATAGGCATCTGGGACCCTTCTGCAGAGCTACTGGCGACGTATTCCTGGCCTACCAAGTGTCAGAAATTCTCACATCTACCTCGGCATACCGGCTTGTTCCTCTGCGAGAAGCACCGCGCCATCAGCCAGGCTCTCTCTCCTTGTTTAAGGGGCGCTATTTGTCATCAGGAACTTGATCCGCCCAGGCTACAACGGTGGCACAAAACCCAATCCTACAGCTATCACCTACATTTCCAGCTTCCCCGGATTCAGAGAAGCACAGATATTGCCACATACAAGCAGGGTTCCTCATCTCCACCCGGAAAGGCGCCTGCCATAGCGGCGCAGATAGCAACACGAGATGAACTCATCGGATCCGAGGCACTTCTTTGAGTCAGAGTGAGTAAAATCACACAACCCAGGCCAGTCTGTTGGAGAAATCAAGAAATACAGGCCAAGAAGAAATGCTGATCGGAATAAAAGTGCCCAACAGAGCAAGAGAGAACGGCGGGAGGCCAAGTCGAGCAACAAGTTCGGCAGACCTGTTGTTCTCAAATCGAAGATCGCGGCAGCCTGTGTGAACCCGCGCTCGTCCTCGAACAGCGTCTTCATTGCTGAATCAGCAGGCTCGGTGAGAAGGGTCGACGTCGACGATCAAGACTCCAAGCCTGTACTCTACCGCGGCCCAGCCGCACCGATCACCTGCGTGACGGTGGGCGGCGCTCAGGACGGAACCTTGCTTGCCGGCTCCTGGGACAGGAATGTGTGGTCGTGGGACATCGAGACCCGTCAGCCTGGCCACAAGTACGTCGGCCATTCCGACTTCGTCAAGGCCGTCACCAGCACCAAGATTGGCGGCAAGGATGTGCTTATCAGCGGTGGTGCCGACAAGAAGATTATGGTGTGGGACATGGCCACGGGAAGCCGCCTGCACATCCTGCAAGATTCGGTGACGGCCATGCTCGCCGTGCAGTCACTCGCCGTGGATCCTATACTGAGCTCCGGGGACGAGGCTGTGATTGCCAGCGCGGGCAGCGACCCCTTTGTACGGAGGTGGAAGGTCCGGCTGGACGGGTGGGAGCAGCTTGTGGATGCCGAGCCGGGGGCTCAGAATGTCGAGCGGAGGTCGATCAACGTGCACGAGACTGGTGTTTACAAGGTCCTCTTCGACACTTCAGGCGATGAAGCAGATCTATGGACGGCAAGTGCAGATGGCTCTTCGAAATGCTTGTCGCGTGGCAAGGGCTTCAGTACGGAAGACAGCTTCGACCATGGCGACCACGTCCGCGCTGTGGTTGTCACAGACCAGTGGGTGGTCACGGCGGGCAGGGACGAAGACATCAAGGTCTGGGACAGGGCATCTGGGGAGCTCTATTGCTCTCTGGAGGGCCACTACGATGAGGTGACGGATCTCGTGCTTCTTGGTGGCGGTCATGGACAAGAGGACAGACTGGCTAGTGTCAGCATCGATGGTACCGTCCGCACTTGGCCGCTTGACAAGGCTGGCATCGATACCGCAGTGAAGGAACAGCAAAAGGCTGCCACCAACGGGGCTGAAGACGACCAGTCAAAGGAAGAGCCGGAGAAACTGCTCACCGCAGAAGAAGAAGCGGAGCTAGCGGAGCTCTTGGACGATGATTAGATCCCGGCAGCCTTGAATTTCACCTCAGCGGTATCACCTCGGCCTCTTCACAACACGGTCTCATATTGATACAAGTTCGAACGTATAGCAGACGATCCAATACCCGCAACAAAGCGCACCGCAATTGATGACTTGGGCAAAACATTACGCCCAGACGGCCCCCCTTCCCCCCTAAGCAAGCATCATATGTCGGTGTCAATTTGACGCGCTGGTCGTTTATCGAAAAGGAGCTTTGGCACACGAGTCTGCAGGACTCGAAGCAATCTCAAGTTACGTGGAGCGATCATGCATCGGCTGCTCGCATGCAACGGACACAAACTCGAGAAAGCCCTACGGTTGGTCTCTCAATCGGAAGATATGAGATCAGACTGATCTCATCATTCTTTGTATCAAGAGCGTCAGAAAGACAATGCCCCTCCCCCCTGCCACGAGTCCATTGTTGACCTGTCACTGGCGTTCACATTAGGCGCCAACGGGTGTCCTGATGGACTACCATTTAGTAAGCGTGCCTTTGACCACGACCCGAAGGACGGACTTCAGCCCAGCGCAACGCGCGCGAATGTCTCAAAGTACAGGACGGCAAACTGGGAGCAATGCAGGAGAGCGCATGGGTTCAGATATTCTCGCAGATACTCCCCCTCCACGCCACACAAAAAGGGAAGATTGGTAAATTATGGGTGGGGACCCGAGCCAAATTGCACATGTCTGCAGACACCAGTTCTGATAGTTCGTGAGGGAAGAAGGGCTACACACGCTCTCACGGCAGCTGTCTAACTTGAGAATAATCAATCTATGACCTGGGGCTCCCGGTCACTGGTCGAGGATATATGGGAGATCCCCATGCAGATCCTCGTGGCGCAGGGTTCATCATCATCCCCGCTGTGCAACATTTCCAACCACAAGCAGTGCCTGCCATTCAGCTCGCAAACTCATGACTGTTTGAAACAGTGCTTGGCAGTACACTCGTTACGCGCCAATGCAGTGTAAGACGCGCACCCACAAGGAAAGGCGACGGCAAAACCTGTTCGAATCAGTCTACTGCGTAAGAACACGAGTGCACCCTCCCCCAGCCTTCGGGTCAGACATCCTGCCATTGGCCGACGGTAATTACGGCTCGCCACACATCAGACATGATCAAATAGTACTTCGTCTCTCCGTGTGCGACCTGAGTTGCCTATTCCCTCTCACACCTCACTTCTGCGCTCCCTCCCAAATGATCGTCGCCATGGCCGCCTGCTCTTTTCTTCCTCTGCCTACGACGTTGAATTTGCCCCGTACACAGTATATGTACGTGTGCTGTACACCCCGTGTGACATAAGTCACCCAGGCAGCATAAGAGAGGCCATATACAGGAGTTGTTCTACCTTTTTGGGTGAGAGAATTCCCTGGAGATTATCATACCGGAGGTTATGATGCCACAGGAGATTATCCCACAGGGGGTATATCCCACAGGAGGGTATCACACAGGTGGATATTCCATGGGATTGGGAAGCCGTCACAAGGAGGGTATCCCAAGGAGGGATACGGAGGGTATCCCAAGGAGAGGTATCCAAGAGAGCCTATCCTAATCGCTTGTCGAGTCACAGCGGGCGTCATCCTGGAGAACTCACGCCTCGGACCCCTCGTCTGCCTCCTTGCAGCAAAACAGATGAGCTAGTTCAGAGGCAATGGACTAACTAACGAGGTATACTATTGATGATCACGCATCCGACGCTTGCGTGAGAAGGGCTAGCATATTGCGGGAAGGGGACTACAGCAGAACCAGCAAGCTAATGTCGTGCGTCACGAGGCTGCGGCTACCATAGGCCACACGACATGTGGGCTCCTGCTAGGTGCAACCATCCCGGCGGCCCTAGCAGCCTGCGAACCAATTCCCAGCAGGCGTTCGTCGGAAGGCCTAGGGACCTGGCGCTGGTACCTTGCTAGACGCCTTCTGGCAAGGTCGAATCTCGGACCACCCAGCGCCCAGTCCATCTCGCTTCCTTAGATCGATCTGAACGACGCCTGACAACCTCTACCAATCCGACGCTCGGATGTGAGCTGTGACCTGCATGCTGCTCTTCCTGTGCTTCACGAGCGCTCAGGCGTGGGCCTGTCTCTTGCTAATTGGCTGTCGGCGAGAGCGATGTCGTCTCTAAGCTGTCCAAGGAGCCGGAGCTGGCCTGGCCTGGGCCGTTTGCCGTTAAAGCTCAAGCCATGTTAGACCAACATGGTCGGTAGTGGTGCGCTTCTGCATCATTGCCATAGTCATTCGCCCATCTTTCTCACGTTGAACGAGCGAAGCCACTGCCCGCCCATCTTTGTCTTCGGGAGGGACCTTGCTGTGGCCACCCGCTCTCCGCCCAGGCTCAAGAGCCAGCCGGAAAAAGGAAGGGTGGGAGGAGTAGGTAGCACAGGTGAACTTTTTGTCTTTCCTCGCGTCTTCTTTTCGTCTTCTCTGCCACCTTGTCTGGTCATCTGCGCTGCTCTCATGCAGGGTATTGAGTTTGGCGGTTCCCTGAGCATCAACTTGGACCCTACGCATTCGGCCATCATTCACGTTGCATTCACCAATCTCACCTTGTTACTTCCTCGACCTGCATGATTACGCCCGCTCCAGATGAACACATTGAACACGGACCGAGTCAAGCTCGTCGTCACTCGCCACCCTTGATATCTTGATTTGGTCATTCACGAGCATTGCGCCCGGCGTTGTTATAAGCATAGAGCCAAAGCCTATCACTTTCTGAACGCACCAGCCTCCGCCAACACCCAGTATTCAGTCTTCCACTCACCGAAAATCAAAGGACGATTCAGACCATCCCTTGAGGCTTGGGGAAGCCGACATGGAAAACCGAAATCATAGCTATGGGAGCTTGATAGCTCTCGAAGGCTCACCCGATGCCGTATCGACGCAGTTGCGGCTGCTGCCAGTGTCTTCCCAGTTAATGGTCCTGCCCAGTCTCCAGAGCTACGTGGGAGAGGCCGGTGATGGCCCAGTCAAAGCCCGCTCCTTGATCAAGCAAGTACACGATGCTGCTCAGAAAAGGCATGAAGCTGCCGTCCAATTCCTAAAAGACGCGAGTCCCACAAACAATAGACTTGTTTTCCTGAATGGGGGGACGGCAGGTGCCGTATCACACTGCATAACAGCCATCAGCGAAAACCAGACGGCCGGAGACATCCACCAGGCAGAATTGATATTCAGGAATATTGCTCTCGAGGGTGTTAGAGGCTTGGATCGTGAAGACAAACAATCGGACCAGGCGACGCTGTGGATGTTGGGCAGGGACCAGAGTTCTGGCGACTCAATCTTGGAAAGTGAGGAGCCCGAGGATCCTATAACCAAGGCAATGAGGGCCGCTGATCTCCTCTACAAAGAAACCGACTCCCTGCAACCGATCGACTGTTATATAAGAACACGTCCGCGGAGTCTGAGCCTGCCCATGTATGGATACTCGGATGGGATGGGCGAACCGTCGCCCTTCTTTGTTTTTGGCACGGCACCCCACGAAGAGACTCAATTGCACTCGAATGCCGCGGATGCCGACGATAAAGAGCCGGGAGACCATCGGGGCATGGCAGAGGATGAGTTTGCGAAGCTTTGTACGGTCAAAATCCAGCCCGGTACCTCTGAAGACAACCCGCCTGTCCACGAGCATGCAGCAAGCTGTGCTGGCGAACCGTGCAGCCACCGTACCGCAGATGCAAGATCTTCAACGCGTAGATCGGATGCTTTTCTGTCGCCTCCTCCGACTCCTGATGGCGTTGTCTATGGTGAGGCACGGGTGGTGCAGATGCGGGCGTCAAAGACACAGGTGACATTGAGAGAGACTCGGTCACTAGACGACCTGGAGTTGGAGCAGACTCGGTCCCGTCGTACTGACTTCGACGTGGCCTCGGAATCGGAGCAGGTAGCACCACTCGCCGATAACCCAGAAGCCAAAAGCCGGCACATGTCCATCACCGACAAGCCATCTTCAGCAAACACCCTCCTTCACTTGCCTCAGGCCCGGTTTGTCAAAGTCCACACGACGACGATCCGAAGGTCGCCCACCTTTGTGAGGCGCCTGCCAAAGCCTGCGAGGGATTCTTACGTCCACCGAGGGACGGATGCGGCAGACTTTGAGGAAGAGAGACACGAGCTAGACGAGCCGTTCCAGCCTGTGCTGCCAGTCGTTGAGGACCTTGTGATCCATATGACTGACCAGACTCCTGATGCAATCCTGGGCATGGTGGTCCAGTACTTCAAGGCCGGGGCGTTTCCTGTCGTACCATTCCCTGCTTCACTGCAGACTGCGCCAACCGACTCGTGCCCTTCGACCCCCCGGACGGCAGACCTGTTCGATCTCGAGGATGAGGATGTGGATGTAGGCTTATCTCCAGTGATTGAGCATCCAGGAGCCGAAGAAATAGGCGAGCACGACCCGTTTGCGGTGCGGGGACGCGACGTTCGAGCCTCTAGTCTTGCCCTTCAACCACCGAGCCCACCTCCTCCGGCAAATGTGCCACCGGATTCGCGTCAGCCACCAATCATAGCTCCGACGTCTCCGCCGGTACAAAGAGAGAAGGAATCCATGTTTCATGACTTCTCGACGGTAGGACGACCGAACGCAGTCGCAACGCAGAACGCACTCAGGTCTGTATTGGAGGTATACTTTCCTCCGGCAGACAACGGGGGCGTTCATCATTTCGACTTTCCAATGTTTCATGACATTGGTAGCCTGTGGCGGCCAATTTTCGGGAATGTAGAAGTCTGTGGTGGTGACGGTGACGAGAATGCGCCAGATATGATTCTGGCGATGGGACGCCAGAAGGGTGTGAAGAGGGAGTTTTTGTCCGCCCTCACCGGCCAGGTTGAAAAGCTCGGCGCGAAGTCAAGTGGGATGTCTCGAAGCGGCCGGTTGGATCTGAGGTATGGTATCTGCCAAAATACGACTGTGGGAGACTTGGTTGCTGATGCGGTCGCAGGTATTTGATAGCCAACGCGATGCAGTCCCTTGCTGCCCAGCCGCTGGCTCACCAAGCGCAGAATAATAACCGGTTCGACGACCACTACCTGCTGGCCGGCCTCATAATCCCTCACCTGGAGACGTACCTGGCAGCTAATTATGGTACCCGCTTCCTCCTGCTCGACTATCCAGCCGAGCATTTAGCTACGGTCCTGGCCCTCCAGAAACTGGCCGGCACGGCGGTCTTCAAGGTCGCCGGTATAATCGACTCGGAGGCGACCTCTCCTTCCCCATCTGGCATCTCATCGCCGATGTCGAGCAGACACAGCTCTCACTGTGGCAATGCAGACACCAGTGGCCTGGACTCGTTCAACCTGCCGGGCTCCCCCTTCCCAGACGAAAGAACAAAGACATCACCAGCCCACCACAAGAAGTGCTCCTTCTCCGAAGCCAACTACCTCCTCACCAGCTCGGCCACCGAGTCCGAGATTTCAGTCTTCACCGCGACCATCCTCAAGGATCTCAGCGAGATCGACCCCTTCTACATGCCCGAGGTCAGCATCCCCCCAGCTGCAGCCGGCCGGCCCGGCACAGCCAAATCCACAAGGAGCACCGCCACCGCCACCGCCGGCGCGGGCGCGGGCCTGCCAACATTGATGAGCAAGTTCACCCTGCAGGGGCCCAACGGGTCGCCCGCATACACGCACACAGCCGTCTTCGGCCCGCCCGCGAACCTGCCCGTGTCGCCCCCGTACACCAACGACGGGGACGGCGGGTCCGGGAGGAGCACGCCGCGTGTCGTCACCGCTCCCGGGGCCGCTGCCGCCGCCTACAACTTCCCCTTCCCGCCGCCTCCGGCGCCCCGTTCGCCCTCGCCGGCCCCATCCGCCGCCAGTTCCAGGTCCCGCGGGCCCGGCGCTGGGCCCGGCGCGCGCGCGCGGTCGCTGACCCGGAGGAGGTTGGGGAAACTGGGTAACGAGGGTGGCCCTGACGATGGGGCTAGCATGTACGCCGTTAGTGTCGTGGAGGACGGCGAGTTCTATGACGAGGAGGAGAAACGGCTGATGCCGCTGTACATGCGGCAGAGCGAATTGAGGAAGGGCAACAGCCGAAAGGCCCTGAAGTGGCTCGGTTTGGCATAATTTGACTTGGTGATATCCCTTTGCATATAACAAGCATTCTCTTTTCTGGATTCAATCTTTGCTTGGACTTTGAGCAATCTACCCGGGTGGTAGGACGGACTGGATGCATGTTCACTGCGCGGCAATTCATCGCGCCACTCATGTGTAATATAATCAGCCCTGTCGTTTATTGGTGTACTGTACTTATGGGGGATACCGGCCAAGTGGCAAAGTAAATAGTGATCAAATGACAGATGCCGCTGGTAGAGGTTGCATGAAGCGCGGAAGATACCTGGCTGCCTCTAGCTAGCATTCAATCGAAACACTTAACTACAACGTAGCGCTTCTGCAGAGAGACCAATAGCGTACTGTTTCAGGAGATTTACATCATTATGAGTGGATGCACATGAGGAGAGGACTGCTCACCAGACTGTGTTCTCTTCGTCCTCATTCAACATTCGAAGTCCTCAGGAAGGAGGCGTCCGTGGTGCCAAGCATAATGATTTGAGCATTATCTGGAAAGTATCCCGGCTGCGTCATGCCAGAAGCATTTACTACTCCGCCTTACAGCTGATGGCAATCAAACAGGCAAATTTATGAAGCCATCACACGGTGTTGGCTTCAGTGATCTGCACTGCCGCCCTCTATTCTGAAGTGTAAGGAATAACATATCTAGAAACTATTCCAACGAGCGGGCTGACCACGAGGGGGAATAATCACGGGATGATCATCATGGGACGAGGATACTCGTAGGTGCTCTCACCTGGGTATGACTCCGATCTGTCACACATCAAGGCCACTAAGTTTTTAACTTTCGAGGTACTTTCCGCTGTCTCTATCAAGAGCATTTGCATGATTCGTCAGTACATAAGCCAAGATACGCTCACAAATGTGCTTCAATTAGATGTTGTCAGTCGCTAGCTTCTGAAGATACACGTTTTCTACACGGTGTCGAACAGTGATGCCATTGATTCTTTGTATTATGAATCAAGCTGTGTTTGTAAAAGTTATGTATTTGAATTTGCCCGATAGTATATCATAAATATTCTCTCACAGCATTATCACTTGGACTCGCGTGCACGTACTGAACACCCAACGTGGCATGCTGGTGCTGTTGGTATGTACACAACAGATACTAAGCTGTCTGATAAGGATTCAAGGCAAGCTCCAGGAACCAGTTAGTCTCCGGCTGGTAGTGATCGATGGGCCAGAAAGGCTCCTTCACTGTTGTCTGGCACCCGCCACTGCCGGCAGTTGGCACGCCGTCGAACCTGGCGTTTATCCAGCCTAACCAGTCTCGCTGCGTGGCGAACAGCGTCGGCACATGGGTGGTCCCGTTGACGAGCAGGTACTCGAGCACACTGTCGGGATGGGCCGAGCAGGTCGCATTCACCGTCGCTGTTGTCACCGCCTCGGGGATAGACTGATCCGCCGTGCCCTGGATCACCAACACAGGCCCCGCCACACTCCGACCGCCGGCCGACGATGTCCTCAAGTAACTCTGCAGATAGAAGTTGTCGTACCAGTCGTCACGCAGAAGGGGCGACTGCGGCGTGCCGTCGCCCTGCAGCAGCGCCGTGGTCACCGCCTGGCAACCGGCGATCTCTGCCTGCAGCTCAAGGCGGGCCACTCCCAGCGGGGTGAGCACGTCGGACAGACCAAAGTCCGGGAACATGCTCTGCACTGCCCATGCCAGGAGGGCGGCCCCAGGGACCTCTTTTGCACCAAGCGACAGGGCAAACTCTACGACTGCGGAGAAGTTTGCGGCCGGGCTCCCGGATATGGTGCCGAGGTATCCCGAGACGGGTTCCGTTGCCTGTCGCTCTGCTGCCGCCCATGCCGCACCGCCCCCCTCGCTGTGGCCCATGATGACGAACTCGTCGGACAGGCGTGACGGGAACGCCTGCAGGGCGGCCTCGTGGGCATAGAACAGGTCGTTGGCAAGCGACGGGCTGCCCACGAGGGGGTGATGGAGCGGCTTCCGCGCCCCCGGCTGTCCTGTCTCGTTGTCGAAGTCGAGCGTGTAGTTTATCCCCAGCCCTTGGTAGTCAGGCGCCACCACGGCAAAGCCCGCCAGGGCGAGAGCGTACGGCGCCTGGAACTGGTACAGAAGGGTGCGCATGTGCGACGGAGTGCAGTCACCAAACTCCCCTGACGCCCCGTGGGCGAACACGACCGTCCTCGCCTTGTTTGACCCGGGCTGGAGGCTGGGGGAAAAGGGCCATAGTATGTACGCTGATGCCGGTACTACCGTCTTGTTGTGCGTTTCGGTGGTGAATAGTATACGGGATAATGCTAGATTGGGTGCGAGAGTGTAAAATGTGGTATTTGTCAGAGGCTCGACCTTGAGTATGGTTCCAGGTCGTGTGCTGGGTGTGAAGTTTTCCGGCACAGTGTAGAAAGAGTCCTCTGTGATGGAGCCGAAGGCCCAATTTGAGCGTTCATAGTTGAGTGCGACCTCAATATTGTTCGCGAAGTCGGATGATAAGTTGGCCCTTGTGATTTGCTCAGCGCTCAGCTTGAAGCTGGAGTTGAATGTGTTTTCCTGTGGTTCAATAAAAACCTGTCCAGTTACCAACAAAGTGTGCAACATAAAGAGCGTGCTACAGATGTGTTTCAACATGACGGGCAACTTGTTCCGAAATATTCGGTAAATGCAGGAGAGAACCAGGCTCCTCAGTCGAGGGGATACGAAAAAGTTCAATACAACAGCGCCTTCATGTTGTCAGCTTCCCCGCATGCTTAAAGCATGATTCCGACGGTTTGCCTTGCCATTGAAGCTAAATACCGAGGCCCCCTGGCATGCTTCAGCAATTGTCGAAGACCACTGTAAGCGCTTGTAATCGATCGCGCACTCGATGCCAAAGACTGCTGACATCGTGCCTCTCCTAATGTGTGATCATGTTGGGAGATATCGGAGGTTAGAATGTCCTAGCAGAAGCCTAGGCGATCAAGTCACCCGAGGATGGGAAACATTCCGGAGCCCTTGAAAGGATACACTCAAACCATTAGCACTTTATTGTGCAGCCGCTCTTTAAAAAGGAGCGAGTGGCACCCACTGCCTGGTGTCATGAGCTACCACCCGCATACTCCAGGAATACTTTGCGCATGTGCTGGTTTCTCAAGCCTCTGCACAGCCTGGCCCAGGAGATGCTGGGGTGGCATGAATGACGGATTTTGGAGGGTCATCAAACCGCGCCCTTCCATCTTTTGCTTGCATGATCTCGGCGACGACAAGGCGACTGCCAGGTAACCAGCATCAAGGTAAACGTTTAAGGTTTCCGCAAACGTCTACCGAGAAGGATGGAAGACAAAGGGATGAGAAAACATGACCGCCGTTCCCGGTGAGTTAAGATGCTTTGTAGGATGCTGCAGAACGGCTCACCATCAAGACATGGCGGGCTTAGGATCCACGCGAAGCTTGCAACCCCCTCCACCCCTTCTTCCACCCCTTCCCAAGAGGCCAACGGTATGTACACCCCGATGGACATCTCAAGAAGTGCACCCAGGGCCATTTCCCCCGGATAGACCGCTGTTCCCGGAAAACAAACAGAAATCCAGTGGGGTTGTGGCGCAATGGTTAGCGCGTCGGATTCCAGTCCCGAAGGCTGCCTGTTCGACTCCGGGCCAACCTCATGAATATTTTTGCTCGTCGTTTGTCTGTCTGCTTTGTCCGTGGCGGCAACAAGTGCGCCATCCAAGCCGCTTTCCTGCCCCATGCGACGTGGGAATGTGTGCAGCATGCGAAGGTGCCTTCATGTCCTTCCTTCATTCTCGAACCAAGGTGCCCAGCCGGTCTTGGAGATAGTCGTGTTGGTTGGTGTTTTGTGTCGTGGCCTTCGGACTCCGTCTTCATTTTGCCTCGAGCTTCTGTGCTTCCACGTACAAGGCTTCCATCGTTCTCGTGACCTTGAACAAAGGGCCGTTGTGCAAGCCCGGCAAGAGAGACTGTGCTGCTTGCAACCTTGCTCCTCGAGAGGCTTCACCCACTCTATCCGTCCCCACCTGCATTCGGCACGTATTCGCCTCTCGACAGCCGTCCAGCACATCGTTTGATGGTCTTGATCATTTCCAGCCAACCCAAGAAAGCCGCCCAAAGCTAGACCGTACCTCCTGGTAACAAGGCCTGCATGCTTTCAAACCGCCGCAAGCCATACACCGAGTGACCCCCTCTCAATCAGCACCCCCTCTCCTCCCCTTCTTCTTCCTACCCTTTCCAACAGCCGCGCTTCGCCCCTCTTCCTCATCACTGCTGTCCTCCTTGGCCCTGGCCCTCTTCTTCCGCGCTTCCTCCCTCTGCTCCAGTGCCCTCTTCCCCAGCAACTTGCCCTTCAGATCCCTCGTCTCAGCGGCCCTGGCATCACCCGCCGCCTCCTCGCCAACGGGAACGTAGCCTATGCCCAAGTGCAAGGGCATTTCGTTGTCGTCGTCCTCTTCCCTAACGCGGGGCTGGGAGAACGTCTTGCGCTGCTGCTGCGATTTCTTTAGGCTGGGGTGAGGCGAGGGCGTGTTTGCGAGGGAAGAGAAGGAGAACTTGGGCTTCTCCGTTCCGTTGTCTTCCGGCTTTGACTTGGCCGCTGATGAAGCACGTGGTTTTAAGAGGTGGCTTAGGTTGGCGCTGCGTTTGGAGAAGGCAAGATTGGCCTTGTTCATGAACTGGTCGATGTCTACGGCCTTGGGAGTCTCATCTGTCTTTGGTGGGGTCATTTTGACTTCCATCGGTGATGACGATCAGGAATGTGAGACCATCAAGTAGAGCAGAGAAAATGAAGGCACGGCT
This sequence comes from Diaporthe capsici, assembly GCA_013364905.1. Taxonomy (NCBI): domain Eukaryota; kingdom Fungi; phylum Ascomycota; class Sordariomycetes; order Diaporthales; family Diaporthaceae; genus Diaporthe; species Diaporthe capsici. Next base: position 198,519 of record WNXA01000006.1, on the reverse strand, counting down.
TGGAGTCCCGATTCGATAAGTGGTCCCACTGCTTGGCTTATCGAACTAGGAGCTTGGGCCACCGACACTCCACCAAGAGCTGCAGCATGATACACTGGAACGTCGAATGGCTGCACATATAATGGATGACTCGTGACGATGAAAAAGCTATTAGATGTCAAAGAGAACAAGGATCTTCATACAACCTCTGTCTATCAGAAGCGCCGATCATACCTAGGTACATGGTTTCTGAGGGTCGCTGTGAGTTCCGTCACACCAAGGACTAATACGGTAGTATTCGAAGTTTGGTGTACATTGATTCAGATCAGTCTAGCATTGGTACTGATGCTTCCAGCCTACAATGGCGCTGTCATCCGTTATCGTGCCAAGCACGCACTGAAAAATGAATTACCAATTCACATCCTCACACAGGAGGAAGCCTCAAGCAATGTCGCCCTTCTGAGCCTCATGGAATGCCACCGGGACCCCTTCTCCGGGACAGCCCACTATCTCCGCCTTGTGATACTGCGCATACCAGTCGCCCCGGTACTCGACGCGGTCGTATTTCTGTAGAATTCGCACCACTGGGAAATTGTCGATCAGCAAAAGACGTCTAGCAGGCGCATGTGGGAGGCTCAACTTACAAGCGAAAGCCATCTCGGTCATAGCAAAATTTTGCCCTACGCAGATCCGCGGCCCTCCGTTGAAGGGGACATACTGCCAGGCCTTTGGCGTCCAGTGGTCCCACCTGTCGGGACTGAACACGGCCGGGTCGGCGAATTTCTCACTCTGCGGCGGATAGAGGTCTGCACGGCGTTGCATCGACAGGGTGCTGTAGATCACGATGTCTTTCTTCAGCACAGCAATGTCGGGCTGGCCTGGCTGGCCTGGTAGGGTCGTGTCCTCGAGAGCCGCGCGCAGGTTATACGGCACAGCTGGGTAGAGTCGCAACGTCTCGTTGAGTGTGTGCGTCAGGTAGGTCATGTTTTTCAGGTCCTCGTATGTCGGTGCTCTGTTTTCTCCGACAGTCGAGAGGATCTCGTTGCGTAGTTTGGTATATATGGCCGGGTAGTGCGCAAGCTCATAGATGGTCCATGATAGTGTCGCGGCTGTCGTGTCACGGCCGGCTAGCAGGATAGCCATGATCTGGTCGCGGAGGACCTTGGGGTTCCTCGAGTAGCGGGCAATGCTGTGCAGGAATGTAGCGCTCTTGTCCGACTTGGAGAGCTTGTCAAGTTCCGATGGTGGGAGTGCCAGTGCCTGCTCGATGTAGGGCTTCATGAACCTCTCAAGCACCCGAATGCCCTTGTTGTACCGCCTCTTGGGAACCAGCCATCGGAATGGGCTGTTACAGTCGAATCATGTCAACCATCCATACTTTGCACTTGAGTAGGTCTGACTTACGCGAGAATTGTGAGCATCATCTGAACCCGCTGGACTTCGGTAAACGCTTCAACAAACTCGTGCTTGGGGCTGAGACGGTCAGCTCGTGTCCCATGTTGGCCAGTGCCTGAAACTTACTTGTTCAGACTGTTCACGCTTGTCCCGAGCAGAAAATCGGTTGTAACATCAAGGGTCATTCGATAGAACAAGTCACAAATGTCAACCGTCTCCCCCGAGGAGGGTATCTTGGAAATCAAGGTCTGGGTCCACCTCTCGAAGATTTCTATGTCCCGGACCTTCTCCTTGATGAACATTGGGCGAATGAGGCCGCGGCTGTCTGACCACAACTGGCCATCGGTGGTGAAGATACTGTCACCCAGGAAGGGGCTCCACGTGTCGTGGAACCGCTCCCCCTTGCCAAAGTCCGAGAACTTGGACGTTAATATGGTCTTGACATGATCGGGGTCTCTGGTCATGATGAACCGATGCTGTGCCGAGATGGATATCTCGACGCAGTTGGGGCACCCCGGGGGCGACGATTTGTACAGCCCATCGTAGAATTCCAGCAACTTATTCTGGCCCTGTTTGATGGCAGCATCGACGAAGAAGGGAAGTCCTATAAGCGGGTTCGTTGCCAGGACGGGTGACCTCACAGCCCCGAGCTTCCTGATCTGGTAGTCGACGTAGGCTGTCCTCAGGACGTAGTAGGAGACAATGAGGAGAAAGACAAGGAGGCTCAGGTAGGCTGGCCCGAGGGCAAGGATGTCCCGGAACATGGTTACGATCGGGAATGGCTTGTGACAGTGAGGTTGCACGGTGCAAGATTCAGTTTGGCAGATGTAGTCAGACAGGTTGGCGAACTCGGTCCGGCAGGTTTTCCGAAGAACTATTGCGGATGAGGGCCGGGCGAAAGAGGGGATGTAAGTCTTATAGCATGTGCCGTCTGATTTATCACGGATCTCGTACAAGCTCAGATGTTGACAAGCATCGCATTGAAACCTCGGCTGGATTTGCAGGCCATGCAAGAACAGTCGAGGCTGGGTGCTGCAAACCATACTAGGGCAGCCCATCCCCAGACTGCACCGCACCGCACAGCTGTGGGCTGGGCGGCTTCGAAACACTCTTGGATGGACTGAGAGCACTAGTCGCCGTTGGTGAGATGAAGTGACGCCCACCAGCAGCCACTTGGCCCAATGGCGACGACGCATGCATGGCCCATTGACCACTGCCGCAGCTTCGCAGTGCAGGCCAGCTCATCCGATAGATGGATGGCGGGACGAAACAGCCGCAAGGATATGCCAAAAGCGGAAATCGAAGAGAACGGGTGGGCGCGCATGGCAGGGGAGGCCGGTACAAGATGTTGCTTGGACGGGGTCCTGACGATGAAATGCTCCCCGAATTGGAGGGCAACCCCGCAAACTCAAAGGGCGAGATCGTCGATGTGACGGCGAAGGGTGTGCATGGCTCACATGGCCCTCACCTGACAGCACCCTAAATCGAGCGGATGCTGCTGCTAGTAACGCTGCGGTAGGATGGACTTGAAACAGCCACGAGGGAGCCCAATGTTGCCCATCCGTTGCTGGCCCGGCCTCGGGTGCATGAGCAGGCAGTGGAGTTTAAAGACGAGACGATATTCACATAAGTCGACGGTGAACTTTATTGATCTGGCAGCCGGTCCTGCCTCCAGTGTCGAGGGTCGAGTGGTCGAGGGTTCAGACTCAACGGTCTAGGACATTGGCCCAGCAGGACCAAGACATGGGGCCATCCGAAATGAGCATTGAGTTTGACGGATCGGGAAGAACTGGTATAGCTGAAATCCAGTCGATGAGGATGAGTGCTTGTCCAGCTTGAGCGAGGTAAGAAGGTAGGATGAGAGCATGTGAGAGGGACTGTGAGGGTTGTGAGCTTCTTCAAGGCTCAAGCAAGATTGCGGTTTTGGGTTGAGACATGCACAGCTACATGGTACCTAGGTAGGTAACTCGCGGGGACTGGACTATCTGTTTACCACACAGACAGGCGGGCAAACAGCTAAGGCGCTCAGCCAGCCGAGGTGTCGCCAGCTTAGCTCCAGGGTTCCCGTGTCATTGGGCCGGAAATTCCCGCTGCTGCAAAACGGTTTGCTGCGGCAGCTGGCAGCTGTTCTGAATCGTCACTCGCTGTCAGCAGCAGGTACCACCTCGACCTCACCTGTACTGGACTTGGCAACCTCGCGATTTTCGATCCTTCTCTTCACACCTCAGCCTTGCCTCGCCTCGCCTCCGCCTGCCCTGTTTCCATCCGGGAGCCACTCCGCACGCACACACACACCAGCCGCCAACATGTTCAGGCTCGCCCGCAGTCGAGCTGTGGCCTCGGCCTTTGCCGCGCCAAAGGTAAGTCTGCGCCGTTCTTATCACATCCCCCAAGAGACTTCTCGAGCTCTGAAACCGCGCTGCTCGGGACACATAGGCTGATATCAACCACCTCCAGGTGTCTCCCTCCGTCAGATTCCCCGGCCTGGCCCAGCAAAAACGGAACCTCTCCATCCACGAGTACCTGTCTGCCGACCTCCTGCGCCAGGTATGCCGCACCCTGACAGAACCCACCCGTACCCATCAAACGCCTGCGCCGCGGTCCGAGCTAATAATAACCTCCCCTCTCAGTATGGCATCGGCGTCCCCAAGGGTTCCGTCGCGAAGACGGCTGCCGAGGCCGAGTCTGTCGCAAAGCAGATCGGCGGCGAGGACATGGTGATCAAGGCCCAGGTCCTTGCTGGTGGCCGTGGAAAGGGAACCTTCGACAACGGCCTCAAGGGTGGTGTCCGTGTCATCTACTCACCCACCGAGGCCAAGATGTTCGCCGAGCAGATGATCGGCCACCGCCTCATCACCAAACAAACCGGTGCCGCGGGTCGGCTCTGCAACTCCGTCTACATCTGCGAGCGCAAGTTTGCCCGCCGCGAGTTCTACCTCGCCGTCCTCATGGACCGTGCCTCTCAGGGCCCCGTCATCGTCTCGTCCTCGCAGGGCGGCATGGACATCGAGGGCGTTGCCAAGGAGAACCCTGATGCTATCAACACCAACTACATCGACATCAACGTCGGCGTAACCGACGAGATCGCCACCGAGATCGCCACCAAGCTTGGTTTCAGCGAGCAGTGCGTCGACGAGGCCAAGGACATCATCAAGAAGCTGTACCAGATCTTCCTCGAGAAGGACTCCACCCAGATCGAGATCAACCCCCTGTCAGAGACCTCCGACCACAAGGTCATGTGCATGGACGCCAAGTTCGGCTTTGACGACAACGCCGACTACAGGCAGAAGGAGGTCTTCTCGTGGCGCGACACCACCCAGGAGGACCCCGACGAGGTCCGTGCCGCTGAGTCCGGCCTCAACTTCATCAAGCTGGACGGCGACATCGGCTGCCTCGTCAACGGTGCTGGTCTTGCCATGGCCACCATGGACATTATCAAGCTGAACGGCGGCCAGCCTGCCAACTTCCTGGACGTCGGTGGTGGTGCCACCCCGGCGGCCATCAAGGAGGCCTTCGAGCTCATCACCAGCGACCCCAAGGTCTCTGCCATCTTCGTCAACATCTTCGGTGGCATCGTGCGATGCGACGCCATTGCCCACGGTCTTATCAACACTGTCAAGGCCCTGGACCTCAAGATCCCCATCATTGCCCGTCTGCAGGGCACAAACATGGAGCAGGCTCACGCTCTGATCAACGACTCCGGAATGAAGATTTTCTCTATTGATGACCTGCAAAGTGCTGCTGAGAGGGCTGTGCAGCTCTCCAAGGTCGTGAAGATGGGTAAGTTGACGGCTACCGCCGCCCGGTTTCCCTGGCCCTTTCCCCACAAACCTGCGACAGTAGAGGCTAATATCTGCTAGCTCGTGACATTGACGTCGGTGTTGAGTTCACTCTGGGTATCTAAGGCATCATGTCGGGGTGCTTCTTTCTCTGTATTATCTCACATCATGGGCGGTCGTCTCCCTACGAACACCGCAAATTGGCCGCGGAATGGATAGAGTTCACAACATAGCATCGTCTTTTTGTGCATAACACCGTGTTTCCTCAAGATTGTTCGACAAATGCCACCGCTTGAAGCACATGTGCGCATGAGGTTTTCTCTTATGATGTATTGAACTTGCTGCTACAGAACCCATGTCCACTGCCTCCGTCTCGACCAGACTATACTTACTCGTCACGATCGGGACTCACTAGGGAAGAGTTGCAAATCAATTGCTAACGCTGCTCCCAAGGCCCAGAGTGCTGCAGAGACTAGCGCGATAAGTAGACTCCACAATACTGTCCAGACTGTACGAATTGGGGGTAAACTAAGAGGGAAAGGTAGGGTGAACATGGTGTCTTCGGAGAATAATGCCGTCGCTCCGTATGGTGGGCCCCGGATGCCGTCTCCGACCGGACATAGCCCCGGCTCAAGGAGGGCCATTCCGGTTACGGCTCTACTCATGTACTCTGGACGCAGCGTGTAGCCGACCACGGCGGCCCGCGGCCATTTGATGCTCACGTTGAGTGCCCAGGCCAGGACCTCCAGCAGCGCCACGAGGAACATCGCGAAGGCCTTGTGCACGGCGACCAGGACGCGCAGGATGGTGGGGATGCTAGCCCAACAGGCAAGCGCAGCGAAGAAGAGGAAGATGGCCCACCGCGTGGCGAAGTGCACCAGAGGCCCGGCCATCTCCGTCACCGTCAGCAGGACGGCGTTGACGAAGCCCTCGACCGCGGCGGCTACGGCGCGCACGTGGCCGAGAAGGTCTTGTCCTAGGTTGTAGATGGCGATCAGCGGCGGCACCGTCAGCTCGCGACCTGTGCCTGCGTTGCCGTTGCGGCCGAGGAGGATCACGGGAGGCTCTGCTCTTTGGTTCTGGTTCGGCTGCGCTCCGCCCGCCGGTGCTGGGCCCGCCGGTGGTGGCGGTGCCGGTGGTGTAGGAACCGCACCATTCCCGGGTGGAGGGACGACACCAGGTCCTCGCGGCACCGGTGGTGCCAGTGGTACTGCTCGTGCCGGTGGTGCTGGCGGTGGCGGCGGAGGAGCACCGTTCACGGGTGGAGGCGCGACGTCGGGTCCTTGTGGTGGTGCCTGCGGCAGTCCAAGTGCACGCGCCTGGAATCGCACGTACTCCTGGTCCGCATCGTAGGCGGTAGCCCTGTTTGGCTGCCGCTGTGCGTTGACGTTCCATTGGCCGTCCCTTCGCAGGTTCCAGCGTGGCTCTCGGGGCTGTTGGTTGAAGACAAAGGGGGGGTTGATTCCCGCTGGTCTGTTTGGTCTGTTCGCTCGGTTTGCTCGGTTGAATGGGTTCGGCCCGTAAGTTGGGCCCTGCTCAGGCTGACGAGGTACTTGTGGATTCTGGTTCAGCCTGTCATTAGCGAAGGGGTTGAAAGCGCCAAACGGCCTGTTTCGACCTGGGTTTGCCATCTTCAAATTCTCTGGGGATTCTGCTGGGTTCTTATTAGTGATGAAAGGAAGTAGAACAGGGCAGAATGATTCTCTGTAATTTTCTGTGTGGAGGGGTGGGTTGCTTCGCTGCTTGTTTTTGAAGTCGGGCTTTCTAGCATGAACTGGTCCACAGTCTCAGATGCTGACTTTCCAGAAGTTGGCAATTGGGTTGTTGTGAAATCTTGATGATTTTGCCTTGGTTTGCACAGTGGCCACAGCCGCCCCTTTAAACGGCCATTATCGACAATGTGAGCTGCAACGAATGGGAATTTCTTCCGCCAATGCCTTCGGCAAGCCCAAGAATAGAATCATCTTGGTACCATCTGGCAGACGGCTCATGTAAAAGCAAGCACGAGGATGTATTCTGGGGGCTCTATTGTTCTCGTCTCAATGGACGGCTCATGGCTTTTTGTGCTTGGACGTTCAACTCTCCACGTGCCGCCTCTTGCTTATTCTCTAGACACAATACAATTGCTCGGCACGGCACACTTTCTATTGCCTCGGGATAGCAAGAAAGTATGAGGTCGAAAGACTGTTCTATGAATAGACCAATAGACCCTCTTTGATCGGGCGGTGCAACAGTCACATTAGGTTGTGATGGGTGACAGTTGTGGATAGAAACTTCTTACAATCTGCAACAAGCTACAGCACGCAGCTCCTACCTGAACCTTGAGAGACCAAGGCATGTATTCAACTCATAGGTAGAGCAGTGTCCTCAAATTTTCAAGGCAAGCCTATGTTTCTTCGTTATCTCTGTACGATGAGGATTCCAATTCAAGTCATCCTCGCTTCAGGACTACTATGGGACCAGTTTAGCTGGGATTCATGCACAGTGGCTTCGCCTTGTTTTTATATGTTCCGTCCATAGTTTCGGTTTTCGACTTTGTCCCAAACTACTGAGGCAAAGATGCACCGCTATCGAAGCTTAGGCTGACTCCTTTGATGCATCCTCATTTGTAAGATAAGACTGTCCATGCTCACCACGTTCGCCTCTGCGATGGTGCAAACGTGAGGACCGTCAAGAAGCCACAACTTAACATCACATCAGTAGGTGAACTTTGCCGAGAAAGAAAGAAAAGGACTGGAGTATTTGAATATTGGGCTTTAAAGAATTTGAGCCAGGAGCATAGTGGAATGAAACCCATCCATATGGTATGCTATGGAAGGCGATAGGCTATTAAAGCCAAGATCAAGCTGTTGTGGTTTTATGTTTGTCCTCAATTCTACGTAGTCACTGCACTCCATTGAGAGCGTGTCGTTATTTCTTCAATGGCTGGGCAGAGGGCCCTCTGATCCTGCCATATCACTGACTCAGCCTGTGTTGAGGAGGGATGTGGATTGAGAAGTGTGTAGAGGCTAGGTAGAATCAAAAGTGACATGGACAACAACAAGATGGGAGTGACGAAAAGATACGTAAGGAATGTGTTGAAGTATGTTTCACTAACCCTTTGCGGCCATGTACGCCTGCAATACTGCCCACATTAATTAACAGAGCAGACTGTAAAATGTTTCATAACATTGCCTCTCTGGTGAATCTGGATATGCCCTGCCCTCACAGATGCGCATGTGATTAAACGCCTCGTGCCCACGTGAAAATAAGAGCTGACAGCCGCAGTAATACCAGTTGATGGTCAGAGTCTTCATGAACGCCCGTTATTGAACGCCATGTAATGCCATTCTGCCTGATCACCCAAGTCCCTAGATTCAGATGCAAAACAGCTCCTCTCGCAAAGCCAGCCAGTGTCTGCCTTGCTCTAAGAGGCGTCACCGTATGCTAACTTCGATACCCACGCCTGGTCATGCTACACGAGATCTTCCTTAGTCCAGCTGTTAACTCTCCGATGCCGTCGACTCCTCGTCCGCTGGGTCCGGAACAGGGTTTGGCTTTCTACCGAAGGGCAGTGCCCTCGGCGCGGGCATCTCCTCATCTTCATCAGCCGCAACTACGGGGGACTTGCCGCGCCGGTTTGAGCTGGGCGGTTTGTTAGACTTTGTGGCAGGCTTGGATGCCGAGGGCGGAGAGCCTTGCCCAGCCTTCTTGCCGCCCGATGAGCGAGAAGGATTCTTGGACTTCGACTCGGGCTCAGGTTCAGGTTCAGGCTCACTGGCCGTCTCGTCCTCTGTCGTCTGCTCGACATCAGACAATTCGTCCCCCGGACTGACCGACTGCTCGTCGACGTCCATTTCGTCAACGTCATCGTCGTCGGCGTCGTCGGCGGCAGACTCAGCCTTCCGCTTGCCCTTTCTGGAAGACCCAACAGCATCCGGATGCCTCGAGGCGACTTCCGATTTGCCTGATCTCGCCTTGGCCCTCAGGGCTGCAAGCTTCGCCTCATCTACGCGTGCTGTGGACAAGATCTGTTCCTGTGTGCGGATTTTTAGTTTCTTCTCGTTCAAGAGATCCCTGAAGAATGAGTCGTGCTCTGACTCAAACTCGGTCCTAGCACGCTCGAGCGCCTTGAAGTGCGCCGTCTCCTCGGTAACGCGCCTCTCGAGCTTGTCATGGTTGAGCTTCAGCGCGGCCAGTTCCTCGGCCAGCTGAGCCTGTCGCAGCACGGCCTCATTGGCCCAGTCGAACATGTCTGCATTCTTAGTGCCAGACTTGCTGGACCTCAGAACAAGAGTGCCCGCGATAACCTGTGGGAAAGGGCTCGCGTGAGTTTTGGTCCGTTCTCGAAGGTTGGGTGGGGACCAGGGGTATATGTGAGGCGAGGTCCAAGCGGGAGATAGCAACGTACCGTGGCTCCGGAAACTCTGTTCCCAATCTCGATTCCCAGATTTTCGTCAGTGAACTGCGCGGCAACGTGAAAATTGGCGATCGGCTGGGTTCCCAGGAGCAGGGAAGTCAGGCAGGACTCCCATTCCTCGTCTGTGGTGTCCTCGGCCCGGAAGCGTGAGATCTTGCTGTGTTGCACTACCAAGGGGTTAGAAGATGAAGAAGATAGATACCCAATTTTAGACCCCATTCCCCCAGACTGGTGGGATGGTGGTCGCATCTGGAGTTGCAGTTTTGCAGGTCCTGGCGCGGGCCGCGGAGGCTGAACGGGGTGGCACATGGGGTGAGGCTGCAGGATGATGACGGCCCGCATGGGGGCCGAGATGCAGGCCCGGATGCGGCCCACCGGGCCAGATTGGCGGGGGCCACCTGCAAAGAATAGATGATGACAGGTGTGGGTGTGAGGGTCCGGACTTACGTGGGAGCACAAAGGCGCGCACATCGTCTGTGGCCCTCAACTCGAGGTCTAGGGGCCGCGAGTTGCTGGAAGATCTGGCCGTCACGCGAACGAGGACAGGGCCTTGCGGGTGCGGCACCCTGAAGAAGACTGGCAGTGGAGACATTTCGCAGTGGCTTGTCGGCCCTGGACCTCGAGGGCAAAAGAAAGGCAGGAGGCAGGAAACAGGCGGCGCTACGAGACGTTGGTGTTAGATTAGCAGAAGCCCCCCTGTGAGTCGCGAGGTGACATCAACGGGCGCAGCCAGATCGGAGGTGGTTGGGTCGAGGTGAATTACGTATGAACGGCCAGATGGCGCGGCGTGTTGGACCACAGCAGGCCTCACCTGGCACCACGGCGGGAAAAATTCAAGATACCTTGCCCGCTGTCACAGTAACAGCATCGATTCAGGGTCAAGACCCTGGGCGCAGGAACGGGTCCCGTATGGTGCAACTTTATGAGATGAAATGAGACAAGAGACAATAGTGCGAGGGAGAGGGATGGCTGATGGCCGATCAGTGTGTGGTCGAGCTCCGCCGTCCTGCTGGTGACGTCCCTCGGCGAGGCGCTGCAATGATGCAATGGGGGAGAGCAGTGCGGTTGTGATGGTAGCACCGTGTGTGCGAGATGAGAGATGAGAGATCAGATGCCTGGTAGCTTTGGTTGCCCGGACAGAAGTTTGAATTTTATGCAATCAATCTCACCACGCAAACAGCCAGTTAATAGCTCTCCCGTCAGGCTCCCGTGGCGATCCTCTTCTAGGCAGCAAGGCGGGCTGGGTGCGACACCTTTCCCAAGGAACGAGGCCTGCTGTCACTGTCACCTACCAAGTCAAGCTCTCCGTCTGGGAATGAGAATATGAATGTGAGGCGTGATTGCTCCCCTTAGAGTTTTACAATTTCAAAAAATCTTGACGAGTTCCGAGGTCGCCTGCAGCGCCTCTTGTTCGTGTTCCTCGTCCCCATTTGCCACAGCAACGGGTCTGGCCTGACAGCAACCGGGGACGGGGCAGAGTCCGCGACGCGCATGGACGGAAGGTCTTTGTCTCTTACAAGCGGAACCAAAAGGACAGTGTGGTGATGTTGGTGGTGGCGGTACACAAGTAAAATGGTTCTCACCACACAGCTCGCAGGGATCCCAGAGGCCTACCGGGCCGTCAGGTGCCCATCTGGCATCTGAAGAAAGGGACCAGGGACATTCACGCCCGGATACAGGTATCAACGGATCATCTCACCTGTTTCAAAAGGTCATCCCATTCCGCTGGAGATTTGTGCCACTGCAGGTCAAGTTACACGCAGACATTCTGCACCCTTGTGGGCTGTAACAAGCCGTACACGGTGGGTGGTGCTGGTTGCGAACCTCGGATTCTTGTTGGGGTGTGGCGGTCCATTTGTTCCGAGAGTGCCGGAAATGACTGTGGCGAGAATCGGCAGATGGCTCGGTCATCTCTGTCTTCTTCACACATCATGATAATCAAGGAAGCTTGGAAGCCTGGGCGACACTTATATTCCTTGCTCATTTTTGATAATGATCACCGGCAGCAGAGTACCGCACACTAGGTAACCTATATCCATATCCAAGGTCGAGAGGTGGTGACATGGGTCCCGGCTGGTCTGTTCGATTATTCCACCATCTAGCCTGGTGTTTCGGCCCTCTGAGGTTCCTGAGCTGGACTGCATAGTAAACACGATGAAACAACAGTCCAAGAAGTGCCCGGACACACTGACCACCAGGCACGCGTCTTCGGCACGCCTGCACGCGTCGCACTGGCATCCTAGCTCCCTCGGCCGCCAGCTGTGATTGGCCAGGGGGAGCTTACCCCGGGATCCACTCGACCGACCTTTGGTCACGCTCGGGCCACACGAACAAACCACAGGGTCCAGGCGGCCAGGCGGCCAGGAGATAGGGAGTGAGGGAGGGAAGGGGCCGGTGGGCCCAGACGGAGCTTCCTCCCTGTGTGGGCTCTTGCTTTCCTCCAAAGCGGCAGAGCGGCTGGGGAGCCATACACACTGCGCAGTCCCTTGGCAAGTACCTAGGTATACGGCCAGGTACCTCGTACCTGCCCCCAAAAGCCTGCAAGCCTACCTCGGGGCCAGCTCGGGCCACCTGGGCCTCTGTGCTTCCTCGCGCTCCCCTGTCCCAGCCTCTCACTGCTCCTCTCACCACGCACCTGCCGCGTCCTGCATGGCCCGCCCATGCCCCATTCCCACTCTGCCTTGTCTGCAGGTTCAGGTTTCCTCCACTCAACACCCGACGACTTGCTCTAGTGTCACCATCACCACCACCCACCACCCCTCGCCTCTCCTCTCACTTCCGATTTTTCAACCTCCCCGTTCATCGTCGCCCCATAGCGTCCCCCCCCGATACATTCTCTTTCTTACACCGTTTCTGAACATTGGAATCGCATATTTCCAGAGGACTTCCATTTGTTTACCTGTCGATCACCTGGGTTGGACTGGACTGGACCGGATTGGACTGGCAACGCACTGGACAAACCCACAGCTGGAAATAAACCCTGGCCTCGAGTCCCAGAACAGATACAGACTGCTCCACTTGGCTGGTGGCCTCCGTCGAACATCTCACTCAATCCATCGCTTCTATCCACCTTGTTTCCCAGCCAGCCGCGCCCCTCCACCGAATTGACGTGCATTACGCAACTTTTCCTTTGAGTTCCCACTCTCCACCTCCCCCGATTCAGATCCAGGGACCCGACTGCCATTTCTCGTGGAATCAGTCACAGACATCACGCCCAATTTCGCCTCTTTCACCACCTTCTGCAAGCCTCGTCACCCTCCAGCGTCACTCATATCCACATTCCCCGAGACAGATCAGCCTAATTCCATCTGGACATTGCATCATCTGAGCATCCGTCGCCGAAAACATGTTCTGAGGGCACGCGAATTGTCGCTATCTATGATCATGCTCTGTGATCAATCGCCCTGTATCCAATCTCGTCAAACTTCACTGTGCTCCCGCCAGTGACGTTCCCCACAGATTATTCCATTGTGTCCTTCTCATTCACCATCTATGAAGGCTGTCCAGGCACACTCGCACCATGGAGACGTTAAGGCTGAAACCGCGGAAACCGGTCGAGGACGATGTTGAAAACTGGGACGATGACGACTTTTTAATTGATGGCGACGATCTCGCCCTTCGAAATCCTTCCGCCATGGTCAATGCGCCCCCGCATCGACGAGACAGCCTGTCGTCACACGTCTCCGTGCGGTCGGAACTAGAGTCGGTCCAAGGGGAAGAGGAAAGAGTGGTTCACCTTCCCGGCGAGGATGAGAAATCCACCTCGCATGCTATCGCTGTCGCCGCAACCGCCGGCATCCCAATACCAAGCAGTGTGCCCTCGACCGCCCTGGCTGGCACTATTAAGAGACTCGGCGGCCGGAAAGTTAGGAAAATATTGCAGGAGGACTGGGGAGACGACCTCGAATTTCCTGACGGAGGCGAGGCCCTGCGCATCAAGACGCAGGATCCCAACAATTTCCCCCAGGCCCTGAGACAGATCAGCTCGTCACATATGAGTCCAGCCAAGCCGCTCCATTCACCACCGGTGCTGCAATCAGGACAATCCAGCAAGACTCCCATGCAAACCCTTGGCGCGCCCATCAACCTGGAAAGATTTAAAGACAGAGATGACGACGACGACTTATTTGGAGACGGCAGTGAGACGATTAAGGTGTCTAAGACACGCCAACTACTCAAGCCCGCACTGCCGAGAGTACCAGCAAAGATGCCCGAACCACGCAGCCAGGCGGACAATGACTATGAACAGGACCTGGAATTGCCCTCGGACGGGACATTGAAGCTGTCATCCCGCCGCGACATACCGAAAACTCCAGTCAGCGCTCACGACGATTTCGACTGGGGAGAAGGAAGTCTGGGGACCCGCTTCGGAGGCACAAGGAGAGATGGACGGTCCAACCGGAGTTCTTCTGCCTCGGCGTTCAGCCCGAGCATCTCGAGTTCTATCACGGCAGAGAGCGAGGATGAGGCACAGCTGGATGGGATTGAGCTTCCCCATGGACCGCTGGATTTGAAAGAGAGGCTGAGGAGGAAGCGCCAGAACCGCTCCCCGGAGCGCACCATTGAAGAGGAGCCCGCACCGCCACCAAGGTCTGTACCGCAGCCTGATGCCGATACCAAGGACTTCTTCCTTGATTTGAACGTGGGCGATGGTTCTGTCTTCGACTCGGGGAAGCTGAAGCTTCACACCAATGTGAAGCTGAAGTCCGCGCGGCCTACGAGCCCCGTGCGCCCGAAAACAGCTGTATCTCTGACGTTCACGAATAAGCCGGTGCAGACGACATCGCGTCTCCCACGGCCGACGAGCAGCCACCACGAGAGGACGCATACTCAGTCGTCTCTAGAGCCAGTATCGGAGAGCGGAGGCCCAATTGTTTCTCGCCCGACGAGGAGGTCCCAATCCCGGCTTGGCCACATGTCCCAATCCTCACAATCATCCACCGCGAGCGGCAATACTCCCGTCACCCCTTCCGCACCGAGCTTCTCTGGGCCTACGACACCGCAGAAGAGACAGATCGGCCAGAAAAGCTCGACGGTCTCCCTTCGAAACGAGCCGACAACCACCAATGCTCAGCTGCTACGGCTTAAGCGGTCGCTGCCTGCCATGAGGCCGCCAGGGTCCCCGGCAAGGCCGATGACGGTAAGAGGCGCCGAGCGCCCGCCTTCAAGAACGGAACCGGCTTCTCGGCCTACGTCTGGCATAAGGCCCAAGACTCCCGTGGATCGAACCCGCCACTCTTTCGGAGAAAACTCTGCCGCACAGGCGAGAAAGCCGTTCTTGCCCGCAGGCGGCTCAAACTTGCAGTCGTACAATGTCAACGCCAAGAGGCAACTCCGCCGTCATGATTCAGACCTTTCGAACGACACAAGACCGACTTCGCGCGCGGTATCGCGGTCGACTGTGAGATCGCCCAGTCCAGTCAAGCGGGATCGGAAACTCGAGAAACTCGCCCGTGCAGGAGTGCGGTTGCCGCTAAGTCTCCCGAAGCGCCCCAGGCACTTCGGGGACGGTCACGAACTTGACGCGTTTGACGACCTGCCGACGTCTGCGAAGACGGAATCTGAGTTTGTCAAGCAGCCCAAATATCCAAGCCCGCAGTACCCAACGCAGTTCCGGAACAAGGTTATGCAACATTTGTTGCCGGGGAGGACGAACTCCCCTGCACCGTCCTCGCCCCACTCACCCGCAAGGCCCGATTACCAGCCCCGGTTTGCACGTGACACGGCGTCGAGCAGGATCGCCAGAGAGACAAATCTTGCGCATCGAGTTCCCTCCTCAGGTCCGCTCGCTCCTCTAACGTCGCAACGCGTTGCACAGCTTTCTACGAGAAGCAACCTGCATCAGCCACAACCCAGCGTCAAGCCAAAGAGGGCCGCTAAAAAGCAGCCCCAGCTTAAGCCACACCTGATCGCCAATCTCAATTCCAACAACGAGTCAAAAAGTAGGTCCGACCCCTGCACGCAAACCGTGCACGTATGCTAACGCTGCACAGTGGTCAATGGCATGTTTTACAACCCCGAGACTTACCAATGGGAGGGCAATGACAACGTACTGAACTCTTTTGACGTGCCTGCATCGTCGCCGTCGACGGTGTCGGTGCCGCCCTTCTCAGTCCGGGAGAAGGAGAATGCCACACCCAGACCTGCACTTATCACTAATATTAGTACCACGAAGGGGGTGCAGGTCGTCGGAGGCATGGTCTTCGACCCCCAGAACATGTGTTGGCTCAAGCTCGGCCCGCAATCAGCCCAGTCGGAGATCACGGACCCCCTTGAGGGGTTCAATGCCATTGATGACGAGGACGATGTGTTCAAAGACATCCCCGATCTTGACGACAATACTGCTGACACGACTGAGACTGGCCGCGTGAGCGAAGTCAAGGATGACTGGCTCGTCGGCGAAGAGTTTGACGTTGGCCCCGAGTTCATCAGAAGACAACGCGAAGAAGAGGACAGATGGCGAAAGAAGTGCGAAAGGTGGCTCGGTCTAGGTAACCGGGATCGCGACGCCTGGCGATGGACCATTCGTGGTGTGATCACCGAGGCCACCGAGCGGTAATGGCTCACCGCCATTTCATTTGACCTGGCTGGTTGGGCGGGTGGCGTTAGAAGGGTTATCACTTTTTATGATCTTCTTTTTCTGCTTCTATTACCTGTTTTGTTTTACCATGTTTAGAACGTTTTATTGTTTTCATGACGAATTGTATAACGAACGACGCAAAGACAAAAGTTTACGGAAACGACCTGAGCCGGAGGCGGCTGGCTTACGAACCAAAAGGAAGGGAAGGGAGGACGACTCACCCAAGATGGACGACAGGATGCTCCACGAAACAACATACAGACGGTCAACGGCATGTTAGACCAGATTGGGCTCTTGCACCTGGGCGGGCAAGTGATCTGGATACCACGATCAGGAGCTGACCTGAACACGGATGGTCACGGGCTCCAGGGGCTCTCATAACATGTTACGGATGGATGGAATGGGTTTGGCTCAACAATCGAAACTAACGACGGAACGACTATGACCAGAGATATCATTGATGACAATTAACGATGGGCGTTTGCTTTGATCACTTATTTCTTGTCACTTGTGCATCATGACGGTGGGACGTGCCTGGCTTGTTGCAAGGAGGAGTCACATTCGCCGAACAAGGAAGAAAATAAGAAAAAGAAAAAGAAAAAAAAGTGAAATAAAAAATCAGATGACCCCAGTGCCAGAGACTGGTAAGCAGGGCGAGCAGGACGATCAAAGTCCCGCTCAGGAAGTTACATGAAATAGGGGAGGTCGATAGTGTTTGAGGCATGGTCTTCGAGTAACACGCATGTAAGACGAGAGAGAAAAAGAGAGGGAAGAGGAAACTCTGCTATGGGACTAAAGGAAAAAGCAACGGGTGTTCACAACGCTGTGACCTTTGTTGTCGTGAGATGATTTGATGAAGATGAAATAATGGTTTTATGACTTTTGATGTTCTCGTACAAAGCAAGACAATCATGACCATCACGACTAAATGAGGCTTGCTTGGTTTTTCCTTTTCCACATCTCTCCTGTACCAGATGGATCATGACGGATCAGCCAGTCGTCAACGAGTTCCCAGATAATCCTAATGCAGCTTAATATTACGTCTACCGCTCAGCCAAAAGGAATCTCATCTATCCAGTCCCTATTTGGATGTCCTTTTGGATTTAGACTTGGTCTTGGTCTTGGCTGGGGCGGGAGCAGCAGGAGCAGTATTGGCGTCAGAGTCGGTGCCGGTATCAGCACCAGCGCCGGCATCCTTCTTCTCCTTGTTCTTGTTCTTGTTGAGCGCCTTGGGGTCTAGACCCCTCCTCCTCATGGCGTTCCTCTTGGCGCGCTCCATGATCTTCTCATCCTCGTCCTCGTCGAACCCGCCGAAATCATCATCCGCCTCTTCCTCGTCGTGGCCGATGGGCGTCTTGTCAACGACCTCCTCGTCCTCCTCGTGCTGCTGCTGCTTACCGCCGTTGGCCCTCTCCTTGGCGGTACCGCTGCGGTCCGCGAGCACGGCATTGACTGGGGTGGGTCCGATCTTCTTGAACTTGGCGACAAAAAAGCCGTCCACGTTGTACGTGTGCGGGTAGTAGCGGCGGGAGAGCTTTAGCGAGGGGTGGAAAGTCTTGCCGCGGTAGGACACGAACCCTTCGTTCCCGAACGGCAGGTTGGTGTCGACGAGCTTGACGTTGGGGCGTTTGGCCAGGGCATACGCGACCACTTGCTCGTTCTCTTCTACTGAAACGGAACTGTGATGATGCCCAAGTCAGTCTGAGGGAATCCAAAGGGAGTCAAGTGTCCTCAAAAATTGTGTCCCAGACTTACCATGTAGAATAGACAATGTAACCGCCCGTCTTGCTATGATGGTTCACCGAGTCGATGGCAGCAAGCAGAAGCTGCTTCTGCGTGTGCGGGATGGCCATGAAGTCCTTCTCCGTCTTGTTGGTCTTGACGCTGGCATCCTTGGCGATGACACCCGTGCCGGTGCAGGGTGCGTCGAGCAGGACGCGGTCGAAGCCGCCGATGGGCTTGGGGAATTCCCTCGCGTCGTAGTTGCAGACTACCACGTTTCTGCAGCCCAGACGGTGGATGTTTCCAATCAGACCCTTGGCACGGGACTTGCTCATATCGTTCGCAAAGATGCACCCTGTGTTGCGCATCAGGGCCGCCATGTGTGTTGTTTTACCACCGGGCGCAGCTGACATGTCGAGCACGCGCTCGTTCTCTTGGGGCGCGAGAGCCATGACGGGGAGGAAAGAGGACGCTGCTTGGATGATGTAGTGACCCGCGAGGTACTCTGGTGTTGCTCCGAGGGGTACGTTGCTCTCGAATATCTGCAGGCCGACCTTTGACCATTTTCCAACGGGCTCGAGGGTGACGCCACGGTTGATGAGAGCGCTCGCCAAGTCCCTTCGGTTCGTCCTCAGTGTGTTTGTCCTGATGACCATTGGACGAGCGCTCTCGTTGGCCTCGAAGAAGTCGAATGCCTCTGACGGGCTGAAGAGGTGGTAGAGCTTCTCGGCCATGTATTCCGAGTAGCCGTAGTAAGCGCAAATGTCCTTGATGAGCTGTGCCGTGTACTCAGCCCTTGACCTTCCTTCCTCGGCCAATTTTGAGAAGTCCTCGAGTATGCGAATGTTTTCCGTTATCCTGTTCCTCAGGAGCTGCAGGTCGGGTGCTAGCAAAGCCTTCTTCTTTGCGTCCGATGCCTCTTCCTCGTCTTCATCGAGCACCTTGAGCGGGTCGCCACTGATGTTTGTCTGTAGCGCGGCCTCCTCCAGCTCTGCTTGTGCATCGGCCGCCTCCTCTTCCATTTGCTTGTCGAGCTTCCTCGACAAGCCCTCGATATTGGCAGCTGTCAGTTGCTCCTCCGCGTCCGAGTCGCCCTCGTCCTCGGAGAAGACGAACTCCTCCTTCTTTCTGTCATTGTCGGAGTCGTACACCGAGTCGTCCGAGTCGGATCCCAAGAAGTCGTCTCCCAGCTTTGCAGGCTCGTCATCATCTGAATCTGACAGCTCCTTTCCTTCCAGGTCCGAGTCGCCAAACTCGTCGTCGATCTCGATGTCAGAATATCCTTCGGGTTCCGGCACGGCAGCCTTCTTTGGCCTGGAGGGTTGCCTGTTGCTCTCCTTGCCCTTGAGCTTGGAGCCGTTCTGTTGCCGGGCAGATGGCTTCGCAGCCGGGGCAGCCTTCTTCGTCCCGTTCGATTTTGGGGCAGAGTCGGCCTTGTTCGTCCTTCGCTTCTTGGCTGGGGCTTCCTCTGGGGTGTCGGCTGGGAGGCCCTTCTTGCGCTTCAGCTTCGCGAAATGTTCTTCGGACAGGCGCTCAGGAGGGCCCTGCTTCTTCATGCGACGACCGGTTCCCATTTTGAATTGACGACCGTGTGTTTACGGCACGAACAGTAGTGACGGGGTGTAAAACCTGCAGGACGGGTCGCAGATATTTACTAGGCCGCGCGCAAGGGTTTGGGGAGAGGGACGGGACCAAAAAATTTGGGCTTATCTTATCTTATCGCCTCACAAGGAGGATGGAGCTAGAAGGAAGGGCATTCCGGGCTTTGGAGTGGGGCGCAACAACGGGCGCTACGTAACGGCGGCTCGGAGCAAACGTCCAGCTCGAGCGGTATCAAGCACCACTAGCCAAGCTACAAATCACCGTCTCGTCTCTCGTACAGCCGTGCTTTTCTTTACTCTTGTCCCCTAGAGCCCCAAACCGCCATGACAGAAGTTATATTCGCCAGAACCTTCCTGACAGCGCTGGACTCGCGTCCGCAGAAGCTGTCAGCCGACCATGTCGAGGACCCAAAGAGCTACCCGGCACGGCCGCCTGTAGGTCTCCCCCTCCAGGCGCCCTGCCATGCCACCATGAAGCCGCTGCCGAAGCTGACACCGGCCGTCTAGTACATCCTGCCCCGGATGCCCAAGCCCATGTCCAAGGCGGTCTCGCTCGCGCCTGGCCAGGAGCGCAGCATAACGGTGCGCATCAAATCGCTGCGCAACCCGCCCCTCGACATCAGGCTCAGCTCCCAACCGCTCAACACCTCCATCCTGGACGTCAAGACGTCCGTGTCGTCCGAGACCACCATCCCCGTCGACAAGATTAAGGTCCTGCACAAGAAGAAGCCCGTCGCCGACAGCAAGGTGCTCAAGGACCTGCTGGGAGAGGACGAGACCAGCGTCGAGTTCTCCGTCATGGTGCTCGGCGGTGCCGCCGCCGCAGTATCGCCGGCCCCCAAGCACGAGGACGATCCGGCCACCACCGCCACCACCGATGCTGCCTCGACGGCGCAGGGGACAAGTGGGGAGGCGGTGTTGCAGACGGACGCGTTCTGGACAGACCTGAGGGGTTTCCTGTCCCAGAGGATACGTGATGAGAAGATCACCGAGGAGCTTTTTGGCAAGTTCCTCTCGAGTTGGGAGTCAGGGCGGTAGCGCGGGCGGTCGTAGGGCGGGTTGTGGAATGGGAAAGATAGCCACGTAATCTCATACGCGAAATTGCATGCAAATCGTCTCTCGTGGGCAAGACACCATCAAAACATGTACCTGCCTCTTATGTCACGCGAGAGAAGATCCCATTAAAGGATTGCGGGTGTGCACGTCAATACTATGAGTGGGCCGTTGGGAGCATTTGGAAGAAGCCCGGACACCCGGTTGATTTGCTATGGTAAAGCAACGCCGACATCGACTACCTAGGATCGCCCCATGGTCTCCATTATGGACAAAGACGCGCAAAACTGTCCCTCCCATGCATGATATTTCCGCGGTCCCTTCTTGTGGTCGGAGCCTTGACTCTATTGACGCAACGCAAGCGTGTGATGCTATCTCAACGGGCTCGCTTAGCCGGCCATGCCCTTGCTGACCTTGGCCAGGATGGAGTCGTGCTCGATGTCGTCCGCGTCGTTGGCTTGGATCTCGACGGCGATGCCGCTCAGTGCCCGCTTCAGGGCGTCCTTGGACGAGGCGTACACCATCTTGGACTGGGAGAGGGTCAGTCGTGACACGTTCGAGGGGCCAGAGTGGAGGTTCCGGGCTCACCTTGATTCCGGCATCGTCAGGGGACCAGGCAATGAAGGTAAGCTTGTTCCTGCAAGATCATCAGCGCCGGTGGTCCTTGGTTTCTTGTAGGAGGGGGGATATGCAAAGCACGCACCGGTCACCCTCACCCGACGAGAGGCTGTACTCGAAGTCGTAGACAGCGTATCGGGGGCCGATGCCCTCCTGGCCCTATATTCGAAGGCTTTGGTTAGTCGCGCGAGCATAGCAGTCTGAAGGGACAGTCGGAATCGTACGGTCTTGGAGACAGTCTTGGCGTTGACGAGTCTGTTGCGGAACTCCTCCCAGTCCTTGCTGTCGCTCGTGTGCTCGACGACAATCTCCTTAAGGTCGTCCGACAGCTTGAAGATGATGTACTTGTGCTTCTTGCTGAGCTTGAGGTCGTTCCAGGTGGAGACGCACTCCTCGTTGACGGTTGCTCTGCCCGAGGTCTCTTGTTAGTCTCTGGCCTATTGTTGGCGGTCGAGCCTTGTCATTGCCCTGACCCATCGCACGCCGGATGGGTCGAAAGGGGCAGCCGTGGCGTCAACAGCGAGATAAGGGGGAGGGGAGAAACCAACCCGGATTGCGACTAGAAAATCAATGGATTAGTACAAGCTCTGCAGACATGTCATCGAGATTGGAACTCACCATTGTGGCTGTAGTGTGTTGTTTATCGGCTTGGGGTCGATGTTTTGAGCGTCAAGTGCTCGACAGATGCGTAGGCTGTCAACGGTGAGGGGTCGTCAGCAAGGGGGCACGGTCAAGAAGATGACGTGACTCGAAGGGCTTGAAGCTTCAATAGCAGCAGCGGCAGCAAGGTGGGAAGGGAGAGGAAGCATACCAGCAAAGGGGGTTTGTTTGGTCAAAGGTCGAACGAACGCTAAGATGGAGGTATTAAAATGGGAGAGTGAACAAGGCCAGATGAGTGCACAGAGCAAGGTAGGTGGATGAGGGATCGGTGGGCAGAAGTTTCCAAGGTTACCTGGAAGTTGACAGCATTTGGGTCCATCCAACCGGGGTGGAGAGGGGGGAGGGGGGTTTGTTTGGTGGGGCACAATCTGATTGACGCCTGCATTGGTTGCACTAGCGACCGCAGCTTGGGGGGGGGGGCGCCATATGAGCACGCCCGAGGACAATCACCAATCCTTGTTCGTCAACTTCCTGTTTATCTCCAATGCCGAGCATCCCAGACCACGCCGAAAGGTTTTGACAGAATTGAGAAAGAGTCGAAACGACTCACCTGGGCGGAGGCGTTACTCTCTATTACCCAGCAGCTGCCTCAGAAGCTTACCCTACGCGCGGTCATCCCACAAGATAGTATCCCACGGAAGTTTATCCTATGCCCGGGTGTCCCATGGGGTATACTTATACTGCCCAGATGCAAGGCATACCCAACGCATTTGGGGTCGCTTCGAGCTGTAAGAAAGGTAGACAGATAGGTTATTCCGGTTCACCATGACATGTGCGCACACGCGTCCGGCTTGGTTGATACTTGATGCCTAATGCTCAAGCGTCTGCCTGGCCTGACATGCCCCAAGACCTCGATATCTTGGGGGCCTGGACAGCTATTGATGCCTGATTCTGACCTTTAGCATTCATGATCACCGGAAACATGTTCTGCAAACATTAAGGCAACAGGAAAAGCGCAAACTATTTGTCAGTGCAACGTTGGAATTTCTCCTGGTCGCTCTATCTCGGTGTGGCCCAAGAGGTAGTGTAATGTACAGGCCTAGGAGCTGATCCCAGGGTATCGCGTGCGATATGCGAGGTGAGATAGAGGGGAGATGATACACATGACCGCCATGATTCCGCCTTCAACACCGGAACCCAATATGCCCAAATAAGTCCGAACCGCTTGAATACAAGGAAGCTTTTCACTTTGCCCTTCGAAAAAGTCTCACATCATCCCTCCCATTCCCCCCATTCCGCCCATTCCTCCCATACCACCTGGAGGTCCGGCGGGCTTGTCTTCGGGTGCCTCGACGATGGCAACCTCGGTGGTTCCGAGCAGGGAGGCCACGCCGCTGGCATCGATCAGACCGGTCCGGACGACCTTGAAGGGGTCCAGGATACCGGCCTTGATCATGTCGACGTACTCACCCTTGGAGCTGTCGAAGCCCTTGTGGAAGTCGCTGCCGTACTCGTCCGTCAGCTTGCCGACCACAACGGAACCCTCAAGGCCGGCGTTCTCGACAATCGTGCGGGCGGGGCGAGTGATGGCGTTCTTCACAATGCTGATACCGAGCTGCTGGTCAAAGTTCTGCGACTTGACGTTGCCGAGGGCCTGGCTGGAGGCCTTCAGCAGGGCCGTACCACCGCCAGGCAGGATACCCTCCTCGACGGCGGCGCGGGTGGCGTTCAGGGCGTCGACGAAGCGGTCCTTCTTCTCGCCGACCTCGACCTCGGAAGAGCCGCCGACCTTGATGACGGCGACACCGCCAGACAGCTTGGCAAGACGCTCCTGGAGCTTCTCCTTCTCGTAGTCCGAGGTGGTGGGGTCAGAAACGACGCCACGGATCTGCTCGCATCGCTGCGAGATGGCGTCCTTGGTACCCTCGCCGTTCAGCATGATGGTGTCCTCCTTGGTGATGGTGATGGAGCCGGTGGAGCCAAGCATGTCGGCAGTGGCCTTCTCGAGCTTCACCTCGAGCTCGTC
Source organism: Diaporthe capsici (assembly GCA_013364905.1). Lineage (NCBI taxonomy): Eukaryota > Fungi > Ascomycota > Sordariomycetes > Diaporthales > Diaporthaceae > Diaporthe > Diaporthe capsici. The sequence goes on along the minus strand of WNXA01000006.1, from coordinate 174,767 downwards.
GGTGAAGACGGTGCCGTTGGTCAGGACGGCGATGTCGCCAAGGATGGACTTGCGGTTGTCGCCGAAGCCAGGGGCCTTGACGGCAGCCACCTGGAGCTGGCCGCGAAGCTTGTTCAGGATGCAGACAGCCAGGGCCTCGCCCTCAATGTCTTCAGCAATGATGACGAGAGGTCGGCGACTCTGGGTGGAGATCTCGAGGGCGGGGATGATGTCTTGAACGGCGGAGATCTTCTTCTCGGACAGGAGGATGAGAGGGTTCTCAAACTCGACCTTCTGGGACTTGGTGTCGGTGATGAAGTAGGGAGAGATGAATCCGCGGTCGAACCGCATACCCTCGGTCACCTCGAGCTCGTCGCTCATGGTCTTGCCCTCCTTGACAGTGATGACGCCCTCCTTGCCAACCTTCTCCATGGCGTTGGCAATCAGCTTTCCAATGTGTGTATCACCGTTAGCGCTGATTGTGGCGACCTGGGCAATCTCCTCGCTGGTGGTAATGTCCCTCTTGTTCTTCTGCAGGTACTCGACGACAGCCTCGACAGCGGCCTGGGTACCGCGGCGCAGGTCCATGGGGTTGCACCCAGCAGCAACGTTCTTGACGGTCTCGGAGAAGATGGCTCGGGCGAGCACGGTGGCGGTTGTGGTACCGTCACCAGCGACCTCGTTGGTCTTGGAGGCAACGTCTTGTAGCAGCTTGGCCCCGAGGTTCTCGAATTTGTCCTGCAGGGTAATGGCCCGGGCGACAGTCACACCGTCTGGAGATGTCACACGTCAGCATTTGGCTCAGGAGCGTGAGTGGGGGAATATCACAGACCCTTTGTGATCTTGGGAGAGCCATAGCTGGACTCGATCAGGACGTTCCGACCCTTGGGGCCCAGTGTGGTAGCGACTGCTTTGGCGAGAGTGTCAACGCCGGCCAGGAGAGCGGCGCGGCCCTCGACGCCAAACTTCAGCTCCTGTTTCGCTTGCTGTCAGCTTCGTGGCCGGGGAAATCCTGGCCTGTGCACCAGCGTTGTTCCGGGGAGGATGCAACAAACCTTGTGGGCGAAGCGCAGCTGTTGTGTGAGAGCACCGCTTGAACGGAATCTGGAGGCGGCCGAGGGGGACAGGACCGAGGCGGCCGTCCGACTTGTCAATGCTCGCTGCATATTGGGTAATTGGATAGCTGTACTGGACTAAACACACGAGGACAAAGGAGACTCGTCAAGGGGTATCTATCAGGCCGTCCGTCGGAAAAGCTGGAAGAGAGGAGGAGAAAGTGGTTGCCAAGGTTGCGGATGAAGTCAAATAGTGATGCGGACCTGGAGCTCAAAAAAATTGGAGTTGCCGCCCCAGCGACGAGAAGAGCCGGCACGGGGCAAGCTTTATGCACTAGGCCACGGCTGGTATAAGTCATTGGTTCCACGCCTTTCTGTGCCCCACAATAGAACCTGCACCTGGACTGTGGGAGACATTTGGGCGTTGACCTGCTCATCGCATGCACCTCACCGGTAGGCCGCCTTACTCAGGTGTTGCCCGACAGCAGCGATATCCACCGAAGTTTGTAAGTAGACTTGCTTGCCCATGGGGTTGGCATTCACTCGTCAGTTCGTTGCTCCTGGCAATCACCATGCAGCTTCTCAGAAACACCAAACGGAACTGACGAAGTCCACCCACACGAGGGTTACCCTGGCCGTGAATGCCGTCCATGCAAGTTGTCCAAAATGATACATTGCGACAGAATGAATCAAAGGCATTATTTCCTCATGCTGCATATATCACGGTTAGTAGGGCGAGAGAGTGAGAGTGAGAGTGAGGCGTGAGGCGTGAGGACAGTGGGATTATGTAACTCTCCCAATCCCAAGTGGTGGAGCAAAATCCAGTCGTTGCTTGGAGGAGCCGAGGTTTCCCCGACTTTCAACGACACCAGACTTGGTCCTCTCGTACCGGCGTCACACAGTCTATCATCACAGCGTCGAGCATGGGAACATCGCGAGGAACCACTGCTTGATCAACGTGTTGCGTTCCACGCACGAGTAGACTCGTTCTCAAACTCGTGGCTAGGGTGTCCCGAGAGGAAATCAATGAACTAGGTGCCTATCCGCTTGAAGACCATCGGTAATGCAATCCCTCTCCCCAGGCTGCTCCAACTTTTGACAGACTGTCATCCTTCCCGACCCTTAACCCCTTTGCTTGAGAGCTATGCCTCAGTCGTGCTTGATGTCGCCATGCGGTTCCAAGTTGGCATCACTCCAGAAGAAAACCGGGTTGTGATGGTGAAGCCAGTGGCGTCCATCAGACGGAAATGTCGCCGCCATCGTCTGTGTTGCATAGTCAGCATGGCCGTACTCGTACCGGATCGGAACATCAGTCGCCGCAATTGGGTGCTGTGGTAGATGATGCACGTTGGTCACGGGGTTGACGAAACCGTACAAGCTCTCGGTCGGGGGCGGCAGCAGCACCTGGTGAGCAAATGTCACGGGTGCCACGCCTTCCTCTCTTCGAGACTCCGAGACCAGTAGGACATCATCGTTGTTCTCGCCATCATGCTGGGCATCGTCGGGTGTCTTCACGAGCGTGTCGGCCGCGGGAGCCGCGGTTGGGGGATTGCTTGGGTCAATAATGTACGAACCGTCAGGGGTGTTGGTCGACTCCTCCAGCTTGACCTCGTCCTTGATGTCAAGCTTCATGTCCTCCTCCTCGTCGACATCATCGCCGGGAGCAGCCATCTTGCGCTTCTTGCTGGCTGGGGTGGCACGGTTGCCGGCGTTCTTGCGGCCAGTGGCAGGCGTCTTCGGGGTAGCCGGGGTGCTGGGGCCGGAAGCACCAGCAGAGTTGGCACCGCCTCCGTTGGACTTCTCGATGCCATGAGCCTTCATGAGACGCTCGTACCGCTTGGCACTGTTTGTTTACCGGTCAACAAGGGGATTCATGGCAAAAAGGTAGACTTCAATGCTTACGCGGCGCCCTTGGTGACGATGCTCAGCTCCTCAGCGACTTTGCCAAAATCAACCTACCATGGCTGTTGTTTAGTGACGGCAATGGACGGAGCCTTTTGGGGATACCCACCTTGCCAGCATTAGTGTGCTTGATGCAAGCGATGAGGAACTTGAACTGAGACTCGGTGTCGATCGGGGCCATGGTGGAAGATGGATGAGAATGACGGAATCAGATCGGTTTGGCTGTCGGGCGCGCGGAAGTTGTCAGCGTTATGCGACAGGTACGTTGGGCAGCCAACGGCCGTGCTGGAAACAAAGGGAAAGAGATGACCAGGACTCGAGCCGTCCGAGGTAACTGGGTCATACGGATGATCTTGGAGGCTTGCTTACCTTGACAAGGAGATATCTGAACCTGCAATGCCGGATGTGATGTCTTGTGAGGTGGCTTGTTGACACACTCGCTGGAGGCAACTGATGTAAAAGGTTGGGTGGGTAGTCTTGGGACTGGACTGCAGTTCCACGGTCAGGGGAGACGGTTTTGTGGACCACGGGCCAAAACCTCAAGCAGCTAGTACTGAGCAGACGCCAATGGTCTCGCTGGCAGCATCGCCGGGTCTCTCTCTGTCCAGTGGGCTCCACCCAGAAGAGGACAGGAGACAGCAAAATATATGGATTTGTCCTAAGAACGTCTTCACCTGACCAGGGGCAAAGCTGCCTGATTTTGCATTCAGTCCTTACTCTACTATTAATGACACTGCATACCCTCCATTTGTCTCTTCTATTTGATCTTCCTGAGCGCTGACAAGGCCATGGACCCTTACAGCAGACAGTCTGATGCAGACTTCGATCTACATCTTCATTCAGCCCACACATAAATGACACAGGCAGAGTCAGCTAGGTGGGGACCCTCATTGCCTTTCAGTGTTGTCTGAAAGACAAGGGCACATGGATAAGCTTCATGACAGAACAATGCTGACCGAATGAGTTGATACGGAGACCTCGGCTGCTTCCCTCTTTGATCCCTTTTCTCTTCAAATACTTGCGGTCATCTGTCCCGGTCAAGTATCGGGTGCTTAGTTCTGACTGACTGGTTTGGGTACTATTTTGTTCCGATCAGAAACCAATCTCATGCCTTTGATGTTGCTTGGAAGTTAGCATTAGAAAAGGAGAAGGGAATCTCATATGTTCTTCGCAGGGAAGCAGATCCCCTATGAAACTGCGGCCTATCGTTTTGAATTGGAAGGAAAGGCTTTGCGTTTCTGCTTGATCAATAGCTATCAGACGAAAATGCAATAGTAATCCAAGTGCTCTTTGCGTAGACAGATCATCCCATGCCTTCTTCAGTACTTTCTGCCTTCGCCTGCAAATTCCAACCGCCGCGGTCTTTCCCTTCTGTCCTTCCCAGCCTAATACCGACAGCATTTCACGACACTAGCTGTTTTGGATTCGTGACTCTCAGATCTGGATCTCGTATCCTCAAGCAACTATTTTCGACCACCACTCTCACCTTCGAGCATTCTCGTGTAAGTTGATGCCTCCCGAACAAGTCCTCCTGTTTCATAGCCATTCACGCTCAAGACGAATGCCAACACACTCAAGAGGTGTCTTTCCGGCCGAAACAACCAAGATAGCTCGCTAATCGTTAATAGAACAAGCTTACTCGCCGTCATCAACCATGTCTGACCCAATCGATTCTCCTGAGACCCCCAAGAAGGGCCAGTTGAACGAGAAGCAGACCAAGCTCCTCGCCGCCATGACCCAGAACACCATCGGCAAGGTTGAGTACAATGTAAGCCCGACAGAACCGCCCGACATACCTTGGTCCGCATCCTAACCTAGCTTTGCATCTTCACAGTGGGACAAGATTGCCATCGACTCGGGCTACAAGAACGTAGCCAGCGCGAAGAGTACCTACCACCGAATCTGCTCCCAGCTGAACAGCGGCGGCACCAAGGGCGACACCCCCGTCTCTGGCAGCCCCAAGACCCCGGCCAAGGTCTCCAAGCGCACCGGAAAGGTCGGCAGCTCCTCGACCAAGAAGCCCCGTGGCAAGAAGGGCGCGGCTGCGGCTGCGGCTGCGGCTGACGCCGGCGAGGATGATTCTCAGAAGGAAGAGCAGATCGAGGCAAAGGGTGAGCCCGAGGACGAGGACGAGGTTGATGCCATGATGAGCGGTGCGCTCTAAATCAGGCAAACATGGTTGCCTTGAAAGTTCTCTAGGGGTAGCGCAGGAGAAATCGGCATGATTGGATGCTTCGCTAGCTGGGAATTGGACGAGGACAATGGGCCAGTTCATATGTTGATTATGCTAGCCCACAATACCGATCGCCTTCAGTCATAAGACCCCATGATGGATTGTCATTTTCTCTCGCTACGATACCATCATTTCTCCAGTTGGAGTTGCAACCTCACGTATTCACACAAAGGGCCTCCTACCTCTGGAGATTCAGGACCAGTAGCTCTCTTGAGCTGGCCGCTGAACACAACTCAAGCGTAGCACATCACGGTCAGCAGCGTTGTCAAGCAGAAAGTTCTGGGTTAAACCAACAGTGGTTGGTATCTGGGATGTCCACGTGTAATATTACAAAAGCCCTAAATCTAGCTAGCATAGCTACCGGATAGGCAGCAACCAGTATCGATATCAGGGGCGACTGAAGCACATGCTGCTTTTTCAGTGTGGACATCCCTCACCTTTTGTCTCCCCAAATATCATAAACCGGCCCGCGCATTCCTTCCCCAAGCACAGTTCCCAAGACTCCTCCAACAGAAAGATTGCCCCATCTCTGGGTTAGCCGCGATCGTGAGAAGCAGCTATGGTGACTTTGTCGAGATGCTGTCGATGTTGAGCCATGCAGATGCCGGGCGCTGTGGGGTTAGATGCCGTCGTCCTCACTGCGATTGATACTTGTAAGCCTAGGAACTCAATTGTAGTAGGGGAGGACACTTACCCCTCCTCGTTCTTGAGCTGCAGCTCGACATCCTCGTCGTCATCCTGGTCGTCTGCGTGACCAGAAGCGGCCTTGATGGCCGTCTTGCGCTGCTTCTTCTTCTTTGGGGCCTCGTCATCGTCACCCTCAGTGGCAGACTTGTTGCGCTTGTTGGGGGTGGCTGTCTTCTTGGGGGCTCCACTTCCCTCCTTGCGCTTGAGCTTTTGCAGGTGCTGGCTATAAAGAAAATTAGCGGAAGGACAACGAATGGAAGCAGTGTTGAGCTCGTAAGTATGACCAGGCTGATGAAATCAACTTTAGACTCCCCACTTGGAGAAGTGATTGCGGTGAAAAGTCTTGTGGAGTAATGATTACAGTCTGTGAGTGGCGGCCTTCTTGGTGAAGCGCTCTCCAAAGTTTTCCTCGAGGATTTCCATGGCCTTCGTCAAGGTAGCACCCTTCGGCTCGTCGGCCGCGACGAGACAGGCAGCGAAGAGATCGCGCTCTGAAGCGGGATCCCACTTGAAGGCAGGGCCCTTGGTAGGAGTACCCATGACGATGGCGACAGGGTTTTTGGGAGTGATTGAAGCGGGAGAATGTTGAGGAATGTGGTGGAAATGTTAAGGTGTAGAGGGGTGGGGCTGGAGGTTGAAGATTTGTGTGTTCCAAGGTTGTACAAGGGAGCTTCTGGAAGGAAGTCGGTAGGACCTGACGAGTTGGGTGGAAAGCGCATACAGAGCAGCCGAGAGGGTGTAAGTGTAGCCCTTTGCTCGCAGCTCGGGCGATATCTTCTTATCCCAGTCTGAGTTGGGGATTGTGACGTGATTGAGAATCGCAAGCAGCAGGTCCACATGGGCCTTCTCGCCCCAGGTAGTGCGGTCAGACATCTTCGAAGTGAGACGTAGGCAAGAGCCTTGAAATCAAGGAATGCGGGTGCTTGTTGAAGAAGTTGAAAGGGTTGGGTGGAAATGAAGTGTAAAAGACAACGGTCAGGCATAGGAGGGCGAGTGAGCAGGAGGGAGAAGGGAAGAAAAGACCAGGTACCGCTTGGAAACTTGGTTGGAGAAATTCCGACACATACTAGCATGCACCCTCAGTGAACTTCCAGTCTCCCATGGCCTTCGCTTTGTTGGCAATTTGCAGTATGTCCTGCTTCGATGGGTTGAGATGATTGATCGTTGCAGCGAGCAGGTCCTTAATGAGACCAGGCTCGTCCCAGTTTTGGGTATTCTTGGAACTCATTTCCGTTCCCTTGATGATGTTATGATGGAGGAGTAGTGGTCTGAAGGTAGAAACCAGAATGGAAAGACACGTCAAGGCTGAAGTGGATGAAGTTGAGAATGAGAAGGTGTTTGGGTAGGGGGAAATAATCAGGCGAGGCCGGCAGCTTTGCTGGATTTTTGTAAGCAACGGACGTACCGAATCTTGTCCCAAGACATAGAATCGTAGCCACGCTTCTGCATGAAGGCAACTACTTCCTCCTTCTGTGCACCACTTATGTCCGAAAGGACAGATGTAGTGGTGATGAATGCAACCAAGAGGTCACTCATCGTGGTGCTATCCCAAGTTTTTGATTGAGACATGTCGCCAGGGAGTTGGGTGGTAGATAGATGAGTGAAGGTTGAGGGCATCAAGGAAAAGACGTAAGTGGATTTTGGGATCGAGATGTGTCATGGGGAGGGTAGCTACTTTGTAAAACTGTCAGGGCAGCTTACCGGATACCCTCCCAAGTCGCGTCGGTGTGACCGCGACTGTGCATGAACGCGACAATGCCTTCGCGGTCTGCAGCCGGCATCTGGGTCAAGGGCGGCGAAAAAGCGAGCACCGCCTGGAAAAGGTCGGCATCAGCTCCGGCGTTCCAAGCCACACCCATACTGCTTGATGAGTCGTGATGTGCGTCGTGATGTGGATCGTGATATGCGTCGTTAGGGGTTTGTTGTTTTGAAGATGGACAGCAAGGGAACAAGAACGATAGAATAGGGGGCCGCGTTATGGAGGTTTAGGAGGTGACAGGCAGGCAGACACAATGCCACTGGGCAAGGGCCTGGGATCTCACACATTCGTTTCTTACCGAATCGCGTTCCACGTGAGGTTCTGATAACCTCGCTGCTTCATTCCCGCAGCAACAGCATCCTTGTCCTCCTGGGAAAGCGGCTGGCGGGAGGACAGTACAAAGTAAATCTCCTCGAGCAGATCGCGCTCGCGCGCGTCATCCCACACGGCAGGCATTTTGAGGTGTTTGGGGTGGCGACGGGCAATGACTGCTTGGTTGCCTGTAGGGTTGGTCGTTGCTTGTTTTCTTTTTGCTTTTCGAAGTGCAGATGCTGATGAAGTGGGCAATGCACGGTGGAGAGGAACAACTGTTGATTTTCTTGGATGTGTTCTTGAGGGAAGTGGGGGGATGGGCGAGACGTGGGCGGGCTGCTTCTGAAAGATCAGACAAATGAAATAGATTGATCTTACCGAATGCCCTCCTTGGAGAAATGCTGGCCTCGCTCTTCCAGACTCTCAACCATGAGGTCAAGATGAGCCCGCCACTTCGTGTCAGCGGAGTCCATAACATCCAAGAGGGTACCGATGAGAGCCCGATGGGCCTCCTCGTTCCATTTCGTGTTGGCGGTCTTTGGGCTGCCGGGGCTGCTGGTGACAGCGGCGACAACAGCGGCCTTGGAGGTGCCTCCGGCCATGATTAGGAATGGGAACGATGTCTTGAGAAGGAGGGACCTCAAGAAGCGCAGTTGATCTTTGCGTTACTGTTGAGTGTGGACGGCAAGATTTAGTGTGTTTGGCGATTGGTATCAGGGTGGAAGGTTTTGTGTATTTAGAACTCGGTCGGACTCACGTTGCCTAAAAAATGGGCATTTGGGCCTGGAGGGATGAACCACCCTGCCCAGGCAGAACTCACAGAGTTGGATGACTGGCAATGCACAAATCTGGCCGGTTCGTCCGTAGACAACCCACTCAGTAGCCGGGGTGACTGAACAAGCACATGGGCAAGGCACGTGGGTAGGTAGCCTCGCCAGTTTGGAGCGGTACATAGACAGTCATGATATTCCAGGATAGACTAGCACGTATCCCATGATAGGTCAAACGCAAGAGCAGGACATATAAAATTATTCGAGTTAGAAGTGGGATTGCGTCGATTCCAACGAGTCGTCGTCTGGAACACAGAGGAGCTCCGTTCTCCTAGATGACATAGTCCGCATTCCCAAGCCAGATCGGGCTTATAAATGCTGGTGGCACTGGCCACGTCCAAAGCGGAGGGCATCTTGAACAACAAAAGATACCAGAACACCAAGAAAAATTGAAGCTGACACACCACCGTAACACCAAAGCAACGCCAATGAGCTCAACGCCGGGCAGCTCGGCCTTGTCGTAGCCAAGACTCAACAAACACTCTTGTGTCCATGTCCTTGTGGCGCCATCAGGCCTCTCCGTAAAAACTTTCACACTGTCAGCAAAGGCTGCAAGAAACGCTCCTGGCATGGAGGATGCTTACTCTGGATTGTAGTGGTCCACACCTGGGCTGGTGTGAGCCGCCAGCGCGCTCAGGATAGCTTCGTCGTTGAGGGCAGGATCGTGGTTCTCTTCGAGTTTAGGACGCTTAGCAGCATGCTCATCAGGCTCCTCACTCTCACCCTCGAAAGACACACCCTCTGGCTGCAGGACCATGGGCTGCGGCGCCTGCGGCTGCGGCGCCTGCGGGACCTGGTCCTGGTCCTGTGTGGGCGCAGCATCCATCATGGGGGTCGGTGCAGGGCCAACAGTGGGACCCATAGGCGGCTGTGGTTGCATAGACTGTTCCAGATCCAGTGCTTGTGCCTGCGGTGGTTGCTGCTGCTGAATGTGGGATTGAGACGGCGAGGAGGGACTGGCGCTCTCGGACCCCTGAGCATCCGCAGAGGCACCGCCAACGGACTTCCTCGGCCGTCCTCGTCCCGGGCCCGGCCGTCGGGTGATGGGATTCAGGGTAGGGTCAACCTTCCGGGGGTTGTCGCCCAAGGCGCCATTTGCCTCAGCCTTTTGCTGTGCTCGGCGGAGACCTTGGAAGTGTTGGCTAGCACTAGTGTCAGCCGTTTTCTTCAGAGCAGATCGAGAATCCCGCAGAAATACAGGCTCGGCAGAAAAGATGGTACCTGGAAAGAAGGAGCTGAGACGACAAGGCGTTTTCATGTTCGCATCATGAAGTTGGAGAGGTCCGGGCGAGGATGGGGGATGAGACACGAGAGATGAAGGAGGGGCGTTGACACGAAGGAAAACATGGCAAGGCCGAATGCCTGTTTTGCGACGAGGATCGCGTTGAAATCAAGCAGGATCAAGCTTACCGGCAGCCTTCATTTGTGAAACCATATCCGAGAGACCGCATATGGTTTCCAATGGTAGTCCATTCCGAGCCACTTATGACACCAATGTTCTTGACAGACAGTATCGTGAAGAACAGATCCTTGTCGGCTTCTGGAAAGACACGATATCAGCGGAACGCCTGACACTGCTGATGGCGGCGGCGGCGGCAGAAGTAGCAGCGGCGGAATTCATGTTCACATGACGACAAGGAAAGAGCAGCAGCAGCAACAGTAGCAGCAACAACGGCGGCAACATCATCAGGGGCCACAGGGCCGCTCGGTTGGCTGGCCGGGCACAAGAGCTAGAAGAGGGACAGAGGACAGAAACACGGAGAATGACAGGATTGAGCAGGCAGGAAAGGTACTGACTGTCGCCCCAGTTTTTGCTGTTCATCCTCGCGGGCTCCAGGAAACAGGCGCGGGCCTAATTGCGAATAGCCTCAAAAGGCGTGGACGGCTATGGACCGATGGATGGTTGGAGCGAATGGGTCTGGTTGATCTGATTGACCGGATCGAGATGGGGAATAATTGTTAGACCGGTACCTGAGGGCCTCTGGCAGAAGGGAGGAAAGAAACGACCTGTTGATAGCTGGCTATCTGGGGACTTTGCGAGCGGAGGGAGGAGCTTGGTAAGAAATGCGCGAGCGGAGCTGCCAGCCAGTCATCGTTGGGGGAGACGGAGGGGAGCTGGAGAATGTGGGGAGGGGGGGGCGGGTAGTGAGCTGTGCTTGCTTGCTTGTCCGTTCCCACCCCAGCCGTCTGTGCAGCCGGTGGCAGGCTGGGCTGGCAAGGAAGGCAAAGAGGCAGACCAGCCGCCCAGCCGTCACGTGCATTCGTGAGCCATCTCGCGTTTGCAGCCCGCACTGTCCTGTCGGCCAAGCCCCGCTTTCCAGGATTCAGCGCGCAGCTTTGCAGCTCGGACGCGTAGCTCGGCACCTCTCTAGCCAATCGAGGTGCCAGTCCGGCGAAAGCCCCAGACAAAGTTCCCGGACGGAGGCTCCAGTGTCTTGCGTCTCCCTCTGAACCAGAGTCATCCATGAGTCGCTCGGTCCTATGACACGCAGCAGCCCTGCCTTGCTCATTTCCCACTGCACACAGCTCTGCAGCCCCCATGCTGCATTCGTCGCCGTCGCCATCGCTTTCAGAGCAACGCCATCAAGCGGCGCCTCGAGCTTCGTTTGGTGTTGGGCTCAAGCTTGGCGATACAAGGCATCAGAGTCTTTGCCACCACATTGGCACACCATCAAGTCGGGCGGAGGATCGTCCAACGGTTCGCATCCTCGGACTCCCTGCAGCCTGGACTGGCCTTGCCCCGCCGCCATTCGTCAATTCGACAAGAATCAAGAAAAAAATCCGCCCGTCTTGGCCGATCCAGAACTTGGTGGCAAGGCAAGGACAGAAAAGTAAATCTTGTAATGCTCGACTTGACTTGGCCCGGCTGTTCCTGGCTTGGTTCGGCAAGGGTGTGGTGCCCACCGGGGAAGAGACGTTTCCCGTCGCGCATTGCATCGTGTTCCAATTAAGATCCCTGAACCGACCAACGACCCTGTCTCGTGCGATAACTATGACTCACAGTCTTGTCTTGTCTTGTCTGCGTCTAGGGTGCCACCAGCTGTTGGCTTCCTTCGCTCTGCCCCTCGGTCCCTCGTTCTCATCGATGCAGCCGAGATGTCGAGTCGCTCGTCGGAACTCTCGAAGGAGGGTCCGGGGAACTTATGACATTAGGAGATCAGATCAAACGACAGCATAACCCCCATCCCCCGGATTCTCCCACCATTGCCAGCGTCAGCCTGCAAACGGTCACTTTCTTGTGCTAGTGTACTGTGTAGCGGCACAAGGTAGGGGCGGGGGGCAGGGGCCAGGGCGGCATGCCAGATGCACGATGCAACCTGTTCCGGAATGCCACTTTACGCGAGTCCTCCGCGAGATCACGTTGAACCCACACCACCCTCGTGTTGGACGTTTGATTTGTTGGGCTTTCTAGCTGACCAGGCAACCACAGGCATCATTCTCACGGATGACTTTACCAATACAGATAAGGCCCAGTCAAAAAGCAAGAAGTCCCGGGCAAATGAGCCCAGGGCCCCTTCGCATTCCTTTACTTTTCGGCTTTATCAGCCCCTCTGCTCAAACAAGAGCAAACAGTCTTTCGTGCAGAGGCCTTCCCTTTGGTCATGGTCAAGACCTTTGCAAGCATCTCCGCGGCCGATCATCAGCACATTGTTGCTGAGATCCTATGTGCTCAGCCGGCTCGCTGCCGACTGTGTCCAACCTAGGAGTCCCGGCTATCAGAGGGTTGCTGGGCCTGAGCAGCCACTTGATCCCAACTCCTATCGCCTAGGCTGCACCATCAAACCATCCCCAATGGTACATGGTGGCTTCGTCTGGCAGCCCAGACTTATAAAACTACCCTCTTAAGCTTTGCCTCACTGATCTTCACACACCCACTAAGTGACTCACCCCACACCCTCCATCCTACACCGAACATCTTCCACTATTCAAACTGTGTGAGATCCTGGGCAGGCGGCCCTTCCAGCGGAGCTAGCAGTACGCCGTAAAGCTCAAATTGAATCAGAGCCCCCTTCTCCTCCACTGTGGGCAAATCTTCTCGTTCCTCTTTGGTTCGCCCTTCAACGGACTCGTCCGAGCACTCGCCGTTGACATTGTCATCATGTCTTCCAACAATGACAACATCATGGCTCGGTTCCTCTTCGCGATACTGCAGCAGAAGAACCTCAAAAATGTAAGGGCACCCGGGGGACATTGAGCTGGACCTCAAAGACCCAGGCCGCTGACCCTGATCAGATTGACTGGAATGCCGTTGCCCACAACCCGATATTGGCCCAGGAGATCACAAACGGCCATGCTGCCCGAATGAGGTACTCCCGATTCCGTAATTCCCTGCTGAATATTGAGCCTCAACGACGAAACCGAGCCGGCGCCAACAAGTCGAAGGTCACCAAATCCAAGAAGGAAAAGACAAAGAAGGAGAACGATCAGCCCATCAAGCATGATCCGACCACTTCACCAGACAGTGCACAACAGCAAGAGTCCAAGGCGCCGTCACCAAAGGTCAAGGGCGAGGCTCTGGTCAAGAGAGAGGTCCAACAGACGCCGTCCGAGGCTTGCATCGCTCCAGTCGAAATGCCACCCAACTCCCTCCCCGACACCCATATGGAATTCCACAACCGACTCCTGACGCCTTGCAGCGATACCGACCTCTTCGCCATGTCGCACGGGTATGCCACCAGCCCTGCGAGCGATGTGCTCCACCAAGAACCAGGCCACTACGACTACACGGGGGCGACTGCTCACTGCGGTCACGACGCAGCGTCCTGGCAGCCAAGCCCGTCCTACTCGCCCTTTGCGATGCCGTCGTACGAAATAGACAGCTACAATGCTTCCGCTTCCGCATTCTGTGAGCATCAGCACACTACTCACCCGGACGGCTTCGGAATCGCCCCGAGTGCCATGATGGCACCTGACCAGTCTCATGCTCTTGTGAAGCATGAGGAGTGGGACAGCCGCTTCCACTAAGGAAACGACTCTGTTCCATCATCCCGGCTTCACATTCCATCAGGAATACAACAATAGATCCTGAGAGGATGCAGTGCTCAAATGTAGCATCAACTGCCATAACTTCATTTTGTTATTCTGGAACCGGTCTATTGATTGGTCTGTCGGGTACGAGCCTGGTCTGCCTTGGAAAATTTTACGTTGAACGTTGTATCTTGTGGTTTCGGATCTTCATAGAATGTACTACTCCCCGCTGTGTTTTCTGTTGGAATGAGTTATGATAGGCTGTTGTGGGCAATTTTCTTCTTCCTCCTTGCTTCCTCTAAACACGGTTCAGGACCTACATACGCAGCTAGACTGACTTGCTGGAAAAGGGGATCGACGCTTTCTCAAAAAGCAGCAACGAGCATCCGATTGCTGTATATCATAAGCATTGGTGCCATGCCTAATCATCGCAGTGACCAGTATTTTCTCTCTGTCTTTCCAACTACCCTTCAGACTCGGCATTATATTGCCTCATCAGATACCCTCACCCTAGCAACCAGCGCGAGTGGGAATACCTCCTTTTTCAAGAATCCCGGCTTGTGACTATCAAGCGACATTTGGCCCCGGTCTGCTCCGGTTTGACATATGATTACACTCGCATAATACCTACTTCGTGCAGACACCCACATTTGCACATTATTCAGAAGACTCATCTCAGTCAACACAAGTTTGATTCTGTCTCGTAGACTATCTCTCTAGTGTGTCAAAAAAAGGGGTCTCGAAGCCTTCCTCCGATTCAATTGGCGATGAGCATATTCCCTTTGCGTCCATGAAAAAGCACCAAGTGATCCTGAAAGCTCACTTCAGTCAGATCAGGTCCCCAGGCCACCGCTGATTACCCTTCAAATCGCTCCTTCCCACAATTGTCGACCGGTGCTATGATCCGTCGTCGACACGTGTCTGTGCAAAGTGGTCTGATAAGGCATCATGGGCAGGCGGTCTTCATCGATAGTAGGCGGCCACCTTAAACCTCCTCGAGCTTGAGCTTGCCCTCGTGCTCGTGGTTGAACTCATCTCCGTCCTCCCGCTCGCCCTCTTCCTCGGCCTCTGGTGTGACCTCTCTCTTGACTTTAGCGCTCTCAACGCCCCACTCGTTCTGGCCATCAACATCATGGCCAAGATGTGCTTGGTCGAAGAAAGGGCCTCCTCCGTTATAAACGTCGGCTGGAAGCTGCTCGTTGAATTGCATCTGGATCATGTGACCAAGGGGACGATTGCCGCCAGGCATGTCCATACCGAGCGTGTGGTAAGGGGACATCTGCATGAGCTCGAAACGGTTGAACTGCTGCGCCTGAGCCTCCAACATTAGCTGGTGCCGCTGCCGCTGCTCGACGGTCATCTGGTGCGGATGCGGCTGAGGAGTACGAGGCGCCTGCAAAGCGGCCAGCTGGTCTGCATTCAACTGTTGGCCAAAGGCGAAGGAACCGTTGCCATTGATGGTGTTAGCGAACATGCCGGGGTGGGGGAGCTGGAGCTGCATCATCTGGACCTCGCTCATGTTGGCTGGCAGAGCGGCCTGACGATAGCCTGGGGCCATGAGATGGGCAACACCAACAGTGCTGAAGCCGTGGGGCGCCTGGCCACGGGAATACTCCTGAGGGCTTGCGCTGTCGGTGCCGTCAATGCCACCTGCCACACCGTGATCGCCACCTGCAAAACCGTCATCGTTGGGCTGTGGCATGATGTCACTGCCAGGCTCAGACCCTGTCTTTGACTCCTTGATGTCGGTCTCGGGGTCCGTCTTGGGCGCCGAGGCAGGAGGGAGGACGACGCTATCAGCAGCTGCCTCCTCATCGTCCTGCTCATCTTCGGCTTTGATGCCCTGCTTCTGCTTCTTGGTGCGCGCACCGCCGGCGCGAGAAGACCGCTTGCGCACACTCGCCTTCGCGGCGATGGGGCTGGGATTGTAGGAGGATTCGCCATCCTCATCATCATCCAAACCCTCAGACTTTGGTGCAACCTTTCGCTTCTGAGCCTGGGATCGGGGGGTCTCAGGGGCCTGGTCCATCAGGTCGTGTTTCTTGAGTATTTGACGAAAGCGAACCTGTTTATGAACGAGAGGAATTAGCAATAGACTGAGTATGGGTGTGAGGAATAACCTCTGGGATATCCTCCTCTGGGATATCCTCCTCTGGGGTAACCTCCTCTGGGGTAATCTCCTCTGGGATAATCTCCTATGGGATATCCTCTTCTGGGATAACCTCCTCTGGGGTAACCTCCTCTGGGGTATCCTCCTCTGGGATAATCTCCTATGGGATATCCTCTTCTGGGATAACCTCCTCTGGGGTAATCTCCTCTGGGGTAATCTCCTCTGGGATAACCTCCTATGGGATAACCTCCTATGGGGTAATTCTCATACCTTCGCAGATGCCGCGTTTTTCAGGTTGGAATGAGAAGCTACCAAATTCCAATCGATCTTGTCGTGGTTGCCGTTGAAGCGTCTAGTTTGTGTTAATCATCTGCTACGGGTCCCACAGTGATGCATTTTGGAGCATTCCAAAACATGACGGACGGGGATCCGCAAGGGGAGAAGAATGGTGCTTACACCATGTTGAAGAAAAGCAGGGACTCGATTGGAGTCAGCTCGATCTGGGTCATATTCTTTTTGCCCTTCTCAGCACTGGGGGGAGTCTTGGGGCCGCTGTCCTTGGTGATGCCATCCTTGGTTCCACCTTTCTTGGGTGCGCCACCCTTGGACAATGCGCGGGGAGTTTTGTTGTCTCCGTTATCAGACATAGTCAAGACTGAGCGAGGAAGGGTCAGACATGCGGGAGAGTTGAAGAGTCTACCAGCGAGACTTACTTGTGATTCAGTCGGAATGTAGCCTTTTGAAAGGGAATTGGCTGAAGCGATTTAACTGACAGGAAGATTAGGACCGGACGAAACCTCAAGTGCAGAGCGCTGCAGGGGTCCAGCTGAAGTGTCAGTTGTGGGGAGCATGGAGGAGGAAGGAAGAAGTTTGAAAATTCCCGGTTGATCCCTGGGCAGGTGTGAGATGGGACAAATAGAGAGGTTGCTGTACACTTTGGAAGAGCATGCTAGCACGTGAACATGGAGCTTACCTACAGAGAGCCTGGGACAGCTCACGAGATCGACCGATGTGAACTGAGACGGGAGTATGCTTGAGCAGGCCAGAAAGGGATGTCGAGGTTTGAGTTCGAGATCCCACTTGCTAGTAGAAGGAGTGAGCAAGGGGAAGGGGTGGCGATGGAAGGTATCAGGCGCGTGGTGTTGATGGCTTCATGGGGTGGAAGGGGAACAGTGGGGAGCGAGATCAGGCGGTACTGTCGCTTGTTTCTCATCTGGCTGAGTTGTCTTACCTGAATATGTAATGGGTGGACAGACAAGACAGTGGTCTGTTGCTGGTGACGTGTGAAGTAGGAGTCGATGGGCTGGACTGGGCGAGTTCTGGATGAAGCTGCACGTGTTGCCCTGTCCAGAATAGCTGTAGATGTGGGCTAGAGGAAGATGGACGCGTAGGGGAGAGCAGGGAAGCGCAGACTCCCGATGAAGTTTGGAAAGTTCGAGAGAGAGAGTGTGTGTGCGAGAGATGGAGGGAGAGCTCTGGGGCCTTCATGCTCATGTGGAAGATTGACACGGCTGTGCAGTCTTGCGCCCTATAATTCTTGGACACGGTCACCATAACAACATGACACCTCGCAAGCAACACACAGTGCCTCTGAACACAGAACATCGCATTACTGCCCGTGGAACGCCTACTACTTAAGCACCTCATCCTGCCCCTCTGACTCTTTCCACTACCGACTTTACCTACCCAACATCACAGCGAAAGCAGCTTCCACCCACCTCAACCAGAGGAACCTCCTACCACTCAGCCATTCAGCAACATCAGCTACACTTTCTTCGACATCTTGCCCATCATGAACACCAACACCAACACCAACAAGAAGTGTACGTTCTCTTGCCCTTCCCCATCCCGTGCAAAAAAACGGGCCGCCTTCCCTCACAGTGGCGGTCTATGGTAGAATGCATCACCCACCCACCAGGGCTCACTTTCCTTTGTGGTACTTAAAAATCATGCTGACGCGTTCATTAGGGGACGATACCTCTCAGAAGGATCTCGTTTTTGCTATGCTGATGTCAACTGGCGACGCCAACATCAAGGCAGACTGGCAGAAGGTTGAGAAGATCATGATCAGCTGGGGTTACAACTTCACCATCGGCGCAATGTGTAAGTCTTACTG
Organism: Diaporthe capsici; assembly: GCA_013364905.1. NCBI lineage: Eukaryota > Fungi > Ascomycota > Sordariomycetes > Diaporthales > Diaporthaceae > Diaporthe > Diaporthe capsici. The sequence continues at coordinate 156,816 of WNXA01000006.1, read as the reverse complement.
CCTTGACGTGCCCACCTGTGGTTTTCTTGTCTCTTCACGCTTGTGTTGCGTACGCTTCGATTGGGTCTTTCACGCGTCGCTCCCTCGGACAATCGAATGAGGCGATCCGGCACCATGCCGCAATGCTCACATGAGATTTGTTCCGACAACACCTCCTACATGGTATCCCATACCCCCAAGCATCGGAACTAACGCCGCTACACACAGCCCAGCATTGGTCCAAGACCATCCTGAAGGCCTTCAAGGAGCGCCACCCGGACAACGCGAAGGATGGAGACAACACCAACCCCGCCACCCCTTTGAAGGCCGGCGCTGGCACTCGTACTCCCAAGACCCCGGCATCCGCAAAGGGCAATGGGAAGGGCAGGAAGCGCCCCGCTACAGATGCCGAGACGTCTCCCGAGAGCGGTAGTATGAAGAAGACTGCCCGTACCTCCGCGAAGAAGATGAAGTACTCCGAGGGCCCTGGAGAGGACGACGAGGAGGAGCAGGCCGTGGTCAAGGGCGAGACCGTGGATGAAGACTACGACCACGCCATCTAGGCTCGCCGGGTCGTCAATTTCTTCATGCGGGGACCTGAGGCAGGAAGGGGAAAAATGGTGTGAGGTGAATGATCCGTCAGTACTGAACCACTGACCTTGTCTGTCGGTCCTTGAGCTTTCTTCAACGTCGGGCTTGCTCATCTTTGCAAGCAATACCGCTTTGCCGACGTTTGGTAGGACCCGACTTTCGCGTCGCGTTCTGGGTTACTCGATCCTCATTTTGGACTGTTCAGGTTCTAGGATATCTTCTCTGGGAGTCAGAGAGGATCACCCCAGATAGAATCATCAGTACCCGCACGCCCTGATAATACACCTGCGTGACATGCGAAAAGTGAACACAATTTTCATAAACCTGTCTTGTCCTGTCTGCCGTAGTGTTGCACCCCGTAACGCCTTTGCCCTAAACCGAAACGCCTGGCTGTCCACTAGCCTTAACGACCAGAAGTAGAAATCGCGCTTACTGGACACTCTTGCCGTCCAGACGACGACCGACTTCAGGTTTCTTCGCGGCTTCTGGCTTCTCTTCGACCTCGGCCTTCTTCTTGACTCCTCCTCTGAGCGTCTGGCCCTGGCCTGCGAAATGGGGTTTCTGTGAACCCTCATTCTCCTTCTCCTTCTGCTCCTTCGACTTGTAGGGTGTGATCTCGTATCCCAGGAACAGCTTATTCGGGGGCAGACGTAGCGGCAACGGCCCGTTCGTCCGTCTGCGAGGTGCGCCAGAGTCCTTGTCCGCTGCCGGAACAGGTGTGGCTGGCTTCGGGGTGGGGGCCTTACCGCCCTTCTTAGCGCCGATACGGTTGCCCTCGCCGTGGAAGTTTGTCGCCTGCGCCGCGGCGGAAGAGGGCGCGATGGAGTCGTAGTTGATGGCCTGAGCCATGGTGCCCTGGTTGTGCAACAATCCTCCAGCTGGCAGGCCGCGGGTGCTTCTCGGCGTGCTGGTGCCGCTTCCCGATGACTTGGTTGGCTCCACGTATCCCACTGGAGGGGCAAACTCCACCGACACGTCCGTCTCGATCATGCAGACTCCCATCTTCTCCGTCTCGGGCTTCACATCCAGCACTGCCACGTCGTAGACTGTGTCGTTGTACTCAAAGTTGAAGACGTCGCCCTTGGTGACGGCAGCGAAGTTTCGGAAGGCACGCTCAAGGACCGCCTTGGGATCGCTGATTTCGAGGAAGTTCACAGACTGGGGCTGGAGCTTAACCAGCCTGGCGAGCTCCAGGGAGGTTGTCTTGATCTGGATCATGTCGCCGACATCCAAGAGCAAGGTTTGCATCATCCACTGCGGGAGGTACGCCCTTCCCTCCTCGGCCACGAACTCGAGCACGCCGGCATGAGAGTGCCTCTCCTTCTCGCCGTTGATGAGTTCCATCAGCAGGGGCCACTGTACGTGAAGCTTGGACACCTTGTCGAGTGCCGACGGAGGCAGCAGGATCTTGGAGCCATAGTTCAGCTCGGTGCGCTCGGGGCCGGGATGCATCACCATGGGGTAGCAGCGGTAGTACTCGTCGAATCGTTGGGTGACGGGCCGGCGCATTGACCGCGCCATGTTGAGGTAGTCTTGCGGGTTGGCCGGGTCCATCCCGCCGAATCCAGAGGCGTACTGCAGGTTGTGAGAGCCAAGTGTCAGCATTCGAGGTCTCCTTCCCGTCGAGTCACGAGTTGGACCACATTTGAGTGAGGCCGGGAAGAGAGGGGATAGAAAGAGCTCGGTGTCGAACCCGTACGGGCGTGGCTTACCATGTTCGGCTCCTGCGTGTCAAATGAGAGAGGCGTTGCGATTGATACTTGCCACAAGAAAGAAGAAATGGCAGATCCGGGGGGTGATGAACTACTGGTGAGAGATGGAGCGCGAGGGTCCAGATGGAAAAGATTGGGTGCTTGTCTAAATAACGTGGGGAAAGCTCCAGCTTCAGAGTGAACGGACGTTGAAGCCGTTAAGTATCCGGCAGCGGCAGGCAGCCTGAATGACGACAGTGGGTGACTTGCCTCCATCTCCAGGTAACCCCCCAATTCTAGATTAGATAAGCTACTGCAATGAGACCAAGCAGCCTACCTGGGTACCTAGGTACCTAGGTACCCCAATACTACTTGCTCACTTTTCTAGGCGCCTGGAAACATGTAACAAGTCAGACAATGTTCGCCCTTGGAGACAATCTTCTTTGAACACCATTTTTCGAGCTTACAGACTTGTGTGTAGAAATCCTATTGAATTTGTCAAAAGCTATTTGTAGTGTGCCGTGCCCGCTACGTGCAACCAAGAAATTAAACAGACAAAGTTCAGGGTATCTCTAATAGTGCTCCAGCAACCATGGTCAATCTTTCAGAAGCCTCTAAAGCAAGCCCGGAATTGTGGCAAACACACAGTCCTTGTATGATTCCGTCACGCCTCTCATTTTTATCCCAGTGCAAGACGCCGAGGTACCAGAGCACCAAACCGTTCAATCCCACGGCAGAGCGTTCCATACAAAAAAGAGGGGGAAAAAACTCTCTCGTGCAAACCATTATGGATGGACGTAGCCATTGCCATAGCCATTCACGCCATTCTGGCCCTCGATTCTTGCCCGCTTGTCATGATGGCCAGGGAATTTCTCCTCGGGACCCAGGCCTCGCTTGGGTGCCTTGGCGATATCATGGCAGACGGACTGCACTCCCATGGACAGGTTCTTGCGCTGCTCGCCATCTTCTTGGACGAGTTTCTCCACGTCTGACAGCCTCTCCTGGAAATGCCGTATCTCAGGCACGAGCTGGGCGGGCTGGAGTCTACTGAGCTGCTCCAGGATGGCATGAGCCATTTGCGTAGTGCTCGTGTTGTTCCACTGACTACTCAGGCTTTCCACCATCGTTTCCAGAGCTCCATAGCGCCGGTCCGCCTGGCTTCCGAGTGTGCTGATGCTGTCCTGCGAACCAGCCACAATTTTCTGCACCTCGGCCACAGTCTCCTGTAGAGCTGTGACCTTCGAGTCGATAGCGACGGTCTTGGACTCAACTTCCGCCAAGCGAGATTCCGCGGGTATCACACCAGATGCAATGGCTTCTGACTCCGGGGCGAGACTTGTGCCGATCCTGGGAGTCGACGCCGTCGCAGGGCGGCTGGCTTGTGCCACGGCAACGGTACCCGTGGCCGACCTGGAATCCTGCAGGCTTTTGATTTGCGTCGTGTGTTCATCCAGTTTTGTTGCGAAAACTTTCATAAACATATCAGACCATGCCTTGAAACTTGCGGGGAGATCCTTGGGCATTTTCTGAGGGATCTTCGCGAGGGATTCGGCCACGGATCGCTTGACATCTTCAATGACCATATCCTGAGCGTCAGCTTGGCTCTTCAGCGCATCATAGTCCGCCATTGTCTGATCGAGATTCTCGACATCGATGTTTGCTAGCAGAGCCTCGTGGCCCGTCACCCTCGTGTCCAGGGCCGCAATCCGTTCTGTGTGGCTGGTTGACGTGTCCTTCATATTCCCGATCTCTCGACTCAGCTCGCCGCACTTCTGTCCTAGAGCCGCCATATCCTGGAGCAAAATCCCGTCCTGATTTGCGCTCGGCTTGTCCTGCGTTGTCTTGGCAGTCAAATCGAGTCTCACTTCCTCCACGATCTTGCCGAGCTCGATCTTGACCTCGCCTATTTGTTTGTCAACGTGTGCCCGGAACGATTCGGCCGGTTCTAGCGCCCCGAGGCGCTGGGTCAGGCTAGTGACTTCGGATCTCAAAGAAGTCACCTGCGCCCGCAGCTGTTCGTTCTCTTTCGCCGAATCTGCACGCAGTATATCTTTTTCCCTGTACTCGGCCAATTCGGAGGCCTGTTTGTCCTGCGTCTCCTTCAGCGAAGCAATCTGCTGCATCCATGTCTCCTCGAAGCCAGCCTGTCGCTGCTCTAACTTCTTGAGTCGTTCTTGTTGGGCCGACTGCGATGATGTGGTGACTAGGCCCAGCTCTCCTTTGGAAGCTTCCAAAATCTGACGGATCTTGATCTCGTCGAATGGCAAAGCCCTCACGAGCGTCTGGGCGTACTTGTCAAAAGCGACTGTCTCCTTTGAGGCCAGGACGGCAAGTTCCCTATCAATGCCTGCCAGAGTCTGTTTGTGGTGGTTCTGGCTCCCCTGGAAGGCGTCATGCACAGCCGGAAACTGCACGGGTTTTGAGATCTGGCAGTCGTAGTCTTGTTTTCTCTTGTGATATGCCTTGAGCTCAGCGTCCCTCTTGAGCGATAGTTGGGTCTTCTGGGTCATGAGGTCGGTGACTTGATGGAGCGCCTTTGCCAGCTCGGTTGAGGCCCGGTCCGGGTCCATCTTGGCTGGCTGGTCTTGTGGTGTGTGGATGGTGCGGGCCACGTCCAGCTCGCGGTCGCGGTCGCGGTCGCGATCGTTCCTCCGGTCGCGATCGCGGGGTTCGCGCTCGTGGTGTCGATCTCGGTCACGGTCTCGGTCACGGTCCCTCGCATAGTCCGCTGAGGCAATGCGAGAGGGACCTGGCCTAGGAAAGCGGTCGCGGGAGCGGGAACGGTTTCGCCGGTAGTTGGGAAAGGGAGCGTTGAAGTCCCGTGAAGAAGACATGTCGAGGCAGGGTGTGCGGTGCAGTGTGGCACCTGCTCAAGTAGCTAGACAATTCAGAGACATATGGCGTCAAGGAGGCCAGGACGGGAAAGAGCAGGTGCTCTGATTAGACTGAGGGGCTGGAGTAAAGCCAGGTTGATGGGGAAGGTACGAGGTATGGTAGACACAGTGGGTATGTGCCTCCTGCTGTTCTCTTAGCAGATGCGCATCCCATACATACATACATACATACCCAACTAGGTACCAAGTATGTGTGGGGATTGCGTACTGCTTGGGCATATGCGCGTATGTATGTAAGAGATAGGTAGGTAGCAGCACAACCCGGGCGTGCAGCAACGATGGAGGCTGTGCACTGTGCCGTCTGAAGTGTCTGAGTTCCCCGCCAAATTAAACACGCCTGGACTTCGTGTTGGTGGTGTAACTCCAGCTGTATGTCGAAAGTGGAAAACAGTAGGGGGGCAGGGATCTCGCGCTGAGGCGGGCGCGTAAAGTGGTTTTTTTTTGTTTTTTTTTTCAATCTCCCTCCTCTTCTTTTGGGGTCCTCTCAGTAGGTTCCCACTGTGATGCTTTCGTCCGTCCGTGCACAGTTGTCTACTTCTATTGCGGATTCTAGATAGGTGCTGTTTGACTGTCGGGCAGCAAGCATTCGAAAGGAGGGAGACCCCCATCTGGGCATGGTTCACACGTATGTATGACAGGGTATGCTGTACAAACCCAATGAGAACCTTGAAGGTGATGTTAAGGCCGAGGAGGAGAGTACGCAGTACTGGGGATCCCTGCCCTGTATTTCTTCTGACCGTATCTGCCCTCCCATGGCTGCAGCGCTGTTAGTCTACTAGCGCTGAGCAAAACGGCGGCAGCACTCACTGGCCGTTTATCCTACTCCGTATCTGACCTTGGGTAGAAAAGCTACCACCCTACAGGAGCATACCTCTCTGCACGTCGCGCAAACAACCATAGCCGCTCGTTTTGTGTCTCCGTCGCGACCCACCTCATTCAATTGCCTTCAGCAAGTCGAGACCATGGCTGCGGTATGTAATTCAGCTTGCTTGCCCCCATCTCCCCCTTGGCTGTCCGGCTCTCCTAACGCGGTCGATCGCACATAGCCCGTCGTCACAGTCTCTGAGAGCAAGGAGCTCCGGGGCATCAGCCTCATAGCTGCCCACTCGCACGTCCGCGGCCTCGGCGTCGATGCAGACACCTTGGAGCCTCGCCCCGCCTCTCAGGGCCTCGTTGGCCAGCAAAAGGCACGCAAGGCCGCCGCCGTCATACTCGAGATGATCAAGCAGGGCAAGATTGCCGGTCGCGCCTGTCTGATTGCAGGCCCACCAAGGTAAGTCGGCGCGGACACCTCATGGGCCGTTTCTTTCGCGCGCCGCTGACGCACACGGCCTACCAACCAGCACAGGGAAGACGGCCATCGCCATGGCAATGGCCCAGTCCCTCGGCTCCGACGTCCCCTTCACATCGCTGTCGTCTTCCGAGATCTTCTCCCTCGAGATGTCCAAGACCGAGGCGCTCACCCAGGCCTTCCGGAAATCCATCGGCGTACGGATCAAGGAGGAGAGCGAGATAATGGAGGGCGAGGTGGTTGAGATCCAGATCGACAGGAGTGTCACCGGCGGTGCCAAGCAGGGCAAGCTGACCATCAAGACCACCGACATGGAGGCCATCTACGACATGGGCGCCAAGATGATTGACGCAATGACAAAGGAGCGCGTCATGGCTGGCGACATCATCTCGATAGACAAGTCGTCCGGAAAGATCACCAAGCTCGGCCGGTCCTATGCGCGGTCACGCGACTACGATGCCATGGGTGTCGACACGAAGTTCTTACAATGCCCTGACGGGGAATTGCAGAAGCGCAAGGAGGTTGTCCACACCGTCACACTGCACGAGATCGACGTTATCAACTCAAGAACACAAGGCTTCCTGGCCCTTTTCTCGGGAGACACGGGTGAGATCCGCAGCGAGATCAGAGACCAGATCAACACCAAGGTCGGCGAGTGGAAAGAGGAGGGCAAGGCCGAGATCGTGCCTGGCGTGCTCTTCATCGACGAGGTTCACATGCTCGACATCGAGTGCTTCTCGTACGTCAACCGCGCCCTGGAGGACGACCTGGCTCCCGTTGTCATCATGGCGAGCAATCGCGGCCAGTCGCGTATCCGCGGCACCGACTACAAGAGCCCCCACGGTCTGCCGCTGGACTTTCTCGACCGGGTGTCAATCATCCAGACACAGCCCTACAGCGCAGACGAGATCAAGCAAATCATCTCCATCCGAGCCACCGAGGAGGAGGTCGATTTGTCTCCCGACGCCCTGGCGCTGCTGGCTAAGATTGGTCAGGAGACTGGTCTGCGGTATGCCAGCAATCTCATCACGACATCACAGCTGGTCGCTGCGAAGCGACGGCAAAAGCAGGTCAGCGTGGACGATGTACAACGTAGCTTTAAGCTCTTCTACGATTCTGCGAGAAGCGTCAGCTTCGTGGCGGCCTCTGAGAAGCGACTCATCGGAAACGATGGCGCGGTGGAATTCTCCATCAACGGGGAGGCCGGCGGGGAAAGCATGGATACGAGCTGAGGGGACAGTAATGGAACTGGGTGAAGGCGTTCTGGTCGTAGAACAATGTCACGATGACACGAACGGGAAAATTGCGGTAGATGCTTTGTGTGGGAATTTCGGACGGCGTCATATGGATATCCAAAACATCCTTGCCTGGCTTGAAGAGCTTCATCAAACTCGTTCCATTGCCATTGCCCTAGGTACGCTGCATTCAGGCGCTGTTGGTTCGTCTTGTGGCGAGAGCTGAGTCCAATATGGAAGAGATTCCGCAATAAGACGGAAGCGACCTGATCAGCACGCCGGAAGATGTATGCCGCTTAAATCGAGGCTGTGACTGCCCCATACATGCCGACCTCCATTTAGCCGGAGCGCATCTGCGAGTCCACAGAGAGCCATCTCTGTATCTGCCGAATCCATAGTAGATTATCTTAATATTCGACCAGCACAACCTACCTGTGCGAGATGAGTTTACTTGTATTTGTATTTAAATGCTTAGAGTCTGCCATGCCTCGTACCTCCCTGTCTTGAGAGACTCATCCTTGTGACCTGTTCGCCCACATACTTGAATACCCCATTATGATGTTTCTCAAGGCTTTCATCGCCGGGTTGCTGGCCTTCCCGGCTGCTCTGGCTGCTCAGCTTACCAAGGTCAACTATCCCAATGACTCTTCGTCGAAAGTAGATATGTATATTTATGTTCCCGACAAGGTCGTTGCCAACCCACCTCTCGTCGTCGTCATCCACTCTTGTCAGTCCTCCGCGCAGGCCTACTTCCAGAACAGTCTGATCCCCTGGCACCGCGGCTCCGATAATAAGGGGTACATCACCGTATGGCCAAGCAGTCCTCACAGCGGGACGTGTTGGGATGTGTCTAGCAAGGCGACCTTGACGCACGGGGGTGGAGGTGATACCCAGGCCATCTCTAATATGATCACGTACGCGATCTCGCAGTACAAGGTGGATGCGAGCAGGGTGTTCGTGACGGGAGGAAGCTCCGGAGGTAAACATCAAAGTCCTGTTTGGGCCCCAAAAGAAGAGAAGGGGCGAAGGGGGTTGAGCTGTGTCGAGACCGCATCGGCTGTATTTGGCTAACAGTTATCCCAATATCCAGCTATGATGTCCAACGTTTTAGCGGCGACGTATCCCGAGCAGATCAAGGCCCTTTCACTGTACTCCGGGGTGCCAGCTGGCTGCTTCTTGTCGTCCTCTGGGGGCGTGGACCAGTGGAACTCCTCTTGCGCATCAGGCCAAGTGAGCGCCACGGCAGAGGCGTGGGGAAATGTTGCAAGGAACATGTACCCAGGGTATAATGGGACCCGTCCAAGAATGCAGATATGGCATGGTTCTGCGGACGGGACGCTTGCCCCACAGAATTACAAGGAGGAGATCAAGGTAAGAAGGCCCAGGAACCCAGACCCGCGCTTCCAGTTTCGCTACGCAGGCACTTGAAGACTCTCCAGTTTTTCCTGTCAAGGCATCCGAAGCAAGCTTTGTGAGAGCAGCGAGTGCCCTGGGGCTTCCCCCAACGAGTGTGAAAAGCGTTTCATGATTTCTGACCCGGGATAATTCAGCAATGGACGAATGTCTTTGGCGTCAGCCAGACGCCCACTTCCTCGGTCAAGAACTACCCACAGTCAAACTATCAGACTGATAACTACGGCCCAAACGTTCAAGGCATCTATGCCACGGGGGTGGGGCATAGTGTGCCGTCTAACTTGACCGCAAGCGAGGAGTGGTTTGGTCTCTGAGGCTCTGTTCATATCCGCGGCTATAGAAGATCAAAGTCAGTGATGTTGTTTGAAGACAAGCTTCTAGCTCAGCGAGAAGTTTATGCCGGCAAGAGTTGGTGTAACTCGAGGTGTCCGGCGAGATGAAGTGTTGCACGAGATCAAAAGCCATTCTCGACTACTTACCATAGCCAATGACAATACATCTTGTGGCCTTGTAGTCCAAGGCTTAGATTTTAAGCTTAGTAGCGCATAGGAAGCTGCACGCGTGTGTCGCACGCGCATTGCGAGCATTTCAAACATACGGGGGCGTAAGATACTCGAGACAGCTCGGTTCCTGGGGTTCCGCGCTCCTGGCCAACGGTACCCAGCCTCCCTCTTCCTTGTTATATGCAACCTCCTGGCCCTGGTTGTTGACCATGGTGAATTTCCGCAGGTCTGGATTTGGATGCTGCATGATCTGGTCAACCTCGGCCGGCTCCCAAGCGTGATTGCCTCTGATCAGCTTGGCCAGTTCGACCTTGTCGTGGATTGACATGGCAGCCCGCGGGACGCTGAGGAGCGGTTGCCACTCGGGGGCCAGGTGATCGATGATGTCTTGAATGCTTCTGTCCCCGATTCCCAACATCCACCACACACCTTCGACCATCTTGAGGAAGGAGAGGTAATGAGCCAGGATGACGAGGGCTCGTGGGCGTCGTTTCCTGCCGAGCTCTATGAAAGGTTTTGGGAGGAAGGTGAACCAGGTGATGATGCGCATGCTCAACACGGGGCTGAAGCCAACCTCCAGCTCGAGGTACAGGCCGCCGAGGAACTTGAGGGTGCTGTAGTAGGCCTCGACGTAGGGGTAGTCCTCGTCGTCCTCCTTGATCGATGTGATCATGAAAAAGAGGTTGTTCGGGATGTGTAGGGCAGTCTGATTGAGATTGAAGGCCGGGCGTGAGAAGAGCTTCTCCAGGCCGGACGAGACAAGTGTCTCGATGGGGATGATATCCATTATGAGGCCGATGCCGCGCCAGAGCACCATCCAGTCTATGATGTATAATGGCTTCATATCGGGCTCTCGGAACGCCTCGGAGGAAAGCATGCACAGCAAAAGGGAACAGGCGAGGAGAGCTGGGAAGTCTTTTGGGTCAGCCCTCTCGATGGCCCTGCGATAGCCGGAAAAGGCTCGTGCCCTGTAGGTAATCGCCTTGGACGCGGGCACCGTCATGTGCAAAGATTGCATGTGCAGCGCAGAGAGCCCCAATATGCAGTCCATCAGGAAGGGGCTCTGGAAGGCGAAAGTGATGATGTGAGACTTGAGGATCTTGTCGATGAAGGGTATCCGGCCGGCCTCGATGGCAAATGAGGCATAAGTCTCTGTGGAGTAGAACCACAACAACTTCATGTCGTACTCGTCAGTGCCTGCAAGCTTGACTGGAGGCTCGTCGACGATGATGAGCTCGGTGCTTCCGCTGCTGTTGGAGGCGTCATCTTGAGATCCGCGGCGAGAGTCAGAGGGCGGGTCAGGGGAGTAGTGCTGGTAGGGCAGGGCCGGGGAGGCGGCCGTGCGTACCGAGAGCGGCGAGCCATACGCGAAACGGACCGAGGTGGAAGCCACAGAGGCGGACGACGAGGGCTGGACCGGGACAGGAGCCGGGGATGGGGCGGCGGCGGTGCCGGACGAGGAGGAGGGCTGTACTGCGGGAGCCGCGTTTTGGGGGGCTGGATAGTTGCATGTGTCCTTCCGCAAACTACAATTCCTGCAGCGAGGTTTGGCCTCATCGCATTTGACCTTGCGAGCCTTGCAGTTCCGGCAGCCTAGGCGAGACTTGCGATGAGGCCTTTTGGCATGATATGGTCGCTCCTCGGGAGGAGGCGGAGGAGCAAGTGGCCCAGCAGGAGGATGTAGTGCTGGCGGCGGCGGCGGTGATGATCCGTCACGGTGCCCCAGAGTGCCCATTGTGGGGGCCAAGGGCAGTTATCCCAAGGGTGGTTATCCCAAGGGTGGTTATCCCGAGGGTGGTTATCCCACTGGATGGTTATCCCAGGACACTTGGGCGATTATTTCATTGGGTGATTAGCCCGAGGGAGGTTGTCCAAAGGGTGGTTCTCCCGAGAGTCGCGAATCTGCAGTGTCGCCTCGGATGCATGCGAGCTGGTGTGTGCAGCCTGGTTGGGTTGGCGGCGCTGGCGACAAGTCCAAGACGGGAAAACTGGAGACTCACTCGTGAGTGTGAGAGTTTCATTAAAGGGGGCCAAGGCGTGGCAGGAACAGGAACAGGAACAGGGGAAGGGCCATCGGCTGGGCCATCAAATAAACACGTTAACGGGAGGCAGGTGTGTCCCGTGAGACCAGACGGGTGGTGAGAAGTCAGAGGTCAGAGGTGAGAGGTGAGAGCGAGAGGTGTCGATGACGCTACACCTGGTGGCAGGCAGCCAGGAGAAGGGGACAATAAGAGGCTGAGCAAGAGGCTGCTGCAAGGTGGTGTGGCAGGTTGACACGCGGCAAGAGGAGATAGCCTAGAGCATATTCTATCTGAGCAATGAGGGTGTTATCGCGAAGACCTCACTGACACGGCTACTGCGTGCGATGGCGGCGCCAGGCGTGGTCGAGTCGAGACGAGAAGAGACAGACGTTGGACTGTAATCACCGTCCAAGCTGACCCAGACGGAGCGGCCCTCCCTGCTTAAGGCATCCCTGCACATTGCACTCCTGGGAAATGTACAGCCATGGCACCTGGGGGATCGCGGCATCATGGATCGAGCAAGATCCCGAGCCAGCCCAATTCTGGACAAGCCTATTCCCATTTGCATCGCCCATGCTGTCCCTGCCATCGCGTCCCCTGGCTGGCCTGGTACCATACTTATTAGAGCCTCGTGCTGTTTTTCCACCCTGGCAGCCCTCTTTATTGCCTACCACCAAGGTAATAAGGTATCTAGGAGGACCCCTTGCTGCAATTACGGTATGCATGTATCCACGGGCACGACCTGAATGCAGGTCCTGCGTCTCCGTGCCCTCTCCCTGGGAAGGCCTGGCCAAGACGATGCAGTGGCAGCAGCAGTGGGCCCGTTGTCCTTGTTGGGCGGGAGTGCAACCATGTGAGTTCCGATGCGCCCGCAGAGCTGGCCCCACAAGCAGGTGCACGTTAGCAATATGATCAGTGGCCTTCGGAAGGCATTCAAGGACGGCACAGTCTTTCGAAGCAAGGTTCTCCTTGCTCGAAAGGGAGTTGTGCGGCAGAGAAGGACTGACTACAACTATCGGTTGACTATGTCAGACTATATATACTCTATTAATTTGCATTTTTGGTCGCCTATCGCGCAACAGCACCCTAACCCTGTGATCAGGCGCCGGACACACCCTCCCCCGCCGACAACCTCAGGCGCGTCTTGCTCGGCTCTCACGCGTCTCGCTCAACCTAATATAATATCCCGTAGGCAAACCAACCGCCCACTTGATGTGACATGACAAGGAATGAAATGGCATGACAGGAGCCATATACTGCACATGCCAACTCGCAATCATGGCTCAGCTCCCAGATGAACTCGTCTTGTCAATCCTTGACCAAAGGTTCCCCTGCCGGCAGCAGCAAATCCGCGCTCTGACGACCTTGATATCCGTGAGTCTCAGTTCTATTCTCCCTCGGATTGCTGCTGACCTTCGCCCAGCCAGACGTAGCACCATGTCGGAACTGTATTGTCTATGGCACCGAAGCCAGCGGGAAAAGTGCCATTACTGAGGCTCTGCTCCAGCGGCTTGGAGACACTCAGCCCGCCGCCCATCCAGACTCGCCCGCATTTCAGTATGCCGTCGTTGACTCGGGCGAGTGTGTCACAGGACGACATCTGTTTGAGACCACCGTCCGGAAAGTCGCCAGCGCTCTTGACTTCCATGACTTCGCCACGCGTTGCGAGAGCCTGGCGCAGCTGAACTATGAGTTATCCAGGATGCTCAAACAGGTCATCCAGCCCGAGAGCCGCCACTTTGTGCTCGTCTTCGACGCCGTCGATCGTCAGAAGGAAGCCCCACCAACTCTCCTCCCTGCCTTAGCAAGGCTCTCTGAAATAGTGAGTCTCGCCCTGTGGCATCGTCGTACGGGGCCCATGTGCTAACGGCACCACCACTAGATTCCCAGCCTGACCACGGTCTTCATCATGACCAGCCCGCCACCAGGCTGTCTGCGTACTTCCCAAGTTGCCCATATCCACTTTCCAAACTACACCAAGACAGACTTCGTCAGAATCCTCTCCGCCACGCCGCCAAAGCCCCTCCCCAATACCACAGCAGCGGAGACAGCCGACCTCTGGGCGCGCTTCTGCGGCGCCGTCCACGACGCCCTGACCAAGTCCGCGGCACGCACATTACCGGCATTCCGCGGCGCCTGCGACTCGCTCTGGCCGCGCTTCACAGTTCCCCTCCGCGAGGGTAATCTCGGGCCAAAGGACTTCACCAAGATGCTCATCGCCGCTCGCGTGCACTTCCAGGATGAGAGCCTCCTTGACCCGGGCATCATAGGGCGTCCTCCCCACCAACAAGCCGCTGCCAAACTCCCCATCCAGTCCGGGGAGAGGAACGCCAAGGCACCCAGCCAGGGCAGCATCGCACCCACAACGCCAACAACAAGCCTCGCCGCGCTCCTCCCCACGACGGCCCGCGTCCTCCTCATCGCGGCATACCTCGCCTCGCACAATACTGTGCGGCACGACCTGACCTTGTTCTCGACGCACCACCACGGGAGGCGCCGGCGCCGGGGCGGCGCCTCGTCCGTCGTCGCCGGCCAGAGGAGCAAGCACCGCAAGATCGCCCGGAAGCTGCTGGGCGCGCACGCCTTCGTCCTGGAGCGCATGATGGCCATATTTACCACCGTGCGCCACGAGTGGGGCATCGGCGTGCGCGGCGGCGGCGACCCTTTGGACCCGGACGCGGGTGCGGATGCGGACGTCGGCATGGCGCTCGCGACGCTGTCATCCCTGCGCCTGCTGGTCCGCGTCGGCGCCGGCGGGGATCCTCTGGATCGCGGCGGCAAGTGGAGGGTCAACGTCGGGTGGGAGGTCATCAGGGGCCTGGGGCGGAGCATGCAGGTTGAGGTCGAGGAATGGCTCATTGAGTAGGCTACCAAGAGTGCAGTGTTGAGTATCGAAATGGGTAATGTGTATCTTTAGTCCAACTTGGGCAGAAACATGCTGCCACAACAGTACCAGAGTTCACACATTTTCTGTCTCTGCACTTGGTCATGTTCTTGCAGATAAATGACCTGTCAACAGGTTACGGATAAGATTGCATGACGATCGTGCCAGTATTCTTCAGCCACGAGACCTGGGCAGGATCGCAGGGAGCGCACACGAGCTCACCTGAAGGTTGCCAACCATGCACGCCTTGGACAGTCATGGGCACGACACCCCAAAGTGCAGGCATAATAAATGGGTTGGAGAAAAAGAATATGTGGAGCAGAGGTAGCTCCATGAGATAATTGTATTTGCGTATAAAGCTTACACCTGTAAAGACACCTACCCAATGAACGCCAGTCCTGTTATAGTTCGTCACCATATCCCATGTCTATTTCCTCGCTAGCCATATGTACATCCGACACATTGCCTCGTGTCCCCACTTCGCTGGCCGAAGAGTTAGGGTTACCTGACCTGCAGTCTTTGAAAACCCCCGAACAGGCAGAGAGCAATCCTCGTCAAATCACGCCGGGCGACGAGCATCCTGATCACCCAGCCGCCAAGTCTCTTCTTGCCTCGTTCCCGGCGCCAGCCACTGCGCGTTGCTCTGGGCTCTTGTCCGTGCAGGGCCAGGGTCATCCGACTTCTTACTGTCGTCACTGTTCCCATTGCTGTAGGAATAGCCGTTTGTGTAGGGATGCGCGGTAGGGTTTGGTGTGATAGACACAGGGCTCTCGAAGACAGTGGCGGGCTGGCCCACTCGCAGCCCATCTGCCGTGTTGAGAGGTAACAAGGGAGTTACCTTGCTTTCGGTCATGTTGCGGGCCCTGCGGTCCGCCTTGTTCTTCTCACTGCTCCGGTCGTATAGGTAGAGGCCAAAGAAGGTGAGCGCGATGCCCGCAGCCTGGAGCCTAGTTGTTGGGCTCCGAAACCAGAGGATGGCAATGACGATGACAAACACTCGCTTGAGGAGACTCGCTACCGAGTACGTCACAGGTGACACCATCGAGAGAAGGACGAAGGCCAGTATGTTCTGGCCGAAGTGGAAGGTGCCGTTGAAGACGTACTCAACGAACAGGCGGCCATGGTCGAAAGTGTTGGGTCCCTCCTCGAGATCGACAGCGCCGTCATGGAGGAAGTCGCCGATGATGCCGATCCCTTCGCTCCAGAACCAGATTGGCGCGGTCAAGACAAAGGCAAGGCCGGAGGAGTAGCACAAGAGGTTCAGCTTGTCGAGCTTTCGTGTCGTTGCAGTCAGCCCCTCAGCCTCGGCCCGGGCGGCCTCGTTGAAGAGACGTTTGGAGAATATGTTCTGGGTAACGAAGATGAGGGTGGCCAGGAGCGCATAGACGATCCCAAGGATTTGTCCGCCAAAGTTGGAGTGCTTCCCAGAACATGCAAGCATGACGCCGGCGGTGAGGGGAATCAATGACAGGTAGGTGGCGGACGGGTACCTGATGTCGTAGATGAAGCGGTAAGCCAGGACAGTGAACAGAGGCGAGAGCCCCTTGATTGTATGCACAAGGGACACGGGTATCAGCGTGGTCGCGTTGGAGCTCAACAGGTGGCCTCCTATCTGGAAGAGGGCCAACGGCATGGTTGAGCGGATGACATCCATGCTCGGCGGGCGGATGCCATACTTCAATGCCGGCACAGCCGACCTGATCGTTGAGGACGAAGCCGCGAGCCATGAGAACAGCAGGCAGTAGGCGGATACGAAAAGGAACTGGATCATGGTCAAGGTGGCGGGTTTGGCGAAGGCGTTGAGGATGGATTTGGCCGAAGTATTGGTGAGCGCAGATGACGCGTACCACATGATGCACAGAATCTACAGATACAAATCAGCACAGAGGCTCATGCTGCAGGCGCCCCCCGAGGGAGGCACAGGCATGGGAAGGGCATACGATGAGTCTCGGAGAGACAGGGGCCTTAAGGGCGCCGGCGATCTCGTGGGCGTTCTGACTGACACTGCCGCCTCGAGCCCGAATATTCCTAACAGCTTCGGTGATGCTCTTTTGTCGGCCGTGGCCGCGCGCCGGTGTGCCCGTGGCACCCCACTTGACACCCCGCGCTGAACTGTCTTTCCGAGGGGTCCATCGCTCGCCGCTGGACAGCGCCGAGCTACCGTTTGAGTATCCATTCTGCCTGCTGTTGGGGCGCGCTTGGGCGAGGGTAGGGCCGGAGCCGGAGGTGTAGAAGCTGGAGGACGAGTCAAAGTCGGGGAATTTCTCGGTGGTGGCTTCGCGGGAGTCAACGCTTGCGTCTCGGTGGCCCTTGGAACGGTTCTGTGAGGGGTCGCGCCGCTCCGACGCGGAAGACGTCGAATGCGGCATCAGGTGAAGCTGGTCCAAGAGCTGAGGTGATGCGAGGCGAGGCGAGGCGAGTAAGAGAGAGAGGGCGGATGGTGGTGGTAAACGAGTGACTGGAGAGGCAAAACGAGGTGTCGTTGTCTCTACCGGATCATTGCGTTGACAGCAGATGCCATGGGTCGTTGCGCTGGTTTGGGCCGGTGTCGAGGTGCACGTGTGTGCCTTGCTGTCGACTGGGGGGGCACAAGGCGCAGGCTTCGGCTTCGCAAGCAGCGATGATGCGATCTTGGAGTGTGTTGGATTGACGGGGGGAGGCAAGCTGATGTTAGACAGAGTGGAATTGCCATCCAGTCTACTCGATACTTAGATAAGATACAGCAGCATCACTACAGTGGGCTAAGTACCAGTACCCAGAAAAAAATCCCGGCAGGGGCTGGTGCACGCAGGGTGGTTCCGCAGCTTGCAGGCTTGGCATCTCGCACCATGTACCACTGCGGGTCTGCTTGCTGCAAAGATACATTCTTGTGGCCCTGGAGTGCTCTGGTCCACCCCTTACCGCTAAGCACCCGGCCCAGAGCGATAGTGTAGAGTGAGAAGTCTGGCTTGGAGCGGCTCCACGCCCGGTTTGCATTGAGGCTACCAGCAAATCCACCCGCGTCCTTGGCGCGAACTTTCCAGCACCTTAGCTCCTCGACATCCTGCACCCAAACTGCCACCACGCGCCTGGCCGGGCTTGACTCTCCCAGCGCAATCCTCTCTCGCTAGAAAGGTCAGGCTTGTCGCCACAGACAGCCGCCCAGTCCCTCAAAGATGGCGGCCCCAAAGATGAGCAAGAACCAGATGCGCCGCGCCAAAAAGAAGGAGCAGAAGAAGGCACAGCCCGCGGTCAGCATCCAGAACACTCCCCAGTTTCCCATCTCCCCAGGCGCTGAACATATATCACAGGCATCCACAGAGCCCATCGATAACAGCGAGGCTCCCTCGAATGGACAGGAGAAACCTAGCAGCGAGGATGCTCCTGCCAAGTCAGACGACTTGGAAGTGAAGCAAGACCCAGACGCGCGAGATGCCGCTCCGGCCGATGGACCCGTCGATGTCGCCTTCGATGACGAAGATCCAGCTTTTGCCGAGTACAAGGACATTTTCCAAAAGTTCGGCCCGGCGCTGGATGAGACCGAGGTTCAGCGAGAGGCGAATGCCGGCAATAAGGGAGATGTCTTCTTCGACCAGGACGACGACATACCCAGCGAGGAGGAGCAGAGCGGGCAACAAAAGATGTCCAAGAAGAAGAGGAAGAAGCTCCACAAGCTCTCCATCGCCGAGTTGAAAGCTCTTGTTAGGAATCCTGAGGTTGTCGAGTGGCAGGACCCGTCGTCCTCCGATCCGCGGCTGCTAGTCCAGATCAAGGCGCAACGAAATGTCGTGCCCGTTCCTGGTCACTGGTCCCTGAAGCGGGAGTATCTTTCGAGCAAGAGGGGAATCGAGAAGCCTCCCTTCAAGCTGCCCAAGTTTATCTCCGACACCGGCATCACCGAGATGCGGGACGCGGTTCTTGAGAAACAGTCCGAGCAGACAATGAAGCAGAAACAACGAGAACGGGTGCAGGGAAAGATGGGAAAACTCGATATCGATTACCAGAAACTCTACGACGCCTTCTTCCGGTTCCAGACAAAGCCAGATCTGACGCGCTTCGGAGATCTGTACCACGAGGGCAAGGAGTGGGAGGCTGATTACAGGTACTTCAAACCGGGTGAGGTCAGCGACTCTCTGCGAGACGCTCTAGGGATGCAGCCAGGATTCCCACCACCATGGCTCTTGCAGCAACAGCGCGTGGGCCCTCCTCCATCATATCCCCTCCTCAAGATACCAGGCCTCAACGCTCCCCTGCCAGCTGGGGCATCTTGGGGTTTCGGTCCCGGCCAGTGGGGCAAGCCGCCTGTTGACGAGTACAATCGGCCCATCTACGGTGGTGATATTTTCGGCGTCACGGCCGGCAACCCCGGGGCTCAAGCACAAATGCAAGCCGCACAGCCACAAGCAGAGCCTGTCGACCGCACACTCTGGGGTGAGCTCAAGCCACCAGAGGAGTCTGAAGAGGAGGAGGAGTCCGACGAGGAGGAAGAGGACGAGGACGAGGATGAGGATGCTGATGTTCCGGGCGGCCTTCAAACGCCCGGGGGGTTAGAGACTCCTGGCGGTCTCAACAGTTCCGTACCGACGGAATACGGTGGACCTGGTGGTGTTGAGAGCAGCATGGCGGGCGAATTCGACCTGAGGAAGCAGCGCCGTGGTTATGAGACGGAAGAGAGTGCCGGGCCACGGTCAGCATACCAGGTCGTTCCTGAAAGACAGGCCCGCGCCGAGGGCTTCTTTGGAAGCGACAGGGTGTACGATCTGTCAAAGAATAAGACCGGCGTGCCTGTTCTTGGTCAGGAGGATGAGAGTCGCAAACGAAAGAAGCCAGGCGATGTGGACGTTGCTCTTGACCCAGAGGCCTTGGCAAGCCATGATGGCATTAGCAAGGATGAGCTGCGCAGGAGGTTTGAGGAGGGCCGCAAGGAGGATGCGATCGGCAAGCAGTGGCAGTATGATGACGACCTCAGCGAAATGATCGCGCAGGAGAGTCGCAAGAGGGTCAAGCGGGATGAAGAGAAGCGCGGCGGTGGTGACAAGAAGAAGGAGACAAAATACCGCTTTTAGATGTATGGTAAACTGTCAACCCTTTCAGAAAGCAATCGCGTTGGGGATGTGTAATATGTTTTCGTTCAAAGTAAACATTCGCGGATCAAGGAACAAACAGCACCCGAGGAAACGTCCGCTTGGGCAGCCATAACAGTGATGACCAGAACCGACATTGGCGGCTTCGCGCACAGGAGGATCTCCATGTTACCTGAACTCTTTGCAGCAAAACCCGGCGGAGTTGCCACAGAGCAAGTCATTCCAGCCGCAATTTCC
Organism: Diaporthe capsici; assembly: GCA_013364905.1. NCBI lineage: Eukaryota > Fungi > Ascomycota > Sordariomycetes > Diaporthales > Diaporthaceae > Diaporthe > Diaporthe capsici. Next base: position 137,014 of record WNXA01000006.1, on the reverse strand, counting down.
GGGATCTTGACATCCGGGTGCACAAGAGACAGTGTTTCACAGAACAGTCAACCACTTGTCAAGTTGTCTCGACGACATACATATGCTATTGTGACATGCTAGTAGAGCCGCAGGATGTGGAGAGTCACAATGGCCTTTTTCGGCCCTGTAGTTACACGTCCAATGCTGCGATATGTCTGTCACAAGGCCGTGGAATTTATGTTGCCCGTTGCATAATTGTGCTCGTCAGAGCCATGCTACGAGCGCTGCAAGACCTATCTGGACTGCTCACAGGGCCCTCGTGGCAGCCAACGCACGCAGAATACAATCTGATTTGGCGTGCACGCATGGAATAAAGAGACAATTCGTCGGATCAGCAGAAATGGGTCATTTATTCAACCATTTCTATGGTTGTCAAAAGACTCATTGCCGCTCAGGATCTAGGGACGGCTTCCTTGCGTACCAGACGGCGATGCTTGTGAACTCTGGGCACATTGGAGACCAGCTTCAACACACTAGTACGACAGTACCTAAATATCTCTGACTAATTCGTGGAGAATATGAAGTCAGGCTCGATTTTCAGGTCGGCGGAAGGTCTAATGAAATTCGTCAGGAGTCGGGGTGGTATCCAGAGACACAGGAGGCTTTGGGGCACACGGTTGCACAAGGAATTTGGAACACATCGACATCGGAAATCTTTTACACGGTCACACTTGCACAGTTCCCCACGACCTGGGCAACCAGATGCCGCGAGGGTTTCATTTCAAGCTCGAATTTGGCATCACCAGAGCAGGTGGGCTTCAACGGTGAACGCCATGTGGACATCTACGTGTGCATGCTTGCCAATGAATTATCAACCTTTTATATGGATGGTCAAGTAGATCAACTCTCTTCATTTAGAGAATACCTTCTATCGCACCAGAGAGGCCACTGCGGTTGCAAATTGGGTGAAGTCTCCGAGACACTGCACATTTCTCTCCGAGTCCCGTCAAGGACTAAGGGATCACAATGACACTACGGAATAGGGAGGCATGAGAGAGTCTCGTGAGGATCTCTTCGGTTTGCACTATAGATTGATAATGTGAGAAGCAAGTCAGGTCTGAGGTGGTTGGCCCTTGAGCCGTGCTAATGCCGATGGTCTCGCCGAACTGTGCTGCTTCAGACAAAGGCATGCTGGTCAAATAGAAGTAGTTGGAAACCTCCGGGAAGCTTTGCCTTGCAACACTGCTTTCCTGACGGAAATACCTATGGATTCGCAGCTCCCCTGTGTTCAAATAGGCACGAATCAGCGCACACCCTAGAACATTCAGTGTCCCCCCCCCCCCATAGATGACCTCAAGAATTGCACCCGTTTAGGCCGGCTCTTAAATATGACGCAGGCTTAGATCCCAGGCTCCCTTACAACCGAGTGGAGCACGAACAAGAGAAAACCACTCGAAAATTTTACTTGACCTACTGTACTTATTCCTCGTAATTTCTCTGTAAGTTCTCTCTCTTTTTCTCGCCTTCCCTTTCAAGCCCATCCACATAGGCTACTTCAAAGTGTCTGCTCCCATGGTATATTTACTGTAGCAGTGCATCTCTGGAGTTCAGCGTTCTTGGATGACAGCTTCCACAATGATGACATTGTTTCTTTGATTGTTGATGCACCAAAGGAAATTCGGGTCAAGAGGATGGGGCCAGCCATCTCCAAACAGAACATTTCTGTGGTAGTAAATGGCGAGAACAGTTCGGGGAGGGGGGTGACGTACATTTTTAAATAATATGCTCTCTGGCCCTTCTGCACTCAGAATCTGGCCATGCGCCCAATCCGAATACAAAGGTCGCACATTTTACCAGACCTACGGTACCTTCCACAATTTCGGACTCTGTTGAGTGGCTCGTTCGTGCTCCTTCTGGTAATCTCCACATTGTATCAGGCATGAAACTTTGCGGGAAACACAAGTCTCTCACTCTAACCATATTTACAGTACCTCCGTCCTTACTTTACCCACATCCAGTGCTGTCATTGATTTGAAATTCTCGGGTCGACAGAAGCCAAGGGCAGTGCAGTAAACATTCTCGTGAATACAATGGCTTCGGGCTGGTGTTATTCAAAAGGAATGATAGAAAAAAAAGCCATGTTCTACACTCCTCATGGACGAATATGGAGCTTGCTTGAAGAAGGGCTTCATGCATTAGGCAAGCAGATCCCTCAGTCCCTAACTCCTGCCAGTGGTATAGGAGTGTTGCACCTGACTTCCAAGATCACTGCCAGAGAGTTGCATTTCTAACCGGCTTCGTTCCAGTAACGTCAATATATATAGTTCCGCGTGCACACAAGTCTCTTGCACGATTCAAGCCGGATTGCCAACCAGGATGACTATCTGGATTCAAAATTAAACAGAGACAACAATTGAGGTTGGCTCGGTCGACATATGATGTCTTACGAAGGGATATCGCATGTGTAAGTTCTCACTGCCGCAATATGCTCCAACCACGAGTCCCACAAGAACTTTCCCAAAAGTCTGTTGCCCTCTTGACTACGCGCCTGAGAAGCATGATAAAAATATCCCTAGGCACCGAACTCGTCATAGATCAACTTCGATATAGGCATGAAAGACGACAAGGCACAGTCGGATTTGCACACATGTCTTGCTCTGGCCGTCCGTGCGTATGGAGAATGAGGAAGTGAGCTGTATGTACCGCCCAAGCCAGGGGTGCGTAAGCGATTGAAAATCAAAATCAGGAGAGGATGTCAGCCCGTTTAGCAGATCAAGTGGTTCTTCATTCCTAAGCGGTTTAGACTTATCTAAAAGGTTGAGAACAGTCAAGTGTCTAAAGGGAAGGAACAGAGCGAAGCGGAAGATTAACCCAGAGGGCCTTCGGCATTGAATTGAAGGATCAAATCCTGAGCGCTGGAATCATGTCCTGGAGATCCCTTCCCTTCCCCCTTCCTGCGCTGCCGGTTGAGTCAGTGATGTTCTGTGCGAAAGGAGCGACTTCCTCTTGAGTGTGTGTTGAACCGCGCCAAGACTGAGTACCAGCTTTAAACCGCTTAGGAATTCCAGATGTCTGAACCGCTTGCCTAGGTAATCTTCTCAACGCTCCAACTTCCTCTCCCAATTACCCACAATTTAGGACCCCCCCCCCACACAGTGACCGCACCGCTCAACCACCGTTGTCCAAAGTAAGCCCACAGCCCCGGTATCAAGTGCGAATACATCGACAAGGACAAGTAGACAGGACATGCTGTGCCCCTTGCGTCCACCACTGCACCATGTCCCACCACAGATGCTGGACCCAAACGGCACAGGAGAGGCTCGCAACGTCCCGACTCAGAATCATGTCTTGCGTCGAGCAACCTCGAGCAACGAATATGGTGCACCACATTTATTCGACCTGAACTGGACAAACCCACACGAGACATTGCCAGCACGTCCTGCCGATATGAGGTGTATTATTATTGACTAATGGGTTTGATGCTATCGCAACTGTAAGGTGAAGATGCTTTTACAGATGAGCCTGTCTCAACCCCATGGAGACCAGACACCACGAGGGTGGGAGCCGCTTCTCTCGACTTTCCCACATCTCGCTCGCAAGTCTTGTGTGTGTGGATATTGCGATCTTGTAAATCACTTCTGCAAAATGTCTGTTGCCCACTGTGCTCAATGTTGCAATCTTCAACGGCAAAGTATGTTGTCCGCTGCCCACCAAAGCTGCAGAACTTGTGTCCTCCACGAGTGCCAAAATATCGGCAACGATAGGGCTCATTTGAATGAACCCTCTTGTCAAAACTATGCCCTTCCCGGGCTCTCATTTCTCGAACTGACCTGCTTCCAATCATCAGACTTGGGGGGGGGGGGGCTGGGGGGTTTCGGACCAAGCGTGTTCGCCAGCTTGAGCGTCCACACAATCCAAGCCTGGCGAACTACTCCATCCTGCTGAAGCTCGCCGCAGCGGATGTGGCGCTCACGCTTCCTGGAGCATCATGCTTAGACCACTAAATTCCCATAGCCAGCCTGCGAAGATGCGCATTCATTACATCGCCAATCTTGGTGCTCAATTGGAATCTGCGCCTTGTCCTTGACGCAGTCTTCGTGATACAGAGGTTTCTTGCAGTCCTGTGGATTTTGCAATTAGCTAACGCTGACATTCCCTTCTAAAGCATTGGCCACTTACCTCGTTCGAGCATATGAGCAACTGCGGGCCGCGAACATTCCGCCCACAGACCGCGCATCCCCTAGAGCTACGGTGTTGGCCCTCCTTAGGAGGCTGCTGCGAAGACACTTGTTCCGTCTCTGGCGGCTTCTGACTCCGGGCTTCTTGTATGCGAGATTGTACCTGCCTGACGGTCTCATCATCTAAACCCCTTGCGATGAGGACCGTCAGATGTTTGCCGAATTCCTGGATACGAGATCGCGAGCTGAGAAGCCACTGCATCTTCTCATTCACAAATTCAAGCACCGCGCGTGAAATAAAGGCATCCGAGCTTATGTGCCTCTTGTGGATGAACGCGTCCCACTGCTTGATGTAGTCTTTCTCAGCAGCATCGACGTCAATGAAATCCTGGACAATATCTCGATGCTTCTGAATCAGCCATGTATCATCGGCTCCAGACTGTCGAACCTCTGTGCCAGGTATCAATTTAGCCTTGCTTAGAGAGTCAAACAGCGGCTGCTTGGTTTCCGGAACAAGAACCTTCTTCTCCTTGCGACGGCCTCCAGATCTCTGCAACTGTGTCAGTATTGACTCCTTAGGCAGATAGATGGTTCCAAGAGCCCCCCTCCTCTTCCACGCTTACCTGTGATGGTCTCATCTGACCCGTCCTTGTCTGTGACGCTTTGTGGGCCGGCACGACTGGCCCATCGTCGTTATGCGGCCCTAAGCGGGATTTGACCCAAGAGTCGTCGCCTTCCACGTACTTGTCTAAATCGAAAGCTTTGGTCGGCTTGCCCAGCTGGTATATCGTGGGCCGCAGTAAAGGGCCCCCGTTGACAGGTATACAAGACACGTCCACTGGGCTTCCCGTCTTCCCAGACGGGAGACTGACCTCAAATCTATATTGTGAATGGCTGGGAAGATGTGCGCGAAGCTGAGCCAATGACTGGTGCGAGGCGTGACAGAAGCAGCAAGCGAATCCCAGTACGAGAACCTCCTTGACCGGCCCGGATTCTCTGGGAAGGTGATAGAGAATGCGATCTGCGTCAGCCCTTCGCGCCTCCGCCTTTGCCAACCGATTCCGGGCTTTCCTCCCCTGTGCTCGGTTGCTGAGATCTTTGAGGTTGTAGTTTTTATTCCCTCTTATCCTGAGCGAGCGGCTAGGTGTCAATTCACCTTCCGCTTCCTCCTCCATGTCATCCTCAACAAGGCTGGGGTGCCCATTCGTCAGGTTCCCGTTCAACAGGTTCCCGTCGACTTGCGCTCCGTTGACATGGCCATTTGTGACTGGCGGGGGCTCATCTTGCTGATCGGCAAGGGCAGCAGAGTAGGGGGAAATCCTCTCCCGATTGTTCCACAAAGGCCGCTCTGGCAGGGCTGTCGTCGCTCTCACATCAACGTCCAGAACAAAATCGGTTCGGGCACCTTGACCAGTTCCCTTGTCTAGCCTCAGGAATCCCGACCTCCGACCTCCATCAATGATCTTTGGGATCTCGGCCGCAAGCGTCCAGTGACGTGATGTTGTGGAGTGGGCAAGAAACACGTCTTCGTCGGAGCTCGTGTTCGCCAGGTTCAAAGGTGGCCAATTGCGATCACCGGCTGATTCAAGTTCCAAAAACATTGAGTACTGGTCCGCAAGATCGAAGACTGCATCGTCGTCGCGCTCCACGTAGATCTTCTCTTCGGGAATGTGAAACGGCTGAGGCAGGTAGACTCTAGCCATCTGAGACAAGCCAGCCGGATTCTGAAAAGTTTTGATGGTGCATATTTGACTGTCACAATAGAGGGTGCGGACCTCACCAGGCGTGTGCCTCGCGGTGGTGATTGTGATTTTGCACCGGGCTCTGATGCTTGCAGCATCCTTGGTAGCGGGATGAATTGCTCCATTCAGAGCTGGGTTTAGCCTTGGGTGAGGCAAATCCTTGTGGGCAATCTTGAGGACCTCGATCCGAATTGCGCGTTGAATCTCGCCTGGCTCACTGGGCAGCAGGAGGCTGTCAATATCCTGGCCTATGCCGGAGTCCGGAGAACTCTCAGCAAAACGACGTCGCTTTGCGGGGCGCGCGTAATGATCGTCATGGCCGTTTGTTAACTTGGAGTGGTTGTCGTCCGACTTGAATCCTACAGTTGCGGACTGTAGATAGTTGATGGCGATAATCCAGTTCCTGTGAAGAAAGGGAAGACTTCGGGTGCGTGCGACAGACTTCGTCATGGTCGCGCTGAGGCATGCGAGCCGCAGGGCCAAGGCTGTGAGAACCGATCTAGGATGTTGAGACCAGATGAGTGGTCTCGCGTCTATTTCGTTAGTGGGGGGTCTCGTTGGTGTCAGACTGGGAGTCTGCGAGGCAAATTGCAACGCGACGCGCTAGCTGTCCCGGAGAAGTAAAAGAAGGATGTCCGCAGACAGCGCGCTAGGCAGCCCCGACGCTTTGAGGGACGAGCAAGGGCGAAAGGGACAGATCCGGGCGAAGGCCGGCTGGATACCGAATTTGACGCTGACGATGTTTTTTGCAGGGGCCGGGGGCGACGGGCGACACAGCCGGCTGCGAGTGGCGGGTGGATGACAGCTGGCAGGGCTGTAGAGGAAACAGAAGATGAGGCAAGATGGCTGGCTGGTGTGTTGCGGCTTAGGAAGGTGGTGGTAGAGGAGAGGCCGGGCCAGGCTGAGATTGAGGTCTATTGACAGACTGCCTCTGGAGATCCCATCCTCAGTGCAGGGCGACCCGTGTTCGTGTTTGTGCCTGGGCCTGGGTCTGGGTCTGGGTATGAGTGTGGCGCGGGATTGACCAGAACAACAAGGCCCAGGGCAGCAGCGGAGATGGGACCAGTGGCGAGGCGATCTGTCTGAAGCGTTGAGGCTGGTGATCAATTCATTGAGGCGCGACGCGTGTCCGATCTTTCACTCTCACGCACTCGCTCACTCTCACTCAAACTCACTCACTGCGGCGCGGTAGGGAAACAACCTGAAAGAACCCATCGCGATTGCTACTGCTGGAAATGGCCTGACCCTTGTCATGCTCAGTGGCCAGTGCTCCGGCCAATTGCAGCCCACGAAACAGGGCGGGTCTCTAGATAATAGACTACCTGCGCTCCCGCCCAGAGTGGAAGGAATGCCTGTGTCCTTCACTAACATGATCCCCCCCTCAAGCCTGGGGCAAAGGAAAAGCTGGGCTGGAGAAGCCCGAGGCAGCAGAGGAGTTTGGAATTGTCCAAGCAAGCAGACGACAGTAAGAAAACGGTTGACCGTATGCTTACGCTTGTTATGTTCTGCCTTTGTTCTTGCATTGAAACACGCTTCTGCCTGGCGCGATCGCCCGCCAATATTGCGCCGGATATCACAAGAAAAGACCAGGGCTGGAGCCTTGCCAAAGGCGTCCAACTCACGCAACAATCAGCACGTAGCCGTGCGGGATCTGACGTAGAAACGTAGTCATGCTGGATCAATCACATCTAGAGGCGTACGTGTCGAATAGAGACAGAGCGGGGGGCTGAGATCTCTTCTATCCTTTTGCTGTGGCGCAGACTTCAGGATCCCTGCCGGGCAGCAGAGGCACAACAGTAGGCTTGATCCAATTGATTGCAACGCACAACCCTTCGTCACAGCGTGCACCCAAATTATTGTAACAGGTGACCAGTTCACCGGAAGGCTGTTGGGAAGGCGGCAATGCGATGCGATGTTGACTGTTGAAAATGGCCTTGACTGTGCCAAGAACGGGGTCGGAAAAGCTTGAGGCTACAGTTCTCCAGCCTCGCTTGCATACCGATTAAGCAAGCTCCTCTTCGGCCTGTATCACTACCTGTAACAATTACGATCAACTTAGAGTTTTTGTGCTTTTCTTTTTCTTTTGGAAAGATACCCAGCTCAGCCGACGACGACGTGAGGAACATTTCAAACTAGCTGCCCATGCCGACCGAACATTAGCAGTGTTTTCGCCAGCCTCGTGCAGAGGTGCTGGGAGACTTGGGTATATAACTGTACAGTGATCTTCAACGCCCAATCGTGCTGTTTACTGCTCGCTCGCTCACTCTCGTTAAGGTCTGGTAATGCGTGGCTAGATCGACCAGTAATTTGTTAATGTATTGGTCGGCCGCAATTTGACTTCAACTTCAAGCTGTCAGCCGCCAGGCCCGGTTTTATCCCCTTGCCGTGAGCAGCGCTCGTCTCGGCCTGGCGAAGATGATAGCTCCGGGCAAGAGATTGGTTTGGCTGCATTAGATAGAGGATTAAGCTATCTCGAGCCGGTGTAGATGGCACTCGCACGAACGCGTCTGTACGGCGAACTTCACCGAGGCTGACAGTGAATAACTAGTGGGGCTCACCACAAGAACGAAGCACTTTCTTCCACGGCAGAACGGCAGCCGAGCTCGCACAATATCATACATACCAACATTAGGCATGAATTCAAGCACAATATTCCACATTTCTGATTGGACCAGGAATTGAGGGACTGTAGCTTCATGGCCGAGTTTGTCCAGGGTAACTTGAACGTCTTCATGCCCGTTCGTCTGAGAGTAATAGTCCCCTCCTCATCTACAATCCAATACAAGTTTTCATATTAATACTGAATAAAACAATTCAGGCAGTAGAGTATATATTTCAGATTAGATTCACCGACAAATGAAGCCATGGAACCATTTATAAAAGATGAATTAGATACCACAAACTTCATCTCCCTTATCGAGCTTTGGAAACGAATAGACGTTGAATGGTATTATAGATCTATCAATTAACATATAAATTTTATTTCAGTGAAAATAACAAACTGTACGTCTTGTTCGTTGAGCCCAATGGTCGAGATGTGGATAAGTAGTTACCCAGACTACTCTGGTCAAAGGGGCAGAGAATTATCCAAGTTAAGCAGTGCTAGTTCGTAAGGCACCAGGAGGCGAATGCAGTACCTAGGCGTGTGTGGAATCGCGGAGCAGGCTTTTCCAGTCCAGATTATTGGCATGAATATGACTTAAGCTTCAGATGTGTGAGCATGCTAGTATTGCAACCACTTTCCCCTGGTCGAACTGCATCTCGTACGCGCCTTTCAGCCACCGGCTACTTAGCAATTGTCATGTCATGTGCTGAATGATGGAAACTCCCATACTTCCGGTCTCATGCCTTGCTCTTTGGGATTATGGTCGTTCACAGGCCCCGCTGACGGTGCTCCCGATGACAGCAGGACCGCCAGGCCTGGCACTTACAGGGCACATCCCATGTAGGCAGGAAATCAAACAAGTCGTCCTAAGTGCTGTCGGAGGGTTGATCATTCCCAAAGTTCATACCGATTTACTGCGAGTTGTTGCTGGCCCTGCCTCTCAGAAGTCCATGAGCGTCATCCGGGCACAAGGCCGGCGACAGACCGGCAATCAAAGTTCGTTCATCGTAGTGTGAGTTGCTATTTTGATGAACACAGAGACTCGCGCCTGCAAAAATGGAGGGTAAACCGGTACATTAGAGCGCATCAACCAGCACTCACACCCAACACCCACACCCAGCACCCATCACCCGACACCCACACCCAACATCTACTACACCCAATACCCACACCCAACACCCATGCCTAATACCCATATGCCTAGTTTAAGTACCCAATTCTTATGCACGGGGCTGGTTAGGTGTGCTATTTGGGCATGTAAATTCGAGAGGTGTGTGTGTGTGTGTGTGTGTGTGTGTGTGTGTGTGTGTTAGGCATGCGTATTTCTCATGTGGTTTATTAGTCAAGCACACTCCTCAGGCAAGGCCCCGCTTATCCGACCTCAAGCCGCGCACGGGCCCGCTCACACAGCTTGAGGCTCCACGTCGAACGGCTTCAGACCCTGTCCCGCAGTCGAGACTCGGCCTTCACTCACCTCTAAAACCGGGGTAGCCGACTCCGTTGCCCGACCGCATCACCTCACCTCAACCCGTCTCACTTGACTTCAACTCACCTCATCTCACTTCGACTTGCCCCTTGTTGCCTCTTCGTTGCAGGGTCGTCGCAGGCCACCACCGGCCGCACTCTCATTCCAACCTGTTCTTTTGTCTGCCCAGCCAGTCAATTCCCCCCACCCTGTGCAGCACTTCCTCCCCACATCAACAGTGCTGGCCCGGCCCAAATGGTTCTCTCTGCTTGTCGCTGACACCATGAGTCAACCCGCTCCTGCAGGGGTCCGCCGCAACCCTCGGCGGTCGACCACGCGAGCAACCAGTCGCCCGCGAAACCCGAGCGGTCGTGTAACCCGCAGCGCTACAAGACTGCCCTCGCCCTCAAGCGATTCCAGTGACCTTGACGATGATTCATCGGCCACCGACGCACCTGCCCCTCGCCCGCGCCGCGCCTTGGGGAACCAGACCCGCCAGTCTGCACGCCTGCAGACCATCGCCCACCACCGTCCTGGCACTCGGGGCTCCCAGCGCACTCAAGCCACCGCCCCGACGACCTCCCGCCTGCGTCGCGCTCAATCCAACCCGCCCTCAAGGACGCCTTCCAGACCTGCAAGGAATCCGGATCCCCAGTCCAAGACAGGCAGCACAAGAAAGAAACTCAACGCCTCCCGTTCCGCCAGCAATGAGCCAGAATGGCCCTCTTCAAAAGTACGTCCGCCGTGGCAGCACCTGGAATGGACCATCCTTGTCCAGATACTCGAGTACGCCTCATCATCGCTGGAACCCAAGGAGGGTGCCCGCTGGCTTCTCTCAGCTGGCCTTACTTGCAAGCTCTTCCTCGGCCCCGCGCTCAAGGCCTTGTACAGGCGTCCAATGCCCATCATGTCCATGAACATGGCCACCAAGTTCGCCGCCCTTATGCACAACCTTGCTGTGGACCATGCCGCGGCCAGGGAGCGACAGGATCACAGGCGCACTATGGTCGAATCTCTTGTCGTCAGCGTCACCTCTCTTTCGACATCACGGCCCTTCGATCTCGCAGAGCTGATCCAGATCCTCCCTAGCCTGTCTCACCTGGAGCTCTATCATGAGTTTGATCTGCCGCCCTATCGGCAACTCGATCTCAAGAGCAGGAAGTGGACATACTCCCAGGCGCTGCTCAACGCACTCAAGTCGGCGGGTGACTCGGATGCTCACATGAGGCTCAAGTCGTGGAGGTGGAGCGAGAGGATGATGGACCGCGACGTGGTCCCACCTCAACAGATGAGGAGCATCCATCAGTGGTCGACCTTTTCGCAGCTGCGTGAAGTCACGTTGGTCAATTTCCAGGTCCCGTCCCTGAAGGAGAACAAAGACCCTGTGGATCCCGAAGTGTTTGAAGCCGATAAGAACTTCATCAGCCGCATTTCCGAGTCTTTGGAGCCCCTGGAAAATCTAAAGCATTTAAAGATGGAGTCGTCGACAGTCGTCGATGGCCAGTTCCTTTCTCTGCTACCCAAAACGATCGAGCACCTTGAGATCGTCAATTGCTGGGAACTGACGGCCGAAATGCTGGCCGAGTACTTGTTGACGCACGGTCGCAATATTCGCAGGCTGACACTGCATCACAACCAGTCCCTCAGCCTGGCCTTCTTGCCAACCTTGGGTGGCTCCTGCCCGCAGCTGCGCGAACTCAGCATGAATCTGACCTACTACGCTCACCACGAATACTACAGGGATTCGGATCCCTTCTACGAAACGCTGCTCACCGTCACCGATGTCCCCGCCTGGCCTGAGAAGATCGAGGTTATCGACCTGGAGCAGCTTGCCAAATGGGATGCTGCTACCGCGGAGATGTTCTTCCAGAGCTTCGTTGAGCAGGCGCCAAACATGCCCAGACTGAGATGCCTGGCCGTCAAGGCCATGCTGGATGTCCCGTGGCGCCAACGCTGCGAATTCCGTGACAGGTGGGTTAGCAGGCTGAGGAGGGTCTTCCTGCGGCAGCAGACGAAGCCTCAACCATATCATTCCTTGATCCAATGGCCAATTCTGAAGGGACGGCCTGGCGTCCAAGAGGGGAACGCGGACGTAGGAGGCGGTACAGAGGACACGCCCATTCGGCGCAGCACTCGCATTGCCACTCATGTCGCAACCCCTGCTCCACTCCCTGCCGAGACCAAGGTGGACAACAAGCGCAAGAGAAAGCGAAGTGCTAGCTCAGCGCGAGACCTCAGGAGGCCGAAGCGAGCTGCTATCTCGTACAGGGACCCGGACACGGACGAAGACCTTGATCTGCTTGAGCCTGAAGAGAGTGAGGAAGAGGAGCCTCAGGAACCGTCACTGCCGTCCAGTCCACCAGAGTCGCCGGCATCACCAGACGAGGATGTGCCGTTCGTGCATGGCCTGTGCGATGTGGTCAATATTCGATTCGATAATCAGAAGCCTCGGGAATTCCAGCTTGGTATGGAGGACTTTCTCGACGAACAGGAGCACGATTCAGATGATGACGAATGGACCTCGGACCGCGACAGAGACGATGATTCGGATGTGTATGCCTGGTAATGGATGGCGTGGTACGGCATCAGATCGGGGTGGAGCTGGCTGTATCGGACCAGCAAGGCTTTATTATTGGAACTCGGCAAATGGACACGGCGTTGGTTGACGGATACCCTAGAAGGCAAGACGTCAAGTCACTGCATCTTATCACACATTGCTTTTCAGTTCGTTTTGGTTTTGGTCCTGGGGTGGCGTCGAGGGAACCTTCGCGAGGGCGCGAGCTGTACAGGGAGGACTGGCCAAGTATGGCCGGGGGGTTCGGCGTGGAAGCTGAGGTTTGTATCAAGGCAATGTTTCCTGCGGTCCCGTTGATTGCGAGTTGTCTACAGAAATGTGGATTGGCAGTGAGTCGCGTGCGGCACATAGAAAGTGTAGATAGCCTCGCACCCGGATAGCCAGCCAGACAGGCTTTTCATTAAAAATGTTAAGCAGAACACTCCCAACGCACTGTTAAATTCCTCCCAGCTGCAGACTTACCGGTACTGGGTTGTGTCGCGGGAGCTTTGGCAGGTCAGGTCGAGTCAAGGCTAGACAGTGGGTGTATAACCTAGTCCTCCTTTTTCTCTTCACTCTCCGCGCCCCCCCCCCCCCTCCTTCCTTTCCCGGAAATGATATATTTCCGTGCAAACTAGAAACCATGGATCACGTATTACCTGAGAGTAGTCCTACAATGTTGTGTTTGCCGTCCTGGCTGTAGCGGCGAATCCTAGGCGCGCTCCGGCTCCGGCTCCGGCCAGGTGTAACCCTGCACTGCTCTGGAGCTGACCAGCGCTGAGCTGAGCAGGGCAGCCACCGCGTGGGTGGTCTACTGCGCAGGTGTGCAGGTCTTGTCACCCCTACCTTGATCACGTTTGGTAGGTAGTAGCACCCGGTAGCCAGGTAGCTGCCTTCCCGCACATGGTACCCTTCGCTTTGCCGGGCATCCTGCACTACATCCCCCCCGTCCTCAGCCACATCCTCTCCCCAGTCCCGCCTCGCCCCCCCTCCACATTATCATACATACCTTATCCTCTTGTCGCATGCAGCAGTCAGCGGTCATCTCCCCCCCTGACAACCAATTCATTAAATACAGGATCGGTGAATAATCCTCCCCGGGCACGCCCAGGGATCGTCCACTCGGCGCGTTTTCGTGCAGCTCCGGCCCATCTCCCACGGCCCAGGCGACGGCGACGGCGACGGCGCAGCTGCAGCAGCGCAGCAAGACGGCAACACAGCAGTGCGGCAACGATAGGTGGGCCAGGCCACCGGGTGGAGACTTGAGGCTGCGGCGCGCTGCGTGGTGGAGACAGGCGACCCCCCGACACGATACGACTCGATTCGCCGCGACCGACTGACTGGGTGAAGGACGGACGGGCTGATTGACTGATTGACTGATTGATCGATGGATGGGTGCTGTGTGGATGTGGGTTTTGATGTGGATGTCTGCTGCAAGCATACCTAGGTAGGCATGGTATGGTATCCCGTCGCTGTCGGTCTGCAAGCCACGACACCACGACACGGCACAACACGCACGACACCCGCGACACGCCGATATCCCACAACCTGCCCCCCGTAACCCAACCCATTACTTGGCCCAACAACCCGCTGCACCACCGCATCGTGCTAATCGGGGCCGTCTATTGCCAGCAGTAAGTCGACCCCATGCTTTGTCCCCTGCGCCGAGACCCTCTGCCGCGGACCAACCCCCATCGCAACTGGCTTTGTTGACGTGATTGCAGCACCCAGCTTCCCCTTGCCACCACCACCACTACCACCACCACCACCACCACCACCACCACAATCAACCAGCACCGCTACTGGCGCCGTGCTTGCGGTCGCGCGGCCACGGAGCTACACGGCCGCCTCATTTCCTGTCCCGTCCGCCATCCTGGCCGTCCGCCAAGCCCAACGAGGAGCTCGCGAGAAGCCCGACCCCCCTGTGCATTGTCAGAGGTCATTGCCTCTGACGAAACCTCGTCTTGGGTCACCACACCATTCTTGCGATTGCGCTGCCACCGCGCATTTCATCCCTGTCCCGACCCTGACACCGACACCGACCCTGACCCCGACAGCAACCGACTACGAGCTGGAATCGCCGCGCCGCCTCTCCTCGCGACTTGCCGCCGGGACAAGGCTTCTTTCATGAAGCAACGTGGAAAATGGAGGTTGCGGCGGAGAGAATCAGATCCGTTAAGAAACTACTGCCCGAGAGGCCACACCATCTGGCACTTTCACTCGGCCGCAAATATCCAGTCCCTCCAAACTTCTGGGACCACCAGTCCCCTCTACAGTACTCCACCTTCCTATCAGATGCCGATCGCGGCCTGCTCCTGACACGACCATACTACGACATATGCGACGAGCCCGAGGCCCCTTTGCCCACCCGCCAGTCCACCCCCCTAGCTGGTGCCAAGAAGGCCGGGAACAAGATGACCCTGGAGGTTTGGAAGAGCAAAAAGGTGGCAACCTCGCCGACGGAAAACGGAGTCTTGGGTGGCAAGGTGGACGACAAGAAACAGAGGGCGTCTGCAAATGGACCCGACAAGGACGCATCGCGCAAGGAGCAGGACAAGATAAAGCAGGCCGGCACACAACGGGATAGCAAGGGCCCGGACGCCCGGGGTAATGGGGACATGGAGAGGTACGTGCGATTCTGTACATGTCGTAGTGTTGGTGATGTGCTAAATCTGATGCTCTGTGGCAGGTCTAAGAGCTCACTTTCCAAAATCGCATCGCGAGATGCGCCCAGCCCGTCGTCCGAGGGCAAGAAGCGGCCATTGGAGCAGGACGATAGCATGAGGCCACACAAGAAGACGAAGTCAAGCGAGCCTCAACCGTCAGAGGTGCCACGCAAGCCCCTGCGGCCAGAGACCCCGATCAGCAGGGAACATGTCAGGTCTGCCAGTAAGGATGGCAGACCAGGAGTGTCTCAGTCGAACCCGAGCGGCCGCATCGCGCCGCCAAGCTCAAAGGACCAGCCTTCTCGCGCAGTCTCGCCAAAGGTCACGGTGAACGGTACAAAGTCTCAGAGCTCTACGTCTCGCAATATACTACCCCCAAAACCAGACACTTCTGGGAAGCACCTTGTTCCTCCAATTCTCTCACCTCTAAAGCTCGCGTTTGAGGACGATTTGGAGACCTGGAGCCCAAAGAAGAAGCCAGCGGACAGCCACACGACCGGCAAGTCACAAACCAAACCATCGAGGCCAGAAGTGACGGTGAAGAAAAAGGCCGCCACGCCCGAGTTGCCACCCATTCTTTCACCCACGTTGCCTCCCCAGGTTGAGGAAGCACTGGCTCGAATACAGAAGACGCAGGTGAAGGAGGAATCGAAAGATGCGCCGAGCCAGCCTTCGGACGCGCCAGCGAGCGCGCGCAAGACACGACCGCCGGCGGACAACCTTGATGCAGATGCTCGGCCAACCAAGATTGTAACAATAAAATACAAGAAAGGCCTTCGCAAGAGGGTGCAGGGTCTCCTCGCGCTGCCTTCGAGGCCCTGGCCGAAGGAGCGGTCGCTCAGCGCTGAGGACACACCACCACCTGCGAGCAAGCGCCCACGTGCCACCGAGCCAATTGTAGAGCCGGGTGCGAGCTCGGCTGCTACGAAACGGCCGAGAGCACCCGAGACGACTGGGAGCAAGGCACCGTACACACCGCCCAAGCCCCCCACTACGAACAACCTCTCTGCCCCCGGGGCCTCACACACGCAGACCCCTGGGGGCAGGGTTGCCCAGACGCCGGGTGCTGGAGACGCGGCGCAGACAGGCCGTGAAGGCGCCGCGAAAGAGACATTTAGGAGGCGATGGGACGAGTTTTGCAAGATCGGGAAGAAACTGAAGCACAAGCGCGACAAAGAATTCCCGGCGCCCGGAGCGGGGCCCAACGCGGGGGCGCAGTCGAGAGACTACCGGCGGGCGATGCTCACGATCGAGATGATCCTGGCGTACATGATTGCTTTCCGCTCCCTCAACCAGAGGTCGGAGATCTCAGGGGCGGCGATGGAGGTGACTTCGTGGCTCACGCTGGAGCCTCACCTGCGGGAGCTGAAGCAGATGGCGCGACCCACGACCTGTCTCCAGGCGCTCGCATACCAGCTTCACGGCATCGTGATCAACGAGCTCATTAGGACGTTTGCCTCGATGGGACTGCATGGCGGTGAGCAGCTCAAACTCGGCAAAGACCAGCACATGGCTGTGTTCCAGGCCATGAAGAATAACCCGAGGATATGGACCGAGGCCAACGACCTCCGGGGCAAGGTGTCGGACAAGAACCTGAGGACGCCAACAATGGGGAACTGGACGACGCCTCACAAGGCAGCATCTGATGCGCTCTCGGTCCTAGCGCGGTTCGCAGAGCGCGAGCATGTCAACTGGCGTGCCGAGGTGGTGGTGCCCAATGAGGGAGTATAGCAGGCGGGGGAGAACCGCCCTTCCCTCATAGAGCACCAGAGATGGTAAAGGGGGGAAGGGGGTTGTAGAAAAAAGCGGACAGGACGACACAGGACAGGCGCGACGGGTGCGAACAGTACAAGCGGCCAAAACATGGACGGTGGCGGCAGCAAGAGGCGCAGCTGGGGCCCGCGCCTGCTTGGTTGTGAGACTTGCTGAACTCGCAGACAATTGTTCAATGGATGAGATTTGTTGGGTTCCTACCCAGGTATGCTGTACTTTGCTGATGAAGGGGTCGGGTGGGTTTCCAGAGGAGGGAGGGCAGAAAAGAGAGCGGGCTCAGGGAGAACGGCGTCGCTGGAGCTGGAAATGGCTGCCCATTATGATATCCCGACGACGCCGAGGAACGGCGCGTCCATGTGATTGACACAGGTATTCCAATGAGACAAAATTGTCATAGTAAAAAGAGTCAACTGTGCGTGCGCCTTGGGGCCTTTGGGGGGTGGGGGAGGCGGGCGCCCCGCTGACGTAGGTACCCGGCCAGGGGTCAAGGGTGCTGGGGAAGCTGCTGAAAGCTCCAGCCCTCGCGGGGAGCTCGGGGATTCTGGTGTACCTGGATACCTGCCCAGTACTGGCCATTTTCGCCTCACACGCAGGTACATGGACTTAGCACATGGACTAGGTAACAAGCTTCGCGAGCTCCCGTCCCGTTTGCAGGGCTGCAGGGCATCACCACACGCCCGCATCATCCACCACCCCCGAAATTCGGGAGCCGTTTCCCATTTGCAACGCGCCACCAGGCAGGCCACTTCTCCTTCTCCTTTTCGTTTCCATCATCATGTCCTCCAGATACGCAGCAGCCCGCCCTAAGCGCGCGGGCGAGTCCTTTGCGCGCGCCCACCACGGCGAGCAGCGCGCCGGCGGCCCAGACGACGACCACGACGGGCCTTCGTCTTCCAAGCGGGTCAAGTTCGACGTGCGCAACCCCTCCGCTCTCGCCCCCGACTCGCGCGACAACGACGATGCCGACGCCGACGATGCCGCGGTCCTCGACGCCGACGTCATCGGCAAGGGTCCCGGCGCCACAAAACGCGGCGCCGTCAACATTGACGGCTACGACAGCGACTCCGAGAACGAGACCTTTGACGACCGCGCCGAGCGGAGGGGCGCCAGGAGCGCCAACGGTGGCGGCGACGTCGACATTGCGGACAAGCTGGACAATTACGACAGGAATTTACGCAACGGGGATGCGGGTGCGCAAGGGCCTGGGAACGGGGCCGACGGAGACGAGGACGAGGACATGTTCGCCGCTGATGACGACGACGCGGACGAGCAGGACGCCAACGACCCGGCCGCACCGCGTACCACGTCGAGGGGCAAGAAGGGCAAGGAGGTCCGCTTCCTGGACGCGCAAAAGATCGAGGGCCAGGAGAGTACGAGCAAGAGCGGCGGGCACATCCACCTCGACGAGCAGAACGCCAGCAGCGACGACGAGGAGGACGTCGAGCTGGCCATCCAGGAGGAGGGCGTCGACGAGGAGATCGGCATGGGGGGCCTCAAGCGCAACGCCCCGAAGATCGACGCCTTCAACATGAAGAACGAGCAGGAGGAGGGCGCCTTCGACGAGGCCGGAAACTTCATCCGCAAGGCCGTCGACCCGGACGCCGTGCACGACCGCTGGCTGGAGGGGGTGTCCAAGAAGGAGATGAAGAGGGCCCGCGAGGCCCACGAGAAGCGCGAGGCCGAGCTGCGGGCCGCGAGGAAGGAGGACGACAGCCTCCTCACGCAGGACCTGCTGCGCTCGCTGATCCTGCACCTCGAGAGGGGCGAGACGCCCATCGAGGCGCTGGCTCGGCTGGGCCGGGCGCGGAAGAGCGAGCCGAAGAAGGTGCCCAAGTGGAAGCTGAAAAAGCTCAAGGGCAAGGAGACCAAGGACGGCGGCGACGCGGACGCCATGGACGTGGACCACGGCAAGGAGCCCGAGGACCCTGCGCAGGCCCGCGTGAAGGAGGCAATCAACGTCATCACCGAGGCGGCAGACAAGCTGCTCGCCAGGGAGTACGCAGATGTGTACGAGACGGAGAGGGAGCTGCTCGTGAGGGAGTGGCAGGACGAGGCGGGCGAGCGGTGGAGGGAGCCCACGCCTGCTGCCGAGGCGACCACCAGCGCCGGGGGCGGCAGTAGTGCGGGCGCAGCCAAGATGTGGGAATATCGATGGACCGACGGCCGGGACGGCGAGTCGGTGCAGGGGCCCTACGACGGCCCGACGATGAAGGCCTGGCAGGACGCAGGCTACTTCGAGGGTGTCGAGTTCCGCGCAGTGGGCGAGGACACCTGGGATCGATTAGCAGAGTTCGTGTGAGACCATGATGCGCGGCCAGTGATATTTCGACTCGGCAGGGTGGGACGAGGGTGGCAATCTGCTGTTCGTTCACTGCCACATCCCAATGACATCCATCCATGGTCCCTTGACACGACTTCTCCTGGTACCAAAATGCTCTGAAGGATTGTTTTTCGATTGGCTACTGTTTGCCACAGCTATATAGTAGTTTGCAGGTCTGCTCAGCGGCCAGGACCACATCACAGGCACGCCGTGCTGCACCAGGACCGCCCCCTGTTCCCTTTCCCAGCTCGCCCAGGTCTACTGGCCTGCCTAAACCGACGACGGCGCCCGTCTCCTTCACATGCACCCATCGCTTGTGTCCATTTCTTCAGCTGATCATGCAACTCTGACGAAAGCTCACCAGCCCTCGCGTCCAAGTCATACCTGACCCTCTGCCCCGCCTGACTGCCTAGTTGCGTCGACGAGGTGGCGGCCACCGTGGCTGTGTTGGCCACGTCTGTGATGGTCCAACAGCTTTGCACCTCGTGCTGGAGACGTTGCGCGAAGTTGGTCACTTGCCCGTCCGCGCCGGACAAAACCGAAGAACTCGTGGTAGTGTCTGCGAGGCCAGCGAGGAGCTGTCCGACGATGACCCGTGGCAGCGGCATCTCTCGACCCTGCGAGCCACGCACCTCATCAAGGTAGGCGGTTGCTTGCCTACTCATGAGGGTAATCCTGTCAATGCACCCCTGCAGCCTCTTCGCCGGGTCCAGTGAGGGCTGTAGCAGCCAGCAGATCAACTTGGGGCGAATGGCATGGCAGATTTCCATCATTTGCGCGAACAATTGCACCTGTGGTGGACTCATCGCCGTCTCAGGCGTGCTTTGCTCCTTGAGGCTCCCCAGATAGCCCAAGATGGTCTCCAGCAAAGAGATAGAGTGGTCGATAAACTTTTCGGGGATCTCTCTGGGCAAGGGCGACCTACCGAACAGATCACCGAGGGCTTTCGAATACACCCCAAAAAGTGGCCAGACTTCAGGGTCCCTGCGCGCCGTCAGGATGATGGCGGGCATCATGCGGCCGAGAGCAAATGCCAGTATGTTGTCATTGGTCATGCCGTTTTCGATTATCTTGCTCTCGGCGTCGAGTTGGCCATCGGCCATGAAACGCTTGAAGTGGTTGTACAAGAAGGAGAACAGTTGGGGACCCGCTGTCGTGTCGCCTTCCCCCAGCCTGAGCCCATACCCAACGATGACGGCCGAGTGTAGCTTAGGATCCTCTGTGGCAGGGCTGAACTCCGCACTGGCCTGCAGGTAAAAGGAGTCGACTGGACTGATTCCTGTGCCATGAGACTGAATAAGCGCCACAATCTCGCGGATGAAGCTTGTGTAATCCTTGTGCTGGTCAGAGTTCAAGTCCAATGATGTGATGTCTAACCTCATCTGCTGCATTACCAACTTGAGAAGTTTCTCGTATTTGCCACGCAGAGGAACCCGCCGCGCAGGGTCGCTTTGTTGTATTTCCTTTCTCATATGAGAGACCGCGCAGGCAAAGAAGTCGCGGTTTGTACGGTAGTTGGGGCGCATTCCATCGATGACAACAGCTCTCCTCATGTAACCCAAGTCTAACATCTTGAGCGTCTCGGCGAGGTGCATCTCATACCTGAGGGCGTGGAAAGGTTTGACCAGTGACAACAGCCAGATATCGAAGTGGCTGCAGCCGATGCTGGAGAAATCGAAGACGTGATTCTTTAGCAAGGTGGCCACGAAAAGTGGCAGGTATATTCTCTTCTCCAAGCTGAGATCTTGGGGGACGTTCTCAAACAAGCCATACTTCCCAATGGAGAAGAAGTGTTTCATTGATCTCTTTCCACCGTTGATGAACATGCTCGCAACTCTGCCCGAGAGGGTGACGGCTTTCTCCCGGATGACGGAGACTGCGCCGTGATCGGGGCCTCTATCAGACACAGATGAGGAAAGCACCTGACGAACGGCGATGAAGAATCCTTGCACAACTTTTTCATCTAGTAACTCGACAGCATCGGCGTACTCGCGGTTGTCAGTTGATGATGAGAGAGAGTCATCGGATTCCTCCTTTAGCACATCGCCGAGCTTCTCCAAACGCTCCAGAAAGAGCTCGACCGTCTCGAAACAATCTTGCAGAACACGACAATCCAGGACGTTGCCATCCGTGCTGGCATTTGTAAGCGCTTTTCTCAACTGGACTGTGTTGAAAGAGAACATGGCAGAAGCCAACGACGGACAGTTCTTCATGACTGCCAATGACGCCGTCACACTGAAGTGCAAGACATCTTTTGCCGCGGTCTGATTTGCAGAGACGAAGCTGTCGACCATTTGCTGACCAATACCTTTCCTGGTTTCCGAGGGCATGGACATGAACTGGCGCTGAATTTCGCTGGCTGCCAAATGATACTGTTCGAGGACTTGCTCAAAGACGTGATTTTGCCATTTCATGAGTGGGCCGTAGACATCAACTGTGGCACCCGAAGACACGACGAAGGTCGCAAGCTGTCTCCATGCCCGGAGGTTAACAAGGACTGCTTCTTTATGAGAACTTCCAGCGGAGACCAGTTTCTCGATCAGGTGGACAGCAGGCCGTTCCTCAGGAGGGGCGGCCCAGAAGAGAGTACACAATAAGTCGTGGTGGTTTCTCAAGGCAGCAAGATCATGGGCGTGAATCGTCTGCTCCTTCGAGTACTGGCGGTCATGGTTGGGGAGAGTCCGGGCGATGAGATTTCGGATGTCGTTGGAGAGGCCTCGTTTTCTCATGGTCTGGATCGCTAGTGCCAACATCTTGAGGAAGATGTGAAAACACCGGTCCTTGGCATCAACAGACAAAGATGGCCTGCCACAGAGGTTCTCTAGAAATGGTGGCGACTTGTTAACTTCCTCGTTCCTCAGATTGGAGAGATTCTGCTGGCCAAAGAAGTCAAAGACAGTGCCGACAATGCCGCTGCACTTATACCACCCCCATTGATCGAGAAGGCGGTGGCAGCGACCCAACAGAGCGCGGCAGTATTCGTTGAAGCTGGGAGACTGCTTCGGATTATTTTGATAGGACTCGAAGACCCGTTTGAGCAGTTTTTGTGGCAAGCCCCATCCTTGCGATCCTTGACCGAGATCGGTGTGTCGCAAGCTTTTATCAACTATGCCAGTGTCGTCAAAATCCTGAAGCGGTGCCAGGGTGAAGATGTCCCTCCATAGACTCTCGAATCGTTGAGCGTTGCAGCTTTCGAGGAGGTCAGGTGTCCCCATAAGGGAGTATGTCAAGTCCCAGAAGCCAGCCCTTGGAATGTGGGCTGAATCCAGCACTTTGATAACAACCACCCAACAAATTATGGTGGAATTGTCACTCCTTATTCCTCGCTCCCTAGCAGAAAGGTGCTGCAGATCATCGTAAGTCGCTCGGATTCCCGAGGTGCCGATTTCCAAAAGTTGCTTAATGATCGCCCTTGAGAACTGCTTCAATGACTCCTCGACTTGTAGAGCCGTGCTCGACAGCTCGGTATTACTCTGGCAGATTCGTAGAAGTACCAGGGCACAGATGACAAACCTCGTATTGACCTCGACAAATGTACGAGACTGACGTTCAGGTGCAAAGGATTGAGCGAGACCGGCGAAGGCAGACAACAGCTCCGAGAGCCTCTGACCGCACGACCCGAGGTGTGACCCACCTTCGACGCAGACTGAGTGCAGTATATAGTGGAGGACGTGATCAGCACAGTTGACAGCTAGAGAACAGCTCTGCTCAGCGTCTGTCATATTAGTCGTTGACAGCTGTTCTGAGAGCATATCGAAAAGTAGTCCAAGTTCGGAAGACGTTGTATCGGTCCAGAGCCCCCAGTGAAAGTAGTGATGCGCCAGATTGAAGGAAGTCACAGATCGAGGCCGGGTAATGTCGTCAAGGAACTGGCAGTCTAGAGCCTTTTTCAAGGTGCCATTTCCAATGAGGGTGCTGTGGTGAAAAAAGACATCTTCTTGCAGGGGGAAGATATCGAAATGGTGTGTATACTGTGTGCCGTAAGGTCCCAGCCCCGCAATCTTATCCTGCTCTTGACGCGGTGCTTCGAGAGATTCTTCGTTGACGGGAGCTTCGTATGGCAGGAGTGGGTCATTTGCATGCCTGAACTGGGGCGCATCTAAGTCAAGACGCTTCGGTGCAATCTGCTTGCGAAAGCGGGCTTTCATAGTTTTGGATATCTGGTCTTTGTGCTGCCCGAGGCCAAGAACGCTGTGCTCGGAGCAGTCAACTTCGTTCTGGTTCTTCACGGGCCGTGCTTCGGCCGACGGGCATCTCTGGAGACGGAAAGTTGGAGCTAAGATCTCCTTTCTGGTTCTGCGGAACACGAGATCCAGCATCTTCTTCCTCGCAGTGAAGGCTGTGTTTTCTTCGCCATGCAATACATCAGCCTCGAGCTGCGCTGGCCTGCTAAGGTAGTCGTCACCCTGGTCGTGCGATTGGGTCCTTCCGGGAGCTATCCGTCGGGTGGAATCATGCTCCGGGCGAGGTCCTTCCGCGGCCGCTTTACTGGTGACTCCGAAATCATTCAGGCTTACTTGTCTCGTCATCTTTGCAGGTTTTCTGAAGGATATGCCGGCACGGGGTCTAGAACGTTTTGTGATATTCGAGGATAGCTGCCCAAGAGGTCGTCTTGGCCTCCGCAGGTCTTGCGCGGTTCGCGAAATGCCTGAGGTCGGTTGCCGGTGTAGCGCTTTCTGCTTGATATTGCCCACTGTCCAGTCTCTAAGAATTGAGTGCACCTCGACATTATCCTTACGAGTTCCGAGATTGATGGCCTTGTTGCTGGGTTTCGATCTGCCCAAATCTTGACGCCTGCTGGCAGCTCTTGCAGCGATCCTGATGAACCTCGGTGCACTGGGCTCGGCAACATCTGCAATGCCCAGGGCCGGTGGCGATGCCGCTCGTGTCTTTTGAGTGCTCTTTTTGGCAATGGTCTTTGGGTGCCAGGACTTGACGGCGCTGCTTGATGAACGACTTGCACGGTGCAAAGAATTTGAGATCTTGGGTTGTCGATAGCGCTGTTCTCCTTTGAACAATCTTTGCTGTACATTCTTCCTTTTCTTGTTCGGGATGCCTCTTGATGTGCGATTCCGTTTGCCGCCCGGTAGCATCCAGTCAACGTAGTCTTCCTCAATCACTGACAGGTTATCGTCAATACCCTCCAATTCGTTGCTAGGAGAGCTTAACCCGTGCCCAAGACCATAACTCAGGTCGACCGTCTGTCCTGGCACGTCTTTTTCTCTTTCCTCTTCTTCTTCGTCGTCGTCAAAGTCCTCGAGGAAATTGCTAGCCACCGTGGCTTTTGCGTGCCTCACCGTGGCCACTCCACGCTGCCGCCCGTCCGGAGAGCGCGGAGAAGTTGGCCTCCTGGGAACACCTTTCTGTACAGTCTTGTTGGTTTGCTGATCCAACCTGAGCCATGAAGCAGGCAGCACACCTTTTATCCTCTTTCCAGTCCTCTGTATGATATCGGAATCGCTGCCTGAGGAGCGGTCTTCTAGTTCCGAAGCATCTTCGTCTTCGCCACCCTCCAAATCATTGGTGAGGTCGACCAGCTCGGACCAGTTTTCGACGTCAGCACCATTGCTCAGTCGCTGAAGAGATGTGGATGCAAAAGGATCATCTATTGACTGAGAGACCGGCCGAGGTGATGCATCAGGAGTTGGGGAGTCGGCCAACGCCGGGTCCACCCGCAGGGGACCAGGCGAAGGCGGAATGTCCCAATCGTCGTCATCCACGTGTACGGGCGGTGGTAGCTGCCCAAGCATCTCGTGCCTGCTTTTCAGTCGCTTCCTCGACGTGGTTGACCTAGACGGCGTTGGTCGTTTTGACGGCTTGACGGGTTTCACCGGTTTTAGAGCAAGGTCTTTGATGTCTGGGAACTCTTCCTCTCCATTGATACTTGTGTCGTCCGTCTGTTGGCTGCGACCGTGGTCACTGCTCGTCTGCGGCTGACGACGAGGCGATGAAGTTCGTGGCGATGGTGACAAAGCCAATTCATCCACATCATCATCTAAGGAATAACTGAAGGTGTTCGTTCGAAGGCCCTGCGATGCTTCACCTGGACCACCTGATGTTGGCTGGCTATCTCCGCCTGTGTAGTATTGCTCTTGCGACACATTTTCGTCGAGGCTTTTGCTGAGATTCTGCTCCTGTAGAGCAATATGAATAGGTTTGACGCCATGGGATTTCATGAAACGACTGTATTGGGCATTCTCAAGGAGATATGGATGTTCTTGGATCGGCTTCCGAGGTCGTAGGGATCGACCAGCTCGTGGCGAGGACCCGACAGTCCTGTCTCGCCGAATATGCGTACTCTGGAGCTGGTTTGGCGGCTGGCTGTTGTGGTTGGCCTCACGATGTCCTCCCGGGATTGGTGCCTTGCGACTGGGTTTGAGGGAGCTGCCAGGGAAGGGGTTGGCGGAAGGCGCAAGTATCTGGACAACGCTGGATGATATCTCGTCTCTCTCGGGTGGGATCGTGGTGGGTATGTTTGGGACTCCAGAGCTGCTTTCAAGCTTGTTTTCGGGGGCTTTTCCGAGTGCCATGTGATCGGCCACATCGCCTCCAGCCGTAAGGCTGCTGCTGGGTGCATCTCGCTGTCCCCGGAATGGTGCATCTTGAGCCTCTGCTCCAAGATCCGCTGAGGCAGTTGACGGTGGTTCACTGGGCTTGTCAGGGGTTCTCTCATGTAGCAGATTAGCAGGTGTGGTCTCCTGCTGAGAATCAAGGGGCTCCGACGAGCCCGGAAACTCCCAGATGTCATGGTGCCGGTTTTCGAGCGGTGGCTTGGGTGGACTGTATCGTGCTGGAGGCAGGGAGTCCTCAGAGTTGAAGCCTTCGTCGTCCGAGTCGGGGACTACACCCAGTTCCTTCCAGTTCCCCATGGGAGCTCGAATGCATTGTAGAGCTCGACGAACCGAGTTCCAGTCTTTTAGAGGTTCGTCACTGGATCAGGTTGCCATGTCTGAGCTTCTGCGCTCACGTGCACCACGGTCAAGTGAATCCCAGTTCACGCCTAGGGAGACGCGTTCGGCCCTACGGTGAATCAATGAGACGCGTTGAGGGATGGAGGTGGGGCGCTGTTACGTGATTATCTTGATGGATTGCAGCCCCCGGGCTGTTGTGGAGAGTGTACGCACAGACCCTCTGGCAGGTCAGGAACTATTTGGCTTATCATGCCCGCGGCGGCTGTATGTACATGGATTCAAAATCGAGAAAGCGGCAACTCTGTGGAGCATTTCAATCACCACCAGACATTGTCGATTTACTGTCACTGGCCGAAACACGGCTGCCTGCAAGATGTCTGCTCGCAACCTCACCGCTCTTGGTTTCTCGGTGGGTATCGGCGTCATCACAGGTTCGTTTTCTCCGTGTCACAAAGACAATATATGCCAAGTGCTGAGGAACCCCACAGGAGTCTACATATTCAAGCCAACTCTTCAGGAACAGAGTGAACTCTGGCGAAACCCGGGGTATGTCGTTCTTGCACAAGTGCTCACCCGCGGGACTCTTGTTAACCTGAAGCAGTGAGGCAAAACTAGGCAATGCCACGGATAGTATCAACACGGGCCAGCGGGACCTGAAAAGTCAGCCACCAAACCGTCAAAGCCAAGGCCAAGGTCAAGAGAAATGAGAAGCGAGAAAATCCAATGCTGCGTGCACAACAGCGTCCGCCCATGTGTCCGCATATCTCCATGTCCGTCTTTTTGAACGCATCGCCATGTTCTTCCTCCCCCGCCGATCGCTTCTCCCGTGCCTTGACAACGTTTGTCTAGGACTACGCAACGCCCGAGGTGGAGCAAGTTGTCAAGCCTTGGTCCCCTCTATTTAATGATCTCCTATAAAAAGCTCAGCCCAGCTGAGGTTGACCACAGTTTGCTATCCACGATATCATGGTTAAATGATGGGCCACATATCAAGAAAAACCTTCTAAAAATTATTGTTATACATCCCCTTCCTTATACTGTAATAATTAAAATAATTATAAAAGAGCTGGCTGCATTGGGGGGCGGGGGCCAAGCAGTGTTGTTGTTGGAATATGATGAATCAGAAAAACGAGTTGACCTTCTGATAAGGAGTGATTGGCTGCTGGCACTTATGTAAGCATGACAGCAGTGGGTGGCCTGATTTCTGCTGCAGCAGGAAGCTGGTGGGAATCTGAAGAATTCAAGCCGGGACGTTCTCGAGGCTAATAACAAGAGCAACGTTTGACGGTCACGACCTTAGCAATTGGTTCCATCTCCACTCTTCCCCAGCGACCCTTCCACCAACTTCTCTGATCCCAACCATCCACGATCCTTTCTCGACCGGCCTCGCCTCACCCCATCACCAGCACACCACTTCCTCTCCGCAAGCATTCACAATGATGCGCCTCCCGACATCAGCCGCCCTGCGCGCCACCGTCTCCAGGGCCAGCCGCCAGGCCACCACCTCTTCCGCCATGGTCACCCGGGCTGCCGCCTCCACCCACGCCATCTCCAACCCTACCCTGGCCAACATCGAGAAGAGGTGGGAGGGCATGCCTCTGCAGGAGCAGGCTGAGCTGTGGATGGCTCTGCGCGACCGCATGAAGGAGAACTGGGCCGATCTGACCCTCCAGGAGAAGAAGGCCGGTGAGTGCACACCACCCCGAGCCCCAACGCACCATCGTCACTTCCGCCGGACGACCCAGGCGCACCTGTTGGGGCCTCATCGAGCTTCAGACAAGTGCTTCCGTGCCCGTTGGGCCCAATTGGCCCCTGCCCGTCGCGCCCGAGTCCTCGATGCGGCATGAACACGCTCCAGCCGACGAACGCTGACACAAATGCCTCATAGCCTACTGGATTGCTTTCGGCCCTCACGGCCCACGTGCGCAGGCCCCCGCCGACGAGAACAAGAAGGTCATACTCTACGTCCTCGCCGGCCTCGGTGCCTCCCTGACCATCTTCGCTACCATGCGCATGTTCGCCAAGCCCCCACCACACACCATGACGCGCGAGTGGCAGGAGGCTTCCAACGAGTACCTCAAGGTCCGCCAAACCGTTGTATTCCGCACGGGTATATCTCGCATGCTGACTGAGGCCATCACAAATATAGGAGCAAAAAGCCGACCCTTTCACTGGCGTCGCCTCGCCCGACTACAAGGGACAGGGACAGGTCCAGTCGCCGCCCGCGAAGGCTTAAGACGCCCAGGCAACGGATGGAAAATGCATTCTCCTTTGTCAGTAGAAGAGGCAGAAACAAAAGCAGCAGGAACAGGAACAATATCATCGTTGCCTCATGGCCCCACTTCCATGTATGAAATGATGTCTAGAGAAAGAGAGAGCATTGGTGTGGCGGCATGGTTGGATGTGGTGATCTTATACGTGGATGTAAATATGTGTACGAGAATCCCAAGATCCTTCAACAGCACCGGTTCGGCGAGCCCAGTTCACCCGGAATCGGCTTCAGGTCTCGTCAGAGTTCCAGATCCACCCGACTTGTTCAATTCGTCGGACGAACCGACAATGCCGAACATCCGCTCGCCCCAGGACAAGGCGTACCAACCTTGCATCATAGCAGAAATGGTGCAAAGGTGCATGAGGATTTACAGGGCTTCGCATTTGCCGCTGTCTGACAACCCCGGACGACGTGCTTCCATTACGTACGTGGGACTTCTGTGTGTTAATCCAAGCAATGCTGAAGATGCCGATGTGCCAGTCCGTGATTCGACTTATCCACGCCCCCAAGCGTTGTCCTTGTGGCCGTCTCTCACCAGCTGCATTTGCGCCGTGCGCTATTCGCCGCTTTGCCCCGCCTCTCTGTACTGCTCAAATGTCGACACAGCAGCCTCATCTACTTCCTGGGGCTGATCTTCTGCCCTGATACGCCTCTCTACTTCCAACCAGCCGTCCCTGCCCCAGTAGCCAGCCTTCTCCCGCCCTCTCACGCAAGCTTCCGTGATGAGAACGTGTTGCACAGGGGCCTCGTACATCGGTTCAGCAAGCACTCTCTCCATTTCCATCTTCAGCCCTCGGGCGCCGGTGCCGTTCTCGAGGGCTCGCTCGGCAATGGCCAGGAGGGCACGATTGGTGAAATACAGCTTGGAAGGATAGGTCTCGAATAATGCTCTATACTGTGCGACAAGCCCATTGCGGGGAACTGTCAAGATCCGAAACAGTTCATCTTGTGATAGTGGTGACAATGCAATAATGTTATGCAGCCGACCAATGAGCTCCGGGATGAAACCGAAAGCCTGCAAGTCATCGGGTGTGGTCAGGTCCACTGTGAGGAGCTCATGTCAGTCTCTTTCGTGTCCTGCGAGGCCTCATTCGGTGTGCCACCTGAGATGACTCACTTGGTGTGAAGTTAGTGCTTCCAGGCTCATCCGCTGACGCTGCTAGGGGTTGATGCGGCAGGTGAGAGTACATTTCCCGCGGCAGAACGGTCTTGTTGCCCTTTTTTGACGAACGGCCCTCACCAATTTCAGCCCCGAATCCAAGCGACGGTTTCGAAACTCTCGCCAATATGTGCCTTTCAAGGCCAACGAAAGCCCCGCAGAAGACAAAGAGAATGTTCCTTGTGTCGATGGTGAACTGGTCTGTTCTGCCGGAGGTGGGAGGAGTGGGAGGAGCCAAGCCCGAGCTGCCCGACCCGTAGTTGCTCGTAATGGGGGCGGCGGATCGCGGCGACTTGTTGTCCTTAACGTTTATTGTTACTTTTGTTCCCTCCACGAGCTTGAGGAGGGCCTGTTGGACACCCTCACCACCGACGTCCCGGCCGTTGGATGTTTCTCTTCGCGCGATCTTGTCAAACTCATCCAGGACTACAATCCCGTTCTCGGTCGCTCTAGTGTCGTAGCCCGATTCGATCAAGAGTCTCTCGATGCAGCTCTCGACGTCCTGGCCTATGTAGCCGGCTTGCGTGAAGGCGTTACAGTCGGAAATTGTGAATGGGACGTTGAGCTTCTTGCTCAGGGTCCTAGAGCGCCTCTTAGTATACCCGGTGGAAGGCGCAGGAGATGGCTAGGGCAATGAGGCATACTCGAGGATATATGTCTTTCCAACACCCGTGGGGCCTATCAACAACAGATTACTTTTGTCTATTCTGGTGTGGTGAGGAATGGTCGGGTCTTCGGGTATGTAGAAATCGGCAGCGGCGTTGGCAGCGGCGTCGGCATCTGTGACTTGATGGCTCTGGTGTATGGACTCATAGTGGCCGGGGAACTCGTCTGGGTATCTGCCATCAGTACACGATACATGGACGCCGTGGACCGGGCTGAAAGTGCTGACCTTCGACCGGGTGGGGGTCACGATACGGCTCGAGGCGGTCTCTCTCTCGCGTGCGGTTTTGGCGTTGCAGCTTCTCCCGGTGTTTGTTATCCTGGTCCTGGTCGTGCCTCCGCCTCCTGAGGTTCTGGTAGTGATTGAAGATGGCGGAGCATATGGTCTTCTTGGCCCTTTCCTGGCCCACGACGTACTCGTCGACGCGGCTCTTGAGATCGCGGGGATAGAATTGTGGGACCCCAAAGGTCGGGTTGGCGAACATGGGCCCGCGGTCGGGCAAATCGGTGGGGTCGTAGGAACTGGTGAAGCCCGAGTTGAAGCTGTGTGGTCTCCTCGCGGATCGGAATGGCGTGGACACGGAGAAGGCCCGATATCCAGAGACAGAGCACTGCAAGGGCGCTTGCGGGTGAGAGGGGTTCGCGCCTGGGGCTTTTCGGCGGGCGTGGGACAGTGGCAACAGGTGCAATCGCGAGGGCCTTAAGGCGGCCATGATCATGTCCAGGAACTGCACAACATGCTAAGAAAGACCCGTGTCTGGGGATATTCTGTGGTCTTTGAGGTTACGATGGAGGATCTTTGGTACAGTCTATTGGTTCGACAGAAGGACTAGAAGATGGGGATGTTCCAGCCGATTGTACGTAGCGGCGCTTGGGGGGGGGGCTGATGGTCGTGAGAGAAGAGGGTGTTAATGCAAGCAGTCTTCCACGGCGCGGCCGTCCGTAGCTCTGTCCGGGGTTACACAGGCAGCCGGGCGTTGGCGTGGCGTTGGCGTTGGCGGTTGCGAGAGCGGCGTCGGCCCACCTGCATGCTCCTACTTCTACCAAGTAGTACCATTGAAACAATGGCGGGGTTGACCTTACCTAATGATCCTGGGTGCCCGCCTTTTTGCTCGTCCCAACCCCAAGCTCCTACCCCAAGCCGCCCACTTCTGCCACTCTGCCACTCCAGCGGCTCACAGGGGCTCTTCCGAGTCTGGGGTCTGGGGAAATGGCAAACCAGCACATCCTGGACACTGGTCGCTGCCCACCCCTCGTCCCCAACCCCAAGGTTGAGGGCTACAGTGGGAGCATGCAGTCTTCTGTCAGACAGATCAAAGCTAGGCTAATGGTTGATTGCATCTAATTTGTATGTTCAACACGATCGTTGGAGACACCCTACATGACCCGGCCACCCCGAGCCATTGTTGAGGTCTCATGCATGTTCGGCGGGATTGAGCTGGGTTTTCAGAGATGCTCAGGGCCCTACCTACCTACCGGCCAGGCATGTAGTACCCAGATAGGTTCCGGTAGGGAGCTGTATTTACAGCGCGCACTGCGTCTGGGTCTTTTTTTCGTTGAATTCGTCGCTGCTGCCCGACGTCATAATACATACATAAGCGTTCGACCTGGTGCTTCATCACGCTACCATTCGGCTCCTCTTCCAAGAAGCTCTGCGCATGCTCTGCATCACAGGTCACACAAGGCCTTCCGTACAAGTGCGGCACATAAAAGAAGCAGCCCCATCGCAGGATTTGTTTGCCCGCCTGCACCTCACTGGTCCTGATCAATTCCTCGGCTCCCTATCAGGCTTGTTTACTTTTCATCACCGTGCACGGGCAGCTCTCATAGAAGCTCATCCTAGTCCAGTCCGTTCGTACATTCTCCGCCCCCAGGTATTAGCCTCGCCACCACATCCCGATTGCTTCGTCCAGCTGCGAGACGCCCGGCTCCTGCGTGTTGCACACAGATAGCGTGACCATGGCCGACACCGCCGAGCATGCATCCAACTCGTTGGTCCAAGACG
Source organism: Diaporthe capsici (assembly GCA_013364905.1). Lineage (NCBI taxonomy): Eukaryota > Fungi > Ascomycota > Sordariomycetes > Diaporthales > Diaporthaceae > Diaporthe > Diaporthe capsici. Next base: position 104,740 of record WNXA01000006.1, on the reverse strand, counting down.
GTGGGCAGGCTGCTCCCGGCACCGATTCCGCTCAAGACCTAGGTAGGGACATTTGCGACCACGCCAGCACTTCCTATGACATGGCTGACCTGCTCCCAGGTGTCCTGCAGATTGATCCCTGGCTCTCGCCCTTCCAGGACGTGCTGAAGCGAAGAGTCTCCAGGGCCAAGGATTGGATTAAGAAGATTGATGATACCGAAGGTGGCCTGGCCAAGTTCACCAAGGTACGCTGCTTCCAAAGACCACGCACGCGGCACTCTCGAGGGAACACATCCATACTGACTGCACTACTCTAGGGAACTGATATATTCGGTCTCAATGTTGATAAGGATAACAATGTTGTCTATCGAGAGTGGGCTCCCAACGCCCAACAGGCTTTCCTCACAGGGGATTTCAGTAAGAGCTGGACACCCCATGCTTGACCAGCGTCGTCGCCCCGTGCTAACGGCGTGTAGACGGTTGGAACCGTGACTCTCACCCCATGAAGAAGAATGCCTTTGGGGTTTTCGAGATCACAGTTGCTCCCAACGAGCACGGTCAAGTCGCAATTCCTCACAATTCCAAGATCAAGGTGACTTACCACCCCGCCTGTTTCTTCCAGCGTGCGCCTGGCTGACCATGCCCACAAGATCTCACTGGTGCTTCCAGACGGCAGCAGGATCGATCGTCTCCCGGCTTGGATCAAGTATGTCACACAGGATCTATCAGTGTCACCTGCATACGATGCCAGGTTCTGGAACCCTCCCCAGGAGGAGAGGTATGTCTTTAAGCACCCCAGGCCAAAGAAGCCTCTAAGTGCTCGCGTGTACGAGGCACACGTCGGCATATCGTCACCTGAGCTCAGGGTTGCCACATACAAGGAGTTCACCAAGAACATGCTCCCAAGGATCAAGTCGCTGGGCTATAATGTCATACAGCTCATGGCCGTCATGGAGCATGCCTATTATGCAAGTTTTGGCTACCAAGTCAACAACTTCTTCGCTGCCAGCAGCAGGTATGGCCCTCCTGAGGACCTCAAGGAGCTGATCGACACTGCCCACAGCTTGGGCCTCGTTGTCTTGCTGGACGTTGTTCACAGCCACGCCTCAAAGAATGTCCTCGATGGATTGAACGAGTTTGATGGCACCGATCATCAGTACTTCCACGGAGGGCCCAGGGGAAAGCATGACCAGTGGGACAGCCGACTGTTCAACTATGGACATCACGAAGTCATACGTTTCCTCCTGAGCAATCTCCGCTTCTGGATGGACGAGTACCAGTTCGATGGTTTTAGATTCGATGGCGTGACAAGCATGCTCTATCTCCACCATGGCTTGGGGACGTGAGTCTACCATTCCTGCGTTTCTGACTCAATGCGGGCTGGGCTAACATGACATTCCAAAGTGGGTTTTCCGGCGGATATCACGAATATTTTGGCTCGGATGTCGACGAGGAGGCGGTGGTTTATCTCATGCTCGCCAACGAACTGCTCCACGAGATCTATCCCGAGTGCATCACTGTTGCCGAGGATGTGTCGGGTATGCCAGCTCTGGGCGTGCCACTGTCCTTGGGAGGCGTGGGATTTGATTATCGCCTGGCCATGGCCGTCCCTGACATGTGGATCAAGATCTTGAAGGAAAAGAAAGACGAGGATTGGGACCTGGCCAACATCTGCTTTACGCTGACAAACAGGCGACACGGAGAGAAATGTATCGCTTACTGTGAGAGTCATGACCAGGCGTAGGTTTTCAGGACCCCCATTCATGGCCACACCGGCGCACACGTTTGCTGACGCTGAAACAGTTTGGTCGGAGACAAGACCTTGATTTTCCACCTATGCGACGCAGAGATGTACACAAACATGTCGACCCTCACCCCCCTGACACCCGTCATTGCGCGAGGGATGGCCCTGCACAAGATGATCCGACTGCTCACAAACTCCCTGGGTGGCGAAGGCTATCTCAATTTTGAGGGCAATGAGTTTGGCCACCCCGAGTGGCTCGACTTTCCCCGCGAGGGCAACCAGAACTCGTTCTGGTACGCCCGACGACAGCTTAACCTCACGGATGACAATTTGTTGAGGTACCAGTTCCTCGACCACTTCGACAGGCTCATGAACCTCTGCGAAGCGAAGTACGGGTGGCTGCACTCTCCGCAGGCGTACATCTCCCTAAAGCACGACGGGGACAAGGTGATTGTGTTTGAACGTGCCGGTCTGGTCTTTGTGTTCAATTTCCACCCGACGAACAGCTATACCGACTACCGGATTGGAGTCGACGTTGAAGGGACCTACAAGATCGTCCTGAACACAGACGACAAGGACGTGGGTGGGTTCAACTCGATCGACGCCAACACCAGATTCTTGTAAGTCGACTATTGCTGTTTACAGCCCTCTCTGATAAGCAGGAGCTAATACCGGGCAAGCACTACTCCACTGGAGTGGAACAACCGCAAGAACTGGACGCATGTCTATATCCCGTCGCGGAGCGCCATTGTAAGTTGCTCGACCCTCATCCGACAAGGTGACACCTTGAAGATTGACACTTGTGCACAGGTCCTTGCCCTGGAATCGGCCGCCTAGCAGCGCCATAGTGATCGGTATGCAGGAAATGAGCGGCCCGCGTTGTCAGCTGATACCTAACACGGTTGAGCCTGTAATGTTGACGGGCATTGACGGGAGCTTTTCCACAGTGTTGCGGAGTTGAAGATTAAGGCTAAATAGAAAAGAAGAAAATGGACAAGTGTACTGTGCCGACGCAGTAATTGGGGACAACTTTGCTGTAGTATTTTGGACCGGCTCCAGATCCAGTCGTATCGCAACGAGAGTGACCAGTACAACCACCCATCCCACCTGGTCTACTAGGTAGGGCATGGATTCCCTCTCGCCCGGGTGGTCGTGCATCGTGTAGAAAAATGAGTCAACAGCCTTCCCAACGGAACGGGACGACTTTGTCTAGGCATAAAGGTCTGGTTTTCTGGTTTTCTGCGCGCCGGGGACGGGGTTAGCTGAGATGGTTTCCAGGTAGCCGTCTCATCAACCGAAAGTACCGGGAGTGAGGGAGCAGCTTCTAGCAAGCAGCTTCGACAGGCCTGTCCGGCGCTGCTGATTCAACAGAGACTGACAAGCCGTGCACAAGTCGCCTGGGTATGGGGGCCATCAATCAGATCAGTAGTCTCCTGTAAATTTGCATCGGTCCATCGGGGCGTGGGAGTGAGTTCAGAAGAAAGAGGTGAGTCGCTTCGCCCGCTACGGCTGGCTGCGTTCTGGTCCGGTTGTCCAGCCCGAGGAACGGAAGGCCCAGGTCACGTGCAGGAAGGGAAGGGGTGGAGCAGCTCGGATCTCCAGCTTCTAGCTAAACGACTTTTCCCGCGTCAACTCAATCTTTTCCTCCAGCCTCCATCACTACCCAACTCCACTCCCATCAGAAGTCGTTCTTAGATATCTGGCAAGATGTTCAAGAGGTTAGCAGCTACTCCTTCCCACAGTCCACGACGCCCCCAGCGGCCAATTGAGCCCAATTGAGCTGCAGGTGGCCTCGGCGGGCGGTTGACGTCGACCGAAAGCTGACCAGCATTCCTGCACCACAGCGGCATCAGGAACTTCGCCCGCGCGAGACCCTCGTTCGCGGCCACTGCCACCAGGCGCGCCGGTCCCTCTCCCTTCAAGTTCCCCATCACCAGCCGCTTTGCCAGCACATCCAGCGTTGGCGATGGAAAGATCTACCAGGTACGCTCACCCTCACGCACACCCGCGCCTTCCTGCGACGCGCTCCGTCCCGCCCCGGCGTCCCGCCCAAGGCTAACAAAATACCTCAACAGGTCATCGGCGCCGTCGTCGACGGTCAGTCAACCGCATCACCAAGCTCTACCCGGGCTTCCCCGTTGGCGAGAACGAGTCGCTGATCCCCGTCGCAGTGAAATTCGACACGGCCAAGCTCCCCCCAATTCTCAACGCCCTCCAGACAGACAACCAGGGCAACAAGCTTGTCCTCGAGGTCTCGGTACGTCGGCGCCCACCTCGGTAGCTCCCGACAACGCCCCCGAAGCTAACCCTGCCTGTAGCAACATCTCGGTGAGAATGTTGTCCGTTGCATTGCCATGGACGGTAAGTCGCGAGCAGCCCGGACATGTGTCGCCTCGTTGCTAATCGCCGCTTAGGTACCGAGGGTCTCGTCCGTGGTGCCAAGGCCACCGACACCGGCGCTCCCATCACCATTCCCGTCGGCCCTGCTACCCTGGGACGTATCATGAACGTCACTGGTGACCCCATCGACGAGCGTGGACCCATCAAGACCGACAAGTTCCTGCCCATCCACGCCGACCCTCCCGAGTTCACCGAGCAATCCACCACTGCTGAGATTCTGGTCACCGGTATCAAGGTCGTCGATCTGCTCGCCCCCTACGCTCGTGGTGGTAAGATTGGTCTGTTCGGTGGTGCTGGTGTCGGCAAGACCGTCTTCATCCAGGAGTTGATCAACAACATCGCCAAGGCCCACGGTGGTTACTCTGTCTTCACTGGTGTCGGCGAGCGTACCCGTGAGGGTAACGATCTGTACCACGAAATGCAGGAGACCTCCGTCATCCAGCTTGAGGGCGAGTCCAAGGTCGCCCTGGTCTTCGGTCAGATGAACGAGCCCCCAGGAGCTCGTGCCCGTGTTGCCCTGACTGGTCTCACCGTTGCCGAGTACTTCCGTGACCAGGAGGGTCAGGATGGTACGTCATCCCATGCCTCAGAGCGACTAACGCGCGCGCGCCCAGCTGACACAGTCCCACAGTGCTTCTCTTCATCGACAACATCTTCCGCTTCACCCAGGCCGGTTCTGAGGTGTCTGCCCTGCTGGGTCGTATCCCCTCTGCCGTCGGTTACCAGCCCACCCTCGCCATCGACATGGGTGGTATGCAGGAGCGTATCACCACCACCAAGAAGGGTTCCATCACCTCCGTCCAGGCCGTCTACGTGCCTGCTGACGATCTGACTGATCCCGCCCCCGCCACCACCTTCGCTCACTTGGACGCCACCACTGTGCTGTCTCGTGGTATCTCTGAGCTGGGTATCTACCCCGCTGTCGACCCTCTCGACTCCAAGTCCCGTATGTTGGACCCCCGTGTCGTCGGTCAGGAACACTACGACACCGCCACCCGTGTGCAGCAGATCCTCCAGGAGTACAAGTCTCTCCAGGATATCATTGCCATTCTGGGTATGGACGAACTTTCCGAGGCCGACAAGCTCACCGTCGAGCGTGCCCGTAAGATCCAGCGTTTCCTGTCGCAGCCCTTCACCGTCGCCCAGGTCTTCACTGGTATCGAGGGCAAGCTCGTCGACCTGAAGGACACCATCTCCTCCTTCAAGGCCATCCTCGGTGGTGAGGGTGACGACCTGCCTGAGGGTGCTTTCTACATGGTTGGCGACTTCGCTTCCGCCCGGGCAAAGGGTGAGCAGATTCTGGCTGATCTGGAGAAGAGCTCGTAAGGAGGCTGGTTCGATGTAGAATAAAGTGGGCATTGCATGGGAGAGTTGGGGCCCGTGTGTAGATGCGCGGATCGAGTTCACGGAAATGTCATCGTAGCTCAATCAATCTTTTCTCCTTTGTGAGCCGTGTACGTGTACCAAGATAATCAAAGCAATCCAAGGATTTGCCGGGCCAGAATAACATGTGCTGCGAGTTTGAGTGATGTGGGCTCTGGCGACCACTTCTGAGGAGGGTATCTGCCTCCCAAACTCAAATCAAGCCGGGGCTAGGTCAGCATCTAAAGCATAAAAGAGCTGGGCATGACACTTTGAGCACATAACCGCTCGCGATAACAGACAACACATGCGCTAGATCTACACGGCAGTGAGGTAACAAACTCCCTAGCCCGACTCGAAACAGGAAATGCTGTAACAGGATGATTATTTCGGCCTTTAGAGAGCATATCGTGAGAATTGAGGCTACCGTCCAGTTCCATCCACACTTAGTTCCGTCCTGATTAACTTAGAAAATGCTGTACCCACGAAGGGCTATCACCACGCCCAGCAAGCAAATATCTGTCAAACCTCTTGGTGTTATGTAGCTCGAGCTGCATTCTAGAAAAGTGTCGTTGAGTTCTCGTTTCTCCATGAACATGGCGCCGCGCCCAACAATGGCGGCATCGGCATCGTCTAGACTCTTTTCGTCCTCCGCCGAATCCTTCAAGATCAGCCGGCCCATCTGGTGGTGTTCCCTCCCATAACGCTGAGCTGGCTGGCTGGCCGTGACCATTCTGGGCAGGTGTGCGCGAATTGCTCGCTAAATGGTAAGGGTAAGTGAGTAAATGGGCTCGGTATGTGATAAGTGATGAGGGAGGTGACGATTCAGACAAGGGGAGGGAGGTTGGGCCCGAAGTCTCTCCTAAAGAATCAGAGATTCGCACCTGCAAAAACGGAGGGTACACCGGTACATCGCCAGTCCTAAACCACATGAGAATTCGCACGTGAAGCCTAATATAATAAGCCTTGGCGTTTGAATTGGCCGTGTGAATTGAGTGTGTGGATTGGGAAAGTAGGTATTGGGTATATAGGTATTAAGTGTGTGGGTGTTGGGTGTGGGTGTGCGAGGCTGGTGTTATGGTGCGAGTGATGTACCAGTGTACCATCCGTTTCTGTAGATGCGAATCTCTGTATTCTTTCCTTAAAGACAAGACATAATTTGGCTACCATCCCCTGGGAGGCTCAACTAACCGTGATTGACAGGAGGAGTATACCACAGCTGAGAAGGGATAATATCTATACAGAAGCGCCCCCCGAAGCAGCACCCTATACGAGCATCACTTCATTGCGTTCCGTCAATATCAACGCTTTACGATCGTGTGACACGGCAGCCGGGACAGCATTCAGCCACCGGGGCAAATCAGTCATTTGGTCCTTGCCCAGTAGATGATGCCGCGATAGACAGCAAGCGGCAAGCCACCGTGAAGTCCTTTATACACGAAGTCTATCTTGTATTTACGAGGAAATGCTTCGGGAATCCCGAACCATTACTTTCTAATCATTGCGTCCTCGGACTTGGTGACCTGAGGTACAACCTCGAAACCCATCCGACTTCTCTTCTTTTTCCGCCTGGCGTCCCCATACTGTTCGTCAAACTTGCGAAGAGCCTTGAGGCTCTGCATGTCCTCTGAGATGGAGGCGCTAATGTCCTTGGACGCCTTTTCAAAGTGCGCCTTGGTCAGGATACGCTTTGTTGGGAACTCGTACGCTACGTCTGCCTTCTTCGCCGCGAGCTCCTCCTTGGCTGCCTCCATAGCTGCCGCTACGGCGAGGTTCTTTAGGTCCGAGCCGCTGTAGAGTTCTGTGTCGGACGCGAGCTGTTCGAGTGAGACAGCAGGGTCCAGCATTTCATCCCTGAGCAGCGATTGAAGGATCGCCAGTCTCGAGGCTCTCAACGGAAGATCCAGCAGTATCCTCCTTGGAAGTCGTCTCAGAACAGCCTCGTCAAGGTCTTGTGGGGCGTTGGTGCTGACTAGAACGAATATTTGCTGTGTGTTTAGTGCATTGGTCAGCCCATCCCACTCTCGCAGGAACTGGTTGATTGTTTCTCTATGAGAAGGGTGTCAGTCGATTGCTCCTCGCCGGGCCACACGAGGGCCCTATGATTCGGGGGAAAATATCTGAAAGCCTACCTGTATCCGCCCCTGTTGGGCTGGCGCCCCCTCGAGCCGAGGAGTGAGTCCGCCTCGTCAAGGAAGACGACCACGGGCGACAGTTTTCGAGCAAGAGAGAAAACAGCTCGGACGTTCTTCTCGCTGTTCCCGACCCACATGTCGTTAATGGAAGCTGCGCTAATTTCGAGCATGTTTGCCCCGGAGCCTTTTGCGACTGCTTTGGCCATCAGGGTCTTGCCGGTGCCGGGCGGGCCGTACAAAAGACAGCCATGGATGCGCTCACGTGCGAGTACTCCATATGCGAATGCCTTGGGGTGCTGGATGGAGAGAGTCGTAAGGGCCATCAGGGACTCGCGGATCTCTGGAGGCACAATCACCTCGTCAAACGTCGTATGTATCTCGTCCACGTTGACAATGCCTGAGAGAAGCTTCTTCTCTTCATCGTCGAGATCGCCGGGAGGGCCTTTCCGTCGGCCGGATGAAGATGTGGCCTCAGAAGCGATGCTGTTGCCTAATGACATGAGATCCTGAATTGGGGAGCTTGGGGCCAGTGTAGGAACGGCGGAGCCCTTTGCGAGGTCTCCGAACATGTTGGAGCGCGCCCCATCTACCAATTTCATCTGTTTGAGAGCCTCTGCAAGCGTCGAGGCATCGAGAATGCCAGTCAGTCTTTCCAAACCAATGGCTTGCGTACAAATTCGATATATCCAGTGGTTTGAGTAGATGCCCCTAGAAAGATGGGTGACAAGCTCGCGTACAGCCTCGTTAGAGCCAGACTCCGAGCCATTGAGCAGCAGTATATGTGCCTGCTCACCTCTGAGGCATTCCAGCATCCGATTGATGTTACTCAGATTGTCCAGGACATTGTCCTGCTGTTCCCATGTCTTGAGCTCTGGAAGCTCGTCAGTGGTGGAAGAGAAGACGATAGGGTAGCAGTCACCGCTGCTCAACTCTTTGACTCTGCTATGCCACTGCTTGGAGGCATTCATGTCGTTGGAAGCAGAGCCGACGATGACGACGCTAGATCCGTCCTGCCAGAGACGGTCGACAATAGCCCTCAATTTCTCGAGGATTGATGCACCCTCCGCAGTCATCATGAGCTCGACATAGTTATGCACATGCACGATGAGCCGCTCTGGCTTATCCAACTGCCCGCCCAGTCTTCTCTTGGCAGCAGCCGAGCCAACAATCTCTTTGAGGACGTGGGTTGATTTCAGATCATCCCAGGTGGCGCGGTCATCTCTTGCTGGCGATAGCAGCTTCACAACGCTCATACCCCTGGCTAGAATATCGTCCTCACCCTCCGACGTCGACGGCGTGGTGAAGGATCTGCCATTCGCCTCAGCTGCGGCATAGCCCAGCATCGATATTTGGCTGCGTCCAAAGTAGAGAGTTGAGCCAAGGTATGCCCCAACAATACTAGCCAATCTTGCGGCGTCCAGTTGTATGACATCGGCGGACAACTCCGTAGCAACATGCCCGACAATGTCATTCGCGACCCGGCTGCCCTTATAATTGTGCACGTACAGCAGTGATATAGGGCGCTTTTTGGGTTCCTTGGTAGCCCTTGTCGGGGGAGGCGTCGCCTCTAGCTCGGCAGAGATGGTCGATATGAGCTCACGGCCGATGGCCCGCTCAGCAGACAATGCGCTCGGTTCTTGGGAGGTGGCGGACGCCCAAATACCGCCGAGCTCCTGCCCAGGGCTCGACGCAGGGCGTTCGGATCTGAAGTAGCGCCAAAGACTGTCCCACAGCCGATCTCGCGTTGCGTCCTTCGAATCCGAGATGTGTACATGATCGTCCAGGAACCAGCGGGGAAGATTGACTGGAGGGAGCCCGTTGCTCGTCGCGGGGTTGGTCGCACGTCCTCTGCCTGAGGGGAGAGGGGAGAACAGCTGCTGTCGCTTGGTCTCGCTCGTGTCGGATACGCCGGGTGGTTGTGCATGCTCGCTATTGTCTTCTCCTTCCTCGCCTTCTTTTCCTCCCGGCTTGTCGGGCGAGCTTGGGCCATTGGGTTTGCTGGACAATGGACGAGCCTGCGTAGGGCGTAGCCAGGCACCAAACGGTGGTCGCAACCCTGGCGGACCGAGGCCCTCACACCGCAGTGACGGCGCCTTCGCTTGTGCCCTTAGACATCGCGCTGGGGTTCTTCTCGTCCATACAGCATGCATTCGGATGACTGGAAGGAGGCGTTGACCCCAGTGACCATCTCGAGTCGTTGGACAGGGTCGAGATTGATCCGTCAACAATGACCGAGCTACAGGTTCCTTGGGCGTAGAGATGTCGCTGGAGTTGGCGCAACCGGAGGCAGAGAATTCGGGTTGTCGTCTTTGAGGCTGTTTCTTTCCACGTCTTTGTCAGCCGAACGGCCGGGGGACCCATGCCGCGACGCCATGTCTGGGGTAGACTACTGTACCTACAGTACTATCTGCCTACAGGTATGAATTTACCTTTCTCAGTGCCTAGGTAGGTAGTACTCCGAACGTCAGACACATTACTTGGGTACACCAGGTTACATACCCCAGATGCGTCTGTAGCAGTAACTCCGCAGACATCACCGTGAAATTGAATACAGAGATTCGCACCTGCAAAAACGGAGGGTCCACCCAGTACATCACCAACACTAAACCACACAAGCATTCAAACCCAACGCCCACAGCCAACCTAAATCACATACCTAATTTACACACCTAATTATATGCCTAGTACCCATATACCTAATCTAGGTGTATGAATCAGGCATATAAGTGTTAAGTGTATAGGTATTAAGTGTATAGGTGTTGGGTGTGTAGGTGTTGGGTTTGTAGGCATTGGGTGTATAGGTGCTGGGATGTGGGAGCGATGCTCGCTGAATGTTAGCATGTATCAAAATGGTTCCTATGACCCGGGATTCCCACTTTCAGCCAACCACGCAGTATGATCATCACATCCTGGCGCCTACTCGAACGAGCTGTACCCAGGTGGCCGACTTGTTGATCCTCTCGATCCCTCGGTGTGACGGTGCCTAACATCATCGCCCTGCTTGTACGCGAGCTTCTGGGATGTCTCTTCTCCTCGAACGCCTGGCTACCTCGATGATGGTCGCTTTGTTCTACTTCTGCACACAACCTTACAAGGCGACGACTGTCGGATCCCCCCCTCAGTCGTTCTCCGTTGATAAAGTGATGCCCTCCTGTTCTAGTGCTGCCTTGTATAGGCTCTCCGCTTTCGCCAGAGCTGCCATGGACGGGCCTAGTAGCGTCATGACAGCAGCCCGGCCACCGCCGACCGAGTCCGCCTTGAAACGTTGCTTGATTCGAGTCTTCTGATAGTGCTCCCTGATCTTCTTCCTCTCCTCTTCGATCAGCTTGTTCCTCAATTGCTCAGCCTCGTCCGCTATTGCTGTGATGCGCGTCATTGACCTTCTCAACGAGTCCACGTGATATCCCAGCTCTTGGGCCCGGTCTGGGTCTCCCGACAGGAATGCGTTCCAAAACTGCTTGAGAAACTCATTGGTGGTGGCATTTGTGAGTTTGCACTTGTCCTTGAGGTCTTTGGGTATCCCCATAGGTGTGTTCTCGTCCGAACTGTGACCATACTGCTCTGCCCGGCTCTGGGCCAACCCCGTGAGCACCTGCTTCTGCGCCGCTTTCCTTGCTGCCCGAGATCCTACGTGTGAGCTTTTGGGAGTCTCGTCATCGCTATCGCTGTCCTCATCTATGCCGATGCTTCTATGCAGATCAACTCCGCCGGATGGATCTCCCTGTAAGAGATCAATGTCCGAGGAGACTTCCGCTATGACCACCGAGGGCACCTGTTTCTCATAAACCATGTCATTGACAGAGGCGGACGGGTTGTGCTCTGCGAAAAAACGACCTTGTTCCTTGACGTTGAGAATGATCCTGTTCTCTTCATTGTCCGCTCTCAGGTCACGGAGCGCCAGCTCCCGCCACGTTGAGTCCTCGGCAGCCGGCGCGTCCTCTGGGCCTCCGTCTGTCGGGGCTACGTTGGAGAGGAGCTTCTCGCTGGTAGCGTTCAGAACCTGGATGATGGGTATGTTCCTCTTGGGCTGCATCTCGATGTCCTTGCGGTTGCCGCTCTTGACGATGCCTGTGTTCTCCTCATTCCCCTCAACATCAATGATGTGAGGGACATGTGCCGCTAGGATCTTGCTCGTATACGCACTGCGGTCCTCGGAGGCATCATACTTGTCAAAGACAGGGTCGCGCCTGTCCGTGTCCGACACTCGCTCGCCCTTGAGCTGCTTGCAAAGTCTGGACAAGAAGAACCTGGACCAGAACTCGCCGTCGTTCAGCTTGGGAACATTCTCGTTGTATGCCCTCTTTACTATGGGATGCTGGTTGAAGATCTGGAGGATCTCAGCCTGGTGAAGATTCAGCTCGACCCTCTCCTGGCCAGTCTCGGCATCCTGGATGGTCTTGGTTTTGAAGGTGGGTAAGATGTTGTAAGAGCCTCGCTTCTGATTGACGTCGATCGCGAAAGCACGGAGAAGGTTGGTGCGAGTAGACCAGAACTGGTTGTTGAAGGCGGCATCGCCAATGCTGTCCGGCTTGGTTGCCCTGGCGTCCATGTAGGTCTTGTGCAGCTCGCCATCCTTCCTCAGAAGGGCCTGCTGCAGTTCAATGTCCAGTTTCAGGTGGTTGTCATCGAACAGGTAAGCGGCAGTCGCCTTGGGATCCGGAGCGTTGACTGGCGCGCCGTTGGTTGGTACCGGAGTAGCAGGCTTTGGCACCGAAAGATCGGTGTTGCGGACCTCAGTGATCAGCCTGGATAAGATGTCCTTGATCACATTGGCCTCGGCCCTGGGATCATCTGGAGAATTGAAGTGGAAGGTATAAGGCACCGGGTCGCCACCCGTGTTTGGGTCCTTCACAAATATCTTGAGCATTACCTTGGGAGCACTGTCCGGAGTCTTCTGAAGGTCTTTGGGAGTCGCATGTCAGCAATTCTGTGGGTGGAACCAATGCGGGACGTTGCCCAGGGCTTACTTGTGATGTTGAAGATGGACAGGGAGACGGTGGGAGTGCCGGTGCCAGGCAGAGGGGTCCAGGTGACGGCAGCTTGGTCGTCGGTGATGGCGATGATGCCATCTTTCTTTTTGTAGACCGCCTTGCACCTCGGAGCAGCCATCATGAGGGGGACGTGATGACGAGAGAGGAGAAGGCGCAGATGTTGTTGCGCTGCGTCTTGCTGTTTTTATCAGATTATTGTTGCGTGTTGAGCCGCCCTCAGGCCTGCCGCCCTCGAATGGTCAGGACTGTCGAGGTGAGCTCATCCCGCTTCAGCACGTAGCCTGGTGGACTGCCTGTGTAGCCCTGGATTACACAGGCTAGGTCCTCTGTACTTCTGGTGCACCTTAGGACATACGAAAATGGGAGGCACGCAGTCTTTCGATCAGACCGTCGTGAGCGATGACTAGGTATTTGTTGTGTGCGCAGCCAAGAGAGCTCGCCGCCAGCAATGAGCGTCATCAAGTGGCACTAACCTAAAGCCTTCGAGTGCCTAGAACAGATATACGGCACATGTACATTGTTTTTTGTACCCATGCTAGTCTACACACTGTCTAGACTACCTAGACCAGCCTGCATGTGCGCAATAGAGGGTTCGGGTTTGTGTAAACTTTCCACCACACCTAACCAACCCTCCCCCTAGCTCTCTACACCCCGGCTGGCAAGAAACTTCACAAGGCTCGGCAGCTCCGTGCCTTGACCGTTCGGAGGCTCGGAGGCTCGGGGGCGAACTACCTAAGTACCAGAGTACCTAGGTAGGCACCTAGCAGAGTGCTGCGCTGGCCATGGCCTGGGCCCCTTTTGCATTCAGCCGGTCAAGGCACTTGTGGATGGAGGCGGCGGACAGGCCAATATGCCAACCGGCCACGGTGAGCACCTGGGGCCCGGGAGATGCAATGGACCACACACCACCAGGGCCACATGGCCGCCGTCTGTGCTGTCAGGGGGGAAGGGGGCAAGCAGGGGACGAACCAAGTGACCTGCTGTGCTGTACTTAATAAAGGAGAGGAGGGCTCGGACGGAGATGCAGGTCCGCACGCCCAGGTCTGCTCTGCAACTGCATCCAGCATCTGTAACGACAAGCGTGTGAGCGGCTTCTCTGGCGGACGGGGAGTGGTGGGGAGCAGGGGAGGGCCGACAGAGGCTGAGATGGATGGGCGGATGGATGGATGGATGCAGGCCACCAGACAACGTACACATGCACACCTGCTGTCTAAGTTTAGTCGCTCAGTGTCTTGTGTCGTTTCCTGCGTCATCTGCTGCTGGCCACCGCCGTCTCGAACAACTCGAAGAAAGGGACACACAAAAAAACAACTCACCTGGTTCCTGGCCGGCTCCTGCAGCATCCCTCTCCCGCCCAGCTTCGTTCCTCGACATCTCCAGCAACGGCAGCCGCAAGGGGGCCACTTTTCTTATTCAGAGCTTCATCATAGCCGCTCCTGCTCCCAGTCTGCTCTTCTTGTCACCGGGCGTGGCGGGAACATCCGGCCCGGCTGAGTACTGCCTTCCTCGGGTACCGCACTGAGTCCTCGTGCGGCAGGTCTACGTTCTCACTACCCGTAGTGCCGTAGTAACGAGTAACGAGCCATCAATAATAAAGCCGGATTTTCCAATACCCAGCTGCTTGACTCCATTCGCACCCACCTTTCCGACACCTACCTACTAGCTCCTGCAAGCTACCTGCTCGCCGTTTTCCTCCCCTTCCCTTTTCTTTCCTTTTTTGTTCCTTTTCCTCCCCTCCTATTCTCCCCTCCTCCTCCACTCCAGAGACACCTCGCCTGTCGCCCATCATGCAGCGACTCTGTAGGGCAAGCAGCGCCGCCCTGCGTGCGACTCGCTCGCAATGTCTTTCAAAACCCTCATCCTCCCTCTGCGCCTCCCGCCGCCCCCTCGCCCTCTCGACTCAGAAGCGATACAAGAGCGCTCTCTTCAACGCCCCTGACCCCAACGACAACTTCCTCCAAGGCGAGAATGCGAACTATATCGACGAGATGTACGTCCAGTACAAGCAGGACCCCAAGAGCGTCCACGTCTCATGGCAGGTCTACTTCAAGAACATCGAGAGCGGCAACATGCCCATCTCGCAGGCCTTCCAGCCGCCCCCGAACCTGGTCCCCAGCTCCTCCGCCGCCGTCACCGGCCTGGCCGCCGGTGCAGGCGTTGGCATCGGCGAGGGCTCCGACATCGACAACCACCTCAAGGTCCAGCTGCTGGTGCGCGCGTACCAGGCAAGAGGACACCACAAGGCGAGAATCGACCCCCTCGGCATCCGTCAGGAGCAGAAGGGCTTCGGCAACATCAAGCCCAAGGAGCTGGAGCTGGACTACTACCAGTTCACCGAAAAGGATCTGGACACCGAGTACACCCTGGGACCCGGCATCCTGCCCCGCTTCAAGAGGGACGGTCGTGAGAAGATGACCCTGCGCGAGATCATCGATGCTTGCGAGAGGATCTACTGTGGCTCCTTTGGTGCAGAGTTCATACACATCCCGGACAGGGAAAAATGCGACTGGCTGAGGGAGCGCATCGAAGTCCCCAAGCCCTTCACCTATTCCCACGACGAGAAGAGGCGCATCCTGGACCGCCTCATCTGGAGCTCGAGCTTCGAGTCCTTCCTGGCCACCAAGTACCCCAACGACAAGCGCTTCGGTCTTGAAGGCTGTGAGACCCTGGTTCCCGGAATGAAGGCACTCATCGACCGCAGCGTCGACTACGGCGTCAAGGACATAATTATTGGAATGCCCCACCGTGGCCGCTTGAATGTGCTCAGCAACGTCGTCCGCAAGCCCAACGAGTCCATTTTCAGCGAGTTCGCAGGTTCGGCGGCCGCCGAGGACGAGGGCTCTGGCGATGTCAAGTACCACCTGGGTATGAACTTCGAGAGGCCCACCCCGTCTGGAAAGCGCGTCCAGTTGTCTCTGGTTGCCAATCCGTCTCATCTGGAGGCCGAGGACCCCGTCGTCCTGGGCAAGGCTCGCGCCATTCAGCACTACAACAACGATGAGAAGACGCACCGCACTGCGATGGGCGTCCTCCTCCACGGTGACGCTGCCTTCGCCGCCCAGGGCGTCGTCTACGAATGTCTCGGATTCCAGTCTCTGCCTGCCTACTCGACGGGTGGCACCATTCATATCGTCGTCAACAACCAGATCGGCTTCACCACTGACCCTCGTTTCGCCCGCTCGACTGCCTACTGTACTGATATCGCCAAGGCTATTGACGCCCCCGTCTTCCACGTCAACGCCGACGACGTCGAGGCCGTCAACTTTGTCTCCCAGCTTGCTGCTGACTGGAGGGCCGAGTTCCAGTCGGACGTCGTCATCGACCTGGTGTGCTACCGCAAGCACGGCCACAACGAGACAGACCAGCCCTCCTTCACGCAGCCACTCATGTACAAGAGGATCCAGTCGCATGACCCACAAATTGACATTTACGTGGAGAAGCTGCTCAAGGACGGTACGTTCACCAAGGAGGACATCGAAGAACACAAGAAATGGGTCTGGGGTATGCTCGAAGAGAGCTTCTCAAAGTCCAAGGACTACCAGCCCACGTCCAAGGAGTGGACCACATCCGCATGGAACGGGTTCAAGTCCCCCAAGGAGCTCGCAACCGAGGTTCTGCCTCATCTTCCCACCGCTGTGAGGAAGGATACGCTGGATCACATCGGTGAGATGATCGGTGGCGCTCCCGAAGGCTTCAACATCCACCGCAACCTGAAGCGAATCCTGTCCAACAGGACCAAGACCGTGCTTGAGGGCAAGAACATTGACTGGTCGACCGCCGAGGCTCTTGCGTTTGGATCACTCGTGTCTGAAGGACACCATGTCCGTGTCGCCGGGCAGGACGTTGAGCGCGGAACTTTCTCTCAGCGTCATGCAGTGTTCCACGACCAGGAGAGCGAGGACACCTACACCCCTCTGCAGCACATCAGCAAGGACCAGGGCAAGTTTGTCATCTCAAACTCCTCGTTGAGCGAGTATGGTGCCATGGGCTTCGAGTACGGTTACTCTCTATCTTCGCCAAATGCTTTGGTCATGTGGGAGGCTCAGTTTGGTGACTTCGCAAACAACGCACAGTGTGTCATCGACCAGTTCATCGCCTCTGGCGAGGTGAAGTGGATGCAGAGAACTGGCCTTGTCCTATCCCTTCCCCATGGATACGATGGACAAGGACCCGAGCACTCCTCCGGCCGTATCGAGCGGTACCTGCAACTCTGCAACGAGGACCCTCGAATCTTTCCTTCAGAGGACAAGCTGCAGCGCCAGCACCAGGACTGCAACATGCAGATTGCATATATGACAACGCCTGCCAATCTGTTCCACGTTCTGCGGCGCCAGATGAACAGGCAGTTCCGAAAGCGTGAGTCGAGAGTATCACAGTTGGAGCCTTGAGATCCCTGCTAACATTTCACAGCCTTGATTATCTTCTTCTCCAAGTCCCTTCTCCGCCACCCGATAGCCCGCTCCAATATCGAGGATTTCACTGGTGACTCCCAGTTCCAGTGGATCATCGAGGACCCAGCCCACGAGGCCGGCGACATCAAGGCGCGCGAGGAGATCGACCGTGTCGTGATCTGCAGCGGACAAGTGTACACGGCATTGCACAAGTACCGCGCCGACAACGGCATCAAAGATGTGGCTATCACACGTATCGAGCAACTCAACCCATTCCCTTGGCAGCAACTCAAGGAGAACTTAGACAGCTACCCCAACGCTAAGACGATCGTCTGGGCGCAGGAGGAGCCGCTAAATGCTGGCGCGTGGAGCTTCACACAACCGCGTATCGAGACGCTGCTCAACGAGACGCAGCACCACGACCACAAGCATGTCATGTACGCGGGCCGCAACCCAAGCGCATCGGTGGCGACGGGCCTGAAAGCAAACCATGTCAAGGAGGAACAGGAGCTGCTCGAGGTTGCATTTACGGTGACGCAGGACAAGTTGAAGGGAGAATAAGCGGGTGGTGTGCCCGGCATAAGACAGGAAACATCAGAGAAGCTGTAGGAACCCTGGGAGATAGCCGGCGGTCAACATATATGTCGTATTGAGGAAGAACGCCGCGTCCAGGGCGGGAGTGTTTCCTTTGTAAAAGTAGTCCTTCCGGTGCTGTACAGGTTGTAGGAGTAACCATTGGGATGGGTCAATGCATATCTGCGCGTTTTGACTTGACCCGGCTAAATCCGGTTTTCTCAGAGAGCTGCGGCTGTAGGTGAAGACATCGCCTCCTCTTTAGTTTGGCTGTGTGTAGTGTCTATCAGGCGATGGCCAGCCATCCTTCTCTGACCAATCCAGGGTGAGCATTCACATGGGTCTAAACACATGGCTTGTATGTGAGGTTTGTATGCCGCCTGCGCGCGACGCCAGAAATCTTGGGTATATTGAACATTGGCGTCGGTTATGTGCGAAACGGCGGGTCGCGCGGAGCTCTATGGATTAAGAGCCCAGCGCAGCCTGCGCACCCCCCATGTTGGGACATCATTTATTTGTCATGGCTCTAAGAGGCAATCACCTGCCATGGCTTGACCACTCCGTTGTCACCTGTAGTGACCAGCATTTCCTCCACACCACGGTTCTCGGTCCCAGAGTCGAACCTGCGGCACCAGGTGACATGATTGATCTCGTAGGGCCCATGGCCATTCTCCACACTGCCCACGACGCGCCATCTTGCGGGCTCGGAGCTGCCATTGGTGGCGGCCGCCTCGCCGTTCTCGGCATGACCTGAAGGCCCTATTCCATCCGTCGTGGGCTCCGAACCGCGGCTGTGGGCCGAGACATCCTCCTTGTAGACAGCGATGATCCCATCGCTTCCTGTACTGACGATGAGGCCGGACACAGCACTCCATGCGGCAGAATACACGTCCCTCTTGTGCACAGCGGGAAGCACGGCTGTGCATTCCCAGTCCTCCCTGAGGGAGCGGCGCATCGTGCTGGGGATGCCGCCCAAACCAGGGCGGAACATGGGATTCTTCCCATCGCCGCTGTCCTCCTCCTCGTCGTCCTCTTTGAGAGTCCAGATCCTGATCTTCTTGTCCGCCGAGAAGCTCATCAATCGCGGGAATGCTTTTCTGTCCGGGTCGGCCTCCCACTGCACACCCCACACGGTGCCGTCATGACCCTCCAGAACAGCCACGCATACCCACTCCCCGTCGCCGTCCTCGCGCCAAATCCTCACGGTGTTGTCATAACTGCTGCTCGCCAAGACGTCGGCGCCATATTTTCCCTTGGCGGAGCGGCCGGGCACGTCGGGGCACCAGGCGACGGACTTGACGTCACCTTCATGCTCGTTGAGGACGGCGACCGTCTCCCACTCATCATCCGCCTCGTTAGCGCCGACGTCCTCCCATATCCACACGGTCTTATCGCGGCTGCAGGTAGCCAGGTACTGGGCGGAGGGGGAGAAGGCGACGGACTTGACCTCGGAGTCGTGGCCCTCGAGGACGAGGGAGAACTCCCAGTCGTCATCCTTGTCAGAGGCACCGGAATCCCTCGAGGGGGACCGGGTGGATGTCGCGGCGGTGACATCGACCTCGAGGCTGGTGGGATGGGAAGGGGCAGGGTCGGACGGCAGGGCCAGAGGGAGGCTGTCGCCGTCCCAGCGCCACAGGGCGGCCGTTGAGTCGAAGCTGGCGGTGACGAGGCAGAGCTTGTGTGGGGGCATGGCGGGCTTCCAGGCGGCGGTGCGGACGGAGCGGGCATGGCCGCCGGTCAGAGTGCTGTGCGAGGAGAGCGAAGAGAGCGAGTAGATTGTGACGGCCTTGGAGTGGCAGGTGGCCAAGAGGGGCAGGGTTGGATGCGGTATCGAGGCCCAAGAGCGCTGGTAGAGCTCCGGGCTCAGAACCGGCAGCGCCTCGAGCTTGATCCTGCCCTCGCCTGATGAAGCCATCGAGGGCAGCCTCGCGGTTCGGTGTTTCGTTGGTGCTGTCAATGTCTTTCTTCTTGGGCGAAGGGAAGGGAGAGGGGTGCTTCCCAGCTGGGGCCGTGGACTTTTTTCTCCCCTTCTTTTTGGCTGGATACAAGAGCGTGAGTGAAGCCTTGGATTCCGTTACCCTGTACTCTAGCAGAGGCTATGCCACAATTGAGGCTGGGTGCATAAAGAGAGGTCACCACAAGTTGTTGTTTGGTTGTCGCTCTAGGTTGGTGGGTGGTGTTTTTTTTTTGGTTGGTTTTTTTCTTCCCTTCTTTCTCTGTTGCACTTTGCCGTCCCCAATGCCATGACGCAGTAATCCATTGATAATGGAGGGGTGTATTTGCCCAGGAGAGATAAGATTACGGGTACCTGGGTACCTAGCCTGCTTAGTCCATGGCTGTGTTTGGTGTTGGGGAACTCGGCTGGCCCTTATCTCATCACAGCCAGCTCAACTCGCAGCAGACTCGAAAATCGAGATTGGGAACACAATGGCATTCAACGACAGATGAGGCAACACTCACCCACCTGCGGCGTTCAGCCAAAATGCCACAAATGGCTGGCAAAGCCAACCCCCTCCCTCCCATTCCCAGTCTGAGGGATGGGACTGGAGCTGCACCTTGACCTTGCAAGGCCCGGCCAAATGCTTGTCTACTCCATGCAAGTCAGTCGATCCGCCATCTGTCACGGACTGTCACACTGTCAGTCACAATCTCTCTCTGCATTTCCACTGCATATTCTCTGGACCCTTGAGTGTACCAGGCTATCAGGGCCCACCACCATCAACACACACACACACCAGGCTCGTTTAGGCGTTCCGATGCATGCTCAGGCTCAGGCACAGGCACAGGCACAGGCACAGGCCTTCACACCCACGCCGTCGCACACCCTAGCGTCGAGTGACGGCACCGCCAGGAACAACTCGCAGCCAATCCGCGGCCGAGCAGATATTGCTGTCTCCCTTGAATCATCAGAAGCAAGTGGTCTGGGCCACCGCCGTGTTATCCCGGGGGTTCGCGTCACGACAATTGGCCTAAGCCCCGGCAGCGACAGGATCAAAAGCACAGTCGACAACAACTTGTCCCAAGCTTGGCCGGCTGGGTCGAGATGAGGGTGGCTTGCCACGGCGCCCGCCAGACCAATTCCTGGACAGCCACGTCCTGCCCGGCCTGCCTCTCTGTTGTCACCGCTCGACTCGACGACGCACGGCATATAGGCGGGCAGGGTTCCCCTTGCCCTGTTGTCTCTCCTCACCCCAGTTCATGCACCTGCAAGAGCTTGCCGGTCGATCATCTCATCTCCAGGGATCGCTACCGCGGCGATGTGACCAAGATCACCTGCCCAGATCTGTCAGGTTCGGTTGCGACGCCGAACGCCTGTGTGATCCGAGACGTCCTCGACTGCGTCAACCAGTCGAAGCTTTGACCTCGACTCCCCCGCCCCAAGACACAGCCCTTCCTTTTTTTCCATGTCTCGTTCGGGTCCAACAGTCTTTCGCTCTTTTGTTTTCCTCCGGCGCGGCCGCACCGCTGCTCCCTTCTCACGGCCCGAATCCATGTCCAGAGACAATGGTAAAATGGGAAGTGGAAAGTGGAACGTCAAACGTGGAACGTGGAAGACGCCGCCGCCGCCTCTGTACGGCCAGTGCCGCCCAGCTTTGGTTAGGTTGCTGGTCTGGGTCCACTGTGTGAGCCGACGTGCCAGCGTGCCTCGTGAGTTAGCAGCCCAGGAATTAATTCCAAAGAGGCTCACCACTGGGGACGGACTTGTCCATGACTGTGCGCGGCATTCGAGCCCCTCCTGGCCTGGTCGCAATCCCACTCCCGATCGACAAGACAAGGCCGAGTCCACACGGTTAGCGCCGCCTGCTTGGGCCTCGGGGCATGCGTTCATCGACAAACGCCAGAACGCACAAGAAACTGCTAGTGCCTCTTGAACTGAATCACTGCACGACAGCCATCTCTTGCTGGCCCGTATCCGCTGGCCACTTGCGGATCTTGCCATTCACGGAGCCACGGCAGCGCTGTCTCGATGTCTTACTCTGCGGTCCCCCACAGGACCGTCGACTTAGCCCTAGGACGGCTCGTTTCGGAACCTTGTGTGCAGAAGTCCTCCTGCCCTGCATGCCTCCCGGTTCGCTCCTCTCCAGGCAATCCCCAGAGCCCATCTGGGTATATCTGCGTCTGCTCCCGCTCCCTAGCATGTATCCACCTCGTGGCGGCGGAGCGCGCGATCCCCTTGACTAAAACGTCTGCCTCCAGACCATGACCAGAGGCGCTATTATAGGTACTCGTGGGCTTCTGACAGACACCATTTCTCCCGCCGTCTCCCCACAGACCTCGCTCTTGAGCTTTCTCAGTAACGCGCCCTCCGGTAGGTGCTCCGGCTAGTCCACGTTTCTGGGGCCAAGCATCCTGAGTCCAGCAGTCTGGATCTCTGTCTCCGCGGTAGGCACGACACCACAGCCCCTGGATCCGATATTCCACTGCTGGCCAAACTCAGAGAGGGTGTCTATGCGCCGCCTTCTCGCCAAAACCGAGCGTCGCTACTTCCGATCGAGAGTCTGTATGCCGGGTCTTATGCTGTACGTTTGGACCTGTTGGAAAATCTCACAAGACCCGGCTGTGGGCCGGACCAGGTCGTCACTCAAGAGCAGCTTGTCATATATACAGGACGCACCCCGACCCAGAGTTCTGTCCCAGGGGTTCCCCGTGTGCACACGCCCTTGATCTTTGCGTGGTACTGCTGCCGCATTCCAGAAACACAGCACCGCCCTGGCGCACCTCAGAAGACACACCCCGTCTCTATACCTGAGGACACAGGAACGATGTCTCTCAACTCGACAGATAATGAGTTGCTCGCGCTGTGGGAGGACCAAATTGTGCCACGGTCCTTCAACGCGGGCTTTGTGACGTTGAGCTATGTGGTCAGTCTGATTGGGGCGGCGTCAACACTAGAGTTGATCAACCGGAGGACGGCCCCCAAGGGGAAAATCAATCAGTACGTTGCCTAGCCACCTCGAGAGCCGTGACGGGACCAGTACTGACTTTGTGTCGCCGGAAAGCTTGTTGCTCATCAGTGCGGCTGTCACAATGGGTGGCATCGCTATTTGGTGCATGCATTTTATCGGGAATCGAGCTATCCAGATGGCGGGCGGGGAGGCACCGCTTCAGATTGCTTATTCCAGTGGTTTCACGGCCTTTTCGTTCTTCATGCCGATTCTTGTCCTGATCGCCGCCTTTGTGGCCATCGGGACCAACGACAAGGTCTCGTGGTGGCGTGTTGCCATCGGGGGCACACTCGCTGGCGCTGCCATTTGCGGCATGCATTACCTGGGCAACGCCTCCATCAATAACTACGTGTGTATTTACAATATTGCCAACGTCGTAGGAGCGGCTTTGATTGCGGTGGCTGCTAGTATCATCGCCCTGTCGCTCTTCTTCGTCTTTCGGGCGGGGTGGACCAGCTCGTGGTGGAAGCGGATCATATCGGCTGTGCTGTTGGCTGGTGCTGTGTCGGGTATGCACTGGTGTGCTTCGACGGGCACATCCTACAAGTTGATCGCGCTCGCCGGGGACAACAATCAGCTTTCGAGGAACGAGACCGTCATTGTCGTTATCTGTCTGGTAAGTCGCGCAATGCACTCCGACTCCCGCGACGATCTGGGCCAAAGCTGATGCGGGGGAAATACCAGTCTGTGGGGGCCTGTCTCGTTATGGCAAGCTTTGCCATGTACACCGCTCGCATAATGCAGCGTTATGCCAGCAAGGCACAACAGGTCGTGTTGGCAGCAGCCGTGTTCGACAAGCACGGACGTGTGCTTGTCAGCCCGGACGGGTTGCTGCCCAGCGAGAAGATCACTGACTCCTTCCTGGAGAAGACGCCACAGGACTCATTTACGGTGGCCCACCCGCTTTTCCACTGGATGTTCCAGGCCTCGAGGAACTGGTCCAGCATCACCAGCATCATCAACGGGATTTCGAATCATCTATCCCACCTTCCACACAACGGGCGCGACAATTCCAGGGGCGGCATCAAGCTCATCACAGACCATGGTGAGCTCATCGAGAACTACGACGTCATCTTCCGCGAGCTGTTCTGCGCGGCCGCCGCGGGGCTGGCAGACAAGATGAAGACGCAGCTGACCAATGTTGGGATCTTGTGGGACGAGATCCTACCGACAGGGGCGGGCGGGCGGTCTCAAGCCCAAGCCCGCCAGAACCACCAGGGCGCCGAGAACGCGGCCGGCGGCGAGGGCCAGGCCCAGCGTGGGGCGGATGGCATCCACGGCGCGAGCCTCGAGGACCTCGCGGAGAAGGGTGTGGTCCGCCAGCCGTACCAGGAGTTCGGGCGAGGCAGCCTCATGTTCCTGGTGCGGCGTGTCGAGAATACGCGTGACATGGAGAGCCTGGCCGCCGCCGGCTACCGGTTTGCCGAGCTGCACCAGGTCAGCGGCATCATCGGCTCGACGATGCAGATTAAGACGCGGAGCATCGAGAACAAGCTGCGAACCATGTCAGCATTCGCGGAGAACAACGCGATGCTGGAGCCAGGGGTGCACGTGGGGTTCTTTGGAGTCCAGGCGCGGGTGAACAATGCATACGGGTTCGACGTGCTGGCGCGGCGGAACGCGCGCAATCTACTGCCGTCGGTGCAGATGCCGCTGGCACGGCTGGACGCGTGGCAGATGAACTTCCTCCGGCAGTTTGAGCGGATGACACCACACCACATTGCGAGGCGGCTGGCTGGGTTGAAGAACATCTCGCATAAGGAGATGATGTTCGCGTCGCAGCTGACGGACAGCATCGAGTCGCTGCGTGGGTGGGTCGAGGACGCCATCTTCGACGAGGCGGTGCTCTGCTCCAAGACGGTGGAGGTGCCGTGCCGGCCCGTATCGGCGGGCTCATCACCTGGCACCTGCACGGTGATCTCGTTCAGGATCGTGGTGCCGATCCACCTAAACGTGGAGAGTCCCAAGTGCGAGTTCGTGCCACTCAACATGTTCAAGGTGCACCAGCTCGTGTACAAGGACTCGCCAAACCACCTCGCTTTCACGCGGTCGGTGCACCGCGAGCTGGCGCCCATCATCAACGCCGTGCCGGCCGGGGCGGCGGCGAGGACGGGCAGGACGGCCGGGGCGGCGACGTCGCACTCGAGGCGGACGTCGCTGCGGGACGCGAGGATGGCGAGCCGGCTGTTCAGGAGCGGACGGCCGCAGACGTCGGGCAGCGAGCGGGGCGGGGCGGTGGACGGGGACGGCGTGCCGATCCCGACGACGCTGCACCGTGCGTCGTCATGGGGGGCCGGGTCGGGCAAGTCGAGCTCGACGCTGAAGCTGTGGAACGGCAGGCCAAGCAACGGGGGCGAGACCAGCCCCGGGGTGGGGTCGGTGGACTCTGCGTCGGAGGCGGTGCTCCACGGGCTGGCGCCGCCAGCGTACGCGATGGAGGAGCTACACTCGCCCATGTCGCCGCCGCCGCCTCACACACCAGGCCCGCTGCCGTCCCCGTCGCCGCACGCCATGTCCGGGCCGCCACAGCAAGCATCATCGTTTGGCGGGATCATGGTGTCGCAGGAGATCACGGTCAACGTGCAGCGGGCAGGTGAGGTGAACGAGGGGTCCGGGGGCAGCCAGTACAGCGGGCAGGGCCGGCAGTCGTTCTCTCGGGCGGGCTCGTCGCTGCTGCTGCGGAGAAGGGCGAGCGAGAGCGGCGGGCACGGTGAGGTGGGGACGAGCATGGCGGCGGGTGTGGGCATGGCTGGTACCGGCGCGGGAGCGGGGCCCGGGGCGGCAGATGCCAGGAGCCACCGCGGGATTGAGATGCGGCCGATGGGTGGTCACGGCAACGACCGATCGAGCGTGCACATTGGGTCCGGGGTACAGGTCTCGAACGTGGAGGCGGAGAAGCTGACGGAGGCGCCGACGTTTGTGGACGAGCTGTTCGGGTTCTGCGTGGAAGGGAGGTGAGGAGACGTCCTGCTGCTGTTGCTGCTGTTGCCGTCATTGCCTCGGTGTGAGTGGAAGAGATGTGTGGCCCCAACTGCCTGTGTCAGTGTCTGCATGTGTGTGTGTGTGTATGTGTATGTGTATGTGCAACTTGTATGTGGTCCTGTCGATATATCTATAACCATATTAAGTCTATAAATCTATACTTGTTTAATTTGATACCCAATACATGTAATCAATCCACTGATTAGACCATCCTTGGGACTGTGCAGTGGCAGACGGCCTAAAGTTGATCACACAAGTCGGCCTGAGAATGCGAGCATGCGCAGGGCAGGAGTGTGCTATTGAATGAGGCGAGGTAGTCGGATGAGCATGATTGGAGGAAAAACTGCAGAGCTGGGTCTGCGGCAGGTACTTCGTAGTAGCGTCGAACGTACCTGGTACCCGGCATTGCACCTGACAAGCAGCTCCTGTGGGGAGCACTGGGAGCTGGAGGGGAGAGGGGGGGCTCGGGGTGGTACACTCCAGGCTGGGGATGAGATGGGGTGCCGGGGGTCGGGGTTGGGGGTTGGAGGCTGTCCAGATCGGGGAATCCGAGCCCGCCCTCATGCCTTTCAGTCCTCAGCCTCTATCCCCATGCAGCCTAACGCCGATGGCCCTGCATCTGCGTTGCACGACCCCGAGAGAGAAACATAGAGAGATGCGACAGTGTCGTAAACGCACCGCACCGCACCGCACCGCACCGCAACACCGACGATGCTCCCGTAGGCGGGCTGGCGGGCAGACCAGGACCCAAGCAACACACAAGCAAGGTACTCAAGCACTGGCAAGGCAGGAACAGGCTCACAGAACTCCGCCTCGACGCCCGAGTCCGGCCGCCCAACGTCATCATTTGGTCGACAGGCCCCACGCATCGTGCTGGCCTCAGGTCGACTTCCAGCCACAACCACAAGCCCTGACACAGCTTCACTTGCTTCCCTTTTGCCCTTGTTTTATCAGCAAGGCCACCATTGTTGGGCAAGCCAGTGATTGACCCCAGCCGCCCAGTCCCACTATGATGGTAATCTTGCCCTTCTCCTAGGCGTGCATACCATCATTACCGCACCGGCCCCGGTCTCCACGACGCCTGCTTGCCTGTGAGCATCTGTCTCCTTTACACCAGACACTGCTGTCCCCAGCTATGCTACTCGAAACTCTAATTCTCACCACTCGCCCCCTTACCTGATTCCCTCCTCCGCCCTCACTCTCCTTTCTAATTTTCCGCGTCCCATCCTTCCCAGCTCCAGCGCCATCTTCACTGCTGCAGTCGACGTCGACGACTGACGGACTGATTGACTGACCGACTGACTGGCTGGCCTCCCAGCGCTTGTCGCAGTAATATATACGCCACATACCCATCCGTCCTGCTGCTGAAGACTGTCAGAGCCATTTTCACTGCCTGGTCAGCTACCTGGCTCCTAATTGACCTCGTCGACTTCCTCCGGACGCTCTCCTGTTGCTTCGAACCTGCCGCATCGCCAAGCCACCCTAGCTCAAAGGCTTCTCGTGCCTGCCCTCGCGCACGCACAAACCTCGGCCCCTCGTCGCCTCGTCGCCTCGTCCCAGTCAGCTTCCAGTCGCAATGTCTGGCTTTACAAGAGCACGCCCCGGCCTGCTCCGCCGGCTGGCCCTGCCCGTCGGTCTTGCCACCGCCGGTGGAGGGCTGCTCTTCTACGTCTACCGGCCCCGCAACATCCCCGGCCACGGCGCCGCCGCCGTGCCCCCGCCCATCTACGGCGCAGACGGCACCTTCAAGCTGCCCAAATTCCCCCGTGTCAAGTCCCGCCTTGAGCAGATAGCAGACCTAAAGAAGAGCACCAGCCCCGCCGCCGACAACTCGGACGAGTACGACATGCTCATCATCGGCGGCGGCGCCACCGGGACCGGCGTCGCCGTCGACGCTGCCACCCGCGGCCTCAAGGTCGCCGTCGTCGAGCGCGACGACTTCAGCTCCGGCACCAGCAGCAAGAGCACCAAGCTGGTCCACGGCGGTGTCCGCTACCTGGAAAAGGCCGTCTGGAACCTTGACTACAGCCAGTACCAGCTGGTCAGGGAGGCCCTCAAGGAGCGCAAGTACTTCCTCCAGACCGCGCCCCACCTCAGCTCCTGGCTGCCCATCATGCTGCCCCTCGACAAGTGGTGGAAGGCCCCCTACTACTGGGCCGGCACCAAATTCTACGACTTCCTGGCCGGCAGCGAGGGCATCGAGAGCTCCTACTTCCTCACCAAGAGCAAGGCCATCGAAGCCTTCCCAATGCTCAAGAGGACCGACCTGGTCGGCGCCCTGGTCTACTACGACGGCGCCCACAACGACTCCCGCATGAACGTGTCCATCGCCATGACCGCCGCCCTCTACGGTGCCACCGTTGTTAACCACATCGAGGTCACCGGCCTGGACAAGGACGCCAACGGCAGGCTTTCGGGCGCGAGGCTGAAGGACCTGGTCCCCGAGAGGGACGGTAAGGCGGCCGACGAGTTCCACGTCAAGGCAAAGTGCATCATCAACTGCACCGGGCCCTTCGCCGACGGCATCCGGAAGCTCGACGAGCAGGACTGCAAGGAGATCGTCGCCCCGGCCTCGGGCGTCCACGTCATCCTGCCCGGCTACTACAGCCCCGCCAAGATGGGCCTGATCGACCCGTCCACCTCGGACGGCCGTGTCATCTTCTTCCTGCCCTGGCAGGGCAACACCATCGCCGGCACCACCGACAAGCCGGCCAAGGTCACGAAGGACCCCATGCCCGATGAGGAGTCCATCCAGTGGATCCTCAAGGAGGTCAGCAACTACCTCTCGCCCGACATCGTCGTGCGCCGCGGTGACGTCCTGGCTGCCTGGTCCGGCCTGCGCCCGCTCGTCAAGGACCCAAAGGCCAAGAACACCGAGTCCCTCGTGCGCAACCACCTGATCGACATCTCCGAGTCCGGCCTCGTCACATGCGCCGGCGGCAAGTGGACCACCTACCGGCAGATGGCTGAGGAGTGTGTCGACGCAGCCGTCAGCGAGTTCGGCCTGCAGACCAGGCCCGTCCCCAACGCCCCCCGCGTGAGCGGTACCGATGCCATTGACGACGGCGCGATCCTGGACGGCTCGTGCCAATCCCACAGGGTCAGGCTGATCGGCGCCCACGGCTGGAGCCGGACGCTTTTCATCAACCTGATCCAGCACTACGGCGTCGAGACCGAGGTCGCGAAGCACCTCTGCGAGAACTATGGCGATCGCGCCTGGGTGGTTGCCGCCCTGTGTCGGCCCACGGACAAGCGCTTCCCTGCGCGGGGCGAGCGCGTCTCTCAGCTGTACCCCTTTGTGGACGGCGAGATCCGGTATGCCGTCCGCCACGAGTACGCCCAGACCGCCGTTGATGTCTTGGCCCGGAGGACGAGGCTGGCGTTCCTCAACGCTCAGGCAGCCCTCGAGTGTCTGCCCCAGGTGATTGACATCATGGCCTCGGAGCTGTCGTGGGACAAGAGGCGGCAGGAAGTAGAATGGAAAGACAGTAAGCACCCAGGCCCCAGATACCATTAGAATCCCCCGTCCCCCCCCCCCTCCTTTCCCCCAGACTTATCCCGCCCCCGCGCCCGTATGGATTCGCGTTTTCACATTGTACTGACACGTCGCGTCTCTCACAGCCGTTGCCTTCCTAGAATCGATGGGACTGCCCAAGCCCATGTTGAGCGCGACGCGGAGCCAGGTCGAGCAAGGCAAGCTCGACTTCCGCACGGGGCTGGAGTACAAGATGTACTCGAGGCACGACAAGCCCGCAGACGAGGAATAGACAGGCAACTCGTTCCCTCCATATACAAGAACACGGGGTATGGGTTTGGGTTCCGGGTTTGGACAGCTGGCAGCATTGGAGTCGGCGTTTGGATAGAAGGCGCCCCCAGATGGAAGGGGACTCTAACATGAGCGGCTCATTTCCTTCCACTAGTCTGCGCTCGTTGGGACGATCCCGACACAAGCTAGCATCATCGGAGGTTCTTTGATCTGTCTAGGGCGAGGACCTACTCTTATGTGTACAAGTGTAGAGTGTAGTTGTTTATCGTGTGTAAGTAAGTGTCTGGCTGTGTGTGTGTGTATATATGTATACTCGCACGCTCCCTTCTGGTTAGAGAGTGAAAGAAAGGGGTAGGGGAAAATGGCACGCTTGCGTATGAGGTACTCCCACGTCTGAAGACAAATTTCAAGCTCTGTGTCTGTGTATTGCCTCACCTGGGTCAAGCCACGATTACTCTTCAAGGTATCAGAGCTTATCTATGTATATTGCCTCTTGAGACATGGCTTGTTCCGAGACACAGTCATATCTCCCTGCTCGCGGCAGCCTTGTCTCGTGCCTGTGTTCGTATTCTAAAGCTCGGTGAGTGGAGCGAAACTGGTCTGTTCGCTCGATGCCCATGGTGGCCACCGCTGTGGATCAGTGACGCCGGAATTTCTTCCCCTATGATGGTTTGTTGTTCACCAATTGATTTTCGGCAGTCTGTCCGTCTGCTTCTCAGCCTCCTTGTCTGCACGTCCGGGCTTCACTCATCGTGTCCCTCAGATGCCAGTCCATGACGCTGTGACCTATTGTCTCATGCGCACGACCTTTGTCTCGGACACACGCGACGATGCTCACCAAGGGTGCAATGGACCCAACAGTGCCAGCCCGGCTACCTTGATGTGTCCTCTGACGAGTGAGACTACACTATCCCCGCGTATTCTTTGACAGTCTTGAACGGAGACGAGGCATTTTGTGAAATCTGTCGGTGGGCCTGCAAGGCAGCTTATCGAGTGTACATGGCGGCCGAGAATACTGGCCCAACCAGTCGTCACGGTTTCCAACGTCTCCAGCAATATACATGATTCTAGTCCCCTTCCCGCTGCAGAAATCAGAGCGTATCACGGCCTGGTAGGCGAGGATACATACTCGATATGACGCAGGACTCGCCAGCTCCTTCATTCCTGTCCGAGGATTCAGGTAAAGCGGTCGAAATGGAACACGGCAAGAGATGGTACGTTCACTGTGGTCAAAACGACTGGGCGGGATCATATGGCATCCACGAGGTAAGCATAGACATTAGCTGTGAGGCAGATTTGCCAAACCATCTCGAGGATGTCCATTTCATCAGTGAGTGAGTGTATCATGGTCCATTCATTGCGTCCGCCATCTACATAGACCCGGCCAGAATGCTCTCCCTGATCTTTGAGGCGCCGCTGCCAAATGCTTCATTTTCACGTCGTTTCCTCCATCCTTCATCCGTGCTGCCCGAATCGTCGTCCTCGAGTGACTTCAAATGCCCTAAGAATAATACTCCGAGTGATGCAACGCGAAGCCAAAACACGACGTGGCCCAGCGGTGTTATGCATGGCTCTTGCTGGGTGCAGTGGATGGTTTTGCTACCCAATGACAGAGCCCAAAACGAACAAAAGTCACAATCATCAAGACAGGAAAAACAAACAGGATATTAACACCAGGAGAGTAAGAAAGGAACCTTAAAAAAATAAAAATAAAAAAAACCCTGCCAAAGATCGAGACCTAATTAAAACACCCTGTTGAACGCCTCGCATGTGAATGGCATTTGTCCGTCTATTTTGTTGTCCTGATATGCATGCTTCGTCCATGGCGCCAAACGCAAATTCAAAAATATGATCCATCGTGAGGGAAAAGGGTGGGGGGGAGAGTGTAGAGTTGTAGTCTGATGACCGGATTCCCTCTGCTCGCACGATAGCTAGGGTGCTTCATCGTCGGCCATGGAAAAGGGACCTGCAGAGTCTGACGGTGGATCCCGTGTCGACAGCCCGCTGGTACTCAGAACACGCTGCAGCAGACTGCGCTTGGATCTGCTGCCGCGTCTCTGTTGAGAATCAGAGGCCGAGTTCTCAAAAGGATTCGTGAACTTGGTGTCCAGAACAGAGTCCCAGCCGTACGGGTCCTCGTCAGGGGTCCTGACAGAGTAAGAATCGACGTCCGAGCCCAGTGTGAAGGAGCTATGGTCAGGGTCGTCAATATCCATGCAATCGCCAAGGTAATTTGAGAAGTCGGTGAATTGGAGACCTTGGGCAGGAGAGCTCTGGAAGCATGAGCTTGTCCCAGTAGGAGGCGAGACCATGGTCGTGTCGCTCTCGGTATCTGTCAAGTCGGTGGAGAACCCGTCCAGGTCGTGCGTCATTGCTTCCATGATTGGAGCTTTCTGGGTAATGCTGCCTTCATAAATGTCTGCCCGGGGCCGTGGCAGCGGGGCCGTATGTATCTCCGGCTTCGCGTCATGGCTCGAGCAGGTTATGATAAGCTGCGTAGGCAGGTTCCGCCCTCGGCCGTGCCCGTGCCTGTGCCGGTACCCATGTCTCCCAGCGTCGGATGATCGGCGGTTAGGATCGAAACCCATGCAGCGTGGCCTCTGGCCTTTCGCGGCCATGCCACCCCTTTCGTCCCCAATGTACGTAACCCATTCGGTCGGCGCGTCAGCCGGGCAGGACAAACGTCGACCGGGGTGCGGCTCTTCCCATTCTTGCAATGTGACTTCGTCAAGAGGCGCTGCGACTGTTTCAAGGTGGGTGGTGAGTGATGAGGAGTTAGGTGGTGACATGACCTGTCGTTCTCATAAGCTTTGGTCGGCCGCAATGTTCGGTCTCGCGGCGCTCGTGCTCGATGTCCCGCGGTGGCCGGACCGGCCCTTCCTCCCCAAGCCCAGCTTCGCGCCCACCTTCTTCCAGCCGTTGCTGTGCGCATTGATGGCCTTGTGAAGGGTTCCGGGAGAGGTACCGCTGAAGGCCCAGTCTGTAGTGGGTGGCGTCGTCGGCGGAGTCATGGGGTCGCAGGCTGGAGGCGAGTTGGTCCCGCTGTCGTCTGTCAGGTCCTCTGCGGGCTCGCTCGACGATGACACATAACGGCTGTTCAGGTCACTCTTGCGGCTTATACTCAGGTGAGGCAGGAATGACGTCTTTGGCGACCGGCTGGGGTCGTCGCTGGGTGACAATGTGTCCTTGGAAGACCGTGTTCGTGTGCGTGACCTGCCGTGTCTTGACCTCGACTCAGTGAACTTCTCGTCGAGGTGGATGTCTCCTACGGGGTTGGAGAGGGACTCCAGGAAAGGGACCAGGACCGAGTCGCTCATCAGCTCGTAGACAATCCTGACTGCCTCTTCCAGTTCGGCCGGGTCCGGCGGGGTGGGTCCACACGGGAGGCTCAACAAGCGGTCCCGGACGTGCGACGGCAGGTTGACTTCCCGTGAGCCATAAGGCTGGATGTACACCTGGATGAGCTTCTGCCACAACTCACAGACATGCTCGCTACTGTCCATGAAGGTGTGCTGGGACTGCGAGTGGGCCAGCTTGTAGCGATCGGCTTCCATGGTGAACTCGAGCGTTTCGAGGCAGTGGTTCTGAGACAGGTAAGCCATGAAGGCTCCGAGGGTGTATGGATAGGGTGCAGAGTCAGCGAGGATCTCTTCCAGGGTGGGCAGGCGTATGCCCGTTGAAGGCGCCAGACTGACTGGCCGGGACGTAGACATGGTGGGCCCACCGCCACGGTCGTCGTCTGGTGCTGGTTCTGGCGACAGGTCCCGGGGCGACGGGCTTGGAGACAGGTATGCGGGCGCGTAGCTTCGTATCCTCGAGTGTCTCATGTCTTCGCCGTGAAGAAACAGATCAGGGATGGCCAGGAGGAGCGACCAAGAGCCCAGCAAGACTGGGTCAGGTCACCTGCTACAGCCGGGAAGCATCCGCCCAGTACTTGTGCCGTGTCCGAAGGAGCGGGTCGAGCGACCAAGCAGGCAGGCGAGCTAAGGCGAGGATGGTTGAGTGGACCTGGATCGCGGAGCAGGCGCCAGGGCCATGCAATGCAGCGACCTTGGTCTAGGCTGGCTGAGCAGGCAAATGCCGAGCGAGTTGCAGGCAGATGGAGTAGTAAATGCGGTGTGAGGAGTGCTGTTGCGGGTCTCGGGAGCGGGCAAGTGTCGGGGAGGGTCGTTTGCCGCTGTTGTCGTCGTGGTCGATGCCCTGGGCCAGGAGGAGCAGGACTGATGCGACTTATGCAGGTCGGCTTGCCTCGAAGTCGAGGGCCTTGTCCAGAGCAAGGGGTGGACAAGGAGGACAAGAATCCTCGAGCGGGTCGAACGAGTGTTGGTTGGACGTCGCGGGCGGCGGAGTAATTGTGACAGGCCAAGGCGGAACGACGAGATATGCAGTGGTGCGTTGGGGCCCGGGTTCTAGTGACTGTTGTGCTGCTGTAGTGCCGAAGAAGAGATGAGGTAGAACGGCAAATGAGTGAGTCGAATGAGTGAAGGGAATCGGATGGGAACCTGGGTCTGAGCTCGAAGTCGAGAGGCCGGGTCTGGGTCTGGGTCTGGGTCTGGGTTTGTGGGAGTGGAAGTGGAGGTGGATTTGGATTTGGATTTGGATTTGGATTTGGATTTGGACTCTGGAGGTGGGATGAGGACTGAACGGAACGGACAAGACAAGAAAGATCCGGAGGTTGTCAGATCAAGTTGAGCAATGCCAGGCAATGAATGCAAGGCGAGAACGAACGAGCAAGACGAGGCCGACAGGGCAGGCCACGCCCGGGATGGGGCAGGGCAGTGGCAGCCCCAAATAGGGAGAGATTCTGGAAGGCGCGTGGAAGACTCTGCTGACAGGGGACGCCCTGCACGAGGGTGGCGGGGATTGGTGCAGGGTGGAGGGGGGGAGGAAGGCGCAGGGGGGGCCTTCTCGCAGGGGGCAGACGGCCGATGGAAGACGGGTGATTGGAACGTGCCAGCGTGTTGCTTCGTTGGGGGTTGTGTTTTGTCGCGGCTTTGGCCGGTGCAGAGGTCAACAGGTCACAGTGGTCAGGACGGCAGAAACGGGTGGAAATGATGTTGCAACACGCCAGGCAAAGGCACAAGCAGGCGGCAAAGCAGACGGCCAGACAGCTGAGGTGGGATCCCGGCGAGCAGACGCAGGCCCTCTCACACACAGCAGTCACAAAGGCTGCAGGACTGGGCCAGGGGCCAACAGGACTGGTCCTTGGATGCTGGGTGCAGGGAGCTTGGTGCTTGGAGATGGGGTTGGAGGAGAGGGGGGAGGGGAGGGATGCTGCATGCAGGTTCAAGGGTGCAAGCGACCCAATAGGCTGAGTGCAGGCGAAATGCCGGGATCGACAGAGCGAGGAGAGACAAAGACAACCCAACCCAACCCAGCCAGCCCGTGTCTGGTCCAGAGTGGAGCGGAGGAGGAGGAGTGAGTGGACGGCCGGGGGGCGTTGGGAAAAAGGTGGAGTGGGAAGGTGGAGGTGGTGTGCTCTGCTGCTACCGGACTATGGACTGACTGTGCGTGCTGCACTTTTCAATATGCACAACTCGCTGCTCTTGACTGACTGGTTATTGACTATTGATTACCGATTTATTACACCAGCCGAGGAGTCGAGCTGCACGGTACTGATTGGCCACGGGATTGGCTGGCCTTTCCTGGCAGGGTGCAACAGCAACGGCAAGCCGTGTCTCATGTGTCTCGTGTGTCCGCTGCCAGAAAACCGCCGTCAGGAATGCCCGTTTCAAAAGGAGGATGGGCGACAGGGATGCCTGCCCGCTCCAGGGCTTGGGTCGGCCAGGTCGGCCTGATGTTGGTGTTGGGGGGGGTTGGCTGGCGCGGAGGGGCCGGTCCTGTCCAAGGATGGCAAACTCCAATCCGGTCCCAGACCCAGACCGGCAGCGGGTCCTCTCAGGGGCTTTGCGGTCACACGCCCCAACGACTAGGAAGCACGGCGTAAAAATAAAATGAAAAAAAAAAAGACACACGGTAGTCAGCCCCCCCTCCCTTCTGCTGCTAGGGCTGCGGATGCTAACTTGACAATACTGATTGATGCTGGTGCTGGCGCTGGCGCTGGTGCTGGCGTTGCTGTTGTTATTGTCTGGATATGGATGGATGGATGCTGATGTTGAATGCCCATGTCCCCATATCCCCATGTCCCACGATGACCCATGTCCATGTCTTCGATATCGTCACTGCCCACGCGCTTGGCAGTGAGCTCCAGCACCCGGCACACACGGTGGGAGCATTGCCTCTCTGGCCCCCGTGTCCGCCTATTGTGCTCGTGCTCGTGCTCGTGGTCAGGTTCGTGTTTGTGTTTGTGTTTGTGTTTGCAAGGGACGCAGCCAACCGTGTCAGCCGTGCGAGTGCGACAAGGACAAAGGAGCATCAGCCTGCCAGCCGGCGTGCGGCATTGACGTCGGAAGGAGGGGGGCGGACGGAGCAAAGCAGTCAGAAGGCCAAAACCTGCGACAGCCCAGCCCCAGCTCGTCGGGTTCGAGATGAGAAACAACGGGCCTGTTGTGACGACGTCGGCCGGGTTCACGAGCCTTGGGACCGGGGGAACATCAATGCGAGTCGTCAGCAGGTGGGCGGAGCGGAGACGGCGACGGTGACGGCGAGCGGCGATGGCCAGGCAGGCTGGCAGGAGAGGGCCATCCGAGCAGGGAGGCGAGTAATAGTAGTTGGCAGCCAGGCAGCTGGCAGCCAGGCAAAGGCGGTTGACCAGGTATTGACTGGTGTGCACTCCGGTCCGCAGTGGGGACGGGCGTTTGCAGTTGATGGGCGAGGCAGGGCTCAGGGTTTGCAATCATGTGTCTGCGTGAGTGCTTGCGGTCTCAGCCTCGTGCTCAACGCTCCCCCCCCCCCCCCGGCCTCCATTGTGCATTTCGAGTGTGAGACCATTTTGCCTGGGTGACAGTAGGTAGTGGATTAGGTAGTTCCGCCCATGTCTCAGACCAACACGGGAAGGACGTTCGTCCTCGTCCGTCCTGCTAATCCAATCCTAACTAAATGGTAGGTAATATAAACATTGTAAGCAACCTTCCTTCTTTCGCTGGCACTGGCTGGCAGGTACAGCACCAGCGGCACCAGCAGCCAAGGCGCCATGGCCGGTCGGCCAGGACCATGCCGGTTTCGAAGGTTCCAGCCAGCCTGCATCTCCATCTCCATCCCGATCCCGAGGCCCTGCCCTCGCTGCCGTCGTATGTACTGTGTGCTGCCGTGCCATTCATCAGCATGGCTGGCATGGCTGGCATGGCTGGCTGCGTGGCCTTGATGGAGGGTGGCCGGGGCCACAAGGAAGAGCACTAGAAGTTTTGTGGAAGGCCGCTAGAATTCTTCCATGCAGGCAGAGAGACGGACTGGCAGGGACTGGCAGGGCCTGGCAGGACGAGATGCGGGACACGCTGCCCGCATTTGCGCCCATCGCCCCATTGCTTTCCTCATCGGTTCCCCCCATTTCGCCACCCGACCGCCCTAACACTAACAACGGTGGTGGTGGCTTGCACCACAAAAGACTGTTGACTGTCGCCGACCTTCGTCATCGTACCGATGCGGGTGGCCCTGGATGACGGCTATGACTGGATGACTGCACCATCAGCCAGAGTACTGTGCACTGGTCTGATGCAGGCCGTTGTAGCGTCGTCGTCCATGGTTGCACCGCATTGTTAGTTATTAGTCTCACTCGCTCGTTTGGACGTCCGCCGTGACGATCCCGCCTTCCCCCTCTCGGGTCCTTTGTCTGCTGTCTGCCAACTGACGCACTCGCGCGGTCATAATCGTCACATCCCAACGGCACATCAGTCCATCAACAGGCCCAGCTGATGAGCCGTGTCTTCAATTCATCTAGTTGACCTGTCAAGACGCCACGCCCGCACTCCACCACATCATCAAACAAAGGTTCGGGCGCCGGTGGTGATATAGCAAAAGGCCAAGCGCACGTCGCAGAATACCCATGCAGGCAGCTGTCAAAGGAAAGGGCTGCTGTCTGTTCCGTGGAGCAAAACCCACCCAGAGGTCCCAGTTTCGTCATGATCCCCTCTCTCCCCCGGCGTCACTCGGATCGTGTCTCAGTCTCGCGCTTCGATGCAACCGCTTCATCAATGTCGAGCCGTCATTTGCGTGCAACCCCGATGCCAGACAATCTGGCAGTAGGCAGTAGACTACGTGTTGCACAGTACATTACGACACAGCGAGCGATGGGCAGGGGCAGGGCCTCGGCGCACACCTCGGCGCTGCCAACGTCACCTCCGGTTTCGTCTGCCATCGTTGTCGTTGTCGGTGTCGGTGTCGGCGTCGGCGTCGGCGTCGGTATCAAACGCATCGTCCAACTCCCATTGTCGTCTGTCCCGTGGTCGACCCGACCGAGAGCACAGACATCGGTCCCCTTCCCCATGCGTCCCACGCCCGTCGCGCGCATTCGTCCCTGTACCCACTCCTACCCCAGCGTGCCTGTGGTGCCAACCCCAGTTCTCGTTTCAAAGAGTGCGCTGGAGCAGCGGGCAGCGGCAGCGGCATCGAGCCCATGATCCCTGGCGCTCATGCATGCGCACAAGCTTTCCCGCCATACTTGTACTTCCCATCTGCAGCCGGGTGCTGACAATTCCCTCCTGGATGGATATACCCAGCTGTCGCGAGAGGGAGTGTGTGTGTGTGTGCATGGGGCCAGTCAAGATCATGCCGCTCACTCGCTTCTATTTTCTGTCCTCCGACCTCTTGTTCTGCCCGCCTGCGGGAATAAGCACCCGTCGGGCTGCCCGGTCTTAACGCCCCGGAAGGACAAACCAAAAGATTGTCCGCCTCTCCATTCCTGCCGGCTCCCCAGACACATGGCCCTGCTGAGATACTGCCCTGATTCCCATGAGCTCTGAAGTCGTGGGCCGGGTGCATTGCGACGGCCCCCTCAGGGAGCGGCCCAAGGCAGATCCGCCGGCCCACGTATTATTGCAGGTTCATATTGTAGTAGTATTGTATGAAGTCGCTGTTCTACCGTTGCTAAATCTGCGTACGACAGGCTGGCCCTTGTCAGCCTCTTGCCCGGATCTTCATCGACGATCGGCAGAGGGGAGCCTGGGATGACGATCAGCTCACCTCTTCTTTTCGTCCGTCCTCTCATGTGTCATGTACCGCCTGCTCTGCTCCCTGACAGCCTTCAGGGCCAGCACTACCCGCGCCCGGCGGGCTTGGGCATGGGGATGCAAAGCCTAACTACAGCACCGGGACCGCGCAATATGATTGCTGGCTTCTGTTGATACCTAGCACCTGTAGGCCAAAAGCATAACAGTCCCAGTTCTGTTGAGGACAAGGCTGAACTTGTCATGTCCGTCCGGGCCAACAGGATGTATGTAGCCGCGTCGCTGCCAAGTGCATCCAGTCACTCCACCTCGGCCCTCGACGCCGTGCCTTGGATGACTCGAGCTGCTGCAGCACGCCTGGGAACCCGGCCCTCAGCCCGCATTTCTCGGCCTAATGGCTGTTTTTTTCGGGCATCGCTCACGCCGTACGATTATGCCGAGCGGATCCGAAGTTTACGAGCAATTTTTCCCCCTTCATTTTCTTCTTCTACCGGTGTTCCTTCTGCCAGCTCAAAAGTACCGTACCGATAAGACTTCTCTGTGCGCGTCCGCCAGGCATGTGTGAACCAAACAAGAAGGACATACGCCGAGAGCCTATCTGGCGTTGAGGCACAAATCTGCCTGCGGCCTCGGTCAGAACCGGACACCCCTTACGGCTATGGTCGCCGAGACGCGCCGCCACATGGCTCACTCTGGGGCTCTGCAAGGAGTCGGTCCAGGTCAGGCAGACAAGACGTCCGGGACTGGGATGGTGATCTTGCCTGGAGATGGTCGCCGAGAAGATATGGCTATTCCCGCCAGATGGCGCCTGCGCGTGACAGAGTTGGCGAGACTCAGCATCGTGGTCAGGGCGCAGTCCACACACCGCGTACAATAGAGGCTGGGGAATGGATCACTGCCGTGCTCGACCTATTTGTTCATGCTGGCTATTCGCAGCTGGGGGGGGGGCCGACCAGGGTTGGCACAGCTTCAATATGGCCCTGCCTTCTTGGATCGCATATCGACAAGTCTATGGGCACCTCCGTCGTATTCAAATCACTCGCTCCAATCCCTGCTCAGGGACCCTCGAATACACCTTTGTGTTTGGTCCTTCACCCTTGGTATCCTCATCACCGCAAACCAGTGATCTTGAACGTTTTTACCTAGTGCGCAGCTCTGGTGAAGAAGGGGGGGGGGGACGGCTGCTGAGGTGGGGCCGTGTCTGGATCGCCTCATAGACTGTTCCGTGTCTTGGGCATTGGACAGCGATCGGGAGTCTGACTCGCCGGAGAGACGCCAGAGAGACGCCAGATCGCTTGCTGCACGGCGCTGCAGCTCCTTGGGGAGATGAGCATGAGTGACGGCAAAGGAAATGTCTTCAAGCTGTCGGCCGCCATAAGCTAGACGCCGTACAATCGGGGCGAGGCACCCGAATTGATGATACCAACTTTGAGCTTGTTCCAGTCAAACTTCAAAAGACACAGCAGATGACATGGACTTGTACGCCAAGGTGTGGACAGGTGTAGGGAGTGAGAAACAGACACGGTACAGACGCTCTGGAACGGTTGATACCTGGCGCGCTGTGTGTGGCTTGATTACCTCCCTCCCTCATGCCTGGTCCTACGAAAACTGGAAAGCCTCTTCTTTCGTTGGATTTTAGTTGGAGCGGAAGGGGGGGGGGGGGGCGCGTCTGTCTCTCCTTACGCATGATACCTTGATACCTCCGTGCTCGGCCATGTGCGGTTCCGCTCCGCAACGAGGGCGAATGATATGAATGTCTAGTTGTCGTTAGGGTCTGAGTGCTTAGGTACTCATGTAGTGTTTGCGACGGTGGAATAGATTGAGCCAAAACGGCGGTGGGTAATCCACAATCCTCTCATTCTCAGCCGGCGTTGGGCAAGCCACTGCTGCATAGCCATGATTTTGGTGGGAGTTATCGTGCCAGCTAACGCGGGACACATGTATACCAAATATGCATACAGACTGCGGGGACCACGCATTGTGGTTGTGTCCACGTCCCCCAGAAATGATGGGATATCTGTTAAAGCTCTTGATTGAACTACAGAAGATTTGGGATAGTAGGTATATGACCATCTGCGCAGTTGACGACATGGCCACGCGATCAGTGCTGCGACGCGGGGGGGAGGGGGGGCGAGCACTCGTCTCGAGGTGAGAGGGCCCTGTAGTACAAGAGCGCGGATCGGAACACCCTATGGGACCTGAGGGAAAGAACGGTGAGAACAGCAAGGCCTCTGCGGCTTGCCTGCATGCCCAAACATCTACCGAACCGAAGGTGTCGGTGTGTGACGTACGGCGTAGTCAAGAATTGAGCCTGAACATAGGTTTGACTAGGAGCACCTTGATGCCAGAGGTTTGAAGGACGATTGAGATTGACCCCCTTTTGATTGCCTACTTGAAAGAGCGTCAAAGTGTGCTCTCTAATCAAATACAAAGTTGCTTTGTCCAGCACATCCTTTCCTTTTCCACTCTGAAAACAAAAACTCCAAACTCCAAATGTTCATCCCTTGAATCATCGTAGCGATGCTGGGAATATGCAAATGTGCAACCCTTTTTTGAAACCCCCTTAAAATTCCTGGTGGCTGCTCTGTCCAGGATGCAGAACGTGATCTCCGTCCATACTCAAAACATGTTGAAAACAAGCAGGCAAACAAACACCCATGATTACTCTGTTCAAGGACGCAAAACCTTGACACCCACCCATCCTCAAAACGTGTAGAAACAATGCAGCCTTTCCTACTCCCTTGGTAGTGCGGACCACTGATCTCCGCCCATGCCCCGAACATGCAGAACGCTGGACGTCATTCTGCTTTGAAATGTGGGATGCTGACCATCGCATTCGATAAAACCGTCCTTCGAAACACTGCAAAAACATCGTCTAAAAATGCACAACACCGACCACTGCCCTTTGTCGGAACATGTAAAAGGGAAACCAAATGCTACCCTGCTCAAAAGCGCGGACCACTAAAAGCCGTCCAGGCTCAAGTCTCCCTTGAAGCCATCATTCAGCAGAACTGCGGCGATGTGAAGTCGCTGCCGGTTCATGTCATCGGCTGAGTAGGACATAGGGTCGACGTGCATGGCAACACATATGCCATTCGTGATGGTGTGTACGCCGCAGTCGTCATAGTTGCGTTGACGGGGCGAAGGGATGGTTGTGGTAGTCCATTCGGATGGGACAAATCGGTCCTCAAGGACCATTTTGACCCACTTCATGGCGTTTGTTATCAAGGCTGGGTTGCCAGCTCCGTTCAGGGAATCGAAGTGATGTGCCTGTCGGTACTTCGGACGGACTACGACGAGGGTCCAGTGAGCACCGCGGCAGATGGGTATGAGGACCGCCTCGATGTCCAGGAAGGTATCCTTTCGGATGCCGGTGCGCCGCATCTGGCGCTCAGTGCCCTCGCCTCCGTTTTCGTAGATCTTCTTGCCGAAAAAGGAGTTGAACACCTGGACCTTTGGGGTCTGAGTACGGGTATTCTTAATACCAGCCTTCTGGTTGATGTAATTGGCCAAGTGAAGAAGTGTACCATTAATGATTTCATCGTTTAGCCACTGGTTCGGGGTGACCACGGTTTCAAAGTCCTTGCGGGTGAGTGGAGTACCCTCGGGGGTCCGAGCCAGTTCTGCATTGAGGCGGGCATCCAGTGTGCTCTGGGCTCTTGACGTCCACTCGTCGCTGAGTGGGGGCACCACTGGGTTGCGTGGCCGGCGTAGTTCGCCGGCCTCTTCAACACGCCTCAGCTCTTCCTCCTCGGCGCGACGACGTTCTTCCTCTGCTTTGCGGCGCGCTTCTTCGGCAGCAAGGCGCTCCTCCTCGGCCCTTCTCCTCTCCTCGGCCCTCGCCTCGGCCTGGGACTGGTGGGCAGCGTCGGCAATGAGCTGCTTGCGCGTGTCAAAGTCGTCACGTTTCTCACGGCTGAGCTCGAGCCGGTACTTGTCCTTGTTCAATGTCTCGAAGCCGAGGGGATCATCGTCGAAGAACTCGGCCAGGGTCTTGGCCTGTTTGAAGAGCGGCTTTTCCGCCCTGCGGGAGTCCACGATGCTGAAGACGGAGTCATCTTTCTCTCTGACGCGTCGTGTGGTGTCATCGACAGATTCTTTCTCTGGTTCAAAGGGCACCTGCTTTTCCTCTGCGCGGGGCTGACTATCTTGGGGATACACGCGCTTCACCGGCTCGTTGTCCGATGGCATGTACCAGTGTAGTGGCGATTGCTTGAACCGGGCTGTCTTCTTGGGCCGAGCCAAGCGAAACCGGTTCCTGATAGCACCCTTTTGCGGCTTTGGGGATCCCTTTTGATCAAAATAGATGGGATTCTTTTGGATTAAGTTGCTCGGAGGAGTGTTGTAGGTCTCGAACTTGCGAGGGCTTGGATATTGGTGTTCGTAAAGTCGGGTTGCTTCGAATTTGTCCGCGGCGATGCTCTCAAAGAGAAGGGATTCCATCTCAGCATCAGGGAAGGCACCAGGCACGCGCTCGTATTTCCCTGGCCAATCCACATAGCTGGGAGGGGCCTCATCCTTGTGGAGGGCGTCAAAGTCGACGATAATACCAGCAATGGTCTGGATTGGACACAGCTGGTTGAACGCGGCGCGCTGAGTGAGGATGTACTGTAAGAAGACGACACATTCATAGTAGACCAGTCTCTCTTGGTGGGAGAGCAGGCCGTTTTTGCCCTCAGACTCGAGGTGGTCGTATGGCTTGAAGCCCAGTTCCTTGAGGAAGGGAACGCGGCCTTGCCCGTTATAGACGAGTCGGTAGATCTTGGCAAGCTTGTTAAGTTTGTCGAAGAAGGTCTTGCCGGCTTGAACAAAAGCTTTCGGGCCACGCTCTTGGGTGGTGTCGATGTAGTAGTTGTGTACCAAGATGGAAAGGGTTGGATCGTTACCGCTTGCCTGGAGCCTGTCAAGGACGAAGGCGGGGACATTGAGCGGGTCGATGGCGTAGTCGATGCCCAGGTAGTCTTCGACTCTCTCCGAGCGGACTATGAACATGAGTTTGGAGAAGAAGGCGTCGACGAGGAGGTGGTTCTGGACGCCGAGATACTCCCTGACCCTGTTTGTCCAACAGTACTGGCCGTCTGGGAGAGCTTTCAGGTAGGTGACAGGGAGCGTATTCGAGAGGATGGCCGTGGTGAAGGCCTTCTTGGGGTCGAGGGGCAGGCGCTTGAAGCGCTTGATGGAGAGGCCATCTGCAGTTGTGTGGCGCATCTCGACCATGGTGTGCATGAATCGGTCGCGACGGGCGAAAAAGGAGCCGACCGCACGCGCGCAGGCGCCCTTGACGGCCCCGACGATGCCATTTCGAATGTTGGCGCCAAAGCTGAATAGTCGGGAGCAGTATGTGTTTTGCGCGACGGCGTCGTCTTCGGCCACGTCGCGCATGACGACGTCCTCGATCTCGGGCTCGGCCTCAGCCTTGCGCTTCTGTGGGAACGGCATGATGTGAGTTATGGAAGGTGCAAGTTGCAAGGTGGGACTGAAAGAAGCAGGCGCGACTGTGGCGACTGCGAGAGTGTAGGTTTTGTAGATGACGCGGTGGCGCGATTGCTATGAGTGAGTCTTGATTGATGAATTGAGGGGGAAATGGACGGATGGATAGATGATGGTGTTGATGGGAAGTCTCGACTGCTCGCGATGCTCGCGATGCGATGCTGCGACAAGAGATGACGGCGCGATTGCGCAGTTGCGGGACGGTGTGAATTCGGTATTCGATTGACGGTGACGAGAAGTCTCGACTTTCCGCGATGCGATACGATGCGATGCTGACATGCAGAGCAGAGCAGTGCTGTGGTGTGATGCGATGCGATGCGATGCGATGCGATGCGATGCAAGCGTTGTGAAGGGGGAGGAGAGGGCGAGGGAGACAGATGCGCGTTGACAGTGCTGATAAAAACAAGGTAGCGTGCAAGGGCAGACGCGTGCACAGTGCCCAGGTACGAATCGACCTGCGCAAGTCTACGGTTGATCCGACAACGTTGACCTGAAAGTGCTTCGCGCCTCCAGAAAGACAGACCGATTGATGGCCCTGAAAGCAGGGCACATGTACGTACCGTAGGTCGAGCAAGCTCCTGGGACTCGAAACCAGCACGGTTCCCTTTTGGGCCTTCCGGTTCACGTCCAGCCCGGCTTGCACTCGCACTTGCACTTCTATATGCACCTCCACTTCCACTGGCGCTCACACTGGCACTTGTGGTGGGATCCTTGCTGACAGTTAGTACCAGGTAGAAGGCAGATGTCGTCCACGACTTGGACTGGGAAAGGGTCTCCTCTCTTATTGGAGAATTTACATACCGGGACACTTACTTCCATCGCCAGCCAGCGGACTTTCACTCGTCAAGGACGAGCCTCAGGATCACCAAACAGCACGTCGGGGCGGCCGCAGACACTCGCTCGTCACATGCGCGAAAGACCCGCTACGCTCATCAAAACCACAAAAGTATCTGGCGATGAGGAGTTAGATGCCTCATATTTGGGCTTTGAGCTGATTCCTTCCGGCGGGAGCGAGGTAGCAGGGGTGCTTGTGCTGTGATGAAGGCAGATGCAGGCCCCTGCTGCATGGCATGAAGTTGTTCTCAAGGGATTCCACCGACGGGTTTTCAGCCGCCCA
Source organism: Diaporthe capsici (assembly GCA_013364905.1). Lineage (NCBI taxonomy): Eukaryota > Fungi > Ascomycota > Sordariomycetes > Diaporthales > Diaporthaceae > Diaporthe > Diaporthe capsici. Next base: position 59,802 of record WNXA01000006.1, on the reverse strand, counting down.
GACGCGAGAGCCGCCGCAGACGCCGCAGACGCCATGCCAAGCCTCAAGCTGCAGGGACAAGGACAATCTCAGTTGGGCCTTAGCTCCGGTCACACAACCAGCCAGTGCATTGTTCAGGTACAAAAGGCTGTGCATTATCATGGAGCAAGGCGTTGGGATTGGAGAACAAGTCCCAGAAGGGGACGAGACACGCACAACTGAATAGATCCATCCGGCTACAGGGTGGACGGTGGTCTCCCACTTTGGCACACTGTGCTGCTTATATAAGCGGAGACACACGCTCAAACACCTAACAACTTAGGAACTCTGGCGCAAATAGGTGGGATTTCTGCAGCTATCAGGAGTATTGCAGGCGTCTGAATTGGTGATCTTGATGGCTGGTCAACGTCTTCAGCCAAGCGTAGTAGATGCAGAGTCGTGGCAGATGGAAAGCGCTCAGGACGAAAGCCGTTGGGATATTGGCTCCTTAGGCTGCGCAGGTAGCCACTCAATTGGGGTGCGTTGCCATGATGTAGTTGACATGCACGTGTAGATTTGGCTTCAAATCTTGACCTCGGAAGTGAGCGCCAGACCCATACATCGAAATCATTGGCCCGCGCGTGAGATCAAGTAGCGTATCTCGGTCATGAGACAAGTTTTCCGGAGTCAGAGACATGATCGGGGCACCAGCGGGGCACCAGCAGACCCATTGAGCCGAGTCTTATCAGGGCAGTTACGACTGTGCCTCGTGGCCTCATCCATCACAATGCAGCATACCTAGGTACCTGGGTAGAGACTTGGCAAGACTTCTCACACAGGCGTGACGGATCCTGTCAGTTGAACAAGGAAGCTGGCTTCGAGTATCTATATATAATATGCACAACGGCTCCGGCAATGATCTTTCAGAAAGAAAAAGAAGAAGCAACTCCGCTCTTACAGCTGAGACACCGCAGCGCCCAGCGGTTTTGTGCAGAAAGTTCCAAAATACTGGTTCAGGGCATCCACGGTCCCACTGCCCTCCACGAGCGACACCACGATGCCAACATATCCGTCGGGCCGGACCACCACGACGCCGCCCCTTTCCTCGTCCAGCCCCATCTTGGCATGCGCAGCCGCCTTCGCCTCCGGCACGCGTCGGTCCCACCGGTCATCCGCGTACACATGGTCCCGATAGCGTCCCAACAGCTCGGGGGTGTCGCGGCTGATCTCGATGCTGCTGCGAGCGCCGGCAAACACGGTACAGATGGTGAAGAACAAGCTGTGGGGGTTGTCTTGCTCGTGGTGCGACACGCTCTGCATGTCGGGTCGCTGGTACGCCGTGTAGAAAGAGCCCCGGCGGCTGAGATTGCTCGCAAAGTCCTCCAGAGCCCTAGTCGTGACAGAGGGCTTACCGGCAAAGACAAAGATTCGGAAGGAGCCGTTCAGCGGGATCTCTTGTTCAAGATGCACCACGTTGGCATCGACGACACGGGTCACATCGGCGTTGATCAGAAGCCGCCCTGTCCTCAGCTTGGTGCCCTTGGGGTGGACCAACGGCGACTGCACCGGGTGCTCGGACGACCAGTTGAGCGCGTTGGGCCCGTACGCAACTCCGTACCCACTGGTGAACTCGCAGGACTCCTTGAACGTCTTGACAAACTCGCTCTCCTCAAAGGAGCTGCTGCTGCCCGTCCCGGAGGCGGCCTCCACCGTGCTTGCGGGCGGCGGCCGCGCCGAGAACAGCTTTGCGTACCGGTTGTCAAATGACAGCAGTGTCTCTGCAACCTCCTTGCGCTCCGGCTCGTACGTCTTGAGAATACCCCGGTCCGCGAAGCCACCCTCGACCGCGTGGATCTTCCAGGCGAGGTTCTGGGCGTCGAGGAAGGCCGTGTTCATCCCCTGGCCAGCTTTGGGCTGTGGATTGGCTTGTCAGTCACAATTGCAAAGATCTGGGGGCATGGTGTATTCAACTCACGCTGTGCGTGTGGCAGGCGTCTCCACCGAGGAAGACACGGTGGTCCAAGGTATACCGATCAGAAATACCCTGACCGATAGGATACACCGAGTACCACTCAACAGTCTCCCATTCTATCGAGTACGGTTGCAAGATCTTCTTGGCTGATTCCTGGACTTCTGCAGCAGTCGCCGTCTTGCGCGGGTTCCAATCTGGATCCGTCGAGGACGCAATTTGGATGTACAGTCGCACCATGTTGGCCTCGCGTGGGATAACCATGATTGAACCGTGCTCGGAGTGTATTGTGCATTTCATCTTGGGAGGGGTTAGTCATCTCAACAAGACACAGGCTGCACGGGGATCACTTGTCTTACCTTGATGTCAGGGAAATCGGTCTTGACAACGCCATCCATGACACCCCATACATGGGCTATTGGATCCTTGTGTGTGATTCCTATTTTCAACTGATCCCGCACAAAGGACCTTGCACCTTCACCACCAAACAAGTACTTGGCCCGCACACTCTCACGCATCGTACCGTCCACGTGCTCGAGCTCGACTTCCACAGGATACTCTGGGTTGGTCTTCTCGTCGACGCTGAACCCCTTGATTGTCCAGGGCCGCTGCACCTGCGAGTTATTCTTCTCCAGGTCGGCGATGAAGACGCGCTCAATGAGGCCCTGGTGCAGAAGGGTGGTGAAGGGGTATCTCGCATCGATGAAGCTGGGGCAGCTCGCCCAAGTCCCTGTCCGAGCGATGCCCTTTCCATACCGGGGAGGATCCCAGAACGCTACTTCGTAGACCCTTGCTGGCTTGTGCGCCATGATGGCGGACTTGAGGCCCATGTTTCGGAGCAGGTCCAGAGAGCGAGGTTGTATACCATCGGCACGACCTGTTGGTGTAGGTTCTGCTCGATTGTCGATGTGCTTGATCTTATAGCCCCACCTTGCCAGGCATGTCGAGAGCATGAGCCCTACAGGGCCGGCCCCGACAATGACTGCAACACATGAGTGATTAGTGAGAGGTTCTCAAGACACTTAAACATGCACTGTCGCCTCACCAATGTCATAGTATGGCTCGGACGCCTGCTTCGCTGGTTGAGTTTCCATGGCTTCCCTCTCGACTGGAGTGATGCTGATCTCAGGCCTAGGGAGCTGAACTAGTGGGGTTCGTGAGGTCTGGCGGGTGGCGGGTGGCGGGCTCTCGGTGATATCAGGTCAAGTTGCGGTTTCGTGAACGGCGTATGCCGGACCAAAAGTCATGGGCACAGATGGGCTTTTAAGTTGAAGCGAAGCGGTACAGTGTACGAGATACCCGGTGCCGAAGAGCGAGCCGTCCTCAGCGGTGGAAATAACTAGGTTTATGATGTGGTAGACATAGGGAGCCACTAAGGGGGCGGAGGAAATGGTTGCAGTGGACATTTGGCAGACTTTATTGCGCAGCGGCAAGATAGTTCGGCAAGACGACCCGCATCATAGCCCTTCCAAGAAAGGAGGCGAGCTAGCTGTATCCCCGACGCCCACCGGCGCGGCTGTCACTAACGGCATCGTGGCCAGTCTTTGAGCGCAGAAGCCCGCCTCCACTAGGCGCCAAAGACGTCAGGGCGGATGGGCCAGTTGGGCCCGTTATGAGATGAAGACTGGAGGCATGGTGGTCGGCGACGGCCAATCGGATCCTGCGGGGGTCAAGCGATGGCACGTTTCTTGCAAGGCCCAGAAGACTAAGACCCCGAGGCGTCTCAAGCGGTTGGCAGCGGTATCCAGGCCGGGCTGCGCGACAGCAGGAGTCGATTGCGAGGAGGGAGGGCATGACTCCCAATCCAGGCCTCGGAAAGGCATCACGGTAATTGGAATAATTGGAATAGCGGGGAAGCTCACAGCGCGGCTGAAGAGGACGGGAAGCAAAGAGTGGGACCGCTGGACAACGCCAAGGCTTGCGGAGAAACGTCAGTGTTATGCTTGTCTCGGCCTCAGTCGCCGTCTCGCCCGCATTGGCCGGCCGGCCGGCCGCCCAGGCACGATGGCCCCACCACCAAGACAGCAGCACACTGAGCCCCCAGAGACTTGACTTTTCCGGGCCAAGCCGTTCGCGACTTCGCTCCATCATCGTTGTCCGAAGTGGAATCGAGCCTCGAGCCCGACCCGGGCTGCTGGAGCTGGCGAGGACGTGTCTGTTGAGCCGCAGCCGGTTAAAGGGTCTGCATCTGTTGACCGCGGCTGGATCGTCTCTTCGCCCGGCCTCTCGAGTCACCAAGACATGATGGGACGGGGCGGGCGACCCTGCAAGGCGTCGATGTGTTTTCAAACAGGGTGAACTCCTGTGGGAAACTCTCCTATGGTATAACCTTCTGTGTCCTGCGGGATAACCTCCTGTGGGATAACCTCCTGTGGGATAACGTGTCACCTCGTCGTGGACTCTCCTGGGGCCTCTGTTCAGGTCACATCCTCGTGATTCCTGGTCAACCCAACCAGGGCCTCTCCACCCAAACATCTAGTGTGTCCAGAATCTACACACGAGGCTGGAAGCGTCTGTCTGCGGCGAGATGACAGCGGTTGTTGCAGGTGGGGCCAGGCTGTTGGCACCAGGTGTTCTGGATGCCACACTTCGGCATCAGACACGTCGGCGATGGCTAGGGGACCACTCGGTGGCTTGGTCGCAGAGTCAAGCCCAGGAAACAAGGTATCTTCTTGGGATAGCGACATAGGGAGGCCGAGGAGGGACCAATCATGAGCCAATCATCAGGGCGCGGTTTTCCATCAAGAAGGTAAAGGGGGGAGCGAGGTTCGTGCAGCGGCTATGAGCTGAGTACCTAGGTAGCTTGGTCATGTGGGTATGTCGACCGGCAAGGCGCACGAATGTTCAAGTATCGCGGTTCGGGTGACTGGGAGCTGGGGAAGCTGGTTGTTTGTAAACACTGGTTGGTGCCTTGACGGCAACCAGATGGCAGCCCTGGGATGTTTACTTGTGCACCAGCGACAACCCACTGCTGCTATCGCAGCTGCACATCGCCTCCTCGGGCTCCTGATGCAGGCGAACTCACCGTCTGCGCGACTTCAGCTCAACACGGCTTGCCCACACCGCAGCGCTCCTCGACTCGATCGCATTGCGCTGCATCTCCATCTACGCCCGCCGCGCCATCTTCCATCACCACATGAATCCGTCCGAGGAAGCACCCACCGCGATCCGGGGGAATTTCATTCCCGTCTCTGGCACTACTTCGAGCAGTCGCGCTGCTTCACCTAGCCGCCAACACGCTGTCGGCGTCCACATCCACCTGAACCTCACTGATTTGCAGATGGATCGGCTTGCTTCCTCGTATGTCACTTGCCCTCCGACTCTTGCCTCCATTCGTCGACGTGCCATGACAAACTGACAGCATACTTGCAGCCTTCCGGGTCATGAGTCGCCCGGGAAGAGACCTCGAGACGCGTCCGAGATGATTCGGATTGGCATATCGCCCCACCGCAGCAACGCGGGCAGGGACAGAGGCGCTTCGCCCACGCGGGCCCGCACATCTGGCAGCGATAGTCACCGTAGTCGTCACGCTGCGCGCCAGGGTGACGCCGCCAACGAGTCCTTCTCGTCCAGAACCCAACCTTCTCGCTCCCGCTCCCCAGGCAAGCGGTCTGAATCCCCGGTCAAAGCCCCAACAATGGCACGCGCCATGGTGGACGACGACCCCAACCTGGCCGGTCGCAGGCAAAGGTCCCGTCCGCCCCCAATCGATGTCGAGTCAGCCCGCCAGTATGGCTTCTTGTCCAAGAAGGCTGTTGTCGTCGAAGGGCACCCCCATACCCAGTCTCTGCACGCCGTTGTCAATCCACCTGTCACTCCCCCTCTCCGGCGCATGCCCAAGTTGACGAGTCCTCGCCGCGAAGCCGACGCCATCTCCCTGGCCTCTTCATACTACTCCGAAGACGAGGAGGGACAGGCCCGCCCATCCTACATCAGCCCTCTTCGGGTTCGCAAGGACCTTGACGGCGACCGCAGTGTTTTACGACGCCACGACACCCAGAACCGGTCTCCTTGTCCCGGCCGTACCAAATACGACCTCTCTCCTGTCTGCCGCTCTCCTCTCCGCCGTGGCTTGCAAAAGACTGCCACCACGGGCGACCTGCGCGAGCTTCAATCAGACGAGACTTATCCTCAGCGCACCTATTCTCCTCTGTCTGACTACCTTTCAGCCCAGGCAAAGCCCATCCGGAAGCAGCTTGTCGGAGCCCATGGCTGGCTGGAGCGTACCACTGGCGCCTCTGACAAGCAGCACATCTCCGATCAAAAGCCCATTCCCAAATCCACTCCCCAGAAAAAGGGCGGGTTCCTTGACAGCCTCAGAAAGATGGCCAAGGAAATGACTAGCTCCGCCAAGGATATCACATCTTCGGCCTCGCGAAAGCCACGCGACCCCGACAAGGACAAACGCAGATCCCGACTCACGGTCTCCCTGGATCCACGAGAGCAGAGTCTGCTCTACTGCGAGCTCGAGTTCCTGCTGACTACCGCCCTTGACGGCTATATCAGCAGCCAGTTCAACGCGGGTCGCCTCGAGGCCGACAAGTACAAGAAGATCGTGGACGGCTGGCAGCAGCGCGGACGCCCCAAGGTCATCGGCTTCCGCTACGACCTCGAGACCCAGTTGGACCTGATCCTCCTGCACAGCGAGGACTTCCGATTCTACGGCAAGCGCGCTGGTCTCATCGCGGCTGTGAACGGGGTGCTTGACATGATGCGCGTTGACGCTCGCGCCATGCGCATCCGCACATTCTGCCAACCCGACACCGTAATTGCCAAGCAACTCCTGGATTCCCAGTCTCTGTTCAACCTCGTCGGCTGCTGTGAGCAGCAGCAGATCCAACTGGCCGAGGTCATCCAGTTCTTCAAAGTCATCCTGGAGCGGGAGCAGAACTTTCGACAGCACCAGAACGAGGGCGGCGCGGGGCAAGCAGACCCAGGCGAGGCCCACAAGAGTGACGGATCCGGCGCTGGTTCTTGGTCCAGACAGAAGCAATTTCTTGATTAAGGAATATGCTGGACAGCATCATTGGGGGACCACCCCTAGAGGGCCAACCCTGAACCTCTGCGCACAACCTGCTGGCCATAGTCGCTGGTTCGGTCCGAGGCTTCTGCTGCACTGCCTCGGTGTTTCTTGGTTGTACTTGGCTGCGAGCACAGATGCTGTTGCACTAGGATATTCCGTTACAGTCTTTGCTGTACTTTAATCAGCATAGAAGACCGACCTTATTATTACGACAAACACTTTGTAAAATGGTTTGAGTGGAATTCATCTCAGCTGGGACGGGCACGTCTCTCTCGGGTTCACGATCGAGCAGCCGGCCCCTCCAGCTTCAGTACGATGAGTGCGCCCTGGAGCAAGCTACTCAGTCTAGCTGCTCAATTAATGCACTTATCTTAATGTCTCGGATCTCCCTGTATTACAAACAAATGAGACACTGAATGTGTAGACTGGATGTGACATGACAAGCTCGTGGCTCATGAAAACAGCCCATTTGCTCAAGTGTAACCCCCACGAGTAGGGCAGACTCAGAGCCAGCACAGCCCAAAGGTGGATGAGGGCCCTCACGTGTACAAAATTTGAATCGCTTCAAACTCGGCCTTGAAGCTATACAGACAATTGCCGAGGCCAGTCGGTGCCCACATGACCCAGGATCGGGCTGCCGTCTGGTGGCTGGCTTCACCGTGCAGACCGGCCATAAAAGTCCCCACCATCGGGCCCGTGGTCATCGTAGTATATCCCACTGGACCTCCGGCGGCCCCTCCGGCGGCCCCTGTCTTGTTCGGGGCCGTCGCGAACGTCTGTCCTGGAGCCAGGCCCCCATTTCCTTTCCCACGCCTCCTGCTTCTCTGCGTTCCTGACCTTGGCGACCTCGATCCTCTTCTCGAAGGCGTTGGCGGCCAGCCCGGCCACGGCGGCGCCAACAAGGGTGGGGAGCAGCGGCGACTTGTGGTCGGCGCCGCGATGGCCGTGGCTCCGCGCCCTGGACTTGGTGCCACCGGCGCCGGTTGCCTCGTGGGCAATGAGGCCGCCGGCGAGAGCGCCGAGCACGCCGATGCCCAGGCCCGAGTTTGAGTTGGAGAAGGTGTTGTGAATCAGGTGGCGGGCGTCTTGGATGGGGCTGCGCGGGCCTTGGTCGGGTCCGGCGGGCGAGTGGTCGTCGGCACTGCGGCGGCTCTTGCGTCGTGCTGGCGGCGGGAGTGATCGGGGACGGCGACGGCGGGGCGAGGCTTGGCGGGCGTCAGGGTGGAGGCTCGGGACGGAAGCATTGGGGGTTGCGTATGGGTAGAGAGGGGACTGCGGGTGGTATGGCAGCCGGGCGTTGGGCGGCACGGGAATGGCGCCAGAGGCGAAGGGCCCCGGGGCTCCGCCCGAGTAGTAATAGTCTGGCGACGGGGCCGCAGTGGCGCGCGGCCGGGGGTCATGATCATCACCGTAATACGCGGGCATAATGGCAAGCCAGGCAAAACGCCAGGCAGGCAAAGGGCGGAGCGGACAGTCACGATGAGAGGTACAAGTAAGAGGGGTAATGTGGTGGGTGACGTAGCAGCAACGAGACGACATGGGAGAGAAATGGGAGTTGGAAAGTTGGAATGTGGAAAACTCCGTTTTGAAAGGGACAGCCTCCATATGGGCTGGAGGGGGGAGGTGGTCACTTGGGTGACAGGACTAGCAGGTTACGAGGCTGTCAGCTGCATGCTTAATGCTTGCCGGCACACACCTCCTGGGAGACTGGAAGAGCGCGAGCGTGAGCGGGAGCGTGAGCTTTGAGTGGTGGGTGGTAGGTGGTAGGTGGTGAGTGTGAGCGTGAGTGAGATGTGTACCTATGTGTGTGCGGGTGTTATGTGAGTGGCCAAGGGGCCCCCGTCCTGCACCAAGCAATTAATGGCTGTACGCTAATAAGTACCCTGCCACAAACACGCACCTGTCAGCCCGCCTGTCTGTGTGTACCCAGCTACATATGTCCGCTGCAAGCGGCTGGGGTTGCATCGCAGCATGCCCATTTCATGCGAACCACACAACATTCCAGCCAAACTGCTGGGCTGCCTGACGCCGCCTCGTCTGCGCAACATCGGCCGTGGTCGTCACCGTTGCTGGTTGCCTTCTTCTGAACCGCCTGTCAGATCCAACTAACTGCACGGACAGCGACCGCCCGACACATTCCCTCTCATGCTGTCGTGCTGTATCTCGGGGCACATTGTACCGCCAAGGCTGCACCTCACTCAGCTCACTTTGCAGTACCACGACGGCCCAGCCCCTATTGATCAGCTCGAGCAGCCTCGGCGAGCTCCCCGGCCAGCCTGAGCATGTAGAACTGCCTGGCCTCCACGGGAGCCCCATCGAATGCCTTCGAGATGCGAGCGATCTCCTGCCGGCCCTTCTCGTAAGCTGCAAGGTCCCTGTTCCCGTACACGTCGCGCCCGGCAGAATAGCCAGACTCCAGGTTGCGGAAGAACACGTTCACCGCAACACTGGCGTTGCTAGTGGGCGTGGCCGCGTGCAGCCAGAGAGGCGGCAAGAACAGCACATCGCCTGCCTTCAGGCTTGCCTCCCACGGATGAGTGCCGCCAAGAACCGGGGAGCCAAGGCGGCTGAACACATCGGTGCTCGAGCTTGAAGAGCCCGGCGCAAAGGACATCTTGACCACGTCTGATGGCGGGAAGAGAAGCATCCTCTTCGACCCGCTGACCTGGCAGTAGACGTTTGCCTGGACATCATAATGCAGCCACATGTCCACCTGTTGTTCAGTATCTCAAGTCAGCGATCAATTCCGGCCTGTGGGGACCTTGTAAGACATGACGGGCCCCCAAATGGCGGTTGCGGACGGTGCAGTCGCAACAGAGAAAAGGAGGGCCTAGGCAGAGTGCGACAGGGCTGGTGCGTGTATCAATGTCGAGCGTAAAATGCGGGAATGGTGCTAGGAGGCTCACCTGGCCAGAAACTCGAAGTACCGAGCTGTGCATGTTCTCCAAGCACATATTGAGCGCCTCGGGAAGCCGGAAGTCAGCAGCCAGCGATGGAAAGTCGTGGGCCAGATTTGCGGGTTGGTTGGCGGGAGCATCAGCAGATAAAGCTCTCAGATAGACACGTGCGCCGTTTCGAACCTCTCTGGCGAAGTCACCAAATGCCATCGAGGTGTACCGGAAGTTTTTTGCGTTGAAATCCATATTTCGAACGTTGCACTCATGCACAACAACCTGGACGCGCGAGACATTAGCGTTGACAGCAGTAAATTGCTGCTGGCTTTGCACCCTCAACGTACCTGGCGATCTCCCACCTGTTCCGCGAGATAGTCCAGTGTCCACTTGCTGCGACAAGCGCCAATGTCCAACCCCTCTATCAAGACGGGTGATCCTTGTCGCACAATGTGCTCAAACGACTCCTTCGAGGAAACATTGACACGGGGGATTGGCCTGATTTCAGCCGGTTGGCTGTCTAAGCCATGGTCTGGGGCGCTCGAAGGCCGAGGGTCTATCTCACCAATGCCCGAAAACTCCCAACCTGTTCGGGGCGGCAAAGGGCGAGACGACATGCCACGGTTTAAGCTCTCAATAGATAGGGTGTACGAACCCCTGGTCCCTTTTGAGCGAACAGCCAAGTTAGTGTCTGTCAACAAGGCCAGTAACGGGAGTAGAACTGATCAGCTCAGCCGGAATGCCGTCCTTTGGGTCACTCCGGCACACCGGAGTGAGAACGGTCCCTGCACTCTGCTTGGACGTGACAAAAGAGATCATGATACAGGCTCACATACAGAATGATCCCATAGAGAAACACGTCGCGCCACCGCCAATGATGACGACTTGCCCATTCTGCGGGGACACAACGGATGATCCCATGATCAGCGGTCTGGAGATCTCCTGGCCCTCCCCGGCATCCGAGAGAGGAATGCCCCCTGTGACCTGTATTTTGGAGCCAGCCATAGAGAAAAGCAGAACTTCCTGTGCCTGTGGGATTACTCCGTCGTGGCCGACGCCGCCCAGGACAACCAAGCAGTCTTCTTGTTGGATGCATGTGGCGCCAAAGCGAGACAGGAGTGTGGAAGACGCCGCGTCTGTCTCGACCGGCTTGAAAGTAATTGAAGGGGCCTGTCCGTGTCAGAGATATCGCTATACTCTGGTGGCATTTTCCACCTACCTCGTGATCACTCAGGACAAGATCCCAGGCCAATATCTGGCTCTGTATAACACCATCCGACATACCCCCGATGAGAAAACCATGGAAAGTAGGCGTGCCCTCTTGCTCACGTCCAGAGCACGTGAGCATGGCGCCGAAGATCGGCCGTGGTGTAGGTGAGCCGTTGACTTCGCACGTCACCCAGCCCTTGTCTGGATCGAACACCATGACCGCGTCGGAGATAGCCGTCGCACCTGACTTTCCTCCTATCAGGAGGGCAATGGCAGAGCCCGTAAGTCTGCATACAGTATGACGATATAATGGAATTGGTAAGTCCCAAGTCCGCTCCCACTGGTGTGAGTCCTTACCGAACAACCAGCAATCGTTCTTGGCCCGAGAAGGGGAATTTCGCCCTCCCGCAAGGAGAGTACCGTATATGCCAAGATCCGTCATTGAGTGGCACATACGACTCGAGGGCCCTGTGGGCTTCGCCCTAATGTCGACGCCGGAGCCGTGAAGCTTGTAGACGTCGTACGACGGAAGACGAGTGGTGGGGCCGAGGCCCATGCAGTTCAAGATGGATGTTCTGCCAAGGGTATCGCTCGCGATCATGGCTGTGCCAAATCGACGAAGACCATGATGTCCGGTGAGTGGCTTGTAAGTCGTAGTGGCCTCGATGCTCGGGATCTCAGGAGAGCAGTCTGCTGAGCACGGCCTCACGCGCTCGTTGTCATAGTTTGCGGCGTGCAAAATGAGATAGTGACTAGCGAAGAGACAGAACTCTTCCCACTCGTCAAACGGCTCGACTTCATCCAGCTTCCGCCGATCACCTGCGGACAGGAAACGATCATCATTCCAGGCCGACCATAAGGATTGAGCCCTGATGTTTGACCAACCCCTGCCCGCGAACCGCGCACACTGGGCAGGCACATCTGGGTAGGCAGCTACTGACTTGATGGGCGTTGAGAGTTTATTGAAATCTAAGCCTTCGAGTTAACCAGTTTCATTCCCGAAGCTAAATAGAAGGGCAAGGAAGTAAGAATATAGAACAAGGGAAGAGGTTTGTTGCCGAGTACCTGGGACTCGGAGGCTTACACTCGATGAAGAGCAGTGCTCCAGCATGGCATGATAGCCGGTGAGACAGCACTATAAAGGGGACGTGACGTTTATGGGGCGAACTTACGGTCCATCATAGTACGAGCAAAGGGATGACCAGGTCCGTCGGGAAGTATCTGTTCGAGTAGACAGAATTCAGCTGGACGAAGATCAGCAGGACGACGGCAATACTGGTTGATTTGGTTGGTTTACCTTGGCCGAGGCTGCTCGCCCATCGTATCAAAGCATCTGCCGAATTCGTCTCCATATACGTGATCGAAACTTCCGCAAGAAATAGGAAAATGCACTCGTCAGGGTCTAAAACCGAACTCAGCGCTTGCTGCAGCTCGGCAGTTCGTCGAAGGTCGCAGCCCACGAGGTGATAGCGCTTGCTCCGCAGCAACAAATTTGGATAGAGCGCGTCTTCCCCGGCCTGAACTTGTGACAGCTGCGAGGCAAGCTCCGGTGTCTCAAGGATGACCTGACGCTTCCGCCGTGCCAGTTCGTTGAAGTCCACATCAAAAAAGACAGCCTTTGATGAACTGCAATGCTCTGGGTAACGAGTCCAGCACTGCCAGGGAACAACATCACTAAGTTTCCATTAGCATTCCGGGAAGGGCAGAATGCACGAAGACTACGACCAGTACCCCACTTCACCCACTGTTTCCCGGGTAATGCCTCAGAGCCTGCGGCGTCCTTGCCCAGCAATGTATCAGAGATCCGACAGGCAGTCAACAGCGTGTGTCAGGGTGTGGTGACGGCGGTTGTATCTCCGCAACCGTGAGGTAACGGACATTACCAATATGCGTATGCATGGATGTGTGTATATTTGTGTGTGGAAGTGGGTGAGTGGGGGGGGAGAGAGAGAGAGAGACAGAAGGAAAGTCCTCACCTTCCGCAGCCTAGATTCACGATGACCTTTCTCTTTTCCGAGGGCTGACACAGAAAGTCACGCAAGGTCACGTCGATGACATGAAGCCTACCAAAAGTTGAAGTCCCGTTAGCGATGGCTAACAAAGCATGTCCCGTGCTCGCGGGATAGTTGGCGACATCCAACGCAAAGATACCAACGGTGATCAGCGTAAAAGTCTTGGGCATAAAGGCCATGAAATTCAACACGATCCTCCAGCGATGCTGCTCCGACGCACCTCAGATGGTAGCCTCTGTTGATGAGCGGGGCCCTACGCTGGAATTTCTTCACGAAGAATCGGAAAAAATGCGGTTCATCTGGGTAGTAGAGACGCTCAACACTTCGTTTTGAGACAATACTGCTATTGTTGGTCTGGTGAGAATGACACAGTCAGTCAGGCAGGCAGACATTTCACATTTATACTTGTGTATATCATACTTGCGTATATCAGCATATACGTATATCGATATGATGGGGAATTAGGGTGCAAGGTGCAAGGGGCAGGGAGCAGGAGGCAGAGGCTGCAGAACTGACATTCATCACGAGGTCATCCTGGGCAGTCGCTCGCGGGAGATGGAGGCCGTTCGTGGCCGGGCTGCGGCGGCCATTGTCGGTGCGGGCACCCATGCTTCAAGGATGAGTTGTGGAAGCCAAATGGTTGGCGGGTGAAGACGAAGGAGAGACACAACAGGTGGTTTTTACGTGCACAGCACACAGATTATTCAGGCTCGGATCCGAGCATGGGCAGGCCCGTCGGGGTCTGTGCCTTAGAACACAAGCAAGACCCATCAGCGCAGTTGACAGGCACTCGAGGATATTCAGGACTGTTACCTATGCACTTCGGTATGCACCGAGGTACGAACCAACCTTGGGATCTTCAACTACTCTATGGACCACGTTTTATTGCTACATGGACTCATGGAAGCATTTCCGGGACGTGCAGCAGGACGTGCAGCACAGCTCGGATAGTGATAAGGAGATAAGCAAGTATACATGGTAGAGACTAGGTAGTCTCTACCACAGCACCTCCTCACAAACTTGGAAGTCCTCAGTGCCTGGGCCCCGCCTGGGCCCCGCCTGGCCCAAGCTTCTGGAGCTCCCCCTAGCAAGGGTACCTCTGGCCAGGCTCAATTGCAGCACTGCGAACGTGCAGGTGTACATCCTTGCTGCGTACCTGGTGGTCTACACGTACGTACAGGTCAGGTCTGTTGCATGGGTCAGGTGCGTCTGCCAGCAGCCCCTGTCCCTCCCTCCCTCACCGTCGCCGTGACAAGTTGACCGTCAACATCCTCACCACCTCACGTCCCTTTTGGCCTTCTGCTTCTGGCTCCCCTGCACCGGCTGAGGCTCGTCAGCACACCTTCCTCTCCAGTCCCTTCCCGACCTCTACAGCCACCCAGCCGAGCTCGCTGCTCGTCCGTTGCTGCTTAGCTGGCTAGCTTTCGACGCCGGCCAAGCTCTTCCTTTGCAACACGAGGCCTAACCTCGTGCTATCAACCCGCCGCCTGGAACACTGTCCTGACTTCTTCAACAACACCCTTCTCTCCTGGTTGAGTCCAATCTCAACACTTACCTTTCTTCCCCCCCCCCTCCTGACAAAGCCTCGCCTGCTCCGGTGCCTCAGCTCCAGGGCCGGCATGTCGCGGTCTCGGTCTCGGTCCTGGTCCTGGTCCTGGTCCTGAATAGCTCTGCACCCCCAGTTTGCCTCGCCCAAAGACGGCTTCCAACCTCTCGCAACCCGATGCCACAATGGCTTCCGCAAACCTCAACTTCATCACCTTCAACCAGGATCACAGCTGCCTGGCTGTCGGTCAGTGCATGACCCCCTTGCCTGTTGTGGTCATCTGCCGTCCTGTGGCCTGGATGCCACCTTTACCCTACTCATGTAGCTAACATACCTCGGCACAGGCACCTCCAAAGGCTTCCGAATCTACCATACAGACCCCTTCTCCAAGATCTTCAGCAGCGACGACGGCAATGTCTCCATCATCGAAATGCTCTTTTCCACCTCCCTCGTCGCTCTAGTCCTGTCTCCGCGACATCTTATCATCCAGAACACAAAGGTGCTTGGGACCTCTCCTCCCCTCCATACGACGAGTCTGGCTGACTGTGCTCGTAGAGGGCTTCCGTGATATGCGAGCTGACCTTCCGCTCTGCCGTTCTTGCCGTGCGTCTGAACCGCCGACGCCTGGCCGTCATCCTCGAGGAGGAGATCTACCTGTACGACATCGCCAACATGACCTTACTCTACGTCATCACAACCTCTCCGAACCCGACTGCCATTTGCGCGCTCTCGCCCTCGTCTGAAAACTGCTACATCGCCTATCCCTTACCGAAACCCAGGGAAGACACGGGCGAGAGGCGCCCAGCGCATGCGCCTCCTCTTTCCACCTACGTGCCTCCCACCTCGGGCGAGGTCTTGATCTTTGACACGATAACGCTCAAGGCCGTCAATGTCATTGAGGCTCACCGATCCCCCCTCTCCTGCATCGCCCTCAACAGCGACGGTACCTTGTTGGCCACCGCATCCGAGACGGGCACTATCATCCGTGTTTTCTCGGTACCCCGTGGCCAGAAGCTGTACCAGTTCCGCCGTGGCACCTACCCGTCCACAATCTACAGCATGTCGTTTAATTTGAGCTCTACCTTGCTCTGTGTCTCCTCGACATCTGATACTGTCCACATATTCCGGCTATCCAGTCCAGGTCCGCACGGCGGCGCCGGTGCAAGCGGGTCTACGAGCGCCGCAGAAGCCGCAGAACAGACGCCATCGCCCCGTGCGGATCGGTGGTCTCGGTCGCGGTCCCGCAGTTATGATAGTGGAAACGATTCTCCTGGCAGCACAACAGGGTCGCCGCGCAGCGATGCTGCTGAGCTTGCAGGTTCTCCTGCCAACAATGGCGCGGGCACGACCAGCACCCCGGCAAATCGGCGGCAGAGTGGCTCATTCAGTAGCATGTTGCGGCGGTCTTCCCAGCTGATGGGCCGTAGTGTGGCCGGTGTCGTTGGATCATACCTCCCGCAGACTGTGACAGAGATGTGGGAACCCCTGCGTGATTTCGCTTACATCAAGTTGCCCAAGGTGTCCTCGGCCACGTCCCCCAACAAGGCGCCGGCCAACACCGGCCCTGCGGGGCTGATGTTTCCCAATGGGCCCTTGCGGAGCGTCGTGGCAATGAGCAGCAGCAGCCCACAGGTCATGGTTGTGACTAGTGATGGCGGGTTCTATGTTTTCAATATCGACATGGAACACGGCGGCGAAGGGTACCTTGTCCGCCAGTTCTCGTAAGTTGCTTAACCCAGCCCAGCGCCCCCCCCACCCCCCCTTCCCACCCTCCGACTTGAGGGTGTCATCAGTCGGTTGGGCCCAGTGTGGATGGATGTCCTCGCAAGTCCCGAAAGTCCATTCGTCGATCACACCGCTGACATTCCCGGCCTTGGCCCAGAGTCCTCGAGGGGGATGACAAGCTAGACGCGTCCTTCAACCCGTGAGTTTCTCCACGATGAGTTCATTGACGCGGTGGCGTCTGTTCTGATGCAGACGACGTGATTTTCGACCGATTTTACAGCATCCAGCAAGTGGCCCCTTTTGAACTTTCAGGGGCCGGCGTCGTAGGCAAGGCGGTGGGACAAAGGCGTTACTCAAGGTCGCTGTTTCAGAGATACTCCCTCACCAATCTGTGCTGTTTAATTTTTCCTACCAGCGCAATTCGCGAAGGTGACGGCGAGGCTGAACATATCATCCGGTGCGCTGCACAAGCCATCAGGTTCGCAAGTTCAGGCAGCCAGTCAGCTAATGAAATGTTGCTAAATTGGGTGCGCGTAATGATGCTGCGCAACTTTCGGTCACGAGGATGGCACACAGAAAAGGTCCAATAAGCATCACCCTGAGTGCCAGCAGTTCCAACGCTAGAAAGACCGTCCAACGTATGGACGAGATGAGACATGATATACATCGGCCCATGTACTCCAGTGCCCACACCAAGACCCCTGCCCAAACCGGTGTGGTCGATTCTGACCATCGCCGTCTGGTTATCCTCAAATGGCGATTCAACTGCACAGTAGTTGGAGTGGTTCGCCCATAACGTTCCTCCCCCACCGGTGAATTCCGCGAAGTGAACATGAGCGCGGGGACATTCCCCTGCGACCCGAAATGAAAGGACGAGGCTGAGAAAAGAAAGAACGGGGCTGAGAAAAGTCGAAAACAGAAAAACAAAAACCCGTGACCCCGAGCCGTCTGTGTGCTTTTCAAGCAAAGATGGTGAAATTATCCCTCCGTTTCCTTCGTAAATCATCAAAATCGTTTCCTAAATCTGCTTCCAGTGATGCTAGGCGGCTGAGAAACCTCGTCTCATCTAGCGTACGGCCTGTTCATCAAGGCAATCTCCCTCGCGATCTCGGCCCACTCAAGCTCTCGCTTGATGCCCAAACGCGCGGTGGGTGCTGCTTTGTTCGCATTCTTCCTCCGCTGTAGTGTCTCCTCCCATTTGAGCAGTTCGTAGGCGAACCTCAGATGTGGCTGTATGATGACATTTAGCCGCCGAGCTCGAACAAAGCAGTACGCCCGGGGGAACGAGAGATCCATCGCTCGCATGACCTCTGCAATACAGATTGTTGCGCTCCGAGACACACCGACCCTGCAGTGTACAAGTGTCGCCGTTCCCTCCCTTCGGCCTCGATCTGTCAAGCTCTCGTCAGCTGGTTTCCGTGGCGCTCATCGCAGCTCGCACCATGGGGGCCACAAACTTACCGATGAATTCGAGGCATCTTTCGAACTCCTCCGTGAGGGGGTCTATCCCATTATCCTGGACGCCTTGAACTACGCAGACGTTCTCAGACCCCCATTTCTCCAGCTCGCCATCCCGCCACATGGTCGTCTCCCCAACGCTAAGGATTTGCTTGATCCCCAGGGCTTTCAGTAGGTCGGGGTTGTTTGCGTGACCAAGATTTCCCAGGTACATGTAGTCCAACACACGGCTCGGGAATGAGCCGTCGATGCCGGGTAGCCAGTCGGGTTCTTCCGCGGCCAGGGACTGTACCTCGGATGGGGTTTTGTCGGCGAGAGCAGGCGATTGGGATAGCAGGCGGGGGGCGATGGCTGTGAGCAGGGAGACGTCGGCGGGGTATGCGAAGAAGTTGCGACCGAGTGTAGTGTGCAGGTTCAGCCACGCGTCTGGGACAGGACGGCCGGTGCTGTAGCTGTAATAGGCGATGCCGAGCATGGTGGACTCGGTGTACCCATCCCCGCAGTGAATCAGGACCTTCTGGGGAGGCACCTGGTATGGGGATGATATCGCGTCGACAGACATGACGGCGTCTCCGTCGTCGTCGTCGTGGCCGGCTGTCGTTGGGTAAGTTCCATGGGCCAGGTGAAAGATCCACTTGCACGTCTCGATGATGCCGTCGGCCTCGGCATGGGACCACGAGGACGGCAGGATGCTGCCCGAGGAGGGGAAGTCGAGGCAGTGCTGCCCCGATGGAGCAGCCGAGCCCTCAGCGATGGCCTGGAGCGCAGCGGGGTGAAGGCGCCCCATGTCGCTGCACTCGATCTGGATGTCGAACGAGCCGTCGTCATCAGACCCCCGATCCAGAGTGGGGCCCATCCAGACGTTGTGGGAGATGGAGGTGGGCTTGGTCATGGCGAACATCTCCTTGCGCTCCTGGTGGACAAAGTCGATGACGCTGCCTGTCAAGAGGCCGGCTGAGTCGACGGCAACCAAGTCCGGGTGGTTTTCCTCGAAGTCTTCGAAGGGGCTAACACAGACAAACGTGTTGTAGGTGGGGATGGGGTGGCCCTGGGCCTCGTGCCTCTCGCGCCACCGGAGCTGGGCCGCAGCAATGTCGCATGCCATCTTGCGGGTGGCCAGGGGATCGTCGCCGTAGACGATGATATCCGAGGTCATGGCGGATTTGGCGGCCTGGATCTGGAAATTCCTCACGGAGAAGCCCTCCTTGGGGTCGACATCGTGGAACTCGGGCGAGGCGGAGGCACATTGCAGGAACTCGTGGGGGGATATGGCGCCCTTGAGGCGCGAGACAGCCAGATCGCCATCGGCCTTGACGACGGTAACGCCGCGCAGGCAACAAGGAGTCTTGCGCAGGGAGCGGCTCCGGGCCGTGAAGAAAGACTGCTGCAGGTGGTTGAGGGGGTGCAGGCCGTGGAACCAGGGGAAGACCTGCGAGGGCTCGGGAAGGGACTGGCGGGAGGCGTAGTCGAGGGCACGGGCGACGTCGGAGACAGACAGCTCATACAGGGTCAGCGGGCCCGACTCCAGGCGGACGAAGTGGGCCGGGGGGTGGAGGACGGACTGGGCACAGTCATCCTGCTTGCCGGGGGAAGGGGGTGGGGTGCTGGGTTCCTGGCGGGGCACGGGCCCGGGCGGGCACACAGGAATGTGCTTGTTGGGGACGGCAGGCGGGCATTGCTCGGACTGGGGGTTGAGGGTGTCGATGGTCAATGGGGACGCCAGCGAGGCAATGGCGGTCGACGACGAGCGGTGGGGCGGCAGGGGTCGAGGGAGCGCAATGGTGGCCATCATCAATCACACAGCAAGGCGGTGGTGGTGGGGCGGGGGGAGCTCGCAGTGTCGTCGACGAGCAGCCCAGCGAAGCCTGGCGAGGGCCTGAGGAGGACCTCACGAGAGCGATGTGAGGATTGTGACGAACTGTCCCGGATGGCCGTCTGGCAGGCACGGCACGGCAAGGCACTGCACTGCACTGGGTCAGATCAGATCAGATTGAATCAGATCGGATCGTCTAAGGCGGCCGGGCGGAAGTAGTCAAGGCAATCTCATGCCCCGGGCC
The DNA here is from genome assembly GCA_013364905.1 of Diaporthe capsici. Lineage (NCBI taxonomy): Eukaryota > Fungi > Ascomycota > Sordariomycetes > Diaporthales > Diaporthaceae > Diaporthe > Diaporthe capsici. The sequence goes on along the minus strand of WNXA01000006.1, from coordinate 39,954 downwards.
TGCGTGCGGGGGGAAGCTTTAGGCCAGGCCTGGATCGAATAAGAGGTGGAGCGGCGGCGGCGAGAGCGGGGCGAGACACTGGCCAGGGGGTGGACGGGCTAGGTAGTCATGATATTCGTCGGGGAGAGGCCGAGGGCGGCGAGGGCGGCGACAGGTGCCAGGATGGTGACCTGACGGCGTCGAAGCTGTCAAGGGCGGTTGCACGGCACGTGGAGTGGAGCAAGGGCTCAGGAGCGAGGAGCAAGATGTGAGATACGAGATGCGAATTGTGAGATGCGAGATGCGAGATGCAAGATGCAAGATGCGAGGAGTCAGGAGGAGACAGGAGCAAAGACCAGGACACAGGGCAAGGGATGCGGAGTCGGTATTCAGGAGGAGAAAGAGGGAGGGGAGGAGGAGGAGGAGGAGGAGGAGGTTGTTGAAGTTTCAAGAGGCACCTGGGCAGGGCAGGGAAGTGCAGGGCAGCCAGCTATGGGGCGGGCACACCTTGGCGGCTAACCACCAACCGACTGCTGGATTGATTGCTGGGCTGCCGGGCTGCTGGACTTGCTGGCTGGTTGACCGAGGGGATCGAGGATTGATTGATAATTTGATGTATTGATTGACTTGACTGACTAACTGACTGGCGGATCCGATAGACAGACTGCCTCTTCAGAGGTACAACTGATTTGCCTGTCTGACCATGTGAAGCTGCCGCAGCCGCAGCCGCAGCCGCAGGGGAGGGGGCGGGGACGGAGGGGCTGAGGGGACCCACGGTTCAATGCCTGTACAATCCGTCCTGAGCCTGCGTAGGCCACAGCACGGGTCCACTTGCCCACGGTGCTAGGCCGTTAGTGTAGCCTAAGGCCTGAGGGGACGGCCCCAAGATATGCTGATTGTGCGATCGTGCATGGCGTCGCTTGGTCTCCGAAGGCTGCCAATAGGGAGCCAGGGTGGCGCGTTGGGGGGGGGGGGGGACATTCCAGTCGGCATGGTTGGCAGTCGACGATAAGACAATCCATGGCCAGTATTTTTTGTCTCCAGTCTGCCACTCCCTACCAGCCTACTTGAGATGCCTAGATACCTACCGTGTCCTACAATCCGCACATGAATCCACATGAAACCCGGGGAAATGGGTCCTTGATGTTGACATGACGGTCGCGGGCGGGGCCATCAAAACGGGTCTTAGGGCCTGGACGGGAGACCCCAGCAACAGCGGTGGCCCGTGTGCCACTTCAGGGTCCACCTGCCATTCCCCACAGGGCAGCCTATCTCAACTCTTGACCCTCTCGCACTACGGTACTAGGTAAGCGGTAAGCAGCCGGTCAGGCCTAGGTGGTCCTCTGGTTGTCCAGGGTAGCAGTTATACATTGCAGGTCTTGTCCACATGTCAGACCAAAAAAAGAAAAGAGAGTGGATATTCACACCGGTCAAAACGGACCAAAAAACTAAACACCCACACACCCAACACCTAACACCTAACACCTATACACCTAACACCTAACACCTATACACCTAACACCTATACACCTAACACCTATACACCTAACACCTATATACCTAACACCTATACACCTAACACTTATACACCTAATACCTATACACCTAACACTTATACACCTTAATTATATACCTAATGCTTATATATACCTAAATTATATATCTAATGTAAATTAGGCGTGTAAATTGGGGTGTATGTGTAATGAGGGTGGGCTGTAAGTACCGGTGTACCATCCGTTTTGACCGGTGCAAATATCCGCTCTCAAGGAAAATGTCCGTTCATGTCCACAGCGCACCAGGCTGGGCCCACTCTAGCTTCGATGGCGGGACGGGACGGCGGGGACCGTAACTGTTGTACTGTGTGCCGGGTGCCTCGATGCAAGGTAGGCCGTGGGCTGCATCTTGTTCCTACGCAGCTCACTCATGGAACGTACACACAGAACGAATGAGCATTATGCACACCCCCATCACACCCAGATGTTCTCGGATGTTCTGGCACGGTTGAGTCTTGCTTGTCAGTGGGTGCCTGTCTGGGTAGGTACTTGGAGTGCCTGGCCCGGGTAGCTCGACGTGGGGCCTCACTCGGTTCCCACACGACGTCATTCCCACAGTCCTTGTGCTGGGTCCTGCGGACGAAATGCTGAGCGTATTGTTGACATTGACCTTGTTCAGCAAGACACATCCACCCGCCCAACACTCTACTTCTACATATCCTTGGGGCCATCGAGAAACTGGACCACCGCGTACTTTTTGCTGCCGGCTGCACTGCGCTCTACCTGCCAACCAGCATACCGGGCCGTTGGTCTAGCGAGGCGGGTCGTGACGTGGCCGTCGCGCCGCGTCGACACAGGCACGCCAGTCCCCAGCCTGCCCGGCCGGGCCTCCCATCCGACATCTCATCCTCCCGACATCGCATCTGGCCTCGTTGCTTGCCCTCTCGTTGCTCGTCTCTGCATCATGTCTCTGCGGTAGCACCCAGCCTCCAGCACCAAGGCCTCCAAGCAGATGTGGATCATGCGTAGGCCACCCCTTCCCGCCGCCTCGGGCCCGCACTCGCGAATCCGCATCTCTCGCAGACACTGATCCACCGTCTTTTGTCTACAGCCCGGTACCAAGACTAGCTTCACAGCCGCCTCGCCCTCGTCATGGAGACTGCCCACTCACAAGACCATACCTACGGCCCCAACTGTCGCCTCGCTCCCGTGGTCGAGCCCAGCCCCGAGGGCCCCCTCCTAGCTGGCATCCCCCCTATAAACGCCCAGTTCTTCTATCACAGCCTCGTGCCAATCGATGATCCCCTCTCCACCGCCACCGCCGCCACTACGGCTGACGGCCGACCCGTAAAGGGCGTCCTGAGGCCCTTCTCCCACGCCGACAATAATGCTCTGGAAGCCGCCTGGCTGAGTCTCGCCGACGATGACCACAGGAACAACCACGATGCCTCCCTCAAGAACCGCCGCCCCGACCCGGCCCTGGCTGCCAAAAACGCCCGGAAGCTGGACGCCATCGTCGACCATCTCACCCGTACGCACAAGGAGAAGCACTCCCGGGACACACGTGCCCCTCCTCTTGAGCCCCCTCTGGAGCCCCTGGCAGGCACAGACCTGAGTGTGTGCTGTCAAGAGCTCCTGATCGATGCCTCAAACAGGCTCCGCGAGGTCTTCTGCGAGGTTTCGAGGGAACACCAGCCATCGCTAAGCCAGAAGCATGTCGTCGCCAGGGTCATGTCTGTGATGGAGGATGGCCGGCCCAATCCTGCTGCCACCGCTGCTGTGCCGATTACAACCCCCGCCATGCCCGCTTCCTCTCCCCGGACCGATACATTCGTCTCGCCGGCCTTGTCCACCTCGGCAAGGGGCCGCGCTTCGTCCCTTGCCTCAAACCCGGCCGCCAGCCGCTCGGCGTCTATTGGGAGTGCCGCTAGACTGGCCCCCTTCGGCACCCCGCCCCAGCTCGAGAAGTCCCCCCTTGGGCCGCGTCCCGCTTACCCTCAGGTGACCGACGGCATATCTGGGCGGCCTTTCCTGAGGGTTGGAGACCCTGATGACGAGGTAGCCCCAGAACCTGGCCAGCTTCGTGACTCCCGCCCCGACGTCCCTGGAGAAAATCCCACGGGCGAGCAACATTTCGGCGCCAGCAAGGTCCCATCGGACACCGTGCCCATTCCTCCAGGCGGAGCGGGCATTTCCGAACTTGAGCCCCGCGTCTTTGAGGTCCCGGTAGGACTGTCGAGGCTGCATGAGGTTTCTCTGCCCGTCCTACAGATGAAGCCCATATACTGGTCCCCCGTCAACGACATTGCAATTGTCTCCAGATCGACTTGGTTCTACCGGTACGTTGCTCCCTGTTGATGTCGGACAGTTTTGACCTGCGGACGGTCCACGATGATTTATGCTTCTCTGAGACTGCCTGATACGATGCTGTCCTTGGGACTGTTACACCTGGCCTTGTGGCCTTGAATGACTGTCGTTCAATCCTTCTATCGTGCCAGGCTTTTCAGCAGCGCTACTTGGTCGGCCATTCTCCTAGGGCCTGCAGGTGTACTGAGGCCCCTCCTCCACACGATTCAGGTGCCCGTGCCAGCGCAAGAGGTCGATCTGGTACGCCGTCCGCTGCATGGAACTTGACGTGGCTAACTCGTGCATTGTCCCCCAGCGATACCATGGTGCCTGTTGAGCCCAGCATTGCAAATCAATTGGAGGCGGGCTATCGAGAGCTGCGAGCATTCAGTCAGGAATGGCAAGAGGAGCTTCGTTGCGCCGTCGAAGTCGGTCCTCTGGGTGAGGAGAAGGTGTCATTCCCACTGTGGCCTGGAACGACTACCCCCGTTGATGCAAAGAAACAAGATCAAAGAGAATCCATCGCATCCGACCCGTTCTGTGCTGCCCGGTGTTTCCGGGGCGAAGCGGCCGCCGAAGGAACTCTCGAGCCTGTGAAGGCCAGACAGGACGAGTCCACTGGGAATCCGGCGCAGGGGCGAAGTTACCAGTCTCATCACGTTCTTTACAAAAATGAGAGGGCGGCATTCCTATTGAAACCAAGCCTCAAACCGTCTGCCTACTACGGGAGGCGGCCTCTCCAAAAGATAATGAGGGGTTTGACAGTTGGTATTCCAGTCATCAGAGGCTTCGATCGAGACAGTTGGAGTGAGCTGCACGAGAAGAAGAAACAGGCCCGGAAAGGGGAAACTCGGAAGTCTGTCGAGACCGAGGCTTCACGGCTGGGAAATTGCCCTGGCTGCAAGGCAGAGGAAGCCCGTGGACAGGTCACAGACCTTGTCCTTGTCGCCCATGGAATTGGCCAGAAGTTTGCCGAACGGGTGGAAAGCTACCATTTTACCCATGCTGTCACCGCATTTCGCCGCTCGATAAACATCGAGCTTCGAAACCCCGGGGTCAAGTCAGTCCTGCGCGAGGGACACAGCGGGATTATGGTCCTTCCTTTGAATTGGAGGCATCATCTTTCCTTCGAAGACGGGGGCCCTATGACTGACGCGGACAAGGCGACCTCGGCTTCCGACAACTTTGGTCTGAAGGACATCGAGCCGAACACGATTCCGGCTGTGAGGAGCCTGATATCAGATGTTATGTTCGATATTCCATTCTACATGTCCCATCACAAACCCAAGATGATATCCGCACTCGTGACGGAGGCAAACCGCGTTTATCGGTTGTGGTGCCGCAACAATCCAGACTTCAACCACAAAGGAAGGGTTCATCTCATCGCTCACTCGCTTGGAAGCGTCATGGTAATGTTCCCCCTTCTCTCCCGTCTCCCTTCTACCTTGAGCAGCTACCAGCGGGCCCGGGGAGCATTTGCCATGCCCAGGCATATGAACACCAAACGCTCCAGCTGTACTCTGTGCCAAAATCTACGGATCAAGCGATCCTCGAGTACCGCCTCTGACAGGCCCCGGGGCGACGCTCACAAGATCCCTCGAGCAACGCGTGAGCAGACTACTGATTGGGGGAGGACGCAGGCACTCGACGTACTATCCCGGCAGCCGAACATTCCACCAGCGCTGGACTTGGATGCCCCAGTGCCTGAGTCACGATTCTTCGAGTTTGACACGACTAACCTGTTCCTTCTGGGAAGCCCGGCTGGCTTTTTCCTTCTTCTCGAGCGTGGTAGTCTAACGCCTCGCAAGGGCCGGGAAAAGCCAGGAGTAGAAGTAGCCGTGAGTCTTTTCGGTGTCTTGCCCCACTGTGCTGCCCTCTCTGCTCGCTTCTGAGTCCACATGGCCTCGTTGCTGCTCAGTGGAGGAGCGTATATCACAGTCTCCTGCTTGAGTCCCTGTGCTCACGCTGTTGCCGTGACCTGCAGCTGACAGTTGATGCTATTCCCGGGACAACCTGTCCGTCCCACCCTCCGGCGTTTGGACAGCATATGACTAACCTCGAGCTTCACAGGATACGGTTGCGAAAGACGTTGTGCGCGAGGAGGGCGTATTTGGCTGTCTCGCAGTTGACAACATCTAGTAAGCCCCATTCTTGTCCTTTCACGGATCCCCGACTGTCATGTCTTGGAATGTTCTAGATTGTATCACTTCAGGATCCGTAGCAGGTGATTAACAGGTACTAGCAATGTCCTGGCCAAAGAAGACCCTATAGCTTACCTTCTGAACGGAACCATCGACCCGATGTATGCCGAGAGCTTGAGGCTCGCTCATGTGCCAAGCACGGCGATCTCGTGGTTCTCATCGATCCGCGGCCTCGTGAAACCTGTCGGCTCGCCCCCGACATCCGAGCTGCCACCCGCGCTCGTGAAGCCCCCAACAAGCCGGCTGCCTTCTCAGCTCGAGTTGGAAGTGCACGACTTCACGCGCGAGGAAGTCGCAGAAAAGAAGGCATTCTTGCTCAATGATAACGGCCAGGTTGATTATTACCTGCGCTCCGGAACAGGCCCCTTGGAGATTCAGTATCTCAACATGCTCAGCGCGCACACTAGCTACTGGGCGAACAACGATCTGATCCGTTTGCTGTGCATGGAGATTGGTCGGGAGCCTGGAAGAGAAAATACGTTGCCGGCGTTAAGGGCTGTCAAAATGACGAGGAGAGATCGCCTCAAGAAATAGTAGATCAAGTCACAGCCGCCTTCTTCCGCATGACACGACACAACCGTAGACGGACAGCGTAGATAGATATCTATATCCCTTTTTTTTTGGAGGGGGGGGGGGCGGATATTCGCGCCCGCAAAAACGGAGGGTACGCCCGTACATCACTCGCGCCATAGCTGCAGCTATTCGCACACCTACACACCCAACACCCATACACCCATACACCTAGCACTCATACACCCAACTTACACACCTAATTAGTATACTTGATTAATTCTAAGCATATAAATTAGCCTTAGGCATATAAATTAAGTATGTAAGTAAGGTGCATAAGTATCAGGCATATATATATAAATTGGGTGTGTAATTAAGTGTATGAATTGGTCTAGTGCTGCTGATGTATGGGTGTACCCTCTGTTTTTATGGGTGTGAATATCTGTTCTCCTTTTTTTTTCTTCCCCAGGGGAGCCGGGGGGGGGGGGGGCACGGGATGCGTGGGAGATTGGGGGAGGCACATCCGAAGACGCTGATTTCATTTGATCTTGCCGTGATCGATTGGGAGTTGGACTCGTTATATGTGTGTCGCCAGGTGTGCCTGAGAAATGCCCTAATGGCAATGCACGCGGAGTAAACGGGTGCATCTGGCAGATATACCGAGATGGGCCTCAATCGCCCGCACGCCAACAATCCAACCCTCATGCTAGGCGATCTAGTTACATGTTGTCGAGCTCCATCATGCCATCGTCCATGTCATCATCCATGTAATTGTCGGAATCGCCATCAGCCCGTGTGTCCCGAGGCAGCGCGCTGTTCCCGTTGGCCTGCGCGTCCTGTAGTTCCTGTATACGCTGCTCGTCCAAGTCCTCCTGATGCTTTTTGAGGTCGGCAAGACTCCACGTACTAATACCCTCCTGGTCCTTTGCCTTGAAAGGTTGGGCCATGCCCCTCAGGAACCGTCTTGCGCTGCTAACAGCCATGTCTGTACTCAGATTGCTATCAGCATCGAGAAGCGCCTGGTTGATCCACTTGGGGAGCTGCGTGCGCTTCTTCTGAAATCGTCTGTCTGCTAAAACCATGATACCATAATCGTCCTTGCCTCGGAGCACTCGTCCCAGGCACTGTGCAGCATGACGCATGGCGTCGAAAGAAAGAAAGTCATTCTCGCGTATGCGGTACGTCTCCCTGAGGAACTCGAGACGTGCCTTGAGGATGCGCGATTCTGTGTACTGGAACGGGACACCAACGCACAGCACAGTGCGTCCGTACTGGTGGTCGAAGTCGATCCCTTCCGAGACCTTGCCTCGGGCGACGCAAAGTAGGACGGCGCCACGGCCATTGCAGCATGCGGTCCGGTAGGTCTCGAGGGCTAGGGAGGTCTCCTGAGCATCGGGCGTCTCAACAAGAATGAGTTTGTACTTCCACACCTCGTTGAGGATTCCCATGCCCTGCCACATGCTGATGATGGACTCCATGTACAGGTAAGAAGGGAAGAAGACGACCAGGCCGTCTGGAGTGATTTTGGCGAATTCGGTCAGGAGGTTGCCGTAGTTACGCACTACGCTCGGCTCGTTGCGCACTTGGAAGCTCGTAGAAATGGCAGCCTGGTCGCTGCCACGCGTGACGATCATGGGCAGGAACGACTTGCGCGCCAGGGTCATGCTGTAGGACTCTTGCACCACGGTGGAGAAACCAAGCATTTTGGGATATATCTCAAGGGGCGAGATGGTGCCAGATGTGATGATGACGGAGGAGAAGCGTTCAAAAACCGGCTTGATAGCGATGGCTGCGTCCAGGCACGTGAAGTGGAGGATGGGATTAGGCACTTCAGCCGTGTCAGACTCGTACGGCTCTAGAATTAGGAGGAATCCCTTCTCATAAGTGGCGACCAAGGTCGCAAATGTGGCCACCTCCTGCAGAGGTTGATAGTCCTCGATGTTGGTGAGCTCGAGCGTCCGCACCAGGGAGGTCAGACGCTCGGCACAGAACCTCAATGGCTTCTTCTCGATGAAAGTGTACTCCTTGAGATGTGACAGAAAAGAAGGCGGCGTTTCCGAGATGACTTGCCGGACCTTCATGCGTGTCTTGAGGTATTCGATGAGGCGCTTCAAGAATGCCACAAAGTGCTCCGCCCTCCTGATATTCCCCGGGACCGCCTCCTTGAGCAAGTCCTCTGGGAGCACCGGGTTCGCCATGAGGGAGCCTTCGTCGCGGGCCTCATCCGCATCCCTCAAGCCTTTTACAAGCTTCTCATACTCGTTTTCGAGCGCCTTCTGATCGGTCTCTCGCATCTCGGTGATCTTCCTCTCGAGGTTCTGCGCCCCGCGCGTGGCCTTCCTGAGCGAGTCCTCGGTGATGTCGGTGCTGAGAGATTCGATGCAGACGTTGTCAATGTTGTGGGCCTCGTCAAACACGACAATGCAATCCTTGGACAGGTCCTTTGAGACGCGCTCGGCAATCTTGGGATCCAACAGATAATGATACGAGTAGATGATGACGTTGCAAAATTGCATCTAGAATCATGTCGGTCAGGATCACCGCACACAGAGGGGTGGGGGAGCGGACCGTGGCGGGGTCTCACCATGCGACGAGCTGTGAAATAGGGGCATTGCTTATGTTGCTCGCCATAGCGGAGGAGCCCCTCAAATGTCCAGACACCATTCGGTATCAGGTTGTGGGCCTCGAGGAGGTCCAGGTTCTATGGGCGTCAGCACCGTTGGGATCGCAACGTGAGATTAGGGTTCGGAGAGGGGGAAGCACTACATCATGATAGACGCAAAGGTCTACATCTTCGCCACGTTCCTTCTTCTCCTTTACAAAGCCAGCGGTCAAGCTGCGGCACCGGGCGTCGACGACGGCGCCGCTCTTCTCACGCTTCACGGATGGGTGGAGGCAAAGGTTCTTCCGACTTGACAAGCCGACTGCCCTGAACTCCTCCTCATAGCCCAGCTGCTCGGTGCGGTACTTCATCAGAGCCTTCAATTCGGCCAGTGCCTTCTCGATCTCGGACATAGTACCTAGCCAAGACGACCGCTGTCAGGAGAGCGGGCCGGTACTGCGAGAGGGAGGAGCCGGGGAGGAAGAAGAGTGCTTACGGGAGCAGTATATCAGCTTCCGTTTCTCTGGGTAATACTGTTGGTAGGCAACGATGAGCGACAGCAGCGAGACGGTCTTGCCGGTGCCCGAGGGCATCTCCAAGACCGAGTGACCACCAGCATCGAGAGTTTCTGTCCAGGGGTCAGCAGGAGTTACTAATTGGCCAAGGCGAGCTCAGAGGAAGTGGTGCCTACTTTTCAGATCACACATGTAACTACAGGCAGGTGCGGGAGGTCAGCGGTGCGATAAATGACTGCGGAACCGATAGCTATGATGCTGTGGGGGCCGACTCACGCATATTGCTCTGCCATGTGCAAGTCAGTCGAGGGTGGCGGATGGGCGAGAGCAGGGGCACATACCGGGATAGATGCGAGGGTACGGGAAGAGAACGGGGAGATCACTACAATGTCCTGTCAGTGAGGAGGTCGGACAGGACCGGACGGGCTGTGAAGCTGAGAGGCAAGCTCCCGCGGGGCTGCGTGCGTACTCGATATTGAACCTCATGGCGGGCGGGCTGGTGAGGCACGAGGCCTTTTGGGCGAGCCGCAGCGAAGAAGAAGGAGAAAAAAGAAGAAGAAGAGTAACCGAGAGTGGTCAGGGAAGAGGTTTGGCTGTTGCGTGTCGTCCCTGCAGCCTGGGGGCTGGGCGAAGGCGACGGCTCGCGTGTTCGATCTCAGTCTGCCTGATTCAAGGCGACGGACGACGCGCGAAAGAAGCCAGAGTGCAGCGGGGCTCGAAAGGCCATGGACCATAGGCCGTTGGTGACGGTTCCAGTCGATCTGCGTCCACAGCTGATGTCGATTTGGATGTTTGATGCTGATGTTGACATTGAGGGTGATGTTGGATGTCGATACCGACGCCGACGAGGTCGTTGCGCTGCAGGCAGCTACTAACTACGGCCGGTGCATTTGAAATGTCACTGTCCATCTTCGACGCCTCCCGCGCGCCCTGTCACGTGCGTGGAGCCGTCCAGCCAGCAGATAGGCATACATGGGAGTCCACCGCCCTCTCCAGGTACCTAGGTACCTATGTACGTAGTCAGTCGGGGAGTCTACCTCGTCTGCGTCCTCGAAGTCCCCGAGTCTGGCTTCACGTCCTTGTCAATACATTCTCTGTGCACCCGGCGCCGATCCGATTCCGTGTTTCTGACACCATTCTTCGCCCCTCCAAAGCCCGGCCGGTACTTTTATGCAGCTTGTTGGTTCTATAATAAGAATGGCGACCCCAACGGACTGCGGCCAGCTGTGAAATACCAACTACCAACGACCAACTACCAACAGCCAACGGCCAACGGCCAACAGCCAACTGCATTGTCATTTTTGTCATGCAGGGTGTCATCGGCTCTCCTCGCGCGCACGAGGTTTCCATCGAAAGGAGCCATTGCAACTCCAAGTATTCCAAGCAGCGTGTCGACTGCATGCACCAACAGCACCATGGCACTGGCGAATGCTGCAGTTGTCAACCCTTGGGCCGCGCGAGGCTGTTCTCCGCCTCCTTCGCCTCCTTGACCTCACCCACAAGCGCCTTCTGCCGCCCGGCCCGCCTGGCTACTGGCCACAGTGGCATCGCCATCAACGATAAAGTTCTGACCAGATACCGGTAGCTGGACCTGCCTGCACTGTCTGGCTGGAAGGATGATGCCTGCGAGGCTGTCTTCACCTCCCTCCTTCACCCTCCTCCTCCGATTACCATGCCCGGCAGTCCCCGGTGGTCGACGCGTGGTCTGGCCGCATGAGCCGTTGGTCGCTTGCATCTGGCGATCGGGCCCAGTGTCTCGAGCCGCCACTCGATGGAGATGAGCGGCTGCGCGTCTAGGACCATCACCTCGCTGCACTACGCGCGATGTGATGCGGCGCGTCGCGGCGCGGCTGCAGGTCTGAATCTACAGACCCCACAGTAGCGTGCTGAAGAGCGAAACCTCGGCAGTGAACGCGAGTGACGCACTTGTCCATCTTTCGTCCATGTTGCGAGATGCTTCTGTTCTCCCCTACCGGTATTGACTTTGTATGCCTGCCCTCTCCTGTGCTGTGTTGTGATGCCATGCAATTTGCGCGGGAGCTGAAGGATTTCTACCTCTAATGCGGCCCAACATTCTTGCAGTCCCGATCACTCCGCACACAGCGCCCTACTGTGCAGTCCAATAAGCGAACCAAGGGTGTACCGCACCCGAAATTGAGACGCAACACAATCATTAGCAGGCAAGCGAGCACTTCGACCGCAGCACAGGCGACCGTTCCTCAACACGGAGCAAATCGAGACTCGATCTCGCCGGTGGCCAGGGCGACCCTGTACTTTTTTTACCGTCCAACGGCTCTTGTGAGGGGTGCACACTGTGCTCAACAGGCAGACTAGGATGTGCGAGCACCAGAGCAAGACTAATATCTGCTAGGTCATCATCTACCATGGCTCAACGGGTACTGTACGGTCAACACTCGCGTGATCCACCCGGCTGCGTTGCCGCGGCCCTCGATAAAATCATAGGCCGTGCAGCGTCGACGCTGGTTGGCTCCTGAACGGTCCGGCCAACAGCCGTGGAATAATGGCCGTAGACCTGGCCATTATGCAGCATCAACCAACATGTCCATCCTGACACGCTCTTCATTTACCAGCCCGCCGGTTCTCTATCATTATTCGCCGTGCCCTGACTCGGTGGCGACCTCATCTCTCCCTGCAGAGGGACTTTTGAGCGCGATGGAACCCGAGCGCGCCTTGAGTTATGGGCAGTCAGTCAGGGCCCATGCCGCCGCCGCCGCGACCTGAGGACATCTTCGCCGGCTTCTACAATACTCGTGGCTTCACCCGGCAACGCTATTCGGGGCCGTACCGTATCATGGATGGCAGAGGCTTGCCCAACTATCCTGTTGGCCCGCTATTTCCGTAGGATGACCCATCTCATCAGCCTTCCTCCGTCGCTTCTCCATCAACAATACCACGGGCCGTTGGCACTAGATCCACTAGACCAGATGGCCCGCAGCCACGACAGGCAAGTAGCCAAGCATGCTTGTGCTGTACATACGCTGCACTCATAGACTACATAGGACATGCTTCCTGGTAGTGACGCAGCGTGTTCTCTGGCCGGTTCACCTTTGACGACACTAGACCGACAGACGGTCGCGATTCTGTAAACGGCCGTGCTGTTTAGTTTGCAGTACAGCGCACAGCACATTCCGTGCCTTGTGCCTGGTGCCTCTGCCCTGTTGTGCGGGCTAGGCTCGGTTCGGGAACGCAGCGTTTCATTTTGGATGGAATCCTTTCAGTCGTCTAATGTGTGTAGCCCGCCAAAGATCCCTGCAAGAGCGTGCGGGTTGCTCGAAATAGTCGCCAGAGCTTCTCAGCTCGCCCTTGGCCCCACCATCGCAGTCGTCGCCAGTCTTACCCGCATCCGATGCGCCTGTGCTGTGCTGCGCTGACCGTTGACGGACAGTTTAGGGCCCCGTCGCCCAATCTGGGAATGTCGAGAAACAAGACATGCACCGTGTCATAGGGCTACTTTTAGCTCAGGCGTGCTTCGGCTTCAGCTTCAGCTTCTGCGTCTGCGTCTGCAGCAGGTGCTGCAGCTGCAGGTGCAGGTGCAGGTGCAGGTGCAGATGCAGATACACCCGCACTCGGCGTCTGCGAGTGCAGCCACTCCAGCCTGCTTCCGCGCCGCGTGCATTCCGACTTGTCGACAAACGCCCTCTTATTAGCAGCAGGCATCATCTGTCTGTCTGTCTCTCCGTCTGTCTGCCTGCCTGCCTGCCTGCCTGCATGTCTTGTCTGCATGTCTTGTCCTCTGCCGAGGCACCGGTTTGCGCAAGCTGAGTCACAGACCAGCCAGCCCGTTGGTGCTTACGTCTTGGAACGCACGCGGAACCCAAGAGCCGCGACATAGCTAGATGCAGAGGCAGGCATCCACTGGCAAGGCAACTTGGGGGCATGCGGGCTCTGAGTCTCGGTCTATCTCGGCCCATTGGGCCAGATGAGGCTCTGCTTCAATTGTGCCGTCATCCGCGAGCGTGGCGGTACCCACTCGGACGCAGCAGCAGCAACCACCGACATCACAAGCTCACCCATGCGACAACCAACTTATCTCGGGGCCCCAAGAAGGATTCGCGCATTTGGCCACTACCATCGAAGGTTGCATTGCACATGGGGGTTTGTTGCCTTGTATGGCCTTTGATATCATGTTGCGGCCCCCAGACTCAGAGTCAGAGTGCCCCTGGCCCCCATCTGCCTGTGTCTGTTGGTTCTACCCCGGCGCCCTCCTCAGCCCACTCAGCCCGCACCCTTGTCCATGTCCACATCCGCACCGCCCTACCCACATCCTTCCTCTTCTCTTTTCGTGTGTTGGTGTTGGTGATGGGGTGTTGGTTCATGGTCCATGTCCGCCTGCCTGTCCTCTGCCCTGCTGCCCTGCAGCCAGTACCGCACCATGCGGGCGTGGTCAAGGACTGGACAGCCCATCCTGTCCGTCCCCCGTCCCCCGTCCCCCTCCAGCCAGGAAATCTGGCTCGCGGACGGCACCAGCCCTCCACTTCAAGCTTGCAACCCGATCGCATCGTTCTCCATCCGCAAGGCTCTGCGTCAAGCGACTATAAACAAACCGGTGGGATCCATCAGTTGCAACCCGGCCCAGCCCTCCTCCTTGGCGCCGGTATATCTGCACCCCAGTCTGCCCTACCACGAGTGACAGGCATACCTGCCCATCCTTGCCCTCAGTCTGACTCCCATTCCAACCGGATATGTTGGCGGCTTACCTCCTACCAGACGTATAAACTGTTGCTTGTAACTACTTAAAATATCCAGTCTCACCCGCGCCGCCTCCGCCTTCTTGATCACACCCACACACCCTCCCACACCCGCAACCCGCCAACCCCCCCCCCTTCCTTTTTTGTTTTTATTATCCCGCGGCCTCGCAAGCCAACGACAAACGTCGGCCGTCATCTCTTGGGCGACCCCTCCGAGTTTGCTTGCATACACATATCTGTTTGGTCTCCCCCTTGCTGAGTGTTCGCCGTGTTGACCAGCGTTGTCTACACGGGCCTCAACTCGGACAGCCTTGTCCAACGTTTACATCTTCGTCGTACGCATCGACCCACAAGGGACCTGACCGGTCGAGGATACTTCCTGCCATCACAAACCCCCGGGGCTCATCGGAGACTCTGCTTGGCGAGCCAACCGGTCTTCGACCGCGTCAACAACACTCGGGCCCTGCCTCGTCGCCTCGAGCCATGGACCTCACGCCGCCCCTCACCCGATCACCTGCTTCGACCCCGAAAACGTACTGCCCATCGGAAACATCATCTTCGGACTACCCCTCGCCTGGCCTGGTGGAGCAGCACTACAGGATCTCGTCCATTTATGAATCTGACGCCCCCTGTTCAATGGCACCAGAGAACTCACTTCCTCCGCTCGACGGCCTGGCCCAGGGCGAGTGGAACCCCGCTGCGGCCCTGCACCCATCTCTGACTACTGCGTCCATGTCCAGCGTTCTGAGCGCTGAGTACGACCCCTTCGGAGCGTACACGGGCCCTATGCCTGGGTCCTACTCCCACGACATATACGGCAGCAACCCGGACACACCACCCCAGACCATGGCTGTGTCGCGCTCTCCAGAACCATCCCTGCGAAGGGCCTCGCTGGCTTACCCGTCCATACCAGTTTCTTCAAATCCGACGACGCCGAGAATAAAGGCGGAGACTCCATCCGAGTACGACAACACCGAGGGCTCGCAGTACCCGTCCCCGCGCATCACAAATGTACCGTACCCGGCTAGCATGAGTCCGTACCCCCCACTACCCTCGCTTGCACAGCCGGCCATGCAGACAACCAGCGCATACGCATCAGAGGGCCCCTTGGCAGCCTGGGCCAAGCCAGAACAGTATCCTGTGGAGCCCGACCATTTTTACTTGACAGCAGGCAGCCAGTCGCCAGCCGCTATGTTCGGACAGCAAGATGCGAGGAGACCGGGCCGGGTCGGGAGCCGGTCGAAACGGACGCCGAGGAAGCTCACGACCAAGGAGGAGGCCAATTTCCAGTGCGATGTGAAAGGGTGCGGCAAGCTGTTCAGCCGCAGCTACAATTTCAAGGCGCACATGGAGACACACGATGAGAGGCGCGAGTACCACTTCCCTTGCCAGGTAGATGCCTGCACCAAGAAGTTCGTGCGCAAGACGGACCTCCAAAGGCATCACCAGAGTGTGCACGTGAAGGAGCGCAATCACAAGTGCGACTACTGTGCGCGCATGTTTGCCCGCAAGGATACGTTGCGAAGGTATGCTCATGAAGCACCAGGTCTGCGCCGAAGCTTACGCTAACCCTCTCCTCGTTGTGTAGACACATGGATGATGGTTGCTCTAAAAGATTTGACATCGGCACGTTAGACTTGCGTGCCGCCGACGAGGATAGCGACTCTCGCATCCTGCCCCCTCTCGCTATGCCGCCCCTGAACCGGACTTCGTCTGATGTGAATCCGAACTACTCATGGGGAAGATGAGGGCGATAGAAAAAAAAAAGGTTTTCCTACTGGTAGGATATCCGTGTATAACAGCAGCCCACCTATCTATGTCAGTCAGTCGTCACGATTGGCGGCACACCGGCGTGGGCTTTGTACAATACGGCACCGAGGTCCCAGGACCCGGCCAAGGACCTCGCAGCACGGTGCCATTGACGGTGTGAAGGCCAAGTGACGTGGTGACCACGGCCTTGGAAGGCGGTCGTGGTCTGGCAAAGTGCCCTGTCAGGGGCCCGACATGCGGATGCAATGGATGCCAAGTTGATTCCTGTCCGAGGTAATCAATATGTAGATTTAGCTCTATTGCAACGGAACAGATATGAGTATCTACAACATAATAAACAAGCCGTGTGCTCGCCGAGAAAAGACTGGCCGCAAAACACATTTCGACGCCAGTCTGCCAAACCTCCACAACAGCGTTTGTGATGTTGAGTGCAGGCGGACGGAATCGCTGATGCAATTCACGCACGGGTGCGACGGCTGCGCTGGAGGCCAAGCGACTCAATCTCAACCCCGCCAGAGCTGAGCCGGTGAGGATTTGGTGCGGAAACGAGAATACGACGCTTTTGCTTGTCATCATCACATCTGGGCTAATGGTCAACGTGAGTCCCAGTTGGGGCATGGACTACCGTCGACAGTCATCGGCCAGCGGCTATCAGCTTTGTGTGATCACGTCCTGGACACACGCAAAACTCTCTGGACAGCTCCCTGATGGCTCGTCCA
Organism: Diaporthe capsici; assembly: GCA_013364905.1. NCBI lineage: Eukaryota > Fungi > Ascomycota > Sordariomycetes > Diaporthales > Diaporthaceae > Diaporthe > Diaporthe capsici. The sequence goes on along the minus strand of WNXA01000006.1, from coordinate 23,110 downwards.
GCCATACTCTCTGGACCGTCGGCACGCCCACGTCACCTTGGGTTGAGCGTGACTGGTTCCTCAGCCCAATCTTCTAAGAAAAGGCGACGTGCTGCAGGAAGGAAGGATTCGACCCGGCAGGACACAACTTCCGATTCGGGCCCACTCATTGGCCAAGAAGCGCCCGTTGGAACAGGGGTATCAGGCCCCCATTGCAGCCAACATGCACTTCCGTTGTCTGCCCTGTCCAATGCTCGACCAGCAACCAAAACAGGAAACCACCATCCACAGACAGCCCCTCCTTACTGTTAGAGCTAGATCCACCAGGGGCAGGGGCTTAGGGACACACACGCACACACACACACTCTCTCTCTTTCTCTCTTCCTGAGCCAGGTAGACATGCTCGGGTCGTTCGCGCCCCGTCGTTGCCGACCTAGACAAAACATCCAAGCAATTTGGGGCACCGGCCATGTGATGGTCCCTAGATGCGTAGGTGAATGACGAGGTGCAGTCTTTGAACGCTTCGACGACAACTGGGGACAGCGAACAGGAGGGTGAGGTATTCAACCAGCAAGACTAAGCTAGGGTTTCTTGTACTCGGGGTTCGTCGTGCCGAAAACTTGTATAAATTTGCCATTTCTCTGTATTCAAAAATCGGTTATCACCACTTGAACTCATCCACAATGCTTCGGTGTCAGTTGTGTTGCGATTTGGATGTCACCGGCGGATAAGTAGAATGCGTTGGTGAGGGCTTCGATTCAAAACGCTTACTGCAACGCCTGCGATGGAATCAAGGGCGACAAATTCCTCTCGGTCTAATACCAGCATCTTCGTGCAGCGGCTTGAAACCCGATCCGCAACACGTTCACCTCTCCCGGGCCTCCGCCTCAGAAAGGAGAAGGGCTCTCCGTGGGCGCTGCAAATATTCTGCTTCTAACCTTACCGCACCTATTGAATCCTCCTGCAGTCTGGCTGTGGCCCAACACGGTTCCATTCCTCAGATAGCGAGACATGTTCCGAAGACGCGTGAGGGCGGTGGGCCGCCACGTCTCCGAGAACTGCCGAGGAACGAATTGTATCATGCCAGCAGCGTCTGCCCCTTTTCACAATTCGGAAGGTGTGGCGGCATATCTGGTGCTAGGGAGCTGGCTCGTCCTGGCTCCTGGGTGCACAAGAAGAGACACGAAGTGTTCGGGAGAGAAGTATAGCGCACCGCGGGACGCGTTAGCCCACAGCTCCCGTGGTATTGCTCCGGCGACGAGCGGACATTCGCTCCCCCAGACAAAGTCAACGGACTACATGCGCAGAAGCTCATGGGCATTCTCATGGGAGAAGCACAAGAAGCTGACTTGAAACAGAAACAGGTCATTGATGCAAGCCTGCTCGGCGTCCTTCTAGGCCATACTCCTCGCCTGGGACCAGAAGTTCTCCATCTTCGACCGGGCGAGAATGTCGCGCGCTTCGCCATCCGTCTCGGCAACCTTGGAAGTCCAGCGCTTGAAAGCCTTGGCCTTCTCCTCGCCCTCAAAGACGAGTTTGCAGTAATTGAGGGTCATGTCCCTGAGGGTGCCCTTCTCGTCTTCGGCCATGAGCCACGGTTTCTGTTGTGCTGGCTGGACATCTCGGGAAGGAGTGTTCTCGGTCCAGTCGATACGATTGCACATGAGCTTCTTGTACTTGTTGATACTCCATTGACCACCCTCTACCACGACTAGGTTGAAACTTGGGTGCATGACGCAAACTCCTGTGAGGGCCAACTGCTCGGCGTTCTTGTGGATCTTGAAGCGGTGTTGGCCGTTGGCTAAACTGCCGATCTTGAAGACTAGGATGTGGAGGCCCTTGGCCGCGTCCTGTTCTTGGTTTGCTGCGAGTTTTTCGTGTTGTTGTTCCTTGGTCAACTTCCGCTCCTCATTAGTCTGCAAGTGCTTTTGATGTCTCTCAGCAATCTGCTGGTTCACCATCGCCTCGACGGCGGTAGGGTCCTTGACAGCCTCCTCGCCCAACACGCGCATGAGATTGCCCTTCTTGACTTTTGGGGGAGGGGCGGGAACAAGACCCAGTCTGATTTTTGCCTGCTCTTCCTTGAGCTCTGCCATTCTGCGCTGTCGTCGGAGCTTGGCTTGTTCCTTGGACGTGAGATACATGGGCTTCGGGGCTGGGATGTTCTTTTCCTGGGGGGGTTCCAGCGCCACAGGATGCTGGATCAAGTTTGTCACAATGCTGTCCTCGGTGCCGGCTTTGATCGAGGAGGGGTCATCCAGGACGTCGTACGAGGAAACCAGCGCCTCGTCCCACCATTCGATTTCTGGAGGGGCCTCTACGACAAAATTCTTCTCGCCGAGGTCCTCGTCTATGCCTGCCTTCCTAGTCTGCTCCGCGATCCTCTTCTTCATTGCCTCGAGGGCAGCCTGCCTTCGGAGGGCGTTCGCCTGTTGAATGTATTTGCCTTTTTGGTTGAAGAGGAGCTGGCGGGGCATTCTCTGCTTCCCGGCCGGGACGGTCGAGTCGGCCGGTGGTAGATAGGGGTTGGCCCCGGAGCCTCCAGCTTGCGCGTTCCGCAGGGCAGTGTTCTTCTTGCTCATGGAGAGCCTTGCTTGTTCGGGCTGGAGCCGTGCTGGCGGCCCAGCGCCCGGCTTCTGGTCGGCCGACGTGGAAGGGGATGGTCTCCATTGGCCCAAATCTTCCAGCGCTGGATGGAGCCCTACATTGAGACCTCCTTTGGCCTTGCTGCCATCGATGGCAGCAGCCACACGCGCCTTGAGGGCAGCCATTCTATCGGCCGCGGACTCTGGTTTTTGGATGCGTGAGGCGGCGTCATGGCGCGGCCCGAGGCCGTTGGCTGGCGGAGTCTGGTTCCTGTTCTTGTCCATGATGGAGATTCCGCCACCGAAACCAAGGGGAGCGCGATGGACAAATATGTCGGGCGAGGCGCAGAAGCCGTAGTGTAGGGGCCAGGGAGGTAAAATATCGGTGGGCCACGATGAACGGAGCCCAGGGCTGGAGACAGACAGACAAATGTGCAGTCAGACAGGCGGGTCGCAAGCGCGACTGGTCTGAGGAGCCACACGGCGCCGTTTGCAGCGACCTTCCGGTTCGACGCCCTGGGGTGTGGTCGGTGGTCGAGTCTGCTTGCAATGTGCTGCGGCGCACCTGCCAGCTTCGGCAGTGACAGAAGATGGACGAGGGCGACGGCGACGGCGGGTTGGGTTGAGCTGGCAAGACGGGAGGTCGAATGTGCTTGTGGAACTAGGCAGGTCTTCCCCATCCGCAGGAATCCGGTACCTTGTAGTCAGATGCTGGAGTCAGAACTGCAGGTAGACGGGGTGCACGGGCGGCAGCTTATCGATAGCGTCTGCCTCAATACTTTTACCTTCCTCAGGTACCAGGATACCTAGTTTGACAGTATTGCCGCCCCTCGCCGCCAAATTTTTTCTTGCTCCGTATCGTCTCGACGGCGGTCGGCCAAGGGAAAATTTCACGGCGGCTATCATCCCAGTCCGCTGGCTGCGTTCTCACCCGTCTGCTCACCACCTCACCACCTCACCAGCTCGCCCGCCGCTTCTTGCAAGGTACCGGCTGTGTCAATCTCGACGGTGGTGCTGTGCCAGCCTAATAGTAACATCCACTGCAGATCGCAGCCCTCGGGTACTGAGCATCTCGTCACAGCTGGCCCACAGGGTCTTCACGGCGCAGTGGTGACGCCAGTGCCGTCACATCCCCATACCATCATGAACATCTCGCAGCCCGTGTCGTCCTCGGTCGACCGAGTCGAGTTCACATTCCTCACAAAGGAAGAGATCCACGCTGTGTCGGTCAAAAAGATTGAGAATGACACCACCTTCGATACCCTGCTGAATCCCGTCCGTGGCGGCCTGTATGATCCTGCCCTTGGATCATGGGGCGATTCAATGTACGTGACCGATGCGATCCCGCCGCTCATACCCAGCCCTCTGTCGTTCCACCCAATGTTTTTCCTCAGACATGTCGTACCTAAGTATAAGCTCACACACTGCGCCTGCTCCCCAGCTGTACGACGTGCAATCTTGGCCAGCAATCCTGTCCCGGCCATGCAGGCCACATCGACCTTCCCGTTCCGGTCTACCACCCGACCTTCATGGACCAAGTCCTTCGCCTGATACGCGCTCAATGCGTCTACTGCGATCGCCTCCGCCTAGCAAGGCGAGAGATCCACCGCTATGTCTGCATCTTTCGCCTGCTACAATATGGCCTCCTCAAAGAGGCAGGCATGGTTGATGCCATTGGAGAGAACTTCCACGGCCTGGCCATGCCCGATGTTCCCCAAGCCGACACAGCCGACTCCGACTCTGAGGATGAAGCCGGTGCTGCTGACGGCGTCATGCGAGCGCGTGATGCCTATGTCCGCCGGGTCCTGCAGGACCACCGAGCTGCCCTGGGTCGCCGGAAGCACGAGGGTGCTGCTGAGCTGCGCACCGCCTTGGTCGGCGAATTCTTCAAAGACATCGTCAAAACAAGGGTGTGTGCCTCATGTCGTGGAGTTTCCCCGACCTACCGCAAGGATCGATCTGTAAAGATTTTCGAGAAAGCCCTGTCACCCAAGGAGCAGGCCAAAATGGCACAGGCTGGTTTCAAGCGAAACGAAGGTATTCAGAGTCAAGGATGGAAGAAGAGCGGCAGAAAAAGCGGATATGGTTCAGATGAAGGCGTCGCCGATCTGTCGTCGGACGAAGGGAATGCCTCAGACGAGGGAAGCGGCGACGCCCTGGACGAGGACGGCGAGGTTGTCCAGCGCAAAGCCACTCGAAAGAAGTCTGCGGAACAGGCGGGCCTCGCCCAGCGATACCTCTCACCAGCCGAGGTACGGTACAGACTGGCGACCCTGTTCGAAAAGGAGCAAGAAGTATTGGCCCTGGTGTATTGCAGACAACCACGCGCCAAAAGGACTCCGGTGCTTGCCTCACAGATGTTCTTCCTGGAGACCATCCTCGTACCGCCAAACCGTTTCCGCCCTGAAGCTCGCACCGGGGACTCTCAGATTGCTGAGGCCCAGCAGAACAGCCTCTACAAGAACATCATTAGGGCGTCTGCGCAACTAGCATCCATATTCAGGCAGATACAAGATCAGTCGAGAGGGGTAGTTGATCCGAGAGGGAGAAGAAGCATGACAGCGCTACACGAGGCCTGGACCGAACTTCAGGATTCGGTGAACGCTTTGATTGATCGCAATCTCAACCCGGTGCAAGGAGCGGCTGCGAAGCGAAACGAGGAGGGCATCAAGCAGAAGCTCGAAAAAAAGGAGGGTCTCTTCCGAAAGAATATGATGGGAAAGCGAGTCAACTATGCCGCCCGAAGTGTCATCTCCCCAGATCCCAACATCGAGACCAACGAAATCGGTGTTCCTCCGGTCTTTGCCCGGAAGTTGACCTTCCCCGAGCCTGTGACAAGTCACAACTTCAAAGATATGCAGCAGGCTGTCATCAACGGCGTTGAGAAATGGCCGGGCGCATCGGCCATTGAGAATGAGAATGGCCAAACGATCAACCTCCGGAACAAGTCCTTGGAGGACCGAATCGCGCTTGCCAACCAGCTTCTTGCCCCGACCAACAACACCTCCAGCGGACTGAGGAACAAAAAAGTGCACCGTCACTTGGCGAACGGTGACGTGGTGCTGATGAACCGCCAGCCGACACTGCACAAGCCCTCCATCATGGGCCATCGGGTCAGGGTTCTGCCTGGCGAGAAGACCATCCGCATGCACTACGCCAACTGCAACACGTACAATGCCGATTTCGATGGTGATGAGATGAACATGCACTTCCCTCAGAACGAAGTGGCGCGCGCGGAGGCGTTGCAGCTGGCCGACACAGACCATCAATACATCTCGGGGACAGCAGGGAAGCCGCTGCGTGGTCTTATTCAAGACCACTTGTCGGTTTCGGTTGCACTCTGTGACAAGGATACCTTGTTTGACAGGCAGGCCTATCAACAGCTGATATACGGTGCCCTTCGTCCGGAGAGTGGCCACATCCTCGGGGAGAGGATTGAAATGGTGCCTCCGGCGATTCTAAAGCCCCGTGCGCGGTGGACAGGCAAGCAAGTCATCACAACAATCTTGAAGAATATCAGGCCGCCGAACTGCGGTGATTTGTGGATGAGTGGCAAGACCCAGATCCCAGCCGCACGGTGGGGCCCAGGCTCAGAAGAAGGCGCTGTTCTGTTTCAAGACGGCGAGTTCATTTGCGGCATTCTGGACAAGTCCCAGCTCGGGCCGAGCTCTGGTGGCTTCATCCACTCCGTTCATGAAGTCTATGGACCTGCCGTTGCTGGCAAGCTACTCAGCAGCATGGGCCGTCTCCTGACCAGATATCTCAATATGAGGGCGTTCACCTGCGGAATGGACGACCTGAGGCTGACTAGAGAAGGCGAGGAGAAGCGGAGAAACACGCTGGCGGACGCACCTCACATTGGTCTGCGGGTTGCTGCCAAGTACGTGACACTCGACGACCAGCAACCCGGGCCATCAGATCCCGAGCTTCTCAGCCGCCTGGAGGAAGTCATGCGAGATGACACGAAGCAGGAGGGTCTCGACGTGCTGATGAACAAGGGTTCATCTGATCTGTCCAGTGCGGTGACACAAGCGTGTCTGCCCAACGGCCTTGAGAAGCACTTTCCCAAGAACCAAATGCAGTCCATGACAACTTCGGGTGCCAAAGGCTCTCTGGTCAATGCCAACTTGATTTCATGCAATCTTGGTCAGCAAATTCTGGAGGGTCGGCGAGTCCCACTCATGGTCAGCGGTAAATCACTGCCCAGTTTCCGACCATATGACACAGACATCCGGGCCGGCGGGTACATTGTGAACAGATTCTTGACGGGCATAAGGCCACAGGAATACTACTTCCATCACATGGCTGGCCGCGAAGGTTTGATCGACACAGCTGTCAAGACGTCTCGTTCGGGGTACCTTCAAAGGTGTCTCATCAAGGGCATGGAGGGCCTCGTAGTTGGTTACGACAGTTCAGTGCGAGACTCGGACGGGACACTGGTCCAGTTCCTGTACGGGGAGGACGGGCTCGACATCGCGAAGCAAAAGTACTTGACAAACTTCGGTTTCGTGCTCCGCAACTATGAATCCCAGCTGGCGCAGACTAACGAGGCCACCGCGCTGGGCTTATTCGATCACAAAGATGAGTTCAACAAGAGGAACAAGATGGCGGTGAAAAAGGCCAGGGCCAACGTGGTCAACACTGAGGAGCCTGTCAACTGTGCCGTCGCTTCAGCACGGCATGCGTTCGCCACCTCTGAGAGATTCTACGCGGCCATGGCGGAGTACATGAAGACCAACCCAGACGCGCTGATCAGAGACAAGAAGGACAAGGACGAGGGCAAGCGATCGGTAGGATCCGACACCCTTCCTCGGAAACAAGTGGAGAAAATCCTAGCGGCCAAGTATCTAAGGTCTCTCGTGGAGCCCGGCGAGGCGGTTGGCATTGTCGCCGGGCAATCGGTCGGAGAACCGTCCACACAGATGACCTTGAACACGTTCCATTTGGCTGGCCACTCGGCTAAGAACGTCACGCTTGGTATTCCGCGACTGCGTGAAATTTTGATGACCGCCAGTGCGAACATCTCGACACCAGCCATGACACTTGTACTCAACGAGGAGCTGTCGGCAGATGATGGTGAAAGGTTCGCCAAGGCTATCAGCGTCTTGCCTCTATCTCATGTCTTGGACAAGGTGGCCGTCAGCGAACAAGTCGGAAAAGGTATTGGCTACGCTTTGGCAAAAATATTCCGCATACGCCTCAAGTTCTTCCCCTCGTATGAATACACGGAAGCATACAATATCGGCATCTCCGATGTGCTAGACACCGTGGAGAAAAAATTCCTGCCACAGCTAAACCTGGTCATCAAGAAGGAAATCAAGAAGAAGAGCAGTGGTGTCACCTCGGCGACGCCAGAAGTCGGCGTCAAGTCCGGCACCATCGAAATGGCCGACCCTTCGCGCGAGGTGGGCGGCCCCGCTGGTGGCGACAACGAGGATGGTGACGACGACGACGATGATGACGGCGGCGATGACGATGCTACGAATGCAAAACAGCGAGCCAACCGCGGTGAAGAGGCGTCGTACGGTCCCAACGACGACGAAGATGACGCAATTCAGCAGCGGCTGGACAAGGAAGCGGAACTGGACAGTGAGGACGAGGATGAAGGCTTCGGAGGAAGCCCGCCTGCAGAAAAAGCTGGCGGCGAGACGGGTGAGCACGGCGCGTCGGCAAGTGACTCTGACACGGAGGGCACCTCACGCGAGGGTCGCGTCAAGGAGAAGATTGCAAACGTCACCAAGTTCCGATGCGACGAGTCACACGGCGAGTGGTGCGACTTCGTTTTGGAGTACGACGTCAACGTGCCCAAGATCCTCATGCTGAACCTGGTGGAGGTTGCGGTACGAAAGACGCTCATCCAGCAGATACCCGGCGTGGGCCAGTGCACCTTCGTCGCCAAGGACAAGGTCTTTGACGTTCGGACCGGTGGGGAGGTGGAGGCGGCAGTGGTCCACACGGCCGGCACCAATCTGCAAGCCATGCAGAAGTACAGCGACTACATCAACCCAAACAAGATCTCGACAAACGACATCGCCTCGGTCCTTGCTGTCTACGGCGTCGAAGCTGCCCGGAACAACATCATACGGGAACTGAGCAATGTCTTTGGCGGCCACGGCATCAGCGTGGACAACAGGCACCTGAACTTGATTGGAGACCACATGACAAGGAACGGCGGCTTCTCGCCGTTCAACCGGATGGGTCTCCGGGGCAATGTGAGCCCCTTTACCAAGATGAGTTTCGAAACAACGCTGGCAGTCCTCAAGGATGCGCTGCTAGATGGCGACTGGGACGACCTGAGCACGCCAAGTGGCAGGCTGGTCTTGGGAAGGCTAGGCAAGGCTGGCACGGGATCATTCGATGTATATACCGCAGCGCCTATGAGGCACTTCGATCCGATGCGAGCAGATGCGATGGAGGAGTAAGGCGGGTCGATATAATGTTGGAGACGGGCTGGCAGCCCGAAACGGTCCGGGCTCTGAGAATTTCAATGAAAGGAATGAATACGGGTTTTCCAAATGCTGTCTAAACGCGCGTTGCATTGACTGACATGTTCTTAATCTGCTTCCAGATGACTGCGGGAAGTTTGACTTGATGCCCGGTTCATGGGCGGGCACTTGGCTCCTTTACGGGCGTGTTGACGCCTCGCTCATGCCTGGTCCTACGGCATGCACAGCCCACGGGGCCCTAGACTGCAGCGTCCAAGAGTCAGCGTGGTGACTTCACTCGTGGACTGGCAGTCGAGCATGACGAGGGTAGGTGAGACGAACCACACCTGGATGATAACGTCTCCTCCACTAATGATCTAAACGAGGCAGCGAGACATGATTGCTATGAACAAGAGATATGTTCTTGCGGCTACGACTAGCTACGCTGTCAAGCCTTGTTCGCCAACGCGCAGTTCTTGTCACACAGGAAATGTGACTGTGCTGTAGCCATGGCCGAGTGCCCACAGGGGAGATAGGCGAGAACACCTGTGCTCGCACCATTCATTACATGCACTCGCGCCCAGTGCGATGGGCTAGATAGGACAGAGCACACCCGCCCTTTGGTGCCAACCCGGGCTGTAATGTTTGTTGATAGGTCGGGTCAAGTCGCGGCGCGTCACGTTCCACGGCGCGAGCCGACAATGTCTACAAGCTGCACGGCTCACATGGGCAATCTGTACGAAAACGCAACATGTAGCAAACACGAGACGTAGTTTGTTGATCATGAATTTCCCTGTTCAATATCGGGCGGCGGCAGCGTCCCATTAGCTGCGTATTCTAATGTACAACCCGCCCAAGAAAGCATCGCAACTGAACGCCATGGATCCCCTTTCCCTGTGGATATGACCATCGTCAACCGAGCATTGCTGTTAAAAAATCATCGTGACCGTCCCAAAAACCAACCCATCAAGAAATCCCAGTGCAGAATAGGCTAGAAGACCTAGTTGCGCTCACCACGGAGGCGGCGGGCGAGCTGGATGTCCTTCTGTGTGGTTGTTAGCGTGTGTCCCAAGACGCGTCGCGCGCGTCGCGTGCATGGGGCCATGGGGTGTACAACGTACCGACTGGATGGTGACACGCTTGGCGTGGATGGCGCACAGGTTGGTGTCCTCGAAGAGAGAGACGAGGTAAGACTCGACCGACTCCTGCAGGGCACCGATGGCGGAAGACTGGAAGCGGAGGTCGGACTTGAAGTCCTGGGCGATCTCACGGACCTATTGGAGGAGGCGATGATGGTCAGCAGGGTGCGGCGTGGTGGGCATTGCGAGGGGTGCAACATACCAGACGCTGGAAGGGGAGCTTGCGGATCAGCAGCTCGGTGCTCTTCTGGTAGCGACGGATCTCACGCAGAGCGACGGTACCAGGCTTGTAGCGGTGAGGCTTCTTGACACCTCCGGTGGAGGGCGCGGACTTGCGAGCGGCCTTGGAGGCGAGCTGCTTGCGGGGAGCCTTGCCACCGGTGGACTTACGGGCGGTCTGCTTGGTGCGGGCCATTGTGATGATTGAAAGTGATGTTTTCTGAGTGTTTGATTGATGACGCGACAAGACGCGATGCAGTTGTTGATGGAAGAAGTTGGTTGGTTGGGTGGGGTGGAGTGGTGGATGATGCAGAGGGAAGAAAGCGGGAGAGGAAATGGGTGGGGGAGTTGAGATTTAAGTAGGTGGCGGCAGCTGGGTCGGGGGCACTGGCTGATTCGGGGTGCAAGGGGCCGGGTGCGTGGGTGCTGCGTGGGTGTGGTCTGTGCTTTCCCGTTTTGGGGCAGGTTGGGTTTTGTGATGGGCCGTCTGAGAAAAAAAGGCGGCAGAGCAATGGAAAACAAAGGGTGTTTTTGGAGGGCGAAAGTGAGCCTGTTTGGCAGGGAAAGTGTGGCAGCGTTTCTGGTGGGAGATTTGGGGTGTGCATACAGGGATCACGACAGCGCCGATTTTCGATTGGATGCAGCGGCGCCCCGCCCACGACACCTTTCCGTTTCGGGACGGGTGATATCCAACTTGTTGCTTCCAACTTGTCAGCCGGCGGCGCCCTCCTGCTGTCCTGCTGTGTGTCAGCAGTCGTCACTCGTCACTTTCCTTGGGACGGTCACAACTGCCAACCTCTTGTGGCATTTCCTGCTCCTTGCTCCCAGGCCCGACCAACCTCATACTGGTGTGCTTGATGTCGGGCGGGCGGGGACCTGCAGACAAGGGGCCAACCTTAATAATTGTGGGCAATGGCGAAGGCGCGCCTGACGAATGAATAGACTAGACTAGACCAGACTATCCTATCCTCGTGTCCAACGGCCAGAGGACATCATCCGTCGATAATTGCCTGGGTGCCTGGCCTGCGACATCTTCTCTGCCCTCTACACATATCAAAGTACATACCTAGTGTAGCAATCTAATAAATCGCACCGCTCGCACCAGACGCATCGTTGTTGCCAGGCTCTCTCTCTCTCTCCCGCAGACGCAGAGGTCTCGCAGCGCAAGGCATGGTGATATCGTCTGTGCCACTACAGCTTGCCCGGGTGCTTGGTCCAGGGTCCTCGACAGGCAGCATCGTAGGCTCGTAGCTGGCACCTAGACATGCAGAATTCTCGATCTTCAGTCTCCCTGCTCTACGGTAGTAGACCAGGCAGACACATGCGTGCACGCCATGTGTCCATGTACATACCTAGGTAGATGCGACGCAGCCATGCGGATATCGACGCAAGTGGGGGCTGCATCTTGGGTCCAATAATGAACAGGCAAACCACTGAGTGACTGAGTGACTGAGGGACTGAGGGACTGAAAGTGCGCAGGCGACAGATTTGGCTTAGTATGGGCTCTGCTGGCCAATCACAAAATTCGCCCGTCCTGCCCGTCGACATTTTGATGGGCCCCTGCAACTCCAAAGCTGTGGGCTGCGAGCTGCCCGCTGCCTGGGACGGGCCTAGCGTGCTGATCTGAGGTTTCGCTTCCTCCCTCCTGGCGGCCTGGCTGATTCGCCGCGCCCCAGTTCCAGCTCCTGCAGCCCCCGACCCTTACTTAAAACCTCCCGCTTCCCCGCGTCACATCTCTCGTCGCGATTGTTTGTTCCCCATCTTGATCCCACCCATTCATCAACTACCACTCAATACAGCATCTTTGTCTGTCATACCCGTTGCGGTACCCAAACAATCAACCTTCAACAATCCACACTTTTCTCCCCCACCAATCAACATGACTGGACGTGAGTACTCTCCCTCCCCCATCCACACACGTGGCCGCGCGTGTCGCGTCGGTTGCGACGCGTCCTACTTGTGTCCTCTCCCCTTTTTCTCGCCGCGCATGTTGGCTGACCAGGCTCTCGAACAGGTGGCAAGGGCGGCAAGGGCCTCGGCAAGGGAGGTGCCAAGCGTCACCGCAAGATTCTTCGTGACAACATCCAGGGTATCACCAAGCCCGCCATCCGACGTCTCGCCCGTCGTGGTGGTGTCAAGCGTATTTCTGCCATGATCTACGAGGAGACCCGCTCCGTCCTCAAGTCCTTCCTCGAGGGTGTCATCCGTGACGCCGTCACCTACACCGAGCACGCCAAGCGCAAGACCGTCACATCTCTTGACGTTGTCTACGCCCTGAAGCGACAAGGCCGCACCCTGTACGGTTTCGGTGGTTAAACATCTCACGACTCTCGGCATTGTTTTTCTGTTTGAGGCGGGGTCGGCATCGGCACTAGGGCTGGTTTGGATTGTGCCTACTATGATGATTATGGGATTCGGTTTCTGCTTTGGGTTCTCTGTACCATACGGGCAAACGGTGTTCTGAGTGGATAACATAATTGATACCTCCATGCTTCAGGAGGGCGGTACTTGATGAAAGCACAATCTACCTGACACGCTCCGTACAACCGCGTCTCTGCACCTGACCTTGTCATGTTTGTGGCATCACCAAGAACCGTCGACGTAGGGTCGTGCAGGCGGGTCTGAGGACCTGCCAGAGCGACGGCATGTGCAACATGGCCTATGTCCGGCCTGCTCACCCTGCCTTCTAGGCATCCAGGCTGGGGGCTCACATACCTACCAGGTGGGCTGTCAATTGTGAGCTTCAGCCTCTTCATGGACAGAGCCGCCTGGGGACATGCAAGGTGACCGAAGCCCGAGCGTAGAAGGCCTTCGTGCGGTCTGAATGCAAGCACACCACTTGAAGTCTCCTTGTTGCTGTAGATTTGAAGACACGCCCTGGGTGATGGCGGGGCGGCACAGGCGGCACAAGCGGCAGCTGTTGAAGCTGCAGGGTCTCGCATGTTGAGCAGGCTTTGTAGGCCCCCAGTCGGTCAAGGCCGGTGAAACGTTGCACGGATCCGCTCTCCTCCTAGCCTTGGAGTTTACAAAAGCCATCTCTCATCCTGGCGAGAACTCGACCCTTCTTCCCTTCGCTATTGACGGTCAGTGTCTGACGTGCATCATGACCTCCGAGTCCGCTAATGTGCCTCTATGGCCCACATTCTAGGCTGGTAAACAGATTAAGCGCCTGGTTTGGCTGTCCACTTCCAGGTGAGCGAACGTGTTGTGTCTGTGATGATTAAATTAGGCTCACTGCGGGTGTACTCCGAACTCAACCATAGATATCCCTCCCCGAGTGACTGTCTTCATCTCTTCCTGTGGATGAGTTTATGCAACGAATATCCGAGCCATCTGCTAGTGCACACTCGCAGCAGCTCAGCTGTGGTATGGTACGACTTGGGATTGTCACGTTGAGGAAGACGCGTCAAGGAGCGGCATGCATGCGAGAATAAGCGTAACTAATTCAATCTCGGCAATCTCAGGCTTACGGGCTTCAATCACTGGTCACTGGTCATGGGAGGAGCACCGAGTCTGTCGTTTTTCACGAGCTTTGGGGTCGATAAGTGGCGCAATTAGCAACTCGCCCGCACCGGCAGTAGTCCTGACGCTCCTCCTCTGCTTAAAGCCCGGCGTTGGCTGCGTCCATGAAAGGGGGGCCGAGCAAATCCCCCAGCCCGATGTATGGACGTGACCGTCCACTCGGTAACATATGTATTTCTAAGTGGTTAAATCACTATGGGAAATTCGGACGCGAGGTTGCAGCAGATGTGCCAGTTCTCTTGGGTAAAGCACTTGAGCCTGGAAGACCATGTGGCTTAATAAATCACCTCTACTGCGACGTGGACTGGTCCATGTTTGAAGGCGTAAAGGGCAACACTCGTCGTGATGGCTCCACACAACCGTTGACAGCATACAACAACAAGGCGTCCATCGTCTCAGATCCTCGGTGGAGGGGGGGGGGGGGTTCCAGTGCTTGATCCTTCAAGGTGGCACACCTGTGTTCACCTAGGGCTCGTTAGAGCCTAGAAATCTGTATACAGAGGTCTACGGATGGGCATTTGCTCAATTGATGTCCCGGCTGATGGGCAAGACCTGTCCCAATGCTGCTGTGCCCATGGCTGCTTGGGTCACTGGTGTCATGAGCCGACAGCTAGACCTCGATGAATCACAAAGCAGGACCTGTATACGTGCAAATAACCAAGGACCCCGTATATGAGCCTTTCTGGATCTCAATGGACCTAGCATGACTGCGTGCCGGGCTACGGAGGGGAAGTGCCCGTAGTGTGAGCCAAGGCTGTACAAAGTCCATGCTCTTAATCGATCCGGACTAAGAGTTTCCTTTCCCCGTTGTTTGGCTTTGCGCTGCCTTTCGACATATGACTTCAGGTCCGAATTAAGTCCCTGTGGTCCGGTCCCCTCGGTTCTGCGCGCCAGGTCACAAGAGAGCCTGTTTCTCTCGTTTTTCATCACAACAGGCCCTGGAGCTGAACGTATGGCTGGGATGAGAATCTTTGCAGTCGAGAGCTGAAAAGGTTGTGTCTTTCGCTTTGTGCGTGTATGCTACTTGTGCAGGCTTGTTTCGACAACTGCGAGAAGTCAATATTCCTGAGCTTCTTGCTACAGGAGATCCGGCTACAATGTCCAACACAGAGGAGCGTACCTACTCGATCCTAGAGCGATTTGTCCCAGTGCTCTGTCCCCATTGGATCGCCTCGACAACGATATTGCTGATTTTGTGGGCTGGGGCTCAGGAATGCCCTACACAGGCATTCGCAGAAATCCGGAATGAGGTGGCGCATGCGAACACAGCGACAGACACAGACTGTTCCGATCCAATGGTCAGAATTGTACAAATCCCCTCCCCGGCCCCCAAATCTAGTGCAATGTTATATGGCGGTGGCATTAAACAAGTAATAATACTAACAGCTTTTATTAATTAAGCGAAATAAACAAAGGGCAGGCTAAGGATGGTGTTGCGTGCAGGGCTATAAATATCTAAATATCAGCACAATGTATTAAGCAATAGTATTCTTAAGCTATGATAAAGAATTTAACCATTAAAAGTATAATGATTATATCATAACCCTCAGAGTCCCTTCTAACAAGCAGTACCCCATGTTAGCTTAAGGTTTCCCCAACATGTAACAGAATTCGCAGAATCCTTATCTGACTTACACTCTAGACACTCACCTGGTAAGATTGTATTTAGAATTATTGCTAGCAAGTTCATACCTCCCGGCCAAAAGACCATAATAACCAATCTGCCCATTGGTTATTTCTAGCAGTATATAAGAGCCGTACAGTCACACCTGGCCACTTGGCTGAGCCTTGGAACAGCCGTTTCTGTGCCAACAGCATTCCTGTGCAAAGTTCCCTGGCCGGCTGGGCCGTCCACGTCTTATCTAGAATGCACGACCAGAAGGCATCACATCTCTCCTATCCCTTTTTGTTATGAAGTCCCATCGGCAAGGAGCCGAAACTGCCGCTGCAATGGCTTCACAGACACCAAAACCTCGACCGTATTATAAACACCAACTGTTGCCCACGGGTTTAATACGCTTAGTGCAAATCGAGAGTATATCAGTTCCATCCGATAACGTTCAAGATGATTTGCATGATTATCTACACGGTTACCCCTTTTTGGACCTGTCCTTGGAGCTCTGAGCTATGCGAAGTGACGAAGTGCAGAGCGAAGATTACTGGTGCCAGGATGATTTGTCCATCACAAGATATTGGAAAGAACCACATGATGTCTCTTGCATGAAAATTTGTGGCTTCGTGTTCCTAAGATTTATGCTATTTGCTTCTCCCTAAGTACACAAAGGAGAAACATAATTAGGGCAGCGTAACAAGGTCGCAGAGATGTGGACGCCTTGAAAATTATCAATCACTTTGGGTATACGGAACTAATTTAGACTGATGTTCTCTGCATTGACCAAGAAAACACATTTGAGACGCAACTATAGATACCACTCATGAGCTGAATACGTCGGCTGACACAGCCTTGCCTGGTCTAGCTGGGTGAAGCCGACGCACGGAGCGACCGTGCTATGAACTGGATGGCTAAAATTGCCCAAGATCAATGTTTGAGAATCATTTACTATTCCGAGGATCTTAAATCGGAGTTAGAAACCAAACGACGTATCCAAGAACTATTGGACGGTATTCTTGTCTCGAGCACAGTTCCACAAAGTCTGGATTTTGTAGTAGGTAGTTCTCCCAGCAAGGTTCCTCTTTGGTATACAGGCCCAGACAAGTTGACTTCGACGCCTTTTTACTCGCGGGCCACTTCTTGGTCAAACCACGTCTTCAGTCAGTCGTGAACATCTTGGCAGACTTGTATTTGTTACTTGATGCTGGATGGGATCACTTTAAACAAGCCGTTGAAATGGGCATGGTTAATATCGGAAGATTGAGAGACCTATTGGTCTGCAATAAGAAACAAAGGCTGGTCGAGGCTTGAGTCTCTTCATGGCAAAATTACTTTCCTTTAATAGCTAAATATTAATGTTGCATAGCATGATTATATTTATAAAATCCTAGGTCTTATTAAAGACTTTTAAGTAAGTTAATTTTATAAATAATTAGAATTTTAAGTTAATTATAAGTAGTTAATAAAGTAAATATATATTTATAAAATAGCTTTTATATTATAATATTAAAATAATTATAATACTTTATATTTTATATAATTTTAAAAAAGAAAACCTTTAATTTTTAAATAAATAAATTTATTTTTAATTTTTATATATATATATATCTTTTAAATAATATATATTAATTTTTTTATATAATAATAAATATTTAAATATTTAATATTAAAGATTATAAAAATTATTTATATTTTTTAAATTCCTTTATTAAGTTAAAATAATAATAATTATCTTAATAAAATAAAAAATAATATATATTATAAATAATTATAATTAAATTTATTATATATAGCCTTAAATAATAATTATTTAATTTATTTTTATAAATTAATTTTATATTAAAAGCTATTAATTTATATTAAATATCTTAATATTAAATTATATCTTTACTTTTATAAATATAAAGATAATTAAAGATTTATAATTATATTTTTATAATTATATTTATTAAATTATAATTATTTTATTAATTACTTATAAATAAAATTTAATATTTTATTAATTTTTTTTAATTATCTTATATTTTTTAAAGAATTTAATTAACTTTTTTAAGCTTTTATTATTTATTTTTTTATTTATAATCTTTATTTTAATATTTATAAAAAGTTTAATATCTTTAAAATAAATCTTATAACTTTTAAATATAATAATAAATATATTAATTATTTTAAATAATATTAAATTTAAATTATTATTTAAAATTATTTTTATTTTAAAAAAAATTTATTTATTATATTTAATATTTATTTTTATAATAATTTATATTAATTTTATTAACTTATTTTATTTATATAATAAAATATATTTATTTTATTAAATTTAAAATAATAATTATATATATTAAATTAAATTATTTTATTAATAATCTTAATCTTTATATATTTATTAACTTATAAACTTTATTTAATAAATAACTTTTTAATAATAATAATAATTTAATAAATTAAATAATTATTTTTAAAGAAATTTAATAAATTAAATAATTATTTTTAAATAATTTTAAAGAATAAAGCTATAATTATTATATATTTATAAAAATAAAAATATTTTTTTTAAAAAGATAATAACTTTATATTATTTATTTAAGATAATTTATATTTATTTAAATTATATAATAAAGATATTTAAATATAATACTTAATAATATTAAATTAAATTAAAATAGCTTTATTTATAATAACTTAATAATATTAATATAAAAAGTTATAATTTAATATTAATAATTTTAATATAAATTAATAGCTTTTTATTATAAATATAATAAAAATAAAATTAAAAGAGTATTATTAATTCTTTAAAGGTATAAATAAACCTTATAAGTTAGTAAAATAAGCTTATAAAAAAAGATATAATTTAAAAAGTTATATAACTTAAATTACTTAATAATTAAAGCTATTAAATTACTTAAAATAAATTAAGTAAGCTAAATAAATAATAAATTAAATAAATTAAATAAATAAATTTTATTAATAAGCTAAAAAAATAAATTATATAAATTATATTTATTATTAATAAATAATATTAATTTAAAATAATTCTTTAATAATTAATTTAAATATTTATTTTAAATAATTATAAAGCTTTTAATTTATTATTATTATATATTATTTAAAATATTATTACTTTAAATATTCCTTAAATATAAACTTATTTATTAAATTTATTAATTAAGAATTAATTATAATTATTATATTTTAATTATTTTTATTTAAATATTTTATATAAACCTTAAATAATAATTTATATAATTATTATTTTTACTTTAATATATCTTTTAATTATATTTAAAAAATCTTTAATAAAAATTAAATAATAATAATTTTAAATTTTTATAAATTTAATATTTTAAAATAATTAAAATAATTAAAAAGTTTTATATTTATATTTAAAAATAAGCTAATTAAAATAATAAAATAAAAAAACTTAAAATTAAAATTAAAATATTTTAAAATATTATTAATATTATTAATATCTTAATTAAATTTAAAGAATTTATTAAGTTTATTAATTTAATTTCTTATAATAATTTCTTAAAATTATTATAAGCTTATTTTATTTAAATTAAAGTTTATTAATATTTTTATAACCTTAATAATTAATTTAATAAAGAATAAATTATATATATAACCTTTTTTTTAAAAAAATAAGTTTTAATATAATTTAAACCTTATTTTATAAATTTTTTTAAAAATAATAAATTTAAATAATATAAATAAAAAATTTAAAATATCTTTAATAACTTTAAAAATTATAAACTTACCTTTAAATTATTTTTTTAAAATTTAAATAAAAAATAATAAATAAAAAAAAAGCTTATAAAATTATATTAAAAAGGATTTATTATTATTTATATTATAAAGTTTTATTAAATTTATATTAAAGTTAATTATATTAATATTATAAAGATTTTTATATTTTATAATAAATTAAAAAATAAAATAAAAGATAAATTATTTAAATTAAATTAATTAAATAATTTTATTTAATATATAAAATTAATTATTTAAATTAATAATTAAATTTATAAATATAAACTTAAAAAGAAAAGATAAAACTTAATATATCTCTTTTATTAATAAAATAAGCTAAATTTTAAAAAATAATATTAATTATAAATAATAATTAATAAATAATATTTAAGTTTAATAAAATTTAATATTATTTAAAAAAAGCTTAAAAAGAATATTAAATATTATAATTATAATAAAAAAAGATATTTTATATAAAATTATTAAAATAAAAAAATAATAATTAAAAATTAATATTAAAATAATAATAAATTAATTTAAATATTAAGAAATTAATAAAAAATTATATATTTATAAATTAAATAATATATTATAATAATAATTATAATATATATTTTTTATATAAAAAAATATTAAAATAATTCCTTAAAATATTTAAAAGCTAAAAAATTTTTATAATAATAAAATAAAAGCTATTTATAATTATAATTAATATTAATTAAATAATATCTTTAAATTTAAAAAATTAAAATTTTTATAAATAAATAAATAAAGCATCTTTTATAATATTTAATATTAATATTATTTAAATTATAATCTTAAAATAAAATAAAAATAAAATAATATTAATAATTTATAAAAGACTTCTTATAATATTTAATATTAATATTATTTAAATTATAATCTTAAAATAAAATTAAAATAAAATAATATTAATAATTTATAAAAGACTCTTTATATTATTTTTAATATATTTTCTTAATAATAACCCTTAAATATATTATTAATATTTAAATTATTAAAAAATATTATAAGCTTTATATATCTTTAATAAATATAAAATATATTATATAAATAAAATTAAAAAGGATTTCTTTTTTAAATATTTAAATATAATAAAAATAATAAAGGTTTATAAATAAAAAGAATTATAATATTAAAATATTTAATAATATTCCCTTAATTAAAAATATATTATCTTTAAATTTTAAATAAATTACTTTTTATATTATTTATAAAACCTTAAATTATAAAAATATTATTTCTAAATTAATTATTAAATATATCTTAAATTAAAATTTTAAAATTAATATTAATATTATTAATTTAATATAATCTTATTATTTAATAAAAGAAATATAATATTAAAAAACCTTATAATTATAATATAAATACTAAGAATAATAAAAAGGCTTATATAAAAAGCTATTTAATAAATTAAAAAGATTTTAATAAAAAATTAAATAATAAAAAATAATTAAAATTAAATTTAAATAAGCCTTAATTAATTATAATTAATATAAAAAGGTTTTTTTATATAATTAATATTAAAAAATATAAATATATAAAAATTATATTATAAATTAAATAATAATTCTTTATAATACTTTTAAATAATAAAATATAAAGAAACTTTATATTATTAATATTAATAAATTAATATAAAATATTATAATAATAAAAAATAAAACTTTATATATTTAATATTATTAATAAATAAAAAATATTTTATAAAAATAAAATTATTAATATAAAAATTAATTATTTATTAATTATCTTTAATAATTATAAATAAATAATTTAATTTAATATTATAAATATAATAAAATATAAAATTATATTAAAGATTTTATAATTTAAAAAAAGTAATTTTTAAATTAATTAAATTATAATTTTTATTTAATAAAATTAATTAATAAATAAAAAAATTAAAAATAAAAAAATAAATTTAATTTTTAAAAATAATTATAATATTAATACTTATATAAATTTATATAATAAATATTTTTAAAAATAAAAAAAGAATTTAATTATTAAAATAAAAATAATTAACCTTTTAAATAAATTAAATAAATAATAATAATATTTTAATTTATTATAAATTAAAGAAAAAATAAAATAGCTAATTTAAATAATATAATAATAAATATTAAAAATTTAAATAATACTTAAATAAATATATTATTTATTAAAAATCTTAAAAATTATAATTATATTTTTAAAAATAATTTTATAATAAATAAAAAAATAATAATATTTAATATATTATAAAATAATATAGTTATTATTTAAAAAATTTATTTATTTTATATAATAAAAAAAAAATATAACTTAAAATAAATTTTAAAAAGATATTAAAGATATTTAAAGCTTTTTTATATAATATTTAATATTAAATTATTTAAATATAATTAATAAAATTATAAAATATCTTTAAAAAAAGGAAATTACTTTAAATTTTATAAAATTTATAACCTTAATAAAAAATAATTTAAAATATTATATAAATACTTTAATAATAATTTAAAAAAAAGATATATTTAATTATTTACTTTATTAATAAATTATTTTATCCTTTTTATATTAAAAAAAAATAAAAAGCTATATTTTTATATAAATTATTAATAATTTAATAAAATTATAATTAAAAATTAATACTTTTTTTTATTTATTAAAAAATTATATAATATATTTTAAAAAATATAATAATTTATAATATTAAATTTTAAAAATACTTATAACTTTATTAAAATAAAATAATAAAAGAAATAAAAAATTACTTTTAAAATAAAATATAATTACTTTAAATATTTAATTATATTCTTTAATTTTATTAATATATCTACCTTTTTTTAAATAATAATTAATAATATTTTATAAAAAATACTTTAATTATTTTATAATAATTTATTTAAATAATATCTTAATATTTTTAAAAATATTTAAATAATATAAATAATATATATATTAAATCCTTTAAACTTTTTAAAATATTAAACTTTTAATAAAATTAAAAGAAAATTATTTTTATATATAAAAAATTAATTTCTTTAAATATATAATTTAATTAAAAAAAATTAAAATATAAGCCTTTAAAATTATAATAATTAAAAATTAATTAATTTTAATTAATATTAAAAAAATTAAAAGCTTTTAAAGTTATATTAATTTTTATTAATAATATATTAAAAATTATAAAAAATTATTTATATTATTAATTAATTTTATTAAAAAGAATTAATTCTTTAAATAAAAAAAAAGAAATAAAATATATTTAATAAAATTAAGAAATAAATTTTATTAAAATTTATATTTATAAAAATAAACTTTAAAAGAATTTATAAAATAAATATTAATATCTTAAACTTTATTATTAAAAAAGAATTAAAATAATATAATAAATAAAAATAATTTTACCTTATTATATTTTTTTAATAAAAACTTAATAAATTTAAATTTAATTATTTAATATATAATAAGGAATTTATAATAATTATTAAAATATTTAAAGAATAAAAATATTATTTAATTAAAATAAAATATTAAATATAAATATTTATAAATTATAAGAATTTAATATATTTTATAATTATTAAGAAATTTAATAAATAATAAATTAAATAATTAAAATATTTTTTATAATTTAATATTAAAAATATATATTAAAAAGAATTTAAAAATAAAAAAATAAATACCTTTAATAAATAATTAAATTATTAATAAAAGGTTTTATTTAAAATTTATATAATATTTTATAAAAACTTAAATAAAAGCTTAGATATAAAATATTTAAAAAAGTAATTTATTATAAATTAATTAAAAAAGTAAGTTATTATAAATTAATTAAAAAATGATTTATTAAAATAATAAATTATAATA